>CM069432.1:65369973-66674140 GCA_035610365.1 Aquatica leii
ATGCAGGTGAATTATGTCACTAATATACTGTTTGCGAGAGTTACATTGTCATCTTCATCACTTCAACTATTACCAACCCCTACCAGCTGCAGTGGGGTAGTAATAATGGATGTAGAAAAATTCCAATTGGAATTAATAGTCACAAGAATATTGCCCTAGCTCAGGAGAGGGGAAGTAGGTTAGAAAGAAAAAATGCAGCCGAATTTGGAGATAGCTTATATAATAATAAAATAATATGCACTTGGATATTTAAGAGATTTAGAAAATACCTAGAGATACAGGCGCCAGGTAGTTTATTTTGAATTAACAGGTGTAATTCTGGCTAAATTACCAAAGCCGAGCAAAGAAATACATATACAGTAAATATACTTAACTACTTAAGGATACAATAGATATAATAATATATACATATAGTAAGCAAATTAGACCTAAGTTAATATGGACTCTAAATACATACGAGTCGAGAACACAAATTAAAGAAACTTAGTAATTTCTACCGTTAGGGAGTAATTTCCCTCGGTGCAATCATCGTCGAAACAAATTACTTACTCGTAGAGTAATCCAAACAAATTAAGTAAAATTAAGTACGATTAAACCCAATTAAATCATACGTAGTAATATTTAAGTGAAATTTACGTAAATTGAAGTAAACGTCTACTCAATCAAAAGGCTTAAGCAAACTTGGTCCAGTCACAATCACACGACCAATTATGAATCGTTAAAAACAAATAACACTACATAAAATGTAAAAAAAAGAGAATACTACCTTACTGTCACCGGTAACAATGTTTTACATACACCGATCGATCGACTGACTTGTCCAGAGCTCTGCCCAAGTGTTCGTCCTTAGTGGTCGGAAAAGAAAATAGCTAAAACACAACAAAAGTAAGACAGCACTCCCACACTTCACATTTAATGTAGGTTAGCACATAAGCAAAATTACAACAATAGATAGAAGCTGATAATTGAAGTTACGTTTACTTAACTTAAGAAAAGAAAATTAGCATTGTAAATTTCCATAAGCTGCATTCAATGAAATCTTGTAGAAACGATCATTCGCCGTAATTATTCCAAATCGAACAGTAAGGATTAGATAAATTGTCTCAATCAGATATCGTAATTATAACACATAACGGCACTCGTCGCCATCTTTAGCATCGACGCAAGAGAGATGTGCGAGGTTGACTTTCACCCGCCATCTTTTACCCTTTTATCCTTCGCAAACGGTTACATTTAGGAACAAGCAGCCAAGATAAATAAAGAAAATCGGAAAGATAAAAAACCCTCTGTAAATATTTGTCTAAGTTAGCAACAATAAAATGTGGATTAGAAAACTTACCAAGCTAAGAGTTGACCATTTAAAACTAAATTTTTATAGCAGCGTCAAACTACGTGCTTAGCAACTACAAGACAAGCTGACAAGAAGCGCGAAATACAAGTAACGCATGCGCTACACTTTGGACTTAGTTCAAACCCGCATATAATAGTAAAGGCACATTTTATATTTACGTTACTGAATAAAAGAAAACTGGTGCGTTCATTTGAGAACGTTACTAAATAAAAAAACGTAACACAACTATACCATAAAATTCATTATTATTTATTGGTTAATCTACTTGAATTAATACGTTCAATTGTATGAATCGTTTATTAAATTGAAATAAAAATGGGTTACAACCATCGACCTGGCAACAACGGAAAGCTATGCTTCCCTCTGGACCAATAATCACAGGTTGAAAAGTGTACACTACATTGTAAGAAATAGAAATCGTTTTTGTAAACAAACGGTACGCACCACTTGTCAAACGACAATTTTGTTTGTTCACTTTTACATATTCCTACTACACGTTAGAGATGCATTGTATTTATATTTCATGTTTAACGTTTGACTCAATTAATTTTAATATCTACGTACTTCAAATAATGTTGCTAGAACCGATTTTAAAATTTGATGTTATAAGTATGTAAATTGACAAGTAGTGCGTACCGTATATATAAACAAATGTACTTTCTTTTCTACATGTTTGAGGCAAACAAACGCATTGCGAAAGTATGCAGATTACTCGTCTAGAGGGAAGCGTAGCTTTCCTATGTTATCAGGTCGATGGTTACAACATACACCGCACCGTTATAAACAAAACTTAATTCTTAATCATAGGTAACATGTTCTTAATTATTTATATGAACACTATTTTTAGTTACTACGGTTACAACTCTATGCCACCTACTATAAATTGAATCAATCAACATTTTTAATTGTGCCGCCTTCTCGTATTGCGATTTCATCATTTACAATTAAATAATTTTTTTAATTTATTTTCATTTTAATGTGTGAAATGATTCTTTTGTAAATTCTGGTTTTTCATCTGTACTGAAATACCAATTCTTGAGGGTTGATAGATAAGGAAGTAAATTTTTGCAACTTTAAACTTTAAAGAGGTGACTGGATCTGTTGGAAAGCTACCAGATAAATCGGCTATTGAATTATTCAAGCAGAATACTAAACTAAAACTTACAGATTGGAAAATTTATTGATAATATGTAATTGCTTGAATCTTTTTAAGTATAATGCTTAAATTATATTTCAAGGTTATGAATATAAAAGCTTTATTAAATGAACATCTAAATAAAATAAAATTATTGTTACACAATTAACAAATTTTAATACTTACGAATGCAACGAAACCTTTTTTTTTATGGATGTTGTACGGATATACGCGAAGCATTTACGTCTTTCTAACTTTGCTATAAACTTGAAGGAGGTTAATAAGAAATTTACTGTTTTAGACACCTAAAACTGAAGCTGAGTTGGGTAAGGGGAAATCGTTATGCAACTCGCAAGCCATGATCATTTGTTAAGAAAGTATAGTATGTTTCAACTAGGAATCCGATTTTCGGATTAGTACGGTTCTTGTTATTTCACGAAATGATTCTAAATGTTTGGCGAGCATCTACACATGGTCTATATGAACCGTATTAAAGGTCATGTTTCCTTTTGGTATTGGATGCAACAAACCCTCTTTAGGACCACTCGGTGAAGAATACACAACAGATTTCAAGCAATTTCTAATATGATTTTTAATTTTGGTAAATTTTGAATCTGTTGACTGCAAAAACTATCGCTAGACATTCTAACTCGTAACTGCTGTACCTAGTCTCACAATCAGTTGCTCTTTTTCTGAAACAACTGACTGGGTGGAACTTATTATGAGTCTGTCGTTGAAATAAAACCGTGCCAAACCCGTGACTACTAGCATCGCAATTTAACTTCGGCAGAAACTGAGTATATCGCTAAAACTAGTCTAGATATCAAATTATTCTTATTTGTCTCTATCGCTATTAACTCATCCACACCAAACCTTTCGATAAATCGTTTAAAATAGCTTGCCAGTTCCAAAAAGTTGTGCATCTCTCGTGCATCTCTTGTAACTGGAAATTCTATGACCGTATTCACATTATCCTTACTTGATCTAATACCCTGTGCTTCCCCTTTTGCTATTAAATCTTGAAATATCTTGCTAACGAAACGTGCAAATACAGCTGGACTATTGCAGAATCCAAATGGTAATTTTAGGAACTCATACTGACCGTGCGGGATGACAAACGAAAGAAATTTAATTGAATCCTCGGCCATATTAATATTATAGAACGCGTCTTTAAGGTCCAGTTTACTAAAAACTTTTTTACCATGCATCGCTGTAAATGATCATCGATCAATAGTAATCGGAATCTATCTTTAATTACGAATTTATTCAACTCACGGAAATCCACGTACAATCTTTTAGAACCATTTTTTTTAAAACTAAGACAATGGGAGAAACGTACGGAGAAAAACTGTTTTTTTATACCTCTACCTAGCAAATCGTATACTATCTGATCGACTAGCTGTTTGTCAGTGTAAGCAAGTCTACGAGGACGATAGAAAAAATTATTTTTTTTGGACAGAATTCTCGTGCTGGCCGGATAAACTCATTTTTCAAATACCTCAAAAACTTTATTCTAATTTTCCTACCAATCTCATGACTAAAATTTAAACAACTCACCAACTTTTTGCGGTCACATGATCAATATCAATTAACATAATATTGTTTAAATCATCAGTAAAATCTTTTGGTTTTACAATAACACTATAGCTACCAAATTCAACATGAATTGATGGCTGTAAAATAAAATCGTAGTTTATGGTGTTATTGCTCACCACATAAAACTTAACAACAACATAAAGTCCTTTAACACAAATGTTATAGTTATATGTACCTACTATGTCTAACTTATTATAAATACCTCTGAAAGTTTCACAACTACGATAAGGAAGCCTGTATTCCTCCTGGACAAAAAAAACTCAAATCAGAGAGATCCCACTAACAGTGTCCAGTATTAATTTCACTACGGGGGTCATCTTCAAATGGTAACTTTAGTTCGAACTAATAACGTGATGCAACGTTCAACTACTCTTCCACGTCCATCGTAGTGCTATCCGGTGCTGATGTTTGATTCTCTGGACTATATTTCTAAGGTGGTCAATAGCATTACAACCATAGCATTTCTTCTCTTAAGACCTTTAGGCAAAATCTATCTTTAGCACACACAAAACATCTTAACGGTTTTTATGCTCCTGTTGGAACCACTGATGTTCTTGCAGGAAGTGCTGGAACATTTATAGTTTATAGTTAAAGTTGGTATTAGCATATTCCTCTCAAAGTTAGTTAAACCATTTATTACATCCAATGGGTTTTCCAATTTTGTAAACGTACTCATCCTTGCCTGTGACTGGAGAATAACATTGTCAAAACCATCTATCAAATATGCAATCAAATCATCGTCACTAATATTTAATTGGTTGCCAAGCATAACTTTTTCGTGATAATAACTGGAAAAACGTTGTATTCGTCGCAACTTACATGCATCAAACTTTCTCATGAAATTAATTTTATTTTCACGACGACTAAACATAGCCAACATTGATACTCGCAAATCCTCAAACTCTAGTGCAGCATGACTTGGTTTTCAATTAAACCAATTCACTGCAAGCGTTTTCATCTCACTGGCTAATGTCGCAACAATTTCTTTATTATTTAAATTGTGCTTGCTTGACCATTGCTACCTTTTTGAACCAGCATCTTCATTACAGGATTTACTCTGGAAGGGTATTCTTATGGTATTCACTTTTTTAGTCGATTGCACTTCTTTCATGGTTGCAACAACCATCGATATCAAATATTGTACAGTAACATTTAATTCTATCTGATACTCTTGTGCTGCCTCCACGTCTTCAGCTGCTTGAGAAATAAATTCACCAATACCCATCTGCTGTTCAGATTGTTCACTGCAGCCACATGTTTGCATCTTTTCGTAATTACCGCCAAACTTGGTTAAATACACTCTGATTTTTTACAATGCACACAAGCTCAACCTGAACTTGCGAAACACCAAACTAAGGATTTGCATTCTGTATACTTTTAGCCTTGTCTCATGGTAGCCCTAAGATGGGCCACAATGAGACGTGATTAAATGTAACACAAAACAACACATTTTTCAAAGAATATTTATTTAACCCAATATTAAGTTTTTATAAATGTATCAAGTTCACAAGAAACTATATTAATTAACTTTAAAATAAAAATTGATCTTTTACCTTTATATTTGATGTTAACGTCAGCACAATGAATTGTAGTAATGAACGCAAAAAAAATGTTCACACTTAAATTCACATACAGTCAGATTCCAAGTGAAACTGATATAATTTCTTATAAAAACTACGGATGGCAATACGCTACCTAAACGGAAATATTTGAATGTCTCATCGTGGTCCATGTCTCATGGAGACCCACTGTACCCTATATATCAAACTTCGTGTTATTCCAAATTCTTATTATTATAATGGTTACGATAAAAGATACGTAAACGTATACTTAAGAACCGAGGCCTAACGGGAGGGCCTTATGGATTCGTTACAACCTGTAATTACACCCTCTTATTACGCACTAAAAATGATATCTTTTTTCATATTTTTGTTTATATTTAGATGGCGGGGGAACATGAGGACGTTAAGATTTAAAACAATATACAACATTAATTTTTTTAAGAAAATGGATCATACTTATTTATACATATAACCTCTACATTATATCAATCAATAATCCATTATAAAAAATAACTTAAAATATATTCTAAAATAGACAAAAATAAACAAAAAAGTGCAATTAGGTTGCGGTAAGATGGTGTCTTTTAATAACATAAAAATTTATTCATAAAGGGTTCAAACATGAGCCACATCTTCATCCTCGTCCTTTTTTCCTGCACAGGAGCAGTGTGCCCATCTGTTACGTATAAAGCAATATACCTATCCTTCATCAGATTGTGAGTGTAAATAGTCACAGCATAAAAATTTCACATCTTCGCCCTCCTCATCTGATTACTGTTTTCTTCTTTCTTTACGTGGCTTTGCCCATTTGTTTTTCTCTTATTTTTTAAAGAGGCTACAGGTTAAAAATAAAAAACAAAATCGCCTAAAAGGAGTTGCAAATGTTGTCAGTCTGGAAGATTTGTTATCCAACAACGCCTGCCAAAATTCTTTATTTGCATCTAACATGGTAAAATATTTCATGTCTTTTAAGTCATGAGTGAGTTACTCAAAAGTTGGTAATTGATGATGTTCCCGCAATATTGTTTTGTTTAAATTTTTTTGGTCTAAACAAATTCGTATGCTGCTATTTCGGTTATTTACAATTACAATGGGATTACCAAATTCTGTTGATTCTGTTACTTGACAAATAATTTGTTCTTTAACCACTTTATCTAATTCTACTTTTAACAAATTTAATTGTTGGTAAGGAAATTTTCTACAAGGATCTACAATTGGTTTATAATTTTGTTTTAATTTAAACTGACACGGTTGCATTTCGATTTTACCTATTACTTTAAATAAATCAGCATGTATCTCCACTATTTCATTACAATATTCAGTTTTATTAGTAATTACATCAACATTTAATTTTATTAAATTTAATGACTATAGTATTTATATCCAAAATTGGTACTGATTTCTTGTCAGTATCTATTATTACAAAATTTATTGCACTGGTTTGACCATTTACTTCTGTTAATAAAACACAAGAACCAGTAACTTTCAGTTTATCACCAACGTAATTTCTTTATATATTAATACAATTTTTCATTTTACCTCTTAGGTTTAATGTATTAAATATATGTTTTGGAATCACATTAATTTGTGTTCCAGTGTCTAGCTTACAATATATTATTGTATTTGAATTTTAAATTTTGATTCTTTGAAACCAATACTCATTATTTATTTCTAGTGATCCCCACACATATTGATCCATTTCATCAATATTATTATCATTGTTTTCAGAACATTCAATAGCATGCACAATGGTTATACCTCTTACATTTACTACAAACTCTTCCATAAGCAGGACATTTTCTTCTATGTGTTAATCCAGATCTGCCGCAAGACTCATTGTTAGTTGATGCCCAAGAGCTTCTCTGATGTGCTTGGTAATTATTTTCATCTCTACTGCGAGTATTCCATGCCTTGTGTGTATTTTTGGCGTTTCTATGATTATGACTTGTTAATTGGTGACCTAAAATTGCTGACTTATTATCGATTTTTTGTTTTATCTTGATTTCTTCTACTCCTATAGTTTATGTCCTTTCAACTAATTGCCTTACATGCATATCTGTTTGCTCTGCAGCTTTACAGATACCAATTGCTTTTGTTAGGTTAAAATCTGTTTATCGCGACGACCTATCTTGAATTCTTTTATCAATTGTACCGTAGACAATTCTATCCTTGATCAATCCATCTTTTAATGTACCATAATCACAGTTTGTTGTAATTCTTCTAAGATTTTTTAGGAATGTATCGAATGTTTCACCCGGCATCGGCAGTTGTATTCTTGTATTGAACTTGTGTCGCTTCACACTCGTGTTTGTATAAATAATAATAATAAAATAGTCATCCATTGTTTTAAGTAACGTTTCAGGATCATAACATTACATAAAGTGAAAAATACGTTACTGGATGATTACGCTTATCGAGCTACATCCATCCCTCGGGTCAAAGTCCTCAGGCTATATTACGTTGCTTTCCAGGCTTAATGATCGTAATAATGCGCTTAGTGCACGAATAGCTATTTTTAATTACTTGGTAAAATTACTGAATGTGCAAACGCAATACGGCATTTTATACGGCGTAGAACCCATTCAAATATAAACGGGTATACTTAGATAATCGTATTTATCTGCAAATTTCTGTAATTAAATATTTAGAAGTTTGACTTGATTTATTCTTAAACCCGTGTCTAAATTTGACCTATTTAGTGTTTCAAATTACTGAAAAATAATAGTTAAAATAGTAAAAGCAAGAAACGCACTTAAAACCTTCAATTTTCTGCGAAGTAATAACATTCTGCTGAACTTTCATTGTTTATTATTTTGAAATGAATATACACAACGTTTCGATTGCTGTGGTATCTGCAATCGTCATCAGGTGAATACTAACAAACTTAGAAACTACTGGAGCTTATATACTAAAGACATGTTCGATGAAGCTCCAGTAGTTTCTAAGTTTGTTAGTATTCACCTGATGACGATTGCAGATACCACAGCAATCGAAACGTTGTGTATATTCATTTCAAAATAATAAACAATGAAAGTTCAGCAGAATGTTATTACTTCGCATCAAGCAACATTGTTTAATACATTCAAGCTTCAATTTTCTATTCTACCGTAATACAAGTATTTTTGTAGTTTGACTCGATCGACCATATGTTACCCCAGTAAATAGAAACAAACCTGTTTCTCTCCTTTAGTGAACTGTCTGCTTTTATTGTAACATCTCGTATTTATTCATTTTTCCTACTTTTACAGATCGTTAAAACACTACTCAACACTATTTAGTTTGTATCTCTGATTCGTATCCGACTGCACTAAAAGATTTTCGAAAGAAGATTGGTTGAATTTTATTTATATCGATTATATTACTGGCTAAAACGCAGTAAAGTCTCTTATGTAACTATTTCACCGATGTGTCAAAATACACACAAAAAATGTGTTTATTTTTCTTTCGGTAGTCTGTTGCTATCTGTACCGACTCTTGTCGGTTTACAGTATTTAGAAAGTTTATAACGAGATAGTTTGAAAATTTTAAAGAATTGTGTAAATTAGTTCGTCACAATCAGAAACCCCATTTATTGCTTGAACAGATCTATTTCCTTTTTGTTACGGAGTATTTTGATTCTGATTTACTTCTAAAGATCTATCCAGCAAATATTATGTTTTGGCGCATTTCCGACATTTTACAATACCTTGGTGGCTTAAGTAGATGAATACTGCAGATGCTGTCTTTGTCTAAACAAATGTAGACCCTATATAAATATTGAGCTTTTGTGTCTGTTAATGTTATAATTTGTGTTATTTGCGAATATCTACATCAGTTGTGACACCTAATTTGTAAGAAGGTTGAGCATTTTGTGTAAACATCGACCAATTTGCTAATTGTGACTGATGCTTCTTATTTTGTATTTCTTTCTCGGAGTATTCAATCATAAATCCTTTAATTACACCAGACATGACAGCTCAAAATAACAAAATTGCAATAAACAAAAAGAAAATTATTGAGACCGATTATATTTACGGCACTATAAACATTTGACTCGAACTAGCAAAATAGCTTTAAATCATTTAAGTTACAAAAGCTTTTTGAATGTTACCTGTATTTTGCACTGGCTATGCTTAACTGGTTTTCACGGGTGCAGAGGTTAGTATATACAAGATATTTTTTAAAATTTTCTTTAATCGTTTATGAAACACAAAACACAATGATTATGTAGGATATGTTATATTTAAAAGCTAACCCGTTATATTATACAATCTAAGCCTATTTAACCCATACGAACAGAGAAACTTCAAGATGCAATAATGAAGGCAAAAATTCTCACTAACCATTCAACTTATACAATTTTGGCGTAATCTACAATGCTTTATTTTGGCATTATATACTTGAGTTTAATACGTAAAATGTAACAATATATTAACAATTTATAATACAATATCACAATTATTAAAAATCATATAGGCAATTTTACACAGGCTAAACAGTTTTACTTTGCAGCAGTTTACCTAACAAAGTAAACCGTTATTGAACTTCTAAGTATATGTAATCTATGTCACAAAAGTATTTTTCTTTATCTGGCCCCATTACTATTTATCGAGCTATTTTTTAACACCAACATAAATATATGACTATGTATTGCTTTTGTTAAGATTTCTGAATTAAAGTTGTATTAGTGAATGACCGAAACAATAAACGTCATACTTGCTACAATAAATTGTAATAATTAAAATCTGAGACATTTAAAATTATTTTGTTACTTTGAGCCGATTTGTTTAACTAAACTACCTTTCGATCACTTCAAGAATTTTAACATTATTTCTATATATAGCCGTAATGATTTTTAAAACTATTACTAAATGCAACACCCTGTGTTTACTAGTAAATTTTTGAAATATAAAAAAAGAAATACTTTTAAACGTCTCAAAAATTTCACGATTCGCTACATTTCTGCGTACGATAAAGAAGTTCAATCATTACTTTTTGAAATGTCTAAATACAAAAAGTAAAATTTCGAATATGGCGAACTTCTTTGTCGTGTCTGTTTTGATATATTTTTACTACTAACTATACAAAAATAAACTTAATATAGATATATTTTAGGCCATTATAACTTGTAACTTGATATTGTCAATATACTGATTACTACTTAAATTACTTGTTTTTCTTAATTTTCATTGTATTTTTTTTAGAAACTGGATTTATAATAAATAAATAAACGTTGAAAGAATTGAGTACGTAACGAGTAATAATGTTCTAATCAAATTCGTTAGGTATTTTAATTGGTATTTATCACTAATAAGATTGTATATGTCAATAGTTTTTTTCGTTCATTTGAAAAATTTGTTTTTCATTCTGTTTAAGTACATAATGTAGTAATATAACAATATAAGCTAAGAATCTGGAATCTAAACTAGTTCTATCAATAAGATTTTCTAATTGTTGATTGTACAATCGTTTTGAAGTCTCAGACTATGCACTTAGTAATTGACAGACTTATACAGCAAAAGTATTTGTAGCTATGTATTTAAAAAGTATTATTTAGGTTTAATTTACATTTTACTATACACGTTAAAGTGAAGTAATGGAAGCATAAAATTTGTTTTCTTAAATTTTTGTATTGCGTAAGATATTTTTGTTTAACGAGTGAAGTAACATACAAGCTGTAGAAATAAGAGTCTAAGTTTATATACAACCATTGTTACTAATCAACTTAAGGGTTCTAACATAAAAAATTGGTTACAAAATGGAAGAAGGAAGCAATACATAATTATATTTTAAACAAATAAATTTAAGATTAATGTTGCACGAGAATAACAGTACCTACGTTATTGTCTTAAACTTCAACTTAAAAATAATATCCGCCACTTACCTATAACAATAGTAGATACGCATATACTAAATGCAGCCTTATTCAGTTAAAATCAGCTGTTTTCTTGATTATCACTGTCATTTTCCAAGTTTACTACAAAATGTTCTGCTTCGTTATCACCTAATACTACATCACATTCATTATCTTCTGGATGATATTCTTCACTTTCTCGGTGCACCAAGACTTGTACTACAGTTGGTTCGCTGTGTTGTCTATGTAGCGTTGGTCTGGAAGAAGGTGAATCTGGAGATGGTTCCGTAACCAAAATGCTAACATCCGTTTCATTTTGCGTTTGCGTTTCAGCTTCTTCAGAAACATGTTTACGTTCCGGTTTAATTTTATATGAATCTTCACGTTCTATAGGTTTTCTTTTGATTAAACTACCTTTTCTTGATTGCGGTTCTTCTGGCTGTGGCTTAATTGGAGACGATAAGCTACCCGTTTTTAAACTCTTTTTGAATGAAGGAGGTGAAGCGGGGTCGTAAGGTGCTTCTACTGCATCTTGATGACGTAAGAAGAAGTTATATATACTTCGTCGTCTGGGATGGGCGGTTAACGATGGCGTAGTTGGAGTAGTGGCTTGAGGAGTCGCTCCGCTTATCATAATATTAACATCGGCGGATTCGCGCGCCAAATCCAACTCCTCCGGGGCCATGTTTGCCGCACTAGAGAGTAACAGCAACGGTAAATTCAGCCACGGACCACCTAATTCGCTTAGGTCGCTCGCGTCTGATGCCCGAGAGGACTTGCGAGAAGACGCGCGACTCCCTCGATGCACATGTAAAAACGCAGATAGACGTCCTTGCCAACCTCCACCCGGGGACGACGTTTGAGTTTGTTCATCTTCAACGTCTCTCTCAAGTTCTCTTTCTCTCTCTCTTTTTCTTCTACAAATTAATTATATAAAAAGTTATCTCATTTTTGAAACGATTGAACAACATATAAACACAACGTTCCACACCAATTGTTTGTAACACCAAAGTTTTTAAAGAAATGTTTTCTTACTTGATATACTCCCGAAATGTTTTTTGGATGGTTTTAGCAGCTTTATCTTGTCTTTTCCATATTCGTGTTGATGATACAATCTCTAATTGTTTTCTTGTAGGGAATTGCTTTTTAAACTTTATGTCCATTTGTTCTTGCAACTAAAAATAGTTCATTACAACTGTAAGGTAGTGTTAGAGTACTGTATTACTTGACGGAAGGTGTCGGTTTCTTCTACATGCCCAAGGACGTGTTTTACCAAAGCATGTAAAATATCCAAACAATGGATTCTATTTCCTTTTGCAATGGGCAAATTAAAACTGACTAAAGCGACTGTATTTGGTTTTGAAATTCCTAGAGGTGGGTCCAAAGAAGCTATAAAATCGGATAATTGAGAAAATCGAATAAACTGTGATGCGTGTGGATCGTATCTATAAAATAAGTTTATTTACCTTGAAATATTTTGAGTTACGGTAAAGTTTTACTTACTTTGACCATCGTATATAAAACATTTCCAAGTCATCTTCAACTATTCCAATTTCTTCTTCTTGATGTGCTTGGTTAAAATTTTCTAGTATTATGGCTATGTACATGTTGATAATAATCATGTAGTTTATAATGATAAAACTGGTAAAATATGTTATAGATAGTAATGGATAACCGCAATCTCCGTTGCTCTGACCCTTAAACGTAGGATCACAATCTGGTGGTTCAATCATTAATGATTCAAGTACGTCGTTCCAACCTGCTGAAGTCATCAGTCGAAATAGCAGATGCATAGAATGACCAAATGTTTGAAAATTGACCATGTCGTCAAGAGCGCCTGTTTGACGTACATGGCCAAATAAGGACATACCTATTATAGCATAGATGAATGTAACTAAAGCGAGTAATGCGCCAATGTTAAATAAGGCAGGCAATGATACTACTAGTGCAAATAGTAGTTTTCTAATGCCTTTTGCAGCCTACAAAACACAGTAATTAATTAAATAAAATCATCGATACCACAACACGTACTTTAATTAAGCGCAATATTCTACCGATTCGAAACACACGCACTACTCTTAATAGTGTTGGAGACACTGGAAAATCAATCATGATGTCTTCCATAAGTATACCAAGAATAGATGCTAAGACCAATAAAAAATCAAATACGTTCCAGGGAACTGTGAAATAATGATAGCGCAAACCTAGCATCTTAACAATTGCCTCTGAAAGTTAAACATTGAAATTAAAGTTAATAAGTTACTATACACATACCTAGACCAAAAACTGTGGTAAAAAACGCGTTACTAACTTCCAAAATAAAAAAAACAGCATGTGGTTGATTATAATGCTCAATACCCATAGTCAACATATTTAAAAATATAAGAATAAATATGGCAATTTCAAATCGTCTCGAGTTAGAAAGGTCGTAAAACATGGCAAGAAACTGATTAATAGGCCTTTTTATTACTTTTTGTGGTTTTTTTCTACCTAATTTTTTCATGGCAGTGTAGTAATGTTTTTGACTTTCGGTGAGGAACATTTCTAATACTCCTCCTTCGTACTAAAGATCAAGATTGTAGTAAAAATTTCATTAGTTTTAAAATTACTTACCTTTTTCTTCAACATATTAAAATTATCTATGATGACACCGATAAATAAATTTAATGTAAAAAAGAGCCGCAAACAATAAAAATGACAAAATAAATGTACGCGTATAAGTTAGCCTCGCGCTGGGGTTGAAGGTGCACACCTCTTGCATCAACTGCGTCTGCCATAACTTCCATCCATCCTTCGAATGTTGCCTGCAACGTAAAGGACTTTTAAACTGAGAATTTTGAAGAGCACTCATAAAATATGTTACGTAACTCAAGCAAATGCAAAT
The DNA here is from genome assembly GCA_035610365.1 of Aquatica leii. NCBI lineage: Eukaryota > Metazoa > Arthropoda > Insecta > Coleoptera > Lampyridae > Aquatica > Aquatica leii. Next base: position 65,384,335 of record CM069432.1, read on the forward strand.
ACAGGATGTAGAGATGCTGAAAGTAATCGTTAAAATATCTAAGTCAGCTTTAATTTTATTTGTTTATAATATTTATTTTGCTAATTAAAATAAGAGTTTGCTGTAAGAGTAGCTACTATTATGTCTGGCAGGTGAGTATCTAATACTAATGATATACTATATTACCAACTTTGGAATATCACCCTTATGACGCTCCGGTCTGAAATAGAATCTTTATTAATAACTGTCATTTTTGAAATGCGTTCTATGAATATTCATTAATGTGTTTGTAAAATTTGTGGTGTTACTACTATTTTTGAATTAGTCTGCAACATAGGTATTTATTAAATTCTTTAAAAATATAAGTTACACATCTGTTTTAATTATACATAAGTACTAGTGTAGTTATTTTATATGGGCTGTACACTTTTACCGAGCAGCACCGAGACTGCCGGAACGCAAGAGTGTACATGTAGTGCCTCAGCCCGAGGGCGCTTCTATGCTTCTAATAAAGTCTGTTTTTTTTAACTGCAAGATTCTCCTCGCCAGCTATTGACGTATGCGGAACATTTTTAAATTTAAACACTATTGAAAATAGCAAAAAATGCTGCTACGAAGAAAACTGAACTAAAAATGCATCAAGTAAGGACTAATACTTTTTATAAATTGATGAAAGAAGATCATGCTGATAGCATAGCTTTATGCTTTGACCTTTAGCAAGTACACCCACTGCCTAAGACGCATTTTACAAACGGCAGATACGTTTTTATACTTCCTGTTGCGTTGATATTCAATTCAAACGTCTAGTGTTTTATACATGCAATGAAACGGAAGCTATTAGTGGAGCCGTAGAAATAGGATCGACATTATTCACACATTTGTAGTCATTAACTTTGCAAAATAATATTGTTACCATTCGACTTTTCTGAAATGGCTGTGGAGGGTAAAATAAAAATGCCCACATGATTAATATTTTTATTTATTGGTTGCGCGTTGTAGCTTCCTCACACATTCAAGAGATTGTAATACATGTTCGGACGGGTAGAAAAAATTCCTGGAATTAAGGCGTCAAAACGATGTTTTTCAAGAAACATTAAAAAAGTATCTACAGTCCAATATTTTGGTATTCCTTTCTACAAGTTTGAGACAGAACAGAGGGGCCATTCCTCTCGAGTAAAAAGAGAGTTAAACGAAAGTAATTATAAATTAAAGAAGTTTGCTCTAGGTACAGTGTTGTGCATAGATAATTAAATTTTTATCTAGATGAGATAATAGATAATTTCCAATTTTTTTATCTAGATAACGATTTAGATAAAAGTTGAAGAATTTATCTAGATAATAGATAAGATAATCTATAATTTACGTAGATAATACGATAGATGATTCTAAGAAATAGGTAGAAACAGGTAATAATTAATTGTTACCATTTAATTGTCATCATCATCAATACCAATTCATTGTTTATTAAATTAACTAATTAAAAAACTGAAAGACAGATTGAAAAAAAAAATAAAAATCGAAAAAAACATGACTGAAATTTTATTGATTTAATGACCTACTATTGTAAAATATAAAACAAATTTCTTGATACAATATGGTCCTTTCAAAATTTTCATTGCTAAGTAAAACTAAAGTCTTTCAATTAGTGCCGAAATTGATATGTTTAATCAATAATTTTTTTACAAATGGAGGTGTCTAGTAAACTTAATTAGTTTTCCTTCGTAACAGTTAGGAAAAATCAAGCTTTGATATCGACGTCAGCTTGAACCTAAAAAATTATAAAAATTATCGCTCATAGCCGTTAATCACACTCCCTGAATTATAAATTTTTCTTTTTAAATTTAAGTTATCATTTGTAGTTCGATATGTTAAGCAAATTTTTCACAAAAAACCAACTAATCCTCAAAAATGAATTGTATTTTAAATTTTGAGCAGCTTACATCAGCGATCACTTAAACAATTAGTTTTTATGTCTTTTAAGAAAACGTAAGCAGTTTTGTTTCTTCTAAAAAATTTGGGTTATTTTAAACAGTTTATGCTCTGCTCAGAACTTTTTGTAATTGTAAGTGCATTAAATCCAAATGAAAAAAAAGCATTTTTTCTTTGCAGTTTTGTTAATTACATTTGACAGGTTGTCAGTAATTGTACTCATATGATAATTTACATCACTGATTTATATAGGAGCGTTTTTATTCTACGCGGTCTACATTAGAATCTTATTGCGACTTTAATTTAACGTTAATATTACTTACTTAACAAGTTGATTTAAAGAGTAAGCTAAAAGCTCCATGACTTAAATAGTCTTCTAAAAGAACTCTAAATCACGTGTATCGAGGTTTGTCACTTTCAACTGCTCAAAAAGTCGTGAATTTTCTCTTTTTCAATCAAGCATTTTTTTTATTTGGGCATAGTTTTGCTATGTAGGCATTTCAACTAATTAAATTTTGTTTGAATCGTGCAAGATAATGTATTGAATAAATAAAGCTTATTGTTTCTAAAGACGATAAGATACTTATCGCAAACAATTGGTTCAGTTTCAAAAAGTAATTTGAGTTGTGTTTTTGTTTACATCACTTATTGCATCTATTTACGCTCAAGGTCATGTGAGTCTAGTTTTTGTCAGCAAAAGAGCTGCAAAAATGTGAAGCATCTACGGCAATTATTTATCAGGTTTTAGCCATCTGGACCGTATTACATTACCACAGACATTACAAACAATATTATGTTTGTAAATATAAAAATTACAAAACAAACAAATCTAAACAAGAAATGTATGTTACTTTAAAAAATCATCTAGATAATTTCATGATAGATAACCGAAAGATCATCTAAGATAATCATCTAGATAATGTTCAATACTTTTATCTAGATAAGGAAAAAGATGATCAAAAATTATCTAGATGAAATATCTATATAATTTCATCTAGATAATGCACAACACTGTCTAGGTAACACCATTTGCCAAGAAAAAACAGAAAACGTAAAGTACTTGTTGGAATAGTATATTAAAACACAAGTTACAGAATGAACGCACTTCAATCACGAGACCGAGTTTATGAAGCGGTAGAGTGATTGAAACGTATTCTATGACGTGTGTTTTATACTATTGTCTCTATTTTGATACAGTAATTAATAGTTTTCGTATAATTTTAATTTTAAAACAACATTGGGAAACTTTTATTGAATTGGCAACACTTGCACTTTGACATATTGAAATTTATGTGTTAACCTACAATCTCAACTTACGATGCAGAGATACCAACTTTGAAAAAACTAACATTACTAAAATTCGTGTAAGAATTTGCTTATTCTTACACGGATTTTAGTGTAAGAATTGCTAATTCTCATGTCGAAATAGACAAATACAATTCAACTACGAGGATCTTCGTTGTGAGGACCAATACGAATTTATTTTTTACAAAAAAAATGTAATGACTTCTTCAACGACGGAAGGTGAAAACAAAGTAGTTCAGATTGAAGAACAGTGCGATTGCTTATAATTGGAGTGCAATCTTCACATCTAATTTCTATATAATTTTTATAATATTTTTATTTTTCGGTTTTTGCTGTTTTGGTTTTTGTAATGAATAAAAATGTTCATAATGTTGTTCATAAGTGTTCAAGCATAATAGTACAAGTTCACAATACCAAAGAAAGTCCACGAAGTTTTTTCTGATACAGGTACTATTTTTTTACTTTCATTTTTGAAATTTTGTAGTTTTATTTGCAATATTTTAAACAATTTTCTTACAGAAACAACAGTTTTAAATCTTTTTTGCCAAAGAGGTACACGTTTTTGCCACTTTTCTTGAAAATAGTTTTATTGGACATGACTGTTTTTGAATAAACGCTCCTCAATTGCTATAGTACTATATTATACTCAAATTTCAATTTTGACTAGGTCGATCCAAAATTAATTTTATCAGTTTTAAGACTGCGTTCTAAGTATAGTGGGTTGCCTAAAATATAGCATTTTTATGCTGTCGCCGTTTTATAGCTTTTTCAAAATTGAAAACGAATATTTATGTTTTTATTAATGAAAACTCTAAAAAACATGTTAGGCCATCGCGTAAGCTAATTTATTTCTTAAAATAAGTTAAGATTAAAAAGTTATTGATACTCAAAGTTAGTCAAGAAATGACAGTGTTATAATGTGGTTTTATAATATTTATAAAAAGATCATCGATATTATAATAGCTCAGTACGATGAAGTAACACATCAAATAATAGTACATACTTTTAATTTTCGAAAATGTTGTCTATTTTTCGAAAAAGCTATAAAACGGATTTCACTCCATATACCTAATGTAAATCGCATCTAAATTACAGGAAATGATAATTTTTTAGTTCATCATTTATCCAATAGGTGGTCGACCTTTAACATGCGCGCATTACGTCATTACTACTTATTATCTTTATTGTTTTACGAAACACAATATGCTTGCAAGCTTGCAACAACAAAACAAAGATAATTAATTCGTACAAGATTTAAACGAAACACTATCACGCAACGCAACGGTTTGAAAAAAAGACCTATTCGTCTTTTCGTTTTTATATAGTTATCTTCTTTGCCGTGTAATAATAATAAGTAAATTGTGCGTTTTTTCGATTGAGGAAATTTTTGAATTGCTTACAATGAAATCAGTATTTCCCTGATAATAATACTAACCTACGCTTTGCATTTTTTTAATTGAATTAGGAATAAAATTTCTAAAATTCAGCTTGACAGTGGAGAAGCAAAATTTGTAAATCTTAGTTCTTTAATATTTATTTTAATGTCTTCCACACTCCAGTGCTAATGTTGAAAAATGTTTTCTCAAATAAATTTAAATAAAACCATAAAACTCAAATTAGGAATTGCCTAGAATAATTTCTTATAACAAAAGTTTGGTGGTTCAAAAAGTGGCAATTGTTACAATGTTAAAATTACCCTAGATTTATCAAAGAAAATTCAATTCAAATGTACAATTTAGATGATCAAGGAGGTGTCAAGATATAAAATAATTGTAATAAATTGTAAATATTGTAATGAAAGTTAGTTTTTTTTTTAAATTTATTTAGTTTCAGTAACAGTCCAAAAAATATTTCAGCTGCATTACAGTCGGAATTTGACTATAAATAACCAAAAAAAGCATCAAATTTAAATTTTATTTGCTCTAATTTCCAATGTCTCACGATTTTTTTGTGGCAACTTAAAGAGTTTTTACAATCGATTTTTCATTATACATTCATTTTTTCTAATCGATTAATAAATTTAAAAAAATCGACCGAGAATCGTGAACAGTGGACAAATTTGTAACATAATATTAATGAACATAAATTAATTGTAAAAGAATCCGTAAGTACACATATAAATATTCTTTTTGTGCTTCCGTCCGTTTTGACGTATTTTACAAGCATCATAATCGGCCGGAAATTTTACTTTTCCGGCCTAGGCCGGTAAAGTGTAGTAGAATTTTATAACTAAACGTTGGCATTAGTAATCATTAATTAAATAAACGTCAAATGTCAATATGTCAAATTTATTAACATACACCATTATCTGGGTTGTTGTTGTTTAGAGTAGCACTAACAAAAATTGTTTTAAACAAATATAACAAATTTGCTTATATCTTACAATTGCTAAAAACAACAATGGTTTTATTTTCATATAAGTGAAATTGTAATATTATTATGTAATTGTCAAATTAATTTAAAAAACAATTGTATTTCGTCATTACAGATTTCAGTTTTATCAACATATGTTATTAAATTTTATTAAAAATAATACTTAAATAACTGCTTTCAATTAATTTATACTATAAAGGTCAGCACAAAAAATGTTATGTATCACACGTCCTAAAAGTATTTTGCAAGTATTTGCTTTTTGTAGGCCTCGGCTTCACCTCGGCCCACAAATAAGCTCATACTCGCAAAATAGCACTTTCTGGAGTAGTGATACAAATAACTATTTTTGGACTTGGACTTGATGTATTTTGCAGGCATCATAATCGTCCGGAATTTTTACTTTTCCGGCCTAGGCCGGTAAGGTGTAGTAGAATTTTATAACTAGATCGAAGTTGGCAGTAATAATCTTTAATTAATTAAACGTCATCTGTCAATCTGTCAGATTTATTAACATACACCATAATCTTATCTTATGTTATCATTTGGAATAACACTAACAAAACTTTTTTAAACACATATAACAAATTTCCTTATATCTTACCATTGCTAAAAACAACAATAGTTTTATTTCTTTTCAGTCGGTCTGCAAACGAGGTCTTCGTGCGGCAAAATGTCTCATTGTGACATTTGTTATTTAATATACTATTTTCGCTTTCATAAACCGTTTTGACAGTTTTTGCGCAGTTGCCAACATAAACGTCAAACTGTTTTTGTGAGATTTTGAGAATTTGGGGGCTTCGCAGTTCATGTTCGAGCAATAAAATATTGTATTCAATTCGTTCTTGTATAAGTTGGGCTTTTTTTCCTCGTGGACTTTTAAAACCACCGTTTCACTCGGGTTTAAAAATGCTTACTCCGGAAAAAAAGGTCAATTTACACAGGATTACGTTACATAAATAACCGTTTCTCATTCAAACTTTGTAGATTCATTTTGACTAAATGATTATTTCTAAGTTTAGTATATATAAGTTGCAAAAAAAAAATCAATTTAAAAAAAATCGATTATTGTGCCATCAATTTTTCTCTAGATTGATTTTTGACGCATCGATTATAAACGAATCGCAAAATGGATCTCTTTCAAGAAAAACTACAATATCATTAGTTATCAGTAAAATTTGGTTTTTGGATTTGGAGTTTAAAGAAATTAGAGATTAAATGTAGTACAGTAGCCTCCCGATTATCCGGATCCCGACTAACCGAAACGTCGGATTATCCGAAACAAACTGAACTTTTGAACTCGCTGTTTTAACCGAAACAACTTTAGACGAAACATCTGGTCGGTCATTTCGTTGAAAACGTCGGGAATCCCAAAAATATCTGTTAAGTTTGTATTCTCTTTGCCTTAATATCAAGGTATTAATAAATTAGCTGTATATTTATCCACGGCAGTGGTAGGGTGGTTGGTATCTTCGAGTTTGCGATCACATAAAAAAAATAATCATACCATTTAAAGATTTAATTAAGGCACATATATATAATGATTTGTACAATGTTGCAACGGCAACTTCTACATTTAATCTTTAGGCAGCTATTTGGATTAACCGCTATAATGGTACTACCCATACAACTCTGAAATCTTTTCTTTCCCCTTATTTTAAAATCCTCGACACGCCCAGATCGAATTCAAAGCTGGCACATATATAAATATCGAAATATGTATATACAGAGACTTACAAAATAAACTTAAAAATAGATTAATTATTACTAATAAGAAGAAACGATGAGTACAGATAACGACAAAACAATATCTAATAAAAATTTGCCTGCTTAGATGAGGGTCAATTGTACTTCCAGTCTACAAACATGCGTCATCTCTTTTCATAAAATGTTCTTTTCGGACTTTATACGAAAGGTATTTGTAAATGCTTTATTATTATTACTTTTTTCAACATTTAGAACAAAACATTCAGTTTTAAATACGCCACTGTCAACATGAGTAACATAATAAAAAAGCAGAAACGTGTTGTTGTTACTGTGCAAGAAAAATTAACTGTAATTAAACGGTTTGATAAAGGAAAATCCTTAAAAAGTGTTGCCAAAGATTATGGTGTAGGTATAGGCACGGTATCCAACTAGAAAAAAAATCGATAGAAAACAATGGTGTAGTGTTCTAGCATTCTCAACATCAAAGCCAGAAGTCTATGAAACGGCGAATACAATAAAATTGACGAGACATTGTATTTATGTTTTACTCAACAACGCGACCGTGGTATTCCAATCTCGGGCCCTATATTACAGCAAAAAGCAATTAAAATGATACATTTATAGCAAGCGACAGCAGGTTATCGAGATAGAAAAACCGCCACGACGTACGTTAACTAAATATTTGCGGTACAAAATTGTTTGCTAATCAAACCGAACTTGAAAATTGTAAACAAAAGTTTAAGCAACTTATAGAAGAAGAGGAATATACGCCAGATCAAATTTATAATAGTGACCAAACTGGTCTATATTACAAAATGTTACCAAAGAAAACTTTAGCTGAAAGAAATGAACGCGCTGCCGCCGGCTACAAAAAAAAATAAAGACCGGATAACAATTCTTGCCTGTTTGATGTGCATTAGCAAATCCGCAAAGCCAAGAGCAAAAGAGTAGACATTGGTAAAAGACTCATGGATTGTTTAGAAATAATAAATATAAAGAGGTAATTTATTTTGCATGGAATAAAGTGAATAGTACAAAGTTACAAAAATCTTAGGCAAAGATAATACACCAAAAAGAACTTCCTGCAGACAATGATGATGAAGAAGAAGAAGAGAATGAAGAAAGAGAGAAGAAAATTTTGCACTTTTAAGCTTTTGATGCGTTAAACTGGTTAAACATAGCATTATTATATGTAGAGCAACATCCTAATACCACACCAAGTGACATCTTTACTTTTAGCAAGGTGAAAACACATTGCTTCAAAAAAGCCGCTTGGATGCAAAATTTAAACAAAGATTGATTCTTTCTTTTACACCAAAATAATATACCAATGTACTTATATTGTAGTACATTTTTTTTAAATATAAACTTATGTATTTTATTTTAAATGTATTTTTTTGTTCTTTGAATAGATACATATTTATGTACCTACATAAATATTTTACGTTATTACCTCTTTTAGTAAAAACTCCGTATTAACCAAAATTTCAGTTATACGAAAAAGCTTCGGTCCCGACTTTCGGATAATCGGGAAACTACTGTACTACATAATGAGAAATAATTTGGAATGAACCTCCACAATATGCTTATAATTTTATTTATTTTGTTTTCATACATTATTATTTCATTCATGTTCATTCAAATTGAATCAGCAATTTGACCGCTATTTTTAAATTTGCTTACATTAACACATTCAAAGATAAAAATAAAACCTTGAAAGAAATTTGATGAAACTGAACTAACAACTTTTAGTGTAGAGTTGGGTATAGTCACTATACGTCTTATTACTTCTATATACTCATTTTGTAATATATTTAAAACAATTAGTTCTTAAAACAAAATTTAATGTATGCATTAATTTTCCAATTCCTTTGATATTTCTTGGAAGCAGCTACTGAGAAGATTCTAATAACAACTTCTACCCATCTCTAATTTTCTTTATGCGTCATGCGAACAGTTTTCTACTTTATAACTAAGCTGACATCTGTTTTAAATATTTTATATTAGTACTTCTATGAACGCTCACTACGTATTTGGAATGTCGCATTCGAACGCGCCCTTAAAGCTTTATTGTTACAAAGAAATATATTTTATTAGTGCAAATTATGTTTATTAGAATTCTTAAGTAGACAAAATAAAGTTTTAATTTATTTCTAAAACAAATTTTTGAAGATGAAATAGTTAATCTAAAAATTGGAACAGAGCTTTTCTAAAAGTCTGTATTTTTTATATTTTAACTTTGTTGATAATAATTTGAAACTATCAACTAAATTTTATTTGAGACTTTAAATCGTGGTTTATTGATTTTTTTATGTTGCTGATTTACTGAATAAAACTATAGGATTATCTACTTACCACTTGAAATAACGCCAAGTAGGCGATGCCAACGTGGTCGAATGAAACCTTTGAGTTGATCCAGGTGAAATTATTTGCAAAACAGTCATACTTGTTTTCAATGATCTACAATTACCATGTAGCAGTACTTACAAAAAGTTTTAAGCAAGTTCTTACTGATATTGGTAATAGTTCGCCATCTTCGTCTATGCATTTATAAAATTTGCCTCCAAAAAACTGTACACCCATAATGGAAAATATTAACCAAAACACCAAACATACCAATAATACATTGAAGATACTTGGTATAGCGTACATTAATGCATTCACCACAATTCTCATACCTTGCCATCTACTAATAGCACGGAGCGGTCTTAAAGCTCTTAATGTTCTTAAAGATCGTAGTACTTTTAAATTTTCATTTTCTTCAATTAATAAGCTAAACATCGATACCTACACAATTAATTACTAAGCAATTATTGTTAAAATTAGTTTTAATTTGTACTTACAAATACTATCGAAAAGTCTAGTAACGTCCAAAAACTGGTAAAGTATTTGTGGAAACCTAAAGCGATCCATTTTAAAAACATTTCTATAACAAAGATTATACAAAAAGCAAAATTAGTCCAATATAGTATATGTTTGAGTCTTGGGTTCTCGTCTAAATAGATATCTTCAAAACATAACGTAACACTTGATGCGAATATTAAGACTAATATAAACCATTCGAACGCAGGAGTATCGACTACAGACAAAATTGCAGAACGTACTTGCATAAATCTTTTATATGACTTCCAGTTTGTGCATTTGTCCAAAAAACGACACCTACAATGTAAGTTGTGATCGGTATTTTCAAAATGTTGTGATTATACTTACTGATCGTAGCAGCGTTTTGGAAAACAGTTGGGTGGTATTTTATCTGGTTTATTTCTACCAAAAGCTGGAAACTTTCCGAGTCCATCTATATATTGACCTTTTGAATTTCTTCTACCACCTACAGTTATTTCATCTACGTATGACACCAGCGTTTGCCAAGGTCGATTAGTTTCATCGTCTTTCTCTTTACTAGTATTTACGTATAAAGTCGTTTCTTCAGTTTCAGTATCTTCGGAGGTACCTTTATTTAAGTTTTTCAATTCCACCGTTTCATCAGTACCTTCATCTAAACATAAAATGTTTATATTAAGTATTCATGTATGTAATGATAACACCTTTACTGTCACTACACGTTGTAGCACGACTCGATGCAGTGTACTTCTCAATTTTCGTGTTTTGAGGTTTTTCTATTAATTCTTTTTCTTGAGAATTACCATTTATTACAGTCGAATATTTTTGTATATTGTCAGCTTCTTGTATTATATCCTGATTAATTACTTATTTATTTTGTTATCATATAAACAAATAAAGACTTACTCTAAATTCGTTTGGATCATAACTTATTAACGAAATTGGTCTGTTCATTGCTTCTTGATAACTTCGATTGTAAATTTTATCTGGAGGAAAGCCTATTAATGTTTCTTGATAGGCTTGTGTGTGTATTCCTAAAGTGATCGTTACGATTACGTTGGACGAAAAAATTAATGCACGTACCTTTAGTAAATTCGCGTTCTTCGGCTTGTCGTTGCATAACTTCTCGCACAATTTGTTCTAAACGTGAATTGCTTTCGTTCTGATGTAATTCGCGAGCTAAGGCACGTTTTCTACGTCGTTGTTGTATGAGAGTTTGTATTCTTTCGAAACTTTTAGCTATATTAGATTCGTCACCCACTTCCTATAAAATAATACATCACAATATATTTATAAACATTAAAATACAATCACGAAGATAGAATCTTGTTACTATTAATTATTTCATAAAGGTTCTTTGTTTATGTCATGATGCGTAAAAATTTTATTAAATTAAATTTGTGGTATAGTGAGAACCAAATATGACAGTTGGAAAAAAATAATAAAAGGGGAAAGACAAAATAACACAAAAAGGTAAATAATTAGGAAAACAAAAGTTTTATCAACAATGCAAAGAAAGCGAGGAAGTTAGTATGATTTTTCTTGTTTTTGCCGTTATAAAAAAAATGAGCACAAAAATCTAGAAGTGGTGAGAAGCATGTATTTTTAGTAAAATAAGGACATGATCTTTTATAAGGTACTGCATTATGGCGAGAAAGTTGACGAACCTGGAAAAGCTAGTAAACAACTCCGGAAAATATTATTTTTTGTCTATTAAATTCTTTAGTTGTTAGAATCAGTTCGGTTTCATTTATATAGTTTACGACAGATGGCAATTATTTTTAGAATTAGTATTATGTATGAAGAGTTTTTATTTTCTATAAAACAGCAAATTTATTTTTGGTATTTTTATTTTCAAAACATTGGTTAACGTTTCGCCTAACATGTAGGCTTTTTCAAAACCATTATTAGTAACATTTTAATCTGTAAAAAATATATGTTAAAATTTGTTATAATTATAAAAATTGATTAAAATAACATCACAAATTTAAGTTTAAAAGTTAAAAAGATTATAAATATGTTTGTTTAAAGCTGAGTGTCAAATTGGATTAGATTTTTTATATATATAATAATGGTTTATAAAAAATACCAAAAAATAAAGTTGCTGTTTTATAGAAATTAAAAACTCTTTATACATAATACTAATAAACATAATTAAAAAAAACAGCTATTTCCAATTGTTATATATAAACATTTTTTAGAATATTTATTTCTAAAAATTATCCATACCTTAGTAGTATTTACAATCTGGTCAGTCAATTAAAAAATCTAAATCACTAATGGATTATTTCTACCGACGTGACTGTAAATAATTAATTAATTTTTTTTAGTGTTCTAGATGGCCAATACAATTATAAAATTTTCAAATTCTTTTTCCAGTGTTAGTCAAACTATAGTATGCATAAACTATAATAGTTGAATAATATAATGTTGTGTAACAGGGTAATAATATAAGTGCTTATTAGACATTCTGAACTTTTTAGTTATAATGTAGTATCTATGTATAAAAGATTAAGCTTACCTCTTTGCGAGTTTTGAGCTCTTCTGAATTAAAACTATTGAGCAACAACGCCAAGAACAAATTTAGAACCATAAAATTCCCCATAACTAAAGTAGGTAGGAAAACGGCGAAACAAGTACCTGGACCCTAAAAATAATGCAAATGTAAATTGATGAATATGGTTTATTTGGTACTTTCACTTTACTTCTGTCGTTTCAGCTCTCATGCAATCCCACAAAGGCTCAATCCATTCACCACATAGTATTCGAAAGATCATCATAAACGAATGAAAAAAAATCGGTAAAATTCCATCTGAAATGAATTAAATAAATCTTTATTATATTTGTAATGAGTTCAAATACCGTGGCACTGGGTCCGGATAAAACTTTTCTGGCGTGTAATCTTTAGAAAAAAGTTGCATGCCTATCACAGCAAATATGTATATAACAATTACTAAAACGAAAGTTAAGTTTCCTAAAGCTCCAATTGTACTTATAATAATACTTAACAAAACTTTCATTGTAATCCAAGACTGCGCTAATTTCAATACTCGTAGCTGGAATGGTATAATCAGTATCTCGAAAAAATCACCTAAAAGCACTCACCAAACGTAATCCACGTAGTACTGATAAACCATCAACCAATTCGAATATTAAATCTAAGACACTTGCGGATACTATAATTAAATCAAATATATTCCATCCATTTTTAAAAAAATCTTTACTGAGCGCCATTAACTTCATTGTACATTCTAAGGTAAAATGGAAGTAAATACCTATAAAGATAAATTATTGTAGTATTATTGAATTTTCATTACTGGGATTAGCTAAAGTGCTTAAAATATTTTTCTCGCATGCAGCGTTCGCTTTTGTAAACCAGGGCCATGAATAATGATAGTAAATTTTATAAACGTAATTGAAAAAAATTGTAATTACAGTTTAGTCGCAGTTTCATTTATCTTTTTTAATGGATAATTTATATATATAAGTTAATGTTTTTTTATATTTGTTTAAAAGTTCAAGACGTGTATTTTCTGTGTAGAAATAATTTTCTTATCGTTTGTTCTGAAAAAGTATGAATTACTTAGTGAAACAACTCTGTTTTTGCTAATTGTATAAGATCTTGTGTAATCTGCATACATATTTCAACAACATCTGTTTTTGCGTTTACCTAATCTCTATTTGTATAAGTTGAATAATTAAATTTGCATAAAAGTTGAATTTAAACGCGTAAGCATTATATTATTTTATTAGTAATTTAATTTAATATTTAGTTATCTAAATATTAAAACACACTTTGGAAAATCATAGTTCTAGTATTTTCAATGTTGAATATATTAGCAGTTTTCATTAATTTTTATCTAAAAATTAATATTGCCCTATTCACTAATTTTTATATTATTGTATTGATTCTGAACTGAATACAAAAATAAATCTAAACATTGATCAAATAATCGTGTGAAAAAGCTAATTTAAAAATTAACTGCAAAGTACAGTATTTTAATGCACGTTGAATTTTTGTGTAATCCAACTAATATGTTTTAACAGTCTTGTCGCTTTCGCTTACCGTTGTTTCATATATATTTATTGCCTAAATTGATTCTGAAGAAATTATTTTTGCTAATTGTCCATAGTAAACCTTATGAAAAATATCTAATACAATCGATAATAGACCATAGTAGCTAACATCAAAATATTAAATTATTTTAATGAAATTGAATTCTACTATAAACAGGTATAATGACTTTGTTATGATTGATTTGATGATTGCGATTATTCTGTAGAGGATGATTGGCGATCATTAAATCGAGTATCCGTTAAACTTCAATCATTTTGCGATTGTTTTTTTCAGAAGTAGGCTTTATACTTAAGCAAAAATTCTTATAATAACTAATGAAAAAAAAATGTTTCAAAATTGAAATTAATTACAATATTGTAACGAATATTAAATTCTAATTTATTTAATAGTATATTAAAACACAAGTTACAGAATGAACGCGCTTCAATTACGAGATCGGGTTTCATACACTAGTCGCCCAGCGGCGAGTTTACGAAACGGTAGAGGGATTGAAACGTATTCTATGACGTATGTTTTATGCTATTTTCTCTATTTCGATTCAATTTTAATATTTTCCGTATAATTTTGATTTTTAAACAACATTGGGGAACTTTAGTATTTTATTGAATTGGCAACACTTACACTTTGACATATTGAAATTTAATCTAAAATTTGATATGAAATAATCTCTTTATACCTTTATAAGTTATTAACTTTAGATTTATAGGATGTCTTTATTTTATCTTGGCATCCAGGATAATTTTTTCCATGATGTCGGCTACCAGTACTTGATGTTCGAGTACTCCATTTTTCAAACTAATAATAAATTGTACTTGTCCGTGAGTAGGTATTTCTTCGCCCGTCGGCGTTCGAAGTCGTACTGTTACTGAATATGTCTTCTCGTTTTCCAATAACATGTCAGGACGACTGAGAGTCTTCGTCGCTCCCGTGTCAACCAGTAACTGAACACTTTGTCCATTAATCTTGCCATCAAGATAAATACTATGCAATTGCTTTATAGGCGATGCCATTTTAAAGGTAATCTCCCGTACATGACTAGAAGAGATGAACTTTAAGTCTTTCTTCGCGCTATCTCCTTAATGCTTTCTAGTGTTTGCACGGGTATTTTTGCAGTATAGCGGAGTTTATGATCGTCTCGTTTCGATGATTGTTTTGCTGCTTCAAACTCTAAGGCATGCATTAAATCGTCATCTAACGTGTTGGGTTGAACTAATCGGAGAGTCTGCTGCGTTTCGCTGTCTTGGAGGCCGTCTACAAAAGTTTGAATAACCAACTGCTTCAAAAAGGTATCTGGTGCGGTAGACTTTACGCAGCTTTCTGAACTTGACTTTTTGTTTCGGCTTGGTACACCTGCATACCTCATTTCTTAACGTGAAATTAAGAGTTCACTATTAAAGATGTCGTTTTCTGCTCAAACTGTTTGTGGTAGGTTGACCGTGGAACTTTATCATCAATATTTGGAGGTACAACTGTAAACTTGTTAGTGGTTTCTTCCCGATGCTCCATTAATAACTCTTTTGACACTTTTTTTCACCATAGCAGTTCATTTGGTTCATTCTTTCTTCAAGCAGTTTCATTCTGTCTTCTAATTTGTCCTATATTGCTTCTATTTTGTTTTTTAGAACTTCGCATATTTCTTCTCTTAAATTTAACATATATGATGGAGTTTGCTCTTGAACAATTTTAATGTGGTTTCTTACACTAACTTTGTTATTCAATAGTCTTTATTTGATTTTCATTGCTCGTTCGTATCTCTTCTTTTAGACTTCTAGACTTTCCTTCATTTTCTGAGAATGTTCAGACAGTTTTTCTTCCATTTTTCTAGTTATATTCCATTTTCTGAGAATTTTCATATAGTTTTTCTTACATTTTTAAAAAATTTTTTGAGAATTTTTGGATAGTTATTCTTCCATTTCTCTAGAATTTTCTTCGGAGAGTATGAGAACCTACTGACAGACATTAAAGATATAATAGGTCTACAATGGAACGATAATAATATCGTTAATATGCTGTAAAACGACTATGGGGTAGCTGCTACTAAAACAAGAATTGATGTTCATCAACGTAATGTCATCATGCAGTACAACAAATTCATGGAAGGTGTTGATCAATAGATGGGATTATAGTATGCCCCTTAGGGGGAAAAAGTGGTACATAACTATTTTATTCTACATATTTGATGTTTGCATGAGTAACAGCTCGGAAGCAAACATAATAATTTATATTTTCAAATAATTGTAGTTTTATCGC
This sequence comes from Aquatica leii, assembly GCA_035610365.1. Classification (NCBI taxonomy): domain Eukaryota; kingdom Metazoa; phylum Arthropoda; class Insecta; order Coleoptera; family Lampyridae; genus Aquatica; species Aquatica leii. The sequence goes on from CM069432.1 coordinate 65,400,794, forward strand.
TGTTAAAAATATGGCCAACTACCACGTCTTTCATGGTCATCACGGTTTTTCTATATAGCAGAAAGTTTAAAATCTAGTGTACAGCATCTTATTATATGTGGACATAATGTAATTAAAGCACGCCAACGCTGCCTTCAAAAAATCAAGCCAAGCTTTTGAAACATCAAGCCAAACTTTTAAAAAAGCAAGCGAAGTTTAAGATTACCCAAGCTAAGCTTTTACAGGTCAAGCTTTCAAGCCTATAGCAAGTTTTTAGGCTTTTGAAAATGTATCGTAATGTAAAATTTATACTCAGAATAAAGTTTATCAAAGCTAATTTATATAAATCAAACAGTAGCAATTGAAGAAATCAAAACAGAAATTAAGAAAGTTGTCGAACTAAGTTCTAAGAAAGCTGAATTTATAATGTATTCTTACATTACAACGTTTGTTGTTTATTTAGCTGAAGATTTTGTTAAGTTAGGTCAGTGTTAATACAAAGAAATAAAGATTAGTATCTGCTGTAATTATCTTACTAACAATTTGTTTTGTGGATGACGGAAAATTAAAGAGAGCAACAATTAACGCAATACGTCAAGACTTTTTAAAATAAGGATTTTATAGCATTTACCACATAGTTAAAATCAAAAGTTAATTTTCACTTATTTAAATAAACAAAACCGGTCTGAAAACTAGTTACAAATATCTAGAAAATAGGCTACTTTAGATCAAACTTTTATAGGGGAAAATGTTTATTTAACGCTACAAGAAATATTTTCCTTAAGTTTGTAGTCGTTTATCAGAAACATACTGTCTACTAGGTTACCTCAAACTCTGGATCCATCAGAAGTCTAGCGGGCACGCTTCATCAAGGATTCCCATTCAAAGCTCGCATTGTGAATATTTTGCAAGAGCATCTTGTGCGTATTACCTTTGTTTTCTACAGGTGAGTAAATTTAGTATTGCTATAACCATAAAATGTTTATTGTATATTTTCTATTATCAAATTAATAATTAGATAATTAAGTAAATGTAACTATGAGTTTGGGCTTATTTATTAATATTTTTATTACTCCTGCGTACAGACGCGTTGTCTCTTCACTTCAGTTCGGTGTTATGAGGTAAGCTATACTAGCAGTTGGATAATTATTTATATTATAGCAATAAGCTGTAACATGTGAGTGAGTACGTGTTCCAAGGCCATAAACTACTTTTGCGAAAAGAGTGAAAACCTTTAAAGCTTGATACAGCTTAAAAAGGCTTCAAAACTAAGCACAGCTTGCATCTACATACATTAAGCCACGTCAAGCTTTTATTTTTGGAAAGCTTGACTTTCAAACCCAAGCCAAACTTTTACGTTTCAAACCAAGCTACTTAGCTTCGTGAATCTCTAAAAGTAATGTTGAAGTTGTATTTTAATGTTAGAAGTAATGAGTTTTGTTTTTGGTTAGTACTTTTTTTTAAATATACTACAGATGCTTGAATTGAAATTGTTCAAGATGTTTTCTTGGCATTGCTAAACAAAATTAAAGTGTTTTGCAACTCTCGAATATAAAGATTTTTTTAAAAGTCACAATAAAAAAGCTTTGGCAATACTTTACAACAATTAATTGTCAACAAGCATGACATTTTAGCCAAGTTGATTTTTCTATTGTAATTATCTGTCTTATTAATTTTATTTATTAACAAAAATATAAAGAAATAAAATATCTTCATGTTATTGTTGCAATGTACATTTCGTAAAAAAAAGTTTGATTTATTAATAAAAAAGCACATTATATTATTCTGGCTCAATTTTAAAATGAATTTTTACTCCAAGTCACACGGACGATCGATAACAACCGAAATCTGCGGTGTATCTGTTAGTCCATTACGCTAGCTAAGTGACAAGATGTTTATGTTTATTAGTTTTAAAGAAAGACGGTAAGCAAAGTATGCTAGAGGAGCGTGAAAAAAAAATAACTTAAAGATAACGATATTCATTTTGAATATTTTTGTAGGACGCCAATTATGTTTTGCATTAGGGCGCAAAGGACCTTTTAAAAAACATTAAATGTTTATTTAGGTAATTTTTTTAAATTCCTTTTATTACTCTACTGAAAGAGTGTTAATTTTTGAACTGATAAAGAAGTAAAAAACAGACGTTATAATATATATATATACTTCTAATGTGGCTATAATATAACGTGCTAGAAATTTGTATGGCTTAGCTAGTAAATACCAATTGTCTATTTTTTCTATTTTATTATTGTATTTATTATAAATGTAAATAAAACTCATTAATTTAAATTATACATATTATATTAAATTTGGATTGAATTAGTATTGTTTATAGGTTTACGCTATGAATCAAAGCATCTATAATTATTTATATATTTATTAATTACATAGCACTTTGTACAACCAGTATAAAGAGCGTTGAAGAGCCGTTAACAAACGTAATTAAACTAATGCAAATTTATGAAAATTAAAAAAAAGTTTTTATTCATTATATACATAGTATTCAGCAAATGTTTGTGTTATATTTATCTAAAAAAATTATCAGTGCTTGTAGTAGTCAAAATGAGTTATACTGTACAAAGTTTGTATTTTTAACTTATGATTTGTTAATAAATAGTTTACAACCAATTGTGCTATTGTTCATTTAGTATAGATTTTCTGTCTTATAAATATTTAATGACTTTAGCTTCCTCAATACAATCAACTTATGTTTTTTAGGTCTTAAAAAATATTAGGTATTTTATGATCATTATTTCAATTACTATTCAATATTATTTTGAATATGTAAAAGAAAAATCAACAAATTTGTTAATAAGGATAATGTCTATACTTACTTTGTTTCCAACGTCAAGCGCTCTGTGTACCGATTCGCTCATACCGTGGTGTTCTAACGCTAAGAACATTGTGTTGAGTACAATGCATACGGTAATAAAAAGTTCAAATAAAGGATCTCGAACAATTTGATAAAGCCCTTGTTGAAATTGGAGCCAACCTGTATAATTTATGCAGCATTGTTCGCAACATGAACAGTTGCGATCTGGGATATCATCTGCAACAAAGTTTATTAAATAAATACAATATGTGCAATGGCGTTTTTTTTATATAGAAATTTACATTTTTATCTTGCAGATTAAACTTATTTGTATAAAAAATATAACTTTACAAACATTAAAGGTTTAAGCTATTTTAAATTATATACAAACAATAACAATCTTTACACTATATTAAAAAAATACAGCAAATATGTAAAATTTCGTTATTGTATATCAATTAAAGGTTTTGCCAATTCTAATGGATTTGCCAGATCTGGCTTAATTAGACTAACAATGCCCAGCTTATGCAAAAAGGAAACAAAAAGAATAGGTCGTATCACCGATTTATTATCCACCGATATCAAAGCATACAAACCAAAACAATTTTAAGTTTTTTAAATATAGGCATACCAATTAGATGTAAACTATATGGAAGTAAACGATACAGAATTTCTTATTTTCTTTGAATATGTCGACTGCTTCTTGTCTTTTAAATAAAAACAAAAGAACTAAAACAAATTTATCTTTAATTACAATTTACTTAAAAAATATGCTGAAATTGAACTGTTCAATCCAATCTAACGATGTTTTGACAGTCAAAATGTTAATATTTAGAAATCTCTATAATATTTGTTGTAAAACATGGTGTAAATAATTAATAAATTATATTCGTTCAGCTTTTGTTTTTATGTGTTGTTTCCTGCCATCATCTCTCACCATCTCATATATTAATTTTAGAAGCAATTATACATATAAGATAATAAAACGATATCACAATCAATACTTTATTTTGGGATAAATCCAATTTGTAAAATTGTTTATAAGCCGACGTTGGTCACCGGTTGCAGTGGACGTCGTCAGAGTGCTTTTAAAGACCTTGCTAAAAGTGGTTTCCAAATATGCGGTAAAAGAAACATTGGTTAGATGATTTAATTATATTTTAAATGTTTGAGCTTTACTTAGAGAAACAACTGTTCACACTAAAGAATTTACCACTGATCATTTTTGAAAGGGATGATTGTGATACAAGTTACTATATATCTAAAAAAACTTACACATTTTAGAATTAACTGGCAAGATTTTTTTAAAGCTATAGTGGTTACGTATAAGTTGCATATAATCTTACATGCCAAAGATCATTCAAGAACAAACAAAGAAACTTTAAAGCTTAATTAAGAGTGTAGGTGGCCGAACGTATAAAAAATATGGTTTTTGTTGTTCTAGAACAGTAGTTTTCAAAGTGGTCTCCAGGAGTCCCCGGGAACATTTAGGGGGTTCGTGGAAAATTAAAATTGATTTGGGGGTCCCTGAACAACAAGGTTCAATATAAAATTAAAAAAATTGTGCCACATTGTTATTAATATGGAAGCTAAAATAAATAACAATGAATAAAGTATTAGCGTTTTTTACATCCTAAGTAAAATATAAATATAGACATCTGCATAAAATACAAGTAATAATAGGCTATGAAAAGGTAAGAAAGAAAACGATAACCTGAAAAAGCAAACGAAAATCTAACAAAGAACCACTACCGAGTTAGGTAATCAACTTGTGAACCAAGCCAGATTCTAAACTCCGTAGAAGTGACTTAAGAAGAAATAGTCTCCGTATTTAAAGGAAAAGGATCGTCACGGATGATTAAGCTCGACCCTGATTGGGTTACGGTTGCTAGGGGGTGTGTTTTTGATAAATGACTAATAACCGGAAACCAAAGAGGGGATAGTTCGAAACCATGATCGCGATTGAAGTTATTGGGGTGTTTGATGATTTCTATGCTTTCTCGGAATTTCCTGTTGAAAAAGAATGGAGATTTGGCAATCAACGAAACATTATCAAAATCTATCTTGTGACCTGTAGTAAAATGATGTTCAGCGACCGCAGACTCGGAAGTATACCTTTTCCTTATACAACGATCATGTTCTGAAATGCGAGTAATGACGGACCAATGTAGACTAAACCACAAGAACAGGGAATTTGGTATACACCTTGAGATGAAAGTGTAGGAAATTTGTCTTTGGGAGAAGGAAGAATCTGAGAGATTTTGCTTGTCGAGTTGAATATGGGTTTAATACCATTCTTACGAAGGAGTTTCCTTATTTAATCTGTAACCTTGTGAATGTAGGGTAAAAAGGCCAATTTCGGGTTGGATTCGGGAGTAGAAATGTCCTTAGGTAATCGAGTACGTGGATGTAAACGACGATTAATAACTCTATGAATATCTCGCTTTACATAACCATTGTTCACTAAGGTTCTAGTAAGATGACGGAGTTCTGAGTCTAGATTCTCAGGTTGACAAATAGAAAAAGCACGATGGACCAAAGATTCAATAACAGAACGTTTTTGTGCAGGATGATGATGAGACGAAGCATGAAGGTATCTGTCCGTATGGGTGGGTTTGCGATAAACAGAATGGCGTAGAAGTCCGTCGGGCTTACGAGTCACAAGAACGTCAAGAAATGGAAGAGAACCATTACTTTCGATTTCCATAGTAAATTTGATATCTAAGTGTTGATTGTTAAGATGATCAAGAAACTTAGACAATTCAAGATGACCATGAGACCAAACAATAAACGTGTCGCAAACATATCTAAACCACACTTTAGGTTTAAATATTGATGATTCCAAAGCAACCGTTTCAAAGGATTCCATAAAAATGTTAGCTACAACAGGTGATAGAGGAGAACCCATAGCAGCACCAGAAACTTGTTCGTAAAACTTATTATCAAATTGGAAGTAAGTAGAGGATAGACACTTTTCAATAAGAGGAACCAAACTCAAGTCCTTGCCATGTTGAGACAGAATCTGTTTGATGATAATAAGCGAATCCTTAATAGGAACTTTAGTAAAAAGTGAAATAACATCAAAGCTCACGAGAAGATCTTGGGGTTCAAGTTTTATAGTTTTTTGACGTTGAATAAAATGCTGAGAGTTGAGGATGTGAAAAGAGGTTTTATCTGTAAACTCGCAAAGAATGTTGGACAAGAACTTAGCTAGCTTGTAAGTAGGAGATTGGATAGTACTAACGATAGGTCGAAAAGGAATACCTTGTTTGTGAATTTTGGGAAGTCCGTATAGACGAGGTGGTTTAGAATCTGATGGGGTAAGTCGACGTTTAGTTTCAGGAGGTAGATTGGAAGATTTGATGATTTGGCTAATCTCGCGTTCAATCCTCGAAGTGGGGTTATGGGTTAGAAGAGCGTAAGTTTCCTCAGACAAAATAGAATTGATTTTCGTAACATAATCAATTTGGTTCAAAACTACAGTGGCGTTGCCTTTGTCGGCTGGAAGTACAATAATATCAGGGTTCTTACGAAGACTTTTTAGAGCTGACTCTTCTGACTTAGAATTGTTGGATTTAGGAATTTTAGATGATTCAAGGATTTTGCTATTGTTGCTACTACTGCGGCACAATTTAACTTTCTCAAAAAATGACTGATTTATGTATTTGTTAGATTTAACGAGACTAATTTGAAACTACAGGGTGAGACATTAAATTAATTTAAGCAATGCTAAAGGTTTATGATTATAAACTTTCTTATTATAGACTTTCGGCTTAGAGCGCGTCGTAGTTAAACACCCAGACTTAGACTTGGTCCTAGTCTCTCATTGAGAGCCAAAAAAAGAAGTAGAACTTGGCCTTTGTCGTATTGTCGTTCGTGAACCCAAACAAACTGACCTTTCGCAATACACTGCAGCTTGCTTCTTCAGAGTGATAAATGTCACTGAACGAAAAAGTGTAAGTGACGATATTTTTATCATTAACGAATAGCGTAATTAACGGACTTTATCTTTCCGTTACCGCTTGACTGACTTCGTTACTCGGAGTAAGTGTTTGTGTCCTTTCCAAGAAGGTTGATCTTTGCCTTAAGAGGATATAATACTGGCAGCCAAGATTTGTTGTTGTTATAAGTCTTTTTTGACTTTTGGATTTATTGTTCTTTTTCATGCGTTTTGGATCTCTTTGAACCCGTATCCATTTTGTTTTAGAAACTTCAACAGTGTTTTCTTTTCCTTTTGTAGATTGTAGAACTTCTGGTTACAAAAACAGTACCCAGTTTTATATCCAGCATTATGGGCTATTCTACAGAAGCTAATGCTTGCTTTTCCGTCTACCTACTTGGTAAAACGTAGATTCAGTAAGCCTCATCACAAAAAAAGAAACCGACTAGACAGTAGTACTCGTGGGGATTTGCGGTTGCTACTTACAAACACTGAGTCGGACATAAATACACTCATAACATACCATCAGGTTCATCTAAGTCATTAAATTTTTTTTTGTATTTTTAAACAAAAGTTATAATTTGAATAATTACGTTTTCAGTAAAATGTTTTATTTGTATTTTATTTTTACGTCACTATTTACCATTCAAAACATCAATGTTAAATTTGAAATTTATGCATTTATGTAGTTTTTTCACTTAGGATTCCGTGGGCAAGTTTTGACTATGAAAAGAAGTCTGTGGGCCAAAAGAGTTTGGGAACCCTTGTTCTAGAACTTATGTGAAAACACAATTGTTTTTACATATGTTTATATCTTTAAATAATATACTAAATTATTTTTTTCAAATAATAAATATTTAAGCAGTAAACGTTTAAGAAACTTTCGACTGGTGCAATATTATATTAGTGAATAAATACTCTACAGACATTATTTTTGAAAAATAACTTAGGGTTTATATTAATAGTTTAAGTGACGTTTAAGTATGATAATCTAGGACTACTTTAATTAATTACATTTGATAAATTTCAACTTGAAGATGTTACCCAGTGATTTTACTTTTAATCGAACATAACTTGGCAACACAAAGAACGTAGTTATTGTAGTAAAAATTAAAAATGTTCTTTATTATTTAATGCTGTAGATATTTTATATAACCCGGAAGTAAATCACCGAGTAGTCGTGTAGGTAAAACGTTTACAACAAGTAAGGTTATGACGTTCTTAAGAATAATTTATTTGTACAAGAATAGTAAGGGTTTATTACGTTAATTAGATGTGTTGTGTTTGTTGTAGTGTTGCGCTATTTTAGAAATTGTTTATCAAGATTAGTATAGAAAATAAAATTAAAAAAATTATATAGGTACGTTGTATCATAAACTAATACTACAATGGAGTATTGGATTGTTTTTGAAGAGGAAGTTGATCTACAAAATAAATTTAACCTTTGATAATCATATTTAAATAAATACACAAACAACCATATTTTTACTGCAACAAATTATCTTCACATAAATCATGACACTAAATTTAAAACAATTACACATGCTTACTAATACAAAAAATAAAAATTAACATTAAATATTCAGTTTAATCAAACACAAAATTACATTACATTACATTACGCAAACGTATATTGACTCAATAACGAGCAAAAGTATAAAAATTGGGTGTTTAGTTTACAATAAACTACCAGAACACAATGAAAAATTTAAAAAATACCTAAATTTAGATTTGTATATAATATAGTACACTCAACTAAACAAAAAACGGGTCCATTGGATTAGTTCGAATAAAATAGTTAGCGGTGTAAACTAGGCCTGTTAGCGAATGCGATCGACAATTTAATCTCATTAAGTGTATACAAAACACATTTGGAATATTTTTATCACATGTGAATTAAGCATCTTTCCTAAGAAGTAAACTTTCCGTTGAAAGTATGACAGCTATAAACTTAAAAAAAATTTTAAATAATTACAAAGGCTAGTTGTATATTGTTTTTATATGAAAATAAATATTATTAAAAAAATTATGGTCAGAGTAAAAACGCGACACGAAATGAAATGTGTTCTGATTGCTCATTCCCCTGAGAAATTTTAATTTTAGAGAATCCCCTATACAACTAGCTTTTGTAATTATTTCAGTTTTTTTTTAAGTTTTTAGCTCTTATACTTTCAACAAAAGCGCGTTTTGTACAGGTTGCAACACATCAAAGCGGCCGTTGTAGAATCCCCTTAAAGCATTTGCTTCTTTCCAAAATTGATTCACATTCAAATAAAATTATTATTATACATGTATTAAAACTTAAAACAATTTCGTATTGCAATGCAAGCATTATAATTTTAATGATACAAGCAAAATGTTTTGTTAGAATTCAGACTACGATTTGATCAAATTCAATCATTTTTTATAAAAAATCATATCAACGGTTAAACTTTTAAAACTTTAAATTTTATTGAAATTTTTAGGAAACGTCTAATTTCATGAAACAAAGTAATGATTAAAATTTGATTAAAATCTAGCCAGTAGTTTTTTGTTTTTTTTCTGTTGTTTCCATAGTAACAGAGTAACAATAAATTTGAAGTAGTAGACCATTTAGTAATTCTCAAGTTTGCAGATTGTTGTTGTTTGTTCACAATTTCATTCTGAGCCTGATAACAATGCCGAGAGTACGTCAACATCAACATTTTGTCCAATTAAGTGATTTTAACCGTGACCGTATTATTGGTATGAGAGAGGCCGGACTTGCGCTAAGAGAAATTGCTCGTGATGTAAACCGAAATGTTTCATCGGTATTGAGATGTTGGTCCAAATGGTCTGAGGAAGAGGTTCAACATTGTCGCTGTGGATCTGGACGTCCTCGAAGAACTACAGATTGCGAAGAACGTCGCTTAAGAGTTTTGGCCACAAGAGACAGATTTTCAACAACTCGATGAATTGCAAATGATTGGATGAGAGGTATAAGACTTAGAATGTCAATGTCATCTGTTTATCGCAGGATAAGATCTTATGGGTTGCGTTCATATCGTCCATTTTTATGTCTTCCCCTTACACCACTTCACCGTCTACGCAGACTAGAGTGAACCAACGAAAGGGTTAATTGAGCGTAAGAATGGTATCAAATTGTGTTTAGTGACGAGTCCCGATTTTGATTGTGGGCCAACGATGGTCGTAGGAGGGTCAGACGGATGCGTGGAGAACGTAAAAATCTAACATTTTTTGTGGAACGCAACACAGCTCTCACTCAAGGAGTTATGATATGTGGTGCAATATGTTATGGTAGCAGATTACTCTTGGTCTTTATTGACGGCAACTTAAACGCAACCTGTTACATTGTTAATGTGCTACAACCAGTTGGGCTTCCGTATCTTCAGGGACTCAAAATCCCATTTTCCAGCAGGATAATGCGCGCCATCATACGACAAGGGCTACAACACGGTTTTTGAAAGAAGCTAACATTGCCGTCTTCATATGGCCTACTCGGTTGCCTGATTTGTCGTTCGTTGAACATGTATGGGATGTAATTGGTAGGCGACTGGGTAATTTACCACACCCTCTAGATAACTTACACGATCTCTAGCTGCGGATTCAAGAAGTTTGGGACGATATACCACAAGCAGCTATAGATCACTTGATTGATAGCATGCCAAGACATCTAAATGAGTGCATTACAAATAATGAATGTTTTTAAATTTTAATCATCACTTTCTTTCATGAAAATAAACGTTTCCTGAAAATTTCAATAAAATCGTCTAACAACTTATAGGTGTGTAGAATTAAACGTATTAACCACCGGCTACTAGTCTTTTCATCTGCAACTGTTTGGTCTGTTACTTCTACCGCCTGATCAATCTACGTTGGTATCAAGGTCCATCCTGAAAAGTCGTTCAAAGGAAACTTAAGGCATTTATAGTATATTGTTAACCCAATTTTTGAAATATAGTTTTAATTTTTTATGCAACTGAAACTTTTCTTTGTTATAATTTTGTATTTTTTACAGATACGTTAATGTTAATTCGATATTAAGCATACTCTAATTCTAATAGGAATGTATCGACTTAATTTTATGAATGTTGGCATGCAAGTTATTAGTTTATAGTTAACGATTACTTACTTAATTGATTCAGTTTTACTTTTCTGTTTTGCGTGAATATTTATTTTTGAGCTTCTGTGGTGTAGGTCATACGCTTGGCGTTGTTTAATATGCTGACGGAACCCGAGTTCAAATCCCGAGAACGTCAAAAATTTATAACATTTCTCCCTTCGTAGGTTTGGCATGAAGATCAAATCAATAGGTAGCACGGGAACGGTATTATACACTCTCAAGCTTTTTTTTTCGTTTACGGGTCAAAAATTAGCATTAAGAAATGTCGGGAAATTTTTCTTAAACTGATTCTACGCATATTAAAATAAACGTTGATGTCATTATCAATAAAACTGGGTACGGAATTACCGAGATATAAGCGATCAAACTGGGATCGACATAATTAAAAAAACTGTTGTGGTCACCACACGTCTTTCCTATAAGGAATGATAAAGGAATATTTACATACACGTTTGTATTGTATTGATTTTCTGGCATGTTTGTGCGCCTCGTTACCCCTTTAGTAAATCCGTAAAAAATCGTCGCAGGCAGGATTCGAAACTATATTATATTTGTAAATTCATTTTAAATTACAAACTAAATATCTGATAAACTGCTAATGTTAGAATTTTTTTTTTAATAAATTGTTAGGAAGAATTATCTCTATAATAAACTGTAAAAATAATTCAAATAATTTACATACGTACAAAATTATATAAGAAAAACTGTTAAAAATAGCGGATACACTTATTTCCGGTTTCTTTATCAAACCCATCTTTCGATAGAACCGAGAGAATATGAAAAGTCAGCTCCACACCAAACTTCAAGTAATTAGGACCTTTGGTTCGACAGTTATCATGGGTACATGCAAAAATAATTTAAATAAGATGCAGCACTCCGTGGATAAACAAGTCAAAAGAATTAAAAAAAAAATTGTTATTTTTTTAACGTATCTTGCTTTCCTTTCAAGATTTGAAATTTTTTTCTAAAACAAATCGGTAGGATTCGAACCTAGGATCATATATGGAATTAACTTTCAACTATAAATTAAATATCTAATAAACTGTTAATGTCAGAAAAAAAATTAATTTGAATAAATTGTTAAGAAGAATTAACTCTGTAAGAAGCTGTAAACATAATTCGAATAATTTACATATGTATGTACAAAATTATATAAGAAAAACTGTTAGAAATGGCGAATACACCCACTTCCGGTTTATTTATCAAACTCATTTTTTGATAGAACCGAAAGAATATGAAAAGCCAGCTCCATACCAAATTTTAAGTTACTAGGACTTTTTTCTGATTTAGGAGACCTTGAAATGTGAAATTATGAAAAAAAAAATTTTTGAAAAAAAATTGCGTTTGCTATACTTTCCTTATAGGAAAGTAAAAATAGACAGTAGTGTAGTAATGTCGATTAAAAACATTAATCAATATCGGAAAGAAACAGTATCAAATTCAAGAAACAATTAGTTAAAACGAGTTCATAAATATCACAAAAAAGACGATGGAAGCGAATTAAGCCAAAACTTAATAAAGCTGGCATTCGGTAGATAGCAATAACTCAAAGCAATAACCGATGACTACTTTAAAGTTTAAAACGTCGAGGTATTTTTTGTACACCTGTTGTACAGATTAGCAATATTCTAAAATTACATAGGTTTAGTGTAAAATAATTTGAATTTTTGTCAGATTTAAAAAAAAAGACTTTACTTTTTAAGTGTTTTGGCTTTGTTATCTTTCAAGAATATAGAAATATATACAAAACTTTAGTTTATGCTAAAAATTCCAAAAATCAAAAACATAATTTGGTGAATGTTGTGATAGCCAATACAAGGTAAAAAATCTTAAAAACAACAAAACACGATTAATATTTTTTTAGGGTCAGCATACACCATTAACCCTAAAAAATTATTAATATGTTTCATAGTGAAAATTTCTAAAACAAAACAGGAATTTCAATAATATTTAATAAACTTAAATAAATGTGATTTAATAATTAGCAGTTATATATAGTTTTTTAAATTATTAATTAAATCAATAATGCAGGAGATGCAACACTAACAAAATGACAAACAATACGACATAAATAGTCTTTAGAGCAAGTAAACTCAATAACACGGTTAACCAATTAATGTCAATAAAATTTTAAAATACTTATTACTATGCACCTACTTCAACAAGTGAACTTTGAATAAACGCTAAATAAAAAATCATTTCTATGTTTTGTAATAAATATACATACCTATTACTACTATATGCGAGAGATAATCTGGCGGAATGGTATATAGATTATGATTTTTCTTTTTACAACTTCCTACGCCATTGCACTTAATGACTTTAATTTGCTTAGGGCTTAACGTTAATGTCACAGGAGTTACTTCAACTTTTGGTGCTATAATGTATATAATTTAATAAGTATCTTATTAACTATTTGACACTTACCTTTGTGATATTGAGAGGGTGTATTGTTGCATCTTCAGAGGTAGCGTCTGCTTCTTCGTGGTCATCAACTACCCCGGAATCGTCAAAAGACGATTCTCGATTATTACCTTCACTATTGCTACTTGTTTGTCGACTATGCAACCCAGGTCGTAATGGAGCTGCTGTAATAAAAAGTAATTAAATTCATTTTAATCGGAATCTCTTAAATTTTAACATTCTTTCTTTACTTATTCGTAACAGTGTCTTAGAAATTACTCTCTGTAAAAATGTTTACTGGATATTAAAAAAATTATTATTCATACCAAGTCTATTGGAAGGGTGGAGTGTGTCGGGACACTTTGTTTCCGAAAGTTGTACGTGTTTGACTGGAAGAGCTAATGAGAGAGCTTGAGTTGCTGGCGAACCATGATTATGTTGAGGACTGGGACTAGGACTAGGAGTAACCGACCTACGTTGCTTAGTTGTAGTTGGAGATTTATTTTCCTCTTTATTTGAAGAACATACACTTCCACTATTGTTATTACCTCCGCCACTAACACTGCTATTATTACCACCTTTAGTTCGTTTTCTCCGGCGTGTTTTTTTTCGTGAGTAAGATGCTAACAATACACCTTTTCTTGCATCTATTTTTTTAAGTTTATGTTTAGCTAATTTCTTAACGTTAATATTAGATGGATCAAAACTAAACGTTGAATCTTCTCGATGATCGACAAGGTCTTTTTTTCTTTCCTGTAAGAAATAAAATCTATTAATATTTTTTTATATAACATCAAACAATATTAACTGGAAATGTAGAAATAATTATGAGTTTTTGTAGAAAATTACATAAACAAATGTCAAAGTGCTTTTAACAGTTAAAGACGAAAATAAAAAGCCTTTTTAAAATCGTTCATTTCAGGAAAAATATGTTTTTAATTACGTTTAGAAAATCTTTTAAACGCATTTAATGTTATTTGGCTTTACGCATTAGTGACGGACTTATTTGTGAAAAGCAAAAGTAAATTAGTTTATATATAAATTTTAATTTTCAAAGTTAAGTAATATGCAAACAATATAATTGTTACCTGTACGAGTTCATTGATTTATACAATTTCTTCATAAAAATTGTCGTTTCAAGGTAAATTAATTTTATTGTTTTGCCACAATTATGTTTAGATTTCTGGCATTTAATTTCTCTTCATCTTTACATAAGTATTTGTTAATTTATGATACTTATATTATTCATTCATGACGTTTCTCCAGTGCTTAAAGACATGTACTTCAGGCCTAATTAATCACAGACATAGTAAGCATTAAAAAAGAAAAACGCTCTGTATTAGCTTTATAATTAATTTTTGTAGTTTTTCCTAGTACAGATTAGGTAAAATAAAAACATTTAGACGTTATTTAATACAAATTTAATAATAATTCAAAATCTAGTCCTAGTGGTAAAATTTTATTTAAGGATTTGTTTTCAACCTGTTACAAACGGTATTCAAGTAATTAAATCCAATATAGTATATATCGAATTACAATTGTAAAATTAACGAGCACGCAGTTTGCAAACCATGTTTGTTTTTAAGTAAATATAATTTTAATCAAAGCCAAGCTTTGTAAGAAATCTTAAAAGAAATATTTAAAAAAAATTAACTTAAATGTTTGTAACTATTTGTCAAGCATAATCGCGCAACAACTTACTGCTGAGGTTAATGGTAACATATTAACATCAAATTAAATAGTTTGAGCCAAAAAGAAAATTGTTTTTGATAGTTATTTATACGGAAATGCTTACGAAGCGTTTGGAAACTTCGAGAC
The DNA here is from genome assembly GCA_035610365.1 of Aquatica leii. Lineage (NCBI taxonomy): Eukaryota > Metazoa > Arthropoda > Insecta > Coleoptera > Lampyridae > Aquatica > Aquatica leii. The sequence goes on from CM069432.1 coordinate 65,415,848, forward strand.
GACGGTCTGGAAAGCAGCATTTGCACTTTGGCCTTAATCAGACATTAGTCAGAGTTCAAGAAAGATTCTACTGGGTGAACTGCAAAAAGGATTTCTGCGCATTAGGAAATGAGCAAAGAAGGCCAAAGCAATAATCAAACAATATTACGTGGGAAGCTCTTTAAAAATAATCTGATTCGGGAAACAAATACATTTGGATGGCAATGGATTATTTTACGAAATGAACCGAGGCTTATGCCATATCCAATCAAATAACAGTCGCAGACGTTTTACTGAAATGGTTTTTTTCTCGATTTAGAGTTCCGTTGGAATTACATTCCGATCCAAGCCCGCAACTTTGAGTTTACGCTGTTTAAAGAAGTTTTCCGACTGTTGGAAATTAAGAAAACAGGGACGATGCTTTTCCGTCCTCAATTTGATGGCATGGTTAAACGTATGAATTAAATACTAGGAAAGTATTTAACCGAAGTAGTGTTCGAACGCCAAAGACATTGGGACCAGTACTTTCACCTTTCTCTAATGGCATATCGATCATCTGTTTACGAAAGCAAATGAAGTCCATTTAGGACGTCAAGGCACAAAATGTTGGATTTCAACCGGGCGACATGGTGGTTGTATAATGCCCAAAGAAGACGTGGTTTGTCGCTAAAGCTGCAGAGGCAATAGGAGGAGTTTTATAAAGTTCTGTATCCGAAAACTACCCAGAGGTAAGTCAAAAGTGGTCCACATTGATCATCTAGTCCCGTTTGCTGCCGATAACAACGTTACGTAATACCATGTCCGAACCAGGGTAATAACAAACAGAATTAGGAATTCGACTTCGATACGTTTATGAGCATGTACGGGGGTTCTGTAAAGCTAGGTTTGGAGTTACAACCGAAGAGCAACAAGTCGCTTCATTTTCTGTCTGGCCAACAAGAAGTGCTCACATGCAAAGCTTTTATACCAAAATCTGAGGCGATCCGTCAACATCAAAAAATTGGCAGTACCTAAGCTCAGTTGCGGCGTAAATCAACTGGATTGGAAGACAGTTCGAAATGTGTTGGAACTCGTCTTTCGAGGAACAAACGTTCAAAAGTTGCTCTGCAGTTACTATCCAAGTAGAGCATTGGAAAAGGCTATTGATTACTACTTTTATGCTCAAGGAAGCTGCCGAAATGGAAAGAATTGCCGCTATCGCCACAACTTTTTCTACCGGTGTCGTATCCAGTTTCATGTTTTGGAACAGAGCAGTCTTAAGAAGAGGGCAGTGAAGTGTTCCCAAAGCGTTTGAAAACTTCAAGACAATAGTCGGACAAGGTGTAATGTTTTAGATCGAGATAACGTAAGTATATTAAAAGTATCCAAAGGAAGTTGGAATTATTCTAGTCAGAAGTCGGAAGCGTCAAATAAATAGTGTTTAACGAGCGTGCAAAGAAAATAAATACAACGTCGTGTAAGCGCAAAGTTATCCGCGGACATTATAGGGTGTGCAACAGGGTCATAGTACACTTCTCGTGCCAAAAATTTATACAAGAGACGAAAAAGTGGACATGTTAATTATTTATGGGGATTGTATAAAAATGCCGTTGCGACTAGAAACTTTTACGTCGACCGATATCCTGGTAGACAATGTCCAGCGAAAAACTATTGTAATCGTCTTAAAAAATCATTCCATTCTGAACAGATTCCGAAGAAAATTGAATTATCGACGAAGAAAGGGAAATTAATGTTTTGGCTTAAATATAAGTTGATAAAACGGTTTCTTTAAGGCAAATTAGGTTTGAATCGAAAATCAATCACCAAACACAGTAGGCCGAATTTTGCACACATACCGTTATAAATCTTTTAAATACCAATTGCAACAGCACTTCTACGAAAATAATTACGAACGTACGATCAAATAGTGTAATTGGATTTTGCAGAATAACGTGAGCCAAAAAACGATTTTTTGGGAATGATTGTATTTTCAGACGTGTCTAGGTTTACAAGTTGGGGATTATTTAAACTCCAAAATACAAGATATTGGTCACCAGAATATCAAAATTTATTACTAGAGGATAACTTTCAAGTGCGGTTTGGTTTCAATGATTGGTTTGGAATACTTGTTGTAGAATCATTGGTTCAATAAACCTTTGAGTGGAACCAGATACTTGGAATTTTTGCAAAATGAAATTGAGGACAGGTTAACTAAATTACATTTTCATTCACGATAGGGAATGTACTTTCAACAAGATGTAGCTCCTCCCCATAATTCAAGAATAGTAATTGATTATCTTCAACAGACATTCGGAGAAAACGTAGTTTCGACAAATGGTTCTGTAAGATGGTTTCCAAGGTCACCTGATTTGACAACCCTTGATTTCTTTGTTTGGGGTCATAAAAAACACTATCTATGTAACCGCTGTTACAACCTCTGAAACGTTCTACGAAAAACAGCTATGAGAGTCCAGAAGTACATTAACCTTAATGAACAGCATTTTGAACAATTGTTGTAATGTTCTGTGTTTATTTTTTGTATTCCAAAACCTTTGCAGTAACTTCTCAATAATTTATTTAAAACAAATTTGTATTTTTCATTTTCTTAGCTGTAATTTCGATTATATTTGTCGCACATTTTAAGTGTTGATTACGAAGCAACATGGCCTCTTCTGAAGAAAACTTACCAAAATAACCACTTTTTAGTCTCGAAACTAATTGACAAAATTTTTGATCTACCGATGGTTAGATATGAATCCGCTGAAAAAGCAAACAAGTCTAGAAGCAACAAAAAATCTTGGCACAACAAATGATTTATGGAGACCGTTAATTAGGTGTATAATATCGCGAAAATGGGGTGAAGAAACGAAAAACCTTTATGAACAATTCATTACAGACCCACACGAAGGTAAAGAGTTTACAACGTTTAAGGCATTTTTGTAAACCAGATTTCAATCGAAGCAACGCTTAAGGCTACTTTATCAACTGGCAAAACTTTCGGAACATTTTTTTCAGCTACCATGGAACCAATCTTATTGAAACTTGGAACATATGCTACTAAGAACAATCTGAATCGATTTGTGTTTTTAATTTTTTGAAAAATAAATTTGTTTAAAAGTTAGAACAATTAATTTTTGAAAAAAAAAATTTGAAAACCACAAATCCATTTGAAATATTGTTTTATTGTTATTAAAAAAAAATTATTTTAATTTGTTCAAAAATAAGGAACAAAAATATGCTGAAAGTGGGACGGTAAATTCATTTTTGCGCAAACATTTTATTCTGAAATATGGTACGGTCGGCGTCATCGCTCCGCCCTCCTTATTTCTTCTTAAAGCCGATAAAGATATGCATATGCGAATAGCTACATTTGTATTTTTGAGTTCAGTATCTTGGTCGTAACGTTGCTATAAAAATCTTGTCTTTTTAATTGATGCTACCGGCATATCTTTAAATTAACTAATTAATACTTGTACACAGAAAAAAGTGTTTTGTTGAATTAAAGAAAATTTATTTTACTCAAATAAATATGTTGTTTCAATAGCGTCAAGAGGATGTTTTTTTGGTTTAAATAAGAACTTTTAGAATTTTACAAAATAGTTTATTTGATTTAAATAAATTGTTTGATTTAACACACATAATTTTTATAAATGAAAAAAAAGTAATTTTTGACTTGTTTGGTGCGCATTGAATTTTCACGATTTTTTTTTCGTGTTCACTGTGAGATTCAAACCCCCGGGATCCTGTTTGAAACAACCATCCTAACCGATCTCAGCTACGACTTTTATGTATATTAAGTCACTTTAAAACACCTTATATTGTTAGATTTTTGTTGTGTGTTGTTTTATAAATAATTATCTATTAAGTTATTGTAAAGTAAATAAGTGATCTATACTAAGATAAGAAGAACAAACCCGGAAGACATTCTTATCTTAGTATTCTATTGCGCATCCAACCTTGAAGTTACTGACTTCGTTGTAAAACAATAAAATCCGTTGGCATTTACAAATACTACGAGTTTCGTAAACCCAAACAAAATTTGTCGTACATAAAGAAATTATGTTTGAACCAAATAAATTTTATTCACATAAATACAGATTCCTCTTCTATGTGTAGAACAGATCATCATCTTCTCACTCTTGATATATAATTAATATTGCTTTAAATAAAACATTTCATGTCATGATTATTTTTTTGCATACTCAGTAATTTCAAGAATTATCACAACCAAATGTGGTCGAGATTTAGTCCACGTGGACTGTCAACTTATGTCAAAACAAATTGAACCAATCACAGCGGTGAACTTGTCGTAAATTAGCTGCATATAACATCAGGCTTCTGAATTGTTTTTCATTCTTTTCTAATACAAGGGTTATTCGTTAAGGTGCATTGAATACGTATGTTGTGCAGCAATGCATACTGCTAAAACTGTGGTCCGCCCACTTAAAGACTGAACTTTTCTCAAGTGATAGAAAAGCCTTAAAGAAAAAAGAAGAATAAACTCTAACAATCAGTGTTCTCCCAATCTATTTAGATGGCAAAGAACCCAAGAAGAAAGCAAGGAACAATTACCGTTCAACAAGCACGTTAAGATGGCAACGAAATCAAGAGTGAGAAAGAAAAATTGCTTATAACAACAATTATTATCTAAACAATTCAAGATGGCAGACACATTCTCAATCATGAGTATTTTGCAATGAGAACCATCACCTGTACATGTGTCCAAAATTTAAACAGATGCCAGGACACGAACGATCCCGACAAGTAAAGATAAAATAAAATATGTATAAATTGTCTCTACCACGATGTTAAATAGTGATGCAAGACAAATGCACGTTGCGCAACATGTAAAACAGCAGATTTTACGCTTTTACACAAAGAAGAAAAATGGTCGACACAAAATTTAACATCAGAAAACATAACAGCTAACCACGCAGGAAACCAAAAAGCCACGGTACTTTTGGCAACAGCATTAATTAAAACAAAAGATAAAGAAGGAATGTCACAATATCTGAAAGTGCTGTTTGATCTAGCGTCTTAAGTATCATTGATTACAAAAGGAACCGCTTTGCTACTAGGCAAACCTTGCCAAAAAATAAACACCGAAATATTGGGTATGGGCAACGGATAACCTAAACTCTCCAAATAAAAAATAAACGTAACCGTGGTTCCACGATTTTCAAGCAACTTTATATTGATTACAGACCTTTTAGTTTTATTAAAACTAACTAATTTCTTACCCAACATCGAATGTTCAACCGAAAACACTTTTTGGCAAAACCAAATCCTGGTCGTCCCAGCTTTCAACAAACCCGGTCCTATCGACATCACTTTTGGAACAGAAGTTGATGAAAACATTATCACAAAAGATTATTCAAATCTGAATAAGGAATGTTAGGACAAAATACAGAATTAGGATGGATTTTATCTGAAAAAATGCAAACAAAAAATCAATCATTAGTTAAAATAAATCGCACGGTATGGTATACAGAAAAACAAAAAAATCTCAGCAAGTTTTTGGAGTTAGAAGAAATCGGTTCCGAACAACCATTAACCGACGAAGATATACAATATAAGATTATTATGCCAACAGCTATCAAAGAAATAAAGATGGTACCTACACAACACAATTCCATTTAAAGAAATTCCAGAAGACTTAGAAAACTCAAAATCTAGAGCGGCTGCTAGATTACTTCAATTAGAGAAAAAGTTAACTGTATATTAGCTGCAACGGTGGCAGTCTAATATGTTGTTGAGTAAAAGCAATGGTTCTGTTAATACTCGATTTTATTTTAAATTTGTACTTATATACAAAAAGTTATTGCTATGACTTAATTTGTACAATTGTAATTATTGTGCCACAGTACTTGTGAAATGTTTAATTAACTAAAACACTAACTTTGTTCTTTTGCAATATTGAATTATTGAAATTGTTTATTATTGAAACATGCATTACGTAAAATAAATGTTTTATTATTTGTAAATATGACTTTTAGATCCAAAGTATTATATAAAGGTTAAATAATTTAGCAAATCTTTAATCAATCATATTTTTCGACTATCTAATAGAACTAAAGCAAAAAAAAGTAATTTGGTAAAGAACACGTTTTATATGTAGTAATGTCGTACGCAAACCTTTAACTTGCAAGAACTTGTACTGAAGACACATGAAGAATTAACTTGCTTGTAGAAGTTTTTATAATGTTTAGCGGAGACTGCGATGATAAACTGCGCTATTCTAAGCGACACAATCAGTTGTTATTACAAGTAAAAACCGTGTCTTGTTTGAACAATATGTTTAAGATAAAGGACAAAAAAGTTTTCTGTGAACAGTAAAAGACTTATTTGGTACACGTAACGACCAAAATATATTTATATTTCTATTTGAGATTGTTACAACAAATAAACAATTGATAGCATCTAAAATTTTATCACAGATTAAAAATTACATTATTAACAATATTAAAGTACGTAAACTTAATCTAAACAGATATTTTATAACTTTTAACTCGACAGCTTTATTAATAGATTGAAGTACAATCAACATTTATTGCGGCGATAAAACTGATTGCTCTTAATTATCTCAACAGAAACGTTTTTAACAAGAATAAGTGCCTACTCCAATCAAAAAGGGTTATTGCCGCTAATAGAAAGTTTTTAAAGGGAGAAAATTGCGTTTTATAAATTTTAGGGTGAAACCGCACTTATTAGGTCAGTTTCATTTGCCACGGCCGCAGTTGTAATATATATACAATTTAATTTAAGCACGGTAAAACAACAGAAAAAGATAAAAGCAACTTAGAAATATGGTCGCGTTTTTTATTCATAAAGAAAACCACATTTAATATTTAAAAAAATTCTTAAAGTGACACAATGCGAATACAATATGATAAACATTGGAGGATTACAAGGATTGCAATCGAATGTATTATTCTAGAGAATGTTGCTGTCATTGATATTGTATTTTTGGTTAACAGAAATCCAATTAAACTGCAATCTTATTACTTCTTTTGTTTCAATTCAAGTGATTAAAATAACATTGGTATTACTTGCAAACTACAAATAAATTACAAATACATAATAAAAAAAAGCATTTTAAATCTTTTATTGCTTTTTAGGCTATTGTAAATTGTCTTTGACAGTTTTTTTGCACTTACCAACATAAACGTCAAACTATTTTTGAGAGGTTTTGAAGGTTTGGGGGCTTTGTAGTCGCTGTTTGAGCAATAAAATAATGGATTCAACACTTTTCTGTTTACAGTGGGCATTTTTCTATCGTGAACTTTTAAAGCTCTCGTTTCACTCGGGTTTAAAAATGCCCAGTCGTGAAAAAAAACCCAAATTTACACAGGAACTCGTTAAATAAATAACTATTATTTATGATCTTATCGATTTTGTAATTTTTTTCTTAATAGGTCTGAAATAAACAAAGAAGATAGTGTGATCAAGTAAGGCACTGACGATGTTTAATTAAAGCATTTCTAAGCGATAAGCGAAAGAACAGTACAAGAATATATGAAGTTGTTTTGTTAGAGTATTTAGCCGTATTTATAGTTTTTATAAATATTTAAAGTTTAGGATTTTACAATAACAAACATTGAATCGTTTTTGGTAAAAACTTTTCTTTTTTATTCTGATCCATAGTTAGATACAAATTCAAAAATGAAAATAATGCATACAATCTTTTAAAACTTATACTAGGAGCTATGAGCATAGTAAAGCATATAAAAACTGATTTGGAATTTGGAAGACTTATTTAGATGCTACTGCCAACAATTATAACTTTTGAATACATTAGAAATGTGTGGTTTACACACATTCCTGACAATTTTCTAATTTTCCACACTTACTACAGAAGTTATTCTTACTAAAGGTCAAATGAGAAATTATTGTTTTTGTTTTGTATCGTACGACAAATTACAAAGTTAAACTAATAGAGTTGCATCTGTTTTCTGACAAATCTCAAGTTTAAGGTCGGATATTGGATTTCAGCTCATCAAAACAGTCAAGAGTAAGAGCAAAATTATAGTACTTTTAATTTAATTTCTAATCGTTTTTTTTAGTTTTGACAAAATTAATGCATTTGTTTAGCCACCAAGTTGATATTAAAAAATGTACGTTATTTTTAATTAAAAAATTGTTACTAATCTAACAGCCGCTTGGTTTAATTTTTTTATTACGACGCCACGAGCGATGAATCATAAGAGATGGCGTTACAATGCACAAAAGTTTCTATTGAAGCCGAATTACAAGAACAAATCGTTTGTTAACATATTTATTGTAAAAATGTTGAATTTAATATTATAAATTAATTTATGAAAAAATGAACAGACTTTCGGATATAATTATTTGTTGTTCTAAAATTGGAATAGAATTTATTCAATAATTAATAAGGTTATTTTATTTATACAATTTAAAACCGAAACTGTTTTCATTGTTTTTAATTGTCATAAATTCTAATTTTTCGCTTTTGCAAACCGTCATTGATAGTTTTTGTGCACTTGTCAACATAAACGTCAAATTATTTTTGAGAGATTTTGAGATCCTTGAGGCCTCGTAGCCTCTGTTTAAACAATAAAATGTATTCAATTTTAAAATTTAAAAATGCCCACTACTGAAGAAAAACCCTTAATTTACACAGGAACACCTTAAATATTGTAAACAACATTACGGCTAATTTAGTTATCGTAGTCATGATATTTTTTTTCAGGGAACAAAGAAACTTTTTAATTTTGTAGTTTAACATTAAATTTGTTAAATTCCACTGACATTGTTTATTTTTAAATTTACTTGAGCTATAAATTCAATACAAACAACGTTTACATCTGTATACCAACATGTTTCTTACACACGTGATAACTTGTTTGGGTATACTCTAATTTTATATTTTAAATGAATACTACAAACAACAGATTCATTGATTACAAAAGCACATCTAAAAATTTTTACTCCGGTTGAAATTTTGCAATAATGTCAAGTTACAGTTATTAATAAATTTTAAATTTTAAAATTGTAGGTCTGAATAAAAAAATTAATTTTCATCACCTGCTGAAAGAGCAGTGATTTGACGGCAACTAATGTTTAGTTGAGAGATCTCTGTATGAAACGGTGTACATTTCTTGTTATAAAATCATTACAAGATGGTTACAAAAGTATTAGTAATTTTGGCACACCCTGTATGTAATGGCATATTGTGTTACAACATGGTATTACTTTTCAAACGATATAAGGGTTCTCTATACCTAACTCGCACGGAATGCTTGTTTTCAATAATAAATGTCAATTTTTATTATAAAAGCAGCTTTAATCGCAATGGAGATTTGGATTGTAGGCTAAGTTAGCTGAAAAATCACATTTTTATGGAGAAAATTAAATTGAAACTGGAAAATAAATTTATGAGAGTAGAAATACAAATTTTGAAACTCTAAAGTTTAACGACAGCTTTATAAACAGAAATTATTAAATAGAAAACAAAATTAAATCATAAATAGACTCATAACAGCAAATGTTTAAATTGACCGCCATTTTGTTCAATACACAGACCTCAAAAGATTTCTGAAGGTTTAATAACATTTGAGGTCGTTTGGAAAGCATTCCGAATCGTAATTTTTATATCATCTGGAGTTGTCGGAGGTGTATTGTAAACAATGCTTTTTTTGTATCCTGATAAAAAAAAATTCAAACATATTAAGTCTGGGGATCGCGCCGACCAGTTTATTGGACTCCATCACACCCATTTATTGAGGTACTTTCTGCTCAACTGCTCCCGAACTCGAATTTGAAAATGCGCAGGAGCACCGTTTAATTGTAGCCATATTCGCTGTTTAATGTCTATCGGAATATCTTCCAAGAGTTTTCGCAAATCATATCGTAAAAAAAACATTACACCGTTTAAATATCCAGCAAAAGGCTCTATTACGCATGCTCCATCTGTGCTGACGATCAACAGCACAAAGAAAGTGAGGATTTTCATCACTGTAGTAGTGGAAATTGTACCTATTTACTAAGCCATTGTTGTGGAATGTAGACTCGTCTGTGAATAGTACAAAATCAAAAAAAAAATCATCTTTACCTGCTTTATCAAGGGCCTTTATGCAACAGTCACGTCTTCGATGAAAATCAATATCAAGTAGTTTTTGATGTAAGTGAATATGATATGAATGAAATTTTTGCCTTTTAATTATTCTACTAACACTTCGTCTGCTAACACCTACTTCTCGAATTGTGATACGCTGACTTGTGTAAAGATTTTCAACAAAAGTACCAATTACCGGAAACTGGATTTCCTCGTTTTCAGTAACGAACTTTGCTTGGTGTACTTTTTGATAAGTTACAGCTCCTGATCTACGAAAGGTTTCCAACAACGGTAAAGTAGCTTATCCTCCTGTTTGTGAAGTTGTAATTAGTAATAAATCTTATCTTCCTTAGAAGGGGCAATAAAAACCACTCTAAACTATTTTTATGGCTACGTTTCGTGCCTCTAGTGTGCACTTCTTCAGGCCAAAGAAAAGGTTATGGGTGGAGACAGTCCACTGGTCCAAAAAGCATACCGTCTAATACTATTAATTGTTCTAGTTAACATAATATAAATAAAGTCAATGAATAAAATTAAAAATTTAAATCTATATACAAGAAAAACAACGGACATTAAAGTTAGACAAACAATATACACTTCTGAGCATAAACTCTTGATGCAAGGAAACAATTTTCTTCGCAATTTTCATAACCAGAATCATATCAATTCGTTTCTGTACAGAATATGTTTTCATTTTTATACGTTTGAACACCTTTTTATCAAATAACAACACTTAAACCATTAATATTTTTACACACTTACCCATTCAACAAAATGAAACGTCAAACAATAAAACAGTAACAACAATATTGTAGCCATTTCAAAGTCGTCTTTTTTTCAGGCTTAGATCTTGAAATTGAAAACAAACAATTTGGCAAACATTGTAAAATATCTCGAATTCCATTCGAGTTAGGTATAGGAAACCCTTATATCGTACGAAAGGTAATACAATTTTGCACAATAATATGTCATTACATACAGGGTGTGATATCTGAAATAAGATCGGTTAGTAGTGAAAATCTGTGGCAAAATTACTGGTACTTTTTTAATCACCACAGGGTGATTTTATAATAAAAAAAATTATACTATTTCTTTCAGTAAGTGAAAAAAACCAATTTTTTAATTCAGATTTTAAAACTCGTTTCTCAAAAGTGGTAGGTTTAGGTATATAAGATGTTATTGTAACTAACAATTATTTTATCCCTAGAATCTAAAAAAATAATTAAAACACTGGCTGCTCCATTTAAAAAAACATAATTTTGATATGGTTCTTTATCTCTATTGCACAAAAAAACTAGCATATAACAACTAAAAAATACACACTTGGTAACTCCACAACAAATAGTAAAAATAACAAAAGCATAAATCAAGAAAACGCAAAAATATTATGACACTATAATGACCTCATCTTTAACAATTTCTTTATAAAAAATTTTTTGGATATGTTCTTCTATTTATCATCATGAGACAAATTCTTGTAGCCGTTGGAGTATAATATAATAGACTTATTACCATCTTTAATATGTGTGGCTAAGTAATCAATTACACAGTTTGCGAAGTTTGGAAACAAATTATATTCTGGTGATTGGAAACGTTATAAACTCTAAAATTGTGTACCTTTAGTTTGATTTTAAAATACAGTTTAGAAGCGTAAAGCCGGGTACGTAACAGCACAGCTTGTAGATCTACAGTGAACATCTGGCAATCACCTGACCCATTGGATTTCTTCTCTGTTTTTTTCTAAGTCTCAGTAATAAGTGCTAAAATTTTTTTCTTTGTAAGAGCAGCAGAGATCGCATTGATTCTTCTTTGGCTGAAAAATTGCTTAATCTTTTTTGTCAAATATTTTATCAAAAATAGAAGAGCTTAAAGGTTTGTTTTCTTTACAGGTCACTTTGTACAATTTATAAAGCTGTGCCTTACTCTTAATAAAAAATATATTGTTTTTTTGTATCCCGTCTCGCATAATGTGATGGCAATTTTGGTATGCTATCTTACCTAAATTCTAAAAAATTTCGTTTTTCACTATTTCGAACTGATCATTCTTTCAAACAAACCGTATTACGAAACACGGACTTACACACTTTTAAATTGTTTTCTCCGGTAGTAGTATTTGAAAGTTACACTTTTGTTAAGGGGTAGAAATAAACTTGCTTAAATTAATTATTTAGTTGTATTTGCTTTCGAGCGTAGTTACCATTATTCTCAACTTTTCTACATTTTATATATTGGAAATTCTAATTCCCCACTTTCTACACGTCACATACGCGCACGCAGTGCACGCTTAGTTGCATACCATAGTAATAACTTAAAATAAATTCTTTCAACTTTTTTGAGTTCCTTTATTTTCTGATCGTCGACGTTTTGGTACTGATTTTTTTACGTGGCTCACAACGTACATTTTTTGTTCCCATGTCATCGAACCTCAAAATTTTGAAAATAATGCATTTCTACATTCTTTGATAACTTTACTGCCGTCATACATTTTAGAGAGTTTACCTAAACATATTTCACCCATAGTCATCGCTTTTCCAAACATTTCTTGTTTTTGTAAAACCCAAGCAAGCCTCTCCATTCATACGTTTGTATTTGTTACAATTGCGTTTTCACTGTGAACTGTCTACATTCGTTCTTTTTTCTCTCTTTTGTTTATTGCCAGTATGAAGGCTATCTTTTAATTTTATTGCTTTTTCTTTTTTATTGCTTTTTTACCGTATCTTTCGTCATTTCTTCTCTTACAGTTTTTTCCTCCTCTAAATGTTCTATCGTATCTTCAGCTTCTTCTACCGCAACTTTTTTTTGCTTATTCTTCTTGATTGTCTACCGTCTCTTTTTGTGTCTTTTGGTCTGGAACTATGTCATTTTTAATATTTTCGAGTATTTTAAAATTTTCTATCCGAACGGTTTTTAAATTTATATTATTATTTAAGTTTTTTTTAACGTTTTTAGCAATAATGTTTTGGTTGACTGATAATTCTATTACATTATAATTCTCAATATCATCTTGAGATATTCTGGTTTGATTAGGTATTTGTGAGTTTATATATTAAAAACACAAAGCCATCGTCAAATTGTATTAGCAAGTTAGACAAAACATTAGGTTTCAGCTCTTATGTTATGTTGGGGAACTGACACTCAGCGATTATTCCTTTTACAATTTAAAAGTTTGCAACACAGTTCTTCAAGTGTGTCTTTTCGTAGCAATTATAAAAAAGTGTCTTTCGTATCGTTAAAATAGTATTAAACATTTTAAAACTGTGAAAAGTTAAACGAACACTTACAGTTATAGAAAAGCTATGCAATTCAATACACCGTAAGTACTGCATGGTACTATTGAAAAGTAAGTACAATACCTCGCTTGTACAATACACGAACAAGTCGTTTTACCAGCTTCTTCTGCTTAATAATTAATCTTAAGAGATAAGAGAAGTCACAATAAATTAGAACATGTAAAATATATTACCTGAATCGTCAAAATTTTACACTGTAACCTCACAGTACAGTTTTGCATCCCACAACCGTTGTAACTGACATTGCCAGTGAGTTAGAGCGCGCAATAAAAAACAAATGATGACAAAAACGTGTTTTCAAAAAACAATGGACTTACGAGGTATTGATTCTAGGCTATCGATAAGCAATGATTCTTACAGCTTTGTATTGTGATGATAAGATAACTTATATGTTCAAATTTCTGTTATGGATCGTATTTAACGTTTAGTAACAATAGAACAGGTATGTTATGGTACACAAGTATGTTGTGTTGCAATCGATTCACGAATTAATTGTTTCTAACAAGAACTTTAATCAATAATAGATAGTGAATCCAACAAAACAGTTGTAAAGTTTTTATTATTTAATTTTGAAGAAGAAATACACTAGAAATGGAACTGTATATAGTTATAGTCAACAAAAAAGTGGCATTGCATGTAATTTATTTTATTACTTAATTTTGTTATATTTCAAATAAATTTGTATTTTGTGTAAAGGTAGAAAAACGATTCCTACTGTAGGATTGTATTTTTTTCTGATGTTTTATCGCGATTTTTATCAATACATAAACTTTTTGTTAGAAAAAGCCACAAACGTATTTTTTAAACAAATTTACAAAAACAAAGAAATAATAAACAAAATGTAAAAACAAAAATAAAACACTAAAAATAGTTATACAACTAAATAAAAAATATATTTTAAATTTGGTTTATTATTCAAACATTACTTCTTTAAAAACATAAGATTAAAGTTTTAAAATTTATTTTGTAAATATAGAGTTTATTTGCATAAAATTATTTTCTACTTTTGCAATATGAATTTAGTCTTGTAAAAATATAAAATATCATTAGTCACAAAATGTTATTAAAATTAATTTTTGCACATTTATCTTTAGAACTTTTTACCATTTTGTGTTTGCAGTACTAAATTATTTTATTTAAAATATAATGTATTATGGCAATAGCTTTTACTTCCTGAAAATATGTAATAAAAACTTTCAACTTCAGCAGCTTTTTTCATTATGTTTGAAGTAGCTTTTCGTGAGTTTAGCGATAATAAGTAGATGCATTTTTTATGATATGATTTAATTTTTTCTAAAAATTACACAAAAATTGCGTATGATATTTTATTCTACAAATGCAATCATAATAGTTAAAATGTGTAATACATACCTCTTGTGTAATCTCTGCTTCTTCTTCATAACTAAGAGCTACCACAGCCAGCATCAAATTTATAAGATAAAACGAACCAAAAAAGACGACGACTGTAAAAAATGATACGCTTATAGGTCCACATGATGATAGTACCTGTAAAAAAAGAATTAATTAATCGGATGCGTCTTTTAACGAGTAAACAACAATATAAATATTAAACATTTTTATGTTTACTACAATAAGGGGTTTTGTTAAAGTTTATACATATTTATTTTCGTATTAGTAACTTGGAGCTTGTATGCTTAGGACACGTGGGTGATAATAATGTCAAGAAATTTATACTAAATGTAATTAAAATACTACCTTGTGGACTAAAGTAGTAGTTTACGTAAACACTGAGTTGAATATCTAATTTTACAAACATATAATTTTATAACACACATTGCAAAAGTTTAACGTTTTTTTTTTAAATATAGTTTATATTTAAGGAACCAATAATTTGTAAAGGCGTACATTTAAACAAAATTTCAATTAATTAATTTTAAGTTATTTCTTTTTGAAAACGAAAAATATTAATTACTGGCATTAAAACTAAAATGAAACAATGCATTTAAAGATGTTGAAAGTATCCTTAGTTGTACATAATTTTATTTCTTTTTTTTTATATATGCGTATAACTATATAATTTTATTGCATCTGTTGGGCGATTAAATAAAAACCGACTTCAAAAAAACGCAAAAGTAACTTAACTAAAAACAAAAAATAAATGTTTTCCGTTTAATAATTAAGAAATCAATGTTTATTATTTAATTATTATTAATGGTTATATAATGTTGAAGTTGGTAAAACATTAAGTTGTTTTCAGTTTACTTTTTTAATAATTTGTTTCAGTCTGTTTTCCTTATAGTTAGCAAGTAAACCCATACTAAATTAATTAGGTAGCCATATTGAATTGTCAGCCCTCGGCAATTTTAAATGTAAACTCGTTCTTTCAAGTTCGCTACTATAGTAACAAGGTTTATATTTTTTTATCTTTTACTTGGCACCAACTATAACATTATATAAAACAATGAATAATGATTACATAATAAACGCTAATTTCTTAATTACATTACATGAAAAACATATATTTTTTGCTTTTTCGTTATGCGTAGACCTACTAAAGAAATGAGGAAACGACGAGAAGAAAAATAGTTGTGGATGAAAGTCCACAAGATAATTTAACTAATGAATCTCAATCACTACACGTTTCTCATTTGATTTTGACGAGTTTCCTGATGTATCGTTCAACACCACTAAAATTTAACCCAACGCAATAAGAATCATTTAAATCGGCTCATAAACAATATAATATAATAATAATAGTATATATAATAGTAGAAGTCGAAAAAATTTTTTAAATTTAGTTTAGAGAAAATGTAGCTTAGGTTTTGTTTTTAACCTTACTATATATCTGTCAATTATAATACAGTAACATACTTAGAATTGAGTACTCGTTTAAAAGTAAAATTAAATTTTTTTGATAAAATGTAGATTCAACGATAACATTTTTTTATTACACAAGTTTATCAACATTAATTTTAATTTTGAATTTTCTTTGAATTAGTTTGCTAAACTTTATTGATAGATACTATTTGTTAATAAAGTCCTCGTTCAACATGTGGCAATAGTCAGATATCACGTTTTCTTATATTCAAGTTTTTCGACGCAGTTCATATTACTTTTAAAATTATTGATTTATAGAACACGATGTAACACTTGAAAATATTTTTAAACTGGACAATGAGATGATTAAAGAGTTTATACCTAAAATTGGATTACAAATATTTTTTTAAAATAAAAATATAAAGTATCTTAGAAAATGCAAGACTGAATTTTTTTTTCAAATTTGGCTTTTAACTGATGACTATAAAACCATATCTACAATTTCATAACTTCAAATCTTAAATATACAGATTTACAATAACAATATTTTTAATTTATATTAAATTCTGAATATAATTTTTTTTGGAAATGCTGTTTTAAAGTATTACTAAAATCGCCGTGTTCCCTAATCAGTTTTTCACGGCACTTAGGTGTGCCACAATTTATCGTCGTTTCTTTTATTGTTTTTATGTTAACACGTATAATATTACTAAATTTTTGCTAGTCTAGTTTGGGCGAAATTTTTGTTTGTTGAATGTTATGATTTCCATAAAACGCTTATTATAACGCACTTCTTTATATGGAATTGATCGTTATTCTATAGGAATCATTGAAAGAGATGCTTCATGATATTACACATTATGAATAGAATATTAAAATTGATTTTTAAAGTTTAATACCTAAATTCTATTATACTTTGTTAAAATATTAAGTTTTGATTTTTTTGTTTTTGAGCAATTAAGTAAAACGTATTTAAAGTCTAATTTTTAACTAGTAATCTTCGTTTACACTAACAAAATAACAAAGATATTACAATTTAAAATTTGAAATAAATCGATAACTCTAACTAAATTTAAAATAGATATTATGATAAAACATGAACATTTATAACACGAATCTTTTGGTTTTTTAAAAACGTTTAAAATTTAAGAAACAGCAAAGAAAATTTTGTAACTTGATAAAAGTGTCCGATAAATCTCAAGCAGCAAATTCTGCTGCAGTTGAACTGATTGCGCATAAAAGCAAATTTAACTGCAAAATCAGTAAAAACAACGCTTGGAGAAAATGCATAAAAAAGTAATAAAAGTTCTCTCCAATAATATTATAAACCGTAGAATAAATAAAATGTTTGAAGTTCTAATGTTATTGACGAATGCCATTGTGCGTTCCAATACACTAGTGTTATTAAAATAACAGGAGTGAGTTTTAGTGAGTAGAGCCTCTCTAGAGGTTTCCCACTTCTTAAAAAATAAAGATTATGTAAATAGCAGATATGAAGCACATGTTTAATAGGAATTAGTTTTATATAAATTATTAGACGCTAACACTGTTGAGGAAAACAGTGTTAACACACTTAAAGCAAATTTTGCTATAAATTACTGTAATTTATTTAACAACGCAGAACCAAAAAAAAATAAAAAAAACGAAGTAAATTTGGAAATTAGTATGATTCTTAATTTTAAAGAAATTCATGTTAGAAATATGTATAATAAATCAATGATAGACATAATAATTATCAAAGATAAAATAGATTGTAGTGTTTTAAAAAATACATTTGTTTAACTTAGCATAAAGAGTATACTTAAAATCTTAAAGATTGCATATAATTAATGTTTGTTTCATCCGTACAAGAAATACATTAGCTTTTGTAACGAGTAAAAAGAGTTGTCGGACGACGCGTTACGTATGCGCTACATAATAACAAAAAACATTTAATTACTTACTCTAAAGCGTTTCCAACTATTTATTGCATTTAATGTTTTTTTATTATTTGTTTTGAAAAATTGATTTGGACAAATTAAAATATGGACACGTAAAACGTGAAATCATTTCAATATAAAACAAACTTTTTATTTTTTTATATAATTGTTATGGAGATTTGCAACATTTTTGTACAAAATAATATGAAAATATAATGCTTTTAAAAAAATAGCAATTTATGTAACAAGTGTCGAAAGTGAAGCGTATTGAGCATAAAGGCATGTCGCCTGACTCTCTGTTATCTACCAGTTTTTGTATAAAAGTGAACTATAATTCTAAGAGCACTAATAGTGCAACAAAAGCGGAAGCCGTATTGTCGTTCGTGAACCTAAAGAAAATGTAAATTGTTTGGGTTCACAATACGGTAAAGGCAAAGTTCTACTTCTTGTTTTGGCTTTTAAGCCGAAAGTCGTTTATAATCATAAACCGTTTCTATTAAACTGAGTTTAGAAAACAATGCACAAATTACACTTCATGCTGCATATAAGCAACCAATTAAAAAAAAGCTAGAAAGCGATGTTACTAAATTATATGATGACAATCATCAAACATTAGTCATAAGTGATTTGAAGTCCAAACCTACAGACTGAAGGTGCAGAGCTACAAATCCAAATGGTGCAAAGTTAAATAATTATATTATAAATCACGGAATACAAATAGCAAGTCGTACAGATTACACACATTATCCTAAAAAAACGGATCATAAACTAGATGTAACAAACATAGTTCTGTTTAAAAACTTTGATCAATTCATTAAATTGTGCTAAATGAGCTTAATTCTGATGACTTACCAGTGACCATCTCATTCTTCAACGTGCCGCAACTAATACCGATAATACCCAAATTGATTAAAGGTAAAGTTGACTGGGATATTTTCTATACTGAAGTAGACAAAAACATAAAAAAACCTGTTCCCCATGCGAACAAGAAACGATATATCTATACCTAATTTTTTTTAAACATTTACGCACATGATCTACAAACTACAAACAGTTTACAATATTACAATATTTGCTGATGACACAGCAGTAATTACGCAAAATGAAAATCTTTATACAGCGGTTAACCAACTACAAAGTGAATTACATTTAATCTACACATGGTATAACAAATAGAAAATCATAATTAATTTAACGAAAACCAGGTGAAAGTCTTTACTTTGAAAATAATTTCAGACCTTCTGCACCTAACAATTAATCAACGTATAATAGAATGTAACGCAAGAGATA
Source organism: Aquatica leii (assembly GCA_035610365.1). NCBI lineage: Eukaryota > Metazoa > Arthropoda > Insecta > Coleoptera > Lampyridae > Aquatica > Aquatica leii. The sequence continues at coordinate 65,435,158 of CM069432.1, forward strand.
AGGCAGTTAAATACTTAGGGGGTTTATTTAGACACCCGACTTGGATGGGGAATCCATGTGAATAAGAAGATGAGAGAATTCTATGCGAGACTCTTACTACTATACCCGTTAACTGCACCATGTTAATCTACAAAAGTATTCTACGAGCAATCTTAACATATGCATGTCCAGTTTGGAGTACTACAGCTAAGTCTTAGAAAACAAAATCACTAGGATTGTAGTAAACGCCCCGTGGTTCGTAAGCAATGAACAAATACACAGTAAACTAAACTTGCCTAATGTGTCAGACTTTATAAATATTTAGTGTACAAAATTCTTTGCCCAGATACCCGAGCGCCTACGTGCAATATTATATAATCTAAGCCAAAAAAAAAGCAACATCAGAGACTCAAAATGAAACTCCCATAGGACTTATTACCTTAGTTTCAATTAAACGTGACTAATGTTAGCTAACTCTTACATCTCACATACAGTGATAACGGTACAGAAGAGTGAAAGCTTTTTTCGTCATTACGTAACTACACTAACAAACAAATATTGATGTTTCCTATGAGACCAGCACAAAAAATATATTAATTTTGTCACGTCTATTATTAAATTGATTGATATAATAGTTATTACTCAAAACTACATATGTATAGTAATGTAATTAAAAAAAAACACAAATAAATTTATTAAATCTTATGTTTTAATTTTTTCAGTTCAATTAATAGTAATAAAGTAATGTATAAATCAATATCGTTTATTGATAACAATGTATGTTTTTAAGACTTATACATGTAATTATTAGATAAATTTATATTTTTAATTGCTTAACATTTGCTTTGCTTAGAAACCTTTTTAAATATTTTTTTTTTTTAATATAAAAGACTACTTTATATCGTATCATAATTTTAACTCCAAATTTTATTATGTGTCTTCAGGGTTTAATCTTGGCTTTATAGTTACGAGTGTAATTTATACATTTTTAAACAAGCATTAAGCCAGAATGACGTAAAATGTTCTGATATAATTTTTTTACCTCTGTCTTGCAATTTTTTTATTTGCTTAAAATAACAATTTAATCAAGCATCTATAAAAATATTTTACGACATAAAAAAACTAATAAAATTTGTAAATGCTTTGTTTTTTAAGACTGTATAGTATTTAACATAATTTTAAAATTATTACTTATAAAAAACAAATTAAATTAATTTGAAAATTTGATTATATTTTTTATTAGATTCTAAGATAAAAACTAAAATTTTCATTTTAATGAACACCATATTAACGTGAAGATTGTTTCTGACATTGTTTGCGGTTCTTATGTTCTTGTTCTGCTTTTTACTGAAATGAAATTTAATTAGTTGGTCTCTTGTAGAAAATAGGTTAAGAAGATTTGTGTTTTTGTCTGTTTAAAAACAAAATATAATTTCTTATTTATGCTGAATATATTTATATACGTATTATAGGTACTATAAATTCAGTAAAATTGAGAAATTCATAACATTGTTATAGCTGTTATAAATTTTATTAATGAAAAAAACGTTTATTGAGTAAGCATAAAGCATTATACAAATAATACAGTATAACGTTTTGCATATATCTGCCGTTTTATAATAAAAAGGTATTTCCAAAATTAAAGCTAACAATTAGTTTAATTTTTTCATTATTTAAGGTACTAAGTTTCTTAGGCTTTAATTAAAATAACCCAAAGTAAGCAATAATAAAAGTATTTTTATAAATGTTGCAAGAAAGATAAATTAAGATTGATTCAACCCAAATGAAATAAGCAACATTCTGAAATTGCGTAACAAAAGATAAACTAAAATTGTTAACATTTATTTCAAAATACATAATTACATTAAATAAAATAAACAAAATTAAAAAAAAAGTGCTGTATTAAGTATAGCAGTTGGAGATAGATTTTATGCTAAACATTTTTCTTTGAGCGTCTTATGCTTTTGTGCCATTCGGATGTATCTAGGTTAACCACTGGGGCCCGTTTTACCAGTTTTATGTGAAAATCGTAAAAGAGACTTACATCTTAATAAACAGTCATTTGCATCATTTTTTTATCTACATAAAATCATAAATTAGCACACACTACAAACTGAATCTGCGCTGTTCTATTACACAAATGTTTGAAGTTGAGATAGATGCGAATCCAATTTATATGCCACAGTAAAGTCTGATAAATTGTACATTTATGATATATATATTGTTAAAGAACTTAATCAAAACTGGTAAGTTAACTATAAAATGAATAAGTTTGGAAGAAGATAAACTGAACCAAGTTGTAAACAAAGATTTGATTTGGCATAAACAAGATGAACTTTAAGCAAGCATTCAAAAATCTGACTATAACTATTTAATGATTTGAAATCAAAATTTCATAAAACAATGTACTATCTTTATTTGAGTAACAAACTATCCAAATTGGAAATATTTTAACTCTAACATATTAAACCATAGTTCTTTTATGAACAATTTTGTTTGTAATATAACAAACGCAATCAATCTTAGTAGAGCAAACATTAGATTGCGCTTCGTACATTTTTCTTTGGGCAAACTAGAGACACCAAAATTTTTTTTTAAATTAAAATATTTTTAATTAATGCTTGAACTGGCAGTTGACAGAATCGACAGTTGCTCATAGTTTGGGTTCTCAAACCTAAGGTTGAGTTTGCAGATTGAGGTAAATATTCGAATATAATAATAATTCAAAAATGTGTTCTCCAATTCATATTTAAAATATTGTTTCAACTATATGCTTAATTATTAGTCATCAACAGGCAGCAATTGCAACCGAATACACTATAATATTTCTCAAAATTATTATTAATTCAGAAATCTTTTAAAATTTCTGATGTCTTTTCACTCGTATAAGCTTTTCATAGTTGGGTATACTTTTCGTACTCGTTTCATATTTTATGGAAATGTTCATATTTTTATTTTTTTATTTTATTCATTCAACTCACAAAATCTAACAAATTGGAGCCGGTCCTGACTTGACGAGTACCTAGTTTTACGTGACGAATTCTCCTTAAAGATAGATAGTGTCATGTGTGGTGTTAATCGAACGCACTCGGAGATCGTAAAGCAATTCATGTGCGAAGTAAGCTATTTTTTTGTTTTAATGTTAATGGCTTCTTATATTTGTACGGTACTTAGTCAGTAGTAGTCACCAAATTAAAAGTTCGGCAAAGAAATGTGAGTCAGAAAAAATGACTGTATATTGTATTTGCTGTATTTGTATCAGTATGCAAAAATGTTGAAGGATTGTCTTTATTTTAACCAAAGCAAAAGGCCGCAAGAGTAGAATTCATGTGTGAATATTGCAAATTATATGCAAAAACGGATCCTTTGAATTGTCATTGGATTAAAACAACTTCTGGAGTGTATATTTTCTAACGTGATTTGGTTGCAATAATTTACTTTGTCTCCTTATAAAATTGCATGTATTACTTCATATGCATTAGCGTCTTTCTTTGAAGACAAGTTAATCAAAGATATCAGAAACAATATTTTTTTTGTAGAATAAGGATTTATAATTATAATTATATAATTATACTGATGTATAATGAAACTGTAAATTTTTCTTCTCAAAAGAAAATGTGATTTAAAATTATGTTTTGGTCTGAGCAAAGAAACCAAGTAATGGTGACTTAGACTTAGTAAAACATGTTTTTGAGGCCGTGGTAAAGTCTAAGTTAAACACAAATAATTTAGTAATGGTCCAAATCTAATAAGAAACTTGAAAGACTTGTTGATATAGAGTTAAGTAAAATTAACAATATAGGTATCGTCAGAATTTGAACAGTGTAATTTACATATTATAAACAACGTTTTTATGAAAGTTTTGGTCAGAATGTGGGAGACCTAATTATAGCAATATATTTCTTTCAAAGACTGTTCTTTGCGATATTCAGATTATCCAAAGGATTTTGCAACAAATACATGATGTTTTACAATATTTGTTAAAATTTATTCTAAAGGAATGCAAAAACAAAAACCTATATTACTATCACCAAATGGTTTTAACAATAATAATAATTTTATATCAGTAAAAAACTCTCCAACAGTTCTCGAATCGACTATTAGTGATGAATCGAATAGTTCCCGTGTCGTCTATTATAAATAAAGAGACAAACTGACTTGATGCAAAAAATTAGAAGAACAAAGAGCAAACAAAGCACTAGAGAAGACAAACTACATAAAAGAAAAAGACCATAAAAATAATTTAGAAAAACAGTTAAATGAAATTCCTACCAAAGAGATTAGTAAAAACAAGACTGCTATAGAATTACGTAAAGAAGCAAATGAAAATCTGACCAACGCTCTTAAAAACAATAATTCAATGGAAGTTAATGTAGCACAAGGTTTAATACATGATGCACAAACAATGTTTGCTGAAGAGCAAAACTTACACATGGAACCTGTAATAATATCACAGAGTGAGTAAGCGGATTTGTTAAATTATTTTTTTAAGAAACGAAAGAAATTTCATGCGGTTACGTAATAAATGTTTATACAGGGGCAAATGACTCTTATTTAGCTTAGCAATGATAATATTATAGTTTTTGCTTTGTTGAGCCTTTTTTGATTCAAGTGTAATGATGGTTACGTCACTTTTTTTGGTATTTAAGCTTTGTTGCTCTTTCGTCTCGTTACTTTTCTCCATCTTTTTATGATATTGAACAATTTTAATTAAAGACCAGATACGTTATCAATGCTGACTTGCATTATTTAAATAAAATAATTTGATAAGAATATTCTTCTACATATTTGTCATTGACGTTTATTATTATTTCAAAACTGAAAAATGTTATATTTGGTTTCAATAATAATTTGAATAAAATTATAATTATGCTTTTTTTTAATTATATATGTATAGCATTGAATAATTTTTTTTTTAATAATTAAGTAGATATTTATGTAGAAACAATTTGGATATAAACAGTCAATCAAATTGTAAAGCAATTCTATTATGCATTCAGTTAAATCAAAACCTAAAACTATTTGATCGATTGAAATTAAATATTATTTGAAACTTCATTCATCCAATTCATTTAAGTCAACAACCATTTCATGAATTGACTTGTGGGGTAACGATAACTAAAATAAATTGTATAAATTTTTTTCGTTTAGTACGATTTGTTTAACTAAAGGTAATGCAACATCCCCTCATATTAATCGTAAATTAACAGTTGAAAAATAACAAAAATTGTACAGTATAAGACTTGAAAGCAAGAAATAATTGTCTCAAAAAAAGTTCAATAAAACAAATTCGAAAACAAATATCAAAACTGTAGGGTAACAATGTTTATACGTTGTGATTTTAGGCCGCGGTTTATTCAAAACTTATTTGAATTACGCGGGTATAAAATCAGTTTTCAATGTTTCCATCAAAAGCCATTTACGTACTGTCTTTCATTTAGTAATTTACGGTTTCGTTAAGATTGTGGTTTAAGTAAAATTTTATAAATGTCGTGGGTATTTCGTCGTTCCAATTTTGCAGTCGTGCGGTTTAAAAAAAATTAAACGGTTTAACCATTTGAAAGTCTATTCCTCTGCAACTTGTTTTCTGTCATTTTTACCGCCCGCTAAATTGACGTTGTTTTCGAGGTTCATCGGCAAGGGTTGTCTCAAAGTAAATTAAAGTATTTATCGTTTATCTGCTATTGTGTGACCAAAAAGCTTTCAAAATTTAATTTACGTTATCACTTAGTTTTTAATTATTTTTTTTGTAATCTAAATAATTAAACATTTTTTTCTGATAATTTTGTAACACGTTGAGTTTAACTCCATTTTACAATGCTAACACGCACGTTATAAGTTTATATACAATTTGATTTTAGTTAATCATTTACGCTTTGCAAGGCCTGGCTGCATGTTTGATTAATTAATGAATTATTTTTTAGTTATTGTTTAGTTGATGTTTAAATTTTAATATTATTGTCTGGTTTATGTAAACTATGAAAACATATTTTTTTATCTATTTTTTGTTGTAATTTATCTATTTCAATTGTGTTAGGTTTTGTTTCATAATAATGTTTGTTATTTAACTTTTGAGTGAAGCCTTTACTTTATACCCGTTCGCATTATATAACTTTTGAAGGTTAAGTATAAGTTTTAAATGTTATGCTGTTAATTTTCAAACGTAAGTACTATGAAAATTGAAGTTATTGGGCGAGTTTTTTGGTAAATAATGATCTAGAAGCTATTAACGTCTTGTACTTATTGGGCGCCCCACATATTGTGTTTTTATTTGCTTTTCTTTTGTTTTTTTCTTTGACATCCAAAATTTAGAAATTTCAATTACTATATCACCCACGCCCATCTTACTGAGCAAGTCGAGCAAACATCTTTATGTTACGTTTTATAGGAACGAAGGTCAATAAGTCCATACTTTTATTTATTAATTACTCTAAGATAAATGTCGTTATAAAAAGTTTTGCTAAACTAAAAATTTTAATTGTTAATATCTATCTATTAACAATAATTTACGTAAATAGTAATTTTTATAAATATTATACTAGATTTATCAATATATGTACAAATATACCAACAATAAGTTTGTATTATTATGAAAAGTATGCGAATTTCAAATATTATAAGAACTATTATTCTAAGATAACTCAAAAATCATTACAGACATTGTAGAAATCTGGTGCTGTATTATTCAAGTTAATGTTTTTATTAGTTTATTTTAGTTTGTCTTTATGGTTAGTGTGAAAGTGAAGTAGGAACTAAAATTAGGTAAGTTGCCGTATTTGTTTTGTTTTGTTTGGTATAAAACCAAAATACTTACCATGGAATCTTGTGCGTTTATTAAATAACATATTTTGTTACAAGGTATTTGTTTTGCATGAAAAATTCAAACATCCAAAAATCTACCTTAACATAGTAACCATTAATTTTATGCGTTGGGGAAATTCAGCAAATAACAAATTATTTTGTCATAATATCAAACGTAAGGTGTTTTTAGTACTATAGGTACACAATGTATTGTTTTAGGTAAGCTTAAATGTTAACGCATATGTACTTTTATAATAAATTTATGTTTTGTAGATATATTTTTGTTATTTGATAGAAAAAAATTGTATAATGCGTTTTATTTTTACAATGTGCTCTTATGGAAAAGAAAACCAATACTATAATTATGTTATGTTAAAAATGCTCTAGTATAAAATTTATTCTCAGTACGCTCATTTTTCGCTGTTTGAGTAGGGCTAGAATGTCAAATTTTCAAACACGATTTTATTCTTCCGGTAAAGTTTGAAGAACACAGACATTCTGTAGTGTTGTACACACCTAGCTAGGATTTCATCGTGTTTTACGCAAATATATGTGCATATGAATTATAATATTGTTGCGATCTTGTGAACGTCTTTATTTGGGGTGAGGAGCACTTATTTCTTGTATTGTGGTTTAATTGGATTCTTTCGTAATTGTCTGTAGCGAGTTTCCGTACTTTCACCCGTGTTTTTTATCTGTGGAATTGATAAGCATATAATTGGAAAATTTTCATAATGACGTCACGCCACTGGAGTTAACATCAACTACACTTTCGAGGGGTTGAATCCAATTATCATCATATTAAAAAAAACAGTTACCGAACTTACGAAGTTAATTGGAAGGAAACTCTGCGTATTTGCTTACTTTCAGTGATTGTATGAATGAAAAAGGGGTTTACTTGTAATAACACCGTATGTACGTTTTTTTGTGTTAGATTTCAATTAAGTTTTAGATAATACTAGCTGGGTTGATAACACAATTAATTATGCTATAAAATCGTTTTGTTGTATCACATATTATACGGTGCGCTTTGATTCTCGAAATCTTTGATTTTCGTACTTTTGTATTTTAATTTACAAATGTAAAGTAATTCCTTCTCTGAATATAAAAGTTAGGCTAACTAGGCCACTTTGCTGTAGGACGTGTTGTCCAGTCGCGAACGTAGTTTATATTTTGTTTGTGATACCGACCTATGTGCTAAAGTTTGATAAAATTTATATAAATATGCTTATGTACCTTCCTCTTTTTCTAACTACTGTCTGTGACAAAATAAATATATATTTTGTGTTACCATTTCTGTCTTGTCATTTGTTCGATTTTAGCTGTGGGTAGATCTTTCATGGTTTTGACGCCTTTTTAAATTATTTTATAATTTAACACCACAAAGCCTACGACTATATCGCCGGAACAATTGAGTTAGTTGTCGCTCTCTTTAAGTTACGAGAAAAACCACCTAACAATTATATTAGAAATATACTATAAACAAGCAAAAATTAAGATGCACTTAAAAATCTAGAAAATATTCAAAATATGCACTAAATAGGCATAATTTTCATTTAATTAATGCTCAGTTTTTCCTGAGATGTATGTATTTAAAACAAAGGTTTTTGCAAGAATTGACTTACCTAATGTTTACTAAATATAATTACAAACTAATAAATTACATCCTAATACTCGTTCGTAAATTCCTCAACATCATATAGAACATAAACGTAGCTTATTCCTAACTGGGAAAGGATTTTTTCAAATCTTAATCTTTATTTTGTATCGGAATCATAACAATGAATAATTAAACGTTTTTCTAAATTCTAAGTAATAAAATAGACTTTTATCCGTTAAATAATTTTCATACGCGGAAAAACTTCTTCCTTCGTCAACTGAGGTAATGAAAACATACTAGATACCTACTTCATTAAATAAAATTTATTTTTCGCAATATTTTTTGTTCTTTATAGTTTTCTGATTATGGTACTATTAAATCAAAGTTTTTAGGTTGTCTGTTTTATGATTTTTAAGCTTTTTTTTATTTAATTAATATTAATACACTGGTTATGCTTTCTAAGAATGTGCTTATTTCGTCAGTTCCTAAGGCGTGTGTTCTGATAATGATGCTATGATTTGCAATTCTCACTCAGTTTGTCGAACAAATGTATAAAAATGCTGAAGACCGTAACTAGGTCAACTTTTATTTAAAAAGTAAAAGCACAACCGTTGGTTAACGAGATCATGATAACATGTAACGTTACAGATTTCGTAGTTTTTTTTAAGTTTTAAATAAATATTACTACATTTTACTGGTAACTGAATTGTGTTATCAAATATGCTTAAGATCTAATTAATGTTATTTTTTTCTTGTTGCATAACTGCTTCTTGAGTTTACAATGTATACCAAAACAAAAACGATGACAAAACAAAGATGTTGAGATATTATTTCAAACAAAATAAACTAAACTTTTGTGTTAATAATTGGTTTATTTGTTTAGGAATTTATTAAGTTATATGTATTTTTAAGTATTATTATGGTTTGCTCATCTTATCAATATATAGTCTGGATCACAAATTAATTGCGATATACATAGAATTATAAAACCAGAGGCTTTTTTAATTTTCACAAAATTCATGGTAATTAAAAAGCGCAATGGTTTTTAATACCAACTGATTTTTTTTCTCAATGTTTGACTTTTTTTTTATAAAATTGTAGTACGTCTAGAACTACAAGTCCAATGTTATAATAATGCATTTTTTGCTGATAAACCAACAATATGCTTTAATATGCTTTTGAGAAAGTTTTATTGCCATAATATGCAATAATTAATTTATTTAATTAAATTCTATTTAGTTAGATTCGCTCAAAGCTGATAATATTTAATTAAAAAAATATGCATATGCATAAAATAACTGCCTTACTTATGACACTTTCTATTGAACTATTGAACGTTATAAGATTTAAACATGCAAACTGTATTATTGCTGTTGCACATATTAGAACTTGCATTATAACTACCCAAACAACACATTGGTACAAAAAACGTCTAAATGTCCGTCTAATAAACGTTAATAACGCGTTTAAAAACGTTTTTATGTCAAATAAACGTCTATTAGCCGGACATTTAGACATTTTTTGTACCAATGTGTTGTTTGGGTAATATAAGAAAATGTATTGTTAACGTTATATCAGCGTAGTCAACTCTAGATAATAACAGTAACAAATCGATTTATTGCTCAAATACTGATAAGATTTCTTATAGCCAAGCTTAAAAATTATTTAAAAAAAACTAATCAAATTTAAAATATGCAAAGCTTTATAAAAACGCATAATAACCAAACTAATTTTTTGTTATTATTGTATCTCAAAAATAACGATTAAATAGTAAAATGTTACTTGAACACTACTAGTGTCAATAACATGTAATAATTAAAAATTAGATTTAAAAATTTTACTAACATGAATTGAATATTACAAGTATGAAAATTTAATAAATAAAAGTCAGTTAGTAATGACAAAAAGAACAAAACATTATGAAAAAGTACTTAACCTAAGAAGGTAGTTTATAACAGAAATTGTACTAATGCTATTATTCGGAGATGGTTTAATTGTCCGTCAAGTTAGTACATCTGATAACTCTTGTTAAGCTTATTACGTTGTAAAACATTTTTGACGTTTGTGGGTTATAGAGAAACATAATGCTTTGATAAGTTATTCGAAAGCTTAGGGAACTCTAAAGAACTGCAACTCATAGCACGTCTAATAGGTTTAATGAATGAAAATGAGTTTCTTAAAATTACTTAAACAAATACATTAAACAAAATATGTTTAAACAAAATCATATATTTTATACAAAATTAATTTTTTTAAAACTAAACTAAACAGTAACATATGTACTGCATGTTTTCTTAAACTTTGCAGGTAAATCATATGGAATTATTTAAAATCATAGTCTTATAGAATTACATATTGATTTTTCAAGTTTTATCTTTATTAATTTGTTTAACTAACTTTTGAAAATTATTTGGAAGTTTAATAAATAGCAAAGTTACAAACACACTTGCAAAATAAGTAAGTAATCATAATCAAAGATTTGAGTATAAGAATAGTTTTTGTTTAAAAAGGTTGATCATAAGTGGTTATTCAAGTTAATATATTGCCAACAAATACCATGCATAATTTATCGCTTGATGCAGTTTTATTTATAACGTTGAAAACATTTTTCACATAACAGTTATGTTACTATTAAATAAGTACCAATTGTAAAATAAATATTATTCACAACATGAATTATAGAACAATAAAATCAACAAATAATTTTTATATTTATACTTTTGTCTAAACGAACAACAAAATTAGTGAAAGAACAGTGATGAGCTTTAGTACTTGTCTAGAAAGTAGAATTATGCGAGTATGAGTAGAGATGTGTTGTTCGCGAACGATTCGTTCAAAACGAACGAATCACCGACATAATCCGAACATGTTAATTAAATGCATTACTTTAAAGTCAAACATCGTTTACAAATACTTCAAACTAAAATTTAAAAATAATAACTTGGACACTTTTGTGGCACTTAATCTATTGCTTCGTTCACTAATTGCTTGTCCGGCTTTAGAACAAACCCTTTCACTAGGTGTTGATGTTGCAGGTATTCAAAAATTATGTTTCATTGCTTGAAAGAGTCTAGGGTAGACACTTGATCTTTCTTTTCACCATTCAAGTAGATTTTCACTTCTTCACTTCTTTTTAATAGATGCTCTTAAAAATATTTATTTACCTCAATTATAGCTGCTGCAGTACGATTTTATTTGATTAAACGGGCAGTCTTTTTATCAAATTCTTCCCAAATTGAAGTCGATGAAAAGGTTTGTGCGGTTTTTGTTTCGTTGCGAAAGTTTTCTTCGGCTGCTAGTTTATCATCAACCTTATTAGACACCTTAATGTGTGTAGCCAACTTCGTCACCCATTCTTTGTCTTTTTCAAAGGCTTAATTTTTCAAAAACCCTTGCTATTTAAAATGTGGATCCATAAACGCAGGGATGGCAAATATATGGTTATCCTCAAAATTTTGAAATTGAATTGAATTGAATTCATTAATATAGTGATTATTTGTTTTGTTTGTTCTGGAAGATCTGGACTGGATAACATTTTTTGCAATGCTCCTTTAATAGAAAACTTAAGGTTATAATTTTTAAAATTGTAACATTTTTGCTGCACTGATTTCACGTTGATTTCATAAAAAAATTATAATATTTTTGTTTCGAATACATTCAATTCGCGCAACACTCGCTTAAGTTCTTTAGACGCGTTTGGCGCCGTATGACTTTCATTAAATAGAAAACAATCTAAAAGAAATGTTTTTATCTCACAATTACCGTCCACAAAATTAACAGTGACAGCAACATAACTGCCGTTGTTGATAGATATCCAGCCATTTAACAAGTGTTAATTATTCTTTAACTCGTTCAGTTGTTATATTACATGTTTGATCAAGTAATATTTGTGAAACAGTTTTTTTAGAAGGCAGATTATATGATGGATTTAACGATTTTAATAATTTTGTAAACTCTGTATCTTCTACTATCGCAAATGGATAATAGCTACTAACAATCATTTAATTAGTTTTTTATCTATTTCTTTTAATTTATTTATTGGTAGTGGCCTGTGCGAAAATTCCGAGATTAAACTTTACGATTTGTTTTCTGCAGAGCTACTTAAGACTCTTACAGCAAAGGCCGCAGAAGCAATGGACGTAGAAGGTAATACTGTAGTATTTATGTTTAATGAATTTGATAAAGAAGTTGAAAGGGTAACGGATTGTAAACCTGCGGGGTGCTTCGTACGTATATTCGAATTAAATTCACATTTCGCTTTGACGTCATTCATTTTGGTAACATGACGGCAAATACGGCTGCTGTTTCTATTCATTTTTGTAGGTAACTAAACACAGCAACTAAACTCAACACCACTAAATACTGAATCACTGATTTGCAATAAGCATAAGAAAACCAAAACAACCCAGTAGACAAGTAAATCCAATATTTTCAATTATTGTTCCCAAATACTGTTTTTCTCTTTAATGTAAATAGTTAGTATAATAATGTTATAGTTACAAATAAATTACACACTTGTGTAATTTTGTTTTATTCAAGCTCACACCTAAAAGTCTGTGTTCCGACAGCTGCCGTGGTAAAAATAATTTTGTTCTAATAATAATTTTATATAATTCTATATATATTAATTTTTCATTACAGTAGTACACAGTATCGCATGTAGTGTAACAACAAAATCGTTAAAAGACAATACCAATGGTTTTATTAAGCCATTTAACATGGTCTTCAGCCAAGATTCGTTTAGAAAAAGTGTTTTTTTGAAATTATTAAAAATTACACGGTAAATATAAAATTATTCACGTTCTCGGCAACACTAGCATTGAAATCCAAATCGTTAACAGCACTGTATTGAATTCGTGTACTCGTACAGAAAAATCAAGAATATCTAAATCAGTATCACGCACTGAAAACGAAGATCATGAATCAAACCACCCTGAAGTTGCATTTGAATTTGAAAAAACAAATGCATTTGAATTTGAAACATGAAATGCGATTGAATTAGACAATTTTTAAATATGTAACAGTTATAGAAAATACTTTATTTTTAAAATAGTTTATAAATTAATAATTTACCTAGTCGGAAAAATAATCCAAGTGCCATCAGAAGGTGACAATTAAAAAAAAAATATTTTTTATTAAATTTAATTTTAAGTTTTCATGATGTAAATTATTTAAGAAAAATTAATATTTTGTTTTAATTGTCACCCTCTGACGGTATTTAGGGTTGTATAACTATATGCGTTTATTAGAACAGGGTATTAGTTACATCATATAAAAAATCTGTTCTATTATAGTTCCGTATTTTTGAAAAAAATTGATTTTAAAATTTCATGATGTAAAATTTTTAATAAAAATCAATATTTTTTTTAAATTCTCACCTTCTGACGACACTTAGGATTATATGACTATATAGGTTTATTAGAGCATGGTATCACGTTCATCATATAAAAAAATTGTGCTATTACAGTTCCGTATTTTTGAAAAAAATCAATTTTAAAATTTCATAATGTAAAATTTTTAATAAAAATTATTATTTTTTTTAAATTCTCACCTTCTGAAGACACTTAGGATTGTATGAATATATAGGTTTATTAGAGCATGGTATCACGTTCATCACATAAAAAATCTGTTCTATTACAGTTCCGTATTTTTGAAAAAATCAATTTTAAAATTTCATAATGTAAATTTTTTAATAAAAATTAATATTTTTTTTAAATGTCACCTTCTGACGACACTTAGGGTTGTATGACTATATATGTTTTTTAGATCAGGGTATCACCTACATCATATAAAAAATCTGTGCTATTATAGTTCCGAATTTTTGAAAAAAATCGATTTTAAAATTTCATGATGTAAAATTTTTAATAAAAATTAATATTTTTTTTAAATGTCACCCATGTACTGCCAAATTGTTGGCAAACCATTAATTGTTATATATTTCTTATTCCACTCGTTTTTAAAATTTGTTTATGCTTTTGTTAAGATAAATATATTCGTTATTAGACTTGTGTTTGTCGATTTATCTACCTTAAGCGTTGTCGGGCGAAAACGGGCATCTGTAGTGCATATTTCATCCATATGGCGCTCTTTTGATTAAATTATAATTGGCACATCAAAGATCAAGCTGAATCCCCTTAGTTACACACTTACGAATTGCTTTAACGAATATTACAGTTACCATTTTGTTAAATTTGAAAGATTTTCTTCTTTTAAAACGTTATGCGGTATAGTCGCTTTTTGTAAACGATTTATTAATCACGTTAAACCAAAGCCATGTAAAAAGGCCTTCCAACTACAACAAAAATTCAACTTGCAGAAGAAAATATAACAATTATTCAAAATAAATTCTTTGGCAAAAAAAATCAGACGATTAAAAACTTTGATACCGCTGCAAAATTTTATTACGATTATTTCTTTGGATCCCTCTCTAGACGCCAATGGTTTTATTGTGCGTAGGAGAAAGTTACATAATTTAAATCTAGAGTACGATGCTCCGCATCAAATCATTTTACCTAAGCATTATACTACAACGCTGATTATAAGAGATGTCTATTTAAGTCAGCAGCTAGTAAACAGTTTAAGGGAAACTAAAAAATCGAGTAGCTCTTACTAGACCTTTTCTTTATTGTGGAGTAGATTATGCTGGTCCATTTTTAGTAAAAGAAGTTAAACGACGCAATCAAAAATTTTCAAATACATGTGCATGTCATTTGTCACGAAGGTTGTTCACATAAAGTTGGTAAGAGACGTTACAAAGAAATCTTTTTAAAGTCAAGTAAACGTTTTATATCAGGCAGGGGACACGTTTCTGATTTCTATTCGGACAATGCTACAAATTTTGTCGGTGTAGATAGAGAACTCTTAAAACTATTTAAAAATTGTGATTTTCAAAAATCTATTGTTTTAAATTTTAGTTTAAAAAACGCAAATTGGCATTTCATGCCTTCTAAATTACCGCATCACGGTGGTATTTATTAGTCCTATGTAAAATTGATGAAATTTTGATTTAAGAACTATACACAGTTTTAACTCGCATCAAAGCTTGTATTAATTTTTGACCTATTACATCTTTAAGCAACGATCCCACTGATTTAAATGCTTTGTCATCTAGCCACCTAACAATAAGAGACTTAATGACTGCTCTTTTGGAAACAGATTTTTAAAATAACCACCTTTTGGCTTAGACCGTGTCGTAGTTAAACACCCAGACTTAGGCTTGGTTTCTCCTTGAAAGTCAAAACAAGAAGTAGAACTTGGCTTTTGTCGTATTGTCGTTCGTGAACCCAAACAAACTAACGTTTTGCAAGACATTGCAGCTTGCATCTTCGGAGTAGTAAATGTCACCAAAGGAAAAAATGTAAGTGACGATATTTATATCAATAGCAATTAGCGTAATTAATCCGTTACAAAAAGTAATGTTTTAAGTATTGTTTTTGTTACGTTGTGTATATATTATTAGTTTTTTATTAACTAGCTCGTTTACTAAATTCAAAAAAAACAACATAAAAAACCTAAAAAATCAAGAACCGAGGTGTAATGACATTTTACAATGATATATTTAAATTTTCCGCTTTAATCTTGAGTTAAAATGGCTGTAAACTGTTTTCTCATAAAGATAGAATATCAAGAGTTATCAAGTTCCAACCATAGAATAGGAAGATTATACGCCCATTTGAACCCTTACATATGTTTGAAATGCGTTTGGAAGTAACCAACAGCATCGAAGATAACTATAACAACAATAAATTATAAAAACAAAATGAGTAACATAAAAATGAACAGAAAGAAAACATAAACAGAAAATAAAGTTTAGAACAAAAACCAAAACGATTTGTTTAATTATGAAACATGAGATGAAAAAAAATAATCTCAATTTATTTTATTTAAACTGTTACGGCTATAAAATTAGACATGCATGCCTGAACGTGTGACTTGATTGTATATTACATATAAGTAGCTGAAACAGTGAGTTGAAAACTTTAACTTGACCACATTTCAACGTTAAGTAAAACTTTCAAAACACTATTATAAAAATTATCTTGAAAACTAAACATAGCCCAAATTTATTAGATTTTGTTAAAACATACTATTTTCAGATAAATGGTAATAACTCAGTCAACTGACAAAAGAAATTATACTATCTTAAACCAGTACAAAAGTATGATACAGACAGTTATTTGCATTCTATGAAGTTTAGTAAACAGTAAAAAATCAGTATTATTAAAGATTTAATCTGACTTCAAGAACTATTGTAATAGAATAATTTTAAAAACGCGGAAAATGCAATTCAAATTTGTCATAGGCTTAAGAAAAAACTACATATAATGAAACTGTTTAGTTTATATTGCTTTAGCTCTGTTTTCTCATGTATTGTTTTTGTCTTGTATAAGATTAATCAATTATGTAAAATTTAATTTGTTAAAATCAATTTACCTATAACAAGGAATTAAACCTAAATAAAAAAATTCTAAAGAGAATTTTACAAAATTAAAGTATAATGATTTTAGTAATTAGTTGTGTTAGAAATAAATTTTGCTTATGTTAAAATACAAAAACTGTAATTTTGAAAAATCAATACAATATAATAGTGAATAGCTTCGTTAACTTACCATGTTATATACATTTTCCCAGTAATCTAACGTAATAAGCTGAAACGTTGTGAGCATCGACCATAAAAAATTATCGAAACTTGTATAACCGTGGTTGGGATTCTCACCTACACATAAGCAGGTGTGGGTAATTGGGCAGTGGCGTGCTCCGGTCACATTTCCACACAATAATGGTTCCCCGGTTTCATTTTTAAGCAACCAGTTTTCTTCGTTGTTGGTCCAGCTATACAAAATAACAGTTTTCTATACAAATTTTATTAAAACACAAAAATGTACTTACTTAAACCAAGTTTCATAAGTAGCATTATGGTCATCCATTTTTAGAACACATTTGTTACGTAACTCGCCCATGTAAACTTGAAGAGCAAAAAGTGCGAACACCATAAGGCAAAATATTGTTAATGTCATTACTTCGGCTAACTGTTTGAACGAATGCAACAACGCGTTTATGATGGTTTTCAACCCTGAAAATCAAATAAATAGAAATTTTAAACATTTAATAATCCTTTTGTTAAATTTATAAAATTTACATCAAAAGCATACTTTAAAAATTCTAACATTTAAAATTCATTTCAACATAGAAATACACAATGTTAAAATTTATGCTTTTTAGTAAACAGCTATTATACATACAATATATACATTAAAAAATTACATAGGTACAATTTTATATAAGTTTACTTTTCATTATTTTATAATCTTAGAGATTAGAAATGTTAATAATTTACTTTTTTACTATTAAAAAATAGGATTAAAACTGCACTACAAATCTTATACTGATTAATATTGCAAGTCATCTTAAAACTTACTATTAGGTACTAAAAACAAATATATTGTATATATTATGTATATTTTTGTTTAATTTTTTAAGTAACACAATTAAAAAAATTTAAATATATTATTAAATATGTGATTTTATGTTTTATGTAGAAACTTATAACTCTTGAGTTTGTTTTTTATTAACACGCAAATGTTAAACAAATAGAAAACATGTATAATTACGATACACAAAAATCGACAAGCATTATACTGAAAACGCATATATGTTTTCTCGTGCTCAATAACAATAAAGAAAAATGTTTTGTTCATATCGATCAAAAATAAACTACGATTAAACTTCTCTGGTTAAATTCAAATTAATATAGAGCTGAAAAGGTGCATTACTGCACAAGATAGGCATAATATTGTATATAACTTGGTAAACAAACGCGCGCTCTGTGATTAAATTTGACCAAGTACCACAGTAGATTTAGAAAACTGAATGTTAATTATTTTAAGAAAATTACAATCATCTTCAAAACTATTTTAAAAAAGTCTTCGCATTTATTACATTACTTTAATCAACAACAATGAGTTATATAAACATTAAATAAGAACGACAATATTTAAACGTAGGGTAGCTGGGAATAAAACAGGTACCCTTCTTGAAATGGGCAAGCTTTTGAAATGTGCTACTTATCTTCCAAATCTTGTGGCTACATGTGTTTTAATTTTATTTTAAGGTGGTTTGAAAATTAAAAAATACGTTTGGGCAAAACGGGTAAGAGTAAATTTTCACTTTGTTAAGCCCATACATGTTTTGCCTTAGGTATCCAAGAAAACACAATCCGTTTTGTTCAAATATCGTACCCATTTTAAACACCATTTACTGGCAAAACGGGCAACTTGTTGCAACCGTCGTTTGATTTACGTACCATGGTCTTTTGTTCTGACTCTCGTCTTTATTTTCGTTTTAATTCGGCGTTTGCATTTGTCATTTATTGAGTTCTTTTAAAAAAATTGCTAGTTGACTGACATATGTTAAATCCTCTTTGTTATTTCAAATCTTTTTTTTCAAGTTATTTGTTTTGCGTTGTATTTTGGAAGTTCATTGACGTATTTCAAATTATCGATATTTACAAATTTTAAATACGTTGTTTTAAGCTACTTAAAAATTAATTATAAATTATATTACAACATTTATTTTTGTCAGTTGCTAAATGATCAATTTAGGGCTTATCAATTTTTTTTTCTTTTTCAGATTTAATTACTTTCAAGAAACATTCGTTTGTTTAAAAGTTTTAATAACATAATAATTTATTGATTATATTTGTTTGAGATTACTTTATTGCCTGGGAATATTTTGGTACATGATTCTCTTGTACGTGTTTTTGATTGGTTGATGGGAAATTGATTAGTTGACGACTTTTCCGTTTGTGTATTTTAAATTGATTTACTAAACATTTACGAGGAGTTATGCTCTGTTTTGCGATATGTTTGCGGTCTAACGGTATTTCAAGTAAATCCAGACTTCAATAATTACCGTCGAATTGTGTGCCGTTAAGTCTTTGTGTTTACAATTCAATCTTTACTATCAAGGTGGATTTTTGTTTCTTATATTTAGCAGAAAGAAGCCTCTGGCTCCATTACGGTCAACATAGTTATCGCCAACCCGAGTCTTGAACAACTACAAGCACGTTGTTGGACGTTAATAATGAATAAGGTATTTATAATTTTTCGTTTAAGCAAATTTAAATTCGCTTTAATTTGAGTAAGAACAAATGATTTTAAAAGCTTTAGTTTTATCAAATAAAGGTTTATGCTATTTTTTTACTGTTTTAATAAGTAATAATTAAATGCGTTAATGATTTTGTTTATGTTATTACCTAGATTAAGTTAAAAATTACGTAGTTTGCGTTCAATTTAAACTTTATAATTTTGTACTAACATTAGAATGTCTTCCGGGTTTGGACCGTGTCATAGTTGCAACCGAAGCTGCCAACGTTTCGCCCACTTTCGTAAGGGGCTTCATCAGGGCGTGAGATAAATCGCAAAACTCAAACAAGCAATCGAAATTCGAATTCGATTGCTTGTTTGAGTTTTGCGATTTATCTCACGCCCTGATGAAGCCCCTTACGAAAGTGGGCGAAACGTTGGCAGCTTCGGTTGCAACTATGACACGGTCCAAACCCGGAAGACATTCTAATGTTAGTATAGATTCCGGCCGTGGAAGCCTTCGCTATTACATTTATAATTTTGTACTGCCTCGTCTTACCTATTTAATTAACTTTTTTATATGAAATTTTATTATTACCGATTTTGACTTTTGACTTTTATTCTCGTTTCTTTTAAATACTTCCAGTCCGAATTTTTGGGTGTAAAAAAACCACCCCCCCGCCACTAAGTTTTTAGTACAGCAAAACATTTTTTTACGATTTCAAGGCAATTACTTCATTAGCATCTTTTGCACGTAACATTGTTTGTTTACGCAGTGCGCATTAAAACTTATTTAGAATTAGTGAGGTTCTTAATTTACGTTTAAGTTAGTTTTGTTAAAGCAAGAATTCCAAATAGATAAAAATGTTTTTTTTTTAATTTTTAGTATACGTACAAGTTATTAAAAATTATACAGTCTGCACGATACTCTACACTCTGGAAACAAGATAGTCGGTAAATATGTCAAGTAAAAGAATTAATTTGAAAATTTTGCCGCGATAAATAATTGGTCCAATCATATTTGAGAATTTAAAGTTCGTACATTCACAGTTAAAAGTTGGTTAAAAGCAAATTATGACAGTTTACAGCTGACATTTTCCGCGTGCATTAATTATTAATTACCAATCCGTTTTATTGTGTTCTAGTATTGCTCTTGTTTATTAAAATCAGTTTTTTTGAAGACTACTTTGTTGATTTATTTGTGAAATACAGGTATGTACTTACAAGTGTTTTAATAAAATCTAATTTTTATGTAAGTTTTGTTTTAAGGTTATCGTTATTATGGCTGGAACTATGAAGAAAATTATACATTCTAAGGCTCGAAGCATTATCAAAAATGTTATTCAGTTCTTCGATAGTCAAAAAGCTGCTGGTGAATGAGCATTTCTTTTGGACAAGACAACCAAACTTGCAGCGGCTGCTATTGGAAAATGAGTGGCTACTATTTTGAGGATCAGAAAAGAAGCTGCTGTGGCTGACGGGTATTTACTAGAATCACCTCCGAAAAAAAGGAGAAGCGGAAGATACAACAAAATAGTAAAAGATGAGTGCAATTTAGGAATTTAAAAAAAAACAGTGCAAGAGGTTTACACGGTTAACAAGCAAGTGCTGACGTTAAAAACTTTAGTGAGTAAGATGCAAACCAAAATTAATTATACTGGTGGACAAGAAACTATTTGAAGACATCTTTTAAGAATTGGCTTCAAATTTCAAAAATGTGAAAACCGACGAAAGTTGTTCATGGATCGCAATGATATCTTAGCTTGCGTTCTCGTTATCTACGAAAGCTGAGAGAAAATGCTGGTCTTGTAGAAAATAAAAACCTATTACATATTTAGACAAAACTTTTATTTACACATCTTATGGGATGAGTAAGTGCTGGCAGTCAAAGGGCCAACCAGGTGTATATAAAGCTGATTGTTCTGTTCAGCGGTACATTATTGTACATGCAGGTGGTGCACATGGAATTGTAAATAACGTTTTATTAATTTTCAAATCTAAGTGCAAATCAGGAGGCTACCATGATAATACGAATTATCACAATTTTATCCATTGGATTGAAAAACCGTTAATCCCAAATTTCCCTCCAAAAGAAATTGTAGTTATAGATAATGCACCGTACCACAGTGTTCAAATTAATAAACTTCCAACTCAAGCCACAAGAAAGAGAGAAATTAGTGACTTAAGAAGAAATAATCTCCGTATATAAAGGAGGATCGTCACGGGTGGTTAAGCTCGACTCTGATTGGGTTACGCTTGCTAAGGGGCGTGTTTTCGATAAATGATGAATGACCGGGAACCAAAGAGGGGATAGCTCGAAACTGATCACGATTGAAGTTATTGTGGTGTTTGATGATTTCTATGCTCTCTCGGAATTTCCTGTTGAAAAAAATGGAGATTTGGCAATCAACGAAACAGTATCAAAATCTATCTTGTGACCTGAAGTAAAATGATGTTCAGCAACCGCAGACTTGGAAATATACCACAATCGTGTTCTAAAATGCGAGTAATGACGAAACGACCGGTTTCACCAATGTAGACTAAACCACATGAACAAAGAATTTAGTATACACCTTGAGATGAAAGTGTAGGAAATTTGTCTTCGTGGGAAGGTAGAATTTGAGACATTTTGCCTGTCGAGTTGAATATGGGTTTAATACCATTCTAACAAAGAAGTTTCTCTATTTGATCTGTAACCTTGTGAATGTAGGGTAAAAAGGCTAGTTTCGGATTGAATTCGGGAGTAGAAATGTCCTTAGGTAATTGAGTACGTGGATGTAGACGACGATTAATAAATCTATAAATATCTCGCTTCACATAACCATTGTTCACTAAGGTTTTAGTAAGATGACGAAGTTCCGAGTCTAGATTCTCAGGTTGGCAAATAGAAAAGGCACGACGAACCAAAGATTTAATAACAGAACGTTCTTGTGCAGGATGTTGATGAGACGAAACATGAAGGTATCTGTCCGTATGGGTGGGTTTGCGATAAACAGAATGGCTCAGAAGTCCGTCGGGCTTACGAGTCACAACAACTTGAAGAAATGGAAGATATACCATTACTTTCGATTTCCATAGTAAATTTGATATCTAAGTGTTGATTGTTAAGATGATCAAGAAACTTAGACAATTCAAGATGACCATGAGAACAAACAATAAACGTGTCGTCAACATATCTAAACCACACCTTAGGTTTTAATATTGATGATTCTAAAGCAACCGTTTCAAAGGATTCCATAAAAATGTTAGCTACAACAGGTGATAGAGGAGAACCCATAGCAGCACCAGAAACTTGTTCGTAAAACTTGTTATCAAATTGGAAGTAAGTATAGGATAGACACTTTTCAATAAGAGGAACCAAACCCAAGTTTTTGCCATGTTGAGACAGAATCTGTTTGATGATAATAAGCGAATCCTTAATAGGAACTTTAGTAAAAAGTGAAGTTCTTGGGGTTCAAGTTTTATAGTTTCTAGACGTTGAATAAAATGCTGGGAGTTGAGGATGTGAGAAGAAGTTTTACCTGTAAACTCGGAAAGAATGTTGGACAAGAACTTGGCTAGCTTGTAGGTAGGAGATTGGATAGTACTAACGATAGGTCAAAAAGGAACACTTTGTTTGTGAATTTTGGGAAGTCCGTATAAACAAGGTGGTTTAGAATCTGATGGGGTAAGTCGACGAAAGTGGGCGAAACGTTGACAGCTTCGGTTGCAACTATAACACGGTTCAAACCCGGAAGACATTCTAATGTTAGTATAGATTCCGGCCGTAGAAGCCTTCGCTATTAAATTAACAATATCTACGGGGAGAATATTTCTTCTAAAACCTCCGTATTTTCCAAACTTCGCCACAAACTCGTCAAACTTTTGTGCAATTTAACCTTTCTTAGTCGCTGTCGTGACGACAACATCATTCCGGCATTCCTCAAAATTAAGTTCCACATTCAGACACGTTCTTCTAAAAACATCCTACACCGTGCTAGTTTAGCGTTGAAACGCGAACTAATTAAGCAAACTAGGCAAGAGTTAGACACCATTTCGAAACAACTCTTCTATCTTCATCTTGAGTTGGCCAACACTCTATCCCCGGATGATTGGAAACTCTTCGACAACATTACTTACCAGCAGTCTGATACCACTCTACGACTAACCACTGAAGGTCATCTCAAAAAGTTTCAATTATTGGAATCCAAGAATCGTAAAGTTTCATCTACTACTTGTAACGTTCCGTTATCGTTTGGTTTTAATTTAAATCAAAATTATGTTTTAATAACAACACGCCACTGCTTTTATTTAGCTTTTTGAAAATATTGTTTAATTTTGGGAGTGGGAAAGAAAAGGAAAGGAGAGAGTGGTTACTCGTGGCAACGTTAACACGTAAGTTGAATCTTTCCTTTAAGTGTTATTTGCCTAAATTTTTAATTAATTCATCTATTGATTTGTCTATTCTTGTGATCAATCAGTTTATCTTCAGATTCAACCTACAGTGAAAACTATTGTTGCTTATTTTTCTCAATTATTAAATTAAATAATTATTCTATGCAGTTTGAAACCAAATTAAATCAATCCTTATTCTGGTCATATTAATTGCCGTAATTAGGAAGTACCAAAAACAAGATTTTTATGCACTTCGTCGAATTGCTAAATGATATACATTTTTATCACGCTATTTTTCACCTTAGCGTTGTGTTATCGCCTGGTATCTCGGCGAACACTCAAACCGTTGGTTTTAAAATTTCCATTAATTTATATATACAAGAATTGAGCAGCAAGATTACTCTTTCTGGTAGCACTTTGATAGAAACCTTTTTTTGGATCAAGCGAATGGTACTTCTGCATTTAATTAGTAGTTGGTATTCATATTGCATAGATGTTTTAATTGTACATTATACTCATTGTTACTTAATTATCTGCTGCCACAATTGACCTCTGTCTTAAATTTATGTTAAAAGTTCAAATTAAGATCATTATATTTATTTATGTATAAAACAATTCAATTTTTTTTGTATTTGAATTTAAATTATCAGGTCACTTATTGTATTAATATTTGATTTATTGCATTTACTGTGGTAACAATTTGGTTTATTTTAAACTGAGTTTTAGAATCGATTACTTGTGGTTTTTTTTAGGAGACCAGGTATACCTCGTCGCAAATATATTTCCAGGAGTAGCGAACGATTTCCTCCAGCCAGTTGTTACCATCAATTTTTTTAAGTTACATTCAGGCCTGTATAATTTAATTTTCTATCTTTTATTTTTATTTGAGTTTGTTATTAAATTTCAATTTTGTTTTACAACTCTTGTTTTATTGATAAGACAACAAACACCCTCCAGTTCCGTGGATGATAAGACTTGAAAATATTTCTTTAAATTTCATTTTAACTAGTATTCTCTGGTATACGTTGTATGCCTGGCGCCCAACTCAATTTTCACGCCTTATCATACCTCGGGTTGTTTTATTGGATGCCCAGCTCTTTGGCTTAGCCGAGCCTGTTTCAAATATTCAAACGAAGGTAACGCTACACCTAACCTTTCAAAGGGCCAATGTAGACTAAACCATATGAACAAAGAATTTAGTATACACCTTGAGATGAAAGTGTAGGAAATTTGTCTTCGTGAGAAGGTAGAATTTGAGAGATTTTGCCTGTCGAGTTGAATATGGGTTTAATACCATTCTTACAAAGAAGTTTCTCTATTTGATCTGTAACCTTGTGAATGTAGGGTAAAAAGGCTAGTTTCGGATTGGATTCGGGAGTAGAAATGTCCTTAGGTAATTTAATACGTGGATGTAGACGACGATTAATAAATCTATGAACCGTGTTATAGTTGCAACCGAAGCTGCCAACGTTTCGCCCACTTTCGTAGACTTACTCCATCAGATTTTAAACCACTTTGTCTATACGGACTTCCCAAAATTCACAAACAAAGTATTCCTTTTCGACCTATCGTTAGTACTATCCAATCTCCTACCTACAAGCTAGCCAAGTTCTTGTTCTTTCCGAGTTTACAGGTAAAACCTCTTCTCACATCCTCAACTCCCAGCATTTTATTTAACGTCTAGAAACTATAAAACTTGAACCCCAAGAACTTCACTTTTTACTAAAGTTCCTATTAAGGATTCGCTTATTATCATCAAACAGATTCTGTCTCAACATGGCAAAGACTTGAGTTTGGTTCCTCTTATTGAAAAGTGTCTATCCTCTACTTACTTCCAATTTGATAACAAGTTTTACGAACAAGTTTTTGGTGCTGCTATGGGTTCTCCTCTATCACCTGTTGTAGCTAACATTTTTATGGAATCCTTTGAAAGGGTTGCTTTGGAATCATCAATATTGAAACCTAAGGTGTGGTTTAGATATGTTGACGACACGTTTATTGTTTGGTCTCATGGTCATCTTAAATTGTCTAAGTTTCTTGATCATCTTAACAATCAACACTTAGATATCAAATTTACTATGGAAATCGAAAGTAATGGTTCTCTTCCATTTCTTGACGTTCTTGTGACTCGTAAGCCCGACGGACTTCTGGGCCATTCTGTTTATCGCAAACCCACCCATACGGACAGATACCTTCATGCTTCGTCTCATCATCATCCTGCACAGAAACGTTCTGTTATTGAATCTTTGGTCCATCGTGCCTTTTCTATTTGTCAACTTGAGAATCTAGACTCAGAACTCCGTCATCTTACTAGAACCTTAGTGAACAATGGTTATGTAAAGCGAGATATTCATAGAGTTATTAATCGTCGTTTAAATCCACGTACTCGATTACCTAAAGACATTTCTACTCCCGAATCCAACCCGAAATTGGCCTTTTTACCCTACATTCACAAGGTTACAGATCAAATAGAGAAACTCCTTCGTAAGAATGGTATTAAACCCATATTCAACTTGACAGGCAAAATCTCTCAGATTCTTCCTTCTCCCAAAAACAAATTTCCTACACTTTCATCTCAAAGTGTATACCAAATTCCCTGTTCTTGTGGTTTAGTCTACATTTGTGAAACCGGTCGTTCCGTCATTACTCGCATTTCAGAACATGATCGTTGTATAAGGAAAAGGTATACTTCCAAGTCTGCGGTCGCTGAACATCATTTTACTACAGGTCACAAGATTCATTTTGATAATGTTACGTTGATTGCCAAATCTCCATTCTTTTTCAACAGGAAATTCCGAAAAAGCATAGAAATCATCAAACACCCCAATGACTTTAATCGTGATCATGGTTTCAAACTATCCCCTTTTTGCATCCCGGTTATTAATTATTTATCAAAAACACGACCCCTAGCAACCGTAACCCAATCAGGGTCGAGCTCAACCATCCGTGACGATCCTTCCTTTAGATACGGAGACTATTTCTTCTTAAGTCACTTCTACGGAGTTTAGAATCTGGCTTGGTTCACAAGTTGATTACCTAACTCGGTAGTGGTTCTTTGTTAGATTTTCGTTGGCTTTTTCAGGTTATCGTTTTTTTCTTACCTTTTCAGAGTTTAGGTTATGGCTTGTTTCACAAGTGGATAACCTAACTTTTGAGAAGTTCTTAGTTAGATTTCGATTGCTTGTTTGAGTTTTGCGATTTATCTCACGCCCTGATGAAGCCCCTTACGAAAGTGGGCGAAACGTTATCAGCTTCGGTTGCAACTATAACACGGTCCAAACCCGGAAGACATTCTAATGTTAGTACACCTTTAATCTGCCTGTACATTTCTGTAATATCTACTGTAATAAATATAAAAACTAGCGCATAGTTTATTGTAAAAAGAAAACTAAATAGCAAAAATAGATATTGTTTCATGGATATAAAGGGTTGAAGCAGAAAAAGTTTATATGTAGTAGATATGATGAGCTTGTACCATAAAGACACACTTGTTAGATGTAGAAAAGGTACTGTCAAAAGTTGTAATATTCCGTGATTGACCATATATCATTAACTTAACTGGAGCTAAAAACCAACTAAGGTATCATTTCTACAACTATTATCGTGTATTGCGACAGAAATAATTTGAAGCAAGAAGGTATAGAATAAATTAAAAATTTTGATTAGAAAACAGAATGAAATGGAGTGAAAAAGGTTTAACAAGGTATTGAATTGATTGTTATAAAATTTTTACAGCGTTTAATGCAGCTAATTTTGTATTATTATATACTCAAATAAATATAAATTTATAAACTGCACAAAAAAATTCCTTCAGGTGATGTTTGTTGTGTACAAGTAAGTTAGTGGATCGACGAGTACCAGGCAAGTGTGGCATTGCAGGTCAATGCAAAACAAAGTACCGAAGGCCTAGACCCTAATTAGGTACTTGTTATAGATTCGGTGCACGTAGACACAAAATAGAACAATGTCTTAACCGGGTTCGACGACAAACATGATTTGATTAACATACTTTTAATCATAAATATATATTATTTGGTTTGATAAAATAATTTTAACAAACAATCAAATTTGTAATTTCCAGTTACAAAACCATAAATAATTAGCAAAAAATGTTAAAAAACAAATTGTGAAATAAACTGTTACTTTGTATTGTTATAGTACTAGTATTTTAGGGTTTGACAAATTGTGCTACAAAACTTTTATTGTAAGTTACTATCAGGCATAGAAGATTGTAATTAACATTAAAAACGCATTTTGTTTATTTAAAAAAGTATTTACAAGTATAAATGATAATATACAAATTTTGAATGTAATATTAGCGTATATAGCATTCATACGTAAATTTTCTATTGTTAAATTTTCTTTTATATAAATAAACTTGATAAAAGTTAAAATTCAATAATATAAAGAATAATTCATATTTAACTTTTATGTTAATTTACACGAACGCAATATTGTTTTTTTTTATAATTATTAGAAGGTAGTTGGTTTTTAAACGCATCAATAAATATACTTGTAATTTCTTCATCTACGATTTCAGTACAATTGTAATGCAAAATCTCCAAGTTAATACACTGCAAAACATTTAAATTCTTGCAATGACTCGAGGATTTTACTTTACCGTTTATTGTGCGTAACCAATTACCAATATTTTCTAAACACGGACATTTCCACGGGTTTCCGTCGAGTGTAATATTCTTTACCGTTATTTTCTGCAGCGTTTTATCTGAAATAAAATTTAGTCTATTTGCATCAAGAAGCAAAGAATCGATGTTGAGGTGTTTAGGTACAATGTCGGATTCTAAAGTTGAAATTCGATTGTATCGTAATCCTAAATATTTCAAATGGAGTATTCCCTCAAATGCGTTCACATCAATGACTTTAATGTTGTTGTAATTAAAATTTATTGACGAAATTTTTGGTAGACGTACAAAAGCGTAACTTTGTATTTTATCAATGAAATTAAATTCAAAATTAATTTTTTCAACAGACGCTGAATTCACAAACCATTCTGGTTTCCAGTGCTTTAATTTGTTGCGACCTATATACACTTTTTTTAACTTTCGAATATCGGAAAACGCGTAATCTTCAATAAACTCAATTAAATTATTATTAAGTCGCAGTTTAACCAAAGACGAAATATTGTTGAAAACTCCAAAAGGCACTTTCTTTATGAATGATCTCACTAAAAATATCCTTGATAAACGCGGAAGGTTGTTAAACGCACCCTTTTCTAAAGTTTCTATAGAACAATTATCAAACGAAATTGCTTCTAATTCATTCATATTCACTATCGAACCACTTTTTAAATTTTTTAGTATTTGGTCTTTTGCATATAAACCTCTTACAGGATTACTATGAAATAACGTAGAATCGATACATGAATTTATTGTTACGTTGTAATTTTCTCCATTATCTTTGATTGCAATTACATTAAAATTTTCTATGTTGCAAACACACATAAACTGAGGTAATAAATTTGATACAACAAATAACACACTTAATACGCGCATTTTTGTACGGTATTTCTAGAATTGATGCAGTTTGTCTTTGTACTATACGTAGATTGTTTCGATACAGAGTTTATATGTAAGTAGGTAGAGTAAACGAGTATGTACAGTTAAGTCTAAGACATAAAATCCGTTACTTAAGATTATTACTGTAAATTTGCACATCCCGTACGTTTTACATAACTTAGGCATTATTATCCAAATTCCTGTATGTAAATAATATTAAATACATATAACGTTTTTTTTTAAATTTTATAAATATTTATCTATAAACATCTATTTATATTTTTGATTGCAGTTATAATAATAATAAATGTCTACAATAGAACACTTCTTATATTTTATTTAAAATTTAGATACGTTTTTGAGTTTTAATATTTTTATAAAATAAATTCAGTTTTTTTATATACATAAAGTATCTATCACTACTAAATATTATAAATTTCTTTGAGACTGAATAATTTATTCATCGTTTAACAATACATTTGTGTTAATGATCAAGAAAATTCTATTTACAAGTTATGGTACCGTTTATGACTTATTGCTTATAAAATTATTTTTTTGTGTAACAAATAAAAAAATAAGGGCTTTATTTTTTTATACAAATGTTAAATTAGCTTTTTAATTAAAATTATAAAGTATGCTTTTGTTTAATGTGTAAACAATTATATTTTGTGAATAGAATTTTTGCATTTAAATATTTACACAACGCTGTAAACGATATTTTATAAATATTAATTGTTAATTTGTTGTACTTCCATTTTGCTGATTAAACAAAAAAATTGTTAGTTTTTTAAGTATTGCTTAATCAGTTTGATTTATTGTACAACCAACATAAATGTTATTCAATCAGGTTGATATTTTTATACAAGTAAAATAAATACATTTTTAAAAACTTTTTTTGTTTAATTTTTTATTGTATTTGCTAATAAAGAATTTAATTAGTACATATTAGCGATGAAAAAGCAATGTTAAGTGTAGATAAATACAGTTATTTGTTGCATTAATACAAAAATATCAGTAATTCGGTTGAATTTTTGCACGAGTTTAACATACAATTTTGTTTAAATGCCTATAAGCTATTAAACAATTAGAAAAACGCCGTAACATAAAGCAACATGACGTTGACTACGTTTTGCGGTAAGCAATTAAAATGTTTTAAGTTGTGTTATATTAAACTTTTATTATACAAATACGTTGTAAAATTGTAATATTTTATTGTTAAAAAAATATGTTAAATTAAACAAACAATGCGTTTTTAAGTTTTGTAATAATTTTCACTTGTCCTTTTTGTATAAATAAATCAAACAACTATATCTCTAATACACTTGTTATGCATTTGATACCTCATTTGCTGCTGTTAGTGTAACTCAGATTTTGTAATATATTTATTATTTTTGATTTTTTATCTACAGTAAAAGATTTAAATTGTGATGTTTAGCAAATTCATAAAAAATACAATGAACACAAAATATAGAGGTTTCTTGAAAATTATGATGTTCTATTCCGCACATTATAAATAATAGTAGTTTGTTTAACGAGTTCCTGTGTAAATTTGACGCTTTTTTTCCAAGACGGCACTTTTAAACCCGCGTGAAACAAGGGTTTAAAAAGTTCTCGAGGAAAAAAAAACGTTCAATCAGACAGGAACGAGTTAAATACAACATTTTATTGCTCGAACAGAGACTAGCAGACTCTCAAAGTCTCAAAATTTATCAAAAATAATTTGACGTTTATGCTGACAAGTGCGCAAAGAATTTATGACAGTTAAGAATAATAAAATATATTTTTGCATTACTAGATCATTTTCTTTTATTTACTACGTGTGTTTTTAAGTCGGTATGTTTGATTTACTAGTTGTTAGGCGTAACTGGCCGGCAAGTGATTTATTCGCCCTTCTAGAGCGGTAAGTACAGGACAAGTAACAAGACAACGCTTGGAAAGCCAACTAGTTTGCACAAAAAGAAAAAATTAATAAAAACGTCATTTTGACGTTTATTAAGATAATGTAAAAACATTAAGAAAAAAATGTATTTATCGTGCAAAAAATAGTATTATCATCACAAACATTTAAGGCTCTACCGGTCTCAGACAATATTAGCGTATTCGCTTCGCTCAGTGATCAAACATTGTCTTCGACGGGTAAAAAGCCCTTACTGTTCTTCATACTTAATGTACAATATCGATCGTCTACTGTTGTTTACAATTGGCAAATAAAAGCTTAAAACAAATAAAAATAAAAAAAATTGCTAACCGTTTTTATATTATCATTTGTATTTTTGACTTCAAGTCAGCCAATACCAAACGGTTGCCTTTGTTCAACGTTGGTGATGCAGCTTACGCCCACAACTACATTACAGAACTTCGATTGGTTTCAGTAACAGTTTTAGCCTCTGAGAGTGCAGTCACGTATGATCGTAGTTTGTAATAACTTGCCGTTTAGTCTATATTGACAACTATGTTAGAGGGTGTCGTTTTTCTGTATTTTCTTTTTCAGAGATTATTTTTAAGATTGGTTCAGTCTATTCAATATATTGGCAAATTTTAAGCAAAAAAATTGTTTTTTTGCGCCAATCGTACTGTCTAAAATGTTGACTTTAAGGGAAAAGTTTTGTAACAATTTGAAAGTAACCCGAAAACCAGCACTTGTGCCATGCTCATGCGATACATACAAGCCACCCACCTGTATGGAGAGTATTAAAAAAATACCGAAAGCATTAGTTTCACATTGAACAAGTGTAATTGTTAATTTCAATTGATTATCTCAACAGAGTATTTGCCGAATAGTACTTGAATGAAATTTTCTACAAACTAAGCTTTCTAAAAAGTGCATTATGGACAAACGACGCATGTTTTCTAAGAAACGGCTATTTTAACACACGCAATAGTTAATTTGAAGCAAAGAAAATCCTCACACTGTTTACGGGTTACATTTTTAATAAAAGTTTTCTGTTAATATTTGGGCTGATATTGTTGCAAATTTTGTAGTTAGACCATATTTACTACCTGCAGGGAATATACTCCACCTTAATTGATTAAAGCTGTCCAATTTAAGATTTGAAGAAATATTGTTTTTCACAATCTCCAAATAGATGAATCGGAAGAGGGGGCCGTTCACCAGATATGATTCCAGTTTATTTTTGTATTTAGGGACATATTAAATACAGATAAATAGTTAGTGAATCGAAGTATTCTAGTGTTTGATCATATTCATGAACGTACGTAGTTTTTTTTTTTTTGAAGAATTCGGCAGCCAATTACATATCGTTACAACTTGTGCATCAAAAATGGCGGCCGTAACTTCTAACAATTTACATGAAGTTTAATTATGTATTAATTCTAATAAAATCTTGCTTAACTTAACAACTTTAATTTTGTAACTACTCTTTTTTGTCGTAACTGTGGTTGTTTTTAAATAGTTCTACTTTATCTTAACACCGGGAAATTCCTGATACTAGTGCATTAATAAAAGATGATTATTCAAGTGCTCTCTATGATTTCTAAAAAGTACAAATCATTACTGTGTGACAAACTGTATGACCAATATTTAATAATTAATTGCATTATTTGCAGAAAGTTGCCAGATAAACAGTCAAATAGATAATAATCTTTTTAATCTACTTAACGAAATTGAATCAGTACAAATTTGTACAGATGTAATTTAATAAGGTATACTATTAGATCATTACTTTTATTTAAAATTAGAAATAAATATAATAGAAAAAATTAGAATCAACAATTTTTAGGACTACTTAATTTTCTACATTTTCACTAAGTGCATACTACAGTTTGTAAATAAAAGAAAATGCTAATTTCAGAAATTTATAAAATGATTGAGATATCCGCAAATATTTTAAGAAATTTGTTGGTTGCGTTATAATTTTTGTTCTTTTTACCTCTGAATTTTTCATTAAAAACAAAAATGTAATTTAAACATTTATTCTATAGTATGTAAACAGGTTTTACAAACAAAACGTATAAAACGCGACGTGCAAATTACATTATATATGTTAAACACTCTATTCTAAAAATTTAACACATTGACAGTAAGACGACCGTAATTTGCGAATTTCAAAAATTGACCATACTTATTTTACTTGCGATCGTTCTAGAAAATTATTACATTTGCAAAGCACCTGCCACAAGCGCATTTAATAGTATGTATAATTTCTTTTTAAATTCATTTGATTTTGTTTTACAAACATAAAGTGCATTTTCACTTTCCTATAAAAAAGTATAGCAATCGGCAAAATTTTTGTTAGCAAAATTTTACGTTTCAAGTTCTTCTGAATCAGAAAAATATATTTTGAGTGTATGTGTGTCTGTGTGTGTGTAGCGTGGTACCCACGATAACTCTTGAACCAAACGGCCAAGTAACTTAAAATTTGGTAAGGAACTAGCTTTTCATATTCTCTCAGATTTTTCAAGAGATGGGTCTGATAAAGAAATGGGAAGTGGGTGTATCTGCTATTTTTAACAGTTTTTCTTATACGTATTCAAATTATTCAAACTATTTTTACGGTTTCTAGTAGAAATAATTTTTTTAACAATTTATTCAAATAAAAAAAACTTCTAGCAGTAACTGTTTATTAAATGCTTGATTTACAAGTTAAAGTAAATTCCAAATATAATATAAGTTCGAATCCTGCCTGCAACAATTTTTTTATAAAAAAATTTCATATCTTGAAGGAAAAGCACGATACGTTAAAAATAACAATTCTTACTGATTTACTAAAGTCGATATGACAACACAACCTCAGTTTACCATATTTCGGTTATATATTTTCATTTCAAAAAAATTATAGCATGCTAGGAAGTCAATGCAAACGTGTACATATCACTTTAAAGTGGATAAGATAAAAATATTTTAAATAAAAATTGTTTAATGTGTAATACTTAGTACGTTTACTATTATTTTTTTAAGCAAATTATAAATCTACGTTTTTTGAATTCTCTATATTCTTTTGACTTAGATGTTTTTCTTCAATTTTAAAATAAATAATATGTAGAATTTCCTTATAGCAAAGTCGTGTGATGACCACATCAGTTTTTTTTATATTCCTTTAATGCAGATTATTATGAGAAGTAAATATAAGAACTTGCTCGGCTTTTGTTACAAACTGTAATTAAAATTTTGTCTACAAGATAGTAGGTATTTGCAAAAACAGAAAATGTTAGGTAAATAATATAGTATTTTATTTACATACCGGTTTTACTGTAATAAACTATAAACAATGCAATTGTTCTAATTTAAAAAATCTTTATGATTGTTGCAAATTTAAATTTTATAACTACAAATTACTTCATAAACAGTTATAAAGTCAAGAATCAAGATTTGCTTTTTATGAAATAAAAAACAGTAAACTAATAGTATGCAGGTCTCTTAGATTTTAGTACTTTTTAGTAAGAAATTCTTAAATAACCTTTACAAGAAACTAAACAAGTTAATCTGCAATGTCGATCATGGCACTTGTTTTTTTAAATAATTTTTTATAACCTTTTTCTTTTTTTACTTTCATAATGGATAGATATGGTAAAACCTGTCAATGCGGACCCTCTGTAAAACGGTAACCAGCGCATAATAGATTTTATTTGGCCTCGACTGAGTATACATACTTGTATGTATACTTGATCCTATTAATGCGAAAACCTCTATAACGCGGAAGCGAAAAGTAAATTGTGATCCCAAACTACAAAATACTATAAATATAAATTTGACAATGAGGAATGTAATAAAATAAACCTATCGCATTTACAAATTTTAATAGGTTTCACTGTATTTACATAACAAACAATTTAATTATTTATCTTGTTACCTTTACCATAGTACTCTTACGGAAAAATTTTATTATGTTGTAAAGAATAATATATCAAAATATAGTTTGTCTTGTACAAAAAACTACAGCTACACTTTTTAATTAAAGTAACAGCAATACAAAATAAATGTTAAATACATTGAATAGTTTCATAACATACTACAAAAATTTGAAGTTCTACATTACCTTGCCATTTTACTTATGATTATTTATTTAAACTTTATACGTGAAACAATAAATAACTATATACAATAATTTGCTAATTGGGTTAATACAATATCATCTGATCTTTCATGTTCCAAAGTATTAAACTCTTATAAACTTAGAAATGATAACTATTCTACAAACATGAAAGTGATCAGCTGTTTCCCAGCATATTTTCTATAAGATAAAAATGATTTCATATATAAAAATTTTTTAGCATTATAATTTTTGTAATTAGCATTAATTATTTTTAGAATTCATTTTTTTTATTGAAAGCTCTACTTCCGCACATATTTAATTGAGATCACGCGTCACAATAGTTTACAATCGCTTCACTATCATTGGCGTGACCATTATATGTTTAAACCACTTGTAATTTGTAGTTTTAAAAATGCCTTTTTCGGTTAATATTTTTGAAAAAATTAGTTACAATAAATAAAGTGTATTTTTACTATTCACAAAATGACCAATGATTTTCATGGTAAAATTTTATGCTAGATCAACAATTAAATATATTTGTAACAAGGCTTTATGTTAGTAATTTTTAATCATTTATGATTAAATATTAACCCAAAAAAATAGACAAAGTATTAGTTGTCATCCCAATTTCTAGTGTTGTAGTACATACTTTTTAAGATTTATTAAGCAAATACGTAATCGTATTGTATCTATTATGACTCCTAATTAAACGATTTTAATTTGAAAATGTAGGTTGTACACGGTTACTACTGAAACTTGTAAAATGGAAACATTATATACTGCTTATACTTTTAAAATCAAGTAATAATTAAACGTGACAAAAAAAACTTAATATTTAATAATAAACTTTAGAAAACATAAAAAGTAAACTTTGCTTTATCTGTAAATAGTTTGGAAATTTTGGTTTAAATACTTTCACATATAAATATAAAAACAATTCAAATTGAACGAACATAACAATGTTTAATTAAATGAATCTTATTTTATAGTTTTTATCGTAGTAGTAAAATAAAGCACAACTTCGTTTAAATTAATGTGGCCATCTATTAAAATAAACCAACGATGAGCTTATCTTTTTAACGGCTTATATAAAACATCTACATGTTACACATTTAGATAATATTGTGTATAAATTTTGCTTTAACTGTGTTAACTATGCAACAAATGTATTCTTTTGTTCTTGTTAAACAGCAAAGTGTATGCTGTTATGAAAACAGACTTCGATTGTTACTTTTGTTGATATTATTATTTAGTTTTTTTTATATTAAATGCAAAAAAATTATCATGATTTGCACGCATAATTTGACAAATAACTTGTTTTTTTTAGTAACAAATATTTGTTTTTTAAAGTATAATATACGAAATCGTGAACATCGTGTTTTTATAAATGCGATAGAACCGTGTATTTGTTATTTAAAGCTCATACATTGTATCCTTTGAAAATTGGTGTATGGATTCGAATGTCAAGGAGAAGAATAATTGCTTCAATATTTTGTTACAATACTATTAGTGTAATAGTTAAGGCTTCCACGGCCGGAATCTATACTTACATTAGAAGACATTCTAATGTAAATACTATTAGTGCATAACGTTATCAATATATTATGGGTAGATTTTTAAAGCAGGTAGATGACAACGAATTTTAATTTGGTTACTTTCAGCAATACAATGCAACGGTTAATACTACTTGAGCTACAATGGAATTTATTCAACAATTATACAATGAAAGAATATAATCCAATGATGATATCCTCCTAGATCTCAAGATCTTACGCCACTAGATGTTTCCCTTTACGGACATTGAAAGACACAGTATATAAGAATCAGCTGCGCAATATTGAAGACTTGGAATATGCAATTACTAACTCTATTCGAAATATTGAAGTTGATGAGCTTTGTAATGTTTTCCAAAATTTAAAGAGAAAAGTTAACACATGGTAATATCTTAGTCAACACAAACTGAAATTGTTTCGAATTTCATTGGCAATTTAAAACTTAAAAACAACATCAATTTGGTTCCAGGACAACTCGGTTTAGTTACTATATTTTGGTATGGAAAAAAATTGGTTGGTAAAAACAAAACGGATTGGTTTTTTTCTAAATCGAATTGTGTTATCACTACACCAAATAAAAATTTTGAAATATCATAAACAAATTAACCGTAATAGTTACGATAAGTAGACAATGTAACTGAAACG
Organism: Aquatica leii; assembly: GCA_035610365.1. Lineage (NCBI taxonomy): Eukaryota > Metazoa > Arthropoda > Insecta > Coleoptera > Lampyridae > Aquatica > Aquatica leii. The sequence continues at coordinate 65,472,703 of CM069432.1, forward strand.
GAATCTATAACGGTTAAGGATTTTATAACCGAAACATGTTATGTTAAAAAAATTACTTATTGGTGGCGTCTCGGTATATTTTGTATATTACACATTGATTTTTGCTTGGCAGTTTTGCATTGGATTAGTAATTTATTTTTTTGCATGAACGAACTTGATTTTTTTCACGTAATTATCGAAGTGAATACATGGCGAGCTTACACTCAACGAAATTTCCTAATAAGTGAAATATATTCATCGATATCCCGTATGTTTTTGTTAAAATTTAAATAGAAAATTAAAAAATGTTCATGAGGAGTTTTGCTGAAGTATAATACGTTTACAAGTGTTGCGGCTGAATTCGGTTTTCTTTTTTGTTTGTAGAATTAATTTTACCACGGTAATTGCCGTACACGTATTTTACTTTGTGTATTTAACACGTGTGGTGTTTATTTCTTGTTTTGGATGTTATGTTCGTATGATCTGTGCTTGCTTCCGATACTTTCTAAAATTCTGGAAAAACTTATAAGAAGATATTTGTTGGACTTGCTGTGTACTATGTTCCTATGTTAAGCAATTTATGGCTAGATTAATAATCAATTTAATCTTTGCGAAGATATGGAAAGTTTGACGCTTTAACTTTATAGGACTTTAAGAACACGTCTGTGTTTGAATTTTTAATTTCTGGCATCTGTCTGATTACATTTTGTTACAGTTCTTAGGGATGTATGTTTACCACTCTATTTAGATTTAGTAAACACGTATATCGATTGTAAGTACTTTAATAATAGATCTATAAAAAAATTGTAAATGTATTTACTAATATTATTATATCAAACATAGGTTTTTGCATTAAAAAGATTTTGCTTTGGCAGATTTCACTGTATAATCAATAATAATTCAATTAATAATTTTTTTATTTAAAAACACATATTTTTGTTTTTACATATTAATGGCAGATTGCAGAAAAGCTGATTTAATGTATAGTTCAGTGCTAAATGCTTATATATCTATAATACCGTACAGAAAATATTTTGACTGCATAAACGCTTTCATGCGCAGCTAAATTACATAGTCCGGTACTAAATATACTACCAACATTTTGATAGATTAAACGCTGGAATAAATTGACAGTTTACTTAAACTATTGAATCTTAAAACAGTTACGTTAAAAAAGTGAATACGTGTTTAAAGTATCTATACATGTGATTAAAAGTGGAGTAGCACATTGGTATAGCCAACAGCATACTTGACGCGTATTTGTTTATAAATGTAAGGTTAGAGTTCAAATCCTAGTCGTACCTAATTTTTTTACATTTTTATCAGCTGAAAGAGATTGAGTACTGCTTTTTAAATTTTTATATAAAATGTTCAGTGATCACTGGTATTATATTGGTTACAAATTATTTTTCGAGTAACATTTATTTATTTTTACTGACGTAGAATTGGTTCTTTTACTTTTTACTAATTCTTAAATCTAAAAAAACTAATGTATTTTTGTACATTAAATATATTATACTGATCACAAGTTAAATTGCATGAGATTGTAACTACGTTTAATAGATACAAAAAATTAATATTTATCTATTTATTATTTTCAAAAGACTTAATTTATCTTTTTCGCTGTAATTTTGTTTTTGTTTTCTTTTCATTTTAAATTTAAATAATGTCAATTTGCTACTTACCGCAGCTTAATGTTTAACCGTATAAAATATGCCTGGTTTACAAAACAAAAACAAAGAACTACTACTAATCGTATGGAAAAAACCTTTATGTAATCAAATTAAAGTTTAGTACCAAATTAAATTTGATCCTAGATCATTTGATCTCTTGTTTGATCTGCGTTTCTGCAATCGATCACAAGTGTAATAAAAAATCCGCCATTTTTAACAGTTTTTCTTATATAATTTTGTACGTATGTAAATTATTCGAATTATTTTTACAGTTTGTTTTAAAAATAATTCTTTCTAACAATTCTTATTGCTATTAATAAGCAATAATTTTAAGATTAGATACACGTAAACGTTTATAAAAATTAATTCGGTTCTATCAGATCAGCCTTTTTGAAATGTTGGTTCTACGTATGATATTGGCAAAACCAATGTTGCAGGGGTTGCGGCAAAAGCATAGCAACTGAGATAATCCAAATCCTGACAGACTAAAGACTGCAAAATCAGCACCATTGCGATTCAAAACAATACCTAGCTTAGAATTTTGTACTGCGTCTTTATTAACTCGTTTAGTGCATAATGTTAACGAGTCTTTAAACCTGGTTATAAGAAAATGTGTGTTTGCATTGATACGGACGTAACCGTACTTGTTAAAACAATTTGTTGCAAATTGAGTGCCACAAATACAAACTTAAACGTTAGTGACGATTGGAGACATGTATCATCAGGCGAGAAACCCGGCAGATTTAGTGTCTAGAGAAGTTTCTCTTAATAATCTTCAATAACTTGGAACTGTGGTAGTAAGGATCATTGTGGTTGCGTATGAAAGAATCATTGTGGCTAACGAAGACAGTTTTAGTAGATATTAAAGAAATTCCTGATGTGCGGGTAGCCAGTGTGGCTGAGTCACAAAAAATGATTTAACCGCATTGCATTTAGATGGCGTGAACGTTGAAAATTGCAATTAAAGTTAGTAGGAGCATTTGCAGCATCCGAACTAGAAAGGGTGCTAAAGCAATTAATAATAATTAAGAACAAACGTTTTCATGCATAATTACGAGATTTGAAAAATATAAAACTAATTGCTAAAGGTAGCTGTCTGTTTGGTTTAGGACAATTTATAGATACGACGAAAATTTTATAAATTGGTGGTCGCGCAAAAAATAGCTGCTACAACGGATTACAAAGATAGAACACCAAAGATTACTTCATTCTAGATAATGTCATTAATTGTCATTATTGCGACAAAGACGGGTTAATAAGATGCAGAAACTTAGTAAAGGATGTAATTAGTAAATGTATAAAATTTTAAGCTTTCGCGGTTGTTATGTTTATGATTATAAGCGACCTTCGGCTTAGACCGCGTCGTAGTTGAACACCCCGACTTAGGCATAGTTCTAGTCTCTTCTTGACAGCCGAAACAAGAAGTAGAACATAGCCTTTGCCGTATTGTCGTTCGTGAACCCAAACAAACTGACGTTTCGCAACACATTGCAGCTTGTATCTTCAGAGTGATATTTACCGCTCTGAAAAAAAAGCGTGACTTCTGTGTTTGGAGTTTTACTTGCTGAACGTGTTTTGGCATTTCCTACATTTTATTATACAAGAACGAATTATAGCAGAGGTTACAAAACAACTAAAGATTATATATGTGCATTTGTTTGCCTATCGACTAAAACGGTCCATTTGTAACTTTTATGCATTTAACGTCAAAAAAATTTGTTTCATGTTTACGCAGATTCTTTGCTAGAAGAAGCAAACCACAATTGATATGTACTGATAATGCAATAAGTTTAGTTGGAAGAAACAACGAATTGCGAGAATTGATCAAATTTTTGACTGGGACAATTTCAAAAATTAACAAAATTCTGCTTGAAGAAGCACTAAATTGGCGCGTTATTCCACCAAAACTTCCAAGTTCTGGTGAAATCTGGAAAGCGGGAGTGAGGTCAGTTAAAACTCATTTGAAATGTGTTTCTGGCCAAGCGTTATTTCGAAGAGTTTTAAAAATGTCGATTCAAATATAGACTGTTTTGAACAGTAGACTCTTATTCCCGTTAAGTAGCAATCCTCTAGATTTTTAATTGTCGTCCTCCTTAATTAATGGAAACCTAATAGACGTAACAACACATAGACTATTTAGGTTTCAACTACTGCATGAAATGGTGCAACATTACTAGACACGATGATAAACCGTTAAACGTCAAAGTGGGAACTTAGGTTATTTTAAAGAAAGACAATCTTTCTTCTTGTAAATGGAAGACTGTGGGTGTTATTGAGCGTATCCCGGTGTAAATGGTTTTATCAGAGTGATAAAGGTTAAAACCAGTGCGGGAGAATTTAAACGTGCAAATTAAAACTTTTGTGTTCTACCGGTTAATTAATATTAGAAACACATATTGTTCGATTTATTGCTAAGTTGTAAAACATGTACTTTTTTGTTTTCAAATATTCTTTCAGTTTGAATAAGTGGCACGAAAGGTTGTTTATTGTATTTCTTTTAAACTTAGTTTATTGTTTACTTTGTTATGCCAGATGTAGTAGTAGTAAGTAAATTTAGTAGTAAATTGCTTTTAGATGAAGTTCGTAATGATCTTATTTTATAATAATTTCAATCATTAACCCGGGAGTATGTTCCAAAAATTATGCGATGTACTACGCGAACAGAGTACGGGTAAATTTACTACCTCTATTATTTTTATTTTATAAAAGAATAATGTTAGGTGGTATTTAAGGGTTTCTTGAAGTGATTGGATGTGTATGATATGTATCCCACCAATTAATAATAAAATCTGCATTTTTATAAATTGAGTTTGAATGTTAATGAACAACAATAATTTAACTATAAAGACGTTATTATGTACAAACCACTAATGCAATTTTAACAATTTAGAATTATAACAAACATTTGTTGTACGTGTAGAAGTATAATAATAATAAAATACTTCAAAATAGTTTATTTTTCTTTATAAAAATTAAATAAATTTTTACAGTTTGTTTTGTGTTAATAATAATAATAATAATAATAATAATAATAATTATAAAAATTATAAAAATTTTAGAAATATATAAAATAGACGCACACATTCAAAACTTCTTACACACAATCATGCAGACATGGAGAACGACAATACAGCTAAAAACATATGAACAACAAATAGAAATAAAAGACATAAAAATCAACAGAGGAATCTTCCAAGGTGACTCACTCAGCGCACTATGGTTTTGTTTATGCCTAAACCCCCTCTCAAATACACTAAACAAGACAACATACGGTTTTAAGATAAAACATCAAAATAATCCACAACACACAATAAATCACTTATTATATATGGACGATATAAAGATATTCGCCTCAAACAAAACACAAATGCAATCACTACTACAAATAACAAAAGAATTCACACAAGACACATGCATGGAGTTTGGCATCAACAAATGCAAAATGCTGCACATAGAAAAAGGAAAATACAAACAACAGAACGTTACAGAAACACTAAACAATGAAGCATTTGAAAATCTAGAACCACAGGAGACATACAAATATCTCGGTTTTGAACAAAACACCAGCTTAAATCACTCGCACATTAAACAACAACTTAAAAAGAAATACAAGCAAAGGCTTACACTTGTGCTTAAATCAAAACTTAACGCCAAAAACATCATTAAGGCAGTCAACACATACGCGATTCCACTCTTGACATACTCATTTGGCATCGTCAAATGGTCAGACACGGATCTAACAGAGTTAAACCGAGTTAACAGAACAAAATTAACAGAACATCGCAAACTGCATCCAAACTCATGCATTGAAAGAATTACAATAAGCAGGAAAGAAGGGGAAGAGGACTCGTAGATATACAAACATTACACAACACACAAATACAAAACTTAAAAAATATTTCATAAACAAAAACACCTCGCTACATCAAGCAATCACAAAAGCAGACAAAGGATACACCCACTCAACCTACATCAAAACGACATTCAGGAAAACACCGAAACAAACACAATACAACACAAAAAAGACATTTGGGCAAGAAAAGCATTACACGGCAACCATTATAACATAATGCAAAACCCGCACATAGACACACAACTGTCATACAAATGGCTGCACTCAGGTCAACTTTTTCCAGAAACAGAAGGATTCGTCTTAGCCATCCAAGATAAAGTAATAGCCACAAAAAATTACAGAAAGTACATATTAAAAGAAAAAATTGAAACAGACACATGCCGAAAATGCCACCAATACCCGGAAACAATAGAACACATTACAGGAGGTTGCAAACTACTAGCAGGAACAGACTACACCGATAGACACAACACAGCAGCAAAATCATCCATCAAGAACTTGCACTTAAATACGGCTTAATACAAACACAAACACCATATTACAAATACACACGAAACTATACTAGAAAACGAAAACTGTAAACTATACTGGGATAGAACACTACACACAGATAAAACGATAATATGCAATAGACCTGATATCACACTATTAAATAAAACACAAAAGCATACATACATTATAGATATTGCCATACCCAACGACAGCAACATAGTCCAAAAAGAAACCGAAAAGATCGAAAAATACACACCTCTTGCAACAGAAATTAAAGAAGTATGGAAACAAGAAAAAATAACAATAGTACCAATTATAATGTCTGTGACAGGTATAACAACAAAATCATTCAAGCAACACTTAAAAACAATAGATCTCCCACTATACATCCATACTAACATACAAAAAGCAGTAATTCTAAAAACAACAACAATAGTAAGAAAGTTCATGCAATAGACAGACATGTGACTTGGCCCCGGTCCGTCACATGGCTTACAAACACCACTACGGTGAGAAACTAGAAGAATAAAAATAATAATAATAAAACAAAAATATTAGCAATAAAGTAAATATAGCATTAAATACTAAACAACTTAATGTAAAAGCGTGTACATTTTAACGTTGCAGAAACAGTTAGGAACGAGTACAATCTGTGGTTAACCGCTACGACGAACATTTTGGTATTAGGTCACCTTAAGTAAACATGTTAAACATATTATTTCGTGTTTAGAAATTTCGTATAAACATTATGCAATAATGAAATTAAAATATAAGGTGACAAAAAAAATAAATTATGCGTTAAGGTAAATAACAAAAAATGAAGTGGAGTTGAATCTCTTCAGCTTACACCTTTTACTAAATTTAAATATGATAAATACTTACTTTTTTATTTAGCATAATGTACAGAAAAAAATGTATTATTTGCAAAAAAACATATGTTTTTTTAATGATTAATGTATCGTAAAAAAAAGCTATTTAATAAGAAATAAATCAATTATATTGTTACTAAAAAAACGTTAATTGTGTTAACGTTAAGTTTCTAAAAGAACAAGATATACATAACTTAATAAAACAAAATTTAAAAAAATGATGTGGCACCACAAGGCTTTTCTATAAGGAATGATGAAGGAATGTCTACATATTTTTTTAATATTATGTTTCCATAAAAACACTTTGAAGTGATATGTACAAGTTTGCATTGACTTCTAATAAAATTACTTATTAGAGGGTCTTCAAACTTGGTTCTTAAAAAACATTAAATTTAGTAAGTAAGTAAAACGCATTCTCCTTAATTATTATACGTTTAATTGTTTTTTCAGGGCTTAAACAATCATAGGTTTGTGCAAAAAAATTGCAATGTCGTACATAAGTATTCAACTTTACAAATTTTTTATAATTTTGTTCTATAAGTTAAAAAATGTCAAGTCATATTTATGTTGCATAAAAAAAGTATTTGATTATTGCAATTTCAAACATTAAAAAACGTACGAATGTGATACTTTAGCTAAGCAATTTATAATCAATCTGCCGTGGTGTAGTGTATCCAATAGTCTTTCTAAGGTCTCCCAATACACTGCATTACACCGACGAATGAAAAGTCCGTGGTTTAAATCCAGTGGCTGCCACTTCTATAAAAGTGTAACAATTACCGCCGCTTTAATTAAAGACTATTAAAATAACTAATGTTCAACAGTATTCTAAGTAATACAAATAACAAAATGTTGTTCAAGAATCAAAATTGATTTATTTTCTCTAAAAAAAATGGTCGCAGGCAGGATTTGAACCTAGATTTTATATAAAATTCACTTTACATTATAAATCAAATATCCAATAAACTGTTAATGTTATAAATATTTAAAAAGGCGAAAATTTTATTGAGCTATGTGCAATAAACAAACTTACCATAAATAATATATTCTATGAACATCTTATACAACAAAAGATTACCTAGGCTAATAGCAGAAGACAGCAGTCTATGCATTGACTAACAAAATTATTTACGCAAAGTAAATATTAGACGATGGGGTATTACCATCTGCGAGTGTTGGATTTGGATCATAGACTAGTACTCTGCAAGTTTTAATAGAATCTAAAACTTATAAAATCGACAAACATTTTACACAAAACAATTTAACATAGAAAGTTTGATCAATTACAGCATTCAAATTGTATATCAAACAGGATTGAAAAAATAATTAGAAAAAAATATTTAAATCCCAACTACAACGTAGAGCAAGTATGGAGCAAAATAAAAGCAAATATAATACAAGCCGCTAAGTAGTGATATAAAAAAGAAACTTAAACAGCGTCACCATAGTTTGATAAGGAAGTCAGAAATTTAGCAGCAAAGAAAAAGAAAGATTCTTAAAGTATAAAACAAGTAGAACACAAGACCAAAAAACAACATAGGTACCAATAAAAATAAAACATATCAAAATAAACGAAAACTGCTGAGAACGTTATTAAAAAAAATGGAACCTATACGGCAACCAGAAAACAATATGAAGGATGATACAAAGCCTGAAAAAGGAAGTAAGTGAAACAGTTCCCGAAAACATAAATAGTAGAAATAGTTGACAATCTTAGATATAAGAGAAAACCAGCTCAAGTTTTACCAAATCAATATCAATAAGCAAAGGAATGCGGCAAAGAGAATGCGACAAAGAGAAAGCGACAAGGAGATTTTTTCAGCTTTTTTCTATTTAATCTAATTACGAACCAATTAATACATAAACTTGAATATTTACGTTGACGAAAACAACCTACAAAGATTACTACATAGATTTAACACAACAGCAAAGCAATGTAATTTGGAAATCTCAATATTCACAACAAAACAATTAACTAATTTGGAAATAGAAAAAAAAGTAATCGAACAATGAATAAATTAAACCTATCTTTAGATACACATAACAAGCGATGTAAATTTATCATTAAAGAAAAAAAAAGAATAACGGAGATAAAAATTTTAAGAACGATGACAAGGGAAACACTGAGAGACTGACACAGGCGTGCTAAAATACGGGAATGACGCGGGGTGCAAAAAATTGAACCAAAATGTGCAAAAAAGAGTGAGAAGAACAAGATGAAAGAATAGACGATAATAGAATGGCCAAACAATGCATAAACGGTATTTCATGCAGAAAAAGACTTCTCAGAAAACCACCTAAAAGATAGAAGCACAGCTGGTTTTTGTCGTCAGCGGAGTAAAGCGAGTCAAAGCCAATAGAAGATAGTCTTAAGTGAAAGAAGACGCGGCGAGCGTGGTAATTTTACGAACCTGTAATAAGCTTATACAACTTTTTCTACGAACACTTTCATTCTTATAATAAAAAGCATAAATGTAACATTTATTAATTTAATTTGTCAAAATGACGTCTACTACTTTGTTTTATGGTTCTTCAACGCAATTGACTAACAAATCTAATGTGACACATTTTTTATAGAACTAAACCGTAATTTTTTTAATTGTTTTTAACTGCCAAAAATTTTAATTTTTTGCTATTGTAAACCGTCGTTGACAGTTATTGCGCACTTGTCAACAAAATGTCAAATTATTTTTGAGATATATTGAAATGTTAAGGGCCTCCTAGTCTCTGCTTGAGCAATAAAATGTTGTATTCAACTTGTTCCTGTTCAAATTGGACGTTTTTTTCCCACAAAGACTTTTTAAACCCTCGTTTGATTTGAGTTTAAACATGCCTGCTTGGGAAAAAAAGCGTCTAATTTACACAAGAACTCGTTAAATAAACTACTATAATTACGTGCCAGTCATTACATATCAGTATCTGTTATCATCTATTTACTTAGCAACCTAATAGCAGGTAATATGCAATTTACTAGTAAAAGAGTAGAAAAAATAATTATACAAAATAATGCTCAACATAACAAATTATAATATCTATTCTATTTTAAATTATATACATTACAAGTAAGGTGAAGTAAACATAAATAAAACATAAAAATACACAATTTAAACTACTGTTACATCTGAAATAAATCTCTACTTTTGAGTTAATATAAATAACACAGCATGGTAATAGATAATAAATTTAATTCTAAATTTTATTTGCAAACTGTATTAAATTAAGGATTTTCTTCAACATAATTAAAAAGAAATCTATCAGTGGTGGCTCGTGGCCAATGCTGTAGCAGGGTCATTTCGATATTAAAAATAACAAATATTTAATTTTCAAAGCATAGATTGTCTATATTTAGAATAAGAATAAAAATAATCTTAATTTTATGCCTTAAATATGATAACGATATTTTATTACTTTTAAAGTTCCTTGTTTATTTATGTATTTTTAGAAACAAAATTAATGCTTTGTTATGAAAACGAAAGCTAACGTTTATAATTACGCCTGAACTAGATGATTTCTAATTTAAACTATGTACTCCTCAAATGTGTAAGTTTTATAAAATGTTTTTATGTTTAACTTTAAATGCTTTTACGTAGAAATTAACCTAAAAGCAAAGCAAGTAAATTTATTTGTTCCCTATATATATTTGAAACGAGAATCACGTTTGCCCCGAAAGACTACAATGTAGAAAATGTGTATTATGTGTTGAAGCAGATACAAAATGCCAAAAGTATTTTTTTAAATATTAATTTGCATAGACTGTTGGAAATTAAGAAGACTAAAAGACGACGCCTCTTCATCTTCACTCTGATGGCATGATTGAACGGATGACTCAAACAATGGAGTTTTATTTAGTTAAAATGGCGCCCGACCATCAAAAAGATTAGCACCAGTACTTGCATTTGTATTTAATAGCATATTGATCATGCCATGAGATTTTTAATTTGGACGAAAACCGAAAGAAAAAATTTCTCGAGAACTTTACGTCGACAAATTGATGAAAAATACATTTAAATGACCAGCGACAAATGAAAATGATATCAAACCGGAAAATGTTCGTTTTTAACCCAGCGACATAGTGTAGCTATGCAATTCCTAAAATGACGTGGTTTATAACTAAAACTGTAGAAACAATGAGAAGGTTTCTATGAAGTCCTGCAGCACATTAGTAACGTGGTGTACCGTATCCGAACACCGCCGAGAGTTACATAAAAAATTGTTAATGCCGATCGTCTATCCCCGTTTGCTGACATTAACAACGTTTCTTAAAATTAGATTAAAAAAGAATAATAACAAGCAGAACCAAGAATGAAGTCGATGGGATCGACTTTAACAGGTTTAAAATTACTACTCAAGTGGAATAAGATCTATTCCAAACACCAAAAAATTACGCCATTGCATACTGTGTGGGTAAAGATCTTGAAATGTTTGGAGGGGTTGCAGTAGTTGTTCAGAGGAAGTTTGAACGGTTAGATAAACTGCGAAAACAGCAACCGGTGACGACGCTCAATTTTTTTAACATGGTAACTAAAAAGTACTCATGTGCAAAGTTCTTATTCAATATAATATATTTAGAGCATTATAAAAGAAATAAAGTTTCATAACATTAAGAAACTGGCAGTATCCAAGTTTGGTTGCGGTTTATACTTACTGGAATGAAAAACAGTTGAAAAAATGTTGATCTGCAGTTATTATCGAGCCAAGAAAAGTTCATTAACTGTTATTTCTACGCTAAAGAAGCAGCCAAAGTCAACATATAACTGCCATTATTGTTACGACTTTGTTATAAGATATTTGTTTATTCGATATTGTTGTTTTAGTCGGAGATAAAAAAAACTGTATAAAAAACGCATTAAACTAAGCTTAGTTTTAAAGAATAATGGCCCGGTGCTACATAAATAAATAAATAACAGCATATTCAGTGTTTTTACGCGCAAGCATTGCAAACTGTGTTTATTTAAATCTACAGTTACAGTGATATAAAATGTATTTGGTAAATTTTTGCTTTTATTAATTAGTTGGATTTAATTTTCTTAGTTTGTTGTGTTTTAGTTTAATAAAATACATTTACCGTAAGAATAGACCAAATGCGTTATTTGATGATTCTTGCGCAGATCTCAAAATTCGTACGAGCAAGTGCGATAGATAGAGATTTTATGCGATGAAACGATTTATAGATCGAACTAAAAACGTCGACCAGTATTCTCCATTTTAATTGTTTTGATTGCTTCTTTCCGTTTACTTATTTGTTCTTATTATTGTTTCTCAAGTCTATTTATAAAACTACAACCAGTTTTTTTCAAAACTTCGCTGTCTGTATTATTGAGTTACAAGTAAATAAAATATTTCTTGTGATGGATTTTGTTACGATTTTAGTTTGATTACAGCATGTCTGATGAACGCGAAATTAGTGCTGCTGCATCTTCGGCTAGGAGAAGAGGCACATATCCTAAAGAATCCAGTACAATAGTATGGAATGTTTATTCATATTTTAAAGAAAGAAACGAGAAAGGTAATTGTTAGGTTATGCATTACATTCATTCAATAATTTACTTTTATTTTGTAAAGGCAATCTTATCGATACGGTTGTTCAAGCAACAGGAGTTTCACGAGCTACTGTAGTACGTATTGTGCGAAAAGGCAAGTTAATTGAAACTGGCGAACAAACTACATTTAAATCACCGAGAAAAGAATTTCATAAGGTATCTCCTAAATCAACCGTAGACAATTGTGCTGAACAAATTATACGAAGAATTGTTTACAATTTCCATCTTACTGATGGACGAACGCCTACTTTGAAGGCTATTTACGAGAAAATCAAGGATGACGATACCATTGGCTTTTCTGGCAAAGAAACTTCATTAAGAAAAATCTTAAAAAAACTAGGATTCAGGTATAATAATTTATTTCTTTAATTTACTCGATGTTCTACTTTTACTGAAATAAATAATTTGATTATGTTTTGTAAAAAAAATCGTAATTCTGGAACTTGAATTGAAGATTAAATATATATTTCTTTTAGATGGCAAAAAACCACTGTTAATCGTCCTATGTTGATGGAACGTCATGATGTGCGAAATTTACGAGTATCATACATACGAGCAATAACTAAGTATCGTAAAGAAGGACGTCCCATCATTTATACGGATGAAACTTACATTCACGCTTCTCATACAACTTCTTACCAATGGACTGATAAATCAAATCAAGGACTGAAATGCCCAATATCTAAGGGTAAACGGTTAATTATCGTACATGCTGGTGGTAATGATGGTTTTGTCAATAATGCACTATTGATATTTAAGTCTGGCCAGAAAAGTGGAGACTACCATGACGAAATGAATTTTAACAATTATAATCGTTGGTTGGAACATCAATTAATTCCCAATCTTCCCAAAAATTCTGTAGTGGTTATGTATAATGCCAGTTACCATAATGTTTTGGCAGTTAAAACTCCCAATTTTAATAATCGAAAAGCAGACATGAAATTGTGGTTAAATGAACGTAGTATTACGTACGAAGAAAAATCTACAAAAGCAGAACTGTATAATTTAATACTGATAAATAAGCCGATCAATAAGCAATACACGGTTAATTCATTATTTGCTAAACATGGACATACTGTATGTCGATTACCACCTTATCACCCAGAATTAAACCCTATAGAAAAAATTTGGGGTATTATTAAGAATTGGGTTGGAGCTAGAAACGTCACGTTTAAGTTAAATGAGGTGGAGTCTTTGGTAAAAGAAAAAACTGCAAGTGTAGGTGCACAGGAATGGTCACAAGTATGTCGGCACGTCCAAGAAATTGAAGAAGGGTATATACAAAAAGAGCATATAATAGACACTTATTGTGAATCGTTAACCTTTAATGTCAACGACTCATCAGATGAAGACTCATGTGGCTAGTCTGATGAGGATGAGGAAAAGCAAGATTAATGTCGTTCTCATTTTTACTGTTCATTTCACAAGTCATTACCGGAATAAACGAGGACCAATATTTGATCGATTTAAATAAATAAATATAAAATTATGTGATGTATTTGGTTTAAAAAGTTTTACTTATTTTATTATTATAAGTATATAAATGATATGTTATAAAAATTTTAAATTTGGTTGAAATATATTTAACTGCATTATTATTTCTTTATGGTGAATGAATGAAGTCTTGAAGTATGTGCTTTTTGCTAATTTTTTCAAAATTAAAAAAAACATTCTTGCATGATAAAACTTTCAAATTTATTTTTTCTTTTCATTTGGTATAGTTACACAAGTGAGTCCTTTTTAACATCAATCAACCAATTAATGAGTTCGTAGTAACTGCATTCATTCGTTCAAAATTTTATTAAGATGACGTGCTTTTAATTGTTCGCTTCTAAGTTTAGGTTTCATTTAAAAAAAGTACTGTTTTTTACATTCTCTAATATGTATAGATTTTTTTATAACTTAAAAGTTGATTCAAGTATTATGTACTTTGTCACCAATGTGTCGATGCAGCTAGTTCACTTGGTAAATGCAAAAAGTAAGTTCGGAGCTTCTGTTCATATTTTTCACTTATTTAGACTTAATTTTTGTTGGTGTTACTTTAATATAAATAACAACGAAGTATTAACACAAGTACAAATTTAATTCTATTTATTTTAGTTACCTTGTATAAATTATAGCATACACGCACTATGTATAAAAGTCAAAAATAAAAGTAGTCTAACTTTTTCAGAGTGGATTCTAGCAAATCAGCTGATCGTTCTCGCGCAGCTTGGGATCAAACAATAACGCGTTCACTCTACCAACTTAACATTGTAATTTAATCAACATTGAAAAAATATAGTAATTAATAAAAACTTAATACTTAACAAATTGACTAAATTGTTGCTTTTTATAACGATAATTGATATATAATTTTTAAAATTAAAAACAATTTTTTTAACAAATAGAAACAAAACATTAGTTTTATTACGTTAAAAGTGTAACTTAAACTAGTAACAATAAATCAATTGTATTTAGTGCGAATAACAACATTTAAACAAATAATATACTAGATTAGCTTTAATACAACCACTATAATAAAGGTATTAACAGAATCATAAATTACAAAGAGTGAATAGATTAGTAACAAATGATTTAATTAATAATTACCAGCGGGTTGTAATCAGTTAATAAGTTAAAGCGACGCCTGACAGATAACACAATTATTTCATCGTTTCACTGTTTGCAAAATAGTAATTGTGTATAGGCATATTTATATATGTATCTAATAAATTTACACTAAAAAACCTTTTTAAATGTAACATAAAGTGACAATAATTTTATACATTAATTTAGTACAATAGATTAAAAATAGTTTTCGAACCCCATCGCTTGATATTTTTTTCTAGGTAACATCTATGCAAAACTTACTTGTAAAATTAATAGCATTTATTAGACATTTTTTTTTAAAATTTCGTTTTCAATAATTAGTTTGAAATGAAAAAGGTATCTATAAATGTTATTAGGGTTATTTTTGTTGTGTTTTAAACATTATTTAGTCTTAGTAGTTTCCGGCCGTGAATGTCTTCGCTGTAATACATTATTTAGTGTGATGTTAAACAAACTTATGTTATAATTAATCAGTTTTTGTTTTGTGTTTATGATTGATACGTTTTTTAATTTCTAAAGCTTTTGGGCTTTTCATATTCGTTTAATTGCAGTCAACATTTTTTTCCTATTGAAATTTTTGTGTTTATAGCTTTGCAATACTTTTGTTTGAGATTATTTTTTATACATTTAATTTATTCATTTTAAAACTGAAAGTTTATACCGCAATAACTAGTTTTTTGTTGTAAAATTTAATATTTTAAATACGTAATACTTTTCAATTACATTTGTTTGCGTAACGTTTATGTTGTAACGTGCAGATTTTTTGATTGAATACTTCTGATTTAATTTAACATTAACAGATTTAATGCGTACGCAATTGTTCACGCACACTACTCATGCGTGATTGGTAGCTATTGTTTTGAATCATTTTCAGTTGCACTTTCGAAAGAAGCGGATGTTCTTGTATACAATTGCAGAAAATATCCAGATGTTAAATTTGAACTGTGGAGTCTGCTTTTGTCGTTATATTATAAGATTCCAAAATTGTTAATATCGTTGAGATTATTAATCGTCGACTACCAAACAAGTTGGTTTTTGAGTTTTTCTGTTAATTTATTACTTTTTGCATTATCTAATAATTTGTTAATAGATTATCTACATAACCTTGTAACAATTGTAATTTCCTTCAACGATATAATTGGTTAGAAATTATTGGTTCAAAGCAGACCGGGAATAAGGGTTTTTATTACCTGAGTTGTTACCTGTTGATTTCTAATACAGGGCTTTCATAAATACTTGTATCTTACGTGACATATATGTTAGGCAATCAATATTGCTTGTATTGGTATCTTTACTTTATTTAATAACTACAAAAAGTGATTTAAATTTATGGCGTTGAATTCCTGCCAAATTACAGCCCTTTTTACACAGCTGCAAATACTGTTGTTTCTTTACTACGCCATTTTGCTTTTCTATCGTCTTGTAGCTTTTGTGTTATTTTTCTGTTTCTGTAAATCTTTGCGTTTACGTATTTAATTAAATAAGTTTTTCTGTAAACTAAGAACTTTGTGATATTTCATGGATTACGCAATGCCGAGTACCAAACGACTAGACTTAGCAGTGCTTAGTTAATATGTACAAGCAAATTACGACTCAATATGTAAAACTATTAGTGTATTTAAGACCTCCAAATGAGCAGTATTTCTTGTTTACGAAATAAATCAAAAGTTCTAATTTGTAGATTTTTTGTAAGCATTGCAAAGTTATCTATGTATCCTATTTTAAAAGAATACAACGTCACAGAAAGTCTTCAACATTGTGGTGATCTACGTGACGAGATAGTTAATAATAATAATCGAAGAATACTACACGGATTTTTTTTTCAAAAATGAAACCCCTACACTAGATAAGATTAGTACTGCTTTAAAAAAAATTATTACAAACAAACAGTATCACATTTGAACGAGACTTTGTTCAGTGTGAGCTTTTACCGTTAATACATCAACACAAGTATCAACATAATAGAATAATCAATAATTTAATAGAACCGTTGATATTTATTAATAATGATAGTGAGACGACTTCAAGTTTGAATCTGACGTTGAGTAGTTTGCATGTTTAGTCTGACTTTTTAATGTATTTAAAATTGTATGATTTTTTATTCTTAGTGATTGATGAGTGATGTACTTATTTATGTTTATAGTAGTCATTATTTCTAATACACAAAGTTGTAATTCGTGTCATTTTGTTACTTTCATTACGATTTATGTTAATAAACATGTTCTAAATTTTACTATGAGCAATTTAATTTTAACTACAGTTATCACAAAGACATTTTTTATACGTACATTTAACTTCTAAAATTATAGAAGCCTACCGTTTTCAAATTTACCGCCTCAAATTATTTGGTTATTTATCTGATGACTTTTAGCAGTGTAAATCAATCTTTTGTAATCGCTCTTCATAGTTAATAAATAGGGTATATTAAAAAAAAATACTAAATAAAAAATTTGATTTGTAACCTTCAAATTAAGTTAAGTAATTAATTAAAAACGATAAAAAATTTACAACAATACCTGTTGATTTAAAACAAAAAATGGTAATAACAATTATTTAAAATTTATAGCCGATGTTAAATGTGTTGTCTTTTAACTGCAATGTATGTGTCTTCTCTTTAAATTTTGGAAAACATTCAAAGCTTAGCAATAGCATTAATAATTGCATGTTCCCAGTGGTCAATATTGCACAGTTAATTCTTATATACTGTGTTTTTTAAATGTACGTAAAAGTAAAAATCTAGTGGCTTAAGATCTGGAGATTGTGAACGATATAACCTTTGGTTTATTATTTTTTTTATTATAGAATTGTTAAATAAATTCAATTGTAGCTCGAGTACTATGACCCATTACATTCTCTTGCTAAAAGTAATCAAATTGAAGTTTGTTGTCATTTAATTGCTCAAAAAATTGAGCCAAAGTATTATGACAACGTTTTGCATTTACATTGTAAAATATATTAAACCAATTATTCTTTCCCTTGAAATTGCAACCCACATAATAACTTTCAAAGGATGCAATGTAGTTTTCATAATTTTTGATTATTTACATAACCACCTAAATAAAATCATGCTTCGTCCATAAAAAAATGTACTGAAAACGTCAAACGAGAATGTCAAAGGAGAATGTTACTAAACGGTAACACCGGGTAACACTACCAGTCTAAAAAACATTGATGCTTAACTGATAGGTCACACGGGAAACTGATTTTAATAAAGTTCTTGTTCATTATGTTAATAAAAGTATTAACAAACGATCGACGGAAAAAACAATTCTCGTATGTTTTATATCATGGCCTTATGTTCTTTTTTCATAACTTGAAATTTTAATCTATGTTCTTTCTCGTGATGTTCTATTTTCTGGTTGTGCCTTTTAATGAGATTATTTGTAAATATTTCAAGAATGTTTTATTTATCTCTCATTTTCTTCAATTATTAATTTTTGTTTAAGTTCTTTTGTAATTTTTTTCATCATCCAATTCACACCATTTAGGGTTGGTTACAATTTCACTAATTATTTTCGTTCTTCCGTTCGTTTTAATGTATTTTTTGTGCTTTCGTCCGTTTTGACGTATTTTACAGGCATCATAATTAGCCGGAAATTTTACTTTTCCGGCCTATGCCAGTAAAGTATAGTGAACTTTTATAACTAAAGTTGGCACTAGTAATCATAGATTAATTAAATGTCATGTGTCAATATGTCAAATTTATTAACATACACTATCTGTGTTGTTGTTTAGAGTAACACTAACAAAAATTGTTTGAAACAATTATAACAAACTTGCTTATATCTTACAATTGCTAAAAACAACAATGGTTTTATTTTCATAGAAATGAAATTGTAATATTATTATGTAATTGTCAAATTAATTTTAAAAACAATTGTATTTCGTCATTACAGGTTTCAGTTTTATCAACATATGTTAATAAATTTTATTAAAAATCAATACTTAAATAACTGTTTTTAATTAATGTATACTATAAAGGTCAGCACAAAAAGTGTTGTGTATCACACGTCCTAAAAGTATTTTGCGAGTATTAGCTTTTTGTAGACCTTGGCTTCACCTCCGCCTACAAATGTCCTTATACTCGCAAAATAGCACTTTCTGAACTAGTCATACAAATAACTATTACAGGCATCATAATCGGCCAAAAATTTTACTTTTCCGGCCTAGACCGGTAAAATGTAGTAGAATTTTATAACTAGAAGTTAACACTAATAATCAATAATAAATTAACCGTCATCTGTCAATTTGTCAATCTGTCAGATTTCTTAACATACACGGTTATATCAGTATTTTTAGAATAACAGTAACAAAACGTTTTTAAACAAATATTAAAAAAATTGTTTACATATTACAATTGTTAAAAACAACAATAGTTTTATTTTTATATATGTTAAATTGTACTAATACTATGTAATTTATACTATAGAGGTCAACGCAAATAATTTTGTGTATTGCACGTCTTGAAAGTATTTTGCGAGTATTTGCATTTTTTAGGCCTCGACTTCACTTCGACCAACAAATATGGTTATACTCGCAAAATAGCATTTTATGAGTAGTGATAAAAATAACTATTCTTCCCCATACAAAAAAAAATGTTTATTGTTAGTAGTTAAACAAATAAAAACTAATTCGTTTTTTATCAACTTGTAAAGTCTTATATGGAAGTCTCTTTTAGACTGAATGTGTAGAATCAGACTATTTAACTGTTTCAACAAAAAATTATTGAATTTAAAACATTTTTTATGAAGTAATTATTGTTCTTAATTGTTTACCAATATCGTTTGCATTATCATAGACATATGGTTCAGCTAACAGAAAAGAAATTAAATTTTTTAATTCTACATTTCAGGTGGTTTGAGAGATAGTGCTATTGATTTTTCAGGATTTACAACTATAAGAACGTTATTAAATTATGTTGTTATTAAATTTAACATCACCATTGCATACTGCAGACCAACCTGTCAGTCTTTCTCATTATTGATAGTGTACTTGTTTCAGAAGATAGCAGTTATCTACCTGTACTGTAGGTGAACAGTAACACGATTAGATCAGAAATTGGATAAAATATTTGTGAGATATTGTGCTGACCGTCGGTAGTGACACTAGTCAGTGCAGATAATTTATAGCAAGGAGCGCGCGGTGAAGAAAGTCATGTTTCACACTCATTAGCACGTAGTTGGGCATCAAATACCTACAATTATTTGTATGTTAACTTTCGTATTTGCTTGTCGTTCTTTGAATTATACTTTAACTTTATACTTAATCTGCAAAATTAGGAAAAAACGTTGCTTTTTACGATTTAATAGTTTAAAAAGTACAACAAAAGTTTATTTAATTGGTTAAAATAAGTACTGAAATCATTACAATTACCTTAAGAAGAATTGATAAAAATGAATAACTACAAAAGTATCTACTGTAAATTACATAAGAGAAAACAGATTAAGGCATCGTCAACTTATAATCAAAATTAATCATTAAGAACGTCCTTTACCTTTTTGAGATTAGATTAAAAACATTTAAAATGAAAGAAAAAAGATATGTACTTAAAAAAAATTACATATCGAACTAGCTTTTGAAAATTAAGCAATACAGTGAATTTGCGTACACAGAGTTTAAATGCTGTTTAGAAATTAACAACGTCCTAGGTACTTTGCCGATTATTATATTAGAAGGCAACGACACGTATATAACTACTTTAAAAAATAGTGGTTTTTTATAAAAGCTTGACGAATAAATTAATAAATTAGAAAACAGTTCGAATTTATTTTAGCAAATACTGGTATATTTCCGGTTTATATGACGCTTAAGGCAATCCTCTCTGCACTTGTATTTTACAATGTATTACTACACTGGCAAAAATGCCAGACTTGCGACACAAGTGCTGAAAAACGTTTTTTGACGTTACCGAGATTTGAACTTAAGTCTGTTGCCATAGTAAGCGAGAGAGCAAGCAAGCAAGTGTTTTTTACATTAAGCTACGCCCTTCATCAAGAAAAGCCAAATTACAGTAGTTTACAACTTTAGGTTTGTTTCCTGGGGTTTGAGTTGTAATAGCTGATATTGATTAAATATATTGTTGCAATTTCTAATATGATTTTTTGCTATCACTTTAACAAACAAAAAATTTTTTTTACAAAGTTGCTAAGATTACAATGTTATTAGAAAAAAAATTACATAACTGTTTCGCAGATATAATCAAAATTCAAACGTTTAATTAGACATTTATCTTTTTGTTTGAAATACCGTTTAATGGTCTTTTTTCATGAGAATACTCTTTTTTTAAACGTATGTATTCTACTTTTTTTGTCTTGATAAAAACTCTTTCTTTGTTCTTTGCTAATTTGTCCAAGTTTGTCGGGAAAAAAAGTAAGATGCAACGTGGCACGCAACGTGCCGGTAATTGCATAAGTACCGTTACTGCATAATTGTGAGTGAACTTTACAAACTAGTCAATCGCTGAAACAGGTTTAAACTTGAACAGAAAGTCCATAAAGAAACATGAAAATTTGAACATGTGACTGAAACGATAGTTATGGACATATGCTATGTAGGACTAGATAGGTATCAACGACGTATAAAATTGTAGAAAGTCCAAAAAATTAAAATTGTAAAGTGAGAGTTAATAATTTAAACGTAATTGTACGAAATTATTTTTGTCATTAAGGATGATATCTTTACGGGACGTGATATAGATTATCTACTATATATCTATTAGACAATTTTTGTTAGTGGGATGAATAATGTGTGCTTTAATAATAATCTTCCGACTTTCTTACTTTAGTCCTGCAAAATTACATAACCAGTTCTTACATCTAAAAGACATCATTGAACCTATGGACCGTAGTGGTATCTAGAATTTAAAGTGAAGTTGTGGCCGTGTTTATATTGGGAAAACTATCCGGCCTTTCAGTACTTGTCTCAAAAAACACACTAGATATATTTCCAATCCCAATAAATATTTATTTAATCCTAATTCTATAAAATCAACGTTTGCCGAACATGTGCTGCAATATAAGCATTCGCTTATTAAAGCGCACATTATTCATCTCACCGACAAAAATCGTCTAATAGATATATTGAAGATGATCTATATTACGTCCCATAAAAATATCACCGTTAATGACAAAAATAATTTCATACAACTACGTTTCAATTTTGGTTATCGAGTTTCTACAACTGTATAACGCCGTTGATACCTATCTAGTCCCACATATGTTATTTGTGTATTTCGTTTTACCATTAGATGTGCATATATCAGTTAGTTTGTTTAATTATGTATTAGATATATTTTTATTATTTATTGAAATGTTTTATTTATACAATTATATTCTTGTTCACATGCGTTAGTGCTAAGTAAGTATGCAGTATTTATATCGTTATCTATACTAGTATACTGTAACGTAAGTAACACCGGTTTTGTTATAATTTATGACTTGATTTAACTCTCAGATTCATTATAACCGCTATATTTTTGTAGATTTCTGATCATGGCTCATACATAATTAGAATGCCAAAACATGTTTAGTTATCCGATGATGGCCCATATATAATTAGAAGGCCGAAATATGTCAATTTTATGAGAAACCAACTTGAACTTATTAATTAGTAAACATATTTAAAAAATTGGCGCATATTTTTATTTTAATTATATAGATACACTGTAAACTAGTGCTACTGTTAGTAAAAATGTATAATACATTTTAGTCGCATAAAATACATAATTTATTTGTGTATACTGACATGTTGTGATTTTATCAAAAACAATTTAAGCAAACCAAAAAATAATTACTTATTTGGTTTTACCAAGTAGTGATCACCAAACTAATGTTTTGCTTAGTTTTATTATTAATGTGCGCACTTTTCACAGAAACTTAAACTAGTTATAAAATGTTAACAAAACGTATTTACGTAACAAACGTCAAAATTAAAACAGCATAACGAACGTTAATGCAACACGAAGCCGTACACTGAGCGTTACATATAAGTGAATTATGCTACAAAACTTTCGACGAGAGTAAATCACCAGAAATATAAGTTGGTACTACATTTATTACTAAATCTATCAATTTTGACATTGACTTTAATATAGTTCTTTTTTAATTCTAACACATAAGATTTTTTCAATGACTTTTCTATCTGTCACATACTCGTTCTATTATAAAAATTGACTATAAACACTTAGTTATGTACATTTTTACTTTTTACTTGCCCCTCTAGTGCTTTTTTTGTCTATTACGTAACTAAACTAACGAACGAATATTGACGTTTGCGATGTTGGCAACACAAAAAATGTATTTTTGCAGTTTGTCGCCATTTTGATGCTCTAATAGACTCGTTAACGAACGCAACGTCATCGTTTTTAGTGTCTTAATGACAAAGAAGTAATGGAACTTTTCACTTAAAAATTATTTAAGTTGGTATTAATTGTAACAGAATGCACAGCTGATTCTAGGTTAGAACATATTTTTTAATTTTAACAAAGAACAAACTTTTAATTTAATTCTGGAAAACCTTGTCCTTGGAGTGTACAATGTTGTAAACATTGATATAAACCTTTGAATCATTTTTTGAATTTACAGTAAGGCGATATGTTGAAGACAAATTTTCTTTAAACTTTTTGCTATCTGATACCGTATCGTTTCTAAGTTGATTTACATCAGCTTCTGAGTGTGAATATCTAGGTAAATTTAGATCTTTTCGATGTACAAAAAGCATTTGCCATTTCAATTTTATTTTTTAGTAATTCGCCAATATAGCTTTCGGCAATAGTCGAACTTTTCCCACTTCTTAAGCGTTTAATGGCTAATAAATCTCCACTGGTATTTGCAACGTGTGTGACGCTAGATCTTCTAAAGCAATGGCATGTGAAATGTTCAGGATTTGGTAATTCAAAAAAGGCAGCAATTTTTTTAGGCACTTTTCCCATTGTGTTGATTTCTATTGGACTATTAATGCAATACGGTATGTTAAAAAAAATCGTCAGTAAGTTTTTTTTTTTGCCTTAATTGGGCATATTTCTTAATTAAGTCAATCCAATGTTGATCGGTCACGGTAAAAGATCTAAGTATATAAATTTTTGTTTTTGGTATAGCCACGATGACACAATCAGCTCTATATTCAATGTCATCTATAAACATATTCGTTACTTCCTTGTTATACACAAGCACCATTATACCCCATTACGAAGATGACCTAAATAAATGCTATTTGTAAATGTGCAGCTATAATAATGAAAACTTACTTTCATTGCTAGGTATGTTTTATCATTAGCAACTTTTATAAAATTAGTGAAGTTTTCTTTTCCCAGAAATTAAGATTTTCGTAGCGTATAATTTTGAGATGCTCGTTTTAACAATGCTTGCAGGTTGTTATATTTGAAGATGTCAACATTTTTGTGTACACTCAAGCAAGGTTGCAACATCGAGTAATTTGTTCATAAAGTCGTCTTGTACTTATTACGTTGTAATTCAAAATACGCAAGGAGAATATGTTCTGAGATATTGCCTTGAATTTTATTTTTTGACACCGTACTTCAAATCTGTTGTACTGGTTTTTATATTTGTCCAGAGACTTTTATGGAAGTAAATTGTTGACGGTGTTTTCAGCAATTTTTAGGGGTGTACTACATGTATTTTCCATTTTTGCGTTTTATGTCGTAAATGTATTTAATAATTTTAGGTGTTTTCTGAGGTCACCGTTTAAGCGTTACTAGTCACCATGAAATCTCCTAAATCAACCGAATTAATTTTTCTATTTAAAAACGGCTTAACATAAGCAAATTGCAAAAATAGTATAAAAACTTGTTTGATAAGATTTTGAAGTACGAATTCAAGTTTAAAAACGAGTCGCAAAGCCACGAGTTATTTTAAACAATAAGACTTATCTTATGAAAATAGTTTTTAATATACTACTATAATACCGTTTTCTAACATGCAATTTACAAGTCAATGTATTTTGTTTGTTTTGTTTTCAATGCGCACCAACCCGCTTTAAATAAAATAAAACAAATTAAAATAGTACTACTATTCAATTGCGGTACAAAAAAACGTTAAATAGATTTAATATAAGTTTAATAAAAATATATGATTTACTCTAATTAACAAACGTAACGTTTATTTAATACCAATAATTATTTAATAGTAGGTACATTTTGTACGTTTTTTTAAAATTTATATATCTAAGTTTAATAATCCGTTTAGGACAATTCATTTTGACGGTTTTCTTAGCTATAAAAATCGTTTACTACATTTTCTTTAGTCTAATCTTTGTTTTAAAATAAAATTTTATTTTAAATCTTATCTTAACTATTTTGCGTTAAAAAGTTGTTTTAAATAAAAAAAAATTAATTTCAAAATTAAAAAAAAAATTGTATAGATATTTGACCATAAACATAAAATAAAAATAAAAGAAAATTTAAAATTTACAATTTCGTATTTATAGCTCATAACTCAAATGGATTGATTCTACCCAGAAACGTTTCATAACTTTTATATTATACTAAAAATGCAGTTTTTTAAATTGATTCTATGTATTTTTTTATTACAAATCAAATTTATAAGACAGGTGTAATTTTATTTAAGAAATACGTTCAAGAAACGATGTTAATTAATTAATAATAATAATAAAACAATATTCAGTTAAAAACATAATTATTTAAAATTGATATGTGATTTAGAACACATTATGTTTCTCTACCAAATTTACGGAATGTAATTCTTTTAAAATAAATTTTAATAACAAAACGTAAACATTATTACTTGTTGTGTCAAAATATTTATTTTAAAACACTTGCGTCTTATGTATTTTACATACATTTTCAATCTATTACCAGTGATAGAATTAATTAATAGCCTAACACTGGTCAAACAAAATTAGATACCGATGGATAATAGAACTGTCAACTATAAATTCTACTTTTCAATTCTAACGTATTTGATTTAAAATCAATCTATAATTTAAAAAAATTGCAAAAAAAATTATTACATCATTTTTTAATTATAATTATAATTGCAGCATCAGAGAATACTATAAACGTAAATACACTGTAATAAAAATATTGTTTTTGTTTAAGTGTCAATATAAATAACTCCGATTTGCTAAAATTTAATCTTATTACGTTTAACTTAAATCTCTGGTCCTGGAGAAAGTATGGTCTGTTACTCTGTAGCAATAAAAATTCAACACTCGTGGTTTCTCACGCTCGCATAATCTTTCGCTCGGAATTTTGACTGGTATCGAATTTTCATTCCAATCTTGTTACAAAATACACTATACTAATTAAATTAAGATGCAAAAATGTTTTTTCGTAAAAAATGGAAAGAACGATAAGCAACCTAATTTAATTAAATTAAAAATGGCTTTAGTTATATTCAATTAATTTCATCTATATTAATTATATAATTTACGTATTTGTTTAACACATCATTTATTTTAAAATTTTTGTAGTTTTAAACATTTTATCGATTAATGCTATAAAGTCGCATATTGTGGGTTTCCAACTTAGAACGTAAATCTTTAGTTCTCATTCTATCAACAAGTGTTATATTGCTACCGTGTAAGTTAAATAGTAAAATTACAATAAAACGGCTTTAAATTAAACACATTGTAGTTCTATTACACAACCGATATAGATTTTGCTTTTTTTGCTGCTAAATAAAGCTTATCAGTATCATACTACTTTACTCATACTCATTACATAAATTAACTTGATTAATTTCATACACATAAAATAAATGTATAATTTAATTTTAATTATTGTAAGTATTTGTTCAATGTTTTAGCAAATATAATAGTAAATAAAATAAAACTCATTGGCAAGTTTTTTAATTATCAATGTTGCTCAATAATTTTGTTATCCAGTTGATTATAGCCTGAGCATTTTCTTGTAAAATTGATAAAACGTAACTAAGCTCAGTGTAAGAATAAAAAGTGTCTTCACAAACTTTATCTAAATATGCATTATAGTTAGAACGCCTTTAATTTGAACACTTGCTATTTCTAATGAATAAAAGGTAAACTTCTTGTATTTTGGTTTGTGTATTTTAAGCAAATGCGCAATTTTATTTGTTTGGTTTAGTTTGCGATACAGAAACAGCGAAATACCGTTTTTACATATTTAACATTTTAAAAAAAAGAGTCAATATAGAATTTTTATTCTATTCAAACTAATAAATTTGCATACTAAAATTCATGTTTGATTTAATTAAATATGTAGTTCAATTCCAGTCAACAATAATTTTTATATATTTATATATTATTTTTAAGTTATCCAAACAAAATTGTTTTTATTGTTTAAAGTCCATGTTACATGTACTCTAATCCATACATCGATTGCATATAAAATTACAAAATTCACATGACAAGAAAATGTTTTATTGATTTAACTAAAAGACAGTGTGTGTTTCAACATTACTTGAATTTTTAATAAGCAAGGCTACATTAGTGTAATTTCTGTAATGCTAGTAAAATTTAATGTAATCTATTTTGTAACGCGATTGTTTGCTTTTAGTTATTTTTGTTGTAAACCTTTAAATTTGTTTATATTTTGTAAATTAATTTTAACATTTTTCATTATACCTACAGTATCACTGCAATTTTGTGTGTTACAAAATTTAAATTACATAAAAGCATAAATCAAAAATAATGGATTTAAAACAGACCATAATGTAGGTCAAACTAGAATTATTAAAAACTAAATTATCGCTATGTAGTTTTGTAGCAAACTGTTTTAATATAAAGATAATTCTTAGAATGAAGACCTGTGTTAACTATAAATTTATTGTTAATTATTACTAATAGTAAAGCTTTTATTAAACACAGTTTTCAAGGCTAACATTTCATAAACAAATGTTTAAAATGACCTAGCGTTTTATTTAAACTAAAAAAGTACTACATATTGAACGTTTGGTTACTAAATGAATTATTTAAACAAGTTACAAATGTTTGCAAATTTATTAAGAATGCAATTAACCAAAAAATTAACTTTTAAAATTTTGATTAATTGCATTTTTAGTACATTTTAATACAATAGATCTATTGAATTTATTCACAACGCAGCTGTATTATTAGGCATAACCGTTCGCTGAAAAGAAGCCTCGTTAGAATAGTAACCGTAAGTAGATATAAAGCCGGAGAACGTTGTAAGATGATTTTAAAATCGCGTATTTCAAAATAGTTTTAAATAAAACAACAGGATAAAACAACAACATAAAAGACATTAAAGGTAAAAGTAAAAATTTTGAAGAAATTGATCTTATAATTTTCAAAAATAAATCCGTATTTTTATATAAATTTAAATACATCAAATTTATTAAAAAAAAATAACAGCTATGGGAACACACTCAGAAACAAAAGTAGAAACGTTTGTTGCTATGTTCACAAAAATTTTCCATAACGTGTGTAGCGTAGGCAAACACGAAAACAGCAACAACTAAGAAATGCAGATAAAAAAGAAATTAATATAACGGCATTCAAGCGTATGCGCCTTAATGTAAACAAGTATCAGTTTTAGATAAACAGAAGCTAAATGTCAGTATTTTAATATCGATCCGGTAATAGAAATATTGTGTGACGAATACGTGATCGCGTGTGTTTGTATATATAGTGTTCCAGTTTGTTAAACTACTGCCGGCGTTATTAAAATTCAATTAAACTTTTTATCCGTGTTATAAATTACGCCGGTAACTAGTTATCAAACCAAAATGGATGCAAAATTATGCATAGTCTCAGAAAATTAAAAAAAAAAATACTTAAAAATTTCCAGAAAATAGAAGATAAAATTGAAAAATTGATGGCAAATTCTAGAAGTTTAAAAAAAGAAATACTAACAAACATAGAAAATCAATAAAATCAAAAAGATATGTTAAATTTAAGAAAAGAAATATGCGGAGTTCTAGAAAATAAAATATAAGCAATAAAGAACAAATTAGATGACAGATTAAAATTTCTTGAAGAAAGAATGACCTAAATGAATTGCCAGCGTCATGAGCAAAGATTTAATATTGAACCATCGGGAAGAAACTTCTTTTAAAATTGTACCTCCAAATTTTGATGGTACAGTTCCATATTCAACCTACTACAAGCAGTTTGAAGCCGCAGCTACAGCTAATGTTTAGAACAACAAGCAGAAAGCGATATCTTTAATAGTATCGTTACTGGGAATTTTGAAGCCTGTTCCTGACCACATGTAAAAAAATTACGAGCAGTTAATGTCACGTTTAGAAATGAGATACGGAGATGCTCATTTACAATAACTGTGTCAAACTCAAAGTAAAAGTCGGGTTCAGAAAACTGCCGCAAGTCTTCAAGAGTTTGAGACTGACATTGCCAGATTAACGCAGACTGCGTATTCTACAACACCAGATACCTTCTTGGAGTAGTTGGCTATTCAAACCTTGGTAGACGGCACCGAAACATCGAAACACAGCAGACTCTTCGGTTAGCTCGACAGAAGACGTTAAATGACGCTTTAATGCGTGTCTTGGAGTTTGAAGGAGTAAAACAAACATCGCAACGAGACGGTCATAAACTCCACTGTGTTGCAGAAGTACCTGTGCAGACACAAGAAAGCATCGAGGAGATAGCGCGTCGAATACTTCGGGAAAAAGGAACGACTTTGAACTGCGGTGAAATAGATCATGTACGACGACATCGTACTAAACCAAAAAAAAACAAACAAAAAAAGCACTCAAAAATTTGGAACGAGTTGACCAAAAGAGACAAAAGTTATTTTCATCTAATCATGTTCCGGAGAGTGCCATTCAAATAGCATCGCTTTATTATTACATTTATCTCAATGACAAGATCAATGGAAGAAGTGTTCAGTTACTAGTTGACACAGTAGCGTCAAAGCGGACATTTTACGGGAAAATGAGAAGACTAGTAACAGCACGAACAGCGACGGGCGAAGAAATACCTACTCACGGACAAGTCAAAGTAACCGTTGGTTTGGAAAATGGAGTACTCGACCATCAAATACTGGTAGTAGACATCACGGAAGAAGTTAATTGAAAAAAGATTACTCGTTGGCAGAACTTTAGTTACGAATGAAAAATACGATACCAGAAAGGATCTTGAATGTCAACTTAAACCAAGTAATGTTTAAAAAAAAAGACCATGGTAGGCCAATGCACGCCAATATCTCAAATTGTAAGATTCGAGAATTCTAATAAAGATACGTGCCTACAACAGCTATTGGACATTCTTACCTTCAAATGCCAAAACATCAGCGTTTGATGCGGATTGTCTTGGAAGACGTGCTTGGTTTACCTAGGCGACGTGATCGTGGTTGGAAGGTCGTTTGAAGAACATTTAAACAACCGGAAAGAAGTGTTTCAACTACTACGTGGGGTAAATCTGAAACTGTGTTCAAAAAAGTGCCACGTATTTAAGAAAGAAGTGCAATACTTAGCTTACTTAAGTAGTGACCAAACACCAAAGAGACTGGGATCAGCACTTGTACATTTTTCTAATGGTATACCAATCATCCGTTCACAAAAGCACAGGCCAAACACCATCCTGTGTCATTTTCGGTCGCGAAATACGACTGCCATGCGACCTCCAATTTGGACGAAAACCGAAAGAAGTTGCTGGAAAAGAATACGTCAGCAAGCTGATTAAGAGGCTGGACGAAATACATGAAGCAGTCTATAAAAATACACAAATTGCCAGCGACAGAATAAAAACTAGATATAATGTCAAAGAACAAAATGGTGGGTTTCAACTTAGCAACATGGTGTAGTTGTATAATCCACAAAGAAGACGTGGTTCGTTGCCGAAGCTGCAGAGGCAATAGGAGGTCTCCTATAAAGTTATGCAGTGTATTAATGACGTCATATATCGTATCCAAAAACCACGCAGAGACAAGCCAAAAGTAATTTACATCAATATGTAATTTCAAGAGAGAAATGGAGTTCTAGAATACTAAGAAATTGGCAACATTTAAGCATGTTTGTGGTTTAGATCAACTGAATTGGAGGTCGTTTTTCGAGGAACAGGCGTTCAAGTGTTGGTCTGAAGTTACCAACTAAGTAGAATATTAGGTCAGGTACATTGACTGCTACTTTTATGCTTAAGGAAGTTGCCAAAATGAAGAGACCTGCCGCTATCGCCACGACCTTTTCTACCTGTGTCGCATCTAGTTTCCTGTTTTGGGACAGAACAGTCTTAAGAAGGGGGCAGTAAAACGTTTGCGAAGTTATTGTTAATTTTCAGAACGTTTACCGAAGAACGTACAAATTCTCGAGACAGATAACGGAAATATATAAAAACGGTTCACAGGAAGCATAGGTCAGTTTTTTCGAAGTTTAAAGTATTAATAAGGCTGTGGGTTTAATAATCAAGTAATATAACGGTGTTCAAGCGTACGTAAGTTTAATGTAAAGAATTATCAATTTTAGATAAACAAAAGTTATTCGCGAACATTATTTTTCGAGTGATAGTGATATATAAACACTGTAAGTGTTTTTTTTAAATATCGTAGATTTTATTAGTTACGTGTAGTTATAAACGTGTAAATATTTAGTTATAAATAAATTAGTATTAGAATTCGTTACAGTTGTAACCATCGTTTAAAAATCGATTGGTTGATTGAGTAATGTTTGATAACGGACACAGTATTTGGATTGACGATTTTCATTTAATGTATTTTGAATTTGGTTTAATGTGAATTTTAGATTGAGTTTAATAAGTTATTTTACGATTTTAAATTCAAAGTTACAATGTAATTGTTGATAAAGTTTTGTATTTTGTTACGCCGTAAAAATTCCAGTTGTGAGTTATGTTTTCCTTCTGAGATATAATCGTAATTAAATCTATTTTCGCCGTTTGTTTATTTTAAGTGGATTTAAAAGTTCTTTGTTCGAGTACATTCGTACTTGAATTTCTTTATGTCAAACGTTTAGATTACGTGGAAAAATTAAGTCGTTATCTTAATTTATTAGGCAGTTTAAATTCTTGTAATATAATAGTTTGTCAAATTGACAGTTTCACGTACAAGCGAAACGCTGTGTCCTAATTATATAAATATGACGTAATATGTTTGTTTGTCTCTTTATTGCACTTTTTCGCAAGGGTATTTTGGTATTTGAAGTTTCGAACGCAGCCTTTGTGGAAAGGGCAGTCGACGAAAGTTGATATATAGACGTGTTTTTGGTAAATGGACGGTTTCGAAGTTAGTTGGTTGACGGTCATAAAAATGTAGATCACGCAGGTGATAATTCACCTTTTCTAATAATTACCGTGGAAGTAAAAGAAGATGGTGCAGTGAATTTAAGTGGAAAACTTTCCTTTTTCGTAATTACGGTTAATTAAGATCACTGTTTTGCCTAAATTAATATCGCATGTTTCGTTACGTGAATTTGTGCGTGAGTTTGTTTCGCAATCTCATCCTTCGCCTTGAGGGCGGATTAATAAATCTTCCACTGGTAACCTATTGTTTGGGAAGCAGCCAAAGTCCATCGAGGTGTTAGCTTTCAAAACCACTGGACCAAAAGTTCGACCGGTATCACCAACTAAGAATTAAGGTATTTATCGATTTTGTTGTTTGATCGTGCAGTGTCCCGCGATTAAAAATGCAGTAAAAGCTTTCAATTTTGAGTCAATTGAAATTACGACTAACGTTGAATTTAATTATTTCAACGAACACGTATAGTGTTTGCGCGAAATTAAAATCAATTAATTTTGTTTTGGTGCGTTTGAGAAATAATTCGTATTTCGAATATATGATAATGTAACGACTTATAAACTATATTTTGTTTAGTTCGAATTAAAGTTCGGACATATATATGTTATAAACTGTATTGTTTTTTTTTTGTGTGTGTTATTTTATTTGTTTGTTATAAATATGCG
The DNA here is from genome assembly GCA_035610365.1 of Aquatica leii. NCBI lineage: Eukaryota > Metazoa > Arthropoda > Insecta > Coleoptera > Lampyridae > Aquatica > Aquatica leii. The sequence continues at coordinate 65,505,551 of CM069432.1, forward strand.
GTCAAGATCTTGAGATTTAATTATATTTGACGTCGAATTAACGCTATTGTAGTAGCATTTCTTTTTATAAATTTTAATGTAATGTTTTGTGTGTAAATTATTCATTTTTGTTTGCTTTAGATTATTTCATTTCTTTTATTCAAATTTATTTGATATCAATTAGTACTTGTTATTTTATTTTGTTTTTGTTTTAAATTTTCAATCAATAAATGTTAAATTGTTAAATGTAAAGAGCTTTTATTCATTTAGCCGCCGCATACGTAAATTTTTGTTTAAGTGTTTTTCAGAATTGTTATAACCCAAGGTAAGTTCTGGGGTTATAACCAACCGGATGAGCTTTCAGGTAATCAGGGGTTTGAAAGCTTCCCCTTATAGAAATCCTTGATTGGCGCCCTTATCGATTATTTGACGATTTTACCGTTCTAGTTCCATTTTTACGACGATCGCGTTTCCAATTTTTCACGGAATTTTAAATAAAACCCACCCTTCTCCATTGAGCTAGTGGCACAACCCCCCGTTTATGTTACTACATTGCAGGCAGTGACTTTGTGTTAATTTTGGAATGTAACATAAATAATTTGGCGTCTCCAGCGTGTGGCCTTTTTCGAATTTTAGTTTGCCTGTTAAGTTTCGTGATTTTTGGAAGATTTTACCGTTTTGTAATTTCATTTTAAAATGGGTTACAAATTGATTGTTGATCGTTTATCGCATAACGAATTACGTTATGAAATTTTGATTAGAGGTGGTGATGCATCTTTAGGTGTTGTCGTATTACGAGGTTTACTCAAGAATTTCCTTATTGAAGAAGCTACCGGAAAATTATCTCGTCCCGTGTATCCGTTCGATTTTAATGCAGATAAATTAGCGATTCGTGAAGGTATCGATGAGCTTAGAAAGTTAATAGATTCATTAAAAATTACTCCAACTACAAAAATTTCTTCTACAATTGAAACCAAAATTAAATATTTGTTAAACCGTATTGGCAATTCAATTCCTGTTCAAGGTGACAATTCACAAATTAAAGATGAGTTTTTAAAAGATTTAGTTGTTTTAATTTCGCAGTATGAACTTTTGGATAAACAAATTGTTGTTTCAAATCCGTCTACTTCCGCCGATGAAGTCATCGAACCTGTCGTTCAGCCTTCTTTAGTAGTTGATAACGCTTTACCGACGTCTTCTGCTGTTAGTCAAAATTTTATTAGTCATGTTAAGAGTGTTTCAGTTTCTAAATGGAATTTAAAGTTTTCTGGTGATGCAAAGTCAATTTCATTGAATGCATTCTTAGAACGAGTTGCCGAACTTCAATTATCGCGTAACGTTTCAAGCCATCAGTTGTTTTTGGAGTGTACTGATCTTTTTACAGGTCATGCATTGATTTTTGTTAGATCTATTCGTAGTTCAGTTAATTCTTGGGAAGACTTAGTTAAGTTTTTACGCGAACAATTCCAGCCTACCGATTATGACGAACGACTTATTGAAGAAATTAAGCGTCGTACTCAAGCTAATGATGAACCTATGGGTATTTACGTTGCTATTATTCGCAACATGTTTTCACGTCTCGATGAGCCTTTTTCTGAAGAAAAGCAGTTAAAGATTTTATTAAGAAATATTTCTCCCGTTTATCAAACTCAGCTTGGTTTGTCGTCAGTTACTTCAATTGAAGAATTAATTAAATTTGGTCGTATTATCGAGGACCGCATGCAAGCTATTGAAGCTTACACGCCTCCATCTCGTAGAAAGCAGGACATGGAGCCTGATCTCGCTTATGTAACATCTCAGGTTAAAGACATTGTAGTTTCTCGTTCTTCGAATAACGTTAGTAGTGGTGAAAAATCTACACCACCTGTTAGACAAAATTCACGATTACCGTCTTCGAATATCGCACCTTCTTCAAGAAGGTTAGCTATCGTTAATGCGCCTGCTTCTTCTAATCGAAGTAGTCCGCAATTGTGTTGGAATTGTAGGAAGCCTAACCATCGAGCTGCTTCTTGCAAAGAACCTAAGAAAGGTTTATTTTGTTATCGTTGTGGAAAATCTAACGTTACGGTCCGCACTTGTTCTAAGTGTTCGGGAAACGAGTAAAGGACGTACTAAGAAGCCGTTTAGTGACGTCAGAGGTTAAAGTTAAATCGGCTGTCTATTTTAATAGTTTACATTCTTCGAAGAAAAAGAGTTTTGTTAAGAATAAAGTCGTTTTGGATTATGTTTTAGAGTCTGCTGAGTCTGACGAAAGACCTTTTGTCTACGTTAAAGTTTTTGGTCACGAAATTTTAAGTTTATTAGATAGTGGCGCTTCTCGCACTATTGTTGGTTCTAAGGGTTGGGAAATTTTTAGTCAGTTAGGTTTAAAGTTAAATAAGTCAGTTAAAGTTAATTGTATTGTAGCTAATGGTAAATCAGTACAAAGTTTAGGTTCACTTCTCGTCCCAATCGAAATTAAAGGAAAAATTGTTGTTTTGGAAGTTTTAGTTGTTCCTGACGTTCCGCATAATTTAATTTTAGGCGTTGATTTTTGGAAACAAGCAGGTATCGTTCCTGATCTTAGAAAAGGTGAGTGGCGTTTCGAAAATATGGACACCATTTCACAATTGGAGGATAAAGATTCCGTTATTAAGTCTCGTCTCGATCTTTCCTCAGAACAGCTCAATCAGTTAGACAATTTAGTTAGTAATCATTTTTCTTCGTCGAATAAAAATTTTGGATGTACCAACTTGATCGAACATCAGATCAAAACTACTTCCGAACCAATTAAGCAACGGTATTACCGAGTTTCGCCGTTTATCCAGAAACAAATCGATCTGGAGTTAGAAAAGATGTTGAAGTTAGGCGTTGTAGAAAAATCAAACAGCGCTTGGTCGAGCCCGATCTTATTGGTGAAGAAGAAGGACAACTCTTATCGCTTTTGCGTGGACTTTAGAAAAGTGAACAAAGTTACCGAAAAGGACGCTTATCCTTTACCTTACGTTTCGTCTATTTTGGATCGTCTTCGTGACGCTAAGTTTATTTCATCTCTCGACATTAAGTCCGCTTATTGGCAGATTCCTTTAAGCGAAGAGTCTAAGCAGTATACCGCTTTTACAGTTCCGAACCGTGGGTTATTCCAATTCACGCGCTTACCGTTTGGTTTAGCTAACGCACCAGCTTCTTGGCAGAGGTTGATTGATCGAGTTTTAGGTCCCGAATTAGAACCTTACGTTTTTGTTTATTTAGATGACGTCATTATTTGCGCTCCTTCCTTCGAGAAACACATGGAAGTGTTAACTGAAGTTCTTCGTCGCCTTAGAGAGGCTAATTTGATGCTAAGTAAAGACAAATGTCATTTTTGTAAACCTGAACTTAAGTATCTTGGTTTTATAGTCAATTCTACTGGTTTGTCGGTTGACCCGGAAAAGGTCGATGCAATTTTGCGTATTCCAGTTCCCACTGGTGTCGCTGAAGTGAGAAGAATTATAGGCATGGCCTCGTGGTATCGCCGATTTGTACCAAATTTTTCGACAATTATCGCTCCATTGACGTCTCTGTTAAAGAAGAATTCCAGCTTTAATTGGACTAGTGATTGTGATGAAGCCTTTCAAATCATTAAGAATTGTTTAGTTTCCGCACCTATTTTGTCTTGCCCTGATTTCAATGTTCCGTTTACAGTTCAAACTGACGCTTCTGATTTTGGTCTCGGTTCAGTTCTTACACAGTTTATCGACGGTGAAGAACGTGTCATTTGTTACAATAGTAGGTCGCTCACAAAGTGTGAACGCAAGTATTCTACTACCGAAAAGGAATGTTTGGCTGTCCTTTGGTCTATTGAAAAATTACGCCCTTATCTTGAAGGAACAACTTTCACTGTAGTTACCGATCACGCATCATTAGTCTGGTTACACAATTTAAAGGAACCTACCGGTCGTCTAGCACGATGGGCTGTTAGACTTCAGCAATTTGACTTTACGATCATTCATCGTAAAGGAAAGGATCATGTCGTACCTGACGCACTATCTCGTTCAGTACCAGCTATCGACAATATTACTACCGATTGTGACACCGAACCTAAGTCTTCGGACAAATGGTTATCGAAACTTATGGAACGTGTACGTTCAAAACCTAACGCTTTTCCACAGTGGAAAATTAGTAACGGAAAGCTATTTAAGCATGTTACCGTAGACTATCCCGATCTTCGTTCTGAGAATGACAATTGGAGAGAAGTTGTGCCTAAGTCTAAACGACTCGAAATATTGTCTAAGTTTCACGATGAGCCTACCGCTGGACACCTTGGTATCTTTAAGACTCTCGAACGAATTGTTCCGCTTTATTACTGGCCTAAGATGAAGGCTGACGTCATTCGTTACATCAATGGTTGTAAAGTTTGTATCACGCATAAGCCAGAACAGAAACGTCCTGCTGGCCTTATGACCCGACATCCTGTTGTGGACAAACCTTGGCAGTTGATCTCTACCGATCTTGTTGGACCGCTACCGCGATCTAAAAGTGGTTATTCGTATATTCTTGTGGTTGCAGATTATTTTTCGAAATTTGTTTTATTTTTCCCGTTACGTTCCGCTACTGCCGCAGCAGTTACTAAACGTCTTGAAGAAGATGTATTTTTAATGTTTGGAGTTCCTCAGTATCTTTTGTGTGATAACGGCACACAGTTTCGTAGTTCAGAATTTACGAAAATGGTTTCGTCATATAAGTCCAAAATTATTTTTAACGCTAATTATCATCCACAAGCGAATCCAACCGAAAGAGTCAACCGAGTCATGAAGACAATGTTATCGTCATATATCGAAGACAACCATCGACATTGGGATAAGTATCTTGCTAAAGTAGCATGTGTTATTCGTACCGCTGTACATGAAGTCACCGGCTTAACGCCGTTTTTCGCCAATTTCGGACGTGAAATCTGTCTCGACGGATCACGTCATGGAAAAACTACCGATTCAGACACTATCGACGATCTAGCTTTTGCTGATCGTACCTTTTTGGCCGAAAGAGGCCCAGCGTTTAGAGAAGTTTACGTCGACATTAAGAATCGCTTGAATGCCGCTTATGTCCGCGCTAAACATTATTACGATTTACGTCGTCGTCCAGCACCTTTTGAGGTGGGAGACACAGTGTGGCGAAAGAATTATGTTCTTTCTGATGCATCTCGATATTTCTCGGCCAAACTGGCACCTAAGTTTATCGGTCCGTTCTACGTGAAACGGAAAGTTTCGTATCAGACCTATGAGTTGTCTGATGACACGGGAGCATCTAAAGGCATATGGAACGCCAAGGACTTAAAGTTAAACCCGACTGGGAATAAATAGTTTTAGGTTTTATCGTTTGAGTATTGTTCTTTTGTTTTTGTTCTATCGTATTGTTTTTTTTTATTTAGGTTAGTTAGTTTCGTTTTTGGGTTCCGTGTAGAGACGGACTAAGAATATTTCTCTACAGTGGGGACACCACTTGTCGTAAGAGGCGACTAAACAACGGTTCTTTTATTTCCATTTTTCTTTCTTCTGCTATCTTGTCTGTCCTTATCTTTTATTTCTGTAGTGTTTGCGGCTAGGTGCCATCGCTCGGTGAGGGCAGTAGTTGTGGGAAAAACGCAATGCGCGGATCTCGTGAAGCGCAGCGCGCCCTCTTCTATTGTGCAGCATCGAGTGATCTGTGTCGAACCCAAACATATGCTACCCTTCTTATCGTCTAGGTTTTCGTTCCGTTAGTTTCGTTAGGGGTTCTCGAGGATTGCGAGATCGCGAGAACCATAGGTTTAGTTTCGTTTTATTTTTGCGTTTATAGTTACATTATCGTTTATTGTTTTGGGTTATGGGTTTTTCGTTTCGTTTTGGTTTTTCTTTTATTGCTTATAGAGTGATTTAAGAAATCCCTCTTTAAGTAGGGGAGGTGTAACCATCGTTTAAAAATCGATTGGTTGATTGAGTAATGTTTGATAACGGACACAGTATTTGGATTGACGATTTTCATTTAATGTATTTTGAATTTGGTTTAATGTGAATTTTAGATTGAGTTTAATAAGTTATTTTACGATTTTAAATTCAAAGTTACAATGTAATTGTTGATAAAGTTTTGTATTTTGTTACGCCGTAAAAATTCCAGTTGTGAGTTATGTTTTCCTTCTGAGATATAATCGTAATTAAATCTATTTTCGCCGTTTGTTTATTTTAAGTGGATTTAAAAGTTCTTTGTTCGAGTACATTCGTACTTGAATTTCTTTATGTCAAACGTTTAGATTACGTGGAAAAATTAAGTCGTTATCTTAATTTATTAGGCAGTTTAAATTCTTGTAATATAATAGTTTGTCAAATTGACAGTTTCACGTACAAGCGAAACGCTGTGTCCTAATTATATAAATATGACGTAATATGTTTGTTTGTCTCTTTATTGCACTTTTTCGCGAGGGTATTTTGGTATTTGAAGTTTCGAACGCAGCCTTTGTGGAAAGGGCAGTCGACGAAAGTTGATATATAGACGTGTTTTTGGTAAATGGACGGTTTCGAAGTTAGTTGGTTGACGGTCATAAAAATGTAGATCACGCAGGTGATAATTCACCTTTTCTAATAATTACCGTGGAAGTAAAAGAAGATGGTGCAGTGAATTTAAGTGGAAAACTTTCCTTTTTCGTAATTACGGTTAATTAAGATCACTGTTTTGCCTAAATTAATATCGCATGTTTCGTTACGTGAATTTGTGCGTGAGTTTGTTTCGCAATCTCATCCTTCGCCTTGAGGGCGGATTAATAAATCTTCCACTGGTAACCTATTGTTTGGGAAGCAGCCAAAGTCCATCGAGGTGTTAGCTTTCAAAACCACTGGACCAAAAGTTCGACCGGTATCACCAACTAAGAATTAAGGTATTTATCGATTTTGTTGTTTGATCGTGCAGTGTCCCGCGATTAAAAATGCAGTAAAAGCTTTCAATTTTGAGTCAATTGAAATTACGACTAACGTTGAATTTAATTATTTCAACGAACACGTATAGTGTTTGCGCGAAATTAAAATCAATTAATTTTGTTTTGGTGCGTTTGAGAAATAATTCGTATTTCGAATATATGATAATGTAACGACTTATAAACTATATTTTGTTTAGTTCGAATTAAAGTTCGGACATATATATGTTATAAACTGTATTGTTTTTTTTTGTGTGTGTTATTTTATTTGTTTGTTATAAATATGCGGTCAAGATCTTGAGATTTAATTATATTTGACGTCGAATTAACGCTATTGTAGTAGCATTTCTTTTTATAAATTTTAATGTAATGTTTTGTGTGTAAATTATTCATTTTTGTTTGCTTTAGATTATTTCATTTCTTTTATTCAAATTTATTTGATATCAATTAGTACTTGTTATTTTATTTTGTTTTTGTTTTAAATTTTCAATCAATAAATGTTAAATTGTTAAATGTAAAGAGCTTTTATTCATTTAGCCGCCGCATACGTAAATTTTTGTTTAAGTGTTTTTCAGAATTGTTATAACCCAAGGTAAGTTCTGGGGTTATAACCAACCGGATGAGCTTTCAGGTAATCAGGGGTTTGAAAGCTTCCCCTTATAGAAATCCTTGATTGGCGCCCTTATCGATTATTTGACGATTTTACCGTTCTAGTTCCATTTTTACGACGATCGCGTTTCCAATTTTTCACGGAATTTTAAATAAAACCCACCCTTCTCCATTGAGCTAGTGGCACAACCCCCCGTTTATGTTACTACATTGCAGGCAGTGACTTTGTGTTAATTTTGGAATGTAACACAGTATCTAGAACTTGTCTCACATACAAAATTGGGAACGTCAATCATATTTCGCGCAGCTAATGTAATACCCTGGTATTATTATTATTATTTTGGTTAGCGATGTATAATACTTATTGAAATAATATGTATTGAAAACCGCATTTTTAAAGAAGAGTTAAATGATATGAAACTAAAATTGCATTAATTAACTTTTATATCCAAAGGTGTTTAATGAATAGGTTGTTACTTAAAATGCAGTGTCGTGTATTATAATTCCAAGACATATAAATAATTTTGTTATTGTGATTTTTAAAAACAAGTTTTTTACATAAACATGTTGTTTGTCGGAACCAATTTATGATGATGCACGTGCTTATCTTATTTACTAAATATGCGGTATTTTTAAAAAGATGCAAGTGGCAATTTAGTTGAAAAGATGTTCAGAACAAATCTGTTTACAAATTATCTAAGAATGTACTTTCATCGCAAATTCATTACTTTTTAAGAGATCCTACTAATTTTTTTAAATAGATAATCGCACATTGAAAAAGAGGCGTTAAAAAAATAAAACGCATGATTGTACGCTATTGTACTGATCTAATCGCGGTCCAAGGAGCGGGATTTCACATAAATGCGTTCTTGCGTCAATCTTTTTTTTTAGTTGGTTATAATTATAATACATATGTTTTTGCGGATATGGACAGCTGCCATATAATTTTGTATCAAATTTTATCGTTTTCCGGAACAATTTTTTTTAAATTGCGTCTAAGCTATTTTCAACAAAAAGTCGGTAGTAGTAAAAACAATGACTACTAACCCAATTTTCACTTATTTTTCTTTGCACAAACACGTTATAATTTAAAGAACCTTTGGTAAAAACAAACGCTCGAATTTTTATTCAATATTTAGTTACTTTAAAGTGTTTTAAATAAAACAGTTGGTTGCATAATATGTGATTTTTGATTGTGCCTTAATAGTTTAAATAGAAAGTGAAAAAAAGACAGACAGAAGAACAATTAGTTGTATAAATATACATACGAAAATAAGTTGTCTTCAGATAGAAGGTACGTATTTGCAATTGTTCCTTTATCGACACGATAAGTAACGTCATAACGTACGTGAAATAAACAATATTTTGGTATCCTACAATATAGACAACTTTAAATTCATTCTAATGTTAACAGTATAATATGCAATAAATTTATTTAAAATTTTTATTAATGAATTCTGAAAAACTTAAAAACACAAGACAACGAGCAAATAGTACAGGACATATTACCGATTTTCTAAAACGTAAAAGAGAAGAGGAAAACACTGCAAAAATAGAACCGGAAAACCTATTTCAAAAAAGCAAAAAATTGGTAAGATCTCCTACCACGTCACAAGCTGTCATACACAATAACCCACAGAAGACAGAAATGGAAGAACTACTAAAAGCTATAGAAAATTTGCGGAAAGAAACAAAATTAGGATTTGAAGAAAATAAAAGGGAAATATCAAAGTTACAACAAGAAATAAAACAGAAAGAAGAAAAATGGAATCTAGAAAAAAAGCAATTACATGAAAAAATTGAAAAATTAGAAGATTATATAGAAAACCAAGAAAAACAAAAGAAAAAAAATGCATTATTATAAAAGGAATGGTGTCAAACGATGAACACATTACCAGAGACAACGTAGAACACTTCATCAATACGCAAATGGGCGTTAAGGTTACTGTAACGGAAGCATATAAGATAGGAAAACGATTACAACTAAACCATATCAAGGCAAGGCTTCAAAATTTTCAAGAAAAAATTGAAGTAATGACAAATAAGAAAGAACTCGCTGGCACTAAAATCTACATCGACAACGATTACACAGTAAAAGAAATGGAAATACAAAACATTATTAAAGAAACGGCAAAACAAGAAAGATCATTAGGCAGGACCACAAAGATACGTTATCAAAAGTTATATGTAAATGGAGAACAATTTATTTGGAACCCAAGAAAAAACAAGCTCGAAAAGAAGGAAACTGCTTCAACAATTAATCCCAAAAAACTAAACAACTACAATATCCCATATAAGCACACAAAATCAAGCAAATTATCAATAAATGAAACATTTTATTTCTATCATGTACTGAAATTGTCAAGGTTTCTATAATTTCTATAATAATATAAATGTAAAATAAATGTAAGTAAATTAAATCAACTTTTTAGTTTTGATATATGTTTAACTGAAACATGGATTGTCAAACTTAATCTGTCATTTATTCTTAGTAATTATAATGTTTATTGTTGTTTAGCCACTAAGAGAAAAAACCAGGTAAGGCTAGTGGTGGTATCCTTATTTTAATTCAAAAGAAATTATGTACCAAAGCTGAAATTACTTGTCTATTTAACAATAGTTTTTCGTTATTTGTAAAAATTAAAATTGGTATTTTACATTATGTAATAAGATGCTATTATTTAAAACCCAGTTGTGATGACAAAATTTGCATTGTTTTATTAAAAGAAATTCCACGAAGTGTAGTTTATAGTTACAAAAAAGACTCAGTAATTATTGGGGAGATTTTAACGGTAGAATAGGTAACTTAAACTCGTGTGACGATCTTCAATTAGACAACTCAAGTTGTTTATTTAAAAACAGAACTTCAAAAGATACAAAAATTACGCGTAGGGGAAGGTTTCTAGTAGAAATGATGGAAAAGTATGGTTTATGGACTCTTAATGGCAGGACACAAGAAGATTCATCTGGTGAATACACATTATTTAATAGTTTTGGAAAAAGCACAGTTGATTTCATTTGGGTTAATACTGAAGTTTTTGACACAATTATTAAATTCTGCATTAACGACCAATTTTTAGTATCAGACCATCTTGCTTGTGAACTACATTTAAATCCGAAACATTTTATGCCGTTCATACCAACGTCATAATGCTTCTTTATGCCGACGATTTAGTTATTTTGGCCGATAGTCCAGTTCAGTTACAAAAAAGTTTGAAACTTTTAGAGCAGTATTGCGATTTTCTACAACTACAAGTAAATGTCAAAAAAACAAAAGTTATCATTTTTAGGCAAGGCAATAAAATAAATAAGAATTCTTTCTGTTACAAAAATGACCCAGTTGAGATTGTAAACTCGTTTAAATATTTAGGCATAACATTAAACTTTAATGGCAAATTGAAAAAAGCAAGTGAAGAAAGGATACAGAACGCTCGTATTACACAAGGAATGTTACTTAACACGATAAAACAAGCAAAAATATCAAAATGGCATGAAATTACAAATTTATACCAAGCTATTGTGATACCAAACCTAACCTACTGTTGTAGTATTTGGGGTCTAAATTATGTTGAAGATGTTGAAAACATTCAAACGACTTTTTTAAAAATTTACTTTATCTACAAAGATCAACTCCAGGTTACATTATAAGAGCAGAATTAAAATTAGTAAAATTAGCATATTTCATATTAAAATCTACATTAAACTTTTGGCTAAGAGTATCAAAACAAAGCATTTTGAGATTATCTGCAATTGCTTTTAAAAGACTAGTACAATTACATGAAATCGAAAAACCAAAAAATCACCAACATATACGATTTAATTGGGTCACTCAAGTACATTTCTTCACATGCAATTTTTTCAATTTTGATTTTAACTGGAACACGATAAACGAACAAACAGTAAACACAATTCTTCAAAAATTCAAATAGAAACTACAGTATGATGATTGGAATAACATCTTACTAAGCACATACACTCCACTATATAAACATTTATTTTATGAAAATCCTTTTAACAACGTAAACGCATCGTATGTAGCTGATATATTACCATTAGAGTACAAACGAAACTTTGCTCAAATGAGGTTAGGAAACGAAAAAACAATAAAGATATTCGCACGGGGTATAACACATACACTTCACTTAAACTCGAAATGTTCTCTGTGCAGCACAGATAATCTAGAATCTCTCTCTCATGTTTTAATGATATGCCCAGTGTACCGTCAGATACGGGATAAATATTTAAATCAGACGGAACAAAATTGCGACATAGACATTTTATTACAAAATTATAACAGAGACAGCATTATAAAATACTGTAATTTCTTAAAAGAATGTTTAAGTTTAAGAGCATTTATAACAGAAGAATAATTATATACATATGTATTTTTTTGGTTTTTGTTAGAATAATCATTATCTGTTGTTATTATTAGAATTACCTATTAAATTAAATAATATAGTTAAAGTTAAACTAGACTCCTTGTTTATATACGTATACTGTATTATAAAACAATAAAATTTGAATTTGAAATTTGAATTTGAATTTGGTAAAAACAAATAGAAATTTGTTTAGTTATTTTATTTGGTTTTGATACAATAGGTAGAGTGTTGATATATTTTCCTGATGCTGGTCATACTTTTTTTTACACTTTATATGCCAAGCAATCTTTTTTGTTTTTTTTTAAATTAAGTTGTTTTAGATTTAATTGCTAATGCTGTTTTCAAATATATTCAACTTATTTTGCTAATATTGCTTTTTTTACTTTATCGTTGTACTAAAAAACGGATGGCGTATTAGAGACAATATAACATTTACCTAATCCTTAATTTTTTTCTTATTTTTGATATTAGTTCTGTTTGCTTTTTTCAATTATTGACTTATTAAATTGATATTGATATTGGTAACAGTTTGAAAAAACTTTTGTTGTATATAATTGGTGTAACCTAGTATTCTTCTTGTTTCTATATATGAATTTTTGTAGAATTTTTGTGTAATAAACTTAAAATTTTGTTATCAAAAACAATTAGTACAATAAACTACGTTTACATTTATTTTTATGCAAATTTTATGTTCTGATACTTTAATCTGCACATGTGCTAATCTTTCTACATTTAAAAGTACATTTGACTGATTTCTTAGGTACATTATAATAACAACTCATTTAAACTTTTTTTAAATTTATAGTTTTGTCTACTAGTTGATATAACGTTCTTGCAGTTAAAAATATTTTTTTGCCAAACACGTGAACATTTTATGCCTCAATTTCTCAGAAAAAGACTTTTTTTATGTGCATCACGCAATTTATTTAATATAGTAATAGTAATTTATGTAACAAACATCGAAAGTAAAGTATGGCATTACGAACGTTGCACATGACTGAATTATGTTATGAGACTTTTGCCAAAAGTAACGTACATTTTCTTTATTCTTTTTTGTAAAATTGCATTTATTCTTTTAAAATAAACTTTGAAATATAGTGTTATATAATTTATTACTAAATCTGTGAAATCTGACATTGACTTTAAAATGATTTTTTTTTAATTTCAACTAAGTTTCAAGATTTTTAAAATAATTTTTTATCTGTCATATACTCGTTCTAATATAATAATTGACTTTGAACACTTACATTTATGTGAATTCCTAGTTTTTATTTTGCCACTCTAGAGCTATTTTTGCTCATTACGTAACTACACTAACGAACGAATATTGACGTTTGCAATGTTAAAGCACCAAAAATAAATCATCACCTTTTCAAATACATTTTTTCAAATACAATATGTGCGGAAATACTCGATAAAATTAAACACTATTTTAAACTATTTGGTTATTACAAAAATGTGTACTATATTTTATTTAAAGATTAATCATACTATTTACATAAAAGATTTTATACTCAGAAAATAATTTAAAACTTTTAAAATAAGGTATGGTACAAGCGAGTATCATTCTAGTTTGCATTTACTGTAAATAATCAAGTTTTATTTAATATTGAATGTATGTTTATATATTACTTTTCTAAACTACGGAATATTCTAATAACACAAATGCTTGTAACTGTTACTTATAGTAATTTCATTATTTTAAAAAGTTTTTAATGATTTCTTTAAATTTTTATTGTTATGTATTTTGAATTATTTTAATATGTGTATTTTTTTTATTTATCATTTAACTTTGTTGTTTGTCTTTTTAAAAGCATGTTTTTATAAAATTTATAAAATATTTAATATTTGCATTAAAATATTATATAACGTTAAAACATGTATGTTATATTAGTTGCTTACAAAATGAAAACATATGAGAAAAACAAACATCATACATTTAAACAATTCTTTAAAATGTAACATACATATTTTTAGTTAAAATAAAATATTAAAATTTTGTTTGACCCTATTGTAATTGAACTTTTTGTTGTATATAAATATATTTATGATAACAATTAAAATTGTTATTAATTCAATTACTTTTACTAGCATAATCAAATTAGTTTACTAAATCACAATTGCAGGTAAAATATTATACTTCCAGATAAGGCGAGAACATTAAAGGTAATCGAAGAAAATTGAGAGCCAGTATAAAGTCAAGTTTGCAAAAAGAAATTTTGATTTAAATAAACAAATTTTTGAATTAACGAATAAACATTCTCAGAAAATAGAAGAAAAATTTGCAAATTTTTTTTTAAAATATACAAACCCTAAGAAAAAGACAAGAAAAACACCCTAAAGTTTGAAACGAGTTGACTAAAAGAGAAATAATTTAATCTCATGCATCAAAAATTACCATTTCAATGGCATCGTTTATGAAACAACACTGTATTTTAATGGGAAGATTGATGGACAACAAGCTTAGTTACTGCTTGACACGAGGCCGACAAAAGTTGTAATTCGTTCTGACGTGTTATTAGAAAATGAAAATACATTACTACTAACGGTTGTGATTTTGAACGGCAACTGACAAAGATATACATACACACGGACAAGAAAAGTAACAATTGGTTTAGAAAATGTAGTACTTGGCCATCAAGCACTGGTAGTCGATATCACGGAAAAAGTTAGTGTAAGAGTAGATTATAAAGAAGTATAAATTCTATTTGGATATAAAGAATGTCTTTAAGATTGACAGAAAACAAATCTTTTTTATACGTGATCTTCAATTTGAAGATTAGGCGTCATATAAAAAGGTTAAAAATTAGTTAAATTTATTTGGAAATGCGTTTGTAAGTTTTTTATTTGATTATTGTACGAGAGATGCGTTGAACTGTCTAACATGAGAAAATTGATAGTGATTATTTAAATTTAATTCTATCGCCTAAACGAGGTTTTTTGTTTGTTTTTTGTTGTAAACGGAGAGAGCAAATTTAATATTTTCTTTTCTTTCTCTTTCGCAATTAACAAGTCGTTTATAAGATTAGTTTTATTTTTTTGCGCCAAAGGATCACGCTAAGAACACCTAGAAAATTCAATAAATAGACATGTCGATTATATCGCAAAATGTTTTTATTGTGAGTTCAATCTGCTGTAAGTTTTCTTTAGATATGACAGGCAATCGCGAACGCGACAAACTGTTAAAAAATCTAATTTTTAATCTCTGGATGCACTTTTGTAACTTTTAAATCTGAAAGGATGTGGCAACGTAGCTCGAATTGTGTCATAATTATAGAAACTGTTGTTTTTTTTAAATGCGCGTCAAATAATTATAGTGTGGTGAAACAATTGTCAGGGATCACGCGATATAAACTGTTTATTTAATTATTGAATTATTTATTTAATCCAAGCGTATTTAATCAAAGTCTGGCTACATTTTTAAAAGGTCCACTTTGGCTCTAAAATTGATTGTGTCTTGAGAAAATTTTGCAATTATCCGAATGCTCTTAATCGTATATAAGCCAGCAGAAAATGACAGTCAGTGGACGTGAATTTCAATTTTTCGACCTTTCCTCGCATAACATGCTTGTGAGCGCAATATTATTTGAGCTTTGCGAAGGTGACTTTTTGCCTTGAAAATATTTTCTGTCAAATAAAGTTCGATGTTTTGAGATTTTGTTCTTTATTGTGTGTACATCACTTGGAAAAGAGAACATAAGCGTTACCAACACAACCCAAATATTTCCTAATACTTGTTGCCTAAACAAAGCTTAAATTTAAAAAAGTACGGTCATTCACGATATTTGCAATAGTTTGCATAGTTTGCAATCATTTCGCACTAAACTGTTACATAAACTATAAATGGGAAACAACAGCCGGGAGTGTTTGGATATAAAGTTTTTTATACTAATACAATGCCGAGCCCAATTTCCGTTCTTTTTGAAAAGATAAAGGGCACACAAATTGAACTACAAAAATGGAAAAAATTAGTGACTCTGACCTATTTACATGTCATGATATTTGTTTAAGTATATGGATATAAGATAACGCGATCGGGTTTCTCTTTAGATGTGTGACTGGAAGCTATGTTTTATCAGCGCGCAGCAGAAACAATTCTCAGGCATTTTATGGACAATTGTTAAATACAAACAATTAAAATCATTTAAAATGTACCTAGAATACTAGTTATTTGTGTTTTTTTTTATTTTTATATTATTTATAAAAGTGTTGTGGCTGTCGCCATCTCGAGCCCAATTTTGTATATATTATTTATGTATGCATTCTTATTTTTGAAAATTGTAATAAATCATGTTTATTATATTACGTAAATAATATTGTGTTTTTTTGCAACACCTTCCGATAATTGCAAGATTTGCGATATCTGTGAATTTTTTTGTTATATATACTTAATTATTTTACAATGTTTGTACTTTTTTCCATTATACTAAGTATGTACAATTTGAAATTATGTGGGTTTTTTTTGCTAATTCAAGCTGAAAATAATCCTATTTTGTTGTTTTGGAAACTTTTTAATATTTTTTTAAAACAATAATTTTTTATAGTACCCCATAACAAGCGTAATCAGCACATCGTGCGCAACAGGAACGCTTCACTGGTGTGTAAGCTTCAACCCGAACGCTTCATGTAAAATTAGAAATGTAATAATTTTTTTAAACTTTACTAAGGGCTTTGAAGCTGTCAGGCTTCTAATAAAAATTCTCTACAACTAAGCTCAAACGGTAATATTGTACGTTAATTAGATCGGCAGCTATTGTGCACACTAGTTTGAAAAACGTGGATACGCGTACACGGCGCGCGTCACTATTCACGGCGAAACACTTCGTTTGCCGCTTGATTTCAATGCCAAGCAACTCCATTAGTTTAAGAATGGTTTGAAAACCTTAGTTGAAGACGCAGTAAGCGATGTTGTTGGCCAGTTCAACTATTTTCGACCAGTGCGAGTGTTTCTGAGTGAGACGCATTACGCACCCATTTAAACTTTTGTTGAAATTTTGTGTATTTTCGCCGGTGCAATGTTTCAACAAATTGTGCTCCTAAAGTACCCTAAAAGTTTGATCGCTTGTTGCAAACATAAAATAGAAGCTTATGGTTGTATGTCTTCCGAGTACCGAGAGCTTCCGCTACGCGCCAACTGCACTATTTTTACATTCTGGACAATACTTGTGTTAATGATTTCTATCGGTTGCAGATTTGTGTTTAAATGTTGCTCAGATTGCGCTTTTTATCTTGTTTGCTCAATGGAGATGTCTTCTTATTGCCAAGCCGTAATATACAGTTAAATCGTTTATTAGTTAGTACGTCAATTTTTCAGTACCATTTTTTGTTATACTGACTTTCAAAGCGGCCCGGATAACTACAATCTATAAGCGTCCAATTAGGCCCGTGTCGCTGTACCTTCAAAATGCGGATTTCCTCTAATTTAATTCGAATATTGAAGCACCTTTTTAGCGGTATATTCTAAGAGCTTCAAGGAATACAAAAACCCGAAATTTTTTTTTTGTGATTTTCCATTAAATATTACCGAAAAATCCCTTTATGTACGTGTTGCAAAAACAAACAGTTTTAGATTATTGGCTGCTAAAATAAATACTGTTTCAATTTAATGTGCTTCAAAAAATTACACTTTAATTCTAACTTCCCTATTTAATTTTTTTAAAGCACTACTTAAAAATCTTACCAAAAAACTGCATTTAAAATATTGTATTTTAAATGTATACACTAACGCATCTCTTCAAGTAATTTAATAATGCATATATGAATATATAAAACGTTATTGAATTAAATAATATGCATATATCAGCTTATAAATAACAAAATTTCAAACAAATAAATAACTTACCTGGTAATATCGAAATGGTTTTAAGTGCACGTAAAACCCGAAATGTTCGTAATCCCGCTAGATTTCCCACTTCCATTCCTATTGTTGCATATCCACTTGTTATTACCACAAAATCCAACCAGTTCCAAGGATTGCGTAGATACGTGTATTTATTTAATATAAAACCTTTGGATATACTTTTTATGATCATTTCAGCCGTATAGATGGCTAGGAAAATATATCTGAAACAAAGAAATCGAAATATAATACGTATAAACGTGTTTGAAATAAGTGAATGATTTAAAATGAAAAAGAAAATAAAGTAAATACGCTTTTATTTTTTAATTTTTTGTTATTGATCTAAGCTTATTCCATTAGAGGTAGTATTAAATTGTTAAAATAAAACATAAAAGACTAAAATTTATTACAAATAAAAAGATTACACTTATATACCTATTACATTTACCGAGGCCACAAATAACTATGAATAAAATTTCATTGCAACATAAACAACTTAAGTATTAAGTACAAATTTAGAATACTAACGTTATTATTTAGGAATAATAAAGTTGGAAAATGATATACTTATAATTTTGCATTTATGTTATAACATATTTAAGTTAGTACATTAAGAAAAAGAATTTTTGGTATATTATATATTTTACTTGTTGAACAATAAAGCTTGAATTTGTCGTTGCAAATGTGTACAATTATTCTTATTGTTGCATTTTTGTAGCGTTTATACTTATTTCAAGTAAATTTTTCTAATATTCTTAGTGATAATAAATAATATTATACTTGGTTAATGTCATTTAAATAATGCAGATTTAATAAAAAAATCTACATAAATAATTTTAATTGATAATAAGAAAATACAAAATTTTGTTTAAACCGTACGTCATTTGGGGTTACTTGGAAAAATTTTACCGTTTATTACATATTATTAAACCGTTTCAAATTCCATTATCCAATTTTAACACATTTATAAACCACTCACATTTTATTAATGAGCACACCGTGACAATAATAATGACCCTCAGTTAAGGCACCAACAACACAGAAATACCATTTTATTTGTATTCCTTCAAAACTTATTAAAAATATATCTCGACAAAACTCATATAAAACACTTAAAAAAAATTATTAGTTTTTTCTCCTCTGCTTGAGAACTGTAGATTTATGCACAGTACCAGTTGTAAACCAGGGGCCCGTGTCTAAACAGGTTTAAGTGCGTTGAGGTTGAAGACACTATTATGAAATGCTAGAGACGTTATCAAGTTATCAAAACATAATCAAAATTTTAAGAACAAAAAATAGAAATAGAAAATATTGTTTCTATAAAAGTTTAAACATCTTGTTAATATTTTTCTACACCAGGGTACTGTAAAAGTAAATCTTTTTTTGTTTTACAAAAATAATTTGTGATCTGATAACAATGGGAAAAACATTAGGTAAACGCAAATCACTTTGCAAGAAAGAGAATTAATACATCAACCAAATAACAATGTAAATTTTTTTACATAATTTTGTAAGTAATGTAAAGTTCATTGTAATTTATTTACTTCTAATTTTTATTAATTACATAGTTTTTTAAATTATACTGCTTATAATAGAACGGTTCGCTTCCTGTTAATTTTTTTGATTTGTAATGATCAAATTAATGATACCTTCTTATAGGAAGAAGAAAAAGAAGCAATTACTTCAGTTATTGCGACGTTTCGTGTTCAAGACGAAAACTTCATCAGGCTCGCTCCACTGAGTCATAAAAGTTAATTACTAAATAAAACTTTGACAAACGTACCACGTTGAAACTTGTGTTTTACTTATGTTACATGCAGTTATAAGTAAGGTCGTAATACAGAGTTTTAATGTAAAATTTTTATTTAAAAATGAAAACCCAAATATTTTATCACTACCACCTTGGTAAATCAACGTTACTTTTTTACAAAAACACGTCAGTAATGGAAAGTAAAACCTTTACTTGGATACATAAACAGATGGTATCCAAAGATTGAAATAGTATATTTCATTACTAGGCTTGCAAGAAGGCTTTTCTCGTGCGAGCTTGCGAGTTTCCCGTGTGATGCGAAGCGAATCACCCTTCATTAAAACAATGCATATCTAGAATGCATTGAAAATTTCATGCATAATTGTTTTGACGTTTTGTTTTAAAAGATGGATTCTGTAGAACATATATTTGAAATACCAGAAAATATTACTCAGCAAGCATCAGAAGTACGAGCAGAATTACTTCCTAAAAAATCTCGAGACAGATATAAAAAATAGTATCGTTTGTTCTATGAATGGCGCGAACAAAAAAATGTAAATTCTGTTAGTGATAATGTTTTGTTTGTTTATTTGTCGGAGAAAGCTAAGCTTTTGAAACCATCTATTCTGTGGAGTCGATTCTCTATGATAAAAAGTTGTTTATCTATAAAAGAAATTGTAGACACTAGCAAGTAAGTACAATTCATAGATTATACTTGCGTAATACTTCTATTTTTTACTTATACACTGATGCATTTATTCGTACAGATTTCCACAAACAATCGCATTTTTCAAACGTCAACTTGTTACGTACCTAAAAAAACCAAAGTATTAACAGCAGAACAAGTATCCAAATTCATTTGTGAAGCTTTAGATGAGAAATGGTTATTGACAAAGGTTTGTGTTTGACTTATATGTAAAAAATGTTCCTTCCAATAATAATACTAACCATTTTCGTACAGGTACTTTTGGTATTTATGGAGCATGTCGACACGTCGGACAAAAGCAAATCGGAGAGTTCGACTAAAACTGTAAATATCAGTAAGAATTTAAATTGTAGCAGTAATGTTACATTTAATTAATTTATTGGTAAAAATAAAGGCTGTTCAGTTAGTCTAAAAAGCAATGTACCATAATTGGCTGTTTACAAGGAAAACTTATATCTTACATGTCATGCGATCCAGTAAACTTGGAATAGAATTTACTACAAAAATTTCACAATAAAGAACGTGGTTCCACTTTGTATACAAATAAAGATTTTGACGGATGTCAAAAATTTAGTGTAAAATGCAGATCGCCAACATTAATTTTATGGCGCGAAAATTTGACTTTAATAAAAATGTTATTATAAGACCCGAATAAGACCGAAAACTGATAAATTACATTGAAAGTATACTTTAGGAAAGAATTAACTCTGGCTGAAGTATCTAAAAATTATTGTTATAAAATTAGTCGTTAGTATTGTTACTTACAATTAAAGTCACTAGTGTAATGTTATTTTTAAAAGTTGGCAACAATGGAGCACGGGAAAAACTTTTCTTGTGCACTGCACGGAAAAGATGACCTTTCATAGCTCATAAACAATTACGAAATACATATGTTTTGATTGTGGTATAATGAAAAAGCGGGGGGGGGGCACTTTCTGCCTAGGTAAACTTGTCATGTATACGTAAACAGAAGACGCATTTATTTATTAATATTAATACTACAATTGGAACATTCTTGAATGTTAACTGAGGGTATGTTTACAAATTGCTTAACATTATTTTCTTCCTTGTTCGTTAACGTTATTAACTATATCAATTGCATTTTGGTTAATGGTACTATTACTAGAATTTTTAACGGTTCCGCCGTAGGAAATTCTGTTAGCCGCTTAGACTTTATATGTTAAAGAATCTCCAACGTACCCCTCTTCAACGATGTTGAATTTTCATCCTCTGTGTTATTAAAAAAAAAGACGTTCGACCAACTGTTAGTGAAAATAACTTTTGTGGTTCTTCAAAAACCTGTGGTCCGTGTAGTCTTTGCAGTGACCCAGATTTAAAATTTTGCTATTTTTATCGGTATAGCGAATAAAGTATGATTGCCTACTACTGGTTCGACACATTTTCAATACCATAACGCAAAAAAAATTTACTTTCTTTGGTGTTAGTGGGACGCAATTTCATGTATTTTCCTAGAATCTTAAACCAATTAACCGTTTCCCTGCAACCAATTACTACAAATGATCGGGGGATTTTGTTCTTGCATTGCAAAATCTTAAACGATCCTTACTTCAGGTTTAGTTTCAACGTCCTCGTAATTCAAATTACAAAGTTCGTTGGTCCGACAAGCACCGGCAACCCCGAAAACCATCGCAACTTTCATCAATAGAAATGCGTGTTTTGGAACATCACACAGAAACCTCGTTACCTCTTCTTTGGTAAAATTGTTAGCCTTTTTAGGAATATACCCATCATTGTTTCTCTTAAAAAAATGAGATGACCTATAAAATGGTAAGATACAATTAGGAAAAGTAAAATCTCATATAAATACGTATACCTGCATGAATTCTAAAATTTCAAGATTTTCATTAGCACAAAGCGTTAATTTTAACATTGAATATTCAGTCCACAAGCTAGTTGGAGACTTTCGAATCAATGCCAAAGCACAGTTTCAGTAATTTTTTGAATTGCACCATTTCTTAAAATTTGTGCATGTTCGGCCATATCGAGTAGTAAGGACCCTCGAGCTGCATTTAGTACTACTTTTAATTTCAGAAAAATCCTTTAATCTCATTCTAATCACTGATTGTAGACGTCTTTCAGGATTTCGTGAACTGTGGCACTGTAGTCCGTATATGTCAAAACGTTGCTATCATTCATCTTACAAACATTCGCCGGTATACTTTTCTTAACCTACATATACTTTTATTGTAGTACTTGTTATTAATAAGTATTAACGTATTATTGTAAGTAAACTTATTTTTATTTAACATATAAACATGTAATTATTTTTAATTTTTATTGACGTCAGTGCTTTTTTAATAGAAAACGTTTTTGACGTTTACATTTATTTGTCAAATTTTTAATTTTTAAGTAGTTGTATTACACTTTCAGGTAGGAGAAGCAAAAAACTTACACTTAGCAGATTTTCACACATTTCACATATTCTGTGATAAACTTAAATGATTTTTGTCTGTGTAGATGTTTTCTGTTTGTATTTTATTATATATTTTTTTCGACACTAACTGCTAATTTGTTTATTTATTGAATTTTAATTTTATGATTTGTTTATCGGACAGCTCATCTTGAACCCGTTTTTTATTGGCTATGTTGAAGTGCGGCAATAGCGTCACGAAACGTCGCCTGTAAAAATCTACCAAGTATGTATTTTTTGTCAAGTATTTAGTACATATTATTAGAGTTAATTCCTGTAGTAGTGAGACAAACGTAATGCACAACGCGTAGGTAAGTTTCTTTTTTAGTCTCAACACCATCTCTTACCTCGAATAAAAAAGTTCACTTAGCGCCTATTGTAGTGCAAACTATTCATTTAAATAAATTAATTAATCATGGGTTTTATACCGCGCTATCACATTATCGTCCAGTTCAAATATATCACAGATAACAAAAGAAAAAAAAAATCTTGGCAATTATTTAGCATTAGTTTTACTGCAGAAAACATTTATCTGTTCTTGGCTAGTACGTGACGAGTACTTTATAATCGAGATAAAACCGGAAACAAAAATTGCAACGTAAACGCTCATACAATTTGAAACAAGACAAAAAGAATTCATGTTTGTTGGTTGCCTCACTGATTGTACATATTTTAACTTAGTATAAAAAAATTTTTTTTACTATTCTGTTGCCTTGAATTTGGGGAAACTTAAAACATATGGATATTTGTTTGCATTTTACATTAAAATTCAAGATGAAGCAGTATAGAACAATTTTAGACAGTCCGCAGTCCAACTTAGCTAAAGTAAAAAAAAAAATTAATATCATAATTCACTCTTTAATAATAATATATGTCTAACATCAAGCACTACTTGATAGAACGGTTTGCCTCCTGGTAATGAAAGAATTGTTATCAAATTAATGATCTCTTTTTATAGGGGGAAGAAACAGTAACAACTAATTAAGTTAATTGCGACGTTTGGTGTTCGCGATGAACTTTTTATCAGGTATCAAGTAAGAAGATTAAAAATTGAACGAACTAACAAACGTTATAATTATGTGTACAAAAATTGTGATACTTAATGAATATTTTTTTGTGAAATCTTTAAACTAACAGAAAGAAAACTACAAAAATGATAATTATCTTTTATAATCTAAAAAATGTTTATTTCCTGATGAAGTGTTCATCCCAAATAATTGAATTCGTTACTTCTTTTTCTTCCTCCTATAACGTCATCAATTTGATTGTAACAATTCAAACTAAAGCACTACTTATGTAAACTTATATTAAAAATAATTTATCAAAATTTGTAAGAAATAGAAAAATATATTTGGTGTTTTTAAATTGGTAAGTTGTGAGAATATTGGCCTCTATTTACAACGGTAGATTTTACGATTGTCACAACATTTTGAAAAGAAATAGTTGTGATGTTTTTAGATCAAGATAAACAAACACTTATTTTGAACCTGCATAACTTTTTTTATTTTTGCTTCAAAATTCTTTTATTGCCGTTATTTTTATTCCACTGCTGTATTTAAAACTTGCAATAATAAAGTCAGATACTTCAATAAATTTTTCACTTACAGGTATTAAAATACTTTCAAAGATATTTTAATTTTTTTTATAAGCTTTGTCATTTCCTTCTATGAGACTATTTTCCTTAATATCATCACTAAAATAATATTCTACCACTGTTTTATTTGATGACAAAATTTCCTTGTTTCCTTAGCTAAATGTTTAACTTTATTTTTCTTTTAGACAATTAACGTTCATTTTCAAGTTAGAAATGATTTCAGTAAAACGATTCATTTTAATCCATTAACTCTTTTGTTTTTCACAGTTTGCTAGTTGTTTTGAACTTTATGTCTATTTAATGGAAATAAACCAGATGCCCAAAACCCAGACCAAATATTGTAAGCGTGCTTATCAGCTATTTTTTCAAAAATATTATTAAATATAATAAAAATTCTATTTGATATTCTCTCAAGCCATTTAGGATATAAGTGTGCGGTTTTATAACCAATATATTCATTTGTTCCCAAAATATTTAAAACATTCAAGACAATTTTCAAAAGGTGTGAGTTTAAAACACAACATTAGTGTAAAAACCAAGTGCATCAAGTGACTAACTGACTTATCCGCGTGCGGTATAGGGTTACAGTGATAACTAAATTAATATAAGCGTTGTTAGTTTGGTTAGCTTGTGCTGTGTTTTTATTTAGGTTTATCATAATCGATAATCGATAATTGTGTAATAATAATTAGTTTAAATAAATTAAGTTTTTAAAGTTCGTTGCAACACAAAAAAAGTCGGGTACCACAAGTTCTAATAACAAACATAAGTGAAGTAAATTTTTTAGAATAGTTAAAATTTGAAATAGAAGTTTCAACCAAATGTTTAAATAAAATATTCTTTAAAGAAGGATCATAATTTATTAATTTGTTTCTACTTTTGTTAACTGTATTCTTTATCTTTTGACATTTTGAGTCAATCTATTGTAACCTGGCCAGTTTTCTTTAAATAGTTTTACACAAACGCTTTTTTAATTAACATAGTTTTTAACAAATCATCTGATTTTTATCTCAAAAAAATAAAAAGTAACCGTATTTTGCAATCGCATTAATTCCTTCAACAATACTATGTTTTCTGCTTTATTCAACACTGATTGTCTACAATGTTTACAATGAATTTGATTCAAACTTTTTGTTGAAAGTAGATTTGATATGTAGCTTCTGATTGACGTAAAGTCATGATACCAGTAACTACTGTGTTACGTGCTCGAAATGTAAATTGCGTTAGTCTTTCACTTCTCGACGTCATTTAACGAGTATCGTTCTTGTAACTTCCGTTTAAGTCGTCATATTTAACTGTCACTGTTTTCCACGTTGTTGTACATGAAATACGCTTGCAGTAGTTTAATTAATATTTTTTTAATACATCTACGTGTTGTAGTATTACAAAAACAGCTTCAATTAGTTAATTTATTCAACGCAGGGTAAGTTTTTTCTATGTGTTTTCAGATTAAGTGTAATTTTTATGTTGATTTCTAAACACCACGTGTTACTTCTAAATGTGGGTCACGATCATCTACTTACAAAAGTTAAGCACTCTTTTGGTGAACCGGGAATATTTGGATCAGCTGTAGAAAATTTTTAAAGTAAAGCGTCGAATTTATAATTAACTCCTATATAATGTGCATATGCGATTGATACCATTACTACAAGGCATGGACGTTAAACACCACCAGAAAGTACTCATATCAACAACTTACAGTGGATTCGCTTAGTTGTGACTAGGTAAATGTGACACATACCATAATTTTGTTGTCTACGGCGATAATAATGGCAACCCCGGAAACGAACTCGCAACTCGTCAATTCTCTCTTAAAACGTTTAGTTGCCACCTATTTACAGTAACGAGAAGGTAAGTTGCAATAATATATGTATTTGCAATTTCACGATTTTCGTTTTGTAGTATTTAAAAATTGTGTTACAGCCGTAAAACTTTAAACTGATTTATGTGCTATTAAGTTGTACACTTACAAAGATGTGAAAATAAGGTTTCTTTCCCGTATATAAAAAGAAAAGAATAAAAACCTATACAGAAGAGATTTAGAAAAAGCCATATGTTCTATTAAAAATGGGGATTTATCTTTTAAGAGAGCATCCTTGATTTCGCGGATTCTTAGTTCAACAATTATTTCAAGAATAGAAAAATGGAAACATAGATCACCAACAAAGTAAAATAACCTTGGTCGAGTGACCGACTTATCATTCGAAATTGAGGCGGACTTAACAAGAAATTAAAATGATTTAAATAAATAGAGATTTGGTCTATCAAGAAAAGAAATTCTTAGGTAGGTAGGTACCTATATTTAACAAAACATCGGAAATAATACAAGAATTTTTCAAATTGTATTTTGAAAGTACACGCACTGAAGATGAAACGTCACTTTGCAGCAACTTAAGTAATCCAAAGATTACACACACATGGAACAAGAAGAAGCAACACAAGTAATTTGTTTTTTATTTCTACAGACCGAAACAAACTATCACCATTTTTTATTTATAATGCCAAAAATTTATGGGACTTGTGAATCCCTAAAAGCGCTTACCCTAATACCTGTTATGCTGCTACTCCTCATGGTTGGATGACGGAAACAGCTTTTTTTATGGTTTAAAAGTCATTTTCTAAAATATGTCCCAAAAGACAGGCCGCTTCTATTAAGCTTTGACAGTCATACTTTTTTTCCGTTATGTAATATAATATAATACTTCTCAAACTACCACCCTACACAACACACGTGCTTAAACTTTTGGACGCAGTACCATTTGGTAGCTTTAAAAAAATGTGAACCGAACAGCTGGCAAAATGGCATTTCTTTAAACAAAACTTTAGATTACTTGAGTTTCTGTAATAGTAAAATGGTAGTAAAAATTTGGACTAAATTGTCGACCCAGTTGATCCAAAAATCTTTTCAAATTATGGGTTTATATTCAATGAATTTAAACGCAATAGCTTTTTCAAAATATATATTCTTAACTACAGAATATGAACGCTTTGCAGAAGACAATGTATCTACCGACTTTCCACTAATTTTAATCAAGAGTAGCCATCTACATTCCGAAGCATAAATTTTGAGGATCTACTTTTAAAAAAAATATGTTTAGGTAAAAGCTGTTCAGGAAAGAAAAAAAAAGTTATAATGGATGCTAAGGTTATTCTAAGAAAGGAATTTCTTAAAACTTTAGAAGAACGTGGAATTGGAAAAGCCGTAAAAAAATGAAAAAAACAAAATATATTGATGTAAATGAAAGCTATAGCAACAACAGTATTATTTCTAATGGAAAAAACGACGACAAATACAGTGATATTGACACTTTACAAGGCCTAGTAGAAGCAGAAAGGAAGTGCCCTAAATGATGAAAAAGTATATTTTACCAATCCACAAATGGCGGTTGGTAGTTGGGTCATTGTAACCTTCGAAAAAGACTATTTGACGTTATGTGGGAAAAGTCTTAAGCATTGACGATGAAAACACTATAAGTTAAATTTGTGAGAAAGTATCAATCGCTCTTTGTGTGGCGAAAACCTGACAACATCAGCACCGTTTCCGTAAATGACAGCTACAAGGTTATAGCAGTACCTACAGAAGGAAGAAAAATAACTTTTTCATTGAGTTTTCATGGTTTATATATTGAATAAAAATGCAATACATACATAAGGAGGTATGTAAATTTATGTATATGTAACAAATATAGATGTTTTTGTACTATAATATGCATTACATAAATAAGTTCTTGTATTTATTAACACATAATATGTATTCCAGTTTATATTTTCTTGTTCACTAGCACTTTAATTATTTTTTTTAAATAAATCTTTAAAAAATATATTTTGTAGGCTAAATGTGACATATAAAATACCAGCTACAATAATTTCTAAGTGCTTATGTGACACAAAGTGCACCTTGATTAAACTTTACAGTTTAGTAATGTTCTTAATATACACGCCAAAGGGTCTCACAATTAAAATATTTAGAGTCTAACTGTAACACCCAAACGTATTGTAAAAAAACTGTAAGAACAACCTTTATGAACAAACAAATTCAACTTACAATATTGCATATATGTTTACCCATAATAACTTAAACTGAAACTAATTTTTAATCAATTTTGTTTTAAACCAATATTTTTTGCTATAAGAAGAAAAGTATGTCGCAATATGGCTAATCTACTGTACGATAAATTCCGCCTTTTTAATTCATGAATAATATATTTTACTTTTTTGTAGATTTCGTGGCTCACTAGTTTGATATGATTTATTTAGTTAGATTAAATACAGATGAGCTAATGAGAAAACGTTTTCTTAAGGTTCACACTGGATTTGAGTACGTCAAATTTTGATTAATATTCGATGCCACTACGGTGCTTCTCACGAATCTTTGACATGTAAACAATTAATTATCACTGTTAATTTAATTAATTTACAAAGATTTTATATTCTTGCCATTCAAATTTACTATACAGATGTATTGTGAGTTGCGGTTGGTTCCGGCGTTCTTATAACCAACGTTGTACTTGTAATCACACAAAACTTTTTTTTGTGTGTGGCTACCAAATTTGAGTCTTATTTATTATTGATTCTAATGTTCTGTACTGATGGAACAGAAACTGTATCTGCAAAACAAGATATAGCGCCCATTAATTAAAAATTCTCATCACTTGGACTTCCCTTCTTTCCGATAGGAATTGTATCAATTCTATTGCGAACTGGCCGTGCAAAGTTGGTAAACTTCTAGAAGGTTGTAGAAACTGCCTCAAAAGTTATCTGCAAAGTATAATTGTCATAATCTATGTGTATTTTTTAAACTTCTTCTGTAAATTTACGGCATGCCCAATTTACTTTAGAAATATTTGGTTGTATAAACAATTATTGTCTGTAGACGTAACATAACGCATTATTGTTTACATGGAACTGTAAATAGCTATAACAGCGCAGAACATTACAACGTTTTCTGCCGTTTAGTTATTTACAATTATCTTATATAAAAAGTAACTGATACTATGAGATGGCTCTACCATCACATTTTGCTAATGGTTTCTTTGAACATGAATATAAAGCTATAAAGTTTGTCGATACAATTGTAGGAATACATTAAAGTATTGCTACTACTGATGAGCTCCAAAAGAGAAAAACGGCCGTTTAGTAGTTTACTCTGGTGGCATTTGCACAATTGCATTGCTACTGTTAAGTCCATAATAGCTTTTTCTCCGTTCTTATACCTATTTATATCTTTTATACAAAGTGACTCATACTATGAGATGGCTCTTCCATAAAACTTTGCTAACGGTTATTTCTATCGTACATGTATATAAAGCTATAAAATTTGTCAATACAGTTGTGGAAATATGTTAGAATGATTATTTCTTACTTTACTCAATTTCGTTTAGTGGATAAATAAACAGTCTTTTTTCACGTTACACATACCACAATTTTAGTTTCGTGGAGTAGTGTAATTAACAAGGATTTTTCTGCTAATAAAAATGAAGACTTAAAAAAAACTAACATATTATTTTTTACAAAAAATGTTGCTGCGCCAAACCAATAAGTAGAACTTGGCCTTTGCGGTATTGTCGTTCGTGAACCCAAACAAGCTAACGTTTTGCAAGACATTGCAGCTTGCATCTTCAGAGTGGTAAATGTCGCTGAAAGAAATAGTGTAAATCACAATATTTATACCAATAGCGATTATTATTATTATAAAAAATGTTTAGTTAAAACCAAACATTTATAATCATAAACATAACAACCGCGAAAGCTTAAGATTTTATAAAAATGTTGCATTAAATTCAAAATATGGAACTATGTGCAGTACATGTAGTTGTAATTTAGATCTTTCAATGTTTAAATTTTTTCTTTTTGTGTTTGCTGCTTATTTTTTTTGTTTTTATTGTTTTATGCTATTGCATTATGATATAACGAATTTATATAAAAAAACGTTTACATTTTGAAATGTGTATTAGTTAAATATAAAATAATGCTGTTTATAAAGAATAAGTGCATATAATTAAATGCAAAGTTTAAGCGTTAATACGAATATAAAAAAAATAATGTGTTGACTTGTAAATTCAACGTTTACACCATTGTTGCTTATATACACAAATTCACGATAATAGATTGATTTTGTTACATTACATAGAAAACCTTTTACGATTTTCTCTGAAAAGCATTAGAAAAAACTTTACAAGTAAAAACTTCTCTAATAAAACCAGAAACTTTAAAAGGCATGTTAGAGATTTCTTGTAGAAAAACATCGTTTAAGTTTAAAATCCAAATTATCAGGTATATTTATAGTAATTTATAAAAGATTTAAAAATATAAAACGTGTTTAGTAAACTTTGTATAAAAAAAACTGTTCGTTGACATCATTTTTTGTATTATGTTATTTTGTGTTTGAGTTTTGATTGTATTTTCTTTCAATTTTTTTAAAATTATGTCATTCAAATATTTAATTTGTTACAACTTTTAAGCAGGTATATTAGAGAAGTCAACAACGGGCAAATTGTTATGTGAATTTGCTTCAGTTATAAAAACGTTTTTTATGACGAAAAATAAGAAAATCAAAGTCAAGCAGTTGTTAAAAGATTGACAAACATTTATATTTAAATATATGCTTTATTAAAATTTAGTACGTAAATGTGACACTTGAACGTTTTAATTGATGTTAAAAACAAAATAAAACAAATAAAAGATTAATGCATTACACCACTTGACAAAGCAAATGAAATAATAACGATACGATTCTTTTATAATAAAAAGGTATATAAACTATTGAAATAAAACTTTAAAGAAAGTTTTTAAATATCTGAAAAAATATATACAGTGTGTCCGAAAAGTATGGAATATATTATACAGGTCGATAAATATGCACTTTACACGAAAAAGTTGTAAATAAAAGTTGTTTATCACTTAGTTATCTACCACCTGGGAGATATCAATTAAAATTTTTGCTGTAAACAAAATCGCAACGAATAACACTTACATTTTTTTAAATGGCAAGGCACGTCTTTATTATACTCATTTGATAGAGTCTTTTTTTCTCTTTTTAACCATATGAAACTTGAATACCTTTACATGAAAAAATTTTCAAGAAAAACAAGGACAAGTCTAACAAATATATTTTACTGAGCAGTATTAATCAGGTACGTAATATGTAGTATTGAAACAATTGAATGCACTGTCACAATAGCAAATATTAAACTTTAAATATCTTTACATAAAATTGTTATAACGAAAAAATGTATTTAAACTAAACTTACAATAAATGTTCAAAATTTAAATCATTCATAATTTGACAGTCGTAAATTCGATTTTTAAAACCATCGATTGCTTTTGAAATCATATCTCGAGTTATAGCTCTTATCTCAACTCTAATGCGATTTTTCAAATCTTCAACATTATCAGGTCTATTTACATAAATTTTGCTTTTAATATAGCCCCAAAGAAAAAAATCTAGTGGACTTAAATCCGGCGAGCGAGCAGGCCATTCTATCGTACCTCTTCTGCCTATCCATGTATTTTGAAAAGTATTATTAAGAAAGTGGCGGACATTAATTCCAAAATGTGGAGGTGCCCCGTCTTGTTGAAGCCATATTCTGTTATGAGGTATATCTGGATCTACTTCATGTGGAAATAACTCGGCCAAAGCAGGAACTAACTCAAATCTTAAGAAATCGAGATAAATATTCGCCTTTAAACTACCCAGCAAACACTAAACTTCTGGGCATGTGATGGGCCAGTATTGTGAGTAATGGTAAAATGCTGGCATTGGCATATCCTTACATAACCATTACAGTAACTACATAGGAAAACTGCATAAATTATATTAAAAATTACCCTTAACAAAACGGTGTTGACCCGGCATTGGTTTTATTCCTGAACTTGCGGGGTAATGAGAGGTGGACACCAGCCGCGCTGCGCGGCCCGCGCACCGGCGCACGCAGTCGACGCTTTTCGTTTGTTTTTCGTTGTTGCAGTTTTGGTTGTTTATCTATGGTTTTGGTTTTGTGAGATTTATGGAAAGTAAACATGTCTCAAAATAATCAAACATATTTTAATAACTTATCAGATTCCAATGCAGTTTTAACTTCAAGAAACAAGTAAGTACCTAGTTTATTTTTTGAATTTATGTACAATTAACCGCACATTTGTAGTACTTAGCGTGATGCAGCTTTTGTTTTCATTAATCATGAATAATTATTCTCCAGTATCTTTAAAATCTATAGCATTTAAGAAATTCAGTAAAAGACATCAGCAGAGAGTTATAAAAAAGAATGTTGCAGATACTATAAACTTAATTTATCTGGAGAATCGTATATGTATAAATTCTGAAAGTTCTAATCGACAAACACATTCAAACTCTACTGTAACCTCATGTAAGGAATTTGCAGCTCATGCATCAATTCCAGACAGACACAAAAGTCTTATTTATATTGAAAAGGAGAACTTGATTGAGTGCAAAACTAACAACGATTTTCTTAAAGATGATACAGTAACGTTTGAATCTAACAACCCACCAGTTAATTATAATACATTCGATATTAATGGAAATAATGACTTGGCATTGAATGTTACTACTAATGATTTAACCACTTATGTAACAATTAACCAAAATGAAATTTTTTTAAGAGGGTGGGCTTTGAAAAACAATTTTACACATACAGCTCTAACAGAATTATTACATTGGTTTAAAACAAGTCCATGTATTAGTAATTTACCAACTGATGCCAGAACATTATTACACACACCAAAAATTAATGATGTAATTACTATGGGTTCTGGTTTTTTTCATTACTTTGGATTAGAAAAGAGATTATCTAACATAGCAGAACAATTAATTAAATGTGACAGTTCGTTTGATTGTTTTAATTTAAGCTTTAATATAGATGGTATACCAATTTATAGAAGTACAAAAGAATCATTCTGGCCTATTTTATGTAAAGTCAAACACTCATTGGTTAAAGATCCTTTTCCTGTTGCTATTTATTGTAGTGATTCTAAACCTCCTTTAAATGAATATCTTGACGAGTTTGTATATGAATTATTCAATTGCATAAAGAATGGTATTTTAATTAATAATAACATGGTTAAAGTAGTGGTTAAATCATTTTGTTGTCGTGCTTCAGCAAGGGCATACATTAAAAACATTAAATATCATAATGGCTATTATGGATGCGATAAATGCACTGCAAAAGGCGAGTACGGTAACAAACGAATGACTTCTATGGATTTCTCAGCACCTCTGCGTACTGATAGAAGTTTTGAGTTGAAAACAAATTTAGAACATCATAAGGGTAGTACTCCCTTATCACAACTTAATATTGGCTTGGTATCATGTTTTCCGATAGATTACATGCATTGTGTTTGTCTCGGTATAGTACGGAAATTACTATTCTTATGGAGAGATGGAAGTCGTCTATACCGAATTACCCATGCAAATATACTAAATATCGATAAACAAATTAAGTGTATGCAAAAATTTTGGCCTGTAGAATTTAATAGGAAGCCTAGATCTTTAAGTAACTTAGAACACTGGAAAGCTACAGAATTCCGGCAGTTTCTGTTATATGTTGGCCCGGTTTTACTAATTGATGTGCTACCAAAACATATTTATAGTAACTTTTTATTATTAAAGTTTGCTATTACTATATTGTTAAGTAGTTCATTAAATCAACAATACAACACTTACGCAACAATTTATTAAAGCTGTTTGTAAAACATGCTTCAAAAATGTATGGCAAAGATTTTGTAGTATATAATGCTCATGCCCTAATCCATATTGCTGATGATGCATAGCTTGCGGGAAGTTTAAATGATATTAACTGCTTTGAGTTTGAAAACTATCTAGGGAAGTTAAAGAAGATGCTTCGAAAATCAAATTTACCTTTGCAGCAGGTGGTACGAAGAATAAGTGAAGGTGAAAGAATAAATCCAGTGCAAACCACAGTTAATTGTAATCTGAAAAGAACAATTACTCATACAGATGATGAGATTTCAAAAAATTTTCATGGAATATTTTATAGTAACCTGCAATTAAAGGATTGTTTAATATCAAGAGGCAATGGAAATAACTGTGTCTTCTTGAAAAATAAAGAAATTATAAGAATAAATTGTTTTGTTAGAAACACAACTGATAATAAAATTATCATCGTTGGACATAAATTGAAAATTATTAAACCTTTTGCAGTGTATCCAACAAACTCTAATATTTTAAGCATGTATGAAGTTACGATTGAAGAAAATAATTATGTACAATATTCTATCGAATCATTTGCACATAAAGGAATTTTATTGCCATATAAGGCAAATTATGTTGTAGCTCCAATTTTACATTACTTATGATTTATATTATGTCATTGTAAGTGATTACGATATTACATATTTAAATATAATTACATCTTTGTTACAGGCATTATGTAGTAGTAGAGTTTACGGAAGAGTGGGAAAATGGTACTGTCCCGATGGCTGTAGTGTCCAGCTTGTGGTTGACACACAAAAACAGCAAATATTATTGTTATTGGCCAAATTATTATTACAAGGGTTCTGAAAGAATTAAGGCTATGGTAGATCATGTATCACCCGATATTAGTAGATGTGGCTTAAGCATAGTTTCTATTAAGTACAAATCGGGTAAGTAATTTATTTATATCAGATGACATATATCTATCTACACCTTTAAATGATTTCAGATAATTATCAGCAAGCTGTTGCTAAATTAAAACTGCTTGAGAACCAATCATCTGTATCTCAAACTGATGAGGATGATGAAACCGAAAATCGCAAACGTCAACCCAAAACTCGTCAACCCAAAACTCGTCAACTGCAGGATTTCGTGGAACATATATCTTCAAGCGATGATGAAGAAATACCAGTTCCACCTAATGTGACTATTGATACAGTAGTTGCGAACAAACCCATTTTAAACAAAAGTATCAAGCATTTAGCAGATTTGGATACTCCGCAAATGTCACCTGCTGGGAGTGACAGTAGTGTGACTATAAGTGCCTCCGTCAGTAGTAAACATTTACCACCTCAACCTCAACAAACAAACGTGCAAAGTTAACGAAAGTATGAAATACCTATATAATGTAAACGTATGTTTTGTTTATGAATCATTTTTAGATTTATTAAGAGAACTAATACAAGCTGTATATGGAATTTCTAGGGACGTTCAGTATTTAATACGACTTGTACAAAATAGTAATATTGGTGATGACACTTTACAACCAAGTGCTGAATTAGACGTGTTACCTGCTACATCCTCAGAAGACTTGGAAAACCTAAACAGAAATTTAGAAAATGCTGACTTCTTAAATGCTTTGGTATATTTACTTTTAAATAGCTTAGATTTAGCATGTTAACATTATTATTGTAGAGTAATCGACACAACAAGAAGAATTTTAGCAAGGATTGTTGCACATGACGTATCTCTTACATATAATTGGTCGGGAAGAAATAAAAACAACTTCAGTAAATTGAAAAACGTTGTTAAGTTAGTACTGGGTGTGTATAATTCCATTCAAGTAACGATCAATTCTAAATAACTGAAATTTAATTTTTCTTTCTTCTTATAAATATAAGTTAACTTACAATTATAATTATTCAATTTCTCTTATTCATTTAAAAGATTATTGATTAATTTGATCACTACGAGCTCAATTGCGTTAAATTCTTAAGTAAGACGAATTATGCATGGTATTTTAGCACCAATTAATTTTTTTAGTCGCGGTAAGGAAAAATCCATTAAGTAAAAGTGCTACCCAACTCGAAGTTGAAGGAGTGATCAAAGTCTGGTTACGTAGTGCTCCAGAACGAGAAGGTGAACGCGTAAAGCGATCTAAACCAAAATGTATTTAGTTATTATTAAATGTGTATTATACATGTCACTTTTCAGCTTTT
The DNA here is from genome assembly GCA_035610365.1 of Aquatica leii. Classification (NCBI taxonomy): domain Eukaryota; kingdom Metazoa; phylum Arthropoda; class Insecta; order Coleoptera; family Lampyridae; genus Aquatica; species Aquatica leii. Next base: position 65,541,628 of record CM069432.1, read on the forward strand.
ATTTCCATGCTTTAATACGAATATCCAATATTTACATTATATTAGTATTTTGTTTTTAATATAAACAATTTTTTTATTACGTTTACGAACCTGATTATTTTATATAAAATCAAAATTATATTATTGTACTTAGAAATAAATTACATATTGTTTTAATGAAATTTTGTATTATTTTGATAATTTTAGTTAGTTAAGTAGTTAGTTAAGATGAGAGCAGTTTAATTTATTAATGGGTTTCTAGTGGCAGAATATCTTTTATTATGTACAGGCACTATAATGGTTATAAACAGTATTCCAGTATTTGTATGGTGCTAGGCCATTACCGGGTCAGTATTGGCAAACTACCAATGGCCCTGATAACGGCCAGCAAAACGCGGGGATACGGAACCAGTAATGCATGCCTGCAATGGCCCAGCAAATGAAGTGATGGCTACCGTATAATTTACCACTACTGGTCCATTATTCAGTGTTTGCTGGGTACCTTAAAAAAATATGGCCCCAAAATTTGACTTCCAATCATTCCTACCCAGATGTTGACTTTCTGCTGGTATTGGGTGTGTCCTTCTAGATACCAGTAAGGATTTTGTGAAGACCAGTAACGTGTGTTTTGTTTGGTCATTGTGCTGTTTAAACAAAACGTGGCCTCATCAGTAAAAATGATATTTTTATGAAAATGTGCATCTCGTTCAAGTTTGTTTGTTATTGTTTCACAAAACTCCAGCCTTCTGTCCAATTCTTCTTCAAATAATTCTTGAACTACACAAGATTTATAAGGATGAAATTTTTCTTTTTTTAAAACGTCATGTATAGCCGATTTATTCAAATTATGGTCTCTAGCAATTTGCCGAACAGAAATTTGTGGATTTTCCTCAACAGACAAGAACACATTTTCTCGTTCTACATTACTTAATGACAAAGGTCTACCAGTTCTACTCGCATCTTTCACCAAACCTGTCTCTTGAAATTCCCGCCAAATTTTGCTTACCGTGGACTGCGAAATGTTTAATTCTGGATGCAAGTTATTAAATAAATTACATACTTCGTCTTGGGTTCTTCTTCTATCCCCATATCCCAGAATCATTAAAATTTCAATTCTATGTTTCTCAGATAATTGAGCCATATTTCAAGCACTAACAAATAGCAAAGTGTGACAGTGTTCTAAAGTGCATTCAATTGTTTCAATGCTACATATTAGGTACCTGATTAATACTGCTCAGTAAAATAAATTTGTTAGACATGTCATTGTTTTTCTTGAAAATTTTTTGATGTAAAGGTATTCAAGTTTCATATGGTTGAAAAGAGAAAAAAAGACTCTATCAAATGAGTATAATAAAGACGTGCCTTGCCATTTAAAAAAATGTAAGTGTTATTCGTTGCGATTTTGATACATTTCGGACACACTAAAAACGATAAAACGCCAGATATAAGATAATAAAAGAGTAAACATAAACGCGTTCTATTTTATTGAAATCAAAAGACTGTGTCTATTATTGTCACAGCAAGTTTGGTAGTTCATATCTCAAAAATATTTACCAATTTTATATATGAAAATGTATTTAGTGCCACATTTGATCGTTAATAATAATAATTCTAACGGTAAAAATTGTTTTTTTAAACATTAAAAATATAATAGTATATTATGATTGTAGAAGTAAGCCGTTAAACTACGTGCGACGCGTTTAAAAGCACGCGACAAAGTGAAAAGTACCTTATACAATACAAATTAGTTAACATTTGTTGTTTACGTTTCTATGTAAATACGGTGTTTTTGAAAATTGTTTTGTAAAAAAAGGATTAGTTTGAAGAAAGCATTTTCGGGAAATCAAAGAATGCCTATTGTAAAACATATGAACAACTGCTTATGTACAGCTTTACCAAACTTACAAAAACCATGGGTAGGCGTGCCTGGGGGAACTCGTATCGCACAAGGTACAATCGGATGAAAAAGTATTTCGACACTAATTTTTAAAATTGGGCAACTACTAAATACGAATGTATCACTGGTTGCATACGCTGTAGTTAAAAAAATCTTTTCATGTAACGTATGAATAATATTGATCATTGTACGAACATCTCATTTAATTTAATCAAATCAAACTAGTTGTTTAACAAATCTTTTATTAAAAAAATTACAAAGCAGAAAAGTGAACATAATTATTTATGTAAAAAAACAATGTAATTATCTCTTATTTATAAAATGACATACAGTAGGACCGAGGTCGATCTTTGATTAATCATCGTTACCTGAAGATTTACTTTATTTGGTTGCCTAACCGTCTTTATCTGATTCACAATTATTAACTGTAAACGTCATACTTTTCACAAGCTCAGATTCAATTAGATTTGTCACAATGAAAAAAAGGCAAACAGTATGTTCATTCTCCCTTAGTAGAATATCTATTAAATAATTTTCTGATGTGAGATATTGTTTAGCTAACATTAATAACTTTGCACTTCGCATTTAAGTTCTCGTAGAAATCCCATTTGCTTCCAACCACCAACGAATATCTTCTTTTCACTTACTTTTCAACGGTGAAGACATTGGGTGGTAAATTTGAAGTAAATTGCTTCTCAAGCTATTGCGTAAAGTTTGTATGGTTTATATCATTATAATAGTTGTCGGAATAAGTAACTGCTTGTTTACTATTGCCTTTAGCACCATTCTCTCATCTTTGTCAAATATTCTAAGCGCCATGCTTCAATATCAATTCGTTTCATTACAAAATTGCGCATATTACAGCATTTATTGTAACAGAACACAAGTTTAAAAAAAAAAAACTTTCGTAAAGTTCACGTTCTTCTATGTAGCTAACTTTGCTGTTAATTTTTTCAACTAATACTTTGGCTGTAGGTAGTTGATCAACTGTATATATTTCATGCACAGATTTTAAAACACCTTGATCAAAATCATCCAACCCAATCTTATTCGCAGCACCAATTTGACACTTTTTTCCTTAACTTCATAAGAAGGAGTTTCCGACATTAACTTTTTTCTAATTTTTTAAAAATAAAGTTAAGAATTTCCTATTGCAGCAGCAGCAAGTTTAAAAGCTTTTTCAATTAGATATATCCATTGACCAGCTACTTTTTGTTTATCGAAGAGACCAATGACATTACAAATAATGTTCCGTGCTTCGATAAGAAGTTTTTTTCGGGTTCTACTTTCTATTAATTAATACTGTATAACAACAGTTACTTTAATTATTACTCGTTTTGTACTATAAATACAATAAATAACTTTTAATCTGTGTTGTAAATAAAATAGAAATAATTTTAACTTAAAAATACTTTCCAATTGTTAATAAAGGTAAATTGAAATATATTGTCCTAAAACACAAACAAAACAAAAATTCAAATATAAAATCAAAAAGGAATATAAAAAGCTAAAATAACAACTAAAATAATAACCAAAATTAAAAAAATAATAATAAATCAATGCTTATGACTTTATTTGTACTTTAACAAATCGTGTTACATGATTGGTTTACACAATTTGTTCGCATATTTTCCGGGGTTTTTGTAACCTTGGTAGCACAGTAGATAGAAAATAAAAGTTTGAGAAGTGTAAATAAATTATTTATGCTTGCTTTCATTATGGAAATAGTAACATTGATTGCAATTATAATTTTTTTTATATTTTATGTTTTATGACAGTCTAGCGTTCATAAATCGTCTACATTATAAAATATACATTCAAAATTACAAGCAATGTTTACACTCAAAAAGGGAGTGAATCTGGCAGCTTTTCACAAGCAGCATGCGTTTATGAAGGCGGTAAATAAAAGTTGGGAAGCTAAAAAGTATTTTGTTTTTACGGAAAAAGAACTTCGTAACCTTTTTTTGAGCTTCTGATAACTTTTTCTTATTTCTACATGTACTGATATACAATAGTTCTGACAGGGATTAATGGCAGTTACTTCATTTTTTAGGTAATTTTAGTTTGTGGTGTGTTTGGTTCGGAAGATACGAAATGTTTGATTTACGCATGTTTGATATTTAAAAAGAAGGTTCTGGTTTAATCACATACATTCGTTCATCAAAAACTGGAAGGTCGAAAATTTATTATCATTGACGATTCTGATATAGAATATGTTAAGTTTTTTAACAAATACTTTTCTCTACGTCCCAAAAATGTAGTTACAGATTGTATTTATTGAAGTACGCTTATAAGAAGTGCATCAAGCAAGTTTTGGGATTAACACCCTTAATAGATGCCCTTCTCTTGTAGCATATTTTTTGAAATTTTCGGACTCTGCGAGATACACCGACTATGCTGCCAGCAGAACATTTGCAATAATTATGGCAAATCAAGAGAGGAGTGTAGATAAGGATAAGCGTCAAGTAGGCTGGAAATCTTCGACGGTTACTGCTAGCTACATTGAAGAAGATATCGTAAACAAATTAAAAATTTTAAAGTGCGTTGTTGAAGATTTCATTGGGACGACTACTACGTCATCATTGTCAGTTAATACTTGTGATTCTACGATAACCGAAGCAAGTAATAACGATCCGGAAATTGCTGGAATCTATATATCAAATAAGAATTGTACATTTAACATTTATTTAAAATAACAACAATACTGTTCAATAAGAACTTTAAAGACCTCTAGTGTTTTAATGTTGAAATTTTACTTGTTTTTTTTAAACAGGTATTATGATGCAAGTGTAATAAATAAATGTTTTTGATGAATTACTAAAATGATTTTGTATAAATTGTGATTAATGCAAATCACGTTAGAACATAGTGTTTCTTGTAATAAATTAAACTGTAAAATTTGAAGTATGTTTATAAACTTACTTATGTTTTTAAAAAAGTGGCTTAAAAAAATATTTTAAGAACATATTGGTATTCTTTCTCAGAAATAATAATAACTAACATAGAATAAAAATTATTTTATTTTTAACCGTACTGCAATAGCTAAAAATCGCCGGAAACTAAAAAATCAAATTTGTTGCTTAAAGTGGTTTAGATAAAACCGAATTTAAAGCAAACGTACTCGTATCACTTAAACAAAAAAAATCAGTTTATAAATAAAGGATGTATAGTGATATTAACAACGCAGTAGAGTGATGTGTATCGTGTCCCACATACAATAGTAGTAATATTAAATTATCTGTTGTTTTAATTACAACGAATAAAGCAATTGTCAAACAAACATGTTTAGAAACTGTTCAAGTAGTGATATATTTTTTAAACTATTACAAATACTCAACAAATTACTACAAAAACACTAGGTAACAACTTCAAATCTTACCTAAAAATAATTTTCACATAGATAAATCATGCAAAACTTATTAAAAATAAACAAAATTTGAATAAACTTATTCCTAAAAGAAAGTATTAAATTGAGTTAGTTTAACGTTGAAACGGGCGATTAAAAGCTATGTAATAATTTGGCAATAGTAACTGCGACTAAACATATATAAAGTTTAAAAAAAAATATTGTCTGCAGTATCATTATTTTGCAATACTGCTACATAGAATGAACAATACCAAAACTTCTTGAGAATTTGACCAAATCGATATGGCCCCTTTCTAATAAAAAAAATAAACAAAATCAGTCAGTGTGGTAAACAGCAATCGCTGAACATACATAAAAAATAAACATTTTGACGAATTGGAAACGGCTTTCATATTTTTCAAGTCGGTTGAATAGAAAAATTAATATCAAAACATAACTTCACCAAGCAATTTATAAATTAAAACACAAATATTTAAAAATATTTTGATTTATTAAAAACTTTAGACTTCCTCAAATATTTTATTTGCTGTAGACGGTAGACATCTATTACAAATAAATTTTATACAAAATTATAGCACTCGAGCGTCATGTAAGCAATAGTTTTGATAAAGTGTAACTTTATTTGAAGCTTAAAAATGCACATATTTAACTGTTGTTTTCTCTCACTCTCGTCTCATGACAAACTTGAGTTTCGGTTGTTTGCTGAATAAGTGAATTGTTATCAAAAGTTTGTGCAAATACTAAATAAATAATAAAAAATATGTCAGATATATAGAGATAATAACAAGGCTTTTGCTGAGCATTTGTATTTGGTTATTTATACACAAGCTAAATCTATGTTTCGCATTACAAACTTCTATTTTCCAAGTATGTGACTACACATCTCGCGCACGTGTATAAAATAAAAACGAAAATTACAAATATTATTTCATTTAGAAAAAAAATTAAAGGAATAAAACAAGAAATAGATACGTGACAGAATATTTTGTTTTAAGCCATTTTTTACTAAGATTTTCAAAAACTCTAAAAAAATAAAAGAATATTATAATTTTAATATGAACTAGAACCTATAAAATATTTTCATGTAGTATCGCTAAGTAAGAATTATGGGTTTCAATGCTCAACACAATTTCCCAAACGACACAACGCCAGAAACAGAAAAAATCTCAAACTGGTTTATCTGTTGCAAATATCACTTTCTTTTTAGATTTTGAAACTGACGGATTTATAAAAAAAAACGTAAACGAGATAGCTTTAAGCTTTTTGTAAAGTTTGAACAACAATGGGAAGATATTAAAAAAGAACTTAAGTATACAAATAATAAGTTGAATTAGTTGGTTACTAAATACAGAGATGTGTTTTCTAACTTAAAATATTAATGAAAGAGTCTGTTAAATTGTTTTTATGTATTATTATATTACAACAAAAAATATGTTTATATGCAACAATATTTAGTCAATTTTTTCGATGATACTGATTATACATAAAAAAATTACTTATTTACGAAAGTAACAATAATAATCATCATAACGTATGTAGTGTCACAAAACAAATTCTTACGGTTTATGATCTTACATCCAGTCTGTATAAATTTTCCGGTTTTACTTCAAAAATTACACATGTAAAAATCAAAAACAAAAAAAAACGTTTTCTTTTTAAACCGAATTTAACACGAATTTCTTAGATTATACGGTATAGCACTGAAATTAATTTCCTTAACTGAAATGTTTATTGTTGTAAAATCTGGTGTGCCATTATAACCTCTTTTATGTTTGGTAAGTCCAAACCACTAATGTTTTCGAAAATATTAATACTGCTTGCTGAGCTTATAAAATTTCTTTCCTAATAACAATACTTATGTAAAAAATAATTGTTAAATATTTAGAAATTTTCATTATTTGCTTTAGAAAATGTTGTCGATTTCACAATTACATTCACAGCTTGTTGTGTTGCCGTCTATAAAAGCAGCAACTCTCACTAGCATATTTCGTTTATTGAAAAACTACGATGTTAAAATCATCAATTATACAGTTTGTTTAAATAATTATGCTTAGACAAATGCATTGTTGCCACATTGTCAACACGTTAAAAAAGTTTGTCGTTAACGTATTAGCGGTTTACGGTTTAAAATAGCTTTTAAAGCGTTAATCACTAAAATTGACGCCAACTGTTAGAAGTAAACGTTATCGTTGATTTTAACGATGGTAAATTGGAATAGAGCTGAATATTAGCTAATATTTAAATTATGTTATGTTATGTCAGTAAACATATAAACAAACGATTAGAAACCTATAGTCCGGTCAATTTAGACATTCGAAAGTGCATAAATTCCCATCAAGCTGAAAGTGAGTAAAATTGTTTAAAACATAATTAAAAACAACACTTCAAAACTCCCCATCGTTCCGGTACGAGGAAAAAATTTGACTCAAGGTCAAAGGTCAAAAAAATGGGTTTTTTGCGATTTTCTGCAAAACGGTAAGTTTTATCGCAAAATCACTTCAGACACAAAATGTAGATCATAAAATTATCCATAAAAGAGGTATTAATTATTTTCAGTTGTTTACGAATTTTTAAAAATTATATATATATATTAATTATATATAAAATTATATATATATTAATTATGTTTTAAACAATTTTACTCACTTTCAGCTTGATGGGAATTTATGCACCTTCACTCTTATTTTTTGGTCTAATTTGACCGGACTACTATGTCTCACGTTAATTCATATTTCGGTTTGCCTCTATAATTAATTTTAAAGAAAATTCATACAAGAGATATCTATCGGTGACTAAGGTGGGAGTGAAATTTTTGTATTACATTGGCTACTATAACATTGATATAGAATTGTACAAGTCAAGACGCTAATCAGAAAAATTTAAAGTGCTGTAAAAAGCTGAGTATTGAATCTTTTCAGAATGAACTTTTAAACTACTGAAGCAATAAATAGAAAAGCATCAATCCAAAATGTAATTTTTAAAAATTTGTAATGTAATGTAATTTGAACAAATAATAGATAAAGAAATTCGTTTTCAAAAAATACTTTATTTGTTATAATAAACGTGCAAAGTAATTGTTAATTAAATTTTGTCTTACCACAATTAGACCATAATTAATACATATTTATATTAATACAGTGGTTTCAATAATTTATATTTTTTTTGTTAAACGATATTATTGAAGAGACTTTAAGTCGTGTAGATCATAAAAAATTTGTATCTTGTAGTATAAAATTTTTTACATTTGAACCGTTTGACAAAATCTAACTTCAAACACTGACAATATTGTCAAATAAAAAAAATCATATAGTTTGACTTTAACATATATCATATAAAGCTCGAATTAGAATTTATCTAGAATGCGATGAATATGACCATTACAAATATGATTAAAATAAATAAAATTAAAAAGAATGTTTAAATCACTGAATAAAAAACCCAAAGTTAACACTATATTTACCCAAAAAAATTTGTATTACAATTTTTTAGGATAGACATATGAGCATATTGCGTACAATCCTAATAAACTTTTAATTTTCTGACGCAGATTTTATATATACAATATTTGCTGTAGATACATATAGAAAATGCTTATGTTTTATTTAAGTACGTAAAAAAAATTGTGTTTTTTTTTAAATAAAACCCCTTGTATATTACTATATTTTTGGATTATCTAATCAAAATAAACGTGTATTTTAAAAATGTTTATGAAGCCTAAACTTTAAGATTTGTTAAATTATTTGAATTTTGTCAATATATAAGCTAAGTTATGTGAGCAAAATTTAGAGTAAAGTGTAGCAGTAGATCATATTTTATATTCCAATTATAATTAACTTTACATCTTATACAGAGTGTTCAAAAATTAACTTTATTACTTTAAAACTCCATATTCTTTAATTTACCAGACAATTATTTATCAAATAGTATTAGAATGTTCTATAAGTAATTCTTCTAGTTACTACACAATACGCCAAATAATCGTTTTTTGCACCATTTGATGTTTTTTCGGATAATCAGCAGTTATAAGAGTAAGAATTTATAATTCAACAGACTATAACAGTAATAATAATAATAACTAATTGGTGCTATAGAGATCGTCGTAAGTTGGTATTTGGATTTAATAACAGCGTAATCAAAAAAATTGTATCGTAAAAGACACGATTACAATCCACCATACGATACAACTTTTTGAATGTCGCGGTTATTAATTCCAACTACTAACTTACAACGATCTCTACAGCACCAATTGGTTAAATTTTATACGTGGGCTCGTTAACCACGAAATGGCGTTGACCACAACAATTTTATATGTATCTACAACGAAACAGTAATAAAATCTATAGAAATATGTTAGTACAATTGTGGAAATACATCAGAGAGTATTTCCCAGTGCTGATGATCCCTAAATGGATGAAAGGGCCGTACACTGGTTCTCTCTGGTGGTAATTTTTGCAATTGTACTGATATAGTAACTTACACTATATATTTGTTGGTGAATTATAATCGTGTCTTTTACAATACAATTTTTCAAATTACGCGGTTATTAAATCTAACTAGCAACTTACGAGGATCTCTATAGCACCAATTGGTTAATTTTTTTACGTGGGTTCTATAACCACGAGATGGCGCCGATCACAACACTTTATTAGTAATAACGTACTAACGATAAATCATAAAGAAACAAATCGATTGGAAGAAATTGATTTTACAATTGGCTCTTTCTCCGAAATTAATGACTACAAATGTTTTCATGAAAATACATAAAATGGATTGTCTAGAATACGTTACCGGCAACACCACACGATATATATATGAGAAAAAAAACACATAAAAAGTAACTTTTGAAACTAATATTTAGCAAATGTTGACCAGAGTTAGCAATGGTTTTCAAAAAAGTATGTGCCTGGAAATAAACGGTTGACATTTTGAACATCAGTTATAAATATTTTTATTGCTGCTGCTGCTATAACCTGTTAGTTAGGTCATAAATTACGTAATTAGACAATAACATTGTTACTTTTCAATGTTTATACATTGCAATTTTAGCCCGCAGTTTATTCAAAACTTCTTTAAATTACGCGAGTATAAAAACAGTTTTTAACGTTTTTATCTCTATTACCATTTACATACTATTATTTATGCATAGTAAATTTACACTATGAGATGGCTCTACCATTGTATTTCACTCATGTTAATCACATCTTTTATTAATATACAGCTATAGAACTGTCAATAATTGTGTGGAAGTGCAGTTTGTTTGTTTTCCCACAGCTGAAATAGCTCAAAAGAGCAAAACAGCTGTTCAGTGGTTCACTCTGTTGGCATTTTTTACATTTGCATTGACATTTCTTACCTTACAATGTTTATACGTTGTGATTTTAGCCCGCGGTTTATTCAAAACTTATTTGAATTGCGCGGGTATAAAATCAACTTTCAACGTTTTCATCTCTATAGAAATTTGTATACAATTATTCATGTATAGTAAATTTATCCTATGAAATGACTCTACCATCGTATTTCACTCATGTTAATTATAAATTACGTTACAAGTTTATAAAAATTGTTTTTATTATGATTCTTAAGCTTGCAAACTAACTGACATTTAAATACAACTAGATTCTAGAACTTTATTAAAAAAAAACTGCAAACGGTACAAAAAACCATTATGTGGCGAATCACGTAAAAACAGGAAGACTTATAGAACACTCTAATACTATTCGATAGGTAGTTCAAAAGCACTTTTTCTGGTAGATTGTGGCGTTCTATTTAAATTAATCAAGTTATAGTCACCTAAATTTCTTAATTGATAGGTTTTAATTTTTGAGCACGTTGCATGAGATGTAAAGTTTGTTATAAGTGAAATATCAAATTTGATCTATTGTTGCACTTCCGTAACTTAGATACTTCTTAAGTATCTCAAACATGAAAATTTTTACAAAATTCAAACTATTATAAAACCTTAAGATTCAGGCCTCATAAAGGTTATTAAAACACAAACTTATTTTGATTGGAGAATCTAAAAATCCAATAATATACACTTTTTTGATACTTTTACGGCTTTTACCACACATTGTATAATTTGAAAATACTTTTAAAAAGTAACTATAATAGATTTTTATACAAATATCTTAAAAATTGAATGTTTTGAAAATCACGTATTCTGGTCACATTATTCCAAGCCGTATAGCGTAAAATACATAAGACGTAAGTGTTTTAGAACAAGTATTCTATCAGAAGAGTAAGGATGTTTAGATGCTGTTATTAAAAATAATTTCAGAAAATTTACATTTATTGGTGGTGGCGAAGAAAATATATCCTTCAAATATTTTTTTATATTTATATAAACAAAAATAGATAGATAGATCAAAAACAATCATATGGTATATCAACACATAAAAGGTGGGTTGCACAAAGCAAATCAAAAATGTAACAACTGATTATTTCTCAAAACAATTGCTACATAGCCAATGAAACCAAGCTTATTGGTGATGTAACAATCGATTTCAGAAATAATCACTGCCACATTTTTGATTTGCTTTGTGTAACCCGCCTAAAGGATATAGAATCAAAGAAATATGGGAAGATCACTTACGACGTCAACAGAAAACAACAGAGCAACAGAGCAACAACATCAAAAAGAAGGTGGAAAACGAAAAGAATGAAAGAAGCAACAAGGAAACTAACACTACACACTGTAAAAAACTAAAAAACGGCAAATCTTGGGGAAATAATAGTATACCTAACAAATTATTAAAATACAAAAAAGAAAAGATAGAAAATAAGATGCTCTAGCTCAATAAAGAGATTTGCAAAAGGAAAACCATGCCAAAGGAATGAGGCAGATGAATAATAATTAATGAAAAATCCAAATACAGGCAAATTTTATTACTTACTGTAATTTTGGTTGCTGCTGCTTCTTTTCTTGTCTTTAATACCTAAGACTGTAAATATTATCAATACTGAATTTCATTTATTGAATAACATCGATTAAATAATGTGAGTTATCTTTACCGTGTTTGATTCTAAACTATATTACTATTTAAAAACTGAAAGGTTTCAGATTTGCTTTAACTTGTTACAATATTCATATGGTGTTACGTACAAAAACGAGTAGCTGCTATGAAGCATTTTTCTTACTGCGGTATTAATTAAAAATTAACTTGTTTAAGGTTTTACACAGTGGCGGCTTCTCTATTAGGTCATTTGGTCAATGACCCTCCAAAAATGAATAAGAAAGGTATTTTATTTGCTTTAAAATTACAAAAAATTTGCGTTTAAATCAAATTATCAGCGTTTAAATTTCTTGCGTTTAAATAATTGTCAATTTAAACGCAACAGATACGAAAGCTTGCGAATTTATCCGAGGCTGACACGAACTTTTGCCCGCACTTACATTATATTACGATGATAGTTATTCTAATCAAGAGTGAGACACACATAATACACTTTTATGCGAGTTAGAAAAGAAGATAAGTAAATGTTAAAATTCGTTCGCTGGCTGTGGCTGGGTTTTCAGCCGGCCGCCTACGCCAAAGATAATACTCAGTGCAATTATCTTTGAGTGCAATGCTATCATTGCTTACGTGACTTACGTCATCTATCGTTATCTTCGCAGCACGTGTGTGTTAAATACAGATTTCTTATCACATATGACAGTAGTTTTTGTTTCATAATAACTGTGGTACAAGACGTTAAAAAATAAATAGCTAATAATTGTTTACACATCTAGAATTTATACTTTACTTCAAATTCGACCAACCAGTAAACATAAAAATAAAGAAGTTTACAGTAATTCAAAGAATCTGTGTATGATTCGTTAGATTGGATTTGTGGAATTGAAATAAATAATATATTTTAGTGTTTTCAGATGATGCATTAATCATTATGTTGTAAAAAAATGTTACAGATTTATAGCATTTAAAAGAAAAAGTAAAAACCAATTTGTGAAGTCAATTAAAGACTATAATAAAAAAATGTTTGTAAAAACTAAAAATAGATACATATATTAAATAAAACAATTCATTGACTTTACATATGACTACAGTGGAAAGAGAGCGATATTTCTCTATGTTAAAAATTCAAACATTTCTACGTAATTGGCAATACTATGAGACAAGAAAGATGTGCATTTCTATGCTAAGCATTGAAAAATCATTGTAAATTTTAATGAGCTTGCTATTGATTATTTTGGTAATTGTAATTATAGACGAATATCTTAAATTTTAAACATAATTGATCTTAAATATAAATCAGGTTACTGTAAGAATGTTTTTTAGCCTTTTTGCGATCATTGCGTTTTTTTTTAAATGACCCTCTTGTATGATTGACCACCAGCCGCCACTGGTTTTACAACATAAAAAAAAGATACATTTTATACACTTGCTACTGTTAAATAGCAAATGTTTTAACACGAATTAGTTTTAGGTTTTAAACAAACTTTTATTAATGTTGTAAAAACGTACGACTCTAAACAAGCAATTAACTTACTATTTTTTGTTAGTTGAATTTTTATAATTTTGTTATTTAAAATCGTTTCCATACTTCTTCTTCTAACTGTTGCTTTTAGTAACATTTGATTTGATAATATGATAATTGTCAGTTTACTATATTAATACACCCTTTAAAATATATTTTAAATTAACTTAACACATCAACCGCTACGTGAAGCAAGTGTGTTTCGCAGGTAACCGATTCATTCAGTCCATGTGAATCGCCTGTGATTCGCATGCATCTTTTACTTTTAATGCTCGTAGTTCACGGGTGATTCACACTGGCCATATAAATACATAGTGGCTGCTAAGGCGTGGCCTGTTGAACAAAATAAGCTGGTTAGCCTACGTAAACATTGTTTAGTTTTGTTTTCACTTGACTCTGAAGTGAATATTCATTTTTGCTCTTTTCAATTACTTAAACTAGACATAAACAACTTTATTTCCGTTATACGATTCTTATTACGCAAAAACAAACACAAAATGAGTAACTTATGAGTAGATCAAATAAAAATAAACAAAAAGCAACGTCTGGCAAAAAAAAACAAAAAAAAGTTATACTTATTCTAATGTGCAAACATGAGAAGTTGTAAAGCAAGGAACACAATAATATTTGTCACACTGAGCGCATTTCCATTTAGTTTGTAGAGCTTGTTTGGTAGCCACCTTTCTTTCGCTTTCTTTAGATATATTAGAGTAGCAAACGCAGTATCTTCACTTATTAGAAGTGCCTACATCTTCTAAAAGATGTTTTATTTTATGTGTAAGTGCTGCATCTTACTGCTTGTTCTGATCATCTGGAAACAAGTTTAGTAAATACATAGCAACTTGCTCTCTAAATGTTGTAATTGTGATGTTTTGTCCAGTGACTGATTTGAACAAGATATATGCATTTACCATAGCAGCTCCTAAAAGCAATTCTATTTCTTTCGGTACCATTTTATCCCTTTCCTCAAAGCTGAGAAATATACTTTGATTTGATCTGATAAATCAATAAATGCTTTGCATGTGTTGTATTTAGCAACGGCATCAGGCTTATCAAATTCCACATTACGACGTGACTTGACTTTGACCATTTGACCAAGGTGCTTAGTAGGTAATGTAAGTACATTTTTTTTATCTTGCCATTTAGTTACTACTACCCCTGTGTTACTTACTTGGCTGAAAGATTCACACTTTTTTAACTTTTTATTGATCACATCTTTCGGATTGTTTTTACGGTTCTTTCTCAAAGTACCTACTAAATGGGGTTTCCTGTCTAAGAGTAGATGTGCCAATTCCATACTTGCGTAGTAATTATCTACGCAAATACTACGACCGCAATCCAAAAGGGGTTCACACAAAGTCATAACAACGTTGGTCGGTACACTTGACCCATCTATTTTTTCTTTTTCGCAATAAATTTTCAAGTCATAGGTGTATCCCTCTTCAAGGCATAATTTATATAGTTTTACACCAAACTTGTGCTTTTTATTCTTTATGTATTGCAGAATAGACAGCCTACCACGGAAAGGGACTAGCGTTTCGTCAACACATACTTACTCGTTTGGAATGTACAGTTTTTGCAAATTTTCTCTTAAATGATTTATTAGGGGTCCAACTTTGTATAATTTGTTGGAAGTATCAGCTTCTTGATTATCTTGAAAGTGCTAATTTGCTAACAATAACTCAAATCTGTTACGTGGCATTACACATGCCACTTGGTTTGCGTAAATTTTCTTTTTTAAGCAATAGTCTGCTAACTTAGGAGCACGAAAGAGACCCATCTAAATTTGTAGTCCTACAAAAACCATAATTTCGTCAGCGTTGGTATCTTTCTACTTGTTTATTCGAGCCCATTTTAGTAGTGTAAAACTTTTTTCCTGATTAGCGTAACGGTTAGTTTCCGTTACAATATGATCTAAAAGATTTTCATCAACAATCAACTTGAAAAAGAATACTGGCAATTTATCAATATGCTCAAATAAATCAGTTAAAACTCCCTTTTCAGGAATATCACAGTTTTTAAGATATTGACCAGTTACGTCTTGCCATGTTAGTGTTGGAATCAGTTCTTCATCTTCATTTGAGCTGTCAACTCAAACTTAATTGATGACTGCTTCTATGGCGTCTGAGACTGGATCATTTCTTTATAGCTCCTGGGGAGACGCTAAATTTGTATTGTATTGTATTGTATTGTATGTTTGTATTCATCCCCATCTGACAAAGCCTGAAAAAGTTCGTCCTCTTCGTCGGAGAGTACCTTGTCTATTAGTTTCTGAATATGTTCCTGTTCCTTTTAGTAACTATACATTTTTTTCTAAAAAACGTATCAAATTACGGTGTGAACTAAAATTTACTTATACAATCTTACCTTTTTCAAGACAAATAGCTAATTACACAAATCTTTTAACACACTAAATCACATTGCTCTTTACTGTACTGCTAACACGATGCAACTTCAAGTAAGCAACACAAAGACAGATTATGTTTCGAATCAACCACGCACGCACCACGCGGCCTATTAGGTAACTTTAGTTCAGGAGGGAGCGCGAGACACACTTGCTTCACATTCAAAAACATTATTTTTGGCAAGTTTTCCTAAAACATAATACCTTGCGGCCCAGTAGGTTCCAAACTTTTTTTTGTATTGTGGCGGTTAACGTGTTAATTTGTAAGAAATATAGAATTACAAATTTAAATTATTGGTTAGGTTACAATACAAAAATTTGACTTTAGTTACTAAATGTCAACCAAAATGCTCATTACTTGGCAAACGCATTAAGAATACAATAAATTGTGAACTCTTGAATTATTTTTTTAAATAATTGCTACTTTAAACACACAAATCATAAATCATAAATTTAAAAACAAAAAAACTAATAGGTACGCAATCAACAACGTTTTTTTAATAATTAAGTTAATATAAAAGTAATTATGTTGTTTGAGATTTTTGTTTTAAAAGATTTTAGATCAAAAGAAAATAAAAAACAAATTCTTCAAAGAGATTTTTTTAGAAACCTTAATAGAAACGCAAGACAATATTTTTAATTTGTAAATATTTTATAAAAAATGTGGATGTAACTATAAAAAATTTCTAATAATAATTTCAAATTAAATTTTTTCGTACGTTTTAATCAAATAATAAAATGACTACTTCCGGTTATCTAAAAAATAACAGTAAATTTTTTAATTTCAAACGTAGTATTAAATTTTTATGTTACATTTTATTTGTCTTTTTATTTTAATAAAATTTTTATTCACAGGTTTTACTATAATATAAAATTTTACAGTAATTTTTTATGAGATATTTTAATGTTAATGAACATGTATACAAAATCAAATCTTTGTTACTTTGTTGTGCAGTTCTTAGTAACATTTTGTTGTGTTTATTTAAGATTTTAAATACACATTTGTTTAATTTACGTGCGATAATTAAACAGTTTTATTTAATTTTGTAATTAGCTTTTTACATAACAAGAGTTATGTTTCAATTAAGAATTTTTGTAAGACAATTAGATGAAGTTTTATTATAAAAACGATGAATTTAATGCTTGAATTTAATCTGCATGTTAATACCGATAAAAGTCATATTGAAGCTTTAATATTCGTAAATTTTTTAGATTTACCAAATACTGACTCAGATACATATTATATGGATAAAAAAATTAAGTAAATATTTAGTAATACTTCTGATTTTAATTGTATTTATAAATTTTATTTATTATTGTAGTCTAAGATCAAATCTAATAATCTCAAAATTTATAAAGCAAATAAAAGTAACTGTTTTGTTTGTTTTGTCAAATGTTTTATTTGTTTCTTCATTTATTTTTTATTTAAATAAAAAAAAATGATTAATTCATAAATTTTACAGTATTTTATGTTACTAATTAAATTCAATTCTAAATAATTATATACTTTATTATAACTATTATTTTAAAATATTAGTACACCTCAAATGAATTAATTTACAAGTGAAATCTATTTACATCATGTCGGTTTTAGTTTTAAACCCATAAGTACCAAGACAATCATACATTTCTGGTTAGTTAAATTTATTGCTTTTCTACAATAAGTTAGAACAATTTATGAATAATGTTTTCTTTTACTAATTTTTTTTCTTAACTTTCATGTGATTTTGATAAGCTTACTTACGCAATTATTATATATTTAAAACTGAGACGTTTAGAAAGCTAGTTAGTATCATCAAATTATCATTAACTTCAAAAGACAAACTTCGAAAAGGTTGATAAAGTTAGGATTAATTTTAAAGTTTATGTTAGAAGTAATACAATTAGGCGTTGTTTTATACATTATAAACAAGCATTTTATTTATTTATTTGTTTTTTTATTTTTGATAAATAATAATTTATTATTCGTTTTCTTACTACAAATACAACTGTGATCATTTATATTAATTCTTTGAGAAACATTTGAATTTGAAGGAAAATATTACTCGTTAGTATTTATAGCAAAATGTTTAATCAAAGAATTTAAACTCAGCACTTTCTGCTATAATTCACTCTTAAATACGTTTTGCTTTTAATTTATAACAATAAATGTATAACTAATTCACAGATGTTATAAAATATTTCATTAATTGTCCAGTTTAATTGATTGATCTTATAAAAATTTGAGACAGAAAACTTAATTAAAATCGAAATTCATTTTGACGTACTACATTTAGTACTTCAATTAGTTGGTTGGCAACATTTTTCTTGTAATTGTAGTACGTTTCATCACTTTGTCCTAGACACCAGTTGTATTAAATATGTGCGGTGATACGTTTTCATGTATTCTTGGCTGTCGTGTTTGTGGGTATATATCTTATGAATTGGAGTATTGTGTGACTTACTTGATGTCTACTTCCAATAGGTACCTACTATGTTCTTGAAAAACTTGCAGAAAAAAAACCAATTAGAGCTCGTTGAACAAAATCTTTGCCATAAAAGAAGATCCTTACTTTATTACCTAGTGATATAAGAAATAACATATAGACTATTATATGAGCATGACAAACTATGTGTAAAACAAAGAAACAAGATTGATTGCATGCGTTATGAATAAAATTATTTAACTGACTTCAATCAAGTTGACGTTTTGTTAAACACGGGTTGCTGCCATTTTCGCTTCGTTTTCGATTTGTAAAGAATGCTTCGTTATTGTTTTCATCTAAATCTCAAGTTGGAACAAATCTGAATTAATTTCTTGGCTAAACAAAAATATTTTGTAGAAAAGAAGTAAGAAGTGGACGAACTGTTACAACAACACAGGCATGAAGTCTTATGACTATCACCTGTCATTGTAAGTTTGATGCAGTCGAATTGATATTGACCCATACAAAGTCATATTACAATAAATAGGTTAGGACGGGTATGGAGATGAAAAAGTAATTTCAATGTGGAACGAAGCACTACAACAGTGTACTTTTGAAGTATGGGAAAAGTGCGTGATTCATATAGAAAAACTAATACAAAAGTGGTACAATCGAAAAAAGTTATTAGACATTACAGTAAAACCTTTAATAATAAATGTTAGTTTAAATGCAGGTTTATCAAAATCCTCAGATAGTGATGATTAAAATAAATCAGGTTTATAGTGTTTTTAAAATTGAACATTTTTCTAAACTACTTCAATTAATGATTTGATTTCACAAAAAATGTAATGACTACATATGTTTAAATCTAAATTTTACTTTAATAAACATAATTAATCAAAGATAAACAAATTGTAATCGAATTAAACAAAAATTAATTTTTAAGGTTAAACCTGTTGCTATAGCGGAATCAAGAGTACCAACTAACCAAGATAGCGAACACTAAATTTTTAATTGTAACTAATTAACTAATACTTAATTTGACTAATGCGTTAATCTTGACTCATATGAATACGATGATGACGTAGGGATATTCTATTATGGCAAGGATTTTACTTTTACATTTTTATAAACGACTTTTCTAAAGTCTGGCGGTTTTGATCTCAGAAACAAGTTAATGTTAGAAATATTTATTATTTGCGATATTTGTTCGTTACATTCTGTTTCAATTTTTAGGGATGTGTGATTACAAGCCTATCCAAATCTAGACGGGACGGTTATCAACTGTTAGTTTTCTTATTGTTTTTTTTATAACTAAACATTGTATAATTATATAAGTATAAATTTGCATAACTAACGCTAAGACGGAGTAAACTAGAATTACACACTAAACTAAACATTTTATAAAATATATTTATGAAAAAGAAATATGAAACTATAGTCCTCGCAATTTAACTTTCGATGCACGTCATTAACGTCAGTGACGTAGTTATTCAACCATGTTGTCGGTATTATCAAGTAAACTTACTGTCTCCGTACATTCTTAATATTACATTGCGAATTACGTTTTCATTAAATGTTGCTACATTCGTAACAGGTGTACTACGCTTACGTTTTGAGGAGATCTAAGAACCTCGTTGTTAGCAACCGCTGTACATACAGAAATAACTGTAGAATTTAAATATTATGTAAAAGGGTACCTCTCGCACAGCATTTACTGATATCAATGGACCACCATTATCTCGTTGAAGCTCAAAATAGTACAGTTTTGTATCAAAAATAATTATAAAAAACAATGAGCACTTTGACGTAAAAAACACAAATTAAATTTGACAGATGCCAACAACGCTGCAACTGTAGTAAGCACACCAACAACGTGACAAAAAAAATTCCATAAGACAATTCGGTATTTATTTAATTTTTGCTATAAATAGGGTGGTATGAATTTTACGTCATTAATGACGTGCATCGAAGGTTAAATTGCGAGGACTTTATCTTTGTTAAAACATAATCAGTTTTTCAAATTGCAATAAAAAACATAATTATGTAATTTTATATAAAATGTTAACCTTGTCTAAGCTAAAACTAACAATAGAAATAGTAAGAATCTAATAACTCAAATTAATTTTTAGCTTTAAATGAGACACGTGATGCTTAAGTATTACTAGCTACTACTTTAGTAAATCCATTTATTAATTTTGATAAACCAGTGAAAAGCATTTGAAAGTAATTGTATTACTAAAAAAATTAGTAGATACTTAAATCTAAATAATTTGATATTTATAATTACAAAAATAACAATATATTATATATTATAGTTTTGTTATAGATTTGAAAAAAATAAAAAAATTGAAAAATAGACCACAGTTGATAGTGCCAAAAAGCCAAGCGTCAAAAGAAAACTTTATTCAGTCAACGGCAAAAAAGACGTCATGAAATGGTGCGTGAGTGCACGGTCTGCGCGTCAGAAAGAATCTGTAAAGAAACGCAAAGCATCAGTGAATTAATATACCGTAGAAAAGTTTTGACGATTAACATTGAAAGGGCTTTCTCAAAATCAAGCAGCAGCAGTCGCAGCAGTTTGACTAGAAAATTTAAAAAATCTTTACGTTTCTATTGTGTTTGGTTGAGCTTTAATTTTTGTCAGTTGTGTTCTTTCTAAACATATTGTTTGTTTCAGTCTGTTCTTGTTTATAGTTCTTGTCGCCACTGTTGTGTATTATATTCAAAAATATTATATTTAGTTTAAATGTTTTTGTTGTTTCTAAGTTTGTAACGTTAATAATTAGTCACTTTGTATATTATCTATATTGAATCCCAATTTAAGTTAACTTGGTATATAGTTTTATCACTCTTATATCCAGTCAGATTACCTAGCTTGTCATTTTCATCACGATAACCGTAAAACGAAGACGTTGTAATATTAATGCTCAACGAAAATTATCAATGGCCATCCCATCGATTTCTATAAAAAATAAAATGGGAAAATACCTGATTTTAGAGGAATTAAGTTTTGCAAAACAAAACCTAATTGCCATCCTTGATTCGGCGAAGCTATTTGTATCAATTCTAATGTAATGTTATTTTGTACGTATTTGTGCTTAAAATTTATTATTCTTGTTTTAGCTCAACGTGATTTGTTTAAGATGCTATGACTAAACTTATACGAGAAAACATTGAAGTAAGCAATTTTGTAGTATACAATAGTAAGATTTGTTGCAAATATATTAACCTTTTGTTACCATTTAAAGTAATATGAACCCTCCAGTAGATTATTAATTAATGAATCGCACTGTGCGCACTGTGTGCTATTATTTAACGTTTCTGTCTACCGAATGCAGTGGTACGGTGTGATGCCTATCAACTCGTTTGTTCAATTATTATATTGTCATTGGACATGTGATATCTTATGTTTAATTGACGTTCTTTATTAAAATTTTCTACGTTGTTAATTTCTGACTTTGATTTGTATTTGTGTGCCACTGTTGACCTCTTTTAGTTACGGGTTGCTATCGCTATTTTGTTTTAATCAACAAAATCATCCTGTAACGGATATGGCACCTTTATAAATTCATTATTTTTGTTACATCTAACCGTAGCCACTCTTTGACAAAGTTAGTTAGTCCGTGGTAAGGTCCACAAGAACAAACAACCCGTAACAAGTTTACTTAGTTTTATTAGAAACATATGTTTGCAATTTGTTAAGTTTCTATAATTTTGTAAATGCCGTATCTGTTGGTAAAAGACGTTACAGCAAAAACAGTTGCAATCAGAAGAGAACCAAAATTAAGATTTTTTTAAATACTTAGGAAAATGTTGATCTGGTTAAAAAATACGTGAACAAAACTTTTATTTACCTATTTTGCTGTATTAGCGTAAATAAATTTATTAACTATAAAAATATTGTTTTTGTGTAAAATACTTACTCAGCCTCTTCGATGGTTTCTGTCATGGCTAGGAAGACACAATTGAGCAAAATAGTGGCCATAACAAAATAATCAAAATATTGATTTGTTGATATGTATATACACGCTTTGCGAATAGGATTCCATGGGCTGAAGAAAAAAAACGAATTGGTGGCGGTGAAACGATGTATGTAATTTTTACGAAATCGCTTGGAAACAACGCAGAATGTCTGAAACAAAACAAAAACATTATAACTTGGTTTTAAAGTATGTATCTATTTTTTATACACAATATACGCATAGAATAAATACTCAACATTTAATTATTTACAATAATTAAGTTAAAATTATTTAAAAATATCTATCGTTTAGCATGTATACAGTAAATTGCATTTTATACTCGGTAATATAAAGTTTTTTAGCGAGTTATTTTTGTAGCACAATTTTCTATTCTGGATAATTCCCGTGTTGTAAATATTTCACAAGCTGAGCTTTTGTTACACGTCGCAGTGGACATTCTTATGTCAGCCTCTAAAGATGTTAACTGTAACGTGTGACAAAATCTCGGCATGTGAGATTTCAAAAATATAGGAATTATCCTAAATACAAAATTGTAATATTAAAATATTATAATTTTTTTTTTCATTATCAACTAAGGACAATTGTCTTATGTATAGGACCTCCCACTAATCAATTATCAAAATATACATCGCGCATTATATAGCACATCTCATATATTTTTGACTATAACATAAAAAACTCATATGAATTGATCGACAAGACAAAATACCATAATACCTAATCATTACACACTTATTTTACTTAACGTTTCTTCATTATTTACCAGCATTACTAAAGAGCTCACCATACAACTTATAAACAAATAAATACTGGACTTTTAAAGCCGTTCTACTTTAGAGCTACACAATATTATCGATATCATTGAGCTTTTGTTTGATACTAATTATTTTACATATAATGACATGTATATTTAAAGAATTGGCACGGCTATGGCTAATCCAGTTTCACCGATATTAGCCAATCTCACTATGCGAAACGGAAAAAAATTACATTCTTTCTTACTTAGATGTGATACTTGGTAGAGAAAAGATTACTCGGTTCTTCATCAGCGAGTTACAGTAAACTGATTACTTAAAACAGAATACTCAAATACTTCTCTAAAAACCTCTACCACTAAAAACAAATATCAAAATAACTATGAAAAATAAAATTATTAATCTGAATAGTCCACAGTTTCACAATACAAACTTAACAAAGCTGAGAAAAATACTGAGAAATAATAATTAGCCTACAACTGACAACTACCCATCACCATCTAACTCACTTATCACACCAACACTATCTACACTAAAACCTTAAAAATCCAAAATTTAACAAAAGAATGATTCCAATTTGAAAAAAAACAAATTAACATCAAAATAACAATGTACAACACAAACACCATCTACCTTATATTACACAGTAAAATTCAATACAAAATCAATATATATAATATCTATCTATCTAAAATCTATATAGTAATTGTAAGATTAGATCCGCGCGAGCTTCCGCTTTGTACGCTACAAAAATTGTACTATATAGATGACAATTGCACAATTTATTGAGCACGAAATATACTACAAAAAAGTCTACAGGAGTGTATAATTATATCTAATAGTTTAAAGGCGAGTTGCACAAAGCAAATCAAAAATGTAACAACTGATTATTTTTCAAAACAATTGTTACATAGCCAATGAAACCACGTTTATTAGTGATGTAACAATTGATTTCAGAAATAATCACTTGCTACATTTTTGATTTGCTTTGTGCAACCCGCCTTAAGAGTAACAGAATTTTAATGTAATGTGAAATTTTCATGCAACTTTGCACACTTGTGTCTTCTAAACTATTGAAGGTAATTGTACCCTTCCGCAGATTTTTTTATAGTAAATTTTGTCTTCTAAAAATGTTTATGTGCAACTTTCCTTTGTTTTATACCGTTTTAGGGTAACAGTTTATTGGTTATTTTTAATTAATCATTTCAATACAAAAATTGTGGCGGTTTTGATGCAGGCATGATTTACAAGAAAAACAACTCCATATACCTAGTGTAATATTACAGCGACAAAGCTACCTTTAGTTGCAAAAAAAGCCGCGATTGTTACCAAAAGGAACTCGACTGAAACACACATGTTCTACTAAACTTTATTTATGTTCAAATTTTAAAATGCGCAAATGAAGTAATAATTTAATAAATCCAATTTATAATGTTTTATAATATAAACTATCAGTAATTACTAGTTTAAGTCATAAACGATTTCACTGTAAAGTTGTCAACATAGGACGGAAGTATGTAAAATAAAATTGTACCAACAGTCAAGCAATTGTAAAGATTATTAGCGTTATAAAATTGTTAAGACTAGAGAAAGGATTCATGTTAAAGTAAAATTTATCTCGATAATGTTTCTTTATAATCAGTAGCGCATTTGTTTAATATTAATAGGAGAAAAAATTATAGAATCGGTAAATTTTTATTCAATTTAAAACACGCAGTGCCACCCAGTAACAAACGTCGTAACATCTTAAGGATAAAAAGAAAGCAATAAGCCGCTTTCAACAGATTGAGTAACAAAAAGAAAAGCCAATTGGCAGAGTGGGTACTGAAAGGGTTTATAAACTTCACCAATCAGAAAAAAGCGTTTTAGGAAATAAAGTCAACATTGCGTACAAAGAAGGAGGCGAGTTTTAAACAAAGGTTTTAAAAACCCTGACGCAGTCCTAAAACAAAGAAAGTTGCATACTGGAGTGTCTCATTTGACTTACTCGCGAAAAAGAAGTTACTATCGGGTTGTTTTTTCGCTGCTTTTTTTTACCTACTCGAAAACGTTATTTACGCGTTAGTTTTTATTTATCCGAAGAAAAGTTTTTTTATTTATCCTAAGAAAAGTTACTGATGGGTGGGGTCTTTTTTTCGTACTCGCCGAGTTATTGACAGGTTGGTTTCTTTCACGTACATTTATTATTATTATTTTTCTTTGAGTACGTTTTGTATAAAGTTATTAGTTACTGACAAATTGTTACGTGGTTCCCTACCTGCGTCCAGTCAATACTCAACAAACCGCAATACGTGATCTAAATAAATAAAATAAATTTGTTTGGACATGCGATTTTTATTTGATTATTGTACGAGAGGTGCGATAAACTGTCTAACGCGAGAAAATTGAGAATTATTATTTAAATTTAATTCTATCGCTTAAACGAGGTTTTTTGTTTGCTGTTTTGTTGTAAACAGAGAGAGCAAATTTAATATTTTTTTTTTGTTTGGTAATTAACAAGTCTCTTATAAGATTAGTTTTACTTTTTTTGCGCTGAAAGATCACGCTAAGAACACTTAGAGAATTTAATAAGTAGGCTGTCGATTATTTTGCGTTGCGAAATGTTTTTATTGCGAATCCAATCTGCTGTAAGTCTTCTTTAGATATGACAAGGAATCGCAAACGCGACTAACTGTTGAAAAAAATCTAGTTTTTAAACTGAGAATGCACATTTTCAAAGGTGAAATCTCCACTTTGCAACTTTTACATCTGAAAGAATGTGGCAACGTAGCTTGAATTGTGTCATAATCTTAGAAGCTGTTGAACTGTGAACCGCTATAAAACTTGGTTAAAATCCAGTAATCATTTATTTCTGTTGTTTTTTTTTAAATGTGCGTCAATTAATTAGTGTGTGGTGAAACAATTTTTAAGGATCACGCGATATAAATTGTTTATTTAATCATTGAATGATTTATTTAATCCAAGCGTATTCAATCAAAGTCTGGCTAAATATCTAAAAATTCTACTTTGACTCTAAAATTTATTGTGTTTAGAGAAAATTTTATATTTATTGAATGTTCACAACTGTATATAAACAGAACATGACAGTCAGTGAATCTCAATTTTTTGACCTTTCTTTGCATAACATGCTTGTGAGCTAAATATTATTATTTGAGCTTTGCCAAGGTGACTTTTTACCTTAAAAATATTTTGTGTCAAAGTTCGATGTTTTGAGTTTTTGTCACTTGCTTTGTGTTTCTTAGTGTACATTACTTGAAAAAGAGAACCTAAGCGTTACCAACACAACCCAAATATTTCCTAATACTTGTTGCCTAAACTAAGCTTACATTTAAAAAAGTAAACAAGTACGGTCATTCACGACATTAAAGTTTTACAACCAAAAGATTGTGTCTCAATGTGGTTGCCAACAATGGACTACTGGTGGAATAAAGAGAGTCGCAAATTTATGACACAGTTTATTGAGCATTTTGTTAACGATTTGAAAAGATTAGCCCAAAATCACAATTTTTGTGCTTCTCTAGAATAATTTTCTATAAAAGATGTACTCTCCAGTTTGCAGTCATTTCGCACTAAACTATTACATACTACTAAAGCTATAAATAGGAAACAACAGCCGTGAGTGTTTGAATTTAGAGTTTTGAATACTAATTTAATGCCGAGCACAATTTCCGTTTCTCTTGGAGAGATAAAAAGCAAAAAATTAAAAAATAGTAAGACCGGCTTATTTGAATGCTATGATTTTTGTTTAAGTGCATGAATTTAAGATAACGGGATTTGGTTTCTCTTTAGTTATGACACTAGAAGCTATGTTTTATCAGCGCGCAGCAATTCTTGATAATGAACGGTCTCGCTTATAATTTGTTATCACAAAATATTCTCTATAAGCAGTGTTGTTCACAGGGAATTTTTGAATGTACAGTTACCTAACCTATAATTGTGCAATTTTCCGACGAAATGTACAAATTTAAAAATACAGATTCAAAAACATGCTAAGCAAGTCGAATACTTTATTATAACTTATAAATATAGGAACTTAACAAACACAAACAAAATTTACATTTTCTAAACCACTATTAAGAATACGAACATTCATCAGTCTCAATATTTATAGTTTCTAAGGATTGAAGATTATAATTCATCATACTTTTTGGAGGTTCCCAATGTAGACAGCGATCATCTTGTAACTTATCTTTTACACAAAGAATTGCAGAACAAGTACTAATATACAACCTGTTTCGAGTTTTAGTTTTTAATAAACTTAAGTCTGAGAATACACGTTCAGCTGCTGCAGATGAATGCGGCAAAGCCAAAATAATCTTCACAATTATCATTAAATTTGGAAACATACATTCCCCTAAACAATTCTTTGCATTAGCAACTGCTTTCCAAAATATTTTTAAGTCGGTATTTTCGTTAAAACCATTATTGAATTTACCTTCACCTAATAGTTGCCATTCAGTATTTGCAGCTTCAATATCAATTGTTACATTCGGAAATAAATTTATAAAATTAGCAATCGAAATTATTGATCCTGATAATGCTACTTCGGGCGTAAAATTTGATGCAAATTTTAAACAACTATCATTAAAATTAAACCTTTTTTTAATTTGTAGACAAATTTCAATGTAAAACTCTAAAGCCCGCAATTTAAAGTTATGTAATTCATTTTTTTCCATAGTTTCACTACAGTCCTGAACTAAAGCATCGACTTTTGCTCCAAAATATATGGTATCGAGTGGAAGATGATTATTTAAATTAGCAACGTTAATATCAAAGAAAAGAATATTATCAATAATATCTTTTCTTATGAAATTTTTTAAAAGTATTTTATAAATAGTTGATAATCTCTGTAAAACCAACGGAACTTTTGAACTTTCTGATTGAAATTCTAAATTTAGCTTAGTTATTAAACCAAGAAAAAAATTGTGCAGTATTACAGCATTTTTTGTAAAGATGTGCAATTGTAGTGTAAAAAGAGCAATTGTGCAAAAATATGTACAATTGTACAGGTAAGAACACCACTGTCTATAAGTCATTGGTGTTACTGATTTATTATCTTTCAGCCGTGAAGATGTTATAGGAAACAAATCTCAGGCATTTCATGAACAAATATTAAATACTAACAATTAGTAAATTATCATAAGACTCGATTGTCGTTTAATATGTACCTAAAATACTAGTTGTTTGTGTTTATTATTTTTTTTATTATTTACGTATGCATTCTTATTTTTGAAAATTGTAACATATCTTGTTCATTATATTACGTAGGTAATATTGTGTTTGTTTTCAACAGCATCCGATAATTGTAAAATGTATAATACATTGATGTGAAAATTATAATTGAAAATCTATTCTAAAAAAACGTTCTAAAATTACATTAATAGTTTCGGCTAAAGAGTAATTTACAAAAAAAAATTAAAAAGTACAAATAAATATGAATAACTACCAATTTCTAAAACAT
Source organism: Aquatica leii (assembly GCA_035610365.1). NCBI lineage: Eukaryota > Metazoa > Arthropoda > Insecta > Coleoptera > Lampyridae > Aquatica > Aquatica leii. The sequence goes on from CM069432.1 coordinate 65,570,357, forward strand.
TTTTACACGATTTAAAAGCTTTTATATATATACATATATGTATATATATATACATAAAGATAAAACCCAGAAAATAGGATATCATATAAACGTACGAAATCAAGATGCATGTAGCGCTTAAAAATTTAATAATAATAAAAGATATTACAATTGAGTCAATAATAAATATTTATTTTTATATAAAAACGTTTTAGTTTTTTAAACATATTATTCATAATAAAAAATAAAGTACATTTAAAGTTTAACGTTCTAAGAATCTATACAAAGAACACACAAATTTGACATTAGTTTTCTTTTGTATTGCAAAAATAATTGATAAAGTAATTGGTTAATTTAAGTTATCTAATTACATCACATAAACATTAAGTCAGTGTACGTTGTTCCAAATAATTTTAGTGACATAAATTATTAATATAAAACGGGTATAACATGATTTTTTAGTGTCTAATTATAATATACCACCTGAAAAGAGGTCTTTATGGTAGTATAAGATAAAACCGAGAGGAAAGAACACTTAAATATATAGCAAAAGTTTGAAAGTGCTCGCGTCAGCTGCTCATAACTTTGGGTTGTAATCAAAGTTTAATGTTTCTAATAGTATTTTATTTGGTTAAATTACTATTGTTAATTGTATTAAAAACACATTTATTTGAATTTATTTTTAAAAACACCTAAAAATATATATTTATAATTTTTGTATATAGCAGCATATTGTTTGGAATTTTTTGTATTAATTTTTTTTTTGTTTAGCTACTATGAGTTTTTTTGTTCTTAGATGATAATAAAACAGATCAAATACAGTAATAATGGTAAAATTAAAAACAAACATGCTGAACAAGACAGATAGAAATGTAGACAATTTTACTAAAAAAATATAAAATATTTTAAGTGCAAGTAATATAATCGTGTCTTTGAAGGAGCAAAATCCTTGTAAAAAATACATATCTAGGTAATGTGGTAGCAATTTTATGTTAATAAATAATGGAGTGTATCCAATACACAACTTTTAATTACCAAAAATTAAGCGCACAAAAGATTTTGTTAATATATATTCACCGTGTAAGTAAAAAGTTTAAAAAAAAAATTTTTTTATCAATAAAAGCAAATTTAGTTAATTTGTAAAAAGTATTTTTAATTTGGTAGCGCTAAAATGTATTTATATATCATTTAAAACTGTTTTTAATTAATTTGACAATTACGCTAAAGATAATCTTATCAGATATCTAAATTTTCAGAACGTAGTAAAAACTACTACCAATAGCCGACATAAGCTCACCGCAACTACATAATTTACGTTATTGAACTATTTTATGACAATCATAAAAAATATTGAACACAGTGTTGAAAATAAATTGAGTTGTAATAATAAATTTTTTATTAATATTAAAAATAAGGATTTCTTTACTTCAAAAATTTTATCTAAATATATAAAAGAAGTAGAACAGTTGTTTATGGAAATTTCTTCAACAAATGTATCGGCAACATTTTAAAGTTCATATTTGAAGTCTGCATCATAAAAAATCTGTTTTTTAGAAACAACAAAATATCATGGGCATTAGTACTTGACAATTTTAAAATATTTTGCTACGTGCATTCTTATTAACAGTATTGTCACGCATGAGTTAGTTAAGAATTTCGTAACTAAAACAAGATATATTTAAAATTACAATTTTATTATAATATCGATGTCTATGGCAAGCATTACATTATTACGATGCATATTTATTTTAGGTAGTTTTATTTTTATAAGTTTGCAATTTGACATTAAATTTGAAATACAAAGTCAAAGAAGTGTCAATTTCTATCGCCACCTATTAAATAATAACTGCATTGAGTTAATTATTTTTTTCTATAAAACTTAATGAATTGTATTGTTTTTTAATCTTGCTTGTTAAACATTGCATAAATTAATTAAATTAACAAAAATATTTTCAAATTCTTTTTGTATCTGATGAAATCAAATCTAAAAATAATTGTATTGCTACTTATTACAAAATGTTTGCATTCATTAGATACGTGTAGCGTCTAAATACCACTGGTACATAAGCAACAATCACCTTAAAATTGCACTATTTGAATAAAACATTTAATAAAATTGTACTAAAACACATTAACTATGTGATTAAATGTCAACTTTACTGAACATATACAAGTACAAAATTTGATCAAAAGAACATTTTGATACAATGTTTAACTTTCTATTTTGTTTGTTAGAATATACAATTCATTAATTAAGTATCAGTTTTTTTCTTCAAAAATATTTTATATACATACAAACAAAATGTATAAATAAAAATTGTAAATTACGGATTTGTTGCAATAAATAGTCTCCTAAAGTTGTACAGACCACTAATAAAACAAAACTTTTAAGAAGTGCACATTTCGTTTCAGCAATTTGCTGACACCAAAAATTAAAATAAATACAAAGTAATGTTATCGCATAAGACGCAGGTAAATGACTATGGTTAAATTAAGTTCCTATTCTGGCTGGGCTTACGCACTGCGTTTGTGAACGTCCGTTTGGAAACGAACGTTTCTAGTTCTATTGAATTAGCAGTGTCGTTCTATGCACGAACGAACGTTCGCCCGGAACGTCTTTTTGTTAGATACCTGCGATCGGTATTTAAAACGTGTGGTAGCGTTGGGTATTTAAAAGTGTGTTTCGAAATGAGCGTCCGATCGTTTTTAATACATTGAGTCAAATGAGTTGTGTTTTGCAATCGTGCGTTTGTATTGCGTCGACAGATGGAGAGTATGTTCGTCATTGTGTTGTTGTAATCTTGTATGTTCATAACGACAGTAGCATTTTCTTTATATGTTCTCAATATTAAATTGTCTTTGTTTTCACGTAACCGTTTAGCTGCTCCTCTCTCCTGTCTGTTAATAATAAACATCTTGTCGAATAGTTTCCTAGGCAGAGTGCGTATTGCAGCTTCTACTCCACATACTATGTTTTCTATCGACGTTGTCTGAGGCGTGTCAGCGTAGTTAAAACTCTTGTTTAAAAAGGATGTGATCTGTTCATCCAAAACTGTATCTGTTAGATTGACAACTACTTTATGATTGTATATCGTTTTCATAGGCTATGAACAATGTAATCGTTCGTATTTCTTAGTTTGTTTTACTTTTGATTGTACGTAAATCTTGTTTGTTTGTATCGTAGTGATAGCATCTATTTTTAATCATATCGAGTATTCTAATTTCATAAACAGTTAGTTAAATGCAAGTTGTATTACTTTTTGCTGACAGCGTCCAGTACTATGTGTTTATTGTAGATTTCCGAACAGTTTGAAGCCAGCCAGCTTTGCAAAAAATTCGCTCAGTATGAGACTTTAAAAGATGATGTTTAATTCTCATACACGATGACAATACGTTGTAGTCTTGGCAATGTTTTAAAAATGCTAGCTTTTCTTTCTTTTGACGCAAACGATCTAAAAATTTAGTTTGTAATAACATCCGTTGCCGTAGAGGTTTATAGTATACCATCTTTAGCTTTCGCGGTTACTTTAGTTACAACCAAATTATTTAGGCTAAGTTCTAGTTTCTCCTTGAGAACCAAAGCTAGACGTAGAACTTACATTAAAGATTCTACAGTCTTTGTAAAGAAAATTCAGAACTTGCGTATAGCAAAAGAAGATATTCTCCAACATTCATGGTATGTGTGTAGTGTACAACATACTTTTACAATACTGATTCCAGTTGACATTATAAGCTATCGACTAGTGAAAATTGCTTATAATACCAAAAGTTCATTCAAAGCATCTTCTAGCCCGTTCAAGTGGATAGTTGTATATTCTTGGTTGAACAGACAGATTATTGCCATTGTCAAGTCTCATCAAGTATGTAGTTATTCCGAACGCTTCGTGAGTCATAAAAACATGCTAGAGGTGTTGTGTTGACAATCGGGAGTTTAAAACGTAGTCGGTTCATTGAACCCTTCAGCAACCTCTTTCTAAAACTTGTTTTACTAAAAATAGTCAAATCTGAGTTTCATAAGCGTCTTATAATTGTAATTCAAGAACCCAGATTGTGCAGGATTCATAATGTTACGTGTTTACCGTTTATTGTTTTTAGTGAATGAAGATACTTTCAATTAATCCTTAATTTGTTAGCAATTTTGTTCCAAGTTTTTTCGTTTTCAAGGTTTGGAAAAACATGTTCATACAATGCAACCTGATTAACAATGCATATCTTTTTCATAATTAATGCTGTATATATTACCACACGGAAGGTAAAATGCAAGTTAACATACGCACAATCTGACACTCAATTAAGACGTTTAATTATGTCTCTTTACTGATAAAACTTAATCGTCGTTAATTTAAAATATTATCATTTAAAAAAACATAAACCGCATTGAGATTTGAACCTTTGTACGTTGGGGCGATATTACCGCAGTCGTGCGATTGATGTTATTACACCAAAGTGACCTACTTATATGTTCTTTACATCCGTATTTCAAAATACGCTTTTTCCACGCGATGCATGTTTGATAATATTTTTGATATTTGTTATTAAATTTTGAAAATTATTACGCAAAACGTTCTATAGTACACATTGTCATATGTTCCGATACTGGAAATATTTTAAAAAAACTTTGGGGACATATAAATCAAAATTTTTCAATTTACTATTTTAATCTATATGCTTCAAAATTTACGGGACACACGGTATAAACAAGTCAAAAAATATATAGAAAAATTGTTATTTTTTAACGTATCTTGTATCGTAGGCAGGATTTGAACTTAGGATTATATGTGGAATTCACTTTAAATTATAAATCAAATATTTAATATACCGTTAATGTTAGAAAACAATTTTATTTGAATAAATTGTTAGAAAGAATTACCTCTATAGGAAACTGTAAAAATAATTCGCATAATTTAGATACTCACAAAATTATGTAAGAAAAACTGTTAAAAATGGCGGATACACTTTCGGTTTTTTAATGAGATCCATCTTTTGATAAAACCGAGAGAATATAAAAACTCATACTCCATAACAAATTTCAAGTTACACACACAGAACAGACACCCAAATTTTTTTTGTCAAAAATACATTTTTCTGATTCAGGAGACCTTGAAACGTAAAATTACGCAATAAAGATTTTTAGAAAAAAAATTACGATCGCTATACTTTCTTTATAAGAAAATAAAAAACAACCAAATAAAAATAATGTATGACAAGATGCTTGGTAAATAATTAAGTATGTGGTGTTTTGTTTTAGGTAAAATTTGCAGTTGAAATTAAAAGCATAAGAGATGTTTTTGTACGATATAATAGAACTTCCAAGAAGACAAGGTCTGCTGACCCAGCTGCTAATATTAAAAGGTACATTTATGCAAGGGAACTGGAATCTTTACTAAAAGTTCCCGTATGCAATAAAACATAAGCTTTCTTGGCAAAAGAATGGTTAAAAAGTATTACCTTATTCAAGAAACTCACAAAAAAAACTCTTCAACAAGTACCATGAAAGTAATGTCAAAGCAAAATAAAGCCACCGTGCATTTTATTAATACCTGATTAAAGTTTTAAATTAACAAACACAACTATGAACTTCTTTATATTAATTTTGTAATTGTTAGTTTTTTTCTTAAAAAAAACACTTAGGTAATTTATTTATCAATTTTTCTTTTGACCTGAGTGTCATCGCTAACATTTTCTCAGAAACAAATTCTACAACACGCAACAAACGCCGATCCTTTGCCATATGTGTTCTGATCATGTTTCCTAGTTCATGAAACGATGTAACAAACAGAAAATAATTGAATAACCTGTCGCTGTCTTTTTGCAAGTTCTCAAAGAAGGTGTAGAAACTTTATTTTAAAATGAGCGAATTGTCATGCGTGCGTTTGGAGCGAACGAATTTTAGCAAACGCAGTGAAACCTGTAACCAACGCAGGTGCACACATATTTTTATTTTCAAACAGACATTCATAAACGCAATGCATAAAGTAAGCCTAGAACACATTCAGTGCACTAGATAATACCTCAAATGTAACCTATTTGAAAATGTTTAAATGTTACGTAATGTTACGTAGGTCAGCCAACACATTTCAATAAATAAAAAACAGTGCAAAAATTAAACTAAATATAGGAAATAAACTGCTACTAAGAGCCGGTTTTTCAATCATTAAAACTTTGGCAAACTTAAATTTAGTTTTATTTAAAAATACTTTGGTTATTGGTTTTGTGGTAACCAATAATATAATAGAGTTTTAAAATTACCTATAGTTTAGTTAATTTGTAGTTTAAACTTTAATTGAAATGAATGAAAAAAGTAAAATCTTTTTTTGTTATTTTAAAGTTATAGTAAATGTTGTTGAAAATTGTTTTTTACTAGTGTAAATACTTGCACATTGTGTTTAATAGCACAGTGGTTTTGTATATTTCATATAGTTCTAGAAAAAAAATCTAAAGGTTTAATATCTAGACTAAGGGTTGGTCAACGTCTAAAGCCAATTTTTCCAATACAATGACTCGTAAAAATTATATTTAAGAAATCACAAACCGAGTAGTTTACATGCGCGGTGCGTTATCGTGCATAAACCACATTGCTCTGCGAAAGGGAAAATCATAAAATTTTCGCGTAAAAGTTTTTTGTAAAACAATTAAGTACAAGTGGCTCGTAAGTCTTTCTAGTAAAATAAACGATCTAATTATACTAATTCCTAAAACACTCGCCCCAATATTTATAGAAAGCCTCCACTGAAAGTTACTTTGTAATACAAGTATTTACATACATTAAAAGAAAACAAGTATTAAAGTTTTGATTTTATTAAAAATATTTATTCTTTTGCTTGTTTTTCCGCTGATCATAAAGGGAGTAGTTTTTTCCGCTTACGGGTTTTGTAGGTTTTTCTGAGTCTTTCCATACAAGCGTAAATAAAATTTATTAAAGACAGTTGTCTATAAGAATATTAGTTAGCCCACAATCTACGTGTAGCGGTAGTGGTTATAATTACAGTCACAGTACAGTAAAACGATATCGCGGTGGTATACATAATAAAAGAAAAATTTAAATCAAATATTATCAAGTACGAGTACGTATACACGAATCATTTAGCATTGACTGAAGAACTCAGTTCTAAAAAATTGAATTTTGTATTTATTTATCTGAAGTCTTGTTTTGGTTACAACCGACGATAAACGTGATCGTGTAAGTCTATTTTGTTAAAGTAGGTCAGTAATAATGCTAAGAAATAAACATTAGTATCTGCATTAATTATTTTATTAATAGCTTTAATTGTAATTTAATTGTAAATGATGTAAAGCTAAATAAAACAATAATCAACACAACACATCAATACGTTCCACGGATTTTACAGCATTTACCCACCATATACCATGTAGTTAAAAGCAACAGCCAATTTCTATTTGTTTATATAGTCAGGACCGCTTTGAAAGCTTTAATTGCAAACATCGCAAAACTAGACCACTTTAGACTACATATTGAAACGTTCGATAAATTATTTACAAATTCAAGAGCCTTCTAGAAGCTGTCTAGAAGATATAGCGAAAAGTAGAGAACGTTCGAGAAGGATTCGAGAAGGATTCGCCGATGTCTATAAATGCCGAACATGAAAATCGTAGGTCAGTTATTGCTGGAATGTGAATGCATGCAGTATTAAGAAGATTATTCAAGTGAAGATAAATAAGTGATTAGCACGTGCGGAGTTTTAAATAAATAACAGTGTACACCGAATCGAGTGACGTGACTTACAGTGTAAAATCCGAGGACGTTATCTTATCTTAAGTGATATAAATTATAGTGTAAGTGTTTTATTAAATATTATTACATTTAATTAGTTCGGTTAATTTAAAAGTGTACATATTTCTAGATTAAGTAAACGTATTTTTAATCGTTTAAATTAGTTTAGTTTTTAATAAATAAAGATGTAACAATATTTAAAGAAACACCATAAGTGTTGAGTTTGTAATCATATTTTAGATACAACCTGTATACGTTTTAAGTGTATCGTTATTTTAAGTATATAATATTACCTGCGTATTTTATGGTGTAAAATGTAATGTGTACATGTGTAACGTAAGAAAAGTAATTAATGTAAATAAGCTAATGATAAGCTTTTAACAAACACAAGCTCGACTAAAAAATGTTAACGACAAGATACATGTATTGTATATAGTGCATACAAATACAAGCTCAACTAAACTGTTCAAAAACCATATGCTATTTAGACATATATTAAAACTTTCTCTAAAACAATTTTTTTACGTTTTTAAAAATAATGAAACAATGCTGTCCATACTTTTATGCAATGGAAAAAATTTTGTCGTTTAGGTCGTCAAACTAAAAAGTTAGAAATAATAGAAACAATAACCAAATTAGTAATTTATTAATCATTTTAGTAGTTAAAAGTCTCAAAATCCTTTGTAGTTAAGTACAGAAAAGATTTGTAAATTGTAACTTAATTGAATTATAAGCGTTTTTTAGTTAATTAGATATAACGTATTTAAAAAAATTAATTACCTATAGAACTAAAAAAATGTTTTTACATAGTAAAGATACAAAGTACATACATGAAATTCATGTTAAAATGCCAATAAAACTTAAGTATATTTAAGTTGTAAAATACAATCTATAAATATTTGTTGACAGAATTTAATTAACAATAAAAATTAATACTTAAACTGGCATTATGTAACACTATATCAACAGTATATTTACAGCAGATAAAAATGTACTTTTCTTTGCATAGTATCGATTTAATACTCAATACACGATTTTGGTTAGAGACCGGTGTTTCGAAAAATTAGATTTTGAATTGAAACACTGCATTATACTCAAGATAAATTCCAAAACATGTAACAGGTTGACATATGTAGCAACAAGTATACCTAGTAAATGGAAAACTATAAATCGCTATAAAGCGCTTCTCAAGATTTTAGAAGAATTTAAGAAATAGCACTTACTTAGTTTAAAAATGTATTTTACACATATTTAAAATTAGCGACATGTTATGTAATATATTAGATTAGAAATTTATTTAATGGTAAATCATAAATTAAAATTTGAAAGTAAAGCAGAACTATTAATTGTAAAATCATATTTTATGTTAGTTGCATAATTAACAAATTCAAAAAAATTTTTGAATTTACAGTTTTTTTACCTTTTATTGCAGTAAAGTATTATTAATCTATGTTATTATAAGAACGGAACCTGTTGAAACTAAAGTGGTTAGTGTTTGACTCAGTTTCTTAAAGTTACACGTTTTTAGTTTGGCTTGTTTATATTTTTAACAATATTTTATCTCAGTTTACTTTTAGTTTTTGTTTTTAATCGCATAAAAAAAACACAAATAATCACACTTTTTAGAAAGTTAATAATCTACTAGTATTCAATTGTTTGTACTCACAAGTCATAGATTTTTATTTATACCACTTTTGTATTAAATAATCAACTTATCAATAAAATCTATAATACTAAATCTTCTAGCATTTGTGATATTTTTAATTTTTGTTACCTAAATAGAATAGTGACTTTAATATTCAGAACTTTTTGATTAATTACTTGTTAAATATTATTGTTTTGTAATACTATTTTAAATACGAAATTAAGAAATTTTAGAAATACATTTTTAAAACCGCACGATTTAGCACTTCTGTCAATAAAGTTTTTTAATCATTTCAGGTGTCAATAAATCACGTTTACTTTAAACTTTTCATATTTATATATACGTAACATTGTTAAATTTTATTTTGTTAATTTTGTGTGACAATAGCGTGTTCAATATGTCTGTTTCAAATCTTCTCAGTATAGGCGATTCAATTTAAGATTCAAGCGCCTCTAGCGGCAAAGAACGAACTAACGTTGCAGTGATAAACGTCATACTTACCTTTATTTTATTACTATTTATACTACTTCTTTTTGTGTTGTTACAAGCTTTTTCTGAAAACCAAAGCTTAATTTATGTACTTTATAACCTTTTTTTATAGTTTGATAAGTTTTTTCGACATTACATAAGATTTACTAATATTATTTGTGATTCTAAATTAGTTTGTATACAGGTTAGAAATTGCATTCACTAGTCGTTTTATTGTGGTTTAATTTAGTGCTATAAAACAACACGATATTTACTTACAGCTCAATTTACAGCTAGCATAGTTGGATTGGGCTCTTAATAGTTCAATTAGTCACTAAGAAACATTAATTTTACTTTACATGTAGGTACATTGTTTTGTCATTGCAAAACTTCATCAGGCATCGGCTTTATGTGATATTTTTTTGTAATAAAGTGATGGTCAGCACGTTTACTTCGTAGTGTTTTCTTGCTATTTCAGTTGTAGTTCTAATTGTGAGATATTGTATAGAAGGCAAATGTAGTGTCGAAGCCCTTATTTTTTAACTGCCGGTCAGTTTGTCTGAATGTATGTAATTTTATCATTGGCGCTAATGTAAAAAATAATGTTATATTTAAAAATGTTGCAAACAAACAGATTTTCCAAGTTATAATTTCACCACCCGGGCTGTATGTTGTTCAACCAGTTTCTCAGTTCCATAATTGTTAATTATGTGCATTTTTTCCCGAAATATACTTAAGAACACAGCAGAAATTCAAAATAAAACAGCAGCAAATTAAGTACGCGTATTAGGTTATCATTGCAACGGTAGTTCAAATTGTCGCCGCGAGTTAGCGTATCGCTTAGTTTGATTCGCCTATTGTTAGTTTTTACTGTTATTAATGTTTTTTTGGTTCTTTGAAATTTTTTGGATTTTATAATATCAATTTTTTGGCAATATTTATTTGTATTGAAATGAAAAGATATATAATTTTTATTTTAAGTTACGTTTTTAACAATAAAAATATATTTTTTAATAAAACCACGTCTATATGTAGTTTCAGTAGTTATTTACTTTTGAAACACATTTTATTAATAGAAAAATGTCGTAAAATTATGATTTCTGATACTCTTAGCAACATTCATTACTACAACGACTTTAGACTTAGACCGCGTCGTTGTTGAACATCCAGACTTTTTAGACTTGGTTCTAGTCTGTCCAAAACAACAATTAAAACTTGGCCTTTTACCGTTTTGTTGTTCATGAACATAAACAAACTAACGTTTTGCAAGATATTTCCGCTTGCATCTTCGGAGCACCATTGAAGGAACGGTTTTTATATCATCCGTTACCGCTTGACTGACTTTGCTATGACTCGGAATAAGAATTTGTGTCTTTTTCAAAAAGGTTGATTTTTGTCTTAGGGTACCCATGGTTTACTGAGTTATAAATCGTCTTCCCGGTTGACATGATATAGATGGATGCTTTTCTATGGCAACTTTGCGGATTAGTCTGGAAAAATAGAAAAGAGTTCTAACTAACACTTTAATTTAATTAATGTTTAGCGTTTGTGCTTGGTTCCACATGTATTCTGCCACTGTTAATTTTGTAACTCTGCGGTGTTTGCAGTCAGCCATACGTTCTTTTACTCTAATTTCAATAGAGCGTCCCGTGTGTCCTATATAACTTGATCTACAGAAAAAAGAACTTTGTCAACTCCGGCATGTTTTAAAGCCTCTTGTTTGTCTTTAACAGATCTAAAACAATTGTTCAGAATATCCTTAAACGTAAAAACAGTTTTGATATTATGTTTCTTTATCACTCTGCTTATTTTGTCTGTCGAACCCGTACAGAATGGTAAATAAGTGGTGCTATAAGAAGTGATAAGTTTTCTTTGATTTTTGGATTGACTGCTCTTTCCCATGCTCTTTGTATCTTTTTGAACCTGTATCTAATTTTTTGTAGAGACTTCAACCGTGTTTCCTTTTTCTTTTGTTGATTTTTATTATTTAGCACACGTATAGCTCATTTAGCTAAAGTTTGCAAAACAATGGTTTTCTGTACTGCATTATAGAGATTTGGCGTTCTGTGTGCGTTTTCTTTCTATAAACGGAATGCCTCAGTTTTTCGTTATTTTTTCTTATCACCAGTACACCAAGAAAGATTATACTGCTGTTATGTTCTAATTCCATAGTAAATTTAATGTTATTATATGCAGAGTTTAGATGTTGAAAGAACAGATTTTTTTATCTTTGTCATGAAGCCATGTAACAAACTTATCATCAACATACCTAAAGCAAGTTTTTGGTTTTAATTCAACAATCTTCATAATTTCAGTTTCAAAATACTCCATATAGATATTGATTATAACTGAACAGTGCATGATTTATACCTAAATTTTGAATTTTCTCTACAAAGTCTGTAGAATTTTTAATATAAGTTTTTGTATTTCTTATTAACGGCAAACATTTTAAAGCTAGATAACGTGCTAACGATTGGATCGATAAATTGATAAAACTCGCTATCAGTCGAAAGGGGACTCATTTTTTGTGTATCTTAGGAAGACCGTAGATTTGTGGCATAACTAGATTTTTAACAATCACAGTTTGTTTCTTGTTTATATCTATAGTCTTGATGGCGGAGTTTACTTTAGTACGTAAAGAGTTGAAAAGGTTTCTCTGTAGACGTCTGTATCAATCTTCCATCGTTGTAATCTTGTGCTTTTATAACGGCTGTAGCGTTTGCTTTATCTGGTTTTAGTACTAAAATGATTTTTTTTCTACGTAACCGCTTAGCTGTTTTTTTCCTGTCTGTTAATATTTAAGCGTGGTGCTTTTCCTTTTCTTAGAATGTTGCAAACATCTTGTCAAATAGTTTTAGAGATCTTTTTAGTCAGAGCGCGTATGCTATGTCTTCTATCGGTGTTGTTTTAGGCGTAAGAGCGTAGTTAAAAGATGTGGTCTGTTCATCCAAAACTGTATTTGTTAGATTGACAATTACTTCATGGTCGTTTATCGTTTTCTTAGGTTTAGATCTGCTAAACACAAAAAAGCGGCTTTAAAACATACTGAAGTTTAGAAAATTTTTTGATCCTGTGGATCAAGTTATATAAGACAAACGGGACGTTCTATTGAAGTTAGAGTAAAACAACGTATGACTGATTGCAAACATCTCAGAGTTAGAAAATCAGTAATAGCAAAAGACGTGTAAAACCAAAGACACACGCTAAACTTTGACCAAACTAAAGTGTTAGCTAGAACTGCCTTCTACTTTCCTAAACTAATCCGTGAAGCTGTGGAATCAAATATAATATAAACCGGAAAAACGATTTAAAACTTTTTTAATCTTTAAAGTTGGTTAAAAATAAAAATCGTTTTTTTTCGCCTGAACTATTACGACAAGGTTATGATGCTTTTGTAGATATTTATTTACAACTAGTTACTTACTGTAGGCAAAGGAACTTATTTTGAACCGAATTGCAGTTTACAACACTTTGCAAAAAGACATTGATATGTATTATCTTAAAATGTATGTTTCGTTTTCATTAATCATTTTTTATTAACAACAGTGGTTTTATTATCAGAGATTATAAGAATAAGATAAAAACGTTTTTTAGGTTTGTACCGCGTTAATACTGTAACCAAAGTTGCTTAGGTTTTTGACTATTTTCCAATAATTTTTGTGATTAATAAATACAGAATTTTGTTTGTTTATAAACAGTTTTGCTAAGGCAAGTTGTTAAATTTACAAAAATGTTTTTTTAATTTGAAGAACCTATTTACACCTTCAATTAAAAAATCTGAAAAATTGATATCAAAACCAAAACTAAACGAAAACTTGTTTGAAATAAATATTTATTAATTAAATTACATAAAAATTAAATTTGTATTACATTATAATTGTTCTTGGTTGTGAAAAAAGGGTAGGTGCGCTGTTGAAAAATCTTATAAATCTAATTGAAATTATAAAGGAATTCCAGTGTTTTAATGTGATGATAAATTTGTTAAATCAAAAATATGTGATACATTTTTTACCTTCTTAATTTAATATTGACTAAATATGTTGTGATTTCAAATATGATTTAGATTTCTTTTATCACATCCAGATATAGCACAATTTAAAACACAAACTTTTACGAATCTATATACCTTTATTCTATTTTATAAAAAAAATGATAAGATTACAATTTTATTACAATAAAATACATGACTGCTGGACAGTATGAATTAAATTTTAAACGATTAATTAATTATAGTAATTATTTGTTTTGTTTTTTTTATGTACAAACTTAGAATTGAATCTTTTCCCGTTTGTATTCCAATTTCCTTGTGATCTTTTTTCTATTTTTTTATGTCTTAATAGAACTTCTCTTCTTGTTCTTTGTTCATTTCTTCAAGATTGTCGGGAAAAAAATGTTAAAATCATCCTAAATTTTAAAGCTTTTCCAGCAAATTTTTAATATTTTTTTATACTCTTATGACTTAAGATTTCCCAAAAAGCTGTTTATTACACTTTCAAAAACAATCCTTATTAACAGCAGTCAGTGTATTTTCAAATTGATTGTCTAAAACCAATTATCTAATTTGAGAACTAATAAAAACGTCTTTTTTAAGTTTTAAGTCAGATTAACTAGAGATTTTACTGCAAAAATACTAGAACCAAGCTCCATCCTTATTTAGTGTTTTTACAAATTGTTTTATCATAATTAATTTTATATCCAATAGAAGTAAAAGTATTTGATTTTTTTTGCTAAACTTTTATGTATAATACTTTTTGATCTTGGTGTTTTCTAATAACAATAATATAAATAATAATAATAAATTTAATTACCGTAGTTATTTCCATTATATTAAAGAACATTTTTTAAACTAGTATCAGAGGAGTCTATAAATTAACTGATGTTTACAATTTCTTTGCCATGTAAACGATGCATCTGAAACATGTCAGGATCCCAAAAGCTCAGCATCATATTTTGGAAAGCCTAAATCTCGTCCTAGATCATTAAATTCGAGTTAAGTGAATTTCTGCGATTAAAGTATTTTTCAGTGGATAACTCTTTTTTTTTTGGTAACCTTGTGAACATCTGCTACACTGAAAGAATCTGTTAATTTTTATAACTTTTGCCGGATGCTTTACAGGCATATAAGAATAAACATTTGTTATTTTTTTAATTGTAACCTTGTAGATGCGCAATATATGTATGGCATACTTTATGTGGTGCCTACAATTTATCTTGGTCGTCTAGTTTTATATCAAAGCACGCACGATACGTTTATTTTACAACATTTGTAATATTTGTTTATACTTAACAGGAACAAATCAAGCAGATATATAACAAAATACTTTTGAATTGTTTATACATTTTCTGGTTGCCACAGAAACTTAACGCACAATAACAGCTCACGACGCTAGAATTAAAACAAAACAAAAGACCTTTTTGTTTACTTCAGCTTATTAAGTTCCCTTTTGCAGAACATACACTAGACACACAGACACAAACTTAAAAAAAAACAAACAAAAACTCTCGTTACCAAGAACTAGATCAGAAAAACAATTGAAATTATTAGTTTTTAACAACTTTAACCGAAACAAGGTTACAAGCTATCTGACACCTGACTACTTATTATTTTCTGATCTTTACGTTTTCCACCATAATAATACTGTAGCTTCAAAAACTTGCGTCATTTATTAACTTCGTTGACCCTTTACTTTATGTAATTATCTTATTTTTATGTCATTATCAAGGTAATTATTTAATGAATTAATAAGAAACGAAGACGACGTTTAAAAGCTTTTGCGTGTTTAATTAAATAAATATTGCCATCATTTACATTAAAACAATTTTTAATTATGTTTTATGATAAAACCTTTGTCGAATATATAAATAAATAAATATTATTTAAATTCTCTATAACTGGCTACATACAATATATACGCTAAACTATTTCATGTAATACAAAAGTTTGTAATTGAAGTTAAAGTTAGATCTAAAAATCGAATCTTTTATTACATTTGGTTGTTAAACTCGCACACATCAGCAAAAATCTATACATAAAAAGTAGTTTTTAGTAATATTGTTATGAGCGAGCGATGATATAGATAAAAACTGCATAATAATACAATAGAATTTTATTTTACCTTGTTTTTCTAACGATTCTAAAAAGTATAAAAATTAAATTGATCAATATATGCATAAAACCTTGTAAACATTTATATTCAAAATTATTTAAATTTATGCTACGTCTTAAACCGCTACTCACTTTAACATGAATTTTCAAAATTTGTTATTCTAAAACTCTTTAAAACATATTAGGTGTAGACATCCTAAAATTAGTTGCTCAAATATTGTGAATATATGTAAATGTCTTCTTAAAATAAATTTTGTTAATGCAATCTCTTAATATTTTTTATACGGTATACAAAATAATTGATTTTAATATAACATGTTTGACCAGTTTTTACTATAGTCGTTGCAACAAAATAATACCTGTAGTCATTCTCGTGTTCATCTGAATCAAATTGACATTCTCTCTAACCAAATAAGTTATTTCAAAATTTAGTTGCTGGTTATAAACTAGAATTTACAAAATTTATAGTGTTAGTAATACTGATTTTGAATTGAAATTCTGTTTATAAAAATCAGCTCTTTTTATATATTTATTTTCTCTAGTTCAAGTAAATTTTAATTAAAATCATGGGTTAGACATAACAATAATTTTGTTCCCGTTTCTCTTATATAAGACTACAAGCACAAGGAATGCTATAAACGCCGTCAGATTGCAAAAGAATAAGGTCCTTCACCGGATTTAAGAGTTGACGTAATTTAGGATGTGGTCATGCATATATAGGAGAAACGGGTAAGTGCGTGAAAATTCGTATAATAGAGCATCATAGGTGTAGTCGGCTTAAACAATCTTTTTAGTCAGCGGTGGCGGACTGCGTGCTAGAAACGGTCATCAAATTATGATTGAAAGCACTAAAATTTTGGTGAATGTGTCTAATTACTATCAGAAAATAATTAGAGAACCTATTGAAATAATTAAAAATGGTTTTAATATAAACCGAGAACTTAGTTTTCTTTTGCAAGATATTTAAAAACTAATTGTTATTGATCAGAGGTCAATCTATAAAAACCAGACTTGACGGGTCAATTTTCAGTGCGACGTGTGACAAAAACTCAGCTTGTGCGATAACGACAACACGGGAAATATCCAGAATGGAAAATTGTACTACAAATGCAATTTGTGAACATCTGAATTCCACTATATTGTAGTTTTTACCTTTTGTAAGAAAAAACATGCTACAGGTAGAATCATCACTGCCGTCAAATTCCTAGACAATGTAGCAGTAAGTACATATAGGTTAATAATAATAGATCGTAAAATGCACGTTTTTTTAAAATTTGTTTTTTTATAAGCTACAAGTCATTCTTGTATTTGCCAAAAATATTATTTATAATTAAAATTTATGGCTGCACTGTTTATGCGCCGCTACTAGTTTTTTAAATTTGTATCGTTTACGACTTTTACGCGTGGAAGTAAACGTGATACAGTACGGTACGTTCATGATTCTTCTTTTTCAAAACCGCTGTTAACGTCGTGTGTAGGTCGTTTTTTTTCTGCTAAATTTTTTTCGTTAGTTACATCTATTACAGTTTTAGCGAATGTGCTGGAGAAGACTTATTCAAAATATTAGTCAGATTAAGCGGTTGGGTTAATTACGTGATGGTTCCAGGTATGAAAGTAATTGTAAAATAGCGTCGTCACGTAACCTTTTACTTTTTAGCAAGTTTTGTGGGGCTGCAAACTGTCTTTATACATAGCTCTCTTAAAGATATATAACCGGTGGAGTCCATCCATTTATAACATCTGAAGCGACAAAAGATGACTCGTACCTATTCTGAAATCTCAGTATTGTATAATTCGTTAATTGTATTTACTTCTGTAATTAATCAATTAGTTTAATGCATATTACTTAGTATAGAGTATACTTTTTCTAATTACATTTAATTCTTTAATTAATCATATCCACCATGTGCGTACTACTTTTTAGTATTTTATAATTTTGCTTTTATTTAATTGTGTTTAATTTTATTTACTAACTGTGAGCCTTAAGCGTATAACTTATTTTATGTAATCCCAACAAAGATCTTACTGACTTAATTTGCTTTTAGTCGCAAACTTTGAATCATCTTGAACTTTATGTATTGCGTTGAGCACGTTGACGTAACATTCAGTCAATTTTCTTCAATCATTTGAACCTAGTCAAAATAAGATAGGTACATAAAAAAATTGTCGTGCATAAGCTTATATACCAGCATATTTTTTTCTGAAATCAAATAAATTAAAGTAGTGAACGTTACCACTTGTGACGCAGAATTGTTGGTTGTATAAGATTTTGTGTTTATGTTTTGTTTGCAATTCATTATTATAATTGTTAATAGTCGACTGGTTTCGCGTCTGCATGGTAAACAAAGTAATTGATAGAGTACCATTTAAATGTTATTAGAATTAATTACTTATAACGTTAGCATTAAAAATAATTAGTAGTATGTTTGATCAAAAAACCTACATCAATCTTATAGCTGTTATATTTGTCGACGAATTTATTTTATCGTTATGTATTTATTACTGTTTTACTTTTTTTTTAACTCTTATTCTCTTTTGCTAGAAATCAATATATTTTTGTTTTGTAAACTGTTTCTTTCAGTAATCGACAAATTTAAATGAGGCCTATATTGAATGTTATTTACTTGATTTGGCAGTTTTGTAATTTCTTGTAGAATTAGTACACCAAGATTTGCGACCCGCCTGCCAAATTATCCTGAGCTAGGCGCTCGTAACAAGGCTGCCTAAATAGTTCTGTCATTACTATTAGAACCTGTCGACAAATTACGTATTTAAAAATGCATAGCATTTTATTTATTTTTTACTGCATTTACAGCATTATAAATAACATCAGAGTAAAAAATATGTATACAAATTTAAATAAAAAAAGAGAATGAAGTCCAGTGGGGTAAGAGTGAATTGGGGTAAATGATTACAGTATTAATAGCTTTTTGTCGATTTGTAGTCTTGGTGCGCCATATTCACTCTTAAGTAGGTTGAATAGTAGACTAGCAACAGCACGATTGTGCTTGACGACGACCGTGTTTCCAAATCGTTGGTGCTAATAGTATAAAGTAAGTGAAAATAAAAGTGATTTTACTCTCGCTTTTGTTGACTTAATAATTAATATCATTACATTCAATAAATGTAGGATTACATACTTTGCTCGGAATTTAAGTACAGACATCTTACTTTCAAAGTTAGGTTACGCGCTCTAAATTCTACTATCCGAATTGATAATATTGACGTGTGTATGTGAGTATTATTTGCATTTGGATATTATCAGCAATATTTAGTATGCCTTGCAAATACCAACAAAAGAAGCTCCTGACTCCTATACAGCCGAACAGGTAAAACCTGCATGTGATGCTGTAATAAACAAACGCTTGAATATTTCAATATTAACAAATCTGTGATGTACCAAAACTAATAGGAAGAAAACATATAAATATTATTAGAACCGGCAGGAAGCCTGCACTACTTAAAGAAATTGAAGATGATCTAGAAGAGTGCATCTTAGCCAGAGCACAGTGGAGATTTCCTGTTAATCGGATGTAGTGGTTCGACCTTGTGTAACTACAAACAATATTAAAACCCTCTTCAAAGATGGTAGACCTGAAGAATATGGGTAACTTAATTTTATGTTTCGGAAAAAAAATTAAGTCTAAAAAACCTGAAAGCGAGCCTATGCTGCAAATCCAGTCATTGTACATGGATGTTATAAAAATCTCTAAAACCTATTGAAGAAAAGCAAACAACAAAACAACCCCCAATTGGTTTTTAATTGTGAAGAGAGTAGATTTAGTACTGACCCGAATAAATTAAAAGTTATTGGTTTTACCGGTAGAAAAGTTTTTCAGCGACAAGTAACTGGAACAAGCAAGGATTACATTTCTGTTAATTGCAGTATTTTAGCAGAATGAATTGGTCTTATCACTACATATAATTTTTTGGGCAAAGGGAGCCGTTCAAATACGCTAAGTAAATAAAGTAGAAAAATCACCGGGAATCAAATATTTCATATCGGATAGAGGTTACATGGAGGAAGATGTTTTTTATAATTGCTTTGTAAATATTTTTGTCCTTCATTTTAAAAGCATAAAGGCATAAATCGAAAAAAATAAAATGACACTTTTTATTTTTAGCGGACGTAAGAGTTGCGCCAGTTTACGGCTCGTAACCGCCGCTATCAAGTTAAAAATTAATCTAGTAAAGCTCCCAAGTCATTTTACGCACCTGTTGCAACTTCTCGATAGGGCAGTTTTTGGTCCTTTTTAAAGGTGGTTGGGAAAAATTTTGGTGGCATACAGACGAAAAACAGTTGAAAACAAACTCTTAAAAAAATTTTTATTGCGCTTTTAAATGGCTCCTAGAAAACTTCTATTACTGAACAGAACGTAATTTTAGGATTTTGCGTTACGGGTTGTTTTCTTTTAGATCTTTCCAAATTTTCCTAAGCTGAGCTCACTTAAATAAAATTTTCTTGCTTTAAGATGTTACAGAAGCAAAAAATAATTCAACCAGACAATGGAAATACAGAAGTAGTTTTACAACCTGTCTTGCAATCTCAACCAAATGACAACGTAGATTATGTAGAAGTTTTGTTTAAAGATAACGGTAACTGAAAGTAATGACAACACAATGATTGGGATTGAATTGATTGAAACACTATAAAACGACATCTCTAAAAATAACAACGCTGGTCAGCATACCAACCGTGACAATTTAACTATAGAAGGAATAGCATCTTCGCCAAACTCCCCAAGAAAGCGGTTTATCTTAGATGTATTTTTAAATAAAATAAGATCTGAATTCGTCCCTCTAGAATACAAAAATTAAGAAAAACAGATTAAAATAAAGAAAAGTTCCTATAGAGAAGTACTGACAAGCATAGAAGTGTTTTTTTTAAGTGAAAAATAATCGACAAAAAAAAGAAAAAGGATGAAAAATTAACACTAAAAAAATCCTTTGAATATTAACTGAGATTCTAGTTTTACTTTACCGAAAATTTAGAAACTAGTTTTATCGATCGGAAACCGGTCTATAAAAGCTAGGCTTTATAGTGTAATCAATCACTTTGTTCCGGGTTCTTAAGATGTCCACTGCGACCTGTGACATAAGCTCGGTTTTTATAATAACGACAATACGGGAGTTATCCAGAATGCAAAATTATTCTTGTTGCAATCTTGTAAACAATCTTTTAATGCAAACAAATTGGCGGTAATTGTAAAATATATGTTTAAATAGTTTCAAACTATTCTATAATTAGTCTGATCTACAACTGCATTTATAATAATTGCAATATTTAAATCACATAAACTGAATAAAAACGTAAAATAGTGCGAAATATAGGTAAAGAACTAATGTTTTTCAATATATATTTTTTAGATTTATTTCACTAGTTTTTTATTTTGTTACTACTGTTTTTATCAATTTAACGTTTTTAAATAAATTTGTGTAGAAAAATAATGTGAATAATTTCACGACGTATAAAACAACAGACTCTATTAGTGCAATGCAAATTTACAACGTAATAGTTATTTATTTAACGAGTTCCTGTGTAAATTGGTCGTTTTTTTCGTGAGAGAGCATTTGCAAACCTAAATGAAATAAGGGTTTCAAATATCTTTATAATAAAAAAAATGAATAATTTAAACAGGAACGAGTTCAATACAATATTTTATTGGTCAGAGACTACGAGGCTCCCAAAGTCTCAAAATTTCTCAGAAATACTCTGACAAGTGCGTAAAAACTGCCAAAGACGGTTTACAATAGCGAAAAATTAAAATTTATTACAATTAATAACAATTAATACATTTATTTGAAGATTTAAATTAAAAACAAAATTAAAGCATTGATGAGTTCACATAATTAAAAAAAAATAGTTACCAAACTCAGAACAAACATAAAACCGATATACGAAAGTTGAAAAGAAACCTATTTAGTATTACTTATTAGTATTGTATTACATTTATAATAGTTTTAAATAAACACACAATAATATCCAAAAATGTTTTATGAAATATTGTCAATTTTAAACAATACAAAAAGCCATTTGTTTTTTATAAGGTATCTGTTAGCAATGAATTATTAAATGCGTTTTAGAAGATTTTGTAACGTAGATAAGAACATAATCAAACGATAAATAGCAAAAAGAATAAAGAAAAAACATTATTTAATAAGATTTACATACATCTTTGAATACATAATGCAACTAAAACGGTTTTTATTAATAGATTTATCTCTCGAGGAAACGTAAAAGTAATGTTCGTTTGCTATATAAATATTTTAATGCCTTACAGAAAATTTTACATCATTTTAACGTTTATGACATTTGTTATGAAATTTCATATTAAAACAGAAACGTAATCCACATTTATGATGCCGTTACTACTACAAAATAGGTATTAATGTTTAACACTGCATATAACAAAAGTTGTTGAAAGTTCTTTGAGGCGTTGCTAATGTTACATAGTTAATTTATTTGAATAATACCCACAAATAAATTTACTCTGATAATTTTCTATTTTCAAAATTAATTTAACAACTTGTTGTTTATTTACACATGAAATGGTATGCAAATTTGAACTGGTTTCTGTTTAAAAATGTATTTTTAATCTTAACGCACTTCAGTAGTTGATGTAGCATCAAAGTTACTTTGGTATTTTGTACGTATTTTTATCGATTTCTTCTATAGTTAAAAACGTGAACAACAATAATTATTTGTAGTTATTTTTTTTTTTATAGAACTTACTATCGTACTAACTTTTGTTAGTCAAAACAATTGCATTATTCCTTTTGTTTGCAAAAGTAAAAATTATTCTTTATTTTATTTATTAAAATGCTTTTAAAATAAAAACAAATTTTACCAACACACAATAATTATTAATAAAACCATAAAAACGAAAAAATTACCAAGTTATAAACAATCCGAAATGGTGACCTGTTTCATGTAATTGTTTGAGGTACGTACACCAAAGTTATCACATATGGTTTTATATTTTAATTTATTATTGACTTATAATTTATGCTAAACTGTGTTACATATCTAGTTTATAAAAAAACATTAGTGATATTTTTATATCTATTATTGAAAATAAAAACAAAAAAACACACAAGTCGAAGTTGACATGTACTATATAGAAAAAATCAGATTTACTGTAGAATTACTTTTTATTCGTTATCGGTTAATATAAAACTAAATTAAACATTTTTGGGTAGACGATCTAATTTAATAGATCTTTTCTTTAGAAGAAGAAATAACACCAATTTGGGTAGATTATATGGTGACGTTTCGTGTGACGCACGTATACATTTCATCAGGCCAATATTTTATCAAAAATTTTATTATTACTAACGTATCAAAACCTATTAATGAATCTTGGACGATAATATAAACATTAAACATATAGCACCACACTAATGAGTGCTAAACATTTTCTGAATCCCATCAAGATGAAAATGTGACAGAAACATGATCAAATAACTATTGGGATTTTTTGCATTTGTTTTTTAAAACTAATAAATAATTACATTTTTTAAATCAAATTTTGTCTATGCTACTTAAATTATGCGTGTCTGCATTAAAATTAGCTCATTTACTATATCTAACAATGTAAATTATTTTTAATATAAAATTTTTACAAAATCAAAATCATGTTCTGTTTCTAAATATTTTGCTTTAACATTTTGCAACTTTGTTTGTGATATAAATAATCTACATTAATTTCTTGTATTTGATTTTTGTTAGTATCTTTATATTTATCTCCAATTATTTTCATTAAATGGTTTGTCATATTATTGTTTTCAAGATGTTTTGTTTATATGGTATCTGTGACAGTGTAATTGAGTAAATTAATTTTAGCTGTTACAACACAAAATTTTTATTCAAATTCTTTACTGTTAATATCAATTGTGTAGTTTTTATCA
Source organism: Aquatica leii (assembly GCA_035610365.1). Lineage (NCBI taxonomy): Eukaryota > Metazoa > Arthropoda > Insecta > Coleoptera > Lampyridae > Aquatica > Aquatica leii. Next base: position 65,594,195 of record CM069432.1, read on the forward strand.
TATAGCGCACGCCGCTTAATAGAATCACATTAAGACTTACGGACCTGTTACATTAAATAGTTTGGTGATAGCAAATTAAAATAAATCTAAATTAGTGGTATCACCATAGTAAAATTCAGATTTTCACAGGTTGTATTCGTGTTTCAATTTTCCATTCCGGATAATTTCCGTGTTGTCGTTACTACGCAAGCTGAACTTTTGTCATACATCGCAAGTGACATCATCAAAGCCTGGAATAAATTGATTGACCACACCTTAAAATCTTGCTTTTATAGACTGACTTTCAATCGATAGAAAAAAACATGATATTGTTAATAAATTTGTATATGATTTTCATCTAGAACTTGTTAGGATCCTTTTGCTTTCTGATTAAAGTCGCATTAATCAAATTTCTTTTGAAAGTTACAGAAAGAGTTGTAAAAAATAAATAATCATTTCAAAAAATTTAACAAATTAGTATTTCCAAATCGTGTTTTCGATGTAACAACAAAGGCCGGTACTGTGATTAATTTATCTTCATGCTAATTGTCCTATACAAAAACAGCTGTTTTCTCAAAACGTTTTAACTTCGTATTTGCTCATAAACAACTGAAGAAATTGTATCAGCTGTATAAACTTTTATATATGCAATCACTATCTCTTTGCAGAGAAAACTACAACAATTCTTTGTAGTTTAAAGATTCCCCAAAGTAATATTTCAATCGGTATTTTTTGTATTGAATTTGTTTAAACAAAATAAATCTATAGTACTTCTTGTTTATTACCAAAAAATGTTTGACGCCTAACCATTTTACTTTTAGACAAAAGTTTTACTCACAAATACGAGAAGCCGCCAGAGGTTCTCCGCTTTCACCGCGCGTGGCTAATATATTTATGAAAAAAATTGTGAAGAAAGCTTTATCTACATTTCATTTAAAACCCAAGTGCTAATACATACTTGGTCTTTTCGTGTTCAAGAAGTTTTTGTTATTTAAACTCAATTTATCAAAGTATTTGTTTTACTGTGGAATTAGAAAAAAAACTATTTTTTGCAATTTTTGAAAACTTTAGTTATTCCAAATGAAGGTGGTTTACTATCGCATTCAGTTTATCAAAAACGTACCCATCCAAATAGATATTTTAATAGATTGTCTAACCATCACTCTTCTTAGAAATTATCGGTAGTATATTCTTTCATGTATAGAATTGCTTTTCTAAGTCAAGCCTGAAAGAATTAAATTATTCAACTTAGGTCTCAAATAATTACAGAAGAAAAAGTATTAAACATATTATAGTCTTTGCAATTTAACTTTCGAAGCACGTCATTAACGTCAGTGACGTAGTTATTCAACGATGTTGTCAGTATTATTATGTAAACTTACTGTTTTCGTACATTCTGTATATTACATTGCAAATTACGTTTTCATTTTCATTTTTATTTTTACATTTGTAACAGGTTTATTCCGCTTACGTTTTTTATGATATCTAAGACTCTTGTTGTTAGCAACCGCTGTAGATACAGAACTAACTGTAGAATATATGTATGTATTACCACAATTTAAATATTATGTAAAAGGGTACCTTTCGCACAGGATTTACTGATATAAATGGACTACCATTATTTCGTTCAAGCTCAAAATAGTACAGTTTTGTATCAAAAATAATTATAGAAAAAAATTTGCACTTTGACGTAAAAAACGCAAATTAATTTAGACAGATGCCAACAACGCTGCAACTGTAGTAAACACACCAACAACTTGACAAAAAAAATTCCATAAGACAATCCGGTATTTATTTAATTTTTACTATAAGTAAGGTGATATGAATTTTACGTCATTAATCACGTGCATCGAAAGTTAAATTGCGAGGACTACATACAGTTTACTTCTGCGAGAACAAGAGTAAGAGCGGAACCTAACTCGTAATTGTTGCCTATGATTTATCTATTCTATGTCAAAAATAGTGTAGATCGTATCGGAAAAACATTATCTAAATACAACATAATCAGTTAGTTTTGCACTCTTCCTAAATTGAGGCAACTTTTAGGTTTTGTAAAGGTTTAATTCATTTTTAGTTTGACGACGTTTATAGCATTCCCTGCTTTTGTAATCGTAAATACATTGGAGAAACAGATAGAAGCGTAGGAAATTGTAATAAAGAACATCAAAACTGTAATCGTCTTAAACACTCTTCTAAGTCAGTAGTAGCAAAGCTTAAGCTAGATTTTATTTATTTAGCGTATGGCTTAAGCATTACAGTACAATCAATTATACGTAAACAGATCTAAAGTAAATCTAGTACTCCTCCTCGTGGTGCACCCTGGATATCGCTAAATAATGTAGCACAAAAAATTGCTGCAAACTCGGTATACTCGAAGAGAAAACTTCTTGCCTTAAATCACATTAGTGAAAAAATAAAAAAAGCAAAAAAAATTAACTATATGCTTATGCTAGAAACTAGTAATAAAATTTTGTTTGAAAAATTGATATTTTGGCTAATGTTTTTAATAAAGTACTATCAACAAAAAATTGGGGAATCTATGGAAATAATTAAAAATCTGTTTAATATCAAACAAGTTCTTTGTTTTGTTTACCAAAGATTTGAAAACCAGTTTTATCAATTTGAGACTTGTCTATAAAAACAAAATTTTAAAGCGTAATCAATCAGTTTATATTAGGCTCTAGAGATGTCCACTGCAATGTGTAACGAAAGCACAGCTTGCGTGATAACGACAACACGAGTATTATCAATAATGGAAAGTTGCTATTCCTGTACTAAGAACTAAACATTTCTTCTCAGTAATTTGCAGACACTAACAATAAAAGGAAATACAAAATAATGTTATAACATAAAACGTAGACAGATTAAGTATTCATTCTAAGAACTGCACATACTTTTCAAAATAATTCTTGAAGACAACGTGTGTAAGGATGTTTAAATAAGGTAATTTTACGTAGGTCAGTCAAAGTACTTCAATAAATTATTAACATTGCAAAGAAAAAAATTAAATATGCAATACAAGTATTTTTAGAGTACGATAGTTAAATTAAATTACCGTATTATGAAAAAAAAATTTAGTACCATACGTCCGGCACGTTCTTTAATAAAATGATAACAATACTTGACGTGCACTGTATATTCTTATTAGCAAAATAATTTTAGCTAACAAATGCCTTTCGATGTCACTGCATTTTTTATACATTTATCAGTTTCCATTGACGTAAGGTTTACAAAATAAAAATTTTTTATGCACTTTCTTTTTATGGTTCAAAAAAGTTGCGGTTTTATACTTTACATAATTGATAAAATAAAGCTTTGATAATCGCTTACAATTAAATAGTATTTTCAGCTATAATACCCCTTGAGCATTGATAATACCGAGATAATTTTGTCATAGAGACCGTTGAAAGCGTGTTTCTTTTTTTTTCTTCGGCCTCGTACCATAAAGAAACACGCTTGAAACATTCTCTGCGACAAAATTTTGAGTATTTATCAATGCTCGAGGGGTATTCGGTAAGATAATTTTTTACTAATTTTCATGTTGTTTAATTAATTAATACAATTTAATTGTGTTTTTTGGTGTGTTTTCTAAAAGAATTTTGTTAATTTTCCTGTTACAAATATCAGAAAACCTTTGTATGATTATTATGAATTGATTTACTATCTGACATTTAATTTGATATTCGAATATATCATGTCTGCTTTGCCCGATAACACAACACCCATGGTGTTATCAGCTATAATACCCCTAGAGCATTGATAATACCGAGATAATTTTGTCATAGAGATTGTTGAAAGCGTGTTTCTTGGTAATATCACGAGGCCGAAGGCCGAGTGATATTACCTCAAAGAAACACGCTCGAAACATTCTCTACGACAAAATTTTGAGTATTTATCAATGCTCGAGGGGTATTCGGTAAGATAATTTGTTTACTACTTTTCATGTTGTTTAATTAATTAATACAAATTAATTGTGTTTTTTGGTGTATTTTTTAAAAGAATTTTGTTAATTTTCTTGTTAAAAATATCAGAAAATCTTTGTATGATTATTATGAACAATTATGAATTGATTTACTATTTGACATTTAATTTGACATTTGAATATATCATGTCTGCTTTGCCCGATAACACCACACTAGTGGTGTTATCGCTGTAATCCGTTGATGATTGGTTGAATTTTAAAAAATGCAATAAAATCAAATTTTTTGATTGGTTAATTGATACAGTAAAAATTATCGCTGTAATCCGTTGATGACTGGTTGAATTTTAAAAAATGCAATGAAATAAAACTTTTTTATTGGTTAATTGATACAGTAAAAATTATCAGTTAAATTTTTTTGGAATTTTAACTATTCTCAAAGTATCGTTAATTAATAGTAGTGCTAATATCAATTACATTCTGTTATATTTACCGTATTTATTAGTTTATTTTTTTTATTCGTTCTGTTATTATTTATTCGTATTCGTATTCGTTAAAAAAATTAAATACATTTTTTATCTGTACTAACTAAAATAAATATAAAGCAACAAAAAATAAAATTAATTAGAACAAAAATTGTGCATTTTAAAAATGTACTACTAATGTTAGATAAATAGTGTCATTCACAATTTAGTTGCAATTAAGCTAAGTGTTTCTGTATCATATTCTGCAAAAAGAAACTGCACTATATAGCGTTTTAATGTTACTTTTATACAATATAAACTCTTGCATTGCTGTTGTGCATTATGTATTTGTAAGCAGAAATGTTTTGTACTTACCATTGTTATCCGCAATGTTGCATTTGCATATTTGTAATTTTACATTAGTTTTATAAATATAAAACCAACAGCAGATTTCATGTAATGATATGTAAACAATATCCTAGCGTTTAAACCTTTGTTTAAAACTTTTTTTTTAAAATAATAGTTTAATATTTTAGCTAAAATTACACAAATTTTAGTGAGTAATATGTAATGTAGAGTGAACAATAAATATCAAAGCATTGCAGAAAGTAGTTTTAAAGAATAAGAACTAAAATTATATAACATTTTGTATCATGTTGCTGTTGAATTGATTCTCTATACATATAAACTTTATGCTTAAATTTGCAATTTGTACCTTTATGACCATGAATCTACAATTTGAACTAAATGCTACACAATGTAAAAAAATAATGCGGAATTTAACATGTTATACGCTTGAAATAAAAAATAAAAATAAATTATTTACAGTATTCTAAATTTATAAATAAACTAATTTTGTAAAATTTAAAAAATTTATTTATAATTGCCATTTGAAAAAGTTTCATAACAATTTTGTATTACTAAAGAACTACAGGGGTATAGGGAGTTCATTTAGAGATAGTACTTCTATATTCAGAATTGTCGGATCTTGAGAAGACCACAACATCATTTTGAAATATTGGTTCTAAGATAAATTCTAACTTTCAGTTATGGTTTCTAGAAACAGTATATACAAGAACAGCGGTCACATCCCGAAAACTGTGTTGAAAATCGGAAAAACTTAAAAAACAAAAAGAATTGGAGGCAACTGTTTTAGTTCTCACGGCAAGGACGTACAGAACAGAACAGAAACAACAGAAACGTACTAGCGACACTGAACCACGCACGTAAGAAACGAACAACAAGAGCGCAAAAACGCAACCTTTTTAGCAGTAGCACACCAGCGTCACAAAAACAACCGACAAAGCAAAGTCGAGTTCAGAAAAATCTCCAGTTTTTTTGCATTCAAAGTCGTTTGCACTTGTAAAGAACAACATTACTACACACAGGTGGTGGGTGGTTAACATTTAGATCGATTTAAAAAAAAACAGTACGTCTTGTTTATGGATTAGGAGTTTTTGGAAAAAGTTAAAGCAGTAGCCAATCAATTAGTCCTTCAATTTTTAAAAGTTACTATTTGGGTGCTAGCCGATTTAAAAAAACCAACGCAACAAGCACTTTTATGAGGCGATAGATGTAAATCTAAAACCAGAAAGAACACATTGACGGCAAATTCTTTGCTCAAAGTTTTTTAGATAAATATATAATACTGCAGGATATCCTCAGCGGCTTTCAATGCTTACATCGTGACACACGTTATTGATATCGCCATTGATTAAAAACGATGGAGCCACAAGGTAGTAATAAAAAAAAATTCTGTAGTAGAAAAACGTTTCATGATTGAGTTTACTATTGAATCCGGTTACCTACTTTACGACCAGATAAAATCATTGCTGCCGATGAAAATTTAGCGTTTAAATAACAATAGAACCAACAAATCGCTGATTCTTGAGTGCGATGCCAATGCACACCAAATCCTAGAGGAGAACAGTAACACAAATCCAAGAAACGAGAAACTTTTAGTAGTTATTCTAGAAGCTAATTTAGACATAATAAATAAGGGAAATGCTGTCTTGCTAGTTCAAAAACGAGCAAAGTTATAAAAATGTGGCAAGTATCGGATATTTTTTTTGCCTGATCATAGATACATTTAATTCCACATTGAATCTGACAAGAATTTTGTAATGGAATACCGAAACCCGTAAAAACCCAATTGGAAGTTGTTCAATAAAACTCTAGTAGGCTAAATGAAAGACTGCTTTACAGTTATCATGGAAGAAAACACGTTCTCAATGAGAAAACAGGTCAAATATCTGGGACTTACTCTTCATGACAAGACCTATAATCATATTTGTATAAGGTGAGAGAACCAACCTAAAGAGCACGGCTTCCAAGCTAGGCAAAGTACAAAGAGTGTCAAGTCTGCTGATAGGAGCAATGAAAACTACGCCGGCAGCAACCATTAAAGCATTGTTTTCATTTTAGACATAAAACTTTTACCATAAAACATATTAATATATTTTTTTAGGGTAATTGGTGTATTATTTATTTAGATTAATATAATGCAAACTTTCGAAAGCTCGCATTATATTAATCTAAATAAATAATACACCAATTACCCTAAAAAAATATTTTAATTATTTTCATTATCACTATACAGACTGCAGTTAAACAAACTACGTAAAGAGACAATCTTAATTACAAAAATTTATAACATTATTAACACTAAATGGTTAAACAAAAAGAATATTCTTTACAATGCCGAGATTAGAAAGCCTAAACTATATGAAATTATTAAACAAACCAAATCAAACTAAATATGTATTAGATAACGCTTTAGCTAAAAAAAGGCCAGTTGTATTAAGGTTGCTGCCTTACCATTTGGATTTAAATTCCATAGAAAAAGTATGAGTTCCTTCGAGAAACATAACGTTTAAGTTGGATGTGAAAGTGTATACTGAAAAAAACGGAGCATGCTGTTTGCAAACACGCATAACTAGAGAATATTTAACTATTACCCAAATTATTCGTTCTTGGGTCAATAATTAAATTTTACTGCATAAAAGGAGTCAAGTCATGTGTAATATTAATTAATCGTAGATATGAACGATGTAGATATATGCATGTTGTCACGAATAACACAAGCATACTTTTTTGTAATTACCTGTTAAAACTGTTATTTCTGCTTTGCTTTTAATTGTGTAATCACTTTAGATTTGTATTCATTTGATTATTGTTTTTTGTGTTCAAGTTATAGTCACTAACTTCAACGTTAACAAACTTAATACTTACGTGTTTGAGATGTTGCCTAATTTATCAATTCGCTGATGCTAATATTATTGTATTTTGAATTGCAAACAATTATTTATTGTGTACTTTGTTTCTTGATTGTTTTTTTATATTTTTATGTGGTTTTTGCTACGACTATACTCATTGTGTTGTTCGATTTGTCTATCTTAAGTGTTTAAGTGTTTGTTACACCGGGAGTTATTTCTCCCCGTTTTGACTCTTTTTCAAATTAAGCTACAATCGACACATTAAAAGCAAGCTGAATCCCATAAGTTACTTATCCACTTCCTACTCTGTTAAGTTCTGAACTGCTTCTGCTGTTTTTGTGATGATCCAGTTATCGGTAATAATCGCACTTCAACCAAGGCTTACGTTTTACCGCAATAAATTTTTGGCCTCTTAATGTCAGGGCTCGATTATGCTTTGTGCGATTATTTTCTTTTTCTGAATTCTTTTACTACCTATTGTTATTAGTGAGTTCAACTTACTCAAAGTTTTGCTTTACTGTTTTCTCTTTCTAATAAAAAATCATAGTGAGATTTTTAGTGCATTTTAGTAATTTGGTTTCATTTTTTGTTTAATATCTTTTCTGAAATAAAAAACACTGCGTTACTGTTACAATCCCGCTTCGGAAATTTTGATGACGTAACAGGTTCTTCTCTTGAAACATCTATATTACTTATTGTGTATTTGGCTAAATTATCTACCTAATTATCATACAAAAATTAAATAACTACTTGTATTATTAAAAAAATTGACTACTTTGCCGTTTCAAAATAATAAATCATTAAATATGATATATTGTAACTACAATAAATAATTTTTTCATACGTTCTTAATAACGACAAGTAAACTACACAATAATCAGTATTTTGTAGTTTCATAAATAACGTGTAAAAACAATAATTTTAGTGTAATATAACAATAAATATTGAATCTAATTGTAGATATATCACTATGTATAAAAGTATACATGCAATATAATTTATGTACTATATGACAAATGTACGTTATTAGATTTTTAAACAGAGTCGTTTAAAAATAGATAATGCTTCATATAAATTTGCAAGTACGGTTGATATGAAGTAATAGTATCTATGATTTAGTCTATTATATGACATGTTAAACATACACTACATCGTTGAAAACGTTTGATTAGAATATACTTTGTATGTCTATGGTGATATCAGAAGTTAATTACATGCACTAGTTAAATATAACATTGTTACATTATTTACAAAAATTACACATGCGAAACATCAATATAAGGTTTAAACAGTTACGACAGAAAATGCAAAGACTAATACTAATTAGACGAAGATTGCTAGTGCTAACAATTGCTACTTGCCCAATATGTGCATCTGTAGAGAAGATAAGAAGTACACATAGAAGTGCTACAATATTGGTATTAAAAACCCTACCTTATTTGAGCAAGTGATACACGATCCCAGGAATGATTGCTGCAAATGATAGGGAAATGAGCAACATCAATAGCAAAACAGATAAAAAACACATTTATAACAATCATTGTCAACATTGCAACATAAATAGGTCACATACTTTTAGAATTTCAAATGCTTATAATTCTATTCTAAAATTATGTAACGTTTTAAAGCTTATAAATATTGATGTAGTTTTATATCAGTCGAAGCAACACAAAAACCACAAAAAACATATATGCGCCACAATATTATTTAGCAAAGCACAATAATAGATTAAAAACATTTAAACACACGTTAATATTACGATATTGCATGGTAGAACTCCATTTATTTAGGTCAGTGCTTATTACCACGGCAGCTGAATAATCCATTTGAAATCTATTGTCCCTTAAAAAACAAATTTTTTATTAAAAATCACAAATCGTATATAACATTTACAAACATAAATTTAAAGTTTTTGAAGTATAAAATTTACAGCGCTTTATTCGTTTTTTAGAAATGAAATATCTGTCATCTTTATATCTCTTTACAAAATATTTATTTTATTATGTTTTTATTGTAAATAAATCTATAATACGCTAAATATTTTTTACAGTTTAATATAATAAGTATTATTGACATATTTTTCATATTTATATTTTTTAAATAAGTGTCTTTACGCTATATAATAATATTTAGTTTTACTTCTTCATAAATGGCGTTTGTCTTAAACAACAATAAATAATAATACTAAAATTTTTTTATTATAGAATTAAAAAAATTATTATTGCGTATACTCAGTTATATAACATATATTTGTATTATTTCGTAACTAATAATTTAAAATTTGTTTTACAATAAATAAAACGTAAACAAAGTGACTAAGACATGTCTAAAGTTTATCGTCTGAAGATATGTTAATATCTCTAAAACTTCTAATTTTTATAGTTAATTATGTTAACTGCAGTATTAAAATTGAATTTCTAGATACAAATATATATTTTGTTAAAATAAGACATTTATGAAAACTAGAATATTTTTTGTAACTTATAATATTTTTTTCTTTTTACAAATCGTTAAAATTGTATAATTAAGTGTTCAATCAAAACCTCTGCATTTATTTGAGCAGTGCATTAAAAATAGACTAAACGACGAAATATTCAGAAATTGTATCTTACTAATTTTTGATTGAGTAGATAATATTAATAATGTTTGTATAACCTCAACTATACTGACGCGTTTACAAGTTTAAAAATTAAAAACAAATTATAGTTGTTTTAATAAAACAAAAAAATGCATACTTTCTGACTACAAAATTAACGAAAAAATAAAAGGGCGTCAAAGTACAATCAGAAAACGTCATATTTGTGTGTAAAAATCAAATCAGTATAATAATAACTATTATTATTTTTATTTATAGTTTGTTATCTGCAGTAATTCGTCTTTTTCCATAATTTACATAAAATACCTAAACTCAGATTTATTTATACGGCACGCGTTTAAAGATTTTTTATTCATGTAGACATTGGAATCTTAGTTTTTAAGACTGCACATGATGTCTTAGATTTACTTTTCTACTTGCTGTTATCCTTATATACAGGGTTATTTACGCTATATGACTCGGAATATTATGGTCAAAATACAGGATTTTCAAAAAGTTTTACTTTTGAGACATATGCGAGGTCTATCATGGTTATTTTTCAAAATTATTTCCATATTATACAAAATACGGCATATCCTAAAAGCGAAACTTTGTAAAAATTACGTATTTTGACCACATTATTCCGAGCTGTACAGCATAAACAACAGTGTATAACAAATGCGTACTGTCGCATAAAACTATAGTTTTATCTTATGCAAAAAAAAAGAAATGTATGCTTACATATTGATAATAAATGTGTTTAATGAAACACAATTGTAATCAAGTAAAACAATACTGGTTTATATTCATTTCTAACAAAACTAAGATTATAATAAAAGTGACTTAAATTTAATAAAATATAAATTAATAATGAATTGAATACGTTACATAGATGATTTGAGGTAATTACCTAAATATTTTCAAAGCAGATAAAGTGAACCGAATCAGTAGGCTAATTGAGTCGGAAGTCGGAAGTGTAAAGAATCGGTCTAAATAAATTCTGTTTAACGCACGTGGCCAGTGAAAATAAATACAACGCCGTGTTAAGTGAACGTGGTAACATAAACAAACATCAGTTTAGAGAAACAAAAGTGCAAAGTTATCCGCAAACATAATTAAGTTAAGTGTAAATACTTAGTTTTTAATAAATTAGATTTAAAGTTCGCTACAAGTAGTATCAGGTGTGGGGTTGCAATCTTAACGTGTAAATAAACAAAGTGGTGATTAGTACGTACTCGGGACTGTAATTATATTTGTTGCATTTTATTAAACTTTATTTTAATCGGTGCATATCAAAGAAACTTTGAGATTAAAAAGTTGCGGATTAAAAAAAACTGATAGTACGTAATTTAGAAATACGTGGTACTAAAATTGTGTTACAACGGTTTCGCAAAAATGTTTCCAAAATTCTCAGAAAATTGAAAAATAATTAATTGAAAATGAAATAAAAACTATCGAAGCCACTGTAGAAAACCAAATTAAAATAATTCAAGAAGAAACTCAATCAGATCTGTTTGATAATTAAGAGAAGAAATGTGAAAAGTTCTAGAAAAAAATAGAAAAAATTTGTTTTGGATACCGATGCAAGTAATATGGCCATATGTGCAGTACTCTTACAGATACAAAACCAGAAAAAGTCATTACGGATTTTAGTAAAGTTTTTTTTGGCCAGAAAAGAATTATTGCGTGACTGGGTAAGAGCTGTTGGTAGTGGTCAAGTCAATAGAACACTTTACAAATATTTGTATGGACAAAAATGTTTACTAAGAACGAATCACGCCACGCCGCCTTAAAATCTTAAATGGCAGGTTTGTAATCTGAAAAGACAAGTAGCAAGATGGATTGAGAAACAACAAGAGTATGACTATAACACAGAACATCGTGACAGAAGCAGTCATCGGAACGCTGATGCTTTGTCCAAAAGACCATGTCCGGTAAACTGTAGTAATTGTTCGCAACCTGAAGAAAAGATAAAATGTCTCTAAAGAACTACTATGGTTGATGACCAGTGGAAAATAAAAGTACTCCTAAACTAAAAAGGAAAGAAATGAGTGTTCAGGGCATACTGGGCGCTGCGAAATTCTTTTAGAGTAGGAGACGGTCCTCTTAAACGCGTCCTAGAAAGCGTAACACACACGGAAAGCAGACTACAGTTGGTAGTGCCAAGATGCCAAGTGTGAAAAGCGTTGCAGCATCTGCATGATGGCCATCAGGAGAACACCTTGGCGTGAAACATTAGAATAAATACAAAAAAATACGGTCCGCGCATCAGGAAATAGTTTAGCAAAAAAGCGCAAGACACCAATAAATAAATAAATAATGGTATAACATCTGATTTGAGAAACAAATACATTTTAGTGGCAATAGATTATTTCACAGAATAAACAAAAGCTTACGCCATAGAAGCAGCTACAGTTGCAGACGTGTCAGTAACAGAGTTGCCGGTTTGGAGTGCCGTCGGAGTTACATTCTAACCAATGCTGAAACTTTGAGTTTGCACTGCTTCAAGAAGTTTGCTATCTGTTGGGAATTAATAAAGCTAGTACAAAGTCTGTCTACTCTTAATCTGATGGCATGATTGAACTATTACAAAAGACTTAGCCAAAGTAGCGTACGAACAACAAAGGGACTGGGATCAGTACTTGTACTTTTTCCTAATAGCATACCGATCATGTATTCATAAAAACACTGGCCAAACACTATCTTGTTGTTGTTGTTGGTTGCCAAATACCACTGCCATGCGACTTCTAACTTGGACGAATATCCAAAGAAGAAGTTGCTGGAGAAGACTACGTCAGCAAGTTAATGAAGAGGTTAAACACAGTGCATGAGGCGGTAAAAACACACAAATTGCAAGCGATATAATGAAGACGTCATGACGTCAAAGCACAAAAAAGTAGGTTTCATCCTGGCAACATGGTGCGGTTGTATAATCTCTAAAGAAGACGTGGTTTGTGGCCGAAGCTGCAGAGACAATGGAAGGGCCTTTATGAAGTTGTGTAGCGTATAATTGATGTAATGTATCTTATACCAAAAACCAGGAGAAACCAAAAGTGGTTCACATCGATCGCATTGATCGTCTATTTTTGTTTGTTGTCAATAACAACGTTATCCAAGAACAAGTCCAAACCAGAATAATAAGAAACAGAATTAAGAAGCAAGTCAATAAAATGTCACAACCGAGGAGTAATAAGGCCTGTTTTACACACGACAAAATTATGCCATCGCACATTGCGTAAGCAAAGATCTTAATATGTCCAGAAGGATTGCAGTCTTTAAGAAGAAGTTTGGACGGTTTTATAAATAAAGACAGCCACCGGCGGTCAACAAAATTTTAAAACTATCTTTTTTTTTTCTATTTGGCCACCAAGAAGTGCTCACGTACAAAGCCGTCATATAAAAATTTGTGGCGAGCGTTATGGAATCTTAAAAGAGAAATGGAGTTCCACAAGATTAAAAAATTGGCAGTAACTAAGCGTGGTTGTCGCTTAGATCAACCGGATTAGAAGACAGATCAAAGCTTGTTGAAAGTCGTCTTTCAAAACTCAGATGTTCAAGCGTTAATCTGCAGTTACTATCCAAGTAGAAAATTGGATCAAAAAAAGTCTATATACTGCTTGTAGGCGCTTTTCTTAATTATATTTTAAAAGAAGTAAACGCCTTTGTGTATAATTTATACTTTACTTTCATAGCAGCTTTAGTGGACTGTGTACATTTTACAATTGTTAACAAAATTTCTATTGCGCTTGTTCTTTGATAACAAACTTTTAAATTGGGCTGTACTATGTGTTGCCTATTAACATTGACATTAAATACATACTCCCCATCTTGAAAGAAGTATTTCTTTCAACATACATCAACAAAATTCTAATAAATTCCAACAAGCATATAAATTCACAAATGATATCAATTAAATTAATTCAAACATGTTACTAATAATGCTAAAATAATACAAACATAAGCAAATTATTATTCTGTTTAAACGAATTAACTTTATTATTCTAAATAACTTCAAACTTAATCAATCAACGGAAGTGCGCACATCTTTGACACAGCACGCTTGTACGTAGTACCGTTTGATGTTTTCACGGAAACAACTCGTACAATTCCATCAATGCCAGGGTGTAGTTCAACAACTCTGCCCATTTTCCATTTCACCGGTGGCTGGTTGTCATCTTTGAGTACTACCAATGTGTCTATTGCAATAGTTCGCTGATTAACCTTCCATTTTGATGTTTGCTGCAGCTCACTAACGTACTCTTTTGCCCATCTCTTCCAGAAGTGCCGTTTAATTTGCTGAATCCTCTGGTATATAGAAGCTCGGTGCTCGGGAATGTGTATAACATCTGGGTCTACGACGTCTACCAATGATCTTCCTATAAGCAAGTGAGCGGGAGAAACGGGTGTACAATCATTAGGATCACAAGATGAAGGGTACAATGGGCGCGAGTTTAAAACACTTTCTATTTGAACTAACAGTGTATAAAATTGCTCAAACGTTAGTAATGCATTAGCAGTTACTCTTTTCAAATGAAATTTTGCAGATTTTATACCTGATTCCCACAAACCACCCATGAACGGACTATAGCTAGGAATAAATTTCCAATTAATATTTTCTTTTGTTAATTTACTTTCTAAAGCATTTGAGTTTTCTTTCATGAAATGCCCTAACTCTCTTAACTCATTGTTTGCACCTATAAAATTAGTTCCATTATCAGAAAAAATTAAATTAGGTTTTCCTCTGCGAGCAACAAAACGTCTAAGAGTAGCTATAAAGCAGTCTGCGGTAAGATCGGTTGCTGCCTCTAAATGAACAGCTTTGGTGGAGAAGCACACAAATAAACAAATATAGCATTTTGATAATTTTGCTCCTCTACCCATTTTATTTTTTATTAAAATTGGCCCACCATAATCTACGCCAGTATTTATAAATAGAAAACCCTCATCAAAACGCTGTGCAGGTAATTCGCCCATAATCGGATTTATGATCCGAGGCTTTACTCTGAAACATTTTATGCATTGCCTCGTGATTTTACGCGCTAAATTTCTACCCTTTAACGGCCAAAATAATCTTTTTACGGATGCTAACAAGTGCTGGGGACCAGCATGAAGTAACGCTTCGTGTTCCTCGCAAAATATTAGTTCAGTTAAATGATGACACCCAGGTAACAACATTGGATGTTTTTTATTGTACGAATATTTTGACAAACGCAATCGTCCGCCTACCCTTAACACACCGTTGTTGTCAACAAATGGAGTTAAGCTTGCCAGTTTACTCCCTTTTGATACTGATTTATTTTTGCTCAACAATATTAACTCGTCTGCAAAACACTCGCGTTGCACCATTTTAATTAAAACTATTAAAGCGTCACGTAATTCATATAATGAGATGGATCCATATTTTCGATCTTTAACATCAACTCTGCAGTTTTTTGCAAATCTCAAACAATAGGCTACCCGTAATTTTAAGGTATAAATACTCGAAAAGTTTTCAATGCGTATTACTTTAAGTTCTGGAACGTTCAACGTGCATGTTTTTATAAGTTTAATTTCCGGTAACTTTACTTCGCGTATAACGTTTGCAGGCCAATATTGCTCATTCTTAAGCCAATGAGGGCCTTTCCACCATAATTCTGCGTTACTAATCATAGCTGGACTAATACCTCGCGACAAAAGATCGGCTGGATTTTCTTTTGACGATATGTGTCGCCATTCGTGCTTTAATTTTAAACTTTGTATCTCTACTACTCGATTACTCACAAACGGTTTTAATAAATGTGGCATTGTTCTTAACCATCCTAACACTATCGTAGAATCTGTCCATAAAATACACCTTTCGAATTCCAAAATTGAAGCCGCATTAATTACAGTGTTGATTAATCGAACTAAAATTAATGCACCACAAAGTTCTAACTTTGGAATAGTCAACGATTTCAACGGCGCTACTTTAGCTTTAGAACACAAAATGCTTATTTTAATGTTTCCGTTTTTACCGATAGTTCTTAGATAAACGCAACCACCGTAACATTTCTCGCTTGCATCTGAAAACCCATGCAATTCTACCTTATATTTATTTTGTATTGTCGCGAAACGCGGGATACTTAAATTATTTATCTCGCTAATTTCATTTTCAAACTGACGCCAAATCTTACTTAATTCATCAGGAAGTGGTTCATCCCAATTAGTTTTTAATAACCACAACTGTTGTAATAATATTTTTGCTACAACAATAGTAGGACTAATCAATCCCAGCGGATCGTATATTTGCGATATTCGCGAAAGATTAATTCTTTTTGTAATTGGTTTATTCAAATCATTATTTAATTTAACGTTGTACATTAAATTATCTGTTCCGCTTGCCCAAACTAAACCTAACATTTTGGTAAGTTCGTTTTGCCCAAACAAGAAAACATTATCGGAGGTTTCTTCTAATCCAAGACCCTTAAAAATTGATAAATCATTTGAATTCCATTTTCTCAATTGAAAACACCCACTCGCTAATATACTTGAAACTCTTTTACATATGTGAATCGCGTCATTTACTGAGTCGGACCCATACAAAAAATCGTCTACATAAAAACCATGAGCTATGGCATTCGCGATGTCTTGTTCGATTGCTTCTACTTCTCGCCCTAACTGCTGCATGCTGCGTATAGCAAGGTACGAACCCGATACTGTGCCATATGTGACTCTAGTTAATTCGTAAGTTTTTAACGAGTCAGAAGGAGATTCCCTCCAAACTATGCGCTGGAGTGGCCACTGTGACTTATCAATTTCTACTTGTCGATACATCTTTTGAACATTGGCAGTTATTACATATGCAAACAATCTGAACCGTAAAATTATTGAAAACAAACTATCCTGAATGACAGGTCCGCACATTTGTAGATCATTTAATGAATATCCGGAAGTCGTCTTTGCCGACGCATCGAATACTACACGTAGTTTTGTAGTCGTGTGATCGTTTTGTATAACACAGTGATGAGGATAATAATACGTAATTAAATCTGTTTCTTTTACATATTCGGTTACTTCTTTCATATGATTTAAATTTTCATATTCGCGCATGAAATCTCGATACTGTTCCTTTACCCTATTATTTAATTGTAACTTGCGTTCTAAAGAAAAAAATCTGCGCACTGCTTGCTCGCGGCTTTCACCTAACTTATCTAATGAATCTTTAAACGGGATTTTGACAACAAATCTACCACTTACACCGCGATTGGTATTTTCATTAAAATGTTTTTCGCACGCGACTTCTTCAGGAGATAAAATGTTATTAGTTGGAATATTTTCTATTTCCCAAAAGGCTGCTAATTGATCTTGAACATCCGTATTCAACGCCATGTTACAAATTATTTCATTTCTCGTACTACTTTCAAATTCAAACGAACCGGCTACTATGTATCCTAAATGCGTATTTTGTAAAATGATTGTACCTACACCAATATCGTGACGACCATCTATCAATAGCGAATAAAATAAGTTTGCGCCTAATAATATTTCTATTTTATCCGGTATGTGAAAATTCGGATCCGCTAATTTAATATCTTTATTAATTTTAAACTGAGAACGTGGAAGTATTGCGCTAGGTAATTTGCCGGTAATATTCTTTACAACTAAACATCGAATATTAATTTCATAATTACTAACATTTGAGCGCATGTTTACTTCGCATTCATAATTAGTTCGCGACATAGAATCATTTACTCCAGCGATTGCAGTATTAACACGTTTTAAATCTAATTGTAACCGTTTAGCCAAATCTTCGGTTAGAAAACATGCTTGAGATCCTGAATCTAAAATTGCTCTAGTTTTATGAATCCTACCGTTTTTATTGAGAACTAAAACTCTAGCTGTTGCCAATACAACTTCATTACATAACAAATTTGCCGCGGTGAGAGACGTTACCGTTTCAACTTGATTCGATATCGCTGCGTTACCGATCTCACCTTGTGTTTTACTAACATTATTTTCAACTTTATCGTAATCATGTAGCAGATGATTATGCCAACCCTTACATACTGTACAAGAAACGCGACATTTTCGTGAAATGTGTCCCGACTTTAAACATTTCCAACATAAACGAAGTTCACGTACCTTATTAAATCTATCTGCTAAAGAAAGTTTTGCGAATTCTTTACACGACGCTACTTCATGCTGAGCACCACACATGCATTGTTTTGTTTCAGCAACAAAACTTTTAATAGTTGACTTAACATGCCACTTGCCTCTGTTAGCATCAACGGTTTCTAGAAGATCGGCTCTTGCTTTAGCAAACGCGTAAAAAATTTCCAACGACGGTTTTGCAAAATTAATTTTATGTTCTTCCCATGCTTTAAGAGAATTTGAATCTAGTTTTTGTGATAACAAATACAAAATTAAAGTGTCCCAATATTGCGTAGGTTCATTTAAAATTTCTAATGAGCGCAAATTGTGACCTGCGTTTGGGATTTGCAGCAGTTTCTTTTTATGACAGACCCCATAAATGGATTCAGCTGGCTGAATTTGCGTTTTCTTTTTTTTTTCCTCTTCTCGATTTATTAGCTCGGCGTAACCATCGTTTTAAAAAAAAAAACGAATGGTGGTTTGAGTAATTTTTGGTAACGGACACAGTATTTGGATTGACGATTTTTCCTTTAATATATTTGGATTTGTTTTAATAGAATTTGAAATTGAGTTTAATAAGTTACTTTACGATTTTGAATTCAAAGTTACAGTTTATATTGCTGAGTAAGTTTTGTATTTTGTTACGCCGTGATTTCGCGATTTTGTTTATTGAGTATTTCACTTGGTTTATTGAGAATTCCAGTTGTAATTTATGTTTCCCTTCTGAGATATAATCGTAAATAAATATATTTTCGTCGTTTGTTTGTTTTAAGTTGGTTCAAAAGTTCTTTGTTCAAGTGCATTCTCAGTACAGTCGTACTTTGAATTCTTTGTGTCAATCGTTTAGATTACGTGGAGAAAAATTAAGTCATTATCTTAATTTATTAGGCAGTTTAAATTCCTGTAATATAATATTTTGTCAATTTGACACTTTCACGAACAAGCGAAATGCCGTGTCCAAATGCTATAAATATGACGTAATGGGGACTGATTACCTCTTTATCGCACTTCGTAATGAGAGTATTTTCGTTCTTGAAATTTCGAACACAGCCTTTGTGGAAAGGGTAATCGAAAAAAGTTGATATATGGAGGAGGATTCGATCGAAAGGGGACAATTAGAAATACCGGGGATCGTGAGATGTAGTAGAGTGAGCAGGGTACTTTGCCCTATCGTTATGCCTTACCGCGGAAGTTAATTGGTACCGTGAAAATTAAGTGTGGTGGTGAAAATGTTAATGTTTCAAATTTCGTAATGTACGGTTTATATAGACGTCACGGTACCCAAAAATAAACAATCACGCTTGAGGGATTTAGTTTCGATGTTTTAAGTAAAAAAATCCCTTTTCTTCGCTATTGTGCGGTTTAAATTGTGAAATAAATCTTCCGCTGGTGTCCTATTGTTTGGGGGTTCCATTGATCCCGCATTCGAGTACGGTACGTTTGGGAGCAGCCGAAGTCCATCTGAGGTTGTAGCTTTTGAAAACCACTGTGATCCGCAGTTTACCTGGTTTCTACAATTAAGTAAAGGTATTTATCGAATTTGGTTATTATCGTGTAGTGACCCGCGATTGAAATGCAGTAAAAGCTTTGAATTTGAGCCGTTTGAATTACGACTAACGTTAAATTTGTTTATTTCAATGAACGCTTAAAGTGTTTGCGCGAAGTTAAAATCATTTAGCTTTGTTTTGGTGCGTATGTAAAAATAATTCGTATTCCATATAAAGGATAATGTAACGAATTGTAAAGTTTAATTTGTTTGTACGTTTAGTTCGAAACAAGTTCGGACATATATTTTATAACCTGTATTGTTTTTAGTTATTTGAATTGTTTGTTATATCTATGCGGTCAAGGCCTTGAAATTTAGTTGTGTTATATTTGATTTGAAAGAAAGTAGAGTTAACGCTTTGATAGTAGTATTTTCTGTTTATACGTTTTAATTTTTGTGTTTAGATTGTTCATTTGTTTTACTTACTTATGATTATTTCATTTACCCGTTTCTTGTATTCAAATTTGTTTGATATTAATTAGTACTTGTTATTTTTTTTTAATTACTTATTCAATCAATAAATGTTAAATTGTTAAATGTAAAGAGCTTTTATTCATTTAGCTGCCGCATACGTAAATTTTTGTTTTTTTAAGTGTATTTCAGAATAGTTACAACTCAAGGTAAGTTCCGGGGTTGTAACCAACCAGATGAGCTGTCGGATAATCAGGGGTTCGGAAGCTACCCTCATCATGACCTTGTTTGGTGCCCTTACCAATTTTTGACTATTTTACCGTTTTAGTTCAATTTTTCGTCGATCGCGTTTCCAATTTTTCACGGAATTTTAAATACAACCCACCCCTTCTCCATTGAGCTAGTGGCACAATACCGTTTATGTTACCTCATTTCAGGCAGTGACATTGTTTTAACTTTGGCATGTAACATAAATATTTGGCGTCTCCATCGTGTGGCATTTTTCGAATTGTAGTTTGCCTGTTAAGTTTCGTGATTTTTGGAAAGTTTTACCGTTTTGTAATTTCATTTTAAAATGGGTTACAAATTGATTGTTGATCGTTTATCGCATAACGAATTACGTTATGAAATTTTGATTAGAGGTGGTGATGCATCTTTAGGTGTTGTCGTATTACGAGGTTTACTCAAGAATTTTCTTATTGAAGAAGCTACCGGCAAAATATCTCGTCCCGTGTATCCTTTCGATTTTAATGCAGATAAATTAGCGATTCGAGAAGGTATCGATGAACTTAGAAAATTAATAGATTCATTGAAAATTACTCCAACTACAAAAATTTCTTCTACAATTGAAACCAAAATTAAATATTTGTTAAACCGTATTGGCAATTCAATTCCTGTTCAAGGTGACGATTCTCAAGTTAAAGATGAGTTTTTAAAAGATTTAGTTGTTTTAATTTCGCAGTATGAACTTTTGGATAAGCAAATTGTTGTTTCTAATCCGTCTATTTCCGCCGATGAAGTCATCGAACCTATCGTTCAACCTTCTGTAGTGGATACCGCTTTACCGACGTTTTCTGCTGTTAGTCCAAATTTTGTTAGTCATGTTAAGAGTGTTTCAGTTTCGAAATGGAACTTAAAGTTTTCTGGTGATGCAAAATCAATTTCGTTGAATGCATTTTTAGAACGAGTTGCCGAACTTCAATTATCGCGTAACGTTTCAAGTCATCAGTTATTTTTGGAGTGTACTGATCTTTTTACAGGTTTGATTTTTGTTAGATCTATTCGTAATTCAGTTAATTCTTGGGAAGACTTAGTTAAGTTTTTACGTGAACAATTTCAGCCTACCGATTATGACGAACGACTTATTGAAGAAATTAAGCGTCGTACTCAAGCTAATGATGAGCCAATGGGTATTTACGTTGCAATTATTCGCATGTTTTCACGTCTCGATGAGCCTTTTTCTGAAGAAAAGCAGTTAAAGATTTTATTAAGAAATATTTCTCCCGTTTATCAAACTCAGCTTGGTTTGTCGTCAGTTACTTCAATTGAGGAGTTAATTAAATTTGGTCGTATTATCGAGGACCGCATGCAAGCTATTGAAGCTTACACGCCTCCATCTCGTAGAAGGCAGGACATGGAGCCTGATCTCGCTTATGTAACATCTCAAGTTAAGGACATTGCCGTTTCTCGTTCTTCGAATAACGTTAGTAATGGTGAAAAATCTACACCACCTGTTAGACAAAATTTACGATTACCGTCTTCTAATATCGCACCTTCTTCACGAAGGTTAGCTATCGTTA
Organism: Aquatica leii; assembly: GCA_035610365.1. Classification (NCBI taxonomy): domain Eukaryota; kingdom Metazoa; phylum Arthropoda; class Insecta; order Coleoptera; family Lampyridae; genus Aquatica; species Aquatica leii. The sequence continues at coordinate 65,616,212 of CM069432.1, forward strand.
ATGCGCCTGCTTCTTCTAATCGAAGTAGTCCGCAATTATGTTGGAATTGTAGGAAGCCAAACCATCGAGCTGCTTCTTGCAAAGAACCTAAGAAAGGTTTATTTTGTTATCGTTGTGGAAAGTCTAACGTTACGGTCCGCACTTGTTCTAAGTGTTCGGGAAACGAGTAAAGGACGTACTAAGAAGCCGTTTAGTGACGTCAGAGGTCAAAGTTAAATCGGCTGTCTATTTTAATAGTTTACATTCTTCGAAGAATAAGAGTTTTGTTAAGAATAAAGTCGTGTTAGATTATGTTTTCGAGTCTGCTGAGTCTGACGAAAGACCTTTTGTCTACGTTAAAGTTTTTGGTCACGAAATTTTAAGTTTATTAGATAGTGGCGCTTCTCGCACTATTGTTGGTTCTAAGGGTTGGGAAATTTTTAGTCAGTTAGGTTTGAAGTTAAATAAGTCAGTTAAAGTTAATTGTATTGTCGCTAATGGTAAATCACAAATCACAAAGTTTAGGTTCACTTCTCGTCCCAATCGAGCTTAAAGGAAAAATTGTTGTTTTAGAAGTTTTAGTTGTTCCTGACGTTCCGCATAATTTAATTTTAGGTGTTGATTTCCATTTCACAATTGGAAGATAAAGATTCCGTTATTAAGTCTCGTCTCGATTTTTCTTCAGAACAGCTCAATCAGTTAGACAGTTTAGTTAGTAATCACTTTTCTTCTTCGAATGAAAATTTTGGATGCACCAAATTGATCGAACATCAGATCAAAACTACTTCCGAACCAATTAAGCAACGTTATTACCGAGTTTCGCCATTTATCCAGAAACAAATCGATCTGGAGTTAGAGAAAATGTTGAAGTTAGGCGTTGTAGAAAAATCAAACAGCGCTTGGTCGAGCCCGATCTTATTGGTGAAGAAGAAGGACAACTCTTATCGTTTTTGCGTGGACTTTAGAAAAGTCAACAAGGTTACCGAAAAGGACGCTTATCCTTTACCTTACGTTTCGTCTATTTTGGATCGTCTTCGTGACGCAAAGTTTATTTCATCTCTCGACATTAAGTCCGCTTATTGGCAGATTCCTTTAAGCGAAGAGTCTAAGCAGTATACCGCTTTTACAGTTCCGAACCGTGGGTTATTCCAATTCACGCGCTTACCGTTTGGTTTAGCTAACGCACCAGCTTCTTGGCAGAGGTTGATTGATCGAGTTTTAGATCCCGAATTAGAACCTTACGTTTTTGTTTATTTAGATGACGTCATTATTTGCGCTCCTTCCTTCGAGAAACACATGGAAGTGTTAACTGAAGTTCTTCGTCGCCTTAGAGAGGCTAATTTGATGTTAAGTAAAGAGAAATGTCATTTTTGTAAACCTGAACTTAAGTATCTTGGTTTTATCGTAAATTCTACTGGTTTGTCGGTTGACCCGGAAAAGGTTTATGCAATTTTGCGTATTCCAGTTCCCACCGGTGTCGCTGAAGTTAGAAGAATTATAGGCATGGCCTCGTGGTATCGCCGATTTGTACCGAATTTTTCGACAATTATCGCTCCCTTGACATCTCTGTTAAAGAAGAATTCCAGCTTTAATTGGACTAGTGATTGTGATGAAGCCTTTCAGATCATTAAGAATTGTTTAGTTTCCGCACCTATTTTGTCTTGCCCTGATTTTAATGTTTCGTTTACAGTTCAAACTGACGCTTCTGATTTTGGTCTTGGTTCAGTTCTTACCCAGTTTATCGACGGTGAAGAACGTGTTATTTGTTATAATAGTAGGTCGCTCACAAAGTGTGAACGCAAGTATTCTACTACCGAAAAGGAATGTTTGGCTGTCCTTTGGTCTATTGAAAAATTACGCCCTTATCTTGAGGGAACAACTTTCACGGTAGTTACCGATCACGCATCATTAGTCTGGTTACATAATTTAAAGGAACCTACCGGTCGTCTAGCACGTTGGGCTGTTAGACTTCAGCAATTTTATTTTACGATCATTCATCGTAAAGGAAAGAATCATGTCGTACCTGACGCATTATCTCGTTCAGTACCAGCTATCGACAACATTACTACCGATTGTGACACTACCGAACCTAAGTCTTCGGACAAATGGTTAACGAAACTTATGGAACGTGTACGTTCAAAACCTAACGCTTTTCCACAGTGGAAAATTAGTAACGGAAAGCTATTTAAGCATGTTACCGTAGACTATCCCGATCTTTGTTCTGAGAATGACAATTGGAGAGAAGTTGTGCCTAAGTCTAAACGACTCGAAATATTGTCAAAGTTTCACGATGAGCCTACCGCTGGACACCTTGGTATTTTTAAGACTCTCGAACGAATTGATCTGCTTTATTACTGGCCTAAAATGAAGGCTGACGTTATTCGTTACATCAATAGTTGTAAAGTTTGTATCACGCATAAGCCAGAACAGAAACGTCCTGCTGGCCTTATGACCCGTCATCCTGTGGTGAACAAACCTTGGCAGTTGATTTCTACCGATCTTGTTGGACCGCTACCGCAATCTAAGAGTGGTTATTCATATATCCTTGTGGTTGCCGATTATTTTTCTAAATTTGTTTTATTTTTCCCGTTACGTTCCGCTACTGCAGCAGCAGTTACTAAACGTCTTGAAGAAGATGTCTTTTTAATGTTTGTAGTTCCTCAGTATCTTTTGTGTGATAACGGCACACAGTTTCGTAGTGCAGAGTTCAAGAAAATGGTTTCGTCATATAAGTCCAAAATTATTTTTAACGCTAATTATCATCCACAAGCGAATCCAACTGAAAGAGTCAACAGAGTCATGAAGACAATGCTATCGTCATATATTGAAGACAACCATCGACATTGGGATAAGTATCTTGCTAAAGTAGCATGTGCTATTCGTACCGCTGTACATGAAGTCACCGGCTTAACGCCGTTTTTCGCTAATTTTGGACGTGAAATCTGTCTCGACGGATCACGTCATGGAAAAACTACCGATTCCGACACTATCGACGATCTAGCTTTTGCCGATCGTACCTTTTTGGCCGAAAGAGGCCCCGCTTTTAGAGAAGTTTACGTCGATATTAAGAATCGCTTGAATGCCGCTTATGTCCGCGCTAAACATTATTACGATTTACGTCGTCGTCCAGCACCTTTTGAGGTGGGAGACACAGTATGGCGAAAGAATTATGTTCTTTCAGATGCATCTCGATATTTCTCGGCCAAACTGGCACCTAAGTTTATCGGTCCGTTTTATGTAAAACGGAAAGTTTCTTATCAGACCTATGAGTTGTCTGATGACACGGGAGCATCTAAAGGCATATGGAACGCCAAGGACTTAAAGTTAAACCCGACTGGGGATAAATAGGTTTTACCGTTTGGGTATATTTATTTTTTTTTCTTCTTTTCTTTTGTTTTCGTTCTATCGTTTATTTAGGTTAGTTAGTTTCGTTTTTGGGTTCCGTGTAGAGACGGACTAAGAATATTTCTCTACAGTGGGGACACCACTTGTCGTAAGAGGCGACTAAACAACGGTTCTGTCATTTCCATTTTTCTTTCTTCTGCTATCTTGTCTGTCCTTATCTTTTATTTCTGTAGTGTTTGTGGCTAGGTGCCATCGCTCGGTGAGGGCTTTAGTTGTGGGAAAAACGCAATGCGCGGATCTCGTGAAGCGCAGCGCGCCCTCTTCTATTGTGCAGCATCGAGTGATCTGTGTCGAACCCAAACATGTGCTACCTTTCTTATCGTTTAGTTTTTCCGTTTAGTTTCGTTAGGGGTTCTCGATGATTGCGAGATCGCGAGAACCATATGCTTAGTTATCGTTTTATTTTTTTGTTGGGTTATGGGTTTTCGTTTGTTTTTTTTGTTGCTTATAGAGTGATTTAAGAAATCCCTGTTTAGGTAGGGGAGGTGTGACCTGCGTTTGGGATTTGCAGCAGTTTCTTTTTATGACAGACCCCATAAATGGATTCAGCTGGCTGAATTTGCGTTTTCTTTTTTTTTCCTCTTCTCGATTTATTAGCTCGGCGTAACCATCGTTCTAAAAAAAAACGAATGGTGGTTTGAGTAATTTTTGGTAACGGACGCAGTATTTGGATTGACGATTTTTCCTTTAATATATTTGGATTTGTTTTAATAGAATTTGAAATTGAGTTTAATAAGTTATTTTACGATTTTGAATTCAAAGTTACAGTTTATATTGCTGAGTAAGTTTTGTATTTTGTTACGCCGTGATTTCGCGATTTTGTTTATTGAGTATTTCGCTTGGTTTGTTGAGAATTCCAGTTTTAATTTATGTTTCCCTTCTGAGATATAATCGTAATTAAATATATTTTCGTCGTTTGTTTGTTTTAAGTTGGTTCAAAAGTTCTTTGTTCAAGTGCATTCTCAGTACAGTCGTACTTTGAATTCTTTGTGTCAATCGTTTAGATTACGTGGAGAAAAATTAAGTCATTATCTTAATTTATTAGGCAGTTTAAATTCCTGTAATATAATATTTTGTCAATTTGACACTTTCACGAACAAGCGAAATGCCGTGTCCAAATGCTATAAATATGACGTAATGGGGACTGATTACCTCTTTATCGCACTTCGTAATGAGAGTATTTTCGTTCTTGAAATTTCGAACACAGCCTTTGTGGAAAGGGTAATCGAAAAAAGTTGATATATGGAGGAGGATTCGATCGAAAGGGGACAATTAGAAATACCGGGGATCGTGAGATGTAGTAGAGTGAGCAGGGTACTTTGCCCTATCGTTATGCCTTACCGCGGAAGTTAATTGGTACCGTGAAAATTAAGTGTGGTGGTGAAAATGTTAATGTTTCAAATTTCGTAATGTACGGTTTATATAGACGTCACGGTACCCAAAAATAAACAATCACGCTTGAGGGATTTAGTTTCGATGTTTTAAGTAGAAAAATCTCTTTTCTTCGCTATTGTGCGGTTTAAATTGTGAAATAAATCTTCCGCTGGTGTCCTATTGTTTGGGGGTTCCATTGATCCCGCATTCGAGTACGGTACGTTTGGGAGCAGCCGAAGTCCATCTGAGGTTGTAGCTTTTGAAAACCACTGTGATCTGCAGTTTACCTGGTTTCTACAATTAAGTAAAGGTATTTATCGAATTTGGTTATTATCGTGTAGTGACCCGCGATTGAAATGCAGTAAAAGCTTTGAATTTGAGCCGTTAGAATTACGACTAACGTTAAATTTGTTTATTTCAATGAACGCTTAAAGTGTTTGCGCGAAGTTAAAATCATTTAGCTTTGTTTTGGTGCGTATGTAAAAATAATTCGTATTCCATATAAAGGATAATGTAACGAATTGTAAAGTTTAATTTGTTTGTACGTTTAGTTCGAAACAAGTTCGGACATATATTTTATAACCTGTATTGTTTTTAGTTATTTGAATTGTTTGTTATATCTATGCGGTCAAGGCCTTGAAATTTAGTTGTGTTATATTTGATTTGAAAGAAAGTAGAGTTAACGCTTTGATAGTAGTATTTTCTGTTTATACGTTTTAATTTTTGTGTTTAGATTGTTCATTTGTTTTACTTACTTATGATTATTTCATTTACCCGTTCCTTGTATTCAAATTTGTTTGATATTAATTAGTACTTGTTATTTTTTTTTATTACTTATTCAATCAATAAATGTTAAATTGTTAAATGTAAAGAGCTTTTATTCATTTAGCTGCCGCATACGTAAATTTTTGTTTTTTTAAGTGTATTTCAGAATAGTTACAACTCAAGGTAAGTTCCGGGGTTGTAACCAACCAGATGAGCTTTCGGATAATCAGGGGTTCGGAAGCTACCCTCATCATGACCTTGTTTGGTGCCCTTACCAATTTTTGACTATTTTACCGTTTTAGTTCAATTTTTCGTCGATCGCGTTTCCAATTTTTCACGGAATTTTAAATACAACCCACCCCTTCTCCATTGAGCTAGTGGCACAATACCGTTTATGTTACCTCATTTCAGGCAGTGACATTGTTTTAACTTTGGCATGTAACAAAATGCTTAGAAACCTCGTCAATTAATTTTCTTAGCGATTTCGCGGATTTTTTTACAACCGATTCTATATTGAATAAAGCATGCACATGGTTATGAACTAATAATCTTTTGTTATCATATCGTTCACATAAAGTTTTATACGCAATTTCGTAACCTTGTGCAGTAAATTCAATAAATTTGATTACATGCGCCGCTTCTCCTTTAAGTGCTTGTTTTAAATAATGAAACTTATGGATGTTATCAATTTGTTCATTTAGATGTATTAACGATTCAAATGTACTTTTAAATTCAAGCCAAAACTCAATCTTACCATCAAACTCAGGTGCTTTAATAGCTGGCATCTTAAACGAATTTTGCATTTTATTCTCGTCATTAACAACAACTGCTTTAGCTTGTTGGTCTGTTACATGATCTAATAATATGCCCTTTGCACAACCGTAAAGCAACATGTATTCATTTTCAAAAACTTCTCTTTCGTTAATTTGTACATTTAACTCATCAGAACTAACAAACGTTTCGATTTGCTTTTGCACATTATCAAATTCATGTAACAATCCGTCCATGCGTGTAACCCTTTGCTTTAAAGTTTCTAATTCTGCATTATTAAGATTTAAATTAGATTTAAGAATGTCTTTAACACCAGTTAAATAGTTTTTAATAGAATCTAACCGTCCCAACAAACTGACCCTTTCTTTAAAAAGCTGCTGTAATTTTTTTTCTGCCATCGTATAACAATTTGAGCAATTTTATGCAATGTAAGATTATACAAATTCCAATAAACACTTTGACCTATTAACACCTGTACTTTATTCCATTGTTTTTTCCTCTTTCTGAAATGTTGTAGGATTGTCTGTTGGTGTTTTCTCTAAAATTGCAAATTTAACATGGAAATCTTTATTAACTTCCTGCAAATTGCCTAGTTGCGTTTGAAAGGTGTTTAATCTATTAATAATGTTGGTTTTTTTATTCTCCGATTTTTGCCAAGCAGCAAAAAGTATTTGTTTGTTTTGTGACCTGTGCTGTCGGTGTTTGATAAAACATGCTAGGCAATAATTTAACTACCGTGACGCCGACCGGGCTGTAAAATATCACTTGCGTTGCGTAATTCTTGATTAACACTTGTTTATAATCGACCGTTACAAAACGATGCTTTTGAAAGTCAAACTAATACTTACATTTAAAAAAATGAAACGCTGTTAATCACATGATATAAAAATAAACATATTTTTGTGCTTCCAACATTGCAAACGTTAATATTCGTTCGTTAGTGTAGTTACCTAATGGGCAAAAAAGCCCTAGCGTGTGATAATGAAAACTAGGAATCCACATAAAAGTAAGTCTTCAAAGTCAATTATTATATTAGAACGAGTATGCGACAGGTAGAAAAGTCATTTAAGAAATCTTGAAATTTAGTTAAAATTGAAAAAAAATACATATTTCTGTTTATTTTTTCAAAAAAGAATGTAATTTTACAAAAGACAACACAAAAAAATAATGTGCATTACTCTCGTTAAAAGAATCATAGCATCACTCACTCACATGTAACGCTCGGCCTTGCAGCCTCCCGTCGCATTGACGTTCGTTACGCTATGCCTTACTTTCCACCCTTGTTACGTAAACTACTATTATAGCTACGCTTCTAGTGTTTGTAAAATATTGATGTCGACTTGATTTTTTAGAACAATTTTAGCTAACTATAAAAAATCTTTAGATTACTTATTCTAAACTTTAAACTAAGTACCATCAGACTTAATAAGGAATAGGCAATAATGACTTTACAACAGTGTCTATAAGGTTTATAAAATTGTTATCATTGACAAAGTTATAGAAACGCAAAAAACAAACAAAAAATTACTATAATATCTATTAAAAATGTCAAAATTATTATTTTTTATGCAACAAAACAAACTTACCTAAATAAATTCTCAACTGTTTGGTAATAAGTAGAAATAAAAAAAAAATTATTATTAAACATATATTAAACTTAAGTATGAAACTAAAAACTAATTTTACGACAACTTTATATATATATTTTTACAAATGCATAATTACATTAAAAACACATTTATTATAGAAACTTAACTTTTCGTTGCTTAGATTTGTTAAAGCCTATTTTTGTATATCCATAAATCTTTTGAAAATTGATCATTATAAGATACTACTGACAGGTAAAATTTGAAACGTCACGCTTCACAAAACAGAATGAATCGTATGATTGAAAATTGGTAGCTTTATCTCTGCATTACACAATTATTTTTTATCTTGTTAAGTCAAATTGATGAATGCAAAATTAATAATTATTTTTGTTAAATTTACACAATCAAACAAAAATTATGTTTGTATAATTTTAAATAAAAATTTGCATAAATTAAAAGTATGTATTATACTACTATATTAAGTCTTGGAATAGACCTATGTTCAGCGTAATTAGGGTTGGGTTTTAATAAAATCTCTTGAATAATGTTGTGAAAACCCTAATTTAATGTAATTTAAAATTTTTAAATTTATTTAAGTGACAATTGTTTCGATCTTTAAATATTTAAGATCATCTTCAGAATAGAATTAATTTACAGAGATAAGAGAGTGATATACAATTAATTACCAAAAACTTATCAAAAACACATGTGCGCACTAATTAACAAACAATATTAGCATTAATACATTGAAATTTTGACTGTTATAAATTAGAGTAATTAATAAAAAGCAATTAATATTTGACTGTTGGGTTGAAATTGTTACTATAAATTTGAAATTTGAAATTTTTTAAATTTCAACGACCATGTTCTGCAAAAGTGGATTTAATGTTATGTAAATTGGATCTATTAGGCTTTTTTTAAATCCGAAATAAGTTTTTTAGACGTTTGTTTAAAGACTTTTTGGTGTAGCCGATAAAAGATTTATTGCAAATAAATTGATAAACTCTATTCGTCAAAAGATAATTCAGTGCATTAGTTTAAAAAAAAGCTGTTTAAATTAGGAAGGTTGGTGAAAGATAACTTGACATCTGGGATTTTTTTAAAAAATCGAAAATATTTTGAAATTGAGGTAAGTATGGTAATGTACAAAACTTTGAGTCATTATTTTGTAAAATAAGAATTAATCTTGTCAGAGAAGTAATGTTGTGTTTAAAATTTAATACATTGTATAAATGAATAATAAGGTGATAAGGAAAATCATTTTGTAAAGCAATATAGAAAATGTTGTGTAATTCATTATTAAAATCTGAGTTGTTTAAAGGACTGTTAAAAAGTCTATTGAAAAAAAATTGAATGAAGCTAATTTATGTGAAAGAGGTTGGCAAGAATAAAAATTAATAGTATTGACTGTGTAGTTGTTGGTTTTCGATAAATTTAAAAAGGTAATTTGTTGTTGAATAAATTAATTTTTAAATCTAGATAAGGGATTGAGTTCTCAGATTATTTTTCAACAGTGAATGAAATTTTGTTATGAATGTTGCTGAGAAAATATCATCGTCTTCAGAAAATAATGTGGCGTATAAATTTTGTGTTAAGTTTGATGTGGTGTTTTTATAAATTGTCTATGAATAATTAAGCTAAAAAGGAGCTTAAAAAAACTAATACTTCATTTTCTAAGAAATTTTTTTTGTTAAATTTAAAAAAAGTGTTGTTTATGCTGAACTCTAATAAAGAAATAAGGTCATCTGTAACACTATCCGGAAGAGCTAAAGTTGTAAGTAGATTTGCAACTAAATTGATGGTTTCAGAAGGTGGGACTGATGCAAAAATATTTTTGACGTCGAATGATATATTGATATTGAATATGCTGAGATAATTTTAGTTTTTGCAGGTCATGGATTAACTGTTTAGATTTTTTTATTGAAAATGTAGGTTTGAAGTTTAATTAGGTGTAAAAAATGTTTGACAAAAACTTAGAAATAAAGTATGTAGGTAAGTTGATAAAAGACACAATAAGTTTTATCAAAATGCCTGTTTTGTATATTTTAGGTAGTGAATATAACAAAGGAATTTGTGAGTGATTTTTAAAGTTATCATAGATTTATTGAAAAATTTAAGATTAGTTTGACAAGTTTTAATCAAATTTTATGAAGTGTTAGTAGATTTGTTTAAATGATTGTGGTCAATCAGTTGAAAGCCGTGTGAATTAAAAAAATCTTCGGTCTTATGAATGTACAAATCTTTATGCATGGCGATTATGCAATAACCCTTATCAGCTTTCTTTAATATAAGATTATCTGAACTAATTTTGTTCTTGATTTATTTGATAATACTGACGTCGGAGTGATTTTGACTAACATTTTCTAATTGCAAACATAACCTTAATTTTATAAATTAAAGACTAATTATTAAAAGCAAGATTTTAAGGCGCAATTCCAGGCTATGTGTGAAAAAAACTCTTCTTTTGTTAAAGTAACCGGTCTCAGTTGAAATTCTTGTTATAACACAAATATTCTAAAGCAATTAAAATAAAATAAATTTAATAATTTGGTAAAATAATAATAATAATATGCCGGTTTTAAAAATTGTTTTACAGTAAACGGATCAAATGTCATTTTGTCATTAAGCTTCAGTTGCATTATTTAGTCGCATGCCTTTCCTAACATATATGTGTTTCTGTCGTTTTAATTGTTATTAACAAGTTTTTATTAAGACTAATTCATATCGAATCTAACAGTATTATCGTAAGTAAGCTTATTTTTATATTTAGAGTTTTTTTTTCTTTATAAATTTTAGTGTTTACAATGACTACAAATTAAATTATTTACAGTTAAGGATGTAAAGTTATTGACAGTGGTGTTCTTGGTGTTTTTGTGCACATATAATTTATTACTCTCTCAGCACTTCTGTTTTGTCAATGAAGTGCAACAATATATTTTAAGGGGGCCTTTTTCAACTCATCATTAGTGAGTTTAGGTTTGCTGCGAATCGTTGTGCATTTTATGCGTATGTTTGATAAGGCCACAGTGCCCTGTTATTAGTCCTGTAAATTTCTTTAACCTTTGTCGACTTATGTTTGATAGTGCAGTTTGAGTGTTTGATTGTGACTGTGTAAGGAAGAGTTTTGTGTACCTCATCCCTAAAGAGTTTTTCCATAGTTTTTTATGGTCCGCTGCAAGTTTCTTTTCTAGTCTCGTAAGCGATTCTGAAAACGAGTTCAAGTCCGATATATATTCGTGTTGAGCCCTTTTTAGCTAGAGCACCCGCTATTAGGTTTTCTTTTACATTCTCGTTTTTTAGTATCTAGATAAGCTGCACTGGTTGGCAAGTTGCCAATATTTCCAGACTGTTTATGCTTGCCATAATAAATTTTGATTTTATTACTGGGTATTTTAGTACCAGTAGTGCTGCTTGGATGTCAAACATGATCGATATCGGACCATTTGCGTATGATTTCGAGTCTATATTGTTCTTGACACACCAGGCAATAGCAACAACTTCACTTTGAAAAGCAGACGCATATTGACCTAAGATCAGCAAGAATTGCTTCCCATGGTATCTGCTTCCATATACTCTCGCTTCTGTACCGTTGCAACTTTTGGCCTTACCTGTATACCAGATAGATCTTTTAACCGCGCCCGGGTAAATGTTTTTTGTCCACTCGTCTCGTGACGGTATTATCACTATTATAATTTTTTTTTAAATTTTAAGATGTGATATTTTTTTGTAAAGTCGGATCTCATAGCTTACATTGTTTTTTCACGCAGCACGTTGTATATACCCAGTTTGTTTTTCCTGGTAATTGATGTGTGTTCATTAATCTGCAACATGTATGCTGCTTGTCTTGTTTCCATTATTACAACGAGGTGTAATGGTGTAAGCAAAAGTAGTACTTCCATGGCTGCTGTGGGCGTGGTTCTCATCGCTCCTGTTATCAGCTCTGTACTTTGCCTAGTTTAAATATCAAATGTTAAAAAAAAATTCTTTTGTTATTAAACGTTGCATCTTACCACAATGTTACAGTCAAGCTAGATGCAACATTTACGTGTAATAAAAATGCTAATATGGAAAACTAGTTATAAGAACAAACTATTATACTTAAAAGCAGAAAGCTAAAATTGAGTTATATGCTAAAGTTCAAAACAATAAACTAATTAATAAAATGTATTCACAAACTCATATTTGCAATAATAAAGTATAAAAAATAATCTGTGTAAAATTTTATATACGGATAACGGTGTTTTAAGTATTTACTTTACAGTACAACAACCGTATACAAGAATATATCAGTAACCATGCTCTACAAATAATTATCCAGGTACACATAAAATAAAATTTATAATTACGTGTTAAAAGATTTCAGCAATACATAAGTTGCCAATACACAGACTTTGTGTAGTTATATTCCTTGTCAATATATTAAAAACCGTAATCTCTAGAGGTTAATTAAAAAAATAACATATCAATACACTACGATAATCACGTTCTAGAAACCTTTTTAGTATTTGTGCTTAACTCTGCACCTTAAAAAAATCTAAAACAATTATAAATAATAAGCAGCCCCAAAGTTTTCTACATTCTGCTGTACCTTTGCTAATGATAAACTGAGAGACCAACACATGGGGATTTATGGTGGACACTTACCGGGATTTATTAGAATTTTTCAGAAATTTTTAATTTTTGCTAAAAAATTAATTTAACACACGACATGTTTGTTCTACCGCCATTTTCTAATCAAACCTGAGAGAAGATTTTTTGGCTACAAGATTAATTACTTCGACGTTTTTAATAGTGGTTAATTACATAATCAGTAGACAAAGTTAAAGCAATAAACAATATTTTTAACGATCTTAAAGCATTTATAATTTTCTTGAGGACGAAGACAAAAGTTGTAGAAACACAAGAAAATCACACAGCATCTTTTTATACGCATGAATTTTCTGAGACTTACATAGAAAATGCAGTGTCAAATGCTTTGATAGATGCTGTAACAACTTTACAAAACCTTCAAACTAAGATTGCAATTAAAGATGCATTCATTGAGAAAAACAAAAAATAAACGATAACTAAATAGAAGACGAATTAATGACTTATTAATAATGATAAATGTTGAAAACAATTTGTGTTCTGCCAATAAAATTAAAACATGAGAAAACCGGAGTACACATAAACACCTCTAGCAACATTAATATTAAAAACTGTAAACACACCTACTTTTATTAAGTTTTGAAAAAATAAAACTTATTATCTATAATATCGGTTAGAAAAAAAAAAGTTTCTGTTTAAAAAAAATTAATCTAGATATTTCTTTGTATTGGTTAGTTTTACATAACTATATGTGTTATTTAAATAACAGAAACGTAGGTAAATAAATTTTAAAAACCAATTAAAAAAAAACTTTTATTAATAATATACAATTTGTTTTTAAAACGTGAAATTAATTTTTATATAAATATATAATAAACAGTAAATAATAATTTTTTTTATATTAGTCAAAATCAACTTTTAACAAAAACTTGATTGATTGGATAGCTTTATTTAGCAATAGTATTTATTTTTAACTATTATTAGGAAAAATATAATTATTTTTAATCCTATGAATTTAGAAAAAAAATAGTAAATTTGCATGATATTTACCTCGATACAAATTTGGTAACAATTTTTTTCTAAAAAATTTTTAATTATCTGTTAAAAAAACTCAAATTAATCTACTACTACTAACATAATTAATTATAAAATATTTAAACATGGATTTTGTTACTTGAACAATTATTTACTTCTTTACATTACCATATACCTTTTTTATAAATTGTTGTTCTTTTTAGTTTCTATAAATTCAATTTATATCACTATTTTAAACATATTATTTTGCAAATCTACTATTTTATAGTTTCACTTTACTTGTCTTTAACAACTTATATCTATGACCATTTGGTCCATTCTATATAATTCTAACTAAATTATACTTTATATTTTTTAATACTTGCATATAGACAAATTAAATTTATATAAACTCCATTTTTAATTGTCTCATTATAACGTGTGTGTTAACACCAACCGACAGGTTTTCTCAGTCTAAGCAGTAGTGGTTTTTTTTAATGCAAAATGAAGATGGATAATTTATTTAACTCTAATTAGCAAGTAGAAATGATTAGGTTAGTAATTATCTTTGAGCGAAATCTAGTTCGGTATGAACTGAAACGTATTGAAAATTTGAGTATAATTTAAATAAAATACAGACTTTTTTATAAATATTAGTAATCTACTTTTTATTTACTCAAGTACACATACATAATTAAATAAATATAATTTCTTATATTTAGCGGGGTGTTGAAGTTACTACGTGTTAATAAACTACCAAAGTGGGTAATGTTTACTAGCAGGGGCTGGGCGTTTACTACGGTTTACCTTGTCCTTCAAAAAAAAAGAAAACACTTTTATACAATTTGTAACAAAGACTAATATATGCAGAATATGGTGGTATCAACAAAGAAAATTAAATGGTGACATTTAATAAAGCAATTGGATGTCAACTAGAAATGAAGTAACGATAATATAGCAAGTTATTTTTCAATATTAAGGAATAGACATTTTTTAGCAAAAGAAGATATGACCGGATAGAAAAAGAAGCGTAAGACAGCAATGTGGAATCAACAGACTTAATAAAAATTGTAAAAGGAAAAAAAGAAGAATAAGTTAATCACGCCGACCAAGTAGAGTAAAATAGGCTAAGGAAGATAACCAGAGATTTTAAACCAGAAAAAAAGCCCTGGTGTGTCACAAAAGAGATGAATAGAAATATAAACATCTACGTACCTCTGTAGAGCACCATAACACGTAAAGAAAAACAAAACGTGTATAACAGAAAAACATATAGTTTAATAATAAAACATTATAAAATAACCACTTTATTTACAATTAAATTACTTTAACTTAAAGTCTTCTCTACATGTTTTAATATTTAATTTATCTTACATATACGTTTCGATAAGTTAAAACCTCATCATCAGTATACCTTCAGCATTATTATAAATTTTTAAAAATATAGCTAATACATTACATTATTAAAAGAGCATACCGAATATTAAAAAATATATTTTGTATGCTCTTTTAATAATGTAATGTATTAGTTATATTTTAATAATTTATAATAATGTTGTAGTTATACTGATGATATTTAAAAATGTCGAAACATGTATATAAGATAAATTAAAACAAATTAAATTAAATGTGTGGAAAAGACTTTAAGTTAAAATAACTTAATTGTATATATACTACTCCACTTTTGGATTACACTTATTTTTGAACAAATTTAATCGATTGAATATAACAAAAATTAAAGCTTTAATTATTGTATTTATTTGTTGTAATAAAAATTAAAAAAATAACTTGGTTATAAATTAACTTTTTGTCTATTTTTTGATGTAATTTAAAATTTATTTTGTATATAAATAATTTATCGTAAAATTAAATACAGTTATACAACAGAACATTACTTAAAACAAAAAATCATTGATTAAGTTTTATTAACTAATGTTTTCTTAAAGTTTGACAAGGCAATAAAATATTGTTACTAGCAATTATAACTTTCCTAATAATAATTCTTTAAATATATTTTTTAAACTTTTTTTATTTTAAGTATGCCTATAAAACTTGAAAAAGTTTAAATTAGTTTTCAAGTAAGCAAAACGTAATAATAAATCTTTTATTTAAATATATTTGCAATAATTTGTTTCAATAAATTTTCATAGGATTTTTAAATAAGTAGATCTTTTTATTATAATATGTAATGGTTTTCCACATAATTAATTTAAAATATTAAACCAATAAAGCAAATTTAAACGTTATATAAAATTATCACTTTTAACAGTAAATTATGTAAAGTAATAATTTTAAAGTTATAGTTACGGTAATAATATCTTAGAAAATTATATACTTTAATCTGTGTAATCGTACTAAATACCTACAATTAAACCGTATTTTAGAAATAGGTTAATGCATACATTTACTTTTACAATTAGATTTAGTAATGAATATAGTTACCAATATAAAATGTTCACTATGACTAACATACAACAAAAATTCTTATTTAGTATTCAGTGCCAAATTAGCTATTTAATATATACTAGATTTAGTTATTATTTGTTTCTTTTTTAAAATGATTCGTTGTACTACAAATGCTTACTGATTTAAAAACCGTAATTTAAAACATAATTTAAAAAAAATAACAAAAAACATTCTTTCTCAAGTCGAACTACTAAAATCATATTAATATATTATTGTTAACTATGTTTTAAAAAAGTATAGTTGTACTATACGAGTACGTTGTAATTATGTGCTTCAAATAAAAAAAAATTGTATAGCATTTGAAAACTAAATAAAATGTTACAATTATTAAATACTATAATAATTTTTTTTAAACTTAATGATTAATTATAAATAAACAACAAAATCGGTTTAGTTGAAAATAGTATATTGTATAATGAGTGGTTGTCATTGCCAATGAGTATGAAAATTTGCAACCGATCCGAAGGTGAGGTTGGCAATTCGTACGATTTGGCAACACACATTCCTTACGAATTATACACCATACTTTTCTACGACTCTATATTTAATTAGTAATCAAAGTTAAACAGAATTTTACGAAAAAAATAACGCAGAAAATTAATAAACTAATTTAAAAATTTGTATTGGTAATACCTAAAACGACAATTAAAAAATTATGTCAAAACTTGTATTTATTTTATGTCAACTTGACTGTGTTTATACTATTAGTTATCTGTTACTATTATTTTATTCTTGTTTTTTACTCATCTTTAGTTAAAGAAATATAAAATATAATTTACTTGCTTTAAATACATGCAATTTTAGGTAACTTCAAATCATTTATATTTGAATTTTTTTTTTACATTAATTTCAAGATTAACCTAATATGAATGAGCTAGATTAATTTAAAAAGTACTAATGATTCAATGACAAGATTTTGCTTTTGCAGCCGTAAATAAAAGAAATCTTTTCATGTCGAAGCCTGAATCGTTAACAATGTCGTCAAATTCTGACAAATGTTGATATGTGATAGTTTTTTCTAGAAACTTCAACCAAATAACATGTGGATGTGAGTTACAAACCAAATAAGGTAGATTTGTAAATGTTTAAAGATAATTTGTAATTAATAGGTGTTATTCTTAAGAATGAAGCTTTCCGAACTAAGAAGGTAATAAGATCATCGTTGTTAAAGAATAGAAAAAAATTCCATTTAGAAAGTGCAAGATAGTTAATTATTCTAATGGATCAAATATGCTGTAATAATATTTACTGAAAAATTAGTTTAATTATGAGAAATGAATTGTTAACAAAACAAATTGTAGGTAAAAGGAAACAAGTGATTTAGTGCTTTTGCTTATAATTACATCTAAATATATAATTTTTTTCAATGTATAAACCAGTGGTTTGCATTAGTCTTGTAACAATTGATTATATTTATGTTTATCTTGTGTTATTTATTATCAACGTAAGTCCAAAGTATTTGTGATTAAATTTTTAACAAGGTAGCGACAATGTGCGAATGAATTTTTTTTATAAGATTATAATATAATATGTAGTGAAAGTATACATAAATACTTATGAAAACTGCATTAATATAAGGATAAATAATAACAAACAGATATCAGGCATTCGCGAAAGAAACATTTTGGTATTTTGCAACCATCGATGAACGCCAAAAGATAATTGGTTACTTCTGAATTGTCATGCAGTTCAAGAAACTGATAAATTTTCTAATAAATACTAACTTCTTAAAGTTAATTTAAACATGTTATTATAAAATGAGTAGTTTTATTTCAAGGATTAGATTACTTAATCTGTTTATAACACTGCAAAAGCAAAAGTTTGATAAATTACCGTTAACATTTTCCTCCCATGAAAAGAAAATCCTGCAAGAAAACAAGTAGTTAGTTTGCAAATTAGAAATTTTTACTTATTCTAATTACCTTGAACTTCTAAAATATATTTACATTTAATTACAAGAAAGTCACCACTAAATGTCAACGTTTACGAATATAATCTAGAATATGTAATTTATAAATCACTATTTTTACGATATCAAAGTAATGCAATACCTTCTAAATGACTCTCGTTGATTTCGTTTTCCAATTTTATAATTTGTGATGCACGGAATATTTATTAAAGTCTTCTAAATTATGTTCTTATAATTCATTATCCTGTACGTTAATGGGTTTGACCTGTACGGAAATGGCTTTGACCTGTACGGAAATGAAATTAGACCATCACAATGCACAACGTTGCCTAATCGCAATTAAACATACAATGTATGTTAGTCGTAGAAAAACATATTTTAAATTTCTATCTGTTTTGTTGTATTTAGGTGTTTTATAAGAATCAAAATTCATTTTCTTACCATTTATTCTCTGATTGATTTATTTCATTACGTTTGCTTGTTATTGTGATTATTTTCATACCTGTTTATTAACTACAAGTTTGATTAATCTGATTATATTTACTTATTATAGTAAGTATTCTCAAAACGGTTCTTCATTAAATACCACCGCTGTGTTCTTACTAACCCTTGTCTTACTTTATCATCAGATTTACTCACTCTTGTAAATAGTTTCGTCCCTGTGTTCTATTGGCAACCATCATCGAAATTTTTTGTAATCGGTCTACAAGTAAAGTAACTAAGTTATCAAACCAATACTTAAAGTGCCACGAGGTCCGCAGCGCTTTGTTTATTGTAATTGGTTAACATACTACCAAAAATAGATGTAAACATTACTACCTTAGTGCTCAAATCATTCTGGGTGCGGTTTCTTGTCGAGAACATCACCGTACCAAAAACGTGAAAGTCATCCCCGTATAAACAAAACTCTTGAACTTGATTATACAGATCAAGCTTTTGTTTGCGTAATTGATATTCTACCTGTACCTAAAATCTTCGAAATGGACTTCCATAATTTATACATTATATGAGAGAAAGTGCAGGCAAAAAAAATGAGTAGAGACAAGAAAAAGGGCTATAAAATACGAGAAAGAACTGAAGGAAAGAACCAAATGCAAAATAGTACAGAAATGTTGGAAAGTGATAAAAAGAGGAAAAGTGAAGTACGGACAGGATAGCAAAGAAGAATAATATAAAAAAAACGGGCACGCAAAAATAGAAGTAGAGAGATTAAGGGAAGAAGGGCTAGGGATAAGAGAAAATAATAAGAAAAGCTAGGGACATCAAAAAGCAGAAGAGATGGACAAAGCCCAACGAAGCCAGTTACAATTATAAGAATATCAAGAGAGAAAGGGTTTCAGAATATCTAAAGGGGAAAGGAAGCAAACACAAAAAGAAAACAATGATAGCAAGGTTTAGATGTGGTAACAAAGAGTTAGGAAATAAATACTGGAGAAAAGAAGAAAAAAGGATGTACAGACTATGTGGAGAAGAGACAAAGAACCTTAAACACATGAGGAATAAATGTAGGGAGTTAGTAGAAAAAGTTAAGAAAGTAGAGAAAATCTTAAAAGTAAACAGAAATGGAGTGGAGTCGATGGAAAAAGTATGGAGAAGGAGGAAACAGCTAAGAGGAGAAAAAAAAATGAAAAAAAAATGTAAATACGTGTAAAAAAGGGTAAAATTGTAAATAGGGAAAACACGGATGACTTTGTAAAGCATAGGTGAACAAATAAAGATAAACTACTACTTTCAAAGGCTATAAGTTAAGTGTACCGCTCAGTATCTATAGTTTTATAACTATAACCACCTAAAAAAAGGCTTGACGCAACAATTTGTATGTTAATAAACAAAATTAAAATAAATTATCAAATTACTTGAATTTGTGCTTAGAAAAAAAGTGTAACTGATATAATTTCAGACGCATAATCATAATTCTAAAGTTCAAATACAGTAATTTCTTAAGAAAATTATTGAACTAAAGATTTGTGGATCTACGCAATTAGGAAATTATAAACTTTATTAGTCTAAAGTAAGAACAATTTTTTGTAATTATATTTATAAATTTATTATAGCTAATTTAGTAAAAAAAATTATGAAATTCCTTAATAATATACATAATTTTAAATTAAATATATTAAAAAACAGTAATCTAACATTTAAATTTTATTAAAATAGATTTTTAATAACCAAACTAAGAAATAGTTAATCAGGGTGTTAATGTATAAATTTTTTTAATACTGTTCTGCATAATTGTGTACATAGCTGTGAAATGTAATTTTCATTATACCACAATGAAAACATATGTATTTCGTACTTGTGAGCTATGAAAGGCCATCTTTCCCGTGCACTGCACGGGAAAAGTTTTTCCCGTGCTCCATTGTTGCTAACTTTTAAAAACAACATTACACTAGTAACTTTAATTGTAGGTAACAATACTAACGACTAATTTTATAACAATAATTTTTAGATACTTCAGCTAGAGTTAATTCTTTCCTAGAGTATACTTTCAATGTAATTTAACAGTTTTCGGTCTTATTCGGGTCTTATAATAACATTTTTATTGAAGTCAAATGTTTGCGCCATGAAATTAATGTGCCGATCTGCATTTTTACACTAAATTTTTGACATTTGTCAAAATATTTATTTGTACTCAAAGTTGAATCAAACTCTTTTTTGTGAAATTTTTGTAGTAAATTCTATTTTAGTTGAACTTTACGATTTGCTTTTGTTCGATGTGTCGACATGCTCCATAAATACCAAATATCGAAACTACCTGTACGAAAATGGTTAGTATTACTATCGGAAAGAACATTTTTTACATATAAATCAAACACAAACTTTTGTTTATAACCATTTCTCATCTGAAGCTTTCCAAATGAATTTGGTTACTTGTTCTGTTGTTAATACTTTGGCTTTTTTAGGTACGTAACCAACACCTTGACGTTTGAGAAATGCTATTGTTTGTGGAAATCTGTACGAATGAATGCATCAGTGTATAAGTTTAAAATAAAAATATTACGCAAGTATATATTGTAAATTGTACTTACTTGCTAATGTAATCTAAAGTATAAAACAACGCAACAAGTAATAATTAAATGATATTACATTCAAAATGTATAATTAATAATTATCAATCTACATAAAGTATTCAAATATACAAATCTTTACATTTTTTAAGACAGTTAATAGATACTCTTTTATTACATTTAAATTGTTTAAAATTAGTTAAATATACGGTAGACGCCGACGATGCTTTATGTTATCTATCATTCTAAGCAGTATATTTGACAAAATAAAGATTCTATCAATTGTTTTAAAAAGATGTTTTTTTTTAAATTTTATAACAAACTAAAAAAACCGATGTTAACATGGGTATTCTACATATTCAATAATAGCATTAAAAATTAACGGCATAAACTGTTGCAAAGTAGAGCTTAATTAATATTTAAAATTAATTATAAAAAAATTGACTGTTTACAAACAAATAATATTTTTAAAATACTGATTAATATTATTAAATAAGAATTCAATTTGAATGTGTTTGAAAATTCTGAATAGACAACAAAAATGTTTAATTTGTCTAAACGCGATTGTGTACAACTTCTTTTTACTTGTCACCTGTTTTATTCTACAATAATTATAGCAACCAATTTACCTAAAGATCATGTAACTAATTATACCAAGATAATTAAGTATTACATTTAGTACTACCATATAAATAAAATAACAAAATATATTGGGTTTTATACTTAAGCTCTGCAATCTAGTTCTACATTATTTATTACTGCAAAATAATTGTTTTAATGTATAAAGTAAAAATAATTTTGTTATAGTAATTAAAAATGTAGTTGTAAAAGTTTAATACGATTTCTACTATAATTTTTTATTCCATTATATTTTTTACTGGGTTTTGCAATCAAAAATAAAATGCTATCTTCATGCAATAACACATATAGAATTTTTTTTATCGCCTTAGAAAATAATAATTTTTTTAATTTTATATTGAATTTGAGAAACGTGCTTAAACAAATACACGTATGAGAAATAAATACAATTTATTTTTTTGAATAACATCAATAACAAGTAGGTACATAAGTTTTTCAGAAACTTCTTGCAAGAGAGAATTTTAAGTATGTAGATTTAAGAGGATTTACTAACGCACCGGCAATATATTACGTTTTACTATGGTTATAATAAGGTAGGTATGAGATATACATATATGTGTGTATATTCAATTTTATTTATGACATTAGTTTTTATAAATGTTTACTTTAATTTTATATTTGTTTTGGAAAATTTGTAGTATAGTACAAATGGAACGAAAATTTAGACAAAATTAAATAGAAAATAAACTTATTAATTTATAACTGTTTTAGAATGTTTTTAAAATAAATTAATTCACGCAATTTAAAATTAAGCATTTTTATTCAACTAACGTTATTCTATTTTATTAACCTGCCTTAAACTACTATTTTATCAACTTTGACAAAGTGTAAATTGCGTCTATTGGTTAAAAAAAAAATAATTTAAAAATAATTAACACTTAATATTAAATAAAACGTAATGATATTAATAATATATTTATTATGCGAAATAAACTAAAATATATTTTAAACAAAAAAGTTGTGCTTAAAAAATTTCAAAATTTTAGAAATTAAAGAATATTCTTTTTGTTATAGTATGTAAATAATTTTTAGTTTATATACAAGTTTAAATAAAACTATACAAGTTGTAATGTTTACTATAACGAATTATTTTACGTTGTATAATAAATGTATGTTAATTGTGCTTCAAAATTTTATGCTTTAAATTTAACCCTTGGCGGAACTGAGCTACCGTGTGGGTGTTACAATACGTATAGCAGCAATTTTTAATATACTATAGTTGCTAACAGTGATAGGCATCTGCCTACTTTTTAATTTTAAGTTTGAGAATACTTTAGGTTTAAGTTTTTGATGTGTTTGCACACCCGCATAGTGTAGAAAAAAGAATTTTTTGATGTACAATTTTAATTTTAAGCCAGAAGAGAATGTGTCTTTACGTTGTTAAGATATAAAGTTAAATGTATTTCAAGCGTTCTTATTGCAACAAAAATAATAAAACGTTACAATTACACCAGCGATACTTTTTTTGATTTACTAAAGAACGACAGGGCAATACAGTAATACACGTCGGAATGGTTCTCAACAATTGTAATGATTTTAATCTGACAGTTAGTACTTACTACTAACCTTATATATATGACACACACCTTAAAACGTAATTTTACGTTAATAAATATTTTTCAATTTTTAGTGCATTTTATTTAATGCATTTTTTTGAAATCAGTTCTTTTTTTTTGTTAAAATTTTTTTAATTAATTAGTTAATTAATTTGTTTAATAACGGTTACAAAAAACAAGTCTTTGAATTTAGGTAGTAGCAACTTATATATTATTTCTTTGACAGAAATACATAGTATTGTGTGTTTCTACTTTTTTGTAAATTGGTACATACCTACTTCCCAATCTTTGGATATTTTTTTTGTATTCCATATTTTGTTAAACACACCCAATAAGAGTATAGTTGTCTTTGTATCAATTTTTATCAATTTTTTTAGATTGGCTTCTTTTTTGTAATTTTGATTTTTCCTTTGTTTTTTTGTTTTGTTTCTTTGGCATCTTTCTTTTTTTTCTTTGTTTTTTTATATATTATGTGTGTGTGTTTAATAGTGTTTAATATTATTCTTTTAATCTATCTATATTATCTTTTTTGGTTTATCTAATATTTTCTTATTTTCGCCTTAAATTATTAAACCACGTGATGTTTTCAGTTTTTAATGTTTTATAAAACAATTTCTTTACTGTTTTTTTTATTCAACACTCTTTTCTTGCTAAGATTTGTCTTTTGCTTTTTTCTCAATTACTTTAACTTTTATCCGTTGCTTTTTGTAGTTTTCGTATTTATGTTCTGTTTTATGTGACAGATATTTGTTTTTTTAATTTGTATTTGTGTAATTTTATCAGGCTATTATGGTAGTTTTTTATTTGTTTGTTAATGTAAATTTTACGTGTTTTGTTGGCTGATTGTAGTATAACTGCTTTAACTATTTGCAACATTTTTACGGCCATCTCCTGCTTTGAACATTTGAAAATCACTATTACAAAAATGACAACCATCTTAAAGAAATAAATTAATAGATAGACAAAAGCTAAAATTGGGTTAATAAACAACAACATTTAACAGAGAGAAATAACTTACCCGACAGTACAAAAAAGTACACGTGAATGTACAGATAATTTACAATAATTTGTTTATAAAGATATTCATTTAAAATTTGATAAAAATTGTACAAAAAAAATGTACAATGCTCGTTTATTGATGTATCAATTGCGTTAGATTACAACATAAATAGACAAAAATAGACATAGTGAGATATTTTCATCACAAAATTCTATAAAAGTCATTTTTAAAACTTTCTAAAAACCATCTATTATAAGGACTATTAAAAAACCAAACACATGTTTTTTTAATCAGAAAAATATTGTATTGTTGTTTTATTAAGCTGTCTATCTACAGATATTTTATTAAATTCTATTTTTCACGAGACATATGAGCTGAGCATTAACACTGTTTTCGGTTGGTAGCATTGCCGTTTAACAACATTCATTAGTATTTTAAAATAGTTATTGTCACAACTATTTACTACTATTTGTGTTTTCTGTGGCTCTGTACTAAATAAGAGATGTAATTTTAAAGTAATCTTACTTTTGCAATTTTAGATTAATACACTGTGTTCAGAAATGATTGACAAGTGTTTGTTCGTCATTCTAGTAACTTTGATTTAGAAGCGTTGATTCAGTTTTCATGGATTTCTCGATTTTAATAATTTATTTTATAGTTTAGTGGTGTGATTTTATATTGCGATTTTGAGAATTTTTTGTTTGTATTTAAAGTTTTCATTACCAAAAAGCCTATTTTATTGCCACTTTTTAGACGGTGCACCTTTCCTTGATGTAAGTTAACAGTAATTTGCTTAACAAGTGTATAACATACCTTTTTCGATTATAAGAATTGGTTTTTACCAAACAACACAACAACTTTATTATTGAGGCTTATTTTCGTTCAATAATCTGCAGTGAACAAAGAAGATGGAATTACTAAAATTGCTACGAACAGTTCTACGGGAAATTTTCCAATAAAGTATTTTGATACGATTCTTTTGCACAACATGTTTATATGTATATATATACTCGTATATTCCAAAGGTTTTGTAGTACGGGTAGTATTTTAAAAGAAAAATTTACCGGCTGGCCTACTGTTTTAACGGAAGAAGTGGTTAAAGATATTTGCCAGAGAATGAAAGTGAAACCAAAGAAGTCAATACAATTATCACATCAAACAAATCTATCGCTGGTTACATGTCAGAAGTCTTGCAGTTACACCCACAGAAGGTGACTGTTACTCAAGAGTTACTCTTTTCTGATTTTCCACATCAAATGCAGTATTGTCGATGGTTTAACGAAGTTTTAAACAATGATGACGTGTTAGACGTAACATTCTTTAATGAAGAAACAGCGTTTTATTTTAGTGGATATGTGAATTTTAAGAATAGTAGAATATTATTAACAAAAAACCCTCATATATTTGCAAAAACATCACCTCATCGGCAGAAGATTGGAGTGTGGTTGGCAATTTCACGGCGTAGGATCATTGGTCTTATTTTTTGTAAAGAAAATATTAATGCAAACATTTATAGAAAGTTAATTTTGGATTTGTTTATTACTAAAATATATGACGATGAGTTATGGCATTGGTATTTCCAACAAGATGAGGTCACCGCGCATACTACTAGAATAACATTAAATTATTTTCGACAGCTCTTCGGTGACTGATTAATAAGTGAAAACCGATAGTATCTACAATCACCTAATGTAACTCCACTGGATTTGTTTATGTTTGGTTTTAAAAAATTAAAGTGCATTCACAGTCTACATACAGAAGAAATGAAAAATGCGATTACAGAAGTTGTTTACTATATTACACCCAAAGTATTACATAGTTTTTCTATATTTGTTAATTACACTAATATTTAACCTAATTAAACCTCATGTATTTACATTTTTGTTTGCAAATTAAGTGACAAAATAAATTTATATGTTATTTATTTTATCTTAAACTTAAATATTACTAAAAAATACTACGCGCCGTCTATGGAATGTTAATAATTATCACCAATTTTATAAAATTATCTAATCAGCGCCAGATTTAAAAGCCATTTAATCATTTATGAACACAATGTAGCATCTATAACATAGAACACTTGATCCGATGAATCGGATCTTCAAAGTTGCATCGATCAATTTCAAATCAACAAACTTTAATTACAGCATTACAAACATAAAAAAAACTTTCAATGATTCTGTACGGTTACGGTTTATCATGAATTACGTGCTCCCCACTTTTTGCAGCATGTACAAATTTGGGAATGGTTTAATAAACATTTAAATGACGATAACCTCTAAAATTTAATTTTTTGTAAAAATAGTTTTATTTAAGTGGATATGTAAATAGTCAAAATTATCATACTTGAGCAACGGAAAGCCACAGACTTTTGTGAAAACAATATTGCATCTTTTAAGAGTTGGTGTATGGATTTCTGCACTGTTAAAAAGAAAAATAATTTTATTATTTTTTAAACACTTTAAACGCATGACTATGATTGTTTTAGTCAATTTTTCAAGCAACTAGAATACAACGAATTCTAATTTGGCTGCTTCGAGTAAAACAACGCAACTGCTTACATCCACTCAAACTAGAGTAGTGAGGCAATGGTGAAAGCTTTTACGGTCTCTAGTTCTTACGCTACTAGATTTTACCTTTATGAACATTTAAAAAAGCACAGTATATAAAATTCTGTGCATTTAAAGACTTACAACTTAGAACAGTATAACTGATGCTATCCGAAATATTCAGCTGATAAGCTTTGCTGTTTTTTAAAGTTTGAAAAGAAGTCTTAACACGTGTATCAAAACTGAAGGGCAACATATTAAGCATCGATTATAAGCTTTAAATAGTTGTTATTACTTATTTTTATTTTAAATAAGCAGGCATTGTTGTTAAGTTATTGTTTTTAATTATTTACTCAACGTTGATTTAAAAATAAATTAAATTTTTCATTGAATAATTTTTGTTTTAATTTCGTAATAATCTAACAAATGTTAGTTGTCTATTATATGTGTCACGTCAAAAGTAATAATTTCAGAAGACTCGTTATAAGTTTTGCAATGAAAAGTAATGTTGTATTTGATACTGTTGTATTAAAAAATTACGTTCCTTACTTTTATAATCTGCTTTTTTTGAAAACTGCCAAAAACAAATACAATATTCAATAATGTTATTTACGTACAAATAAAATTAAAATCAATTATCCGTTTTTTTTATGTATGAGTCAAACATAAGTACAATTTATTTTACATTAATTTAAATAATAGTAAAAACTAATTTAAAAGATTAAGTTAAATAAATAATAAAAAATGACTGTGTTAATTGTAAATGCAAAGATTAGTATTTATGAAAAATTTATAAAAAAGCAGGTGATTGAGAAACAGTCAAAAACAAAAATGAGTACAGAAAATTGTCACGTTTATAACAACAAAAATATATAAAAATATTTACTTAAGAAATTAAAAAAAAAATTATATTTTAAAAAACTAACTACTAAAATGCATACTTAGTTTCATAGATGTAATAAACATAACATAATGAATTAAAGTGAATACTACTATAGTGTTATAAAACACTAAATCTTTTTGTTAATATGTTCTTTGTATTAACTGCCTTTTTATATAATTTTGTAATTTACACCACTAGTAACAGATGATTTTTATGTTTATGTTTCTGGTTAAACCTATGACGTTAAATGTTTTATAACAATTTTTCGAGTTTTATTTTATACTGCGATATTATGCTGACGCTTATAAAACAGCACTTTTGAAATGTTATTAAATTCAAAGTAATATTTTAAATTTAAGAATTATAAGAAAATGCTTGTACAATTTTACTTAAGCAACACAAAATAAACAACAAATGGTTATATTTAATTATAAAAAAATTATAAAAGTTAATACAATTAGTATTTAAAAATAAATAAATTAAATTACTCAAGCAGTAAAAAAATATGTTTTGCTAAACAAATTACTTACCTAATAAGATTGTTTGCTACTTAAATTATGTTGAAAAGGTAGAGCAAATTTTACTCACAATTTAATTACTTTACAAATCTGTTGCGTTTTATACAAGTTTATAACAATTAAAGGATTTTACTATTATAACTTTATACCGAGAAATGCGAAAGTTTCCGGCTTAAGTAGAAAATGTGTTACAACAATAAAGGTTATTTTAAACAGAATTTCGTTTTAATGTAAGTATTACAAGATTAAATTAATTTATTTTAGGCGTATAAAGGTTATTTAAATATAATTTAAACTTTACCTTTTAACCATAATAAAGCCGTTGAATTATAAATGTTATGACATTTTTATATGTACATATAAATGTACCTATATAAATCGTCAATCTGTTTGAAATGGGAATTGATATTATGATTATTTATTTTGTGCTGTCGTAACAATAACTCGCCTTCACCAACTGTACAGTTACTTATCGTGTATTTACTAATAGTAATATTTATAATGTAAAACCTATTTAAGGAGTTTCTGTGTATGTACATTAAAAATTTTTAAACCTGAGTGAAACAAAGGTTTTAAAAGACCACAAGACAAAAACGCTTAATTTAGTCATTTTGTTGCTTGAACAGAAACTAATAGGCCTCCAAAGTCTTAAAATGTCTCAAAAATAGTTGTTGAGTCAACTGTCAAAGACAGTTTACAAAACCAAACATCAACATTTATAACAGTTAATAACAATAAACTTAGTTTCTGTATTTGATAGATGTAAAATTTTATTGCACTGCATTAAAATTTGTATGCATGAGCATACACGTAAACGAGAAATAGAAGCTTTAAAACTGCTTTTTTGCTTTTCAAACTTCTAAAAAAGGCTATGATTTTGCATAAATCCATGCAAAACATTAATTCTACGCAAAATTACAAATGTTAAAATTTGGTTTATTACCTTTTATTTTATAACTTTAAAATAAACAATATCTTTAATACATCAATGTGATTGTAATTTTGTATTTATGTTTTACTTTAGTTAAAGTGATACTCCAATATTAAAAAATCTGATTTATGTTTAAAATTTTAAGGACGCGTTTTTCTCAAAACAATGATTTTTAAATAAATATAACTGTCGATTTAAAATAAATTTTGTATGAAAAAAAAAATTATTGTTATCCGACTTCCAGTTCCTAAATATAGAAAACCAGTGTTTCAATTTTGCTTATTTTAGGTTTTAGCAAAAGGTTTTAAAATTTATAAATGCATTGTGAAAATCGTCAATAAGTAATGAGTAATAACAAACTTAGTGTATAAAACTGCACGTGTAGGAAATATATCCAAGCTAGTTACCGTATGTACTTACCGATAGAAACCTTTCGCATTAGCATGTTTCACTGTACTCAAGTCTTGTAATTGCATGGAATCATTTCATCATTAAAATCAATCCTTATCTAACTTATGATTTCATGATGTTTCTTAAAATATTTAGCACCAAATTGTGAACAATTTGTTTCATTTCTTTTAAAAAATAAGTATAGTTATCATCTTTATTTTTATTAGATAAGAGAAATAGTTATATAGTCGAAAATTGATGACACTATCATGTGGAATGAAATGTAATGTACAGTTGAATTATCTCAATCAGCATTGGTATCAATTTATTGACTTCCGAGTGTCACTTTAATGATAATATTTTGATACAAAATTTTTAGTACGATTTTCATAGCTAATAGATAGCTTGGTTGTTTGTATACGCTGATATCGTTGTCAATGCATTATTCTGTTATAAATTCAACGCAAAAATTTAAACGATCAAAGCATCAATTTAGTTCATACAAAATTTATAAAAACGTTATACCTACTTTTTCATATTAGTCATTTGGCAAACGTTGCATAATATTTTTCTTGGGAATTATTAATCTGAAGTTGGCAATTTATTTTTATACTAGGACAAAAATCAAATATGTGTATGCAAAAGCCAATTAGTAAAACAAGATAAACTATTTTAGGCATAATAATAATAAAATAATTAAATAATAATTCAACGTTGTAGAATAATAATAATTACCTCTAATAATTATTAGAGTAAATACACTGTGCAACAAAATTAACGCACAACCAAAAATTTACCTTAAATTTAAAGCAATGTGTTTTTGTCAGTTTTTGTTCGATTTTATTTATTTATTTTTTAAATTGTAGCCTGTTTTCTTGAGAATATCACTGCCTTAGTTGTTTCAACTACAAATGTCATTTTTATATAATACCGGGTGTTTTAAAAATACCATTTTTTTTCCAAATTTTGAAGCATCCTGTGGGATATACTGATTACAGCAAGTCATTGCAAATTTAGGCAAATTAAAGCCTCAAGTTTCCTTTGCATTTTGTTTTTTTTAATCATTTATTTATCTTTGTTTCTTCATGAGATATACCCTTTTAAAATATCATGTGCTTTTTTTACGGTAAAATGCATTTGACTTGAAAGTTTAAACATTTAGGAGGCTATGGAAACAAAAAATTAAACGTCATAATGTGACAACTTGTGTTATCAGTTTTTTTGTTGACAATCCAACAATCTTCAGTAAATAATGGAACGGCAAAACAGAAACTTAAGTCGTGATGAATGTGTTGAGGCCGTTACATTACATGGTAAAGGGTGGAGCTTTAACCGTATAGCGCAAAGATTTGGTGTGTATCACATAACCATTTCGAGAATTGTTCGCAGATTTGCTGACACGGGAGATCATTCCAGACGCCCCGGTCAAGGTAGATCTCGTGTTACGACTCCCATCCAGGATCGCTTTTTAAGAGTAAATGCCGTCAGGCATCGTTTTATAACGGCAAGAAAACTAAGATCGGAACTTCAAGGCGCAGGTGGTCCACTGATTAGCGTTCAAACTGTACGTCGGCGACTAAGAGACGCTAATTTAAGACCTCGAATTGCTGCTCGAGGACCCGCATTGACACGAGATCATCGAAGAGCTCGATTACATTTTGCCAATGAACATGTTAATTGGTTAGAAGCAGACTGGGCGAATATTCTTTGGACTGATGAGTCGAGGTTTAGTTTATATAACTGCGACAGACGTATGCGTGTCTACAGAAGGCCCGATGAGCGACATAGCCAATGTAATTTTTTACACACAACCTTATATGGAGGTGGATCCGTAATGGTGTGGGGTGGAGTATCTTTAACCGGACGAACTGACTTGGTCATAATTAATGGAAGTCTTAATTCTGAGAGGTACATTATGAATATTCTTCAAAAACATGTCGTGCCTTATGCGCCCTATATTGGTCCTAACTTCTTACTTATGCATGACAATGCGCGTCCTCATACGGCTCGTATTGTTAGAAACTACCTGGAAGAAGTAGGAGTAAATTATTTGGACTGGCCAGCCCGTAGCCCCGACCTAAATCCCATCGAACATGTATGGGATTTAATTGGTCGCCGGCTACGAAGTGAAGGACCACAGCCCCAAAACTTAATAGACCTAAGCGAACGTCTCATTGAATTGTGGAATAATCTTGATCAAGACCTGATAAGGACGTTAATTTTAAGTATGAACCGAAGATGTGGGGACGTCATTCGTGGCAGGGGTGGAAATACAAAGTATTGATTTTGCGTTCCTTTTTAGTTTTTTTTTTAAATGTTGTTTGTTGTTATTGTTGTTATTTGTATTAAAGCATTTTATTAAATTTCAAGCAATGCTTACTTGGAAAACGATAGCTAGGAAAATTCAATAAAAAACACGTTACTCTATAACACTGAATATCTCGTGAAGTAACAAAGATAAATAAATGATTAAAAAAACAAAATGTAAAGGAAACTTGAGGCTTTAATTTGCCTAAATTAGCAATGACTTGCTGTAATCAGTATATCCCACAGGATGCTTTAAAATTTGGAAAAAAAATGGTATTTTTAAAACACCCGGTATTATATGAAAATCACATTTGTAGTTAAAACAACTAAGGCAGTGATATTCTCAAGAAAACAGGCTACAATTTAAAAAAGAAATAAATAAAATCGAACAAAAACTGACAAAAACACATTGCTTTAAATTTAGGGTAAATTTGTGGTCGTGCGTTAATTTTGTTGCACAGTGTAGATATAATTTTAGACATAAAATTTTCACTATAGAACATATTAATATTTTTTTACGGTAAAAGATAATATAATTTTATTTCATTTTTTTATTACTTTAAATGTTTGTTAAAATGATGTCTACTAGCATATAAAAGTTTAAGATATTGTATTCCATTATGTAATTTGTAATTACAGTGTTTTTTTAAGATGTTCACTAAACATAGTTAAAATCATTATTTATACTGTGCATATTTGTATTAATTAACATGGGAACATATAATTTAATTATTACAAATTTGATAATAGAATGATGGAATAATCATGTTATGTAATATGATTTTGGCATCAAAGTGACATTTAGTTTTTTTATAGATGGTATCATTTTGATCCCTCAAAAATGATAGTGACAGTTTATAGATACTGATTTTAATCGGAATTTTATACACAAATTTTGTAAGAAAAAAATGGCTAAAATGGTGTCTAATTGATACCCAAGAAATGGTGTTAAAAATATGTCTTTTTACGTTATTTGAGATCAAGTTAAAAATTTCGATTTGGTATTGTTTTTATTTAAACTAAGAATTCTTGTACGTCGATACTATAAAAATGTAGATATACCAGTACTATAAATTTTGGCTTGAAGAACTTAATACACTAGTTGGAGTTTAGCTCACTAAATGTCGCCGACAATAAAAACATTTGCTGATGCTCGGTCAAAAAAAATAGTAAAGTAATATTCTGTGTGGTTATATTCTTCATGTGGTTTTTAAAACATCTTATAAAAATAATAAATACAATATTGTCTGTATATCATGAAAACTAAATTAAAAAATTTTTTTATTAAATTTCTATTCTCTTTTTAAATTCAGATTATATTTAAATGAATATACTTTCAACAATTAACAAAATCATCTATAAACAGGATTCAAACGTTTAGATACTCAATACTTTGTATGCACTTAAAGAAATTAAACATTGCGCATTAAATCAAGAGAATAAAAACCTCAAAACGATTATTTTAAGCATTAAAATGAAGATATTAAACTATGTTTTCTCAAATTTTTAATTTTTTTATTATGATGTAATAACTTTAAGAAATGTTTAAGTTATTTATTAAAAAGTCACTATTTACTCAAAATAAAATAATTTACCTTAATTTAAATAAAGTTTTCTTCTATGTCAGAAATAAGGTTCTAAACTTTTCTTTATAAATAATATTATCAGTTTTAATTTTTAAATTGTTAAATTTACGTTTTTATAAAAGTATTTTCATCAATAAAATATCATATAGTTTGCTTGTAAAACATAAAACTGAAAGCAATTGATATTTGAATTAATAGCTTATTATTTAATTAAAACAAATTAAAAATTTTATAATCAATGAAAAACACGTATAAAAATATTTAAAATAAACTAAAATAACAAAATAACTTATTGAAACTATTGTAGAACTCAATTCAGTATTGCCATCGTTTCAAATGTACACTTTTTATTTTCAACTATAAAATAAAATAATAAAGTTTAGATTTATAAATGACGATAAACTTTTGAACGTTTTAAAAACATAACAAATCATAGTACATGCAATTTGCTTACATAACACAAGATGTTAAAGCACGTATTAAATTGCGTTTTCGCTATTCAGATGTTTAAAACAGTGACATGTTAGAGAAAATATAAGGTTTTACACAAGTGATTTATTATACAAGTAATTGATTTTGCATATTAGTATCAAATTATATTTTTATTATAAAATAAATACAGTTTAACTTTGTATTTTATTGACTATGTTACCTAATCCTATAAATTAATAAATAATAATAAATTCATAGATTTGTAATTTAATTTTCCTTCTTTTTTCATTTACATTTTATTAAGTGACTTAGCTATTATTTCATAAATAAGTTTAAAAATTTTGTTAAACAGTATAATAGTAGTTGAAAACGTTTGGCGTCATAACGAATAATTAAACAAGCTTAAACATCGAGAATATGCGGTTTTGTGTGTAAATTTTGTAAGCTAATTCTGTTATCATCAACCGGTAGCAGTAAACCGAGATTGTCTGCCTATCAGTTTTCATGACGCCGCATTTCGCTTACCTATAACGTTCAGGGTTTACTCATACTCTACGTCACGTCTTCGTTTCCTTGTTACTATGTAATTTATTAAGCGTATTTACAAAGTTTTTTTTCGACTAAATTATTAATTAGTTTTTTGTAATGATCTATTGTATTTTTGATAGACTTGAGACTAGGTAGGTTATTTTACTGTTCTTCAATAAGATCGGCAAATAAAACATTCATGATTTTTTATGGCAACGTTTCGTGCACGGTGTGTTTATCTTTTGAGGCCATTGAAATAAACTTTTACTTTCACACAGTTGTTCTAAGTTTTGAAGGAAATATACTACCTAATTATGTAGCAATTTATAGTGTCGTCTGCCCTGTCGAGCCAAGATACATAACTGTCGAGCTATATAAGCAAAGGATAATTCAATGCTTTAAATGTCTTAGATTTAATAGCGAAGGCTTCCACGGCCGGAATCTATACTAACATTAGAATGTCTTCCGGGTTTGGACCGTGTCATAGTTGCAACCGAAGCTACCAACGTTTCGCCCACTTTTGTAAGGGGCTTCATCAGGGCGTGAGATAAATCGCAAAACTCAAACAAGCAATCGAAATCTAACTAAGAACTTCTCAAAAGTTAGGTTATTCACTTGTAAAACAAGCCATAACCTAAACTATGAAAAGGTAAGAAAGAAAACGATAACCTGAAAAAGCAAACGAAAATCTAACAAACTCGGTAGTGGTTCTTTGTTAGATTTTCGTTTGCTTTTTCAGGTTATTGTTTTCTTTCTTACCTTTTCATAGTTTAGGTTATGGCTTGTTTTACAAGTGGATAACTTAACTTTTGAGAAGTTCTTAGTTAGATTTCGATTGCTTGTTTGAGTTTTGCGATTTATCTCACGCCCTGATGAAGCCCCTTACGAAAGTGGGCGGAACGTTGGCAGCTTCGGTTGCAAATATGACACGGTCCAAACCCGGAAGACATTCTAATGTCTTAGATTTGCTCATGTATCATGTCAATGCCGTGATACAAAGACAATATGCATCATCTGCGGTAAAAATTTCTTTGCATTTTTTGCAATATTCTCGGTCACAAATCAATTTCGAACAAATGCCCTCATTTCCAAAACCACGAAAAAATTAAGTCACAGATGTCCATGACAAATTCTACCTATCTAGAAGCTAAAAAATATATTAAATGTTTATATATAATACATATAAGCCACAAGACTTAATACCTAGGAAATTAATCTTACAGTGACAATCACTTTAATACACTTCTAAATATTGATTGTTTCCTGGAGGGAAGAACTAATGAAAAATATTCTTCTACGCACATTGCTTTAAAACCAAATGCTTCTTTTTTTTATTCTCAACTTAATATAAAACGAAAATTTATATCTCTAATCATTTAAACATATCAAGAAAGTCCAATTTTTCCACAAAATATGGGTTCTACCGCACTAATTAAATTTAACATCTACAAATTATCATAATTAGATTTATTACGAAGCCATTTAATTAAACCTGTTTCCAAAGTCATCAATGATGTTACACAAAAGTGCACTCTATCTGCGACCTTAAAAGTTTAGACTATAATTTAGTAGAAAATGAATTCACTCAAACAATGGATAGACCAACAAATAGTAAAATCTCAAAATAATTCAGTAAAATAGTTTGGTAGTTTTTAAATAATAACAATATCGACGTTGCTCTAATTTGCAAAACATAGTTTAAACCAAATTACCAGTTTACTGTTCCTAAGTATCAAATCATAAGAAAAGATAGATTGAATGGCAAAGCTAGCGTTTCAATTTTATTGGGCAGTTACCTAAAATATGCGGTGTAAAAATATATGATAAATCTGAACGGGTATCTTTTTTGTCAATATATAAACTAATAGTACTCTTACTGATTGGATTAAGTTATTTAAACAAGCAGCTAACTTATTAATTAATTATTGAAGAAAACTTTAATTCACACCATAGTGCTTAAAAATCTTCCCGTTTTGACAATGCGACTAACAAACTTTTAGTGTAATTAAAGATTTAAACGTAATTACATTAAACAATGGATCAACAACTACATTAACTTTCCCTTTACTTAAGAAACCGTGTGTAGATATTACATTGTGCTCTTCCGAGTGTCTTGAATCATTTCGTCAGTTTCCACAGACACGTTAGAATCTGATCACTTTCCTATTTAAATATTATATGGTTTTCAGCATTTTAATACTTCTATCATATACCCTAAAAGCATATGGAATAATAAAGGGCACATTGGTTTAAATACACACACTTTCTATTTCGTTTTTTACCGTTTCTTTGCTCACGTATGTCGAAGAAGAATACTCCTTTTTTCTTAAGAAACTTAATGATGCTACTATCATCAAAAATAAACCCTTTAAAGTTAAAAAAACGATTACCCTCAAGATGGTGGTATCAATTGCGATGCAGCTCTTAACAAACGTAAAACAGATTTTGATGCGTATAAAAAATGTACTTTAGAAAATTATTCAAACTGTTATCATGAAATGACACGAGCAAAAAAAGTATTTAAGGAAAAATCAAGGAGTTACTGATATCTAACATTGATAAAAGTAGTTCATTTACCAATATTTGGAAACAAGCAAAAGTTTTACAACGATCTGCTATAAAATTGCTCTCATCGTAATGATCCAATTTTATTAGAAAAATGTCTTTAAAGCATAGCATCTTTGAGTGCAAATAATTTTCCTGCACCTATTAGATGAGAGTTATAATCAACTTATATTGAGAAACTATTTACACTGATACTATGTTAAAACATACACTAATGGAAGGTTAAGAATTTCTACTTTATATATTTAATAAAAGCAGTCTAAAGAAGTGGGACAAAACTATTGTTGTGTTCATTTTGAAACAAAACAAACCTCCCGAAAACTTAGAATCATATAGGCCTAGCTCACTTATGTCTTGTATATTTAAAACCTTTGAGAAGTTAAATAAACTTAAGATAGAATAGTGGCTTTCTAAGCGTGTCACATTACGTAGCAATCAGTTGGGATATAAAAAAAGATTTGGTGCAACTGATGCTTTATGTAATATTCTTATCGATATACAAAACTACTTCTCGCGCAACAAGTACCGTAGAAGATCCTAAACATTAAAGATACGTAAAAAAACTTAAAACTTCTTTATTACAAACTGCAACAACTACACGTTCTTCCTAAGCTATCATACAATACAGTAAACCTCTACCTCAACAGATCATTATATACCAGAGACACATGAAACCGTTTAATTAGACCTTGCTATATGTCAAGTGAACTAGCTCATGGCAGTGTTGTAATTCCTGCATTATTTAACGTTTATATGTATCTTTAAATTGCAAAATGATGCAATAAGCTGATGTTTTTTGCATATATTGTCAAACGAAAAATTGGAGAATGTAGTTAATAAACTAAGTGAAAGTGTCGCGCTTATAAACAGTTGGCTTTTTTTGTTGTTACAAGCTTCTAGTAGTTTGCGAACCTGCACGGCCAACTCGCTGTAGAATGGAAACAATACCTGTTAAAGAGAGGGAAGGTTTAAGTGATTTTATTTTAAAGGGCGCCAGATCTTTTCTTGCAGAAATAGCTCCTGCTAGATCAGCACAGGAGGCTCAAAGCTTGTATAAAATTGTTAAGGTACGTAAAACTGGAGGAAACGAAGAAAAAAACCGAATCGTTAACAACAATTGTATTTTAATTACTTTAAAAGGATCAAGAGATTAAAATTTGAATCAATAACAATTACGAGATAATTTGTATCAAATAATAATAATAATATCATCACAGTAGGTAAATTCAATTTAAGTACAAATATACGTAGATACTAAAACATCAGAAGCATCGGCAACTTACAATATAATTAAATCAAGAGTGTAACTACCAGAACATTTAAAAACTTTCGAAAAACATTTTCCTACTGGCTTCCTGTAATCAAACTTTCGCACAAACAACAACAGGTAAAAATAAACATTTAAAAAAAAGGTAAAAGAACCGAAACGTATCGTATGCTGTTACAATATGTCTTTTCGTCCAAGATGGTATTTGGTATCAATTGCCTCTCACGAAATTCAATTGTGTCTGTTACATATGCCCTTCCGTACAAGGTGGTGTTATTTAATGGTCAATTGCGTCCGCATAGAAATTCTGCCATTGTATCGCAGAGTTCATAGCTTCGTATTATAACTTTTTCTTCGTAGACCAGAAACAAGGACAAGAACATCCATATTTGGGAGGTAACACATGGCGCTAATGAAAAGACATGGAAATTACCTTTAATCAAAAAAAGAATAGAAATGACCCTGCTTGGAATAAATTAATTAATTATAGATATCTTCATTACACATCGTGTCACAACACGTGGATGTTTTAAAAAAGCGATTTTAATTCACGCAGACATAGGTTAAGTCGTGAACGATGTTAAAGTAAAAATTACCGTCTGTTGTCTTCTCAACACGAAGGGATCAACAATGCCCTATAGATGGCGTCAAGAAATGGAAAAGTAATTTTAATTCAACTAATATAAAGAGTAGTGCATTTTTAAATTTATGCACGTAACATCGTTATTTAACATTGCAATACAGTTTGATACTTAAGAATGATTTTAGAAAAAAAAACTTAATTGGAATGAGCATATAAAAGAAGTGATAAACAAATGTTCAAAAGACATTCATTTTTTCAAATTCGTTTAGAAGACTTGGTGGGAAGCTTGCCCTAAAATAGCATTAATGTTATATAGAAATTACATGAGGTCTATTATAGATTACGGTTCTTTTCTTTATGAATCGGCGGCTATGAAATCGATTAAATAAATTAAAGGTGTTTAAACACAGCACTCAGAATCACCGTCGGTAAATTTTGTTGAAATGCCTGTATCAGTAAGAATGGAATATATATCGCATGTGCATATCCTAACAACATATAGAAAAAAACTTAAATTAATAGACAACAAATGTTTATTAAGTGTAGAAGATCTTACCAACAAATATTGGCAGAGAAAGAATTCTTTATTACTATGTTTAGCTTTTTGTGTCATTTTAGTTCCAAACTTTTCTCCTGGCGATCTAACGACAATCAATCATTCTATAATAACTATAAAAACTAAATAACTAAATACTAACTAAATAAAAGAAATACCTATTATAATTCCAAAATACAGCAAAAGCTATGCTATAAACCAACACATATTTAATCGTGTTAAGAATAAGTTTGAAGATCATCTTCAAATTTACACCATTGCTTCTAAAGACAGCTATAACATTAGTTATGCATTTATTAATTCTTTACTTAAACGTTCAATTAATAAAACAAAAAAAGGATTGCGATAGTATCGAATGATCTATCGGTTCTGAAAAAAATTACTAACAAATACCATCCTTGAATACAATTTGAAAACCCACATGTGAAGAACATTAAAACGTGTGTCGGTAATCTTCAAGAATAAAAATATAAAATTAAGTTATTAGCGTTAAAGCCACTTTGGAATTAAACATAATAAAGAAATTGATCGCTTATCAAGTTTTAGTACTACTATTTCAATTCAATTACAACAAACGTTAGTTGCTGTTTAAACAAAGTTATAAGTACGTCAAAATTTTGGATCAGACAAAAATAGAATAATTTTTATATAGAAGCAATGGAAAAAACTCTTACTAGATACTACCAAATCGTAAAATGTACTCCCAAGAAACGATGGTTTTAAGATATAAATTTTAAGACGTGTGTGTGTGTAGTTTAAAGTAGATTAAAATTTTGGCATGGATACTTTAGTGAACATTTTTACGTAAGTTAATTATAATGGAATCGGACCTATGCGAAACCTGCAAGGTTTCATGCACTAGAGATCATTAGTTTTAGAATGTAGTATACATAAGAATGAATAATTCTAACTTAATGAATAATATTATAATTAATTACAATATTAAAGTTCCTTTCAATACATTATCGCTTTTAATGATAAACAATTGAAAGTTAACGCGGCCATCATAAATTATTTTGCAAAAACCGGCATAAAATTGTAAAAGATGTATCTATGATGTATATTTATTTGTATATGTTTGCGTAGATTATGTCTAAAGCCAAAAAAAGTAATAAAAAAAATAATATGTGAAATTAACAGTAACTAATTTAAAGTTCTTTGCTTATAAGGAACATACAAACCATTATGTCTATTTTTGTGGCAACGTTTCGTACTGAAAGCGAGCATTTGAAATTTATTAGAACTTGTAAGTCAACGACATACACCGGGTTAAGCAAATGTAATTGAAGAAGTGATTTTGGGCGTAATTTGACTATTGGTTATTGCATAACAGACAAATACTTTAGTTTTTTTAAATGGAAACCTATTATTTTTATCCTTAAATAGGATTGTAATTGTCTATGAACTCAATTATATATATTCGGCAAAAATTTAATTAAGGAAGCGATAATAGTGCATATAATATAAAAGTATTTGAAGTCGCATATCGAGTAGGTTATTCATTATTTAAGTACCTCCTAATCCTATCAATAAAACACACCTCTTATTTACGTTTATTTATATTTATACGTTATTTAACGAATTAAATTATAAGTTTTTATGTTTTTAAGTACTTTATTTATTACATGATTACTAATTTTTATGTTTGAATGTAATTTAAATAAAACCAGAATTTAGTAGACCAAAAATATTTTTTAGTTAGATAAAATTTTTTTTTAGCAAATACAGTTAAGTTTAACTGTTTTGACGTATTTTTATGCACATAAAATTTCAATACAAATATTCTATACAAAAATACATTTTTGACGATATTGTCACAAACACCCTAGTTTCTAGTATAATTTATCTTTATTTCAAATTGAATTTATTGTCTAATTAATTTTGATATCTGTTTGCACTGTTTAAAAATGTAACAAACTTATAAAATTTTTATTTAATTACACATTAATATTTGTAAACAGATCAGATTAATGCAAACAAAAATTGAGTTAACTTTAAATAAAGACTGACGTAAGAACACTTGCTGTATATCTGTATTTTTACAAGCAAGACTTGATTAACAAATTACTTTACATTATGAGTTTATTTTTTATAAAACAAACTAGTAGCATGTGCGTTAAACGCTTGTAAAGCAGCTCGACTAACTTAGCATAAAATAAAATAGTATGATGTAAAAATCTCTCTTCTTACAATTGTAGAGACAGCGGTCTCTACAAAAATCAAATATTTTTATTTATGAGTGCAACGCAAACTAAACTATCTTTATTATTCTTTCCATATCTTATTGTTGGGGAAAAATGTTATCTAGTATTTTCACTAACTCATCAATTTTAAATAACTTCAATTTTTTTAGTTTTCTGCCCCAGATACTCGTTATGCCATCTCTTCCAGAAATGATGCTTTTCTACGTATTGTCATCTAAATAGTCTGTTGGAATGCCGATAACAAAGTGACCCGGTCTAAGCGCAATGGGATCATTTGAATCAGATGTCAGTGATGTTAAAAGAAAGAAATTTAGACAAGATTCTATGCTAGAAATAATTTTTATACGTTAACGAACTGTTAACCACGATAAACTTAGATTAAAATTTAATACAATCGAACTAGCAAAACCAACGCCAGAAAGTTTGCGTAAAACACCTAAAAATAAATTACCATTTAAGGTAATCCACATGCCACAAATTTTTCCGTTTTAAAATTGCAGCAGCAACTTTAAAATATTCTACTATTCTCTGCAAAAAACTAAAACAGATTATTTACAAAAGACTCTCCTTTGTAGACAAAATTATAACTGTCAATCTACTTAAAGCAAAAGCTAAAAAAATATAAATTTGTTGCAACTTAGTCTCTAGAAACCCGCAAATAAAGAGAGGATAAAAGAAAACATTTAAAAGAAACCTTAAAATTTATACAGGTACTTCATTATAATGATATAAACCTAGGTAGTCTAATTTTTAGAAAGTAAACACTACGAAACTATGTATTCTTAAATTCTTTACTATTGGATATAATAATTTAACAAAATATCAAAATTTAGCAATGTACAATATCCATCAATACTATACGAAATTTTGTTCAATGTCCAAATGAAAAATCTATTTTCCTCGGTTACCTAAGATTGGACCTTAGAAATATTAAATGCATAATCATTTTAAACATTATAACGAGTTTAGAAACCATATATAATGCGATAAACGTAACCATTTCAAAGTATTTTGGGTTTCAACTTCAAGTGTAGTTTTCCTGAACCTAGAAAAAGTGGATATAGAACAAATAAGCATCAAGGCGACGATAGTACAAATAACTGCATTCATATACACAGAATAAATAATATGTTAAAAATATTATATATATAAGACTACAAAAGTGTTCTTATTTATTTTAAAAAAACATATTATTATAACATGTAAATATTACTCGTACGTAGCTCCGATTCTATCTGCCATATTGTCAAATTGTATGTTGAATAAAACCAGAATATTGAATAAAAAAATTAAGCAGAACTTTATTTTGTGTAAAACAAATATTTGTAGTAACTAAAAATCACAAATAAAGTTAGCAAAGATATTTTTAATAAAAAATGTTTTAATTTTTAAGAAGAATGTTATATTATTAATTTTCAAATAATATTTTTATCGTAAACACCATAATAAATTTAAATTAATATTTGGTATTTTGCTGCGTTGGCTGTCTTTTTAGATTGTCTGGCAAATAACTATGCGAGCATTTTTAATACGCCAATTCTGTTTCAACATTAACCTTATAAATTAACATTTATATCAATGAATCATATTTATTTTATATAAAATTTTGAATAATTTTTTACATTATTAATTAAATAATTGCATATAGCAGAATGAACTTAATAATAAACAGCAGCAACAAACACATTATTAAGTAATAAGTAAAGT
This sequence comes from Aquatica leii, assembly GCA_035610365.1. Classification (NCBI taxonomy): domain Eukaryota; kingdom Metazoa; phylum Arthropoda; class Insecta; order Coleoptera; family Lampyridae; genus Aquatica; species Aquatica leii. The sequence continues at coordinate 65,659,280 of CM069432.1, forward strand.
AATAAAAAATTGTTTAAATTACATAAAATGTTTTCTAACACAATAACAATAAAGCTAACAGTATAACAATGTTACTAACATAATGTGTCTAATAAATGCGTTGCTGAACTTAATTATTTGTTTAATTAATAAAATTTGTTTTTGTTTCGTATAAAAGTGAATAATTAATTTAAATTCTGTTTTAAAGACAACCAATTAATATTGATTTAATTTTTGTTTTAAACTTAAAAGACCATGTTGTTTAAACAGTACAGTATCTATGTTTTTTTCGCGATAAAATTAGATCCTCTTTTGGTTCAAAGCAAATTTAACATAATTTAAAAACAAACACATAAAATTGTTTATTTACCGTTTTGGTAATTTAAAGTTCAAGATAAATAAATAAAAAGCACGTTTGACGCACAAAGTATGAAAACGGAAAGGTGTAATCTATAAATGTTATCTAATATTGTAAACGTTCCAATTTAACTTCATGCGAGCATGCGTGCTACAATTTAAGTTGTTAAATCGTAAAAATTCTGTGTGACATTTTGTGGTTAGTGTATAAATGTACAACAACTGCTTATATGGTCAACTGTTTATAGATTTTTTGCTAGAAAATACAATGCATGCGTGCAATCTAAAAATTGTCCGCACACGCAAACAGTTGAACCGTTTTTACTAAATATGGAATTAATGTACGTAATAAAAAGTAAACCTAAAAAATCCAAATATACACTGTAAGCATTTGTTAAATATAGACTAAAGTAAAAATATTTTTTTTAGAGTAGAATAAACCGATAACTTATAAGTGACAAGTTTGTTGTGCAGTGGGAAAACAAATATTAGTGACTAACAGTAATGTCAGATGCGAACTTGCAATCGTACAGTTTCTGTACTATCGGATCGTATTTGTAATGCATTAAAGCAGAATTACTGTTCGGTGTACAATTTATTATTGGGAAATGCATTTCAAAACGATTTCAAGAAAATCAATTGTAGTTTCAGATAACATAGTATACGTAGATTTAAATTCATATGTAACTTTAGTTGTTTGTTATGTAGAAAAATGCTGATCTATGTAAATATCTGAAAAATATATTTAGAACGTAAACATATTTACTTTTTTCTTAGAATACTAAAATACTGTTGATAAGCAAAAACAAATTAAAGCTGTATTCTTTATGCAATGAAAGTAAGCACAATAAATATTTTTTTTTTAAATTCTAATACAATTATAAAACATAATTTAACAAAACTAGTAAAATTAAGAATAGATAGTATAACAATGCAAAGTTGCATAGTAAATTTTATTATCAAGAAACTGCAAGTTATAAACTACAGACACTCGTACAAATAATCGACAACTCTAGTAACAATAAGAAACGTTGTACCTAAACTTGAGGTAACAGGATAAACTAAACGTTATTAGGTTTGTAAATTAAGAACTGTAAACGTAAAAATATTCTTTAAATCTATGATGACAATAATAAATAGCTACAACTATAGTTTTTGGCAATTTACCAAAGTTTTAAGAAAACTGGCAAACAAAAATATGTAACTAAAAAAACTATTGTTTGAAATAAATACAACATAGGTTTTGTAATCATCAACAAAATCAAATTTTAGTAACAACAAAAAAATAAAAGTATAAAATTACAAAATTATTAATAATATCGTAACATATATAAAATATAATTAAAATGTTTTATCTAACAAAAATTAATTAATGTTATTCAAGACAAGCATTAAGTAAAAAATATAACTTAAAATTAACTTTTCTTTTTAACTTCAGGTTTTGTATAGAAGAAATAAATTGGAGCATCTTATTAAAATGAGAAAAAAGATTAATTATTTTAATCTGGACGCTAATGTTAACATTAACATATAATCATCAAATAAATTCTTTATTTATAAGTTTAGTATGTAGTACAATGTTTTATAAATGCTTAATTTTGTTTTTCAAAAGTTTTTAAAATATTAATTTTATGATAAAATCGTGTTTTTATAAGATGTATTTCAAAAGCAGGTCTAAGTTTTTTGTTAAATGCAAATTAGAAATAATTTATTTACATAATTAAATGTGTAATATTTAAAGGTATTAATATTAAAATCCGTTTTATTTTAATAACAGACTATCTTCTAAAACTCGATGAGTGAATACATTGATATGATAATTATAATATGTCTAACAAGTAAATGTCAAAAAAGATTCAGAAAGTTGCAAATAGTTGTATTTGCTAAGTAAACTGTCAAATGAATGCAAAACTGTGTATTTGCTTTGGAAAGCAACCAAACAACTTGAAAAATGCCGAATGCATATAGACAAAAGGTTATAAACAAATTGTTAACAGATATGTCAAAATGACTTTAACTAAATAAAAGTGACCGCATTTTTAAGTGAAAAACATTATCGCAGATAAAAACAATATTTGATTCACCACTCCAACAAATTTCTGGGTTTAATTTGATTACAGGAGAAATTCTAAAACAGCTTTCTTGTAAAGCAATAGTAAAACTAGCCTATCTAACCAATAATTTGTTTAGATTGAAACATGTACCTAAGATATGAACTATAGCAAATTCAAATTTATTTGAAAAAAGACTGATTAAAAAAATTCAATCATAGAAAATAAAAAAAATAGGCCTTACGTATTAATTTAGTTTTAGAAAGTGTCACTTAGACTACATTATACAGAATCACAAACATAATTAAAAAAATGTATGAAGAAAAAAGTCTGGTTTACCGTCTTTCTAGATGTTGCACAAGCTTTTGATAGAGTGTGGCATGCAGTTCTTATAGTAATATATAGTAATAATAAATTAAACAAGATATATTCTAAACAATTTGCAAAAATATGAAAGTCTTGTGTTTCAAATCCAATTTTCAAGATTAACCACAAACATGCCTACACTGAATTTAACAACTTGAAAGCAAAAGTGCTACAAGGCAATGTGCTAGGATCGGTTCTTTACCTAATATACACTAATCATATTTTTAAATTAAAATATTCAATAACCCCATTTGTATTAACTGTAAATAAAAATTAAGAGAAAAGCAGCAATAAATCTGCAAGCGTCAGTAAACAAAACTAACAATTTGTTGAACGAAGCAATGACAAATCAAATTGATTAAGATCAAATCTGTTTACATATATTTTAGAAATAAAAGTATGAATAATATTCAGATGTCATATGTTGATACAGCAAAAAAAAAAGATATTGGACACAAAAATATGCTGCAAAGTTAATGTGAAGAAGAAAAATCAAAAGTTAAATGTCAAATTTAGAAAAATGTATTGCTTACTTAGTAAAATATCTTACCTTGTCAAACTATAATAAATTATTTATGTACAAACAAATTATGTAGTACATATAGATATTGGAACATTTGCGAATAACGTCGAATCTAAGATTCGATAAAGCCAAATTCCAGATAGCGAACGATAAATGCAGAAATGTTGCAAATGTTCTAGACCGAGATAACATGAATGTATAAGAAGTGTTCGAGCATGCGGAAGGTCAGTTCTGTATCGGCAGTTACTGAATGAAGTTAAAGTGTTGTTACGGTGAAGATAAATAAGTGATTAGCACGTGCGAAGTTTTAAATAAATAAAATGTACATTGATTGAAAGTGAACGTGACTTTTAAAGTAAACAACTGTGGACCTGTTAGTGATAGCGTATTATTGTTTTATATAAATTACCGTAAGTTTTTATCCTTAAATTAGATTTAATTAGTTCCGTTTAAGTTTAATTTTAATTACGTGTAAATAAATAGTACGTTCGTTCTTGTATAAATAAAGTAGTTTTTAAAAAATACGTAACATTCAATTATAGGATTCTGACAAAGTATTAACGCTTTATGGTACTACGGAACCTCTATAAAATTTTGCAAATAGACACTGTGAATCAGATGATTAAAAAATAAGTGAAAAGTCATGAAAAGAAACTTTTTTACCACGTCAATGTCAAACCAACACAAGCCTAGCAAGACGACTTAACTCATATACGATGAAAACAAAAAAACACTAAACCAATAACCAAACATTTCAAACAACGTTTAGTCAAACATAAAAACGATAGCGCACAGAAATACCTAGAAAATCTCTATGTTACGCAACTTACTGACTTCTCCTTTTGGAAAACAGTACGTACCATAAAAAGACGAACACATGACATATTTTAAATCAAAAACAATGATTAATCTTGGGTTCATAGCTATCAGGACAAAGCTATGGTTTTTGCAAAACAGTTATTTAATGTCTTCAAATCTTATCTCTCACAATGTTCTAAAAATTTTCAGTCCTTTTAAACCCTCTTTTCTAATGTATCTACCGTTTAATCTGGCAAGAACTAACAAAGTACAAAAAATAATAGATAACACAATCAACCTTAACAAAGCTTTATGATACGACATAATAATTAGTAAAGTAATTAAAATATCTAAGAAATCAATTCAATGTCTTACACAAATTTATAATACTATCTTAAGAATAGGATATTACTTAGGCATATGAAAAACCTTATAAAGACTAATGATGCACAAACAGATAAACCCCATGGAGAAGACACATAACATAAACCTATCAGTTTGATTTCTATATTATCTAAGACAATTGAATCAGTTAACTGGGTAGTCAGCAAGATATATAATAATCTCAAAAGCCATAAATACTAGTCCGCTGCTTTTCTAGATTTCTCGTCACCATTTGATAAGGTGTGGTGTAAAAGGTTATTCAACAAATTAAAAAAATTCTCTCTTTCATGAAAAATGCCTTGTTCTCAAATCCTAATTCACTGATAAAACGGCCATACTAACATGAAAACGTCTTTTAGGCTTGGACCGTGTCATTTTTGTAACCAAAGTTGCCAACGTTTTGCCAATTATCAGTGCTTGAAAGAAATCTAAAAACTTAAACAAGCAACCGAAATCTAACTAAGAACTTCTTCAAAGTTAGGTTATCAACTGGTGAACCAAGACAGATTCTAAACTCTAAAAAAAAACAAAAAAAAAGTAAACTTAAAAAAGCAAACGATAATTTAACAAAGAACCACTACAGACTTAGGTAATATACTTCTAAACTCTATAGAAGTGATTTAAGAAGAAGTAGTCTCCGTATATAAAGAAGAAGTATCGTCACAGCTGGCTAAGCTCGACCCTGAATGGGTTACGGTCGAAAAGGGGCGTGTTATCGATAAAGAAGTAATGACCGAGAACCAAACCATCATCAGGATTAAAGTTATTTTGGTGTTTGATGATTTCTGTGCTCTATCGGATTTTCTTATTGAAGACGGGTTTTGCAATCACCTAAACGTTATTAAAATCTACATTGTGACCTGTAGTAAAATGATGTTCAACAACCGCAGACATAAAAATATGCCTTTTTCTTATACAACAATTATGTTCTGAAATGCGTGTAATGACGGAACGATCGGTTTCATCAAGCCAAATGAACAAGACGTTTGGTATACACCTTGAAATTTGTCCTTGTGATAAATAAGAGTCTGAGGGATTTTGTTTGTCAAGTTGCATATGAGTTAATATCATTCTTACAAAGAAGTTTGCCTATTTAATCTGTAACCTTGTAAATGTAGGGTAAAAATGTCAATTTTGGATTAGATTCGGTAGTGAAAATGTTCTTAGGTTATCGAGCACGTGGATGAAGACAACGATCAATAACTGTTTAAATATCTCGTTTAATACAACCATTGTTCACTAAGGTTCTAGTAAGATGACGAAGTTCTGAGTCTAAATTTTTAGGTTGGTAAATAAAAAATTGCGATGAATTAAAAATTCTATAACGTTAGAACGGTAGAAAACTATTAGTTTTGATTTTTATTTGAACTGTATTTTCTATCTTATTTACTATTGTTATATCTGGAGTATTGTGGGCTAGGTGTCTGTTTGTTTGGATTCGAAAATTCCAGAGCACCTTAGACGAATCATTTTTTGATGCTTTTTCTGGTTGATGTTTCCTCCAGTTTTCGTTGGCTGGGAGATTGTAGTTTTTACAAATATTTCAATGCAGCATTGTAACTACCTTATCGTGTCTTGCTAAATAATCTGTCTGTGTAATCTTTGAACAACAGCTGATGATATGATCAATGGTTTCATCTTTTACTTTGCATTATCTGCACTTACTATCATTAGTTGTTTTATCTATTTTGGCTTTTATTGCATTAGTTCTTAAGGCCTAATCTTGGGCAGCAATTAATAGTTCTTCAGTTTCATTCTTCAAGTTGCCTTTCTGTAGCCACTGCCACATATGCTCTTGATCTTGTTCTTGGTATTTCTTACATATTGGCCATGCAATGTCTTACTGTGTCAACTATCTTCTCTTTTTTGAAATTGTTTATTTTTGTAGTCTTGTTTGGTTTGTTGGAAATTTTTCATTGTACCTTCATCGATAATTGATTTTACTAGCTCTTGCTCACTTTTTTCAAAATAGTCAAATAATCCTCGCTTTTCTTCTTCAACAGTTTCGTGAACTTGTAGCAGTCCTCTACCACCAATCTTCGTTGGTGAATAGAGTCCATTAACATCACTTTGCGGGTGAAATGAATGGTTTATTGTCATTATTTTTCTAGTTTTTCTATCTAATTCTTGTAACTCGGTCTGATTCTATTCAACAACACCTGCTGTATATCTTATAACTGGAACTGCCTATGTATTTATTGCTTGGATGGAGTTTTTACCATTTAACTTAGACTAGTATCTTTCGTACTCTTTTAATGTACTCCTTGCTAACTTTGATCTTTACTTCATTATGCTTGATGGTGTCAGTTTGCAAAATTCCAAGATACTTGTAGGATTCTACCTCATCTAGTCCTTTTATAAAATTATTATTAGGCATATCAATTCCTTCTGTTCTAGTTATTTTTCCTGTGGCCATACTGACGGTTGCGCACTTATCTAAACCAAATTTCATAGCAATCCCAACTAGCATTTTTGGTGATTGCCACGTGGCAGCCACAGTCGTAGAAACTGTAGAGTGGCGTGCCACTAGTCACTACCACGTTACAGGAACAGTTCTATACCGTGGCTACCACCAAAATGGGGAACAAATATTGGGTGGTCGTTACGTGATTACAACCATTTTATCACTTATAAAATAACATTACAGCCAGGTAAAATCCACGTCGTTGCCAAGTGGCGGCGTGGTAACCATTAGTGGCCCTGAGCATTTTAGTAACTGCTTTAATGTATTTATATCTCTGTCCCATTTTTAAATGTTGTTTACTTTCTCATCTACATCCCTTCTTTATTTTACAAATGGACAAGGTTTACTTCGATCAAACTGTTTTAAGTTTCTATAAACTACATGTTTATTATTGAATTTGTACAACATTTGCTAACAGCAAAATTGCAACAAATGCAAGTTTACTGTTAAATGAAGAGGTTACAGTTTGAAATATAACCATGCGCCAACAAAATTTTCATTTTTTTAGAAAAACAAAATTAAAAGGTCCTAAATATAAAATAAAAATTAAATAACTATACAATCTAAAACACATTTTATTAGTATTTACATTATAAATTTAATTATAATTCATTAATTTCTTACATTCAATGTGTTGTTACTTATAAATTTCATATATTTAGAATAATTAGCAAATTTTTGTTAATGGCGGCATAGAGATTGTTTATAAATATGGCTACTTAGAAATAAAGTAACTGTTAAGTGGCAAAAACTAAGGATAGCCACTTTGGAGTTACTTCCACTCAATAAGTGGCCAAGAGAACTAAGAAACATCCAATCAAATTTCAGAACACTTAAAAGTGATTTTTAAAAGTGGCAGCATTGGTGGCGACCACGTGAATTTTGTTGAACGGCCACTCAATAAAATTTACATGCTTTCACGTTCATCTTCATAATGAAGTTGGATACATAACCTAACTAATTTATATTTTATTATCAACTTCATTTCATAACGTATAATTACAATCAATTATTTTGAACACTCTTAATAATATTGTTATCCAGCTTATACATTTGTAATTGTTCTAAATCATTTTCACATTATGGATTATATGTGTTATTAAATGTCAGATTCCTAATAACTAACTTCACTTTACGGGTTAAACTTTTGATGTCTTCCTGGAAAGCAATTTTAGGTTAGACAGATTTAAATACTAGCAGTGTATTTTTATTTATACCGAGCCGATTTGCATTGTAGAAAATAGGCCACTATTTAGTTACAGTAACTTAAAAGTGGATTTCAGAAGTAAATGTCACTATGTAGTGGCTTTAATCTAAAATGTCTCGTGAAAATCACTTATGGAAGTGGCTAAAACGTTACAACAACGACAACATACCACTCTAGAGTGCATCTACATTTTAGGTATATTTTAAGTTTCCAAAACGTGGCCAAAACTTTAATAGCCACTTTAAAGTGGTTATTACTTTAAAGTAAGATTTTAGTGATTCGATTTAGTGGTCGCCACTTTAATTTGCCACTACAAAGTTAAAAAAACTTATAAGTGATTTTACTTAGTGAAAATAACGTTGGAAAAACTTAGCTTTTCACCACAAAGTTACAGAACTACAAAGTGGTTAAGAAAGGATGTATCCACGTAATTTCCACTATAAATCAATAGAATAAAGTTATAATTACTATGAAGTTGCATATAAAGTGTTAAATACGTAATAATCACTAAACTGAAGTGGCAGTATAAGTTATTCTCACTTTGATGCTACTTGGGATATCACTGCCATACAGTTTTAAATCATTCATATACAACAGATAATTGATTCGCTTTGATGTTTTTGACAATTGATAGCCCATACTTGTTTTATTTAGTATTTTGGTTAGTGGAATTAAAGCAATTACAAACAGCAATGGTGAAAGTGAGTCACCCTGAAATATGCCGTTTTTGATATTAACATTGCCAATTTCTTCTTTGTTTCCTACTAATTCTAAACTTTTTAGTATCCAGTCATGAGGTATCGAATAAAATGCTTTCTTGTAATCAATCCATGCTACATGCAAATTTGTTTTCCTTCGCTTTCAATTTTCTAGTATCATTTTATCATTAAGCAACTGATCCTTTTTTCCATTTTTGCAATTGCCCTTTTGTTCGAAAAGGTACAACTTGTTTTGATTTAGGTAAGTTTGAACTATTCAATCGGCGATTATTCCTGTTAACAATTTGAATGTTGTTGGCAAACATGTTATTGGGCGGTAATTACTAGGGATTGCATCTTTATCTGGATCTTTCAAAATTAGATAAGTCTTTCCTGTTGTTAATGATTCATCAATTACTCTTTCTTGGATAACTTTATTAAATTGCTCGGCTAATCTTGAATGCATGCTAACCAGCATGTTTCAGCCAAAAACCATGCAATTCATCTTCTCCTGGAGCGGTCCAGTTTTTAATTTTTTTACACTTTGTTTTTATTAATTGAGTGGTAATATGAATGCCGCTCAATCCCAGACCGCCTTGCTCCAATTTGGACGTCTTCATCCAGCTTGCCTCCATATCACGGCTCTGACGTTTAGCTCAGATGTTACGCCAGAAGGACAGGATTTTATTTGAAGGGGGTCTTAATCTGTTACCGATATTCTAGTCAACAGCCATGTGTGCAATCGTCTGGTAGAACGTCTTTTGATTATATTGAAATTGTTTATTTTGTTAGAATTGTTTTATTTGATCATCATATCGGCTTATTGTTTTTGCTATTGCTATGATTTACTGGTTGATGATTTCCAAAACTTCTTTGATTTTCCGCTTGTCCAAATGATGCTTTTTAATTAAATATTCCTTGATCTTACCATTCTTTAGCTTCTTTTCTTTCATTTTTTTTCAATTTACTTGCATCTGATCTTAATACACTAATTTTATTTTCTAGCCTAACTTTCCATTTTGGTACTACTGGTTTTTTTCTTTGTTTTCAGCTTTTTCTGCCATTACCTCTTCCGTTGCTATTGTGGCGGCACTATACATTAATTGATTAGTTTCGCCACATTATTATTATTATTATTATTATTATTATTATTATTATTATTATTATTATTATTATTATTATTATTATTATTATTAATATTATTATTATTATTATTATGATTATTATTATTATTATTTCAATTCATCTAAGATGGTCGTTTTAACGTAACAAATCATTAGAATTAAATATAAAAAAACAATGTTCAATTATTTCTTAATTGTAGACATATTAGGTTAGACTATAATTATAATTACTACTAGGGTAATTATTTAAAGTGTATCATCTATTAATTTAGGTATTATGAATCCTTTTTAACATTTTAAGTTTTACTGGTTTGATATTAATAATTTTTATGTATTAATAATATGGATTAGTAAACACTAAAGGGACGTTTAAATGAACGGAACGATTAACGAATGATTTAAAATTAATTAAATTTCTTGTTTGTTATGTGTGAACATAGCTAATAGTATATTATATATCAAGGTTGAGAAGTGTATAGTTATAACCTAAGCGATAGATCGAAGAAATCGCGCAGGTTATAATGAACTTTTCAACCTGTTTGTATATCAAATTTAAGATATTAATTTAAAATTAAAAATCAAGTCAGTGATTCTGACAGTTGTCATTAGTTTAATGGAATTAATTTTGACATAATTCTTAATTGTGACTACAACCTACTATTATACGTAATAATGAAAGTCTATACAACTAGTCGTGGAAAAAATAGTTTATCAGAGGCTACTTTTATATTACCTTAAATATTGAATTAATATTATTAATTTTTCATACCTGATATGTAACAAACCAATCGAGACCGATATGTTTTTGTAGAAATAGTTGCCTTACCTGAAAACAAACAGATTTTTAAACTTATGAAAGCAGTTTACATTACTGCTATTTTAATATTTTTTTTTATTATAGACAAATCGTATATTGGGTTTTAGACGTTAATTGAAAATTACCATTAACACGCTAATATAGGTAAGCAAAACGAATTCCTAAGTTAATACAAAATTTATACAAAAACATAATAAAAATTTATGTATAGTTTTGTAATTTGAAGTAAATATATACCATGTTAGATAGAAAAAGAAATAATAATTTGCTTACAAATTTACTATACGATTCTTTATATATACTTTTTGTCTATTGTTTTAAAAAAACTAAGTTTTATAAAAAAATCATTTATATTTATCTGAGCAATAAGAAAAAAAAATTATCTGAACTGATAGAATAATTAACTAATTAATTAAATACGTTGTCAACCGGCTAATAATAGTATAATTTTTATTTGTTACACGTTTCGACCTCTTTAATTCATTAGGTCATCATCAAACTTAGTTTTTAACACACAGAACAAATTCCACACACTAACACATTAAAGATAAAATTGACGATTAAAAACGTTCCATACTGAAATACACACTAGTAATTTTAATGATTACCAGTTTGTATGCTTTTACAAAACAATCACTTATATGTAGATATTTCAATTGTACCTTATTTTTATAGTTTTTATTTTTTTGCATTTTTTAAAAATAGCTTGTGCTTCTACAATTGTGTTAACAAGAATTAGAAGATTACCTATCAATGTTTACCAATTTTTTTATTTCTCACAGATATAACTTTGGTCTATTGGTTGTCGTAAAAAATGATTTTTCAAAATTTGTTGCAGTTGATATATATGGAGTGCTAGTTACTCTAAACTGTTTTTGTGTAGTATTTAATTAGCTTATATAAGTTGAAACATAAACTGATGGGTTTTACAAAAACTGTGGTTACGATGTTCTTGTTTTATTAGCTTTATTTAAGAAATTGCAATTTTAATAACGGCAAGTATTCCAATCTAAACAAACTAAAACAATAAAACTAAATGTTTGCTTAGACGCTAGCAAAAAACCCGGTACACATATTTTCTTAATCATTATTTCTAAATTTATTCTTATTGGTACTAAAACTATTCCTTTTATTTTTATACTTCTTACAGATGCTTGTGCATTTATAACCGATTCAACTTCTAACTGAAAAAAAAGAACAATTTCCTAATTTAATTATTGTAATTTGTATTATCAGAACTACAAATATTTTGCGCTGAATTTGATACCACTTTGCTAACCATAATTATTTCCTTCTACTCGAAATTGATGTAATAATCTATTTGCATACTGTAAAGTACGGTTTTTAAAATAACCGATTTTACAACAATTGCATATTGATTTGCTAATGCACTAAGCGATAATAAATTACAGGTCGTTCACGATATATTCGTGTAGAAAGTTCTTAAACCATTCGCATCGTTTATTACTGGTTTTAATGGCATTGGTTGTTACTATGATTTTTTCGCATTTTTGAGCTAGGTGGTAGTCCCGTAATTGTAATTAATTAAATTGTGTATATTTAACCACATCTTTATTTAAATGCACTACTGTTCTAATTTCTTGCCAAAGTAGCACCCACGCATTTCCTTTAAATTTTTAAGTTGTAATATAGGCAATCTTACCGTCATTTTATCAGCAGCAGCTACATACGAAAGTTGGCCAATCGATCAATTCTGTAGGAGTTGACGATTGGTTATTTGGATCTTACTTTGATTTAATGAAATGCATTGTAGCTAACGCGTTTAAAACAGTTTTTATGAGTTCACTGATTACAATTTTGTCCACATTAATTATTAACTTGATCAACTAACCTTGTGTGCTGTTAAATCATCAATACGCGCGAGGATTTAGATCTAGTGAAGTATAATGCAAACAGCTGTATTAAATTAATGTTACAATTAAATTCGACAATAGTACCTTATCAATACTTATATTTTTCATGTAGTTTAAGTTCAACTGTCGTTGCACTTTGATCTGCTTTGATAAGCATATATATTAAAATTTTACATTGTGCTCGCCATGAACCACTCGTAATATTTACTTATTACTGTGTTTGTTGTTAGAGTAGATTGTAAGCTAATTAACCTAATAATAATACCAAACACTTTATATTTTTTAATCAAATTTGATCTATATTGGCTTAATAACTAAATAGTCGAAAAAAAATCTATGAAGTTGTAAATATAATATAGTATATCGTCGGCTTAATCAGCAAATTGCGTAACTCTACTTTGAGCCAAAATGGTTTTGACGCCTTTCTATTGTGAAATTTTCTGCCGGATACAATGGAATTCTCCGTATCTCTATAAAAAAAATAGTATACAAACTACGGTTGCATGAGAAACCAACCTGACTTTTTCCCTCCAATTTGAATAAAAAAAATTCTTTACTGCATTAGTTGCCATTAGAGTTACAATACGTACTTACAGTTTTGCAATAACTTGTGATATAAAAATGAATCAAGTGGAATTTATATACAAAGAGATTATCTACAATACGTAAGAAGATTTGTTTATACGTTTATTTATAAACTATGCTTTAGTAATGGAATATTGTGTTTAATATTTTATGCACCGCGGAGTTACGCACTTTTTATAGAACTTAATTTAATTTTGAGTAGGTATTTGCTTAAAATGCACTATCCAGAAGTAATGAATAACAACACTTATTACATTTCAAATAATAAAATCTTTCATTAATTATTGTATATTTTTTACAGACTAGTCATCACATTTTAGAAACATCAAAAAATGTCTAATTAATTAAAAAAAAATTTTGAACCAACAACAGATACTACTGGATTCTACACTAAATTATGTAACCACGAAAATTAACAAAATAATAGTTCAAAACTGTTAGATCTAAATCTTATTGAAGATGAAGCTTCTAATGCTAAAAGTGATTTTAATAACACAGGCGTGGATGCAATTTCACTTATTTAAAAAGCAAAGGTGTTAATTTTGGATAATAACAATGGGTTACAAAGTAGTTATAGAAACTAGCTTTAATAGTTAGGTATAACTTTTCTAGATCAAATAAACTATCAGTAAGTATCCTAATAGCGTATTTAAGAAAAGATAGTAACACTTTTTGGCGAACTGATTTTCAAAAAAATAAAAATATTTGCGTAGCAAAAATTCAACAAGGTACAGAGAGTAAACTTAGCATACAATATGAAGCTTGGATCAGAGGAAAGCAATGTAGATGATCTAGATAACATTGTAGATCTTATTGAGGCTGAAGTTACAATTAGAAGAATCTAGTTTGTATAATCCACTTTTGCGAGAGAATTTAGAAGATGAATTTCCAAAACAAACACGTGCGGTAAACAAAAAAAACTTGGAATAACAACAAAAATCGTGAAAATAGGAGAAAACAAAATTGTATTTAGAAACAAAAAAAAGAAAATGAAACATAGAATTATAACGTGCCAAATTACGTATTTTGCAAGTGTAAGCTAAGCAAAAACAAGTCTACACTACAATGTAAAAAGTTAAAAAAATAGAAAAAAAACGATATATTTTACCAATTTTGTGAGATTACTTAGAAAGAGAAGAAAGTGCTTGTAAAAAATCGTTTCTGTTACTCAAACAGTTTGCAAACGGAGTAATAATGAAATTTCAAAGTATGTAAGGCGATGTTTATGAACACATTTGGCGTTTGTTACTTAAATAAGAATCACACTACTGCAGAGCATCAACGTTAAAACTGTATCTTGAATCAATATGGACGTCTAAATACCAATGGTTTAAACTATATTATATTATAATTCTGTAAAAATCAAGGTGAAAACTGCAATGTTTTTTAAAGAATTTGATAACAATGAGCTCTCTGTACATAAGCCCAAAAAAGATTTATGTGACATTTGTGTGACATTTAAGACCGGTATTTTGTCTATAACAATTTTTCCCAGATCAACCGTCTTAAGTTTATATTACAAAACAAAATAAATCGTACATAATTTTACGATTTTTGACATTAAACGCCAGCAAAGGCACTGTTGCCTATGAAATGAATCTGAAGGTAGTCTTACCAGTAATGAGTTTATAATCAATATAATACATTTTTTAGACAGCCATCTTTATATGTATCAAGTGCAAGAGATATTTATCTACAGTGGTAGATGCAAATATCAAAATCCAAACACAACTTTATCAAATGCTTTATTTAATTGTGCAAACCAAAAAATATCACAATAATCCAAAATAGTGTACAACACATCCAGATCAAAGTGGATAGTATGCATTTCGTTATTGAAAAATCTAAAACAAAAACATTAACGTTCCGGTAGACTATGTTCAAATTTGCAAGCAAATTTCTTTTAAAAATGTGATGAAATAACAATTTTTTTATTTTATTAGGTCAGGTCAATCATGTAGTTCACCCGTAGTAAATAATCTAAAAACATTGAAGTATTCATCAAATATTGTTTTCTATAAAATTCGACATTCACATACATGATTGGCAGTTTTTACCAATGTTTCTAAAATTTATTTTTAAAAACTTATCTTAGCTAGATAAGAATAGACTATAAATTAAAACTGAACTACATCTTACTGATACAAAATCTTCAACTTTCTTTTTTATTACTTTTTTATGAAAAAATGAAATAGAAAAATATTAATTTATATAATATTATATCTATATAACCGGTTTGGATGTCATAACAATCTTTGCTAACTACACACTTTTTTAATTAAATAAAATATAAACGTTTCCTGTGAAATTAGGAATCATGTAGTTACGTGTGCTGATTAAGCCGACGATGTCCTTAATAAAAATTCCATAAAACCAAAACACCTTAAAATTATAAAAATAGAAATCAAACTTATGATTCTTAAAATCCTAAAACTCGCCATTCATTATTATTTTTATTGGTAATATATATCGGATTAATTTACCAAACAAAGATAAATAATAATTTTACTGTTTTAACCGCTAATTGCCTATGATTAAATTTTTTTGTAAAAATATATAAACATTTTTATTTTATTGTAACATCTAAAATAATACAATATGCATATTTTTTAAAATTGTATTATTTTTGTCGTAAATAAATTAGCGATAACGTTTTCCATTCTTTTAGGAGAATTCCTTATAATTTTCGCTACTATTTCCTAAAAAATGTTTTAAATACTTGATTAGCTTATATTTGTATCACTGGTCTGTTGCAAAAAAAAGTTTGAATAAATGTTATAGAATAGTTTAAATAACGAAAATTTAATTATTTAAACAATCTACTAAATGCATTATTTAAAATAGTAACTATTATTCGTATTAAAATAATAGAATTTGGTAATTGCTATAACTACAAAGGTTATTAAAATTTTAGAAGAAAGTGAGACATAACTTATTTGAATTAATAACATTAACTAGATCAGCAACTATTACATTTAAATGTATAAACGGGCAACAATACTTATAATCTAAAGAAAATATTTTTAAAATTACATTATATTATTATTAATTTTTAAATACCTAAGCGTAATAATACTTAATTATTTTTTTTGTTCGATTAAAAAAAAAGAACGGATAATTGATTTGTAACAATATACTTAAATATAATTTGTATTTCTTTAAGTGTTGAGAACTATAGCATAATTATATATTAGAATTTTATTATCTTAAGGTAAATATACAATTAAACTTGTTATTAATAAATGTAAAAACTATCAAATAGTTATTAATTAAATACATAACGTCAAGAGACATTTTAACTATATCAAATACGTTTATAAAATGTAATAATTTAAGGCATACTGACATTTCCACTTATAGGTGTAGAAGGGATACAAAGTACATAACAGAATAATTCAACTAAATTATACCTTGTGCTCCTTATGCGGAGAATTAGGAATCTGTCAAGATTACAGATTAAGCAGTTTAGTCACATATTTTAATAAAGATAAGTGTTTGTATATATTTAAGTTTACAGTGTGATTATTTTTTTCTGTCAGTGTACAGTAAATCATAATTCTAGATACAAGTAAAAAAAAAACAATTTAAAATTTGTACTAATTTTTAGAAGAACTATTATCTTTACCACTTAATAATTTTAAAATGTATTTTAACGCTAAATTAAATATTGAATCTCTATTTAATTGAGAGGTTTAAAAATTGTACATTACAACCGTCAAATTATTATTTGCGAACTAAAGTAATTTTTTAATTACGATAATTGATGAATGTATGACATTTTAACAGAGCTTTGTTTTATTTTACTATTACGCTACAAATAAAACCATTTTGTTCTTAATTATTAAATTAATCAATTGAACATCTTTGTTTTTGTTAATACGTAAAAGTTAATTGTTAGCATTTGCTTCATTAACTTAAATTAACAAAATATAGTCACACACACACTTTTTAAAAAATCTGATTTACCTTAAATTGGTAGGTAAAGTGTTTGCAATATACTGTATACAACGAACCTAATTTTAACAGTTTTGAGAATAAATATAAGTTATAGACAATCCACAAAGATTCACATTTTATAATATGTAGGTTATTGATTTAATAAGTACCACATAGTAATTTGTTAAAATTGTTTTAATTTAACGTAAAATTGATAGGAATTTGATATTAATTTTTAGTGACTATTTTAATGTCTGACTCTTATTATTTTTTGTAAAAATTAATAATAATCAAAGACAGTCAAAATCAGAACAAAAAGAAAATTACTGTTAATTAATAAATGCAAAGAAGCAACAATTAAAAATTATATTAATAATTATACGTATATGTAAAAACAAAACTTAACAGAATTAGAAAAAGAATTAGAAATAGAAAAAATTAGTATGAAATCAATATATCAAAATGTTATTACATTATATGATTATAAACTAAATTACCATTTTTGATTAGTTTTATGTAAAATATAAATAATTCCAAAAATGGTCAACTGTCGCAAACTTAAATTTAACAGTGCATTACGCATTATGGTTTTGCGGATAATTTTTAATAAAAATACAATTTTCTTACGTTTAACTATGCTCAGTTGCTGGTAATAAAATGACACACGCTAAATATGTGCTCTTAGTTTTCAAAAATCAGTTCCAATAAATTAATTTAATTACAATAATTAAAAAAAAAAATTCAAAGTTTTACACGATTTAAACATATTTTAATTTATGTAAATTTTTTCTAATTCAACTGCATTTCTGTTTTGACGATTTTTTTGCTGTTCATCCTTACCTTAGACCTAAGGTGAAAAAATTCACAGATATTGCAAATATTGCAACTATCGGAAGGTGTTGAAAACAAATACAATATTACCTACGTAATATAATGAACAAGGTTTATTACGATTTTCAAAAAAAAGATTGCATACATAAGTAATAAAAAAATTTTAAAAACCAAGTAAGTAATATTCTGGGTACGTATTAAACGAGAATAAAGTCGTATAATAATTCACCAATTGTTTGTATTTAACATTTATCCATGAAATGCCTGGGAATCGTTTCTCATAACCTCATCATCGCTAGAAGATGATGAATCAGCAACACCAATGACATATGGAAATTTTTTTCTGATAACAGATGATGAGACCGTTCATTATCAAGAATTGCTGCGCGATGATAAAACATAGTTCCGTACTTGTCTGTGGACGTTTGTGTTGTGCATCTTCACGCTTTATCTATACTCTGTGTACACGTATTATTATTATTGTTTTCCGGTTCCAAATGTAACATACCGTTTACATTTTGCTGTATTCTGTGGTGCTTCAGCAGTTGCCGATATACAAGAACTCGTTCCGTACTCATTTGTAAACGCTTGTGTTATGCATCCTCTCGTTTTGAAAATAATTTTAGATCTTTTATAGACACAGCTTTATAATTATTTTGTTGTTGCAAAGTTTGACGTTTTTGATCACGATATAGCCGACTGCTTTCAGCAATCCTAATCACACTGAACAGACCAGTCCCTTTATCCATACACACAAACTTATACATTCCGAGGGCGCTAAAATGCAATAATAAAAATTATAAAATGAAAAAGCCAAACAAATAGATAATGTACTCATGTACTTTTTTGTTTTTAATAGTGTTTGGTTAATTTGGACACAGATATTAAGAAAAGTAAATATCTAAGTATTTGACTAATGCATTTGATTTTTGCTTAACTTAGTACTTAAAAAACTTGTTAACTGTTCACCAACTTGCGCACCCTTAGCAATTGTAATTACATTAGACGGTGTAACTACTTCATCCTCACACACGTTATAATTTCAGTGTGTGCCTACTAATATACGAGAATTAACAATTGTAAAGTTTAAGAAGCAAAACGAAAGTAATGTATTCAAGTAAACATTTTTCTCTAAGAGAAAGAAGTGACTAATTGACTAACGTTTGGGCAACCAGCTATTGTTACCCGTTTAGTGGTTTTGTAAATGTTTATAATAATATAAACGTTTAAACGGTTACATGTTCAAACTTATAACGTTTATTATAACAATTTTGTCATTTACATTAGGTATTTTATACATTTTTGTTTCAGATAACATTTGTTTTATTTACAATGAATAAATATTTTTTTTGTGCTGCCAACATCGCAAACGTCAATATTCGTTCGTTAGTGTAGTTACGTAATGAACGAAAAAAGCTCTAGGGTGGCAAAATGAAAACTAAGAATCTACATAAAAGTAAGTGTTCAAAGTCAATTAGTATATTAGAATGAGTATGCGACAGGTGGAAAAATCATTTTAAAAATCTTGAAATTCAGTTAAAATTTAAGAAAAACGATGTTAAAGTTAATGTCAAATCTGACAGATTTAGTAATAAATGTAGTACCAACATATTATTTTTCTGTTTATTTTTTTTATTTTTTCAAAAAATCATGTAATTTTATGAAAGGCAACACAAAAAATAATGTACATTACTCTCGTCGAAAGAATCATAGCATAACTCACTCACATGCAACGCTCGGCCGTGCGGCCTCGCGTCGCATTAACGTTCGTTATGCTATTTCTTACTTTCGACTCTTGTTACGTAAACTACTATTTTTTTATTTTAATTACAACGTATTTAGTGTCAGTTTTATGTAAAGAACCAATTTCGTTTATACAAATACAAATTAAGTAGTTTGAAAAAATATAAAGACCAACATTGTCTACTTTTTTTGTTATTTACAGACTACATTGTGTTATAAATGAGACGGTTTTGTAGTTACCACAGCTTTTTGTTTTTTAAAATATTATGTGCGCTTTAATAAAGACAAAGTATGTGCATGTGCAGTTAGATTAGTAATAAACATTGGTGTATTGTTGTTTAAATGTAAACATTTTTGAACAATAAAAGTTTAGTAAAAAATTCATTTATCTAGAATAAAAGAAATACATAAACACCTACAAAATAATTAATTCTTAAAAGAAATCATTGTTTTACATTATAATTATAGCACAACTCAAATGTTTTTACATGGCACAAACGTAGAAAATAAATATATTAAATAAACAGCGCATAAAAAACACTTTTGAGATAAAATTGTTTAAAAAACATTTTCATCATATGGTATTTACAAAAGAACATATTTCTTTTTAAATTTCTTTAGAGTAGATGTATCACTTATCATTATATGGACAATATGTTAAAAAACATTTTAGGATCAGAAATTCTATTTTATTAAACTGCTAAGAAACAAACATTAACAATGCCTAAATAAACATTGATTTTTAAAACAACGTGTATGTTTAAAATAAACTAAATAATGAAGTTCTTATATTTTTTATTATTTTAATTTAATGTATAACACACTTATATTTCATTAACAATCGTGCACGTTTCTGTTCGGTAATTTTTTTGCTAAAAATTTGTGATTAGTAGCTGTCATTATTGTAATAATGTTTAACCGTTCTTAAAGATAGTCAAGCTTACGGGATATGCGACCCATGAATTTGTACCGCGCACTAGAGATCGTTAGTATAGTTTTGTACTGAACTGGTTTGTTATGTTGTTCTGCAGTATACTGTAAAATGTTGCTAACAAGATTACAATAATTTTTTTAATTGTGCAAATATTATGTAGTTGTTTGTTTTACGTATAAATTTAAAGTAAACAATCATTCGTGAAGTATAACTTCACTTCACTTCATTGCTGTTAGTTTAGTTAAAAATGTAGTTGTAGTTTCTTATACATGACAAACTATATTTAGATATATTATTTTTCAAAACATATTAAAATTTTTCCGTGAGAGTAGCAACGTATATATTTAAATTGTTTGCTATCTAAATACAGTCAAACTTGCTAAAATTTTTCGGGACCGGGCCACAATTTACTTTATGAAAGTTTCTTTATTAATAGGATTAGTGTATGTATACTTGCTTGAGAAAAAAAATCTACTCGCTCAAGACCAAAAAAATTTTGTTATGTGCTAGTTGCCGTTTTACAGAAGGTCCGCATTTACAAATTTCACTGATCTATTATAAAAATTAATTTTTTTTTAAATCCATAAAAAACAGGTATTACAATCGATATTGCAGATTAACTTGTTTAGCTTTTTTTATTTGAATACAATATCACGTTAAACAATGAATAATTAATTATTGTCAAAATGGAAGTTTTGTGTTATTTTTAATGCAAGACATTGACAGTAATTTAATATTTAAGTTTGTTACTTTTTTATCAAAAAATCTGAAGCTTAATTAACAATTTTTTACTAAAAAGGACTAAAATCTAGGATACCTGCATGCTTTAAAACGTATTAAGTTACTGTTTTTTATTTTACAAAAAGCAAAAATTTAGATAGAATCATATTTCTTGACTTTGTAGCTGTTTAGAAAAAGTAATCTGCAGTTATGAAATTTAAATTACGAATTATTACAATGATTACATTATTTCAAAAAACATTATTAATGTATATAAAATACTCTATTATATATCTAACATTTTTTGTTCTTACCAATACCTATGGTAGACAAAATTTTAATTAATGGTTGTTACAAAAGCCCATTATTGATTCATTTTCTAAAATAATGGTGTAATATTTTCGTGTTTAATTTTTTTTAAAATTACAGATGCTCAATACTCTCTCTTTCTGTATCGTATAATACCCATTTTTGAGATTAAAATAAAGTAAAATGCAAGTTTATAGGTAAACGTTAGTCCTTATATTTACTTCTCATAATAATTTGCATTAAAAATTTTTTTCTTATTTTATGGCAACATAACAACAGTGTTTAATGCGACACCTCTAATCTGCGGTTTAAATTTAACTGTTTTAGTTGAAGTGTTGACCACATTAATGAATGCGCTTCTGTGCAGACAAAGAAAGTAAACAAGAACGCAATCATACATGCACACAAATATTGCATTCTGATGAAATGAGTTTACAATCTTTAAAAATATTTTAATCAACGGTTACACAACCATTTTGTTTTTTTCTTATAACGCCATCTATCGGTTACGTCAAGTAAGTTATATTAGACACAGTTTTTAATTAAAAAACATAACGTTTAGATAATTCTTTATGTTTAATTATAATTAGCTTTTAGATGTTTGCTAATAGAGATCGACAGTTTCTAAGACCTGTTTATTTATAATTTCGTATAGAACCTGTACATTAGGTAATGTAAATTATGAATACTTATTAACGATAGTTCACAGACATATACTTCAAAAGCAATTTTTACATTTGCTGCATTATTAGTAATATAACTTAAATAATCATAATTTCTTATTGACTAGTGGTTACGACGCCTGTAGGTCATTATGTTGATCTAGTTTTCTTAGTAACAAATCTACTAAAAGAATTCGACAAAAAAACGTTTAATTACGCATATTAAAAATAAAAAATTGTCAGTGGTATTAGTGATCTATAGTAGTACAAGATAAATTCATGCAACAGATGATTTAATAGATTGATATATAATTTGTAAAGTTGACGAACCAACATAGTACGTTAAGAACAATGTAATCCTTTAAAAAGGTAACGGTAAGATACGAATTTGTCTGTTCTTTTTATTTAAATAGATATACTGATGGTTAATATCCTATTTCTAGGTTAGACGAACTATCTATAAAATTAAACTAAAGCAGTACTCTTGGTTTTAGATTTATAAGAAGGGTTTTATACAATTCCTTTAGATAAAACTAGTATAAAATATACTTGTTTTATAACACTTTATGGTAAATATTGTTTCAAAAGATAATCCTTTGGTTTTAATATTAGTTTAGAAGTGTTTTAAAGAATGAATAAGCAAATGTTTGGTGACTTTGGTATAAGCATGCATTTTGATGATTTTATAATTGGCACTGAGAATGAAGAAAAACATGATAAAGTTTTAGAAGCGGTAATCGAACGGACAAAGAAATATAATGTAAAATTTAATATAAATGAAATACAATTAAAATTCAGAAAAGTTAAGTATTTAGATCAAAAATTTTGGTACAATGACATTAAGCCTGATTGGGAATATGTAAGCGATATTTAAACGCTTGACTATTCAAAGAATAAAAAAAAATTGCTAACATTTTTAGGTATGGTTATTTATTTAACAAAATATGTTCCAAGATTTTTAAACTTGCTAAGCCCATTCAAAGAATTCATTATAAATAATACTACTTGGATGTGGACTGCAAATCATAGTTATGTTTTTAATAATAATACAAATGTAATCGCAAAAATAACATCAAAATTTTTGATAATACGAAAGGAATTGAAATATGTACAATATGATGAACAACTGGTTGCGTTTTGTTCCAGCCGTCTTATAGAAACCGAAACGGAGTATCCGCAAATTGATAAAGAACTTTTAAGTATATGTTGTGTTTTAAATAAATTTAATCATTTGTATACGGTAGAAAATATTAATAAAAGCAGATCATAAACTTTTAGTTTTGATTTGTAATAAAGACTTCTGCAAAGTAAGTGGTAAGTTACAAAGACTAAAATTAAAACTTTTAAAATATAATTTTCATATTCAACATCCGCCTGGAAAACATATGTATATTGCAGACTCTCTGTTACATTTATTTGCTAAAATTATAGAGAAAGATGCTATAGAAATAACTACTATACACGTTGTTGATAGTCAATTATTAATCTCTGATAAGTGTTTACTAGATTTAAAAATTACCAAAAACGCTATTATATTAAACAAAATCAAAAATTTTAACAATAATAGATGGCTTGCTAATATAGAACAAAATAATAATTCAAAAAGACAAAATGATTTATTGTTTTATAATGACAAGATAGTAATGCAGTTATTACTTAGAAATGTAAGGCTTCAGAAATTACATGCAGGTCATTTAGGTATAGAAAAAACAAAATCGAAAGCTTCTTTTGATCAGGAATGTCTAAAGATACAAAATTTTATCTTTAAATGTAAAGTGTGTCTAAAATTTGTTAGAGAATTTGTAAAAGAACCTCTAATAGAAACAGATCTATTAACTTATGGAAACAGGCATTACTTTTCAAATTGGATAGAATTAGTTCCTTTGAAACGTAAAAGTGCCTCAGAAGTAATTTGTAAACTAAAGCAAATTTTTGCAACTTTATTACAACATTACCGGCAACTTTTACATCAGATAAAAATTCTTTTAATAGTGTTGAACTCGAACGTTTTGCAATAGAGTAAGAAATTGATGTAATAGAATGGTTTTTCTGAAAAAGTTGCTGGTGTTTTATCAAAACCTTAAAGAAACGTAGCAAAACTGGTACAGACATCTTTAAAGTCTTATTAGAATATAAAATTACACCGTGGGTAGGTTTAGATATTTCTCTTTCTGAATTGCTCAGTAATCGCTTGCTTCGTTTCGTTTTACCAGTATAATAAGATAGCCATGCAAAAGAACGTCTTGACTTTAAAAAAGGCGATAGTGTTATGATTAGAAATAAAAACAAAAAAAATTGGGTTTCCGATGAGATAATACGTAAATGTAAGACTCCTCGTTCATATCTAGTTAGTTATTGTAAAATACTAAAAAAGAATACATCTTTTTTTAGGTTTTTACCAAATTTAAACCAACGTTTAGCAAATTTGCCATCTCTAGATTTTTATAAAAATATTAAACCTAGCTTCTTCAATATAAAACAAAATTGTATACAAAATAGTGTTAATAGATTTAAGTCCATATGTAAACCGTGATTTAGTTAAAACTAAAAATACCTTTTCTACAACTTAATATAAAACTCAATTAGGTTGTATTATCAGAAGACCTGGTAAATATAAAGAATAGCGTTCAGTTATAATAAATGAACAACGTTTATTTAGTTTGTTTTAAAGCATGAGGGAAAATTAACATAAATACAAATTTAAGTAAAGCTGGCAACAAGGCAAACATTATGTTCCGGTATTAAGTTAGCAACTGATTATGTTAAAGATTAGTGCTAAATAAATAAAATAAATGGCATTTTGATTAAAATATTTTATTAATTATAAAATCTAATTAGATAATACGAACATATGCAGCCAACACCACGATAAACAAAAACATATTAACGTATAGGTTTTTTTAAAAGAACGAAATAGATACATATTAAAGCAAACAGAGATGTAATACAAAGCATGACTTAGTTTTTAAAGATCTTTTCTAAATCGATTACTTATACAAAGCTAAGAACTTTGTCAAAATATCTCATGACAAATTTAAAATGAACAGAATAGTTTTCGAAATACGATTACACATAGTTTAGTAACACAACTAAAAATAAAAAAACTTAACCCAAATGCAACAAATTGGTTAATTCTCAAAACATAAAAATTATTTAATGTCTCTATAACTTAACGTTAAAAATAATATTGAATTAGTAGATAAGTTAAACTTAAAACTATTATTAAACAAAAAACTGATATTTTAAATCTTAAAGATTCTTTACGGCTACAGTTCAAAATCCGCTATAACTTTAAAATTTGCTAAGAAGTCATGTTCAAAAAATTATTTACAATCGTAACAAAATATAGGTAAACTTAGATATGTCAATAACTGTTGCAATCGCATCATCAAACACAACTCAATTTAACGCAAATCCAAAATGATTTTAAATTAAAATATACGTAAACACCAAGATAGTAAACGGACTGCTTTTACACAAAAGTGACAATATATTGTTTTTAATCATTTTGAATTTGAAAGTACTTATATTTATAAGATTTGTATACATATGTATAACACACAGTAAAATATTTTTCAAATGCATTGTAAATCAAAATAAAAAGTTTTAAACGGCTTACAAAAGGCAAATTTGTAATTAGTTCTTGCAGTTATTACTAACATTATCGAAGAGTTTGTTATCTTTGTTTACAACTCTCCATAGACCCATAACAAGTTAGTAGGTAATGCGTGCTTTAGTTTCAAGCTGATAACCATCACATAGTTTTAATAAAAAAATTTCAATATATTTTGTTTGTTCTAATAAAGTTCTAAAAATGTTTTACCTTTTTACAGTATTAATTACAAATTTATTTTAAATATTTATTTAAATTAAAGAGATTTACCTCATTGTTATTAAAATTATAATATTTTAACTAAACTACAGTCAATAATTTTTTTTTATTTTATATTATTAATTGTAAATATTTGCTCTACATTATAATTAAATTTATTTTGTGATATATATATTTGATTAAAAAAAAATTAAAAAAAATAAAACATTTACACCAACTTCAAAATAAATAACTGCTGTGGTCTTAAAAAAATATAAGTAAACACAAAATATTTTACACTAAAAAAGTAGTACAAGATATTTATCGTTTTTTTTCTAAATAATTTTATTATAGTTGAATTAAAAATTTGAAATATAAGAAACACATAATGAATATTATATTTATTATATAAAAATTACATTATTATTTATTGTTATTAATATCAATGACTAAGTAACTAGTTTTTTTATTTATGACTATTAAATAAAGTTTCAACAATTTTTGTGTGCTCTAACAATTTTTAAGCAGCATTATTGTAAATAACTAATTATTAAGTATACATTACGATTGCTTTTAGAAAAATCTAAAAAAAATGCCAAACTGTTTATAACATTACCACAAAAATTTAGTTTAATTTCGAAAAATCATATATTATAGCTTATTTTATCGAGCTGGTCCTAAATATAAATTCTGCTCGTTATAGACAATTTATTATATGCTAAAATCTACGTTAAATATTCAACACAGCGTTAACATAGAACATTATCCAAAACTCCGCTCGTTTTTAAACCGATAACCTGATGGCTACAACTCTAAAAATATTGCAGTGCTTATTGGTAAGATTATTAATCGGGTCACTAATAACAAGTATCTTACATCAAAAATAAGTACATAATTTATAAATTTAATAACAATAATTGCTTTTTAAACTTGTCTTTGTAAGAATTATAGAATGTTGTGCTAGAGCATAATACTCAATAAAAATTATCTATCTCTACTATCATAATACAGAGTATTTTATCAATATTGGTAGAAATAGTAAAATGTTAATTTTTAACAATAATAATAATTTTTAGTAGCATCTTAAAAAAATATATTTATCTACACGCATCTAATGCAATAACAAGTTACTTTTTCACAATACAGGCAACTTGCATTTAGAAATTTACATCATTTGGAAAATAAATTCACATTTTATCTAAAATTATCTACCTTTGTAAAATATTCAAAATACTATAGAACAAAATAATCGGCAACAATAACAAATGCAAGAATAATCAATTTAAAGTTTTACGAAATTTGGAAATCAACCTCTGTAGTCAAAGGTTAAGTCAAAAAATTAATACCAAGTCAAATTAACATAGCTACAAAAATTATACTTTTTACAACTTCTTTAGACATTTATAACAATTCTAATATTAGTAGTAATCGTATTAATGTTAGTATCAATTCTACATCATGTAACGTTCATCATTTAATTCCTTCAACATCCTGTATATGCCTCACTAATGCTTCAAGTGGGATACGTCACATAAGAAAAATTTAAGGATAAATACATTTTGAATGCTTGCTGAGGTGAGTACTTTTTGGATAGAAATAAATACTTTTGAATTGTAGCACGTTTCGAGATTCCATGTGTCGTAGTTAACTTGTAAAATTCTTATTAATTCTGTAAGTGCTCTTCTTCATTTTTGTTCCAAAGCTGGAAATGTTTATAGATCATTTCTTAGTAGTTCGTTTGTTGTCGATTTTGGGTTCATCCGGAAGCGACTTATTAGCGTAAGTAATTTAAGATTTTTATCACAAGTACAACCTTTACTAATTAATTTAGTTCAATTTTAATGTTGAATCAATGCAAAGATTTTATTGTCTGACATTACTTTCATTTTGTGTACTTATTATAAAAATAGTGTTATTGCTATTTTACTGCGGTTTTTGTTGCTTTTGTTATATGGTGTTGTAATTGGCACAATTAGTATTGGCTGGTTATTATAACTACTTTTTATATCACTGTTTGATTACTTTTGAGCTCCCGTTACATAATTCTTTATTTTTTTTGTAGTCGCAGCACTCCAATACTTTTTAAATACTACTATTAATTATTTATTTGAAAAGGAAATTTAGAATTATTTATAATGTATATAGTGTAGTATATAAAAAAATGCTTTACATAAAATAATTGTTAATAAAATTTAAATTATTCAAATATTTATTAAGAGAATAAGATGCTACATTAATTATATTTGGATTATATGGTTTATTAAGATTTAATGCAATTTGATGTGTTAGAATAAATAAAATATGTAATGAAAATAATTAGTTTAGACGTTTGTAACCAAAGAATTAACCATTTAAATAGAGATGGTTTATACAAGCTATTAATTTTACAAAATTAGACGCAATGATTGCTCAACTATGTAATTTTTACGATAATTAAATTTTCACTGCTTATTTTACAGTCATTTTTAAATGAATTGGCTTTTTAGTAAATTAGTTAATTACATATTAACACTTGTTCCAAATTGGCGATATATTTAAATGATAAATTTAACGCATCTTTTTAATGCGTTATAATGTTAACAATAAAAGGGGATAAATAAAAAGATAGAGCAATGTGATTTCTTTATTTTTTTTCTGTTTATGACAAACTTGAACTTATTATTTTGTTTCATTTTCACCCTTTAAAAAGAGTTTTATTAAATAATCAATCATACAGATACAGATACGTATGTAAAGTTGTAAAGCTTTAAGACTATATTACTTAAATTTTTAATGTTTTTTTTATAATTCTTTTTGGCAATTAAAAATATCTATCAATGTCAAATAACTTTCTCTTTTTTAAATTATAATTTTCTCATATACTATGTTAAAACGAAAACTGTCAGGACCAGGTAAATTTTGCGATTTATGCAAATTTCCACTTTGTAAACTTTTAGTTAAATTACAAATTTTTTTTTTAAATTTAAACACTTTTTAAAATAAAACGGTGGAAGTTGTTACGTGCTCTAAATTTAAATTGCGATACACTGTATATTTTTGGTTGACTTGAAGTAAGTCTTTCACTTATCGACGGCATCTAACAAGTATCATGATGGTCACTTTCAGTCAAGTCGATATATTTTGCATATTTTACGTTAATTTTAGTTGGCAATGTGGGAGTGATGTAAGAATTTTTTTTGCGTACGGATTCATGCTTTTGACATGCTACACGCAAACTGCAAAATAAACATATATAATTTCATTAATGATTGTTTCATTAATTTAAATTAAAATTCGAATGTGAAATAAACCGATATTTATCGGAGTCGCTGATGTACATTACGCCAATTGGAATTACATTTAATTTTTTTTTTGTTTCTGTCATTTATTGACATTTCTTTATAATTATCGTCGTCGTAGACACTTTTCTCAAACTTGTGGGAATTGTTGTGTTTGGTAACCGTCTTTGCTACTTAAGATGTCAAACGTGTTACTACTATGAGAAAGCTAATAAGACCTTGTTTATAAATTTTCTCGATGCATTTGCACTTGCACCACCTCAGTTGTTTAAAATTTAACTTTAAATCTGGAAGATAACTCAGATAGTTGTTACGTACATAAATTTCTAAATATAATACCTTGTTTATTTATTACACTAAAGTTAGATTTCTACTTTGGACGCCCTCTATATTTAAACCGTCCATCACTTAAAATCGTGCTTGCGATGTCTAAATCCATTTTCTAATATCATCGGCTTGTGTTAAGGGTATGATATAAAACGAAAACGCGTTTCTATTAGTTTATTCTTTACAGAATAAGCTTTTACTATTAATTTTTCAAACTCATCTGTAATTTCCATGTTAATTTGTCAGCAGGACTCGACACGTGTTAGTCCACATGTTTTGGTGTATTCTCCACTAATGAAAGGTTAATATCGACCAAATACCTTAATGGAAATGTTATAATTTAAAAGGCCTGATTTAAATCAAAAAAAGGATTTGAGCAGAAGTTTTCTCCAATGTACTGTTACTTACGAATGAATATGCTGCAATATCTTTTTTAATTCAATGTGTGCAACAGCATTTGACAACCGGGTATTAATTTCTACTTCTTTTTAGCATTAATTAATAGTGTTGTAGATTATGCTTTCGTGAGTCATTGTGCTGACACGATTTGCTCTGTTCATTAGTATCTAGATCGGCTCAACGAAGAAAACGTTTTCTTTGGGTAAGTACTAGATTGTAGGCAAGTCTTGTTTAATTACATTTGTGTCATCATTAAAGTCTCTCACAAAAATTTTGTTTGTCATTCTAACTTACGTTGTTACAATAACTGTTTCAATACCATGTAGGTATTTTTATTGATTTTTGCGTATCGCATGCTGTCAATCATATATATTTGTCATTATCAATTTAATTTTCTTTGCTTTAAACACCCTATGTGTATTTTAAGCCTATGTATTGTGTGCTGCCGTTACTTTTGGCATTTATATAACTATTGTTGAATAATCTACAATAAATTCATGTGCTCGTTGTTAGTAATCG
The DNA here is from genome assembly GCA_035610365.1 of Aquatica leii. Lineage (NCBI taxonomy): Eukaryota > Metazoa > Arthropoda > Insecta > Coleoptera > Lampyridae > Aquatica > Aquatica leii. The sequence goes on from CM069432.1 coordinate 65,689,976, forward strand.
ACAATATTAAATTACCTTCTGTCTTGATCAAAACAGAAGTTTTTACTTAGTAAGATCTGGCGCCCATTAACTTCTATTTACTTGTACCTCCCCTATCTCTGACTAGTGCGAGTTGGCCACGCAAGGTATGTAACACCTATAAGCTTGTAGCATAGTGCTTTTGAACTAATTATTCGTGTACTGCGATATACTTATGTAATTGCTTTAGTTGTTAATAATGTGGTTGCACATTTCTAGTACTAGAAAAAAAAACCATAAGTAACTTTTTGTTTTTTTGTCACATTTTGTTGTCAATCGTATGACCGAGTATATTTATTTTGTTACTACAAACATTATTGGTGTCACATCAATGTAAATTATTTAAGGTCGTGGTTAGATTTCGGGTGCGTCATTTTTATACAACCACCAGTTATTTACAATAATTTTAGATGTCAATTTTAATTTAAAAAATCATATAATTACTCTATTTTGTACAGTTGGTTTGTAGTATACTGTGTCGCTTATATCAAGGGTCTAGTATATCTTCTGTAATTTACTTGTTAATTATTAAGAATTACTTAGATATTACATTTATAAATATTAATGAATCGGTTGTAGAATATTCTTCACTAGGAGGGGCAAATTAAACCACTTAAGATTTTTTATATGGAGACGTTTCGTGCAATCATGCGTGCACTTCTTCAGGCCACTGAAATATATTGTAATAAGCTACAACATTTTTATTACATAACAAATAATACATTTTAGGTACAAACAACAAGAAACTTACACAAAAAGGTTAGAGTGGAATCGTCCTTAACTCCAACCAACATGACAACTAATTACACAATAATTTGCTCGATCCTAGTGAAGAATATTCTACAACCGATTCATTAATTAAATATAAAAGGAGGACGTAACCTACAGTACTTTTATAAATATTGTTTACTTTATACTTTACAGGCGCCGGCGCCGATTTCAAAATTCTACTTGTATTACAAAAAAAAACATGTCGTGGTGCCAAATGTAAATTAGTCGCTCCACTTATTTAGAACTTATGCAAAACTTTAAAAATGTTTCTACTATATTAATCTAGTAAATTCTATAAACTTTAAAAAACTTTTAATTTTTACTTTACTATAAGGAAAGTAGTGATTAAATTTTTTTTTTCAAAATTTTTTTTGCATAATTTACGTTTCAAAGTCTTCTGAATCAGAAAAATGTATTTTTGACAAATAAAATTTGGGTGTTTGTGTGTGTGTCTGTGTGTCTTTGTATGTGTAACGATGTATCCATGATAACTCTCGAGTCGAAAGTCCTCATAACTTGTAATTTGGTATGGAGCTGGATTTTCATATTCTCTCGATTCTATCATCATCCGTCATTTTTAACATTTTTTCTTATATAATTTTGTACGTATGTAATTTATTTAAATTATTTTTATAGTTTCTTATAGAGATCAGTTTTCTTAACAACTTATTTAAATAAAAAAAAAATTCTAACATTAACAGTTTATTAGATATTTGATTTATAATTTAAAACGAATTCACAAATATAGTCTAGATTCGAATCATGCCTGCAACGATTTTTTCTAGAAAAAAATTCCATATCTTAAGAGGGAAGCAAGATAAATAAATAAATAATAATTTTTTCTGTTTTACTAAAAGGGAAAGCAATATCGAGGCGCACAAATATTGGAATCGATATGACAACATAAGCTCAATTTGCCATATTTCGATTATATCTTAATGAAAACGAGGAAAAAGATTTAAAAAAAAATTATAGCATGCTAGGAAGTCAATACAAACGTGTATGTATTACTTCAAAGTGATTTTATGACAACATAACCTTAACAAAAATATGTAAACATTACTTCATCATTCCCAGTTTTCTTTTAATATTTTATGTACCGTCTTTAAATGTTCTTCAAATTTAAAGTAATAAAAATTTATTTACAATAAATGATAATTTAATTAGAGAATCTTACATTAATTAAAAACATACTTTATTTTCTATTGCATATTTGAGGTAAAACGCATTTTAAACGTTATGTTTGAATTTAATGTAATTTAAATACAAGACTATTTTTTTAATAGTTAAACAAACATTAAATTAAACAATAAATTATTGTTTCAGTTTTTACCAGAACACGTTGTACAGAAATCAATCTAAGACAAGAGTTTATGCGTTATATTAAACCTCTATAAAACTAAACTTGTTAAAATGTAAACAAGTTCAGTAAATTTTATTAAACCTTTATTTTACTGTTAATTTTTTAAATTACTTAATTTGTAATTCTAAAAAACAATGCAAGTTAATTAGTTTAATATGTAATTAATTTATATTCTGTTTTTTATTATCAAACCATTGTTTGCTAATTTTACACTGAGTAGAGTGATACTATTTAGTCATCCTAACATGCATTAGTGTATGAAAAAATTTTTTTGATAAAAAAATTAAATGTAAAAATTTTTTCTTGTGACTGAATATTAATTAAATTAACCAAAATTTGGATAAATCGCTACTGAGATAAGAGCTTAAGAAAACCAATTGATTAATTATGTCGCTAAATTGGTCCAAATCAAACATTTCTAAACTCAAGAACAACACTTCTAAACTCAAGTTACACGAAAGATAGTCATTTTTATAATCCAAATTTATTTATAACAAATTTTTAATCTATTTTGCAAAATCTCAATGAGCAAAAAGTTTACTATAAATAACCACGAACGTAATTAGTGAAATACGTGTTTACTAGCAGAATGCCAATGCAAGATCTTGTACGAAAAGTCACCCTCGCGCCGACAAAAGCAAACAAACTTTGAATTTTAAGGGAGTTCTACCATTATTTTTCATTTGGCAACGCTGCGGAAAACATATGAGTTCATGCGCGGCAATCTACTACGCAAACCTTTATTTATTTTCTTAATTTAATTATCGATTACACATGTCCAGTTACAAAAATGTACGAGTTAAATATATTAAATAAAACGAAAAAAGTGTTTCATTAGAAAGGTAGAAGAGTTAACGAAAAGAAGTATAACAAACATCTAAAACAAGTAGTACTGGCAAAAAATGGTAAATTCACGTCACCTAACCCTACTACAAACATTGATGACATGAACGTAAATACTAGGAAAAAATATGTTTTGTAGTCATTGATATGGAATGTGAAAACGTATTGGCGTAGCATCTATTTTATACATCAAGTGCAGGATGTGCAGTACAGTAACTGGAGTGTCTACTGATAAACAACACACAGTGCCAAACGGTAACATTCATTATGATTCACTCAGCTTGTAATTGGTAAGTATCAATAAACCATTTTTAATTAAAATATTTTTTAAGTGTTGAACATGTATAATAATTAATTTCATCAAAATTAATAACATTTTAATTGATCTATTTTTTAACATAGGTTCTATGAATAGTGGAATGGGTAACACGCATATAAATAACGTCTTTGCTGATGAATATTCCACCAGTAAATTGGAAAAATTTTAAAACCCATGAAAAGTATTACTGAGAAGAGTTGTCGAGCTGCTGCAAAAGAAGAGCGACGATTGAGCATTGAAAATTACGAAAAATTGAAAACTATGCTGTAAGTCATAACCTCATGTTTAAATTGTGAAATTGTCACAAGTTTTTAGAATTATAAGTTACATAATTTTTATAATTAATTACTTAATTACCGCATTGACGTATGGTTAAATTTTGCGCGCATCCTAACCTTTTCTGAGGCGTTGCCACATATAAGTTAGCTAGCACTTTTTTCTTAATTATTTATTAATTATTCTTATCACAAGCTCTGAGTTTATGGTTTTATTTGCTCACAATAATCAATTAATTTTTCTCTTTCTATTAATACCGATATTATAGAAATCTGAACGTCTACTTTTAAGAAATAAAATAGTTTGTGATTTCTCATAAGGTTCAATGGTAAAGGCAAAATTTTTTAAATATTATTATCTTTTTTTCAGTTCTCTGTAGGCCTCCAAAAATTTAACTGGTTAATTATGATATTATATTGTACCAACAACCAACGGTAGAACTACCTCAAACTAAAGAACTTGTTTGCCTCTTTCATAAAAATCGATTAATAGGGCATCAAATAAAAATAAAACCCAAACATTTTTTTTTACAAAATTTAGTACTGCATTTATAGTCTAATCAATTTATTTAAATAAAAAATGTGGTAATTTCTTTGTTTTAAATTTACATTTACAAAACGTTTTGTACATAGTAGTTATTACATAATAAAAATTATGACATCTAAGAGTGGTGAAAAATATATAAACATTTACACTAATTTCCTAACAAAATTAAACCTCTGTTAGGACCCTGCTTAAAACAACTTATAAACTAATTTAATCTACGTATATATTATTATTTAACCTAACATACGACTTAATCTATACATTTAATTAATTTCGGTTAAACTTTGCTTAAGTTTACCTTTGTAGATCGTTAACGTAACGTGACTAAGACATTTGTTACTAGTTTTTAATAGCTGGTATACCGGTGTGTTTAAGTATTTTAAATTAAGTCGTAGAATGTTATATTATTTGAGAAGCATAAGAACGATAGCTATCAATCTTTCTAATGCTTAACGAGTAACGAAAATCTTGTTTAAATTTCTAGACTTAACAGTGACAGTTAATTTTGGCAGTCTAGTTGAATAGTTTTTGCTCACCACTTTGTTTTTATATATTTGCAATATGATTATTAATATTATGTTGTTATTTTGAGTCGCTTTACATGTATGTCACCCGGAAGGTTAGATTAGCGATTAAGAATTCAGATGATTGCGTCCGTAGATTAATAGGTTATACGTTATGATAAAATGATAAATTATTTTTATTAATTAAGTTACGTTAAAATAATACTATTGATTCCCAAATTATTAAGATTATTTCTCTAAGCACAACAATTATATTAATTTATACAATAACAGAATTATTACTTTCATTCTAATTAATAACAAAAATTTGATTACAAAAACAGTACTTTTATTTACGTATCCTTAGCTTTCAGACAATGTATATCAAAGCTTATTATGGTTTGACTTTACATAAAATATTGTAAATTGAATTTTTAATCAATTCATTCAAAAAATTAAAATTTTAAACATATTACACAAATTTATTAATTAATAAGTTTTCTTAGGTTTTAGAGTATTACACTATTTCAATTTTAGAATTGTTAGTTTTGTTAACCACAATAAATGATATTAAAAAATACAATAGCTTTAAATTTCATTGTTTTTATATTACAGTTGCTTGTCTTTTTTAACTGTTACTTAAAAATTATTGCCTGCCCATAAACGTTTTATGTTAATGAACTTAACGAGACAATAATGAGGTTAACAGTTGCATCCCACAAATATCCCATACTTGGCAATTGTTATTTTAAATAGATTAAACTATTTCTCACAAATCTTAGCAGTAATGCATCAAAGATAGACTATCATTAACTGCAATTGATGGTACATACCCGTTAATTTTCTAACGTAAGCTCAATTATAGTTGAATAGTTTTTACTTAGTCGCAGACAACTATACGTCAACTAAGAGATGATTATGTTGTAGAGTATAGCTCAAATTTTGATAATTATTAGTTTATTAGGTTTGCAGTTAAAATAAATAAAAAGGTTGCCATTTCAATATTTTTTAGGTTTGTACATTACTATTTATTATATTTTGAGTTTATTACAATTTTATGTACATTTTAAATCTTATGTAACACACAAAACTGTAAATTTTTAAATTTATTTTAATATAAAAATAATTTTAACTTAAACATGCTAACTATTTGATTAATACATTTAAATGTATATACAAAAATAAACAGTTTAATTTTAACGTCAGCATATAAAATTAACTTACTCATGCAACTAAAAAAAGTTTATTACATTTGGTGTTATGGAAAATACTAACTAAACGCAACATATGTTAAGTTGGCATTGACGTATAAGAAATTCAAATGCTACTAAGTTAAAACTTAATTATCTTTTGTTTTGTTATATTATTTTTTAAAAAGTTTGGGAAACTTCATCTATACTACTTGCACTCAACAATTAACAAAAAATAAATAGTAATTATGTCTACAAAACTGAAACAGCTTAAAAGACACTAATTAGTTTTTGTTTGGGTATATTTTGTACCATATAATTATTAAGACTTAATTTCCGATGTGTATTTAGAACAATAGTGCTACTAAAAATGATGTCTAACCGAATTTTGTAAGTATTAACAAATATATATTATTTATTCTTTTTACTTAAATTTAGTTTTGGTTAATAAAATTAGTTACTAATTAATAATTATTACATGAATAAAAAAAAATTAGTAAAGATTTAAATTAAGTTACAAAATTTAATAAGGAATCTAAATTAATCATAATAAAGCACTGACAAAATTGACAAAATTAAAATTCAAACCGTCTACAGACACGGACGGTACGTTCTGTAGCTTAACGAGCAGTAAACGTATAAAAGTGTATTTTATTTTAGTATGAATTCCATGCACTTTTTGAGTACCAACACGTTTAAAATGATTTTTCACAAAAACAATACAAAGTGTTTCAGTTGAACATCGGAAGTTGGTTTTTAAAAACGTTTGCAATTTCTACGTAATGCATGTACATTTGTAAAATGTGCTACTTTTATCACTATTAAATTTAATTAAAATTAAAGTATTAAAAACATTATTTGAAAGCTTCTAAAGAGATTTGGATTAAACGTTTAATATAGGTAACTAAGAAACTTTAAAGTTGTAGGAATGATTTGTTAGTTTATTCATGATGTGATACTTATAAAATAATTGTTAAAACATAAACACATACATTTAATTAAAATGTTTTAGTAAAAATGTATGTCTTAAGATATGATATTAGCATTTCCCATATAAAATTTTGTTTTGTTTCTTTTTCTAAAAATCTTTGAAAATTAATTAGGAATCTCGTTTTGAACTGTAATAATTCTTATAAACAAAGACATTTTTCAGTAGTTTTGCAGAATGAATTGGGAAATGTTTCTTCTCGTGAAATGATTATGGGAAGTTATGATATTTTTTCAGATAAAACTGTACAATAACAAAAAAGTTAATTGCAATTTGACATTCTTAGGTAGAACTTAAATCTGGTATCACTAACACAAAAATTTTACAAAAAAAATAAAAAAAAAGTCTAAGTAATTATTATGACAATTTACTTAAAAATTAATAAATAATAATAAAGATAAACAGCTAATCCACTACTTACAAAAAAATAAGAATTTTTTTTTGTAAGTTTGAGTCCTTCCAAATGAAATTGTCGAAAAATAAAAGAATCTTTGCCGACATATTCTAGATTGTGATCAATTTTTTAGAGTCCTAAAAAAAGAAATTTACGCACATTTAATTTTCGTAAGCGTCCGTTTCATCTGAGCAAATTAAAAAAATTAAACATAATTTTTATGCTTTATTCTTTGGCTGTAGATTTATTTAAATTAGATATAATAAACTATTAGATATAATAAATACGTTTAAGGCGGTGTTTTAAAGAGAAAGATTATATTTTTTGAATGCACAACGAAAACTTATTCAATACCGATCAACAATGACACGCTGCTGAAAATACGTATGTTTTAACTCATTTTCGGTGATTTTTAGGTGATTCTAGTGTCGGTAGTTTAATGTAAGCACCTAATATTACTCAAAAATGAAGTATACATATTCTAAAAGGAATAAATTCAACAACTAACCTCTGTACAAAAAATATCTGCTTGAAATTTTGAAATTTGATTAAATCGTGTTTTTCAGACTGCATTGGTCGCCTTGTTATTCACATCACATCACATTCTTAGTATCTATACAGCCGGTTTCTTAACTTAACTTAACTCTTATAGGTTAAAAATTTTATTCGCAATTGGTTGCTTTTTTGTGAGAAAATTCATACAACACTACATGTTTGTTTTTTATATATTTAGTGTAGTTTTATCTATTTTGTTTCTATTTTACAGTAGTAAAGTAAATGTTTTTTAAATGTGATATTGTTTTTATTTTTATTGAAATTATGAGTATTTAAGCGAGATTATTTATGTAAATATAACATATGATGGAATATTTAATTTTGAAATAAAACATTTTTTCTTAGAAGAGTTATTCCATAGGCTTTACGATATTGCCAGCATCACAATTATGGAAAACTGAATACCTTTACGGTATCAACTTATTGAGTGTACCTGTATCCACACTGTATACAAAAAAATAATTTTTATGCCAAGAATTTTATTAAGGCAGAAATCGAAGATTGTTTTTTGGTTACTATATGATGATCTACAGTTCGTTCTAAGCTTTTTTAATAGTTTTTAAATGTACTTTCTGCATCATCACATAAACTTTGCCGCAAGAAGTACTAAAAATGCTACTCCGCTTCTATTCCAAAGTTATCATCATAGCTCATATGTATAATTTTTTTGACTGCTCCCCAAAAGGGGCAAACGGCCGTACACTGGTTCTCTCTGGTGGTAATTTTTGCAATTGTACTGATATAGTTACTTTTTACTATATACGTTGGTGGATTGTAACCGTGTTAATATTCGATACGATTTTCGAATTTTCGCGGTTAGCAAATCCAACTACCAACATGCTAAGAACTCTATAGCACCAATTTGTTTATATATTATACGTGGGCTTGTTAACCACGAGATGGCGACAGCCGTAACACTTTTATATGTTATTAAAACAAAACATGAATATAAGCTATAGAAATAAGGCACTCTTCTCGGTATTCAAAATTTTTGGTCAAAACGACCTGATGTTTTTTCCAACACGCATTAGTTTGTTGTTTAAAAATGGATCTAGTCTTAACATCTTGTTTTGAGTGAAGATCTTTTCCTTTCCTTAAAGGCTAATTATTTCTGCATTAAAGTTTTCTTTCTGCGCCATAGCTTGTAGTTCCGGACCAGTATTTTTCTACGCTACACTGTTGTTAAATATGTCTGCAGATAATATGTAATTTCAAAAAACTCACTCTGAACTGTTGTTCCATTTAGTAAAAAATCATTTAATAATTTACCAATAAATGTCTTTGTACTGCCTTCAAATACGACAAATATAACGTTTTGCTCTCGAAGTCGGCGGAAATGCCGTTCCCGATATGTCACTAACTTAGAAAGTGATTACAGTATTGGTAAAAACATAAAATGTAAAAATGTAATCAACATAAATTAAATGACTAATATTGTAGTTCGTTTATTAGTAAAAACATGTCTAATAATTTTTCATTCTTTTATTTTAATAGAATCTTAAAAATCTTGTAATGCAAAAATATGACAATTTTTGTTAATTTTGTAAAATGGTTTATTTAAAGATGATTCTTAAATGTTTTTTTTTATTACTAAATCAATTTCTTTTAGTTAATATGTTTGTTTTTAAGACAGTATGTTTAATTTACTAGTCGTTAGCCAACTCTTCGGTAAGTGTAGTCGTGGATGCGACCGACAAATTACATATGACAACAGTTATGTTTGAACAAAAAGTAAATAAAAACGTCATTTTGACATTTTATAAGCGAATGTAATAAGATTGAATAAAAAATGATTCTATTGTGCAAAAAAGAGCATAGGCATCACGAACATTAAGAATCTTTACTATTTTCGTAAATAAGCCTTACGGTTATTTTTAAATAGATGATGAAAAAACATTGCATTTTTTTAAGAATAAATGTACTACAATACATGGATTATTTGTCTAATTTAGGTTAATTACATCTTTACTGTTCTAATTTAGATTTTTACAATACTGCTAACTACTATTCAAATTTTGTCAGACATATTTCTTTAGTGCTTTATTAGCGTAATGATTTTGGCGTTTTTGACATTTTCGTCATTTTCACTAACAAATATTTTCAGCGTTTTGACCGTCTTGTCTTGATCAACTTCACATACGCATTTTGGTAAAGTTGAGGGTTCAAATATTCGAGTTTAAGGCCTAGTTACGATCTGTCTGATTTGTCCACAAAATTATTTGTGACTATTTAACAATTTTTTTTGGCGATTTGACTACAGGTTTGGCGTTGTGCCCATTCAGTGTTTTGTGTTTGCGACGATATGTCTAGATCAGATTAAAACAAAGATAAAAAACATAAACTTTTCATTTAAAAATATACTAATATTTTTAGTTTTTTGTTTAAAGAACATTACGACGCAATACATAAGAGTAATTTATTAACTTAAATAATTATTTAAATAACAGTTGATTAAAATTGTTGGAAATGAGTTTTTTATATTGTGTTGCTTAATACATTTTAAATTAATATTATTACATCCGTTAATTGATTTGCACAACGTTACGTAATGTTTACAACAAATTATGAATTGATTTTTATACAAATTATAAGCAACCGTTTTTTAAGAAAAACAAAACACAAATCAAATAAAAACTTTTATACAAGTTATAAACAATTATTATTTAGCAACGCAATTTTAGATGATAAAAACCAACACAAAAATTAAAACCTTTTCAAGTTAAAACTATAAAAAATTTAATATAGACAAAATTCTTAAAATATAAACTACAACATTAAAAGAAAAAGAACTAACAAGTTCTTACATGGTATGCTAAAACGTTATAACACTACTAAAATTAAACAGCGTAACTAACATTAAAAGCTTAGGTGTGTTATGCATTAAGAAAATACACTTAAAAAAAAAATTTTTCACAATAATACAAAAAGCGAAAAATGTAAAGACAAACAAAATTTTACAAGAAACAAAAAAAAATTAATTCTATTGGATTGAAACTAAAATAATGTTATTAAAGAAATTACATAGCTATTATTAGAAGTATTTATTTTACGCTATAACACGAAGAGTAAAAACAATGGTTAAAATTGTTATGCAACTTTTTTAAACCTAAACTTTAAAATGCAAAACACTTTAAATAAAGTTAGATTATTAATCAATACAAATGTCGCATAGAAAACATTTGTCCTCGTTGATTTTTATGTTATAACATAAAACGAACCGCTGAATGCCAACAAATAACAAAAAAGAATATAATCTTTAAGACTAAACTGTTCTATTTAAATATCTTAAATAATTATATTTAATTGTATATATAGGTACAATTGTTATTGTAGTATTCAATACTAATTATGCGTTTTTTAATTATTACTAAAAACAATAGTTACTAACACAGTATTGTTTTAGTAGCTTCAAATAATTACCTAAATTTAAATTGTTTATATTACAAGGTGTTACAATAATATGCTACAAAGATGAGAAATTTATTAGATAGATATAGCACATTTACATTTAATCAATGTCCTTCACAGAGGGCGGTTTAATTTAAGCGGTTTTAATGTGCAGAAAACCTTTGACTAGTAACTAAAAGACTATGAGCGTGTTAAGTAATAATAGAGTAAGTATAATCAACTTGAACATAATTGCGCATAGATAATAAGCTATAGTTTGTAATGCAAAAATTCATTTTTTTTATATTTTTTATAATTTTGTATGTACACAGTGTTTCTTAATTTTTAATTGATTTATAAATTCTGTACGTGTTAATAAATACCAATTTAATATTTTTGTTTTTTTATTTTTATCTATTTTCGTTAATTTTATTTAAAATAAATTTATAAACAGCAAGTCTACTAAACAGTCTTTAAACATAATGTAAAATGTACATCTAGCAATCTTAAAGATTGTGTATAGAGACTGTTCCACAAGTAAAATAACTACAATTTATTGTTGCTATTGTTTCTAGAAATAGCTTTAATAGTACAATTTTATTTTATGACTAATTAATATGTAATTTTACTAAAAATTATAAGTTCCTATTTGTTAAATTTTTTTTAATAACTAGTTTTTTAAGTAACTAATGTAGATAAAATTATTATAAAATTATAATTATAAAATCGTTTATAGTTTATAGATTTATTTTTGTTATTCTTATACAATCGTACATAAACATAAATGTCTAAAATATTTTAACATGTCTTCCGGGTTTGGACTGTGTCATTGTTGTAACCGAGGTTGCAACGTTTTGCTTACTTTCGTAAGCGGCTTCATCAGGGCGTAAGATAAATCGCAAAACTCAAACAAGCAACCGAAGTCTAACTAAGAATTTTTTAAAAGTTAGGTTATACACTTAAGAAACAAGCCATAATCTAAACTCTGAAAAGGTAAGAAAGAAAACGATAACTTGAAAAATCGAAACGAAAATCTAACAAAGAACCACTACCGAGTTAGGTAATCAACTTGTGAACCAAGTCAGATTCTAAACTCCGTAGAAATTACTTAAGAAGAAATAGTCTCCGTATATAAAGGAAAAGGATCGTCACGGATGGTTAAGCTTCTTTGTAAGAATGTTATTAAACACATATTTAACTCGACAGAGAAAATCTCTCAGATTTATCCTTCTCCCAACGATAAATTTCCTACACTTCAAACACTGCAATAACTTCAATTGCAATCATGGTTTCGAACTATCCCCTCTTTGGTTCCCGGTCATTAGTCATTTATCGAAAGCATGCCCCTTATCAACCGTAACCCAATCAGAGTCGAGCTTAACCATCCGTGACGATCCTTTTCTTTTATATACGGAGACCATTTCTTCTTAAGTCACTTCTACGAAATTTGGCTTGGTTCACAAGTTGATTACTTAATTTGTTAGTGGTTTTTTGTTAGATTTTCGTTTGCTTTTTTAAGTTATCGTTTTCTTTCTTACCATTTCAGAGTTTAGATTATGGCTTGTTTCACAAGTGGATAACCTAACTTTTGAAAAGTTCTTAGTTAGATTTCGCTTGTTTTAAATTTTTACAATTGGTACTTGTGATAAAGTTATCTAAAATTCAAAAAAAGAACATGTTTTAATACATAGAATTCTTTTGCTAAAAGACTTTATAAATCATATAAAAATCAACTCTATCATTTTAAAATTATTTTTGTAATTTTAGTTGCGCTTTGTATTTTTAATTTATATTTGTGCGTCATTTGTTTTAGTGTCACTTTATTATAATGTTGTAATAAATTTGTTCAATTTATGAATTATTAGAAAATGTAAAACGTACACAATTTATTTATGTTATGTTTTTTTTAAATTATTGTATAATTAAATTTAAAAAGCATAATTAGTACTTAAATTTTGTATGTAATTTATGTAACAAATATTGTGTGAAAATGTGTGTGCAGTTAAAATGTAATTTTTAGATTAAATTCATAGTTTTCATATAATACAAATGTAGTTAGTAATACAATCAAACTGCTATAATACAAATACATTACACAAAATTGGCTATTAATGTCTAAATTATTAGTAAAAATACCCACAAAAAAAAACAACACAATAGTATTGGTATTTACGTTTTTATTAGTATCATAAATGTTACTTATATACGTTTATTATTGTCAACGATATAAAATTTATAAGATATTTTTTAACGCACACAGTATTGCTCTTTTCATAAAAATTAAATCTTCTTAAAAAGTTATTAAATTATTAAGTAAATCTCTTTACAGTTTTGAAAAAATATTATTAAAAATGCAGAACTAATTTATTTAGATTTAGTAGTTACTAAACTTATTATACAATACACTAAAAACATTTTAAACAATACTAAGTTTCAATTTTAAAACAAAAATATTTATTGTATTCTTGTTTCTGTGAAATTTTACAATAAAAAACGAAAGATATTGAATAGAGAACAAGAATGGTTTTTATTATATCGTTTATTATTTTTTTTGATGTTTTTCTATTTTCATTTTGAAAAACACTTGTTATAAAAAAATTTGAAATATTGGTATTTTCTGAGAGTAAATAATAAACAACTGATGTAATTTTGACGTTATATAATTTTGTAATTTTATATTAATTAATAGAATTTTATAACGTTCATTTCTGAACAAAACGCCGCATCTTTTATATAGACAGTGTGTAACGTGTATATTTTTTGATTGAATACTTCTGAATTAATTTAACATTAGTGGGCAATTAATGATGCACGTTACTCTTCCGTTGCACTTTGTAAATAAGCAGACATTTTTGCATACAATTGCAGAAAACGTCAACATGTTAAATTTGAACTGTGGATTCTGCTTTTGTCATGAAGCTACAACATTTTGCTTTTTGTCGTCATTTGTCATTACGCGATAGTCGTTATTATAGAAATACCCCGTATTTAGTTAGGAGTAAGTCTTTTCTTTTTTCTTTACGCTTAATGATGCAATCTTTGGAACTTGCGTTTTAGTCTTTTCGTTACGACGCATTTTTCTACGAGCAACAGTTTGTTCGAACGTCGATTTGGTTTTGTTTCAATACGTACAATTACGAATATTACGATATGATATTCTATTGTGCATTATAATTTTGAAAAATTTATGATACGTACATTCCCTTTACGATCTAGTTATTGTTATTGATTATGAATCTAAGTTAAAAAGGGTCAATCAAATCATTGTACAAAACCAATAAATTACGAATTTCGAAAATTTCACATCGAGGTAACAATGCAAATGATAACCAACATTTAATGACATGTACATATGTAAATAACTTGTAATTAGTAGTTTTAAAATTTATTTTTTCTTGCGTTTCAATATTTAACCGTTCACAGTATAAAAAATATTGTGGCTTCCAAATTATAAATTTGAAAGTTTTCAAATTAAAATTGCTCTATATTTAATATTTTTGTGTTTTTCTTGTATATAAATAAGTTTATATAAGCTAGTACGGGGCGTTATTTGAATTATGTTAAAGTAAGTTACATAAATAGCGCACAACTTTCGCCATTTTTTTATACGTTACATTTTGAATTATTAATTTAGTTGCAAGTGGTCGTTATGTAGTTTTTTTTTATATCTGTCAATAAATTAATTACTATATACGTTGTTGAATCTTTAATTTAATTTAATCTTAACTTAATGTTTCGTGTTGCATACAATTATATAATAAAGTTAATAATCACAATTTTATTTGCAGTAGCAATTTTATTATTAATACAATTACTTAACAGAACTTACTAACTAATCGATTATTGTTACAGAGTTATTGCTATCAACAATAATTTGGCAACTTGTGAAACGGTGTTAGTGATACATAGCAAATCACGTGTTACTCTTATCAATGTTGTAACTTTTATAAAGAGGAAACCATAGTGTGTCCAAAATAATCAAGAATTGCACATTCCGATAACCAACTACAAACAACGGGTCATGATAGCAACTAGTATATCTGAAATAATGTACGAAACAATTGTAAAGAAATCTAAGACTGCTGGTAACTTTTTGGTAACTCAAAATAGAAGTGACCTAAGAAAAAGAGATACGAAAAACGATCACCGTCTATAAAAAGTACATTATAAAGGGTCATGAAAATTGCATCTAAAATTTTCACAACTTCAAAGCTATATACCACATTTTTTTTAAATAAACACACCCAGGAACCCTTACATAATTCGATTTGTACGTACACAAGTATGCTATAGCATTTCCTATACCTATATTAAATGATATTTTTGTTATTAGAAGATTTTCTTAGAACGAGCCTTTATAGCGCGTTTAGAAAATATCCAGTAAGCGCAAGTGGTCGTAAATACAAAAGTACATATTATAAGCACAGTTTTGCACAAATATTGTAAAAGAATGGCTTTAATTTTGTAAATTTGGTTTACTTAATTGTTAAGAAATGGATGAGATTGTGGGTTATTTAGATGCTGACTTCCTGAATATGTTTTTTATACATGGTAAATGTGGAAAAATGTTGTATAGAACATGTAATGCAAGATATCTTCATCTACCCGCAATAAATAAAAATAAATTTAGATTTGAAACACGTTTTGTGGAAACAGGGAGTATAAGAGCCTGTAAAAATTATTCAAAACCAATTACTGATAACCAAAATATCCAAATAAACACTTAGGGTTATTTAAGTTTATCCTCAATATTCAATAGCAACAGCTTCTAAAGATTTGGACATATCGGTAACTATATACCTATATTTAATATTTTTTGGGAATTACAATTCAAGTTTTGCATATTAGAGACTATCTCAGACAAACTGAATACTGCAAGCATGTGTTTTTAAAAATACAAGAGAATGAGAATTTTCCAACGTAATCCCGACTGACAAAATTAAATTTAGTCACGAAACTATCGTAAAAATAACCATTATTGAGCAAAAAAATCTTCATACGCTACGGCAGAATAAATTTAAATTTATTTGTAAAGTGTTTTGTGTTATTATAACTAATAGAAAGAGTCTTACAAAATTTAAAATGCAAATCTAAACTAACAAAAATATTTGGAAGTTCTGAAGGTAGTAGTGGCAGATTTTTTGAGCACTTTAACCAACAGAGACACTTGTTCGTATCAATTAGATGGTGCACCCGCACATTTTACTAGAAAGGTGTATTTTCAGCTGTTATAAGATCGATCGATGAATTGGTCCTAATAGTCTATGTAAACAGCTTCCACATATTTATCCTCACTCATTTTTTTTCTTTGGAGATATCTCAAAAACGAAGTGAACATCACATCAATTGTAACCAAAGAAAACTTTTTAGGTCGTGTACATACGGCTTTTGTGGAACTAGATACAAATACCGTTTTTGCGCATCTACTAGGGAATGTAGGATATGGATTTTAAAGTGTCTCCAGCAAAATGAAATAATTGTTTTTACGGCCATTTGCGATATTTCATAAACATGCTATAAGCGCGCGCTCTAAGAAAATCTTCTAATAACAGAAAAACCATTCAAGATAGGTATAGAAAAAGTTATAGCAAATTTGTGCAGAATTAACGTGCGAATTGCATCATGTAAGGATTTGTGAAAGTGTTCGTTTAAAAAAAGTGTGTTGTGTAAGTTGTGAAACTTTAAAATATAATTGTTATAACCCTGTATAAGGTAATAGAGTTTTAAAAATTACAGTTGACAGATAGATGTATTAATCAAAAACATCCATAGCGTTAGCTTTCCATTTTTAAAAATAAGAGAGATCTATAAAATTTAATGCGAGGGCGTAAAGAGCAAATCTTTCAAAATAAAATTATTAAATAATTTCTACAGATAAGTACAGCAATACTTTATACAAGTTATCGCCGAATTGTTTCGAAAATCCAATACAGTATAAATATACAGAACATCTATTGAAAATAACAAAGTTTATGGTTACTTTTGGTTGAACCGAAAGCTGCAGACTGTGCAAAATATTTTGTTTCTATCAAAATTTACACGTTATTTTACCCTCTATAATTTTTAAACTGTACATGTTGTATCATCGCCAATACTTCTACCGCACGGGTACTGTGGTAGACTCGGTATAACTTTATTTTACTTAATAAAAAAAGTTGTTAAGATTGAAATTTTAAACACGAACCGTTAATATTCCACTTTCTTTTGTACCTTTGTTCTATTTCTTTCATGTCCTGATAAAACTTTTTTTCTTGTTCTTCGCTCATTTGTTTAAGGTTGTCGGGAAAATTAATATTGTTATGCAAAAAGCAAATTTCGATACTCAAATTACACCCTAAATTGTAAAGATTTTCTAACATATTTTAAGGATTTTTACATAACCTTGTCATTTATGATTTTTCAAAAAGTTGTTCGTTACATTTTTTAAAAGTAATCTAGGCTTCCTATTGAACAGCAATATTTTTAACTGACTTTAAAAACCCAATCTGCACAACTTTGTGCAAACAATACTGCATCTTGTAAAAGGATGTGGTGGATGGATTTTAATGAGGTAGAATAATTTTATTATTTTTTCTAACATATTATCGAAAATAATAGTTACATTTTGATTTAATATATTTGTTAATGATCATTTCATTAATAAAATTTGTCTTTGAGGTTTTTATCACTTGTTAACATAAACGTCAAACTATTTTTTTTAAAATTTTGAGACTTTGGAAGCCTTTGTAGTTGTTTTATAGTAAAAATATACTATGTAAAACAGTAATTTCAAAATTGCTATGAAAGTAAAAACTTTCCACAACAATTTTAAAATTTTCAAAGTAATTTTTACATAAATGTGGCACGTTTTTACATCTCATTTTAAACACGTTTTAACAACACCTTATAAAATTTTAGTGTTGTGTTAACGTTCAAATTTTAATTTTGATACTTGATTTAGTGTGCGCCGCTTTTGAATGATTATTCATTGTTTTTAATAAATTTTGTTTATTTTGAATTAAGAAAAAAGAACTTAGTATTAATGTATTTTTTTCGGTTTTGTTAGCTTGTTGGCTTTAATTTGTTATCGTTAACTTAATGCGATAATTGCAAAAAAGCAATCTTGTAAATAACATTAGGAAAATGTAGTAAAAAACAAAAACCTACATATTGCATCAATTACAGAATAATAAAGTAGTGTAATAATTATTAAATTAATGTTACTTTGCAAACGTATTTTGAAATACAAAATGTAACTTATTTAAAACAATTATAATTAAAGTTTTTGTTTTAAAAAAAACGCTTTAACAAAAAGTATACAAAAGTATACATAACATTAAATTTTCTTTACTAATTAACCTTACTTTTTATAAATCCAGGCGTATTTACACATATAAACAAAACCATTACCAGCTTTTACTTTCAAGTTAATGCCTTTGGCTTAGTGTATAATAAATATTTGCAAAGCTAAACACATTTTTTTGTAATTTTAAAATTAAAATTAAAAGTTTTATTTGTTTTTATTGTAAATGTAAATTATAATAATACAAACATCGTATATGTTTAAAGTTTTATTGTATGTGTGTATGTTATACAAATTTCGTTTTATATACTTGCATTATTGTTTATTAAATTAATACTTACACAAAAACATACATTTTTAATTTACAATTTAAGGTAAGTATAAAATATCAATACAAATAAAAACAAATAGGTTTTTATTGTTTAATATAATTAAATTCTATTTTATGCTTTTTTATTATTAACCGCTGACTATACCAGTTAACTTTAATTATTTTAGAAAAACCTAAAATTCAAACTTTATTGTACATACTTTTGCATAATGTAATAAAATTCTAATTTTTAATGATAGTACTTTGAATTTAATCATATCGCAAAAAACACAACAAAGTTGGTTTAACATAATGTCTATTTGTTAGTGTATATTTTTTATTTATTAACATTTTCAATTATTATATTGTTGGTTTAATTAACTTTAATTGTTAATCAACTGATTTTATATATCAAATTTGTAACTTACTCTGGTTTAATTTTTCACATAACTATATAAATTCTAATTTTTGTACCTGTAATTACTAATACTAATTGTTATTCATTTTTATGTTAATAGTACTTACTTAAAAAATTTGATAATTTGATTAGATGCACAAAACGTAGCCTAATAAAAAACCAAACTTTTAACAAGTTATATTTTTTCTAAAACAACTCAAATTTTGCAATCCACTCTTAGCATAAACATAATAAACTTTTTACTTTTTATAAGGTACAACATGAAAAATCAAATTACATTTAGGTAATTAAAATTTGATATTTAGAATTATGGGTACGTCAAATTAATAATAAAACAAGATATTATGTTATTCTAAATATTAGCTTCATTTTAAAAATTTATAATAAAATCAGGCAAAATAAATTTTACTTTGATAAAGTCAATAAACAACACCAATTGGTTTAAATTTAAAAGCGCTTTGCTGAACAATTAGCTATAGTAATAAATTATTTATCATTGTTTTAAAGTTAATTATAGTATTTTGCAATATTCGTTTGTATTTTATCTATCATATTCACTTTGATTACTTAAAAAATCAACAATATAATTTATTTAAAAGCAATTAATTAATGTATATATAGTTTAACTTTATTTGACTTACATAATTGTTTACAAATTGATTCGCGTTTCCCCTATTTACAATCACTACCTTACATTCTGTTTACATTTTTACATTTTTTTTATTCCTTCTCTCCTCTTAACTTTTTCCTTCTCTATAGTTCTTTCATTCACTCCGCTTCTTTTCCGTTTTCTTCTAAGATTTCTTCTACTTTTATCACCTCTTCTCTTAACTCTCTGCATTTATCCTTCATGTGGTCCTCCGTTTCTTCTCCACGTAGTCTGCACATCTTTTCTTCTTCCTTTTTCCAGTATTTGTTACCTAACTCTTCGTTCCCACATCTGAACCGTCGTATCATTTTTTTCTTCTTGTTGCTTTGATTCCCTTTAACCTTTAAATATTCTGGCACCCCTTTCTTTCCCCCTTGTCCATCTTTCTTGTTTTGTGATGTCCCTATATTTTCTTATTATTTCTTCCCTTACCCTTACTCCTTCTCTTAATCTCTCCACTTCTTCTCTCGCGTACCCGTTTCTTTTGTAATACTCGTCTCTGTCTTCCAGCCCGTACTTCACTTTTCCTCCCT
This sequence comes from Aquatica leii, assembly GCA_035610365.1. Classification (NCBI taxonomy): domain Eukaryota; kingdom Metazoa; phylum Arthropoda; class Insecta; order Coleoptera; family Lampyridae; genus Aquatica; species Aquatica leii. The sequence continues at coordinate 65,710,321 of CM069432.1, forward strand.
CTATCTCTTTCTTACATTCTTGCAGTATTTTGCATTCTGTTCTTTCCTTCAGTTCTTCTTCGTATTTTATGGCTCTTTTTCCTGTCTCTACTCTTATTTTTGCTACCTGTACCTCTTCTCTCATAAAATACCTCGGTGTATCTCTGTCCAGTCCCATTTGCAGTATTTTTCCTGTAGCCCCTCAACCTCCCTTCACTTCTTTTACCCCCATATTTTCGCCCCATACATCACCACCCCTTTTATTAACTTTTCAAACAAAAGTTTTCTTTTTTTATATCCATCTCGAATACTTTTTCCCCCACACCCTACACTTGTCCTATTAATCTGTTTTCTTTCCTCACTCTTGCCTTTATGTGTTCTTCCTCCTTGTTATCTAGCTTCATCGTGTAGCCCAGGTATGTAAATTCCTTCATTTGCTGCACTTTCTCATCCCTCTATTTCCACTCCTCTCTTTTTCTTTTCTCCTTCTTTTTCTAAATACCATTATTTTTGTTTTTATCATCTCTTTCATTTCCTTCTCCTCTTTAGCCACTAACACTATGTCATTCGCATACGCCAACGACGATACTTTCGCTTTCCCTACTACTATCCCTCCTCTCTGTTGTCCTCTCTTTGTCTCCTCCAGATCCCCCGTATATACTGCAAACAGGCTTGGGCTCAGTGGGCATTCTTGTCTCAACCCTCTCTTTGTAATGAATTTCTCGCTATCTTCCCCATTTACTTTGACCTTGCTCCTCGTTGCTTCGTAGATTTCCTTAATTCTTTCTATTAATCTTTCATTGATCTTTTTTTTTTCATGTATTTCCACGGTTTTTCCCTGTTCACTCTGTCAAAAGCGGCTTTTAGATCTATGAATAGCGCCACCATTTCTCCCCTTTTTTTTCTAGTTCTCTATTCGCCAAGTGTTTCAGTATATACATGTTGTCTATTACTCTTCTTTCTTTTCTGAATCCCGCTTGTCCGTCTGGTACCAAACCATTTTCCTCTATTTCCTTCTGTAGTCTTCCTTGTAGCACTGTCGCATATAATTTGTACGTCGTGCTTAACAATGTTACCCCTCTGTAATTCTTGACTTTATTTCTTTCTGTTTCTTATGGATCGGGCATATTATTCCTTCTCTTTATCTATCCGGAAATCCTTCCCCTTTCCATATTTTATTTAGGATTTCCGTCATCATTCTTTGTTACATTTTCTTCCCCGTATACCTATTCTTTGTCTTGTATCCCATCTTCTCCTGTCGCTTTTCCTTTTTTATCTTTTTATTGCTTCTATTACTTCGTGTTCTTTTATTCTATCTGTATGTCCTTCTTCCCGTTTTACTACTGCGTCTTTTCATTTTTTTTTGATTTAGTTCTTCCTTTCCTAGCAGGTTCTTAAAATATATCTTCCATTCTTTAATTTGTATTCCTTTTGTCGTCGTTTTTTTTCCTTTCTTTCTTTAGGTACTTCTATACATCTTCTTTCGTTTTTATTCTTTTGATATGCTTTTCTTGTTTGTTTTTATTTTCTTTCTTCTTTCTCTCGCATGTTTTATTGTATATTTTTACTGCTTCTTTGTATTCTTCTGTTTCTTTCCTTCCTTCTTCCCACTGTCTTAATGATCTCCTTGCATTTTTCTTTGTTTCCTTGCATTCTTTATCCTACCATTTCTTCCATCCTGTTTTCTCCTCTTTCCACTTTCTAAATCTGACTCTGTTGCTTTTTCGATCATCTCTCTCATTTCCTCCACACTCTCTTGTAATCTCTTCTCTACCCATACCATTATCCCTATTCTCTCTTTATATCTTTTTATACCTTTTTCTCCTTTTCTAACAATTAATTAATATAGCGCGTAATTGGTATCAATCACACTTGTTATATTATTGATAATATAAACCTTATGAACAAACGAAGTGTACAAATGTTACTAACCAACTTTAATTAGTATCAATTACAATAAAATCTCAAAAATATGTTAGTTAAATTTAAATTAAAAAAATTACAGATTACAAATATGTACTTTTATCATTAAAACTAAATAAAAAAACTGCTACAGAAATAAGATAAAAATTGTTAAAAAACGATTTTACAATTTACAATAAATATTAACGTAGAAGGCAATATGAAATAGAAATATAAACAACAAAACCAAAAAATTGTAAACACTGCATATATTAATTTAATTGCAAACACGTAACAAAACTAGCCGTATTTACCAGTGCGTAAAACTTATACTAACAAATCTGTTGTTATTGCAAACATTTCTTAATATCCATTTTATCACAGATTTTTTAGACATTGATTTGTTTATTGTGTGTGATTACTTAATTATACCTGTGGTTGTACCTGTTTTAAGCAAAAATACTATAACTAAAAGTATTCGAAGTGCACTAGAAATAAAATAAACGATAAATTAAATATTATGCTGTACAATGAAAAATATAAATGTGAAATTTTAGTTACAAACAGAATAATTTATAAATGCTAATGACATCAGTGAGTTTCTACTTAATTAAATGTTATTAGATTTTTGTCATCTCTTGAATTTTTTAAACTTTATTTGAATTAATTTTAAAACGCTTTAAGCTGTCCAATAATGTTTAAATTAATTCTAAAAACTATTTCTATATAAAATTCTGAATGTGTTGTAATTTAATTTACGTTTACTATAGTAACTATAAATTTATTTAAACTTTATAATTGTATAACAATAAAAATTAAGTTAATTATGTACTCATAAAACCAATTAATTGCTACAGAATATATTGTTTTAAATTTATCAAAGAATAACTTTAAAAATGTCAACGAACAAAAGGTATTTAAGCCGGGTTTAACAAAAGAGGTTCGAGCAGAATTCTAAGTTCTTTCAATAATCTTATTTAAGAAGACACTGTCTTGAAGTTTGTTTAAGAGACAACCTTTATTTAAGAGCATCTCTACGTTTTTTACATTTTGATAAAAAAAAAAATTATTTTAAATTACTTTCATTTATGAAGTATAAATTTGATATATGAGTAATAAGCGTCTTTAAAACATTTTTGTAAAAATCTAAACTGAAAGTTTACAATTCTTGTTTGTATTTTTGTTAATTAACATTTGACTTATTGTTATAATAATTTTGTGCAATAAGACTACGTTATTGTTAATTCAAAGTATATAATGTAATAATTTTTGAAATTATGACATTAAAAAGTATTTGTTAGTTAAGTACACAAAACAAATAATTTAGGAATAAACAAAAACAATCAATCGTAGTTTTAAAAATACAAAAATTCTCATAACTATTATTTAATTAAACTTTAAATCTGTAGTTTGTTTTAATACACTTTCGGATCTATTATAAATCAAATCTTAATTTAACTAAAAGTATATAATGAGACTCCGGAAGATCAAAATATTAACAATTCATAATGTTTAATAAAACTTTGCGTTATTGCTGTAACGAACGTATTACATTAAAAAAATACATTTTCTTAAAATATAGATTTCAAGTAGAATTCTAACTACGATTAAAGATTACAGTAATATGTCAAATCCAAAAGTTCTATTTTTGGTAATAGTGCTTAGAAATAATGTGTTTAAAGTAAGTGTTGCGTATGTTTATTTTGTGTTAGTTAGTTAAGTACTACTATTGTATTTATATATTATAGCAAAAACCATATATATGAGATTGGTTTAACCCCAATCTCATTGAGTTGTAGCTTTATTATGCAATTTTATTAAAATCAACTTAAAATGTTTTTTGCCTTGATAGTTCTTTACAGTTATTATATATAGTCTTTAGTTATACAGTGGATGCGGTTTAATAGAATCCCGTTGGGACTTGGAGTTTAAGATAACAATAATTGAATAATAACAATATCCAAAATTTAGAAAAAAAAAATGTTCTTTTCATAGTTGAGTTGGAAACACAGAAAAAACTAAAATGATTGAAAAAATTGAGTTATTTGATTATTCTTGTTTTATAATTTGTTTTTAAATAATCAAAATTTTTAAAATTATTTTTAGCTTATTGCAATTGTAGTTATTGCATAATAGTTTTTTGTTCTGCTAAAATTGCAAACGTCAATATTCATTCGTTAGTGTAGTTACGTTATGGGCGAAAAAAGCTCTAGGGTGTTAAAATGAAAACTAAAAATTCACATAAAACTAAATGTTTAAAGGCAATTTTTATCTTAGAACGTGTATGCGACAGTTAAAAAAGTTATTTAAAAAATCTTAAAATTCAATTAAAATTGAAAAAAAAAGTATGTTAAAGTTAAAATGAGAATGTCTTATGGGTTTGGATCGTGTCATTGTTGTAACCAAAGTTGCAATTTTGGAACGGTCCAAACCCGGAATGCGTTATCATTTTAGTACAGACTCTGGTCGTGGAAGCCTTCGCTATTACATATGTTAAAGCTGATATCAAATTTGACTGATTTAGTAATAAATGTAGTACCAACATTATATTTCTGGTGATTAAAATTTTTTTAAAATTTAATTTTACAAAAAGCAACGCAAAAAAACTTGTACGTTACTCTCGTCGAAAGTATCATAACATAACTCACTCACATGCAACGCTCGGCCGTGCGGCCTTGCGTCGCATTAACATTCGTTATACTATGCCTTACTTTCGACCCTTGTTCCGTAAATTCCTATTATATATAGTTTCAAACAAAAGCATTTTAATCTAAATTGCATATTTTTTTGTAAACTTTATAAGTCGTGCAAGAAAAGGCAAGAATTTTTTACGCTTGGTAAAGAAATTATTTATTCTATTGTAAAAATTAAATTTCTAATATTTAAATTATTTTAAAGAATTATAGTTCTATGTTGTATATATTGTATTTTTTTAACAATTTTACTAATGTTACACTACAATCTTGTGACTAATTATAGAAACGTAAAAAATTTCAATATCAATACAGCTATTAGACAATGAAAAGTATTACTACTAAAATTTATTTATTTTAAAATATTAATTTATATGTGCGAAACTAATCAATTTTATACAATTGTTAAAAACGTTAATGCGTATTCTTTTACTTAAACAATTGATTACAGTTGTTTCTAAATTATGCTTTAATGAGTAATATTGTTAGTCTAGTAAAGTTGCGTTTAGTATCAAAAATTAAATTAATTGTGACTCTATTCAGCACAAGTTACTTCATGAATACTGTTAGTTAGTAAATAAACGAATAAAATAAACGAAATAAATACTAAACAAAATAAAATTGATTTTGTTAGTGCAAAGCGTTTTTATTACCATTTAGTTTATTTTTAGTTGTAGTGTATTAAAATAAAAACTAATTAAATAAGTTTCTGCAAAGTAAAAGTAATTACACATATAATTACTACAAAGATATACCTACCATATTTTACATATACGAATTTTTAATTATCTTTAATATATAACTATCTAAAAAAAATTAGTACCTGCCTACAATTTAACAAATAAATTACTTTAGGAAACGTTCAAAAATAAAATTATTTGGAACAAATAGTGTATTTAAACTAATTTAACTGGTTTTATGAAACGGCAATTTAGGGAGTGCGCAGTTTGGCAACAGCGAAAAAGCACAAAAATTGTAACAGCTAATGACATAACTAAACTTACGTGAACGTGAGATTGTTTATCGTTGAGTTTTAAGTGTTTAATTTTTGAAATGAACAATGTATATGATGGCAAATCATTGTGTAAGAAGAAGAGAGTGACAATTTTTCGGCCTGCGAAAAGAATGTATATAGTTGTAGAGCTGGTGGAAAAATACTTCCAGTTTCTAGTATGTAAAAAGACGGACGCCAGTTCGTCTAAAGCTTAAATACAAATTTTCAACTCTAGTTAATACAAGTTACAAAATTAAAACATAATTAAGTCGATATGAAAATTATATACTTTTGAAAAAAGTATTCTCTTCAACAAAATTGTCTTTCCTATTTTTATGATTACAGTCAATTTCAATTTTAAATGATTATTTTCGGGAAACTTATGAAATTACTCTCCAATGGTATATTGTATGTTCAACGATATTGTGGAACACAATTATTTATACTTTTAGGCTATTTTTGATCTACTATTAAAATGTAATACGCTTTTTTACTACTATTTCAAATGATTTGTAACGTAAAAATTATAGTTGCCAAAAGTTTTCTTCCTAATCCGAATTTATCATTTGTCAACGTAAACTGTCTTTTGTCAACGTATTACGACAAAACCGCGTTTTCGCCAAAAACTCCTACAAAATGCTCAGTTACACGTAATCGTCGTTTTGCGAACAGAGGTTTTGGCTGATGGTGAATTCCGTTTTTGACAAAAACTGCGTTTAAAATATCAAAACGGAGTTTTGTAAGTTGGTGAATACTGGTCTAAATCTGAGCTACGTTTAAATTTTATACCAAAACCGAGTTACAAATTGTTTTTTTACGTGCACCTTAGCAACGGTATAATGGAGTGCAAAATTAATAATTAAAACGAGAAAGAGGATTATTAATTTTGATGTATCTCTAAATAACGCATTTAAGTTTTTATTGCAATTGAAAAGAACACTGTTTATTTACAATGGTAATGTTTGCAAAAAGCACGGTAACATTTTAATTACGATGAAGTTGCTTAATAGTATATTATTATAAACAGGTGTTACAATGACGATAATTGTAAAACGCTTTAGGTTTCTTTAACAAAGCGCGTAGCGCCAAGCTAAGCAATATACAAGCGTTACAAAAAAGATTTGTAACAATTGTTTTTTATAATAGTTTCTCTGCTTTGTTTATTTTATTTATTCGTTTACCTACATTATTTGTTGACAAAAATTGTAATACATGCATAGCAGTCATTTTCGATATATTATATCGGAATATCATTAAAGTATGTCCAGAAAAAACTACATTCCATTCGAGAAATATCAATATTTACATCCACACAAAATACGCAGCAAAAAGTAAATAATAAACACCGCAGTTGAATTGAATTATGAAATGTCAAATTCCTAACTAATTTCACTGTACGGATTAAACTTTTGATATCTTTCTGGAAAGTAATTTTAGGCTGGACATACTTAAATGATCGCAGAGATGATAACAATGATTAGCATCGGCCTACTTAATAATATCAAATTTGAAAATACTTGACGTTTGTATTATTATTCTAATAAAATCAATACGTTGATCTAATAGCGAGTACTTACCATAGTCTTTACTATTTAAGATGAAACATATCGGATTAAACGGCGACCAGAAAAGAATGCATAAGATAAATTTTTCTTTTTGTCTTACATATTACACGTATCTACAATACAAACCGCTCATGACAAATATCACACCTATTGCAACCGAGCGCGCGAAAGTTGTTGTTCAACAGTACAGACAAAAACAAACCGGTTTTCTTTTCAAATAGAATAAGCATGTTGGCAAAAGTTCTAAACAATTTATTTAAAAGATTTATGTACACAAAACGTTTTTATAAACTTCATTGTTGGTTTTACTTACAAAATTTTTTAAATAATACTTTAAAAAAATGATGAACAATATTTACCAAATATTAGTCTAATTTTTTTAATATACTTGTAAATATAAGCCAAGTTAACTTATTAACATTTTAAAATTTGCGGTTGAAAAAAATAGCTAACATTTTTATATTTTTTTAGATGTTTCTTAAAAATATATTAAAAAGTCTAAACAAAAATAGTAATAAAAGTTAAGTGTATACATCAAGATTGTTAACTAATATTGTTACTTTAAGAAACTTCAGAATTTACATATGAAGAGGTGACAAAAAATTATTTTAGTTGAGCAATAAACATTCCTTACAATAATTATTAACATTAAACACGCAAGATGTATTAACATCAATATTTAACATAGTTTTAACTACATCGTGTATTTTTATTAATACTTTAAGTAATAAAACTATATTTTCTTAAACATATAAATTTATATCCAAATTAAGTATTTGCACAAATAAATTAAAATTGTAAACAAGTACAACTTTTGTTAAATAATAAATAAAGAAAAAATGTAATATGGCTGCATTGCGGCCTGATAAAGTTTGCGTGCCGATTCAAAATACCGATTACGTACTGCGTCATACAAACTGAAATTGTTCATTTGTTCTATGGTAAGTAAATCATTAACACTCTTTCTCAATTTAGCTAAATTTGCAATTTCTACAGCTTTGTGTTGTATTTTGAAATACAAGTATTATAACGTTGTTACTAAATATTAGAATATACTAAATTTCTGCTCATAATTATTAGAAAAATTAACAAAATTTATCAGTGTTTAATTTATATATAAATAAAAAAAATATTAGTAATTAAGCTACGGTTGTACATAGTGCCCAGAATTGTTAATTTGCGAATTATGTTTGTGTGACTTTTTTTATTTTTCTAAGATTTGTAGTGTTCATCTAGTGCTCAGAGTACTGTAGAAATTATTTAACATCTGAGGTAACCTAACCAATAAAGATTCTAATATTGACATTGTGCAAAAAATATTAATAAATAAAACAGTTGCACAAAGTAGATTCTTAAATATTTAAGAGAACTATTGAAATATATATTTTCATTATACCATAATGAAAACATATGTACTTTGTATTTGTTTATGAGCTATGAAAGGTCATCTTTCCCGTACAGTGCACGGAAAAAGTTTTTCCTGTGCTTCATTGTTGCCAACTTTTAAAAATAACAGTACACTAGTGACTTTAATTGTAGGTAACAATGCTAACGACTAATTTTATAGCAATAATTTTTAGATACTTTAGCTAGAGTTAATTCTTTTCTAAAAGTATACGTTCAATGTAATTTAACAGTTTTTGGTAGGGTCTTAGAATAACATTTTTATTGAAGTCAAATTTTCGCGCCATGTTTGTGATCTGCATTTTTACACTAAATTTTTGACACCCGTCAAAATCTTTATTTGTATTCAAAGTTGAACCACCTTCTTTATTGTGAAATTTTTGTAGTAAATTCTATTTCAAGTTTACTGGATCGAGTGACATGTAAGATATAAATTTTCCTTGTAAACAGCCAATGATAGTACATTGCTTTTTAGGAATGTATATATATTCGGCTGTTCGGTTAGTTCTTCTTCTTCTATATAGTAGAAGAAGAACTAACCGAACAGCCTTTATTTTTAACAATAAATTAAATAAATATAACATTACTGGTACAATTTGAATTGTTACTGATATTTACAGTTTTAGTCGAACTCTCCAATTTGCTTTTGTCCGACGTGTCCACATGCTCCATAAATACCAAATATCAAAAGTACCTGTACGAAAATGGTTAGTATTACTATCGGCAGGAACATTTTTTACATATAAGTCAAACACAAACCCTTGTCAATAACCATTTCTCATCTGAAGCTTCATAAATGAATTTGATTACTTGTTTTGCTGTTAATACTTTGGCTTTTTTAGGTACGTAACCAACACCTTGACGTTTGAGAAATGCGATTGTTTGTGGAAATCTGTACGAATGAATGCATCAGTGTATAAGTAAAAAATAAAAGTATTACGCAAGTATACTCTGTGAACTGTTTTTTTTTGCTAATATCTACATTTTTTTTAATAGATAAACAACTTTTTATTATAGAGAATCGACTCCATAGGGTAGATGGTTTTAAAAGTTTAGCTTTCTTCGACAAATAAACAAGAAAAACATCATCACTCACAGATATTATTATTACTATTATTATATTATATTTTTTTGTTTGCGCCATTCATAGAACAAACGATACTCCTTTTGATATCTGTCTCGAGATTTTTTAGGAAGTAATTCTGCTCGTACTTCTGCTGCTTGCTGAGTAATAATTTCTGGTATTTTAAAATTATGTTCTACAGAATCCATCTTTTAAAATATTGGCCCACGTCAAAACAATTATGCATGAAATTTTCAATGCATTTTAGATATGCATTGTTTTAATGAAGGGTGATTTAGACAAATGTATTTTAATTTTTATGTTTTATTCTAGTTTTGTAGACACGGCAGAAAGGGCTTTTCCCGTTCTCGCATGCGTTCCTGTGCTCGGCTTCGCCTCACACGAGAAACTCGCAAGCTCGCACGAGAAAAGCTTTTTTTCAAGCCTAGTAATGAAATATACTGTTATACGTAAGATTTTATGTTTAAACGTGTTTGTTACTTCAGAAAATCTTACTACGTCCGTTACTAAACTTTGTTGCTAGGACTCGGCGATCTGTAGGAACCGCTTTGGTCATTGTAACATTTTTGCTGTTGACGGCCAGAGTACCGATTAAGTAACGAGTTTTACTATTTAGAAAAAACTGTTAAGCCCGTCAGAACAAGCTATTTTCTTGGATGTAATTTCTTAGTGTTTACTAATTTGTGCTTACAAAATGTGACAAAATAATATGTGTAAAAACAGCACAAAACTATTTATTACCCAATAACTATAAATATGCGCACTAATCCACATTTACCAACACGCGGTACGTTTGTCAACCAAATACTCAACTATTTATAAACATACAAGTGCAGATTTGCAGGTTGTAACATGAATAGAATGAAACAGGGGATCGCTTTTGGTGTGCTAATAGTGCTTATTCGTGGAAACCGCAGCGGTCCTATCAAACCAACTATTAATTTAAAAAAATTAAGTATAATACCGCTTTTTATATATAAAGCAAAAAACATATTGAGTCCACAAAAAAATACACCATTTTTTTTAATGATTCTTAACGTGTTAATGACTGGGTAATTACTTTTTCATTGAGTCGATAAATAAAACATATACAGATACAAGAAGTAAACCGAATTAGTTAGACGTTAATCATGTCAGTCACTAATCTACGTTAGAAGAGGAAAATTAAAACGAACGTTTATATTATATCTTTTGCATGAGCAAATAACTACAAAAAATTGGTGGCACACTTGTTAACATAACTGAAACGACTTTGGGGAGTTTAGCGCAGTTTGTGATTAGTTTAGTTTTTAGCAATTTTAAGGGTTTTTTTTTGAATTTTTTTTTATTTTTTCTATATTTAATTACTGGTTTTAGTGTCGGTCGTATCCACAAACGACTAGACACATACGCCTGTTATAATAATTAACGTACGCAACCTTTTGGTACATATTGTACGATGTGTAATCAATGTAATAATTTATGTTTTTTTAATAACAACAACTTTAATTTACTAAACGTAACGTTAAGCCATTTGTTGCTTATGTGTGCAAAGTGCTGCCTAATTTAAGAGATTTTTTCTGTGATATTATGTATAAACTATTAATTCTTATATATTTCTTTTTCTGATTGTTTTTCTTTATTATTTTTATATTGCCCTTGCAATAAATATACTGGTTATTTGATTTATCTACTTTAATCGTTGTTCTGAGATGCCGCTACTTTCTTTAGGATGATTAAGTTAGTAGCAAGTAATTGCACTTCAGCTTAGTGGAAGTACTATAACAAGTTTTTTAATGTACCATCATGTAATAAACGATTTAGCGTATAGCAAAGTAAAACAAAGAAACATTTTTCGTCAAAAGCAAGTAAATAAAATACCGAATCTAGTACTAACATTATATTTGTAATCATTACATTACAATATTTTTTTAAAATGAATTTTAAAACTAGTTTAAATAAATGTTACACTTGTAATCAACCGGTTTTTGGAATTATATTTAAAACTAACCTACGGCGTGTAAACCATCTCCAGCGCGTCGCTCACTTACTATATATGCAATCATGCAGAACGCCTGTCTAATTCTTAATCTTGTTTTTACCACTTTTTACTAAAAATTTTAAATAACACACCGTTTTTAAAATTCGAATTTTGCAAAGTACTTAGCTGATTCTCTCACCGTTTATTTTTTGATTAACCTGATATTTTTAACTAACAACTGCATTTCAGAATGCTTTGAGTTCCTGGGGAATTTTTTAGATAGTAAGTTAACGCCGTAGACATCGTGGCACTCAAAGTATTGGTTTGATAGTTTATTCACTTTTATTGCTAGAATTATTACAATGAATTTTAATGATGGTTCTCAATTGAACACAAGTTCGAAACAAATTACAAAACTGTGTATATTTAACGATCAAATAAATCAAACAAAACAAGGGCTAGTCAGGACACAGTGGTGGTTGTTTTTTTAAAAACAGGAATGAAAATAACTATTATAATAGGGAAATATAACAATGAGTTAAGTTAAACGAGTTGGCCAGGACGGATGTGTTATTTTCAAGATTGTCGCGTTGTCGTAACACGAATGTAAAAAAGATAGAGCTTCTGTATTTGTATTAACAAGATCAAGCCTTTGATAACGTAAATAATACTACACCTGAATCTGTCCTTGTTTACATCATTTATATCATTTAGAAAAGTAATACCGCCATTTTTATTTTGTGTTAATAATTAATACAAAATTTATAACTATTATTGCTAAAATTGAAAGAAATAAAAAAAACAAAGTTAAATATTTTAATTTACTGTAAATACTATTATTAATAGTTTAATAAACTTGTTTATAGTTAGTTTATAGTTTATTAAAAATGGATGCCAAAATTCTACACCAGCGCGTTTACATACTAAGATACTTAAAACAAGAATTATACACAAACATTTAGTAATAGAACTACTTTCTGTTTGTTTTATGTGACAAATAGTTTTACGCTAGTAAACGGTTGCTTAAATTTCATTTAGAAATTAAGACACTTTTTTCGCCGATCGTTTGTTAACACTTATTTTAACGTATAATATTGTATATGTAATAGGGGCTATTACCGGTCTACTTTTAAACTAATGAAATTCACGAATTTCTATTACTACATGATTTTTTCTAACCATATCGTGGAAGAGAATTAAGACTTATGAAGGTTACGTAAATTGTATTAGTTGATGTTTTTAAATAAAAAATAAATTTTAAAAAATACCGATGAATTATTGTAATTGCGATTATTATAATTAAGTTTTAAATAAGTTGTTATCAATAATTGATAACTACAAATGATATAGTTTGGAGTTACAAAGCTGCTAAACAAAGCTGACAAATAAAGTCCTTATTTACAATAATTGTGGTCTACATCGTCTGATGATTATGAACATACCAATTGTCAATTGGTTTTTATCGATGATTAAAACATTCAGTTGCTTTTGCCAAACATGCCTAATATCAAAGTTGTGACATATAACAATAATTATAAGTATAAATTTTAATTTATTACATTAAATAACAACGTACATTTTGTAGAAATCGATACTTATACAACTGTATTGTCATGATACTTATGTAATTCTCATACATATCAAAAACATTACATATTTAAAAATAAAATTAACTAAAGCATTTAGCCATTTTTACTGTAATTTACATTACACCTTTTACATCTGAGAATCCAGTTTTCTTACATTTTTACCAATTTGCAAAACATTGCTTACTATGCTTTTCTAAACTACGTATTAACTTTTATCGGATTCAAATTGTAACGATAAGTTAGTAAACAGCATTATTTTAGTAAATCATAAACAAAATAGATTTTACTATACAATTAGGTTAATAAAATTTAGCTTTTTGTACGTCCTTTATTTGAAAATTACAATGTGGCAAGTTACCTTACAGTTAATATTATCACAAATCTATAATGCCAGCAAATAATTACAAATCTCTCGTTAGTTTTGTGTGGTGCATACTAGATTCTTTTTTTTAAATTATGAAAAGTTATGTAAATATTGTGATGTACAGGTAACACAACAATATGATAGATAGATAAATATATCCTGAATCTATAAGTAGGTGAACTAGTTTCTTGTTTTTCCCTAGAAAATCATTCAGTAGCGACAACATTAAACTACAATATTGCGCCATTTTTTATACTCAAATCAAATTTATTGTAAGAATTTGTTTATGATATCTGGTTTACCGTCGTAATTAACTTTTACTTACTTTTTGTGAACTAAAATGTTTATTGTTAAAAGTTACTTATCTACAGAAGTAATAATGTATTAAAATTAATTTTTAATGTTTTCTGGTCAGCTAATAGTTTAATTGCTAACAATATCTGTAATTTACAAACTATTTTTAAATGTATAAATACTTATCTTTTTTGCTTTATAAACAATTTCAATTTCCCACTTACATCAAGTTCCACACGACTTTCCTATAAACAATGATAAAGCAATGACTACATATTTCTTTAAGGTTATGTTGTCATAAAACTATTTTGAAGTGATATGTACACGTTTGTATTGATTTCTTAACTTGCTATAATTTTTTTTTCTCAATTTCATTAAGATCATATAACCCTTATATTTGTGCGCATCGATATTACTTACTTTTTTAGTGAATCAGTAAAAAAAATCGTCGCAGGCAGGATTTGAAAATATATTATATTTTTAAATTTGTTTTAAATTAGAAATTAAATATCTGATAAACTGTTATTGTTAGAAAAATTTGTTAGTTAAATAAATTGTTAGGAAGAATTAGCTCTACAAGAAACTGTAAAAAATATAAGAAAAATTGTTAAAAATGGCAAATACACCCACTTTCGGTTTCTTTATCAAGCCCATCTTTTAAAAAAACCGAGAAGATATGAAAAGCCAGCTCCATACCAAATTTCAAGTTACTAAGATTTTTGGTTTGAGAGTTATCGTGGGTACAGTCAATAAATTAAAAATCGAGACACTACCTGCGTCCGAATACAAGAATTTAGTTGTTTAAATGGGGTTTAACCTTATCAATTACAGACCCCAAATAATTTCAGGTAAACTATTTATTGTCCATACTTTGCAATCTGCTAGTTGTTTTTACTAAAAAATGATTTTATCGTTTACGTTTGCAGTGCACTGCTTTTGGCGGTTACATTTTTAAAGAAATTTAAATTTGGAAATGCATAATATATAATAATAGTAGTTTAAGCTTGATTATTAAGATAAACAACTAAAAGACTAAAGTAGATTTAAGAAAAGCACAGCAATATTATTAGCAGATATAATAATTAATAGATAATCCACAATTTTTTTAAAAGCAATTACTTCATTACATCAGCATATCATTGCTTAAATACCTACTAATGCTAAATCGTTGAAGACGAAACGGGTTATTGAATTGTTACGATCATTTTATTTGTTCTAATTGACTTGTTGTCATTCAATTTATACCGAAAAAATCAAATAGCAGAAAACAATTATCTTCCCTATAAATTAGACAAACCGTTAAAACGTAAAGTAATCTATTCAACAAAAAATCATCTACCAATGTTTGTTTTCTTAAATGTAGCAAATTATTATATTCAATACGGTAATTTTTTACAGACATTTTTAACTACAAGTGATCATGAATTAATATTTTTTTCTAAAAGTGCAAGGACACGCTTTGTCTGCAACAATATAGCACCAGTAGGTATTTAAGAAATGATATTTGCTAATTAGCTTTTGTGTAAGAATTTCTTAAACACAAGAATCATATATATCATTAAATTTATTTTTTAGTTATTTAAGTTAATTGTCAAATTTAATTTATAAACCAACAAAATTCCAAGATTAAAATAAATCCAACTATTTAGAAAACGTAACAAAAAGTATACAAAGGTCATTAAAAGTAACAAAAGAATGGTGAAAATACCGGAAATGTATTTATTGTGATGATAATTATATATTGTATAAAAATTTCTTAACTCATGGTATTTGGGAATATTGATTTAAATCAACTAAAATTTAGTCTACTAGTTATGTACGTTTTCACACTCAATTATAATGTATAATAAATTCCAGAATTTCTTAAAATCGCAGTCAGAACAATTAAGTAAGAAATCTTTTTTGATTATTATTTTGTCACAAGGTAATCTTAAATTCGGACTGTGTTATAATACCTAAATGTTATGCAATAAACTGATACTCATATTCGTTAATGAAGCGTTTATTATACTAAAATATTGTATAACCATATGGAGCATAAAACTAATAACGATATAACATGATAGCTAAATTGTCAACACTGTGTAGTGAAGTAAACTTGTGTTAATAGTAATTACAACTACGAAAACTAATAGTAACACGTAATAAAAACATAACAATACATCATTGTAGATAACCGTAGGTACACTGTTTTACTGGCTCAAAAAATATACTGGTTTACCAAACGGCTTGTTAATAGACTTCCTAGAAACTTTTTTGTATAATTCGAGAGTGAACAATCATTTTTGATTTTGAAAAATTATTAATGATTTTCATTTTCAAGTGGCAATGACTTATAAAAATCACTGCTACTGTAGTTTGCAATAAATAAAATATTATCAAATATGTAGCAATAATAACTTTTTTAATTAAAACTTCTAAATTCTGTTAAAATTATTTTTATTTATAAAAGTAAAAGTTTAACTAAAAGGAAATGTATTAATCGACGGCAAACTGTCGTTAACGCAAATACGTTAAGTTAGATCGTTCAACTGTAAATAAAATATGTTACTGGTTTTTCCAATAGGCTGATAATGTGAATATTTATGTTATCTTCTTCACTTCAATTGGCACATGTGTAGGAACATTACGTACTTACATGATAAACAATATTTGCATTATAAAGATAATCTTTAATGGTGTAAAAAGATTAAGTATTTTATTTACAATTTAAGCTTTTATATTGTGTTACAATAATATAGAACGTAGATTTAATTACCTACATATATTAAACGTCTTAGGGGTATGGTAGCCACGCTGAAAATGATATTTAAAAATGAATTAAATTATTGTTATATAAAGGGTTTCTGCAGATCTCAACACGTCAGTTTATTGCAAATTCAAAAGCAATGCATAATTGATTGTTTTTCTTTATTTTTTTCAGAAATAAAGAAGATTATTTTTCTGTCATTATTTCTCTTATTTTTATAAATAATTAATTAGTTTTTTGTATTATTGTCAGCAGGACTTCTATTATAATTCATAATAATAAGTTTTTAGGTAAGGTCTTTATAGTCAATTTAATTTGATTATTATGAGAAATTATTATAAAAACGCAAATATTTTATAAACGTGTTGTGTAATTTCACTGAAACCTATCAGGATTCCCAAGTTAACTACTTTTGTATATTACGTAAAAATTTAAAATCTTCAAATTTAGTCATATTAAAGAAAATGACAATTAAAATGTTTTAATTAAAAACATATTATATCTGTATTAATTGTATGCAACATACTTTAATTGTAATGGTTGACAACAAGAAAATTGTGTAAACTATGGAATTTAGAACAGATAATTATAGTGGTATAGTAGGATTAATATTGGAAGACACCAAGCTACGCGAGAAATGTGACGTCAAAGTGTAAAGCTCAACTTAAAAATATAAGTTTTCAAAAAATTTAAAAAAATAATTTTGGAAGATTATTTTTTAGTTTGTTGTCTTTCTGTTTTATTTTTAAGTTTGATTTGGAACCGTAAAACAATTTTTTTATATCGTATAGTAAAAGTTAGGATATGTCTTTTTATACTCACTTGTGAGTAGATTGAACTTTGAGTAATTTAAACTACGATTAATCAAACTTAGAACTTATTTTATTAAAATGATTGTAAGCTTTAGACAACTTATATGCAGAAGTATTTGTGAATATTAATATAACGAAAAAATACAGTACAATTTAAGATTTGTTAGTATAACATAATTACAGTTATTTTAGCATCCTAAAACTATAGAATTCATTTATTTCAACTCCATAAATGAGAAAATACATATTTTATGCAGTTAATAAGTTTCATTAACACTCATAATAAGACAAACTGTCAAAATCTTCATCCGAAGTATCACCAGTCACTTGTATTACAAATTTTTCAAACTCTGTATCCATTATATGTTCTTTCTTCATGTAGTCCTCTTCAATTTCTTTTACGTGAAAACATACATTTTTCCATTCATTTGCACAAACATTTGCAAACTTTTCTCGTGCTAGTTTTTCTATATCGTTTAATTTAAAGGTAACGTTTCTCGATGCAACCCAATTTTTTACAATTGCCCACACCTTTTCTGTTGGGTTTAACTCCGGATGGTATGGTGGCAAGTGGCAAACGACATACAGTGTGCCCATTCTTTGCAAATATTGAATCAACACTGTATTTGTGTAGTTTGGTTTATTCAATTTTATTAAGTTATATAATTCTGGTTTTGTTAATTTTTCATCGTATGAGATGCCACGTTCCTTCATCCAGGTAGTCATTTCTGCCTTTCAACTTGTTGAAATTGGATGCTTTACAGCTAACACGTTACGGTAACTTGCATTATCCATTACAATTACAGGATTCTGTAGTAAGTTGGCTAGCAATTGGTCCTCAATCCACTTTTTATACTTTATGTAGTTCATATCATCATGATAATCTCCGTTTCACCTCTTAAATAAATAATAGTAAATGACGAAATGTTATAAACAAATCATGTAAACATACCAGCATGTACTATAATAAGTCGTTTCCCCTTTCCTATTGGAGATTTTAGATCTGCATCTGATTCATCGGTCCAAGAATATGGTGTGTGAGATTCATTTATGTATGTTTTATCTAAAATTTATACAAAATTATAAAATATAATTTAACGTTTATAATCCAGTTAACTAACCGGTGTATATAATTGGTCGTCCAGCTTTTCGGTAATTGGTAATTGTTCGTATATATGAACAACGTAAAGAACGTATCTCATGTCGTTGCATAAGTATTTTACGATGATCCATTGTTTTTGCCCATCTAAATAAAATATTGTTAAAAAAGTAATGCTTTCGTAAACAATAATCTTACCTAAAACCCATTTTTATTAACAACGTCCTAAGTGACGATTTATTTCCCAAGAATCCAATCGAATCATTATCTTTAATAAGGTTATAAATTGTAGCGATAGTAGGTTTCTGTTTTTCAATAATATGAAAGTTATAAATTATTCGACGAATTATCTGTTCGCTACAGTTATCAACAGATGATTTTGGAGAAGTTTTCGGTATTGGGGTTGAAATCACAAATGAACTTTGTTCACTGCAATCAATTGCAAAACCTTGCTTTAAAATACGGACAACGGTGCTTTTAGATACTCCAGTTGCTTGTACAACTGTATTCAGAAGATTACCTAATAAAATCATGTAAAATAAAATAATCTTTAGACTAATAAAAATATTTTACCTTGTGAATTAGAGTTTTTAAAAAAGTTGTAGATATTCCAAACAATCTTTCTAGCATCCTCAGATAACACATGCCGTTTCTTTGCAGGAGTAAAGGTACTTGCTTCGCACATTATAAAAAACTACAAATTAATTCATTAATACTTTAAAAACAATTAAAACAACTTACTTTTAAGATCAATATGAACAACAAAGTAGTTTTGATAAAAACTTTTCTAAAATAAGTAGAGTAAAACAATGAGGTTATAACCGAATATCAACAACAAACAGCGAAAAACTGACGTAATTTCTAGTAAATGTTTTTAGTATGTACTGTAATATCTTTATCTTTCTCATATCGTTACTGCATCTTTTTCTAATGTAAAAATGCGTTTCTGCGCTGGTGTCTTCCGATATTAATCCTACAATAGTATACCTTACAGCAAAACATGTTTTAGTTTATCGTTTCAAATTAAATACAAAAACAAAGACACCTTCAAGATTTATCAATATGGTTTCTTTTGTGTATATGTCGCTATTCTAAAACTAAATTTGTAGTCGTTTCTTTACTTTCATCAATTGCCCGTTATTTCTGATCATTATTTTGTAAACCTATTCTGACTGTTGGCTTTGATTTGGACTTTAATTTAAATTTTTGATACATACTGTTTGCATACTTTTATTCTGTTTTATGGCCCGGCGTTTTTTTTTTATTGACTTGAGTTTTGGGTTACAAATATATTTATCATGCCGCATATAGTTCAAAAAGTGAATAAAGCTTCTAAAGTCAACGTCAATAATGGGCAAAAAAGAAGATATCACAGACGATTGAGAACAGCAATGACTATCTACCAGAAGACTAGCATATAAAATATTTTGAAAAGTGAGTAAATTTTGTTATAAAAACGATTGTGTGTTTGTAATGTTTGTTGTGCGCAAAATATTCTCAAAATTAACTAAAATGTAAAACTATAATTATGGATAAAACAGAATAAGTTACTATTTTTCGTGCATAACAAATTGAAAAAGTTAATTGGGAAAACGTGGTTGAAAGATAAGATAACAGGTATACATTTTTTACAGTTTACCCGAAGAAGATCTGCCTCAATTGGTAATTGAACACGTGCCTGTTCCTAGAACACCAAGCCTTAACGGAAACCTTTTTTTTATCCAAAATAGGAAAAAGTATTTGAGCATAATTAGTTTGTGTACATTAGGAAAAATAAATTTTTATAAAAAAGAACGAAATGGTTTCTGTTCTATGTTTATTTTCACATGCCATGTTTGTGAACGCAAAGTTAAGGCAGCATCTCATCCTCCTGAACATAATATTAATTTTGCTGTAGGGAAATTCAACAATCGGCGTTGGTTATTGTCAAGAAGAAGAACTATTTTCAAGTTTGAACGTACCATATATGACAAAAAAGCTTATAAAAAGGTAGAATCTTCTGTATCTAGTAACTGAGAACAACATCTAATTTCTGAAATGCGTTTAAATGTAGAGCGAGAAAAGCTAAAAGCTATAGAAGCTGGTCATGTTGTAAATGGAATACCATACATTACAGATATAATTCACGGGGGATAGTTTAAAAGATCATATGATCACAAGTTACTCATCTTTATCAGGGGTCGTATAATTAGACAACAAACAAGAACATAATTATATGTAGCGGTGAATTATTATATTAGAACACAAGTTACAGAATGAACGTGCTTCAATCACTAGACCGGGTTTCATACACGAGCCGCACAGTGACAAGTTTACGAAACGGTAGAGTAATTGAAACGTATTCTATGAGGTGTGTTTTATACTATTTTCTTTATTTAGATTCAATTTTAACATTTTCTGTATAATTTTAATTTTTAAACAACATTGGGAAACTTTAGGATTTTATTGAATTGGCAACTCTTACACTTTGATATGTTGAAATTTATGTATGTATGTTAACCTAAAATCTCATATGAAATGATTTTTTTATACCTTTATAAGTAAATAACTTTGGATTAATATGACGTCTTTATTTTATCTTAATATCAACACTTATTTCAATTGCTAAATTGCAATAATTTTAATTTCTTTTACATGTAACGTCAACTTACGATGCAGAGATACCAACTTTAAAAAAGCTAACATTACTTAAATTCGTGTAAGAATAAGCTAATTTTTACACAGAATTTAATGTAAGAATTGCTAATGAACGCGCTTCAATCACGAGGTCGGGTTTCATACACAATTTATTTAATTTATTTAATTTATGAAACGGTAGAGTGATTGAAACGTATTATATGACGTGTGCTTTATACTATTTTCTCTATTTCGATACGATAGCTAATATTTTTCGTATAATTTTAATTTTACCCTTTTAAAGACGGAGACGCTAAAAAATATAATTTTCTTCTTGTCCTTTTATGAAGTAGCTCTGCAAATGATTTTAAGTGACCTAGCATTATCAAAAATTTAATATTCCTCTCCGATTACTGAAAAAGGTACGTTCCTATTTTTGGAACGTTGGACAGTATAGGGATACAGTAAGAAGTACTAATCGTCATACGCCAAAAATATTTCGCTAAGCTATTTTCCATCATTTTTTACTGATACAACTTACAGGTGAAAAATACAAATAAACAATAGTTCAAAAAGTCAATCATTTTGTATGATAAAATTTGAAACATAAATTCTTATGTAACCTTCTGTCACACTTGAAGCACTTCAGTCCGGTATTTTTTGACACACACAACACCTGCCTTGCGAACAAGCTTTTATTATGTGGTTGACACTATCATATCTTATGTCACGTGGAATCGGTGCTATTGGGCCTCCTCTTCTCGTCCTTAGAGTTGACTTTACTTTGATTATATACATAGCAATTGTACGCCGAAATTCTAAGTGACTTATTCGTTTTTCGCCATTTACGTATTTATAAAAACGATATGATGCAACAACGGATAAATTTAGAGCATTAGAAAATAGGTTCCACCACCACTTTTTAGATCTCAGTCTTGACCGATAACTAGAACAAAAGCGATCTAGTAAATCAACCCCACCCATCTATCTATCTAGTTTGAAAAAAGAAGATACAGATTAATTGTAGAATCTGTAAGCGACAAAAAAGCACCCTGCAGACTGCAAACTAAAAGAAATTCTTTATAAAAATAATTTTTTAACTACCAACGCAATTTTATATAGAATTGACAATAAATCAAATACTTCAAAAAAGTTTTCAGAACAAACTAACATCAAGGTATAAAGTGTTATGTGTTTTTGGGTTCTAGTCCAGCCGAAATTATTGACGATAAAACATTTTTTGAAATAAAATGTTTGTATAGTTCAAGAAATTCAAAATTTAAAGAAGGTGTAATAAATGAAAAAAATATGTGTGTATTTAAAAGATTACGGTATAATTTTAAAGGAAAATCATAATTATTTTTACCAAATTCAAGGACAGCTAGGTATATATATGCAAAAAAAAATTTTATTTAATTTTGTATTCCGACGTATATTTAGAATATTTAAAAATTTTGTATGATGATAATTTTCGTGATGAAATTTTTATAAAATTATGTACATTTTGGAAATATTATGCTTTGTTAGATTTAGCTATACCGGTAAATTGACCAAAATCAATTGACCGAACACAATTGACCAAAAATCAGTTGATTGAAACGACAATTGGCTGAACTCGCAATTTACCGAAATTAGTTTGACCGAAACATTAATTGTATTTACCAAAAAGCAACTGGTTTTCCCTTTGCATTTTATCCAGACTAAGGAGTGGTAGTATACTAATTTTACTGGCGTGTTAAACATTTTTTCTTGTTTTTTTTGTTTTGAAAACCAATTTAGCGAATACTTATATAACCAATTTTTGTATAAAACTTTACATTGTGTTCCCAACCTCTTCAACTTTCTAATTTGGTATGTTCCTTTCAAAAGAATCTATCTAATTATCATTAATCACTAATTATAGATCAGTACTTAATTGAATTCTGACACTACCCAGTAAACACGGATTGAAACTGTTACAGTCACAAAATTACAACACTTGTTTCATTATGTTGTTTCGTGTTAATTCCATTTTTATATCATTTACATATAACTGACAGTGAATAAATTGAAAAATTTTTCACAATCAGTTTTAAACCGTTTCAGTACTTGCAATTTTTTTCCCATAATCAGCAACCGTCTAAAAATTGATTTATTAAAATCGAATATTTTTTGAATAACTAGAATTGTTTGAAGATCGATTAAATAAGATTGAATTATTTTCAAAACATGGAATCATTTTAGTAAAAACAAATACTTTGTGATTAGTCAGCATTAGTCGTTACTATACTTTTGATTACTGTCGTCAACGCTTGCGCTGCAAATTTATATCTTTTCACTTGTTCGGTTGTAGTTTGATAAGTGATGCTGTGTGTACAATTACGAAATGGAACAATAAACGGTAAGTCGAAACAATCAATATTATTATGATTTCTGTTCTTTATGTATCATGTTTTAATTTGTATAAAAAAATGTAAATTAACACACATGATTGCGTTAAGGTAGATTATTGCGTAAATCAGATGATACTTTAGGATTTATAATTACAGTTCAATTCTTCAAGTTTTTTATACGATTATGTACAGCTAAAGGTATTCACAGTGTTTTTATATCTTTCTTATAATTGCTAAAGTGATATTTATATTAAGTTTGTGTTGTTTTTTGATTAAAAACATGTAATTAGTTTTATGTAACTTTATGATTATGTATGTATATAAATAAAATATTTATTTCTATGTTACAGATGCGGTTAAAAGTTGCTACCTAACAGTAACTGATGCAGTTTTCGAGACTTCCGTGAAAAGACCACATCAAATAAAGTTGCAATGTGTAAAAAACTCAATGTGATATTGTATTAAAAAATATTTATTGTGCAATAAAATTTGAAACGTGCATTCGAAAATGTATTATTATATTATTGAAAGAATTGTTTTAGTTCATTATTGAAACAAAAAAATCATACATGTATCGATCATTTAGTATCAGTTCAAGAACGAAGCTTTTAAAACGTAAACCGAATGCAACATTTGTTTTGCAACAGATTTGAATTTAAAATACCGAAACTATACTGATTCAAATAAGTGAAACAGCGATGGACTTATAGGTATTTTATTGCAGTTAGGTTTCTTTTATGTTTGAAACAAGAGTGAATCATAATTTTTTTGTTTTGAAACTGTTACTAAACATTATCAATTTTTTGTTTACTGGGTAGTTACACACAAGGACAATTTTTCAACTGATTATGTGCTATTAGTTCACATTGTGTTATCCCTAATAATTTCCGAATTACGAAAAATGAAGAAACGTTTTTGCTTTACGATTCTGGAGCAGATGACCACCGCATATTAATCTTTTCGACAATAAACAATATGCGCATTGGTATGTAAATGGCACAATTAAAACTGTTTTCTATTTATTTTTCTAATTATACACTGTGCATGGCTTACAATACAACAATGCTGTATGATTAGTATATGCGATGTTACCTGATAAGACTGACGCAACTTATACAAGATTACTTACAGCCATAAAAGATCTTGTACCTAAAGTATCTCCGAGAAGCATATTTATACGGAACGTTTTTCTATAGACAAAAATTAAAAAGTGCTTTTTCCATTTTTTCCAAGGTGTTTTTCGTCACATCCAAGCAGAGGAACTTCAGCGTTGATATGTTTCCTGCTCCTTCGGTAAATGTGGTCAACGTCTTCAAGCAATTGTGTGAAGAAAATTTAATTCCGCTAGAAGCACAAAGCGTGTTGGATTATTTTGAGTACACATGGATTGGACGTCCCCAACAACGTCAGCGTTGTCCTCTTCTTTTCCTTACGATATGTGGAATTGTTTTAATGGAGTGAATAAAGATTTGCCCAAAACCAACAACTATGTCGACAGATGGCAGCAAGGTTTCGACCAACAAACATCTTCAACATAACCGAACATTTGGAAGTTTATAGAAACAATGCAAAGAGAACCAACTACAAATAGAGCAATATATTAGTGGAGAATAGCGATTAAGAAACCGTAGAAAGTATAGACATTGTGCTGCTAGAATAAAACATCTTGTTGAACAATTTGACATTGCAGGAAACACTAACGTTTATCTACGTAGGATTGCCTATAATTTAAGTTTTTGATATTGTAAATATTGTAAATACGTGGAAGACAACTGGTGTAATGACGGGTTTTATTAAGGTTTTATACTCGCATAAAAAACAACATCGAGCATTAAAAAATATGGTTAAAACTATCTTGCATAATTAACTAAAATTTTTAAAAAAACAAATAATTGATGATGCGTTTTATGAGGGTTTTATACGTCAAATATAAAAAAAACAAGAAACTTTTTTTAAAAACGCCAGTAATTAATATACTGCCAGATGCAATAAACAAAAAATGACGTTTTTATAAAGGCTATGAATGTTTTGCAAAAGTGTCCAGTTGCTTTTCGATAAATACAATTAATGTTTCGATCAAACTTTTTCGGTAAATTGCGAGTTTAGTTAATTGTCGTTTCGATCAACTGATTTTCGGTTAATTGTGTTCAATTAATTGATTTCGGTCAATTTACCTAGAATCAAAGCCCATAGTGTAAATCCTACATTTGTGAATGAATCAGAGGGATATTTATGCAAATTAATTTAGAAAGCTTGTTTTGTGATGTCACGGTTTACCTAACTGCATTGAGCATTGTTGTTTGCGTCTTATCGAAGTTCTCTCTCTCAGCGGTCAATTTTTGAATTACCCCTAGCTCTGGTCCCGTTAAGCGAATTTGTCAGGTATTCCATTAGCACTTAATATATCATGAGTTTTTTTGTTAAATTAATAGTATAATACAAATTTACACATTTTTAAGTTGAACGTTTTAATAGACTAATGTAACATTATAGTTTAATTTTACTTTAAAAAAAGTAAGTTTTTCATGTAATAATTTTCTAACATGAGTGGATGTTTCATGTATTTATTGTTTTTACTATACGTCACGTTATCTTAATATAATTTAGCTTATTTTAAAATGTTAAAATTGTGTGTTTCTATAATATTTGCTAAATATGATTTTATTGTAAAATTGTTTATATCAAAATGGATAAGCTGTTGATATTACTTTTTTTGTAGCATAAAGTTACTGTAACTAATTTGCTTTAGTGTATTTAAAACTTAAGAGACTTTTTATAGCAATCATCATAAAATGTTAATCACATAAATGTATTGCCAATATAAAAACAATAAAAAATGGTTACATCAATAGCGAACTTGTTTTTTTTCATCAAAGGTTAAGTATAAAAATGCGTAAAAATTCATAAATTTATATGTTATTTTGTTTATATTGATAATATATACGTACATATACAAAAATAAAAATTATGACTAAAAAATCAAGATGTATAACATCATAAAAATTTTTAGATTGCATCATAAGAAACTGAAATATTTGAAATGAAAGTTTATTTAGTCCTATAAATTTGTGTGTAACTGCGTATAAAAATACGAAAAATTTTGTTAAAGCATAACAAAATTGCTTTTATGATTTAATATAAATGTTGAACAAAACAAATTCGAGTGTTTCAGATTATTTGCAAGTTTTTAGCTAGAATATTTACAAGCTTTTTTTAATTAAATTTATGTCAACGTAATTTTACGCGAACTCGAGTTGTGACAAAAAAGTTATTTATAAAGACAAATGAGAAAAAGGATCGATATAAATAAAACTCCGCTTCTACTACATTACGTTACATCCGATCAAATCACATTGAGCAAGATAGGGGCAAATCAAACGACGTGTCGATTTACACCATCTAATAAAAAAGTTTTAACAGTTTTAATTGGATTATCTGTTGATCATTGATTAATGTATTCGTTCATAAATTATAATACTAACTAAATTTTCAATTTATTAGTGTGAATTGCTCAATGATTTATAATTTTTTTGTACCAACAATATAAACTGTAATAAAAAGTCTTCTTTAAACATCTAAAAAATTATTTATTTAATAACTATAAAAATAGTGTTTAGTAAATACTTAAACAATTGTAAAAGTTTGTTGTGGCAGTATTTTGAGAAATATTCACACATGCTTATTACGGATTATTAAACAAACAAATCGCATAATTAAATCACACGTGTTTTACAATAGTAATATTAAAACAAAAATTAAACACTAAATTTATCAACTTTAAACGATAAACCGCTAAATGTTTTAAATTTTAATTATCTAAATTGATGTTTTATTTGATACTTTAGTCAGAACATTGCAGATATGTCATTGCATTGCATTTTTTTTAGTTTTTGAGTTCACTAAGTAGGTTTAGGTGTTCCAAACTATTGAATACAAATTTAATAAAAAGAGTATTTAAAATATATTTAAATTTTTTGCTGGAGTGCTTAATGTCATACATTCAATTTCTGTTATTAACAGAGTCATCATGCTTTCTCAAGGCGACGTTTCGTAGAAATCGAGTTTCCACTTTATCAGGCCAACTGTATTTATCAAAAGAAAAACAAGTAGAAAAGGCAGTGACAATGGTAAAAATATTAAACTACTATTGCTTTTTTTAAACAAACGCTACTTAATAGCAAACGGACAATAACTTAAAATCCAATAAATAACGAAAAAAATACTTAATGTAAATTACCCAATAAATTAAAAACAAACATAAACTCAACGATGACACTACTATCACAAATAAGGTCGTGTAAAAGCCTAACAAGATCAGAAAATCTTTGTGATTAGATTATTATACATTATAATTGTTTTTGTATTTTGTAATGAATTTCATCTCACTGATTAATCTTTTCTTAAATTTTAGTTCTACATCTAGTATCGTAGGATTATTAAAATCAAAATTATGATCCATATTAATGAGCTGAAGGGCAAGAGCTAATTCTTCTTTTTTATGTTTACAATCATTATGGTGATTCTTAATTTGATTGACGGTTTTCTGTTTTGTCTGGTCAATATAACATTTATTGCAATCAATACAATCAATTTTATATATAACGTTATGTTTGTCAAATAACTTGGTCTTAGAATAAATTATGTTATGTATAGTATTGTTATTGTATGCTACTATTTTAAGGTCAGGTGTTTTTAAAATTGGAATGCGCTTGTTAGTGAGCCTAGAAACGTTAATAATTTTACTATATCTACATAATGTATTAGTTTGGTTAGAAGGTAGTGTACCGTTAGTAGTGTTACTATAGAATAAAATTTTATTTATCAGGTTATTGAGGTAATTGTTGTTTTAAGCATGCTTTTTAGTATGTTAGGATTTTTAATAAGAAATTGAGAACTGCTTAACCCTATAGTTTTGTTTTTAAGAGCTTTAATACTGTTTATTTTTTGATGGTGGGGGTACTTGAAAAGGTAGTTCATGATACCGTTAGATGCTGTAGGTTTAGTAAACCAATCCGACATTATAGTATTGTCATGCTTAATTAACAAACATTAACAAAAATGTTCATAACATTATTTTTACGAATATACTAGGTGATGACATCATCTACATAACATAATAAAATGTGGGTTGGAAAAAAAGTTTACTTAGTACAAAATCCAGTGCATAAAACTGGGGATGATAGGGATTTACAAAAAAAACAGTTAAAAAAAACGGCACACATAAAGCATCAATCAATAATAGTAAAAAGTAACTACAAAAGAAAAAAAATATTGTTTTGCAATGACATGTCTGCTTGCTTAGTCTCACATCATTCCCAAACTGGAGAAAACGCAACGAGATGGTAAACATTTAATTACACTTAAAAAACTTTGTAAACATTACAACTGCATAACAAATATCTGATTTTGTACTTCTAATCAAGTACCAATTTTTACCATTGTAGACTTTGCAATTGTTCTGCTTTACTCTTTATACGAGTTGTGGCAAAAGTTGCGTTAATATGATACGTGGTTCCAGTACATTTTGTTTTACTTTTTTTCTCATTGAATAAGGTTATTATATAGATTACCACTTATCGTGACAAATAAAATAGGAATTGATCTGAATCTCATTGTTTTAAGCTACATTTCTTTAGTTTTTTACACTGTCTAAAATACTATAGTTTAACTTAAAATACTATAAGTTTTGGTTCCGACGCAATAACGACTTATAATTTGTGTTCTGTAAATTTTGATATTGTCATTGACGGTTTCTGTTAGATTTTTTTTTTCTTTTCGACTCATTGCAGTTGAGTTTTTGTACTTCTTAAAACTAATAATAAATTTAGTTAAAGGTCAAATAGGTACATATCATATTTATATTTTGTAATTCTGATGTAAATTTTACTGTTTCAGTTTATGAATATAATTTTTTTTAAATCCTTACATAAATAAATTATAATGCAGTCACTGTCGAAACAACATACGTTGTTTTTGAATGTCAGAATTTCGCTTAAAACGTCTTAAGTATCCATTTTTTCTACTAAACACATTTCTATATTATATAACACACTTGAAAGAACAAATAAATAATTAACTTTGTACATGTAATCCAAACATAACATAAAACACCGTATCACCTAAATTAATAGAACACTTTTTGTTTAAAACAGTTAAGTTTTTGTTACATTCTACTAAAAAAATTAAAAATCTGACTATACAACAGTTAAAGCAAAGTAAGTTAAATGATTTCTTCTAATTTCTAATATTTAAACCTTTTTGTGTGCATTACTTATTTAACATTAAGAATTTATATAAACAAACATATATTTTAAATTACTGCATACATATACTGCGTAAATAAAAAGTATTATTTAAAATTATTAGTTAGTAATAATAACCTTTGTATAATTTTTAAATTTCACCTACGTTAAACATCCTATTACTCCTGTTAATTAATGCATAGGTATACACAAAAAACCGGAAAACCGGAAAGCACGGGTAATTTAAAATCCCATGTACTAAAAAGATATAAAATCGTTAGCAGATTAAATTTGTTTTGACAATTTTGATGATTTTAAATAGAATTTAATAATTGTAATCAAGAATTGTTTTTTAAATATCTATAAACTAAGATTACATCAAAGAAATTTTATAATATTGGCAAAAATTAATTACACGTTGTTTACGAATTATTTTCTTGTCTCTTATAATAATAAAGTATCGCTGCTATTAAGTCAATAAAACTTTATAATTCCAACTGTAGATGTTATATCAATGCATTGACAGTTAAATAAATATATGTTATTTAAACAAAAATTGAATTAAGCAATTAAGTTTTTGAATGTAAAAATATTGCAATATAATAAATTAAATTAATTAAAAATTTTCCTACTTAAACATTTTGTTCTGTTAATACATTATAAGACTTTTATGATTACAAATATGTTTTTATAATTTTTGATATTGTTTTTATATACAAAATTAAATTTTCAAATGCAAAAAATAAGTAGTTTGTTTATCTAAAAATCGTATAAAAATAAAACTCATATTTTATAAGTAGAATGTCTAAAATACAAACGAGCATTATTAATTTTTCTTGGAAGGAATATTTTTTATTTTGTATCCTTCAACGCAATAATGCGATAATCTAAAAAAAAGAAAAAAGGAAAATGTTAATTCTACTTGTATACTTATTAAAGTTTTTTAAGAACAAAACAAGATTGTGTGGTTTGTTGCATACATTTGCTTGTAGACGGCTAGTTAAACATTGCGGAGGAAGCGTCGCAAACGGTCCTCAGTGTGCTAATTAACAGAAATAAAAGAGCGCCAAAACGGGAAAACATACAATTACAAATTCCGTTTACATCTGTCAAACAATAAAAGTAAACAAATTGCAAAACACAATTATAACAACAAATATATTTATTCTAACAAAAAAAAATAAAGAAAGAGTTTAAAAAACGGTGTGAAACGACACAAATACAAGTAATTGAAAATTTGTCAATAAATGATGTTGTAGCTCCTTAGATTGGGCAACACTTTCTACATATAATTATCGTATAGCAAGATAAAAGTATAATGTAATAGGTAATCAAAAAATAAAAAATTGAACCGATACAAATCCAGTGATTTTCGCAATCAGAAGTAAAACGTGATAAATTTAACCCGTAATAACACAAATAAATCTGTATGGATTAGTCGTGATAATGCATATATCTAAGTTGTCTGTATTTACGTTCAACAACTACACAAATAATAGAAGTTGTAGTCACGATTGTCCAGACATATGCTGTTAGCTAACCACATACCCAAATCATCTCCTAAAATGGCTAAAAGTAGAAGGAAATAAAATTAGGTATAGATTTATATCACAAGTAAATCGCTCGTAATCGTTCATGACCCAAACATTTTGATTTGACCCAGAATTACGCCTGGGAATTAGTGTAAGTAACCAAAGTCCACAATCATACGTGTTCCAAATTATAGACTGGATGTACTTAATAAGCTTGACATGCACAATTCCAAAAGTAGCACGTGGCGGTTACCAAAGTTGCCCAGCGAAATCTTTACAAGCAACACGTATGAAGTCAAATCAATGCGCTTATTAATAACCTGGATGAAAGCAAATATTTAAAATTGAAAGTATCTCTGAGCGCAAACGTTAAGTTTTATGTACAGTCGTTGTAACACCGAATGGAAATGCCCTTTTTAGTAATATGCATATGTCAAAAAGAAAATGTCAGTTAATATTCTGTATGTAAAAAGAAGGCGTTCCGGGATGAAATTCATAGAGTACGCAACTTATATTAAAATACTTTTAACATAACAGTTTAAATTAAAAAATGTTTTATATTTAACATAAATTTAACAACTGTTTTTCTATAACGTAAAATTGTGTAATTAGTAATACAACTGTACACCAACTTTTGTTATGGAGTTTTAAACAATTATAAAGTTTTAATAAAATCCCGTAAATTGTAGTCAGTACCCTAATTCAATATATAGAATTTGAACATTAAAAGTCCTAAGATGTGACCAGTTACAAATGTTTTGAACTTTTCATGTTTAAAGATCATCTTCGGATTGAAAACTAATTACACCGATAAGATAGTGAAATTAATTAACTTACCAAAACACAAGTGCGCACTAATGAACAAACATATAAATTAAAAATCGATGTTATATATAAATAATTAATTACAAGCGACATTTTGACTGATAAGTTATAGTTTTTAAAAAATAATTTGAATTTGAATTTAACGACACAAAATGGTCGAACTACAAACTAGTAATGATCTAACATGGTGGTAAAACAACGTACTAAATGATAGACGGTAATTTAAAAAACTATATGAGCCAACAAAGACGAGATTAATTGATAGAAAGCAGAACCGGCTTATCTCAAGTTAAAATAAATTTTGTCATTGATTAATAAACTCATCAAACTGACTAATATAACACATTTCAAGAAATTCTAAAAATTGTAAAGAATGAGTCGAATTGAGTAATATAATTTGATCAAACTGGTGGTTATTGTTAATTACATGTTCTGCGAAAGTGCATTTAATGTTATGCAACTTCAATCAATTAGGGTTTTTTAATAAAGAAAGATGGTCTTTAAGTCACGTGTTTAACAATCTTTTGGTTTGATTGATATAAGATTTATTGCAAAAGCAAATAAATTGATAGACCCCATTTCTCAAAAGATTATTAAGTTGATTAATTCTGAGTAAAAAGATGGTGTTTAAATTAAGTAAGATGGCAAAATATACCTTAACACATTAAAAGTATTTATTAATTATTGATAGAATATTTTAAAATCTTGTTCAACCAATCTCAAATTTTTCAATAAATCTGTCATCACTTTAAAAATCAAATCCCACAAATTTTTTTTTTATATTCGTTAACAAAAATACACAAAACAGACATTCCGATAATACCTATATCTTCTTTCATCAGTTCACTTACATATTTCATTTTTAAATTTTTGTCAAATATTTTTTACACTCAGTTTAAGTACAAATCCAAACTTTTAAAACAAAACTCTAAACAGTTAATTCAACACCTGCAAAAACTAAAATTACCTGCGCGCAATCAATTAATATCATTGAAGTCAAAAATTTCAGATTTTCTTATTAGTGTTACAGAAAATCTATTTTTTTTATTAAAGTTTAGCATCAACAACATCTTTTTTAAATTTAAGTATAAAATTTACCTACAAAATGAAGGATTAGCCATTGGTTCTGTTTTAAGCCCTTTTTTAGCAGAAGTATTCATGGACAACTTAGAAAAACGCCACATAAAACTTAACCCAACTTTCATAAACCATATTATTTTCTAAAAACGTTACGTCTATGATATCTGCACAAAATTTCATTTACTGTTGAAAAGTCAAACAATCACTTCATTCTTTTATTTGATTTAAAAATGAGTTTACTTAACAACAATTACCACGGTCAACACTATTAATTTTCATTTTTGTCACCCGTTTTCACACAAATTAGTTCCTTTCAATTTCTTTTTGAACAGATTTTCCAACACTCCTTTGAATAACATAGATTTCAACAACAAACTACACAACATTTTTTATATTGCTTTTGAGAATCCTTTTCCTTGTCAACTTATTAATTACTTATACAACGAATTAAAATTCAAGCATGATTTCACTTAAAATTGATCAATATAATAATTTTTTGAAAAATCAACCAATTTGCTCTTGCAATAATTCTTATATCGGCCAAAGCAAAAAGTTGTTCAACACGCGACTCAAATAACATCTATATTTCTTAAAAATCTCTAATCGAATAAATTTGCATAATATTAAATCTACTTTCGTAAAACATTTAATCAACAACAACCACTAGTTTGATCAAATAATATTACTCAGTTCGATTCATTTTTTTACAATTTTTAGAATTTCCTGAAATGTGTTATATTAGTCAGTTTGATAAGAGTTTATTGAACAATAGACAAAATTAATTTTAACTTTAACTGCGTTCTGACAAATAATAATGTTTTTATAGTTCTTTAAATTACCGATTGGCATTTTGTACTTTGTTCTACTGTCATGTTAGATAACATTAGCTTACAACCGGTGTGGAGGTTAAGTACTTGGTTGAAAATTTTTTCCTATTCAATTGATAGGATCCTTCAAGGTGGAGGGACGGCAAAAATAAAATCAACCTCGTATGTTGTTAAGGCGACGTTTCGTTGGCTTTAGTGCTCAACTTCTTCAGGCCAGTCTATATAATTTAAAACATCAACAATCAGTAATACATATTACACATCAATACAATAGTTATAACATTAAAATCTATCATTAACAATTAAAAAATCGTATTTTACATTAATATGAACAAAGGTGACTAGAAAACCAAATCGAAAAAAAAATTAAAATCACACATATTCAATAAAAGTACCTTAATGCAACTACAGTATTACTAAATATAATAATAAGATAATATAAAGCAATAAAATAAAATAAAACCAATTAAGAAAACTTACCAACAAATTAGTGGTTGGTTTTACCCCAATTAATAAGAATACAATTTTTTAACATATAAATTATATACATAACAAACAAAATCGTGGCGTACACTTATAAATAATGAAATAAAATTATTGAAACCTTGATAGATAAGTAAGAAATTGTTAACGGTTATCAATATTAACATGCCATTTTAATACACTGCAAAATTTTAATTTTTGATGTATTATGGAAATTATTAATAATTTTATAAGTTATAGTAGTATATTAATTTTTAATTTTACTAATAATGTTATTGTAGATCGAACTTAGTTTGTCAGTGTCCGTTCTAAAATTTACATTGTTTTTGTAGAAATTAATAAAGACCATTTCTGAGATTAATCTCTTTTTTAAATTATATTCTACATCTAGAATTTTAGGGCTGTCAAAATTAAAAGTATGCCCTGTTGTGACGTGATGGCATGTAAGACCTGTGTCACTAGCTTTAGTACTACAATCATACTTATGGTTTTTGATTCTATTTTTTAATTTTTGTTTTGTTTGTCCTATGTAGTAAAGATTACAATTATTACAATTAATTTTGTATATTACAGATGATTTTTCTAATAAGTTTGTTTTATTCTTTAATTTGGTGTAGATTGTATTATAAATAGTATTATGGTTGTAGAGAACAATTTTGATGTTATCAGATTTTTTTATTATATTAATAATACTACGACTTAAACCCGGTATGTTTATTAATCTTTTGTAGTGTATGATAGGTTGTGATAGGTTAGACCTATAAATATTATCACTGAATTGTACTTGTTGATTGGATTTTAAAATTCTTAATAAGAGAAAATGGATAATTATTATTTTTTAGTATTTTCGTAAATAAGTGAATGTTTTTAGTGTGGAATTGACTGCTACTAAGTTTAAGAATTTTATTTTTCATTGTTTTAATTAAATTAATTTTTTGGTTGTGTGGATGTTTTGAAAAATAATTTAGAATTCTATTAGATGCCGTTGGTTTTGTATACCAGTCTGTTAATATGTTATTATGTTTTGTATTGTTGATTAGAAGTAGGTCTAAAAATGGGATGCAACCATTATTTTCGACTTCGTAAGTAAATTTTAAATGTGTGTTATAACTGTTGAAAACAGTTAATGTTTCATTTACTAAACTTTGGGGGATGCATGCAATAATATCATCAACATACACATACATAAAGATGGGGTTAAACGTTAGATTTGAGTGTACAAACGTTAATAGATCATCCATTACTATGTTCGCTAGTATCGTAAAATCGTAACAACAAAATTAGTAAAATGTTGTTTAACAATGGACACATTAACTTATGTTTATACAAAAAACTAACCACATACACAAGTACACCTCCAAAACTTTATGGTTTAGTCAAAATACACAAAGATAATAATCCAATTAGACCTATAGTTTCGTGTATCAATTCACCCACATACGAACTATCAAAGTTTGTTTCAAATATATTAAACAACATTTCTTTTCTATTTAGCTATAATTTAAAAAATTCATATCAATTGTTGGATAAAATCAATAATGTAACAGTACCTACAGGCTACATACTCGTTTCGTTTGATGTCATTGCTTTATTTACCAACATTACAAAAGAATTAGTTGTTAGCGTAATTATTAAGCATTGGTTTCACATAAGCAGTTTTACCACACTAGATATGAGTGAGTTTATTCCAATCATTGAGTTTTTATTTATGTAATTCCTACAAATTTTTGGAACAGCTATGGAAAATCCTACATCCCCAATACTAGCGAACATAGTAATGGATGATTTATTAACGTTTGTACACTCAAAACTAACGTTTAATCTTTTGTATGTGTATGTTGATGATACTATTGCATGCATCTCCCAAAGTTTAGTAAATGAAACATTAACTGTTTTTAACAGTTATAACACACATTTAAAAATTTACTTACGAAGTCGAAAATAATGGTTGCATCCCATTTTTAGACCTACTTCTAATCAACAATACAAAACATAATAACATATTAACAGACTGGTATACAAAACCAACGGCATCTAATAGAATTCTAAATTATTTTTCAAAACATCCACACAACCAAAAAATTAATTTAATTAAAACAATGAAAAATAAAATTCTTAAACTTAGTAGCAGTCAATTCCACACTAAAAACATTCACTTATTTACGAAAATACTAAAAAATAATAATTATCCATTTTCTCTTATTAAAAAAATTTTAAAATCCAATCAACAAGTACAATTCAGTGATAATATTTATAGGTCTAACCTATCACAACCTATCATACACTACAAAAGATTAATAAACATACCGGGTTTAAGTCGTAGTATTATTAATATAATAAAAAAATCTGATAACATCAAAATTGTTCTCTACAACCATAATACTATTTATAATACAATCTACACCAAATTAAAGAATAAAACAAACTTATTAGAAAAATCATCTGTAATATACAAAATTAATTGTAATAATTGTAATCTTTACTACATAGGACAAACAAAACAAAAATTAAAAAATAGAATCAAAAACCATAAGTATGATTGTAGTACTAAAGCTAGTGACACAGGTCTTACATGCCATCACGTCACAACAGGGCATACTTTTAATTTTGACAGCCCTAAAATTCTAGATGTAGAATATAATTTAAAAAGAGATTAATCTCAGAAATGGTCTTTATTAATTTCTACAAAAACAATGTAAATTTTAGAACGGACACTGACAAACTAAGTTCGATCCACAATAACATTATTAGTAAAATTAAAAATTAATATACTACTATAACTTATAAAATTATTAATAATTTCCATAATACATCAAAAATTAAAATTTTGCAGTGTATTAAAATGGCATGTTAATATTGATAACCGTTAACAATTTCTTACTTATCTATCAAGGTTTCAATAATTTTATTTCATTATTTATAAGTGTACGCCACGATTTTGTTTGTTATGTATATAATTTATATGTTAAAAAATTGTATTCTTATTAATTGGGGTAAAACCAACCACTAATTTGTTGGTAAGTTTTCTTAATTGGTTTTATTTTATTTTATTGCTTTATATTATCTTATTATTATATTTAGTAATACTGTAGTTGCATTAAGGTACTTTTATTGAATATGTGTGATTTTAATTTTTTTTTCGATTTGGTTTTCTAGTCACCTTTGTTCATATTAATGTAAAATACGATTTTTTAATTGTTAATGATAGATTTTAATGTTATAACTATTGTATTGATGTGTAATATGTATTACTGATTGTTGATGTTTTAAATTATATAGACTGGCCTGAAGAAGTTGAGCACTAAAGCCAACGAAACGTCGCCTTAACAACATACGAGGTTGATTTTATTTTTGCCGTCCCTCCACCTTGAAGGATCCTATCAATTGAATAGGAAAAAATTTTCAACTAATTAAACATTTTAGGAGGATCTTAAAACTGTATTTTAAGAAATATTAAGTTAAGTACTTGCAACATAACGTTTCAAAACCACGAAGAAGTGGTTGGCTATTATTGGCCTACTGGAGTTGGATATCGTCAATTGGTTTGAGAAAATTAGTTAAATATATCCTTGTATAGAAGAAACGGATTATGTAAAAATTTTAGAAGACGTAATGATCCCATTAACTCTTTATCCTGTGCTACACCACATCGTATTTGTTCAAGATAATAGCTCTGCTCGCTAATCACAAATAGTAAGAAATTGGTTTGACAACAATCCTTGATATAACTAAAATTAACTGATTTGTTAAGTAATAATCATTTAAACCCAATTGAGAATATACGAAGTATTATGATTCGACAATATTTTGGAAATAACATAAGCAATATATGTAATTATTCGCTTGACAGCAATGATAGACGAACACGTAGTTCAAGTTCGGAAAGAAGATTCAATATTTGTATAAATTTAGTGAATTTGATGTTAACGCGCTTACAAAATTGCATTGTGAATAATGGTCTTTAGACAAAATATTAGTTTTATTTATTTAATTTGTATATATTTAGTTATCGTTTTTTATTGTTTATTGATTGTATTTGAATTATATTTTTTTTCATTTATTATATTGTTTTACTTTATATTATAAACAAACTTAATTGAATAATGACAGAATATTAAATGCATTATGTATAATTTTGTTGTTCACGATTGATAATATCAAAATAATAAATGCTATGGTATTCTAATAGCTTATTTTAATCACATCTTAAAAAATTTAATTAAAAATTAATTAAGCTATACATATTTGTGCTGCGATTTTCCTACTTAAATTTACACTAGTAATTATTAGAAACCAAAAATTATGTATTCTAACGATTAGACTAAGATGTAAACAAATGAACAGAACTGATTAATTTCATAGTTGTTTTACAGAAAACATTCCTTTTGATAAAATTACTACACAAACATGAACAGAAAATTGCCTTTTGTTACCATATTTTTTTAACCGCATAATGATTTAGAAACCAATTTACTATAACTACAAAAATAATTTCTTTTTCTGTTTGAGTAAATACAATTCAAGAATGAATCATACTTGCCGTAACGATCTAGTTATCGCATCTTAAAAAAATTAGTTAAACAATGATAATACGATTGTTGTGTTTATATTTTAGTAATTTTACAGTATCTAATAATTACACCAAAATATGTATGCAAATAGACAAAAATTAATATTTTTATAAATGTTTTACAAGAAAATATTTTTTTTAATAAAATTAGTGAACAAAAGTAAACATATGATTGTTATCATATTCTTTTAAAAACACAATAAAAATTATTGCTATTACTATAATTACAAACAATTACTTTGTTTTTGTGTTAGAATAATTGGTATTACAGGCAATTCATATTCATAAAATTGCTATTCCAATTAAAATATCCGAAAAGAAGAGTCAAATAAACTCAAACAATTTTTCAACCATAACACCATTTTTAAATTAATTTTTATTTAATAATTGCCATAATCTTAATTTTGCCTTTTTCTTTAAAAAAAAATATTGTAACTTTTATTTATTTTTATTATTTGTATAAAAAGCAAAAAGTAAAAGTAAGTAAGTAAGTAAGCCTTAACCCACAGGTTTTTTTTAACGTTTATAAGACAGAAGTACATTTAATGGAAATTTATTCATTGGTTGAAAATCGTTCATTAATGTTGTTATTGACGATATATTTCTGATACATTATTATACGTTGATATTGCTTTTAGTAGAAGATCGACGGAAAATATATGTTTTTAATCATTAGCTATTATTAACCCTATAAACTATTGCAATGACAAAAATAGTAATTATTCTCAGAAAAAAATTAATTATTACGTTAAAACGTAAATATGTAAAAAAAAGAATATTATTAGCAGCTCTTTAAAAACATTCTAAAACAATAAAAAAATCAATCCCACTTTATTTAATTTATATGCATGCTATTAAGAAGGAACAACTAACGCAGAATTTGAACATTACATGCTTCTGACTGCATCATTATAAACGCAACAGAGAACTAATTACATACTGTTGTTAGACGTATTTTTATATTTCAATTCAAAAGATTCGGAATTCAACATAAAACAGTAGTCGGCAAGCATGTCGCTATTCAATGTACACTGGTTTAGTTTTTCAGTGGTGCAAATGTTTTGATAAAAATCTTTTTATTTGCTCATTACTGACATCATTAAGATTCTGGGGAGTCGCAGGAAACAAGTTAGGATAAGTAATTCTATCTATATTTTTGCTAAAAAAACTTAAAGATATAAGCGCACCAAAAGTAACTACCTGTCATTTTGTTTATACTAAAGAATAGGTGTATCAAATGGTATCGCAATTTTTATTATCATTTAGTGCGTCGTTTGTGCTGGTTTGTGCCTTCATCAGTTCTTCAGCAAAACTTCTATTGACAGAGTTATGCCAATTTTTGAATGCACTGATAGCTTCACACCTCGCTAACAGCACAAATGTTGGGACCTAGTACAACGCTTAGTGCCTTGCTTCTACCGGTTTGTGTCGTTATCAGTTTTTCAACAAAACTTCAATTGACAGAATTTTGGCAATTTTTGAATGCACTGCTAACTTCACACCTCACTAACGGCACAAATGTCGGGACGTAGTGCAAGGGTTAGTGTCTCGTTTGTGCCGTTATCAGTTTTGGAAATGTTTGGGTGCACTGCTTACGCACCTTTTTAGTAAAGAAAGTTTCTCTTGAGAACTATTTAAACTTATCAACAAATTTACTACTTCTCTGTAAAAAAAATCGTTGTATAATTTAAAAAAAGTTTTCAAATGAAACTTTCTTTGCTAAGAAAGCGCGTTTGCTTGTTTATTATTTTTTATTTTTAGTCTTTTTGTAATATTTAATATTTTTGAGGAAGTAGTTTTACTTTTTTCGAAAATATGTAGAAAATTTTAACCTACGGATTGAGAGTTAAAAACATTTATATAGATTGCCTATAAACTTTACCCCTTTGAATTACAGAATTTATTCCACTTATGTCATCACCAAACTCGGTTAAATTTATTCGCAGGTTAAAACAATCGTATCTAAGGATTAACTATAGCAAATAATTTTTATCCTGCAAATAAATTTAATTGAGTTTGATAAAACTGTTCATTACAGTATCCGCAGAGTATATTAAAATATAATTAGTAAAAGCTTTTCAATATGTTAACAAAAGTATATTTTTTGCGTATATACCAACAATACAGAAAATGCTTTATAAAAAACGTCTTTAAAAAATATAGAATTCATATGTAATGACTTATTCTGTGGTCGATTTCTGTTGTAATTGGTGTACCAGCATTTACGATATGAATTACTGCTTTCAGGTGATATAAATTTCTATTAATGGGAATGTTGTTAAGTGTAGAAACACCACAATCGCAAGCATCAATAAATAGATGGCCAGAAGTTGTTGTGTTTACTTGTGCTTGTTGGTTACAAAAACATTTACTTCTTATATCTATACACAATTATTTAAAACTTCTTTTAAGTTGTGAAAAGAACATTATTGGCACACACTGACTGGGTACTACTATTTTGAACATCTAGTAACCGTTCTATAATTAAAGTTACGTTACAACTGCAGTCTATTTTTTGTTTGTTGTGATTTAAAATTAGTTGACTCTTTAGTTAATAAGCAGAGTTTGTAGCTACTCTTTTGAATAATACAATGACTATTTCTCGAGCAGTGCTATCATTGGAGGTAATTGTATCGTTGATATACTTTTTATAACTTACGCTATCACAATAAGCACCAGTAAATGCCTGCAGTATAGAATCAATCGCACAAGTATTAGTTATCATAATCTTTTCTTTATTAATTGTCAGTGGCTTTTCTGCCGTTTTTTAATAAGCCTAATTGAATTTTTGGCCTTCTTTGACAAACAAAATTCCAGGGATTGGCCTTCCGTAGAAAAGCATTTTTTTTTATACAAACATTTTTTCTCGGCTAATCCGTGTCAATTTTCAGACTGGTGCAGTTCATCTGAAAGCAAAATTCTGTTTTTAGAATATATGTAGTTTTTGTGGCTCTGTTGAATTTTAACTATGCGATCTTTTTACTGTTATTACAAATTACTCAAAGGAATAATAGTAAATAGGTTTATAAACAAGAAAAAGAGGTGTTATAAAAACCAATGTAAAAGGTTTGACAATAGTGAAAGCTTTAATAAATTGTTGTATCAAAAGATAATTTGATGTATGTTATTAAAAAAATCAAAATATTTTACTCGCCACCAAAGCTTGGGTGTATCTCGCATGCGCCTGTATTTAATGTAACTGCCGAGTTATCCTGATCTTCTGTTTTATTGTCTTTATTGCATATTGTATCTAGAAATTCATTACTAAAGTGATATTATTTTTTATAAAGTGCGTACTTTAATGATTGACCGGTGTTTGAATTTGCCGCGTCGTCATTCTAGTAACTATAATCAAACAATGTTGGTTCGTTGACGAATAAGCAAGCGGCAAATTCAAACACCAGACAATCATTAAAATACACACTGTATAATTAGTTATTATAGATTAAATTGGATTTTCCAATTACCATCATTGCTTGAATAGACTCATAATAGATAAGAAATAAATTGTCAATTTGTAGGGTAGTGTATTGCTATTATTCTATTCTTCAAATTGTTGAAATAACTTTCAACACTTGATGAAGATCTGGTAGTGTGAGAACAGTTGTAAAATGTTTTCATTACTCCAGATCATAACACTAATGCTCTTAAATGGCGTCTTAAATTTGTACACAATTTTGGTCGATAGTGATAATTTTCAGCATCACTTTTAAAACTGCACAGTTTTAAACATTCTTTACGTAAAGCGTCGTAACACATTTGAACTGAAAAGTCTTAATTTTATATTTGTTCATCTGTATTCTCTATGTTGTGAGATTTTTAATTTATAATGTCTTTTATCACTTAAAAACATTCAGCTCTAACAATTTGTACCAAAACTCTTATATAAAAGTCTCGAAGTAGTTTTGGCTTTTTTAATGAATTCCAACGACATACAGTTTTAATAGTATGAGCATAATCTATTGTAATGAATGTATTTAGGGAATCACAAGCTTGTCCAGTTAATAATTTCCACAATCTATCTAAATACTGTTGAAGGGTCATGTTTGCAAACAACTATGAGACTGCACCAAGTAAAGTAAGAGATTGGTCTCCCACCACAGTTTTAGGTTTTTCTGCACCAAGACGTAACTAGTTATGTAACCAAAAAACAATAGAATTTGTGTTTTGTGCTTCGGATAGCAATTAAGTTACTGCTATTTGTCTTCCTTTGACTCCCATGTGAATAACTCCAGAAGAAAGAAAAATATGCTCAGATAAAATGTCGTGTGGTCTTATAAGTTTTTTACTAGTGAACCTGTTGGATCAATGACTAATAAAGAATCGCTATTGTTTTTAAAATAGCTGTTATAAATTTAGAATTGTTCTAAACAGCAATATTGTAGCATAAACTTATCTATAGTAACGTATTTTAATATATTTTCAAGCCATTAAGTTTTCTAAGAGACTTTTGTCTTTACCTAATACAGACAGTTTCTAATTCATAAATTCTTTTTTGCACAATTAAGCTGTACATAGTTCTAATATTGCAGTTATTGTTGTTTGTTTCTGATACACAAATAATTTTGAGTTACATTCTGAGCAGTAGCCATTAATTGTTAAATAATATTTTCTTATATTTGATACACGGTGGTTCTTAAACATCCACAAACAGCACTTTTCGTCTAATTTACACAATTCTTTATTTATAACTGATGTCCAACCAGTTTGTAATTTTAAAATTAATCTATCTTTTTGTTTTATTAAAATAGATCTAATCTAAACACAAATACTTTGTGTAATTATTAATTTATATTTTGCACAATTTTTGAAAGTTTTATTTACATTGTTGTCATAATAATCTTTACTTTCAGATTTAGATTTACTGTCTTCTTTTATATAATGTTCAACACCAAAAAATTGTATCTATATACAGCTGTATAAATAGCTTTAGGAGAAACCTTGTTTCTCAATAATTGTGATAAGTTCTTCCATACTATTGTGACGCTTACTCCGGATTGACTGCTTAGCTGTAATAAAAAGCTAGTAGACGGAACGGTTCTCGGGCGCCAGATTTGTTCGAGGAGTTTACTCTCCTGTTCGACGACACTGTCCGGGTAACTACACTGAAGACACGGTTGTCCAGAGCTTTAAACGGACCTAAAAGCGAAGCGAGGCAACGGAAATAAAATACACGGAAATCCCTTTTTACATTTATTTG
Organism: Aquatica leii; assembly: GCA_035610365.1. Taxonomy (NCBI): domain Eukaryota; kingdom Metazoa; phylum Arthropoda; class Insecta; order Coleoptera; family Lampyridae; genus Aquatica; species Aquatica leii. The sequence continues at coordinate 65,754,556 of CM069432.1, forward strand.
TTAACGAATACGGATAACTAAATTAAAATAATTCAATCCTAATAATAATAATTAAACAACGGTTTCCTTAATAATAACAAAAAAATAAATCAAACATACTACTAAAACTAAATAACGTTCTATAATTGTTAATATAAGTAACGGTTCGTTACACTATCGCAGAAGGTTTATTTAAATTAGGTAGTACATCTTCTCTGTTTTCAAATAAATATATAAAGTATAATCAGAAGCTTTTTATAATTTTCATTCAAAAAATTTAAAACTATAAAATTGTAAATTTAAAATAATTTTAGTTGCTTAAATGTTTACTTTTAGTTCGTTACGCTCTGCGTTCTAAACAGTTTGAAGTTACTACAGCGCTATGCTGAAACACATTTAATTTTTTAACTTATTTTCAATCTACTACACTTTTATAAAAACACTATGAAATACATGTATTTAGTTTTTCCTAGTAAATTTGTTTATAAAATGCAAAATTTAATGTTTTACCTTTTAAATTGCTTATTAATAAAATTATGTATAAGGTGACAAATTGTTTTTAATTTTACATAAAAAAACAATTTAAATTTTTGTTATATTAGAAAGTGTTGTGTGGCAACACAAGATTTATAAAATTAAATTATTTCCTGTTAATTGTAACAAAGAATCTAAAAGTAAAATAATAAAATCAAATTTTGTAAAATCATTTATTATATTAACACTGAAACATAGTAAATAATCAAATACAACTTGAGTATAATTTTGTAGTTTTACTGACGACCCATTTCAACAGACTACATTTCTTACAAATATCGCAATTGTTTTTAGTTTATTCAAGTACTATTTAGTTTATCGTTGCTCCTGCTTGTTTTTTGCTCTATCTTGTTGTTGCATAATAAATATTCTTGTAGTTAAGTATTTATCAACAAGTTTTAAAATATATTTTTGACAACTTATGTTTTTATTAGTAGGTACACAAATTGTAAACTACCTATAATTCTATCCTTGCAAAGTCAAGTATAATGAAAGATACTATTTTTTGAAATACAACTTTGTTGTATAAATTTAAGCCATTTGGTCCAAAACATTTACTCCATATTAGGAATTGTTGTAAAATTTTACTGTTACTGGTATTTTGGTTCTATCATTAATTGATAGACTTTAGATATTCATTACCAAAACTGGAGCGTGTTGATGTAACCAAAGTTGTCAACATTTTGTCTACTCTTGTAAAGGGCTTCATCAGAGTGTAAACAAACAAAAAAAATGAAAAAATAAACAATGTTAATAAATATTTCCCTTTTTAAATAAATTTTGTTGTTGCAAATTGAATAACTCAGTTTGACTGATTCGATTACTTAACCTGTCACAGATGTAAATTTCAGTAATAATTGTAAAGTTTTTAAACAACGCATTAAAAATTTTTCTTTTTTATAACAAGCAAAAAAAACTCAAAGAAATTAAAATGAGTAGTATTTAGTTGCAAATAAATAAAATAGTTAATCTAAATACCAATTTTTTTTATTCCATACCTACTGTCAAAACTAATGCAATAACTTCCGCACAGCTCTAAATAATTTTGTTTTCAAATTTCAGTTTTTTAATTGTGGTGCAAAGAATATTTGTTCAAGCTTTATAAATTATGTTTTCATATTTCATTATTCTGTACGTTAATGACACTGCCCTGTAGAGAAATGACATTGATCATAAAGAAGGCACAACGTTACCTAATCGCTAACAAACATATAATGTGTCATATTATCTGTTAGTCGTAAAAAATTGTAAAATATTTGCCAATATAACCCTAACAAAATAAAGGTTTAAATATTTTAATAAAATGTCACGGTCAGCATACTTGCCTGAAATCCTTATTTAATTAATTTTATAAAAATCATTAATTATAATTTTAGGTTCAGTTTTAACTTTTTACCTTTTTACCTTTACCTGTTTTTGCAACTATAAATTTTGTTTAACGTTCTTAAAACGTTGAAGCAAGAACGGTAGTTTAACATAAACGTTTTGTTTAATTCATTTAGGACTTTTCTACTCAAAGCATATTATTTTATTTTGTTGTTTCCTAATTCGCGATAACTTGTTTTTGTATATTACTGTAGTTCTCAGTGGTATTACTAGAACTACATAAAAAAGGGTAATTGGTAATTGTCCGATTGCTCATTGGGTTCTAAACGATACTGAAGTATTGAAATGAAGTGCTTGGTTCTGCAATCTTCAACTTGCGTCCTTGTCCTTTTTTTTTAGTAAAATATTGGTATACAGAGTGAGATACTTTAGAACCACATCAAATTGTGATTTTTAGTTAACCTTTATCATTTTATAGTTGCTAGTACCTCTTTTTTAAGCAGTTCTGAAAGGATAGATTCTAAAGTTATATTATATATTATTTTTTGCAATCAATTCAAAAGTTTTCTATTTTATAGTAGTTTTATTTTTGTGTTTTTCGTCGATCTTTGTTTCTTTTTTTTGCAAGATAGTCTTCTGCAAAGCATTTCCTGATGGTATTAGTGAAGAGAGGTTGCCAAGGTTTGCTGGGGCCATTTAACACAACACCTTATCGCACACCGTCTCTATTGTGCTAGCTGGAGTTCTTGCCCGACTGATGACATCCGTGATTCTAATAAAGCGTACACTATTAATACATTTGTCTTTTATTAACCATAATCGCAATACAGTATCATCTTTGTATTTTATTTTGTTTATCATGGTATTCCTTCGTTTAATAATGTGTCATGTTAACGAACGCGATTTATTCAAATAATTTAAAATAAAAAAACCTTTGTGTTTAGTCTAAAATTAAATTATGCCTTGTCGTCACTGTATCAATAACAATTTTATCATGTTACTTATATGTTAAAAAATAATTTTGGATGTATATTAAAACTATTTCGGATGCTTCAAATGCGATGATTTTTGAACGTTTTCTCATAAAGGTTGCGTGATTTTTGTGATATTAAATTAATCAATTTTTTTAAGTAAATTAAGGGCACAGCACTACTATTTGCTTCTACATCGCGTAATTTATAAAACTTCCGATAAGAATATTAATGTTGCAGTACAAATACAGAATAAAAACAACTTTCAAATGTAAAACAAATGCTATCAATGTTAGTGCTAGAACCTTCACGGTATATAATTTTTATAAAATATAATTACTTATTAATTCAGTTAAACGTATAATGTATGCATTGTTTTAAAATATTTAAAACCAACAAAATAAAAAAGATAGACATCTTAAACTTGTGTTGTAGAAATCAGCTCGCGGAAGAATCATGCTTGATAAAACTTGTTTTTTAAAAATGCTATTTAAACGTACTAATAAGCGTTAATATAAAAATGATTAAGAGTTAATTATTAATATTTGATAAACGTTCTTTCTAAAACCACCATTACAAAATCCTAATTAAAAAATAAATAAAATTAATTTCTTTAATTTTTTACTTTATTCTTTGCAATTTGCTAAATTGTATTCTTAAATAGGTTTTGTTTGAAAAAGAATTTTTATCTTGTATTATAATACGATTTCACGGTTCTTTAAAACTTGTAAAGTTTTTCTTTGTAATTATAAGCGCATATTTAGCCTTTTCATTATACCATCTTTTCAAATTAAAAAAATGTTTTCTTTTATAATTTTTTTTTCTAAGTTAAGTGTGATGTGTTTTGATCCAATCAACTGCACAAGATTTGTATTTACTTTATGAATCCACGTATAAGTATTCGTGTGTGTATTTTATAATTTTTTTTTATGATATATTTACAATAAAAACGTTTTACTGGACTAAGGTATTTAATACAACAATTAATTAATTAACTAATATATAATGATTAATTACTTAGTATAGACAAATTGTTACTGATAAAAGAAATTGATATTTTTTAATATTAAACGTTTAAAAAACTAAAATAGAATGTACGTTAATAATTTTTTATGGTATAAAAGTATTACTCATAACTAATAATTGAAACTATAAATATAATGTTAAATATAAATGTTTAGTATTTTAATTTTAATTATCTTGATTAGTTAAGTATCTAGTTGTTAATTTAATAAAATGTTAATGCAAACATTATTTAAAAAATTATCATCAGTTTAATGTAATAATTTAAAATGTTAACAAATGTAACTAATTAAATAGTATCAAATAAATTACTTAATTATTATTTACGTTTTCTTAAAAAGTATCCATTTATTTGTTGTTTTTTAACTTTATTATGTTTTATAGGTAGATGACGTAATAAATACAGAACAGCAATTATAAATTTGTGTGCCAGCACATTTGCTGATAGATTTACGTGTCAGCAGTTGCAGGTTTTTGTATTCAAGATTTGTTTCTAAAAATTGATTTAATCAACAAGAAGATTTATTTACCTACTGATAACACTTGGATGTTGACTCCACAGCAATACCAATACTTTATAAACATGAATAAAGTAAAATGGATTTTGATTGTTTTTTCAAATGCAGATACAGCTATATATTTAAATTTAAAGAAAAAACTCATTAAACTCGCAACTTTTAAAATGGATACTTCACAAAATTAGAATCCGACATTGACATATTGTAAAGTTCTACCAACCTTCTTGTCTTTTTTTGTCGATACCTTTGATTGATTGCAAATTTGATTTTAGATTAGGTTTTACTGAAGAAAAACAATATTTTTAATTTTTATAACCCACAATGCATAAATATTTCGTATGTTAATATTTACATAGTTTATGCGAAAATTCAATCTCCAAGCTACACTTTTATCTAAAAGTATTTCAGCACTAAATTCGAATGTTTTATAAGTTGTAACTTTTTGTTATTATTCAGCTCCGTTTTAATCTAGCATCGTTATTTTAAACGACAAGGTTAGTTGGCCATCAACTTTTTAAAAGCTATATTGAGTTGCTAAAAATTTAACGACAAACATTTTTTAAACGTAATGACAATGCGGCAATAGGTTTTATAAATGTTAAAACACATATTTTATTGAAAAATTAAAAAATGTAATAATATACAGCTTTTATTTAAAAAAACACAACTTTAATATTTTAGTGCCTTTGAAACACTCTGTATACTATAAACATAATTTTAAAAAGTAACCAGATTATAGTCTATAATCTCAAAAGTAAAACTATTTGAAAGTCACTTATTTTGGTAGCAATATTTTGTGCCGTATAGTGTGAATAACCCTGTATATTATAATAAATAAATTTTTTTTTATACTGTTAAATTATTTTATTGAGTTCATTGTGCTGTGTTTTGGTTTTAGTAAAGTTAGTTACATTTATAATTGCGTAATTAGTTTAAATAAATTAAGTAAAGCTTGCAACAATTAGATTAACCACGTCGTATTTTTTTTAATAAAACAAAATCTGCGTGTATACGTATATGTAACTAAAAATTGACATTTTTTTCTAAAAACAAAGAAAAAAACAAAATCAGCTTAAGCATGTTGTTATGTTAAACATTTTTATTGCTTATTGTTTTGTATAGACTATGCATGTTTATTTTAAATTTAGTTAGTAATATTGAAATTTTCTCTTTCTTCCGGTAAAATTAGACCGATTAAAATTTTTCACGCAAACTGCAAAGAAGACGCATGTAAAACATTTAAAATCATTGCCACCCACTTGTTTTACAGTGTATATCAAATATAAAATCAATTTATGCTTGTAGAAAAAATTGTTGAGGTATGATGCACATTTACGTTTTGCAATTAGCTTTACTTTTGTTTTGCTATTTATATAATCTAACACTATATTACAAGCTTTAGGTCTTACGAACTTTGCACAGTCAACTCACACAGTCGGAGATAGGGGAGGTTCAAGGAAATTATACTTAAGGGCGCCAGATCAATCCTAATTAACACTTCTGCCTCGATCACGACAGACGGTCCCAACTTGTAACTAATTTTGAAGTTCGTAATCCTTGTTACTCTGATGTTCGGGTAGCAACAATTAAAAGAGGAAGGTATATTACCATAAAAAAAAGATTAACAAGTATAACAACTTTAATGTAGTAACGTAGAAGATTAACAGGAATATATGCTCACTTCATAAATGCTAGAAAGATTAACAGGTATAAAAACTTGAATTTAGCAACGTAGCAAATTATTAACAGAAGTACGTTGAATTTCTCAATTCATAAATACTAGAAAAACTAACAAGTATGATTAACAGGTGTAAAAACTTTGACTTAGCAACGTAAAAGATTTACAGGAGTATGTTTAATTTCTCGATTTATAAATGCCAGACATATATGCAACACACAAAGCATATAGTTAAATTACATCGAGTAGCGAAGTAGATTTTGTAATAAATATTGTTTGTCCACAGCATGCGATACACTCTAACTGATAATGGAAATTACCTTATTGGTATGTAAACAGTAAACGTAATTATAGGCATTGACAGTAATCAAAGTTCCGTGAATGACTTTTATGACAACGAAAAAAATATAATCAAACTGACTTACCCAAATCCAGTGCTTACTTGCATGAAGAAAACGTTTTTTCACCGGTAGCAGCCTAGCATAATTATTGAATATCAAATCGTGTCACACAATAACTCACGAAGATAGGAAACTACAAAATCAATAATGATAATACATTAAATGCGATATAAGAACCCGTTGTATCGAATGCTGTTGGTTGTAATTACGAACGCATTGCTCGTCGAAACCTCGTTTTTGTATGGGTACTATGCCCTTCCAAAAGCTTATACGTTCGGTAACGGTATTTATCAATCGTAATTATGCATCACTGTTCTTTGTTGAAGCGAACAGGTGATTGAAACGTGGCGAAACCGGCTATCAAATTAATACAGAAATTACGAAGGAATCTTAATAAACTGGAGACAAAATATCTTACCCTGTGCCGAACAAATTGTAATAAATTCGTAATTGGTTTATAAATTCGTACTCATCACAATGGATGCACTTAAAATCTTAGGAATCAGGTCAAGATTTTTGGACACCGACCGGCTTACGTAGTTGACAGCTTCAAAATGGCCTCTCAGTAACCAACAAGGTCGGCAGAGGGCGTCAAAACTAGAAACTAATTTTTAAGTCGACATACAGGGTACTCCGTTCTGAAAATTTCGCACGTAACAACTACCTACTAAATTATTTCGTCAATACGTGACTTCTCTGTAAGTCGAGTTTTTAACGTCTTCTTTCTTGAGAAAACTGGGAGAATTGTCGAGTTGTCACCGTTTTAGACATCCAATATGTCAGGCTTAGTATTTAAATATAACACGTTGTATTTGTAATACCACGGCGATATACTTATCTATTTATTTTTCAGTTGTTAGGAATGTTTCCACCGTTACTAGTACTAGCAACAAGTAGTAAACTGTAAGTAGCGTTTTTTGTTTATCACATTTTACTCTCAACCGTATGTACGGCGACTGAGTATATAATTGTTTTATTATCACAGGTAGTTTATATATTATTTAGCATTTAGGTTATTCAACCTCAGGGTTTGATTAGCTATGCGATTTTTTCAATTTATATTAATTTGATTTGTTAAACTTAAATTTCAACATCAATTTCTATACTTTCATTGTGCAATAGGTTCAGTATACTTATAATTGGATTTTTTAGTTAATGTTATATTGCATGTGCAAATAGTATTTGTTTTTATATTTTTACAGGCATCGATGTTAAAATAAATGTAAAAATAAAGATACTTTTAGTTGCTTTACACACTCCACTCTCAAATACTAGAACTGCCGTTGCTATTCTTTATTTTGGGTTAAATTTACAGGTAATTCATTGCACTTTAGTCAACGCTACAATTTACAATAAATTCATAAATCTTGTTACCTGCAAAATTTTTATAACGTAATACCCTGTATATTGAATTAAAATTAGATTCCGGTTTTGACGCATTTTGTCGATCTTTTCTTGTGACTGTCATTTTACGACGAAGTCGTTAAGCTGACAACTGCATAAAATGGCCTGTGTCGCTTAAAGAAAAATTTCGAATGACATCCTCTGTAATGGAAATCAAATTATAACTTTATTACGCTTTTAAAATAACTTAGTCGTCACAGGGTAAGATAGTTACATCCGTTTTGTTAAAATTCCTTTGTAATTTCTTCTTAATTTGATGGCCGTTCCACCACGTTTTGGCCCACATGTTTCTATTCAATAAAGAATAATGAGGGATTAATATCGACAAATACCTTCATGGGACGAGTATAACTCTATATATAAGGCCTACGGTTAAAACTAAAAAAACCGAAGACAAGGACTTTTCTTCGAGATCCTACTCATGCGGCAAACACCTGCGAAGCCAACTTTCATTGAATGTGTACAACAGTATTCGACAATCAGGTTACGTTATGTGTACTTTCTTTTAGCAATAATTAACAATTTTGTAGATCTTGATTTCGTGAGTCATTGTGTTGACACGATTTGCTACTTAAATTTATTTCAGGCTCACATGCCGGGAAAAACGTTTTCTTCGACCAAATAGGTACTAGATTGTGGATAAGTTTATTTAATTATTTTATCGCTGTCAGAAAAGTCACTCACGGAACTTTGGCTAGTTTTAATTCCGTAATTACTATCATTGTTTTAATACCATTAAGGTAATTTCATTAATTATTTTGTGTGTATCGCATGCTGTGTACAAAGAATATTTACTACGAAATTTTCTTTGCTGTTCGCTTCGACTTAACCTACATATGTATTGTGTGTTGCCGATACTGCTGGCATCTATGCACTGAGAATTAGATATACTCTTGTTAATAATCTACGTTACTAAATTAAAGTTTTTGTACCTGTTAATCTTTCTTTTATGGTAACATACCTTTCTCTTTTATTGTGGTTACCCGAACATCAGAGTAACAAGGATTACGAACCTAAAAATTCGTTACAAGCTTGGTCCGTCTGTCTTGATCAAAGCAGAAGTGTTAATTATAAATGATCTGGCGCCCTTACTTATTATTATCGTGAACCTCCCTTATCTCCGACTGTGTGAGTTGGCCGTGCAAGGTTCGTAAGACCTAAAGCTTGTAACAATCTACTATTGTGTTTTTACTGTTTGTAAAACAAAAAATGTAAAAGAAAGTGTTGTAAAATTAATACTAATCTATAACTACACAACAAACTACAGTTACCAATTTTTTAAAACAAATTACTTAATTAAATAATACATTACAATTTATTCTTGTTTTTACTGCATAAACTATTATCTATGTATTTTTTTAATAAAATAATAAAAGGTGACGTGACGAAATCTTGTTTAACGTAGTCCCGACAATTTTGACCTTGTGAAATAGAATAAAATCGATCATTTGGACGGCAAAAAAATGATTTTGTTAACTATGTGACATGGTAGTGAAGAGAGTTATAAAAGGTGGCATAACAGTAACTTGCCCAAAAACGCCAAAAAACCTTGACGTGGTCTTGCTTATGAGGTTTTGTTTTATTCACTGTCAAAATATTAGGCAAGCAGAACAGGATGTAAGAAAAAACTTCAATGTTGTATTTTAATAATTACCTAATAATTAAATTAATTGTATACATTAATTAATTAGTTGTATAAATTAATTGATCGAACAACATTAATCATAATCTTCTTCTGTCAAAGATAAAGTCTCGGTGGTTTTATATACTAGTCTATCTTGTAACCACATTTTTTGTAGTAGATGGTTGACATAAATACATTCTTTTTCTAATCTAATGCACTTACTTTTAAGAAAGCATTTTGTAGAAACTTTTTGATGTTGCTGTTGCTTTGCGACAATTTTTTTATTACAATAATTACTTTCAGTCGCAAACTTTATATCATTTGTAACCTTATGGATAGTGATGAACTTTGTAATGTTTTCCAAAGTTTAAAGAGAAGAATCAACACATGTATCAAAACTGAATAACAACATATTGAACATCGGTTAGAATATTGAAATAATTGTTTATTTTTTCTTTAAAAAAGAATTTAACAAATCATTTTCAGCACTTTAAACTTAACTCTTATAATATTAAAAATTAATTTAACTAATTAAAATATTGTAACTTACATAAAAATCTGAACTATTTAATATGCAATAAAAATTTTTAAATGAAAAAAAAATAAACAGTATTATCACAATAAATGTTTTGCTTTCTTTCCATATTTAAATACTGAATTTATACCCCGGCATGTTTTTAGAATAATATTACTAAAAGTTTTTTTCATAATTTAATAATAATAAATTTAAAATTATATAAATCATATCAATTTAAAATGTTGTATTGCGTATAAACGTAAAATGTATTTTTTAAACATTTTTTATAATGATTTGTTTTTGTAGCTTTACATGTGAATTTATATCTTTTATTAATACTGACATGTTGAACAATTCTATTTAAATAGATTCTGTAAATTATAATTTGAAATGCAGTTATTAGTTTGCATTAACTGTAAACCTGTATTTAATACCATTGCATTTGGTATGCACAAACAATATAAGCATCTCAACTACAGCCAATTGAGAAGCAATTGTGCAATTTAATCATGCAAATATCTTAGTTAGAATTAAATTATTCAAAAACTTATCTAAATCTAGTTCTACTTGAAGCAAAGCTAATGTTGTTTTGTTGTACTTTACTAAAAACCTATAATTTTATTGTATGTACGTAAAAATAAGTAAAAATGAAATAAATAATTTTAATTATAAAAAATACTATTATAAGTTTTTATTGAGCTATATTTGCTTCTTAAAAATATTTAAAAGTGCAAGTCAAATAAAAGAACAGTCTTTACATATTGCATTACTTTTATTTATTTAACTAAAAACAAACGTTTATAAAGTAAATTTTATCTACATATGTAGTAAGTTAGCAACGCTAAAATTGTACTAAAAATTAATGTTGCAATACATTCAATTTAAATAAATTAAGATATACATTTGTTTTAAAAACTTTTACTAACGTTTCTGTATATTATAGTTAATGTTAGTACGAATTTTAAATAACTCTTCTATATAAAAAGTTCTACTTGATTTTATAAAAGGAGATTTATGTATCTTTTAATTTTTCATACCAATTACTTAAAGAGAGTAATGGAAATTTAAACTGCAATTGTTTGACCACTAATTACGTTTTAATAGTGATAATATTTCTTTTGTAAATCGGAATGTTGACTTTAATTTAATCCGAATATATTGAGACTTTTCGGCTAAGTAGTAAAGTAGTTTTACATTTGGACATACAGTTTATCATTATTCGAGCTATGGATGGAACTTATTTTATTATAAATAACAATTCAAATTTTTTTAATTACTTAAGCAGAGAACATAAATAAATACAGAACTCGGCGAAGAAGAATTTAAAACTTAAGGGTACAATTTAAATACTTATTTGCAGGTAAGAAACACGTTCTTTGAACGCTTGAAACGGTGCTTATAAAAAATGGTTAATAACCTAGTTTTATCGCTGCAAATAATGTTTATAATGCCAATGTTGTCAAATTTAACTGGCCGTTCTGTTATAACGTAAGTTTGGTTGCCTATCTTAGAGATCGCGCTTAAAAGTGTCCAAAAACTTTTTTGAAGCAGTGTACAAAAACTCCGAAAGCTAAAGGTCTACTAATACTAAATCAATAATTAATGACGACAAAAAACAAAACTTTTACATTCTTTTGCATTATTAGAACAAAAATAATTTTAACTAAATTGTTATAATAAATCATTTTTAGTCAAATGTAAACTAAATATCTACATTTACCACAATGTTTTGCATTAATCGCATAACTACAAATGTTTTTACACTGACAAATTTACCTCAACTTTAAATTTTAGTTTTGTGCCTAACAGAAGTAAGTTACTAACAAAACGTTTTAAACTTTTGATGACGCCGTAGAAAATAAGAAAGTTATAGCTATAATACATTCTAGAATTTGCAAACTACGTCGTAAATTTTTAATAGATGTCATATCAACATATATATGTATTCTCAAAAATAAATGCAAAACTTAAAACAATTATGTAGTTTAAGTTTTTATTACACCATTAACAAAATTTTATTTTTTGAACAAATTAATAACTTTTTTGTTAAAATTATTTTTTATCAGCTAGATCTGTTCTTACAAATACAATTTTTATGTTATTGTAATTTTATTCTTATAAGTAAATACCGTAGTCAAAACGTTTTTTATTAAATTGTGTCTTAAAAGATTACATTAGCTAAGTCTCTGCGTATACTATTAGAATAATGCGCTTTTAGAATAAAAGCATCTTATTCAGTCATAAATAGCACATATTGTGTTACACTTTACAAACAGACATTAAAATACAACAATAATAATATTTTTTAAACAAAAATCTTCACATAGAAAATGTTTATTGCTTAATAAAATATTTTGCTGTTCTTAACAAACATCCAACTTCGTTTTAATTTAAAATTTCATCAACTTATCCGTTTGATCTTAAAGTTTTGACACTTCCTTATAAAAAAGTTTTAACCAGTAATCTAAAATTTTAAAATAACATTTCTTAATTATCAAGTTTGGTTTTTGTGATGTAATACAAATTCTAAAGCTTTGTTTTACTATAATAATTTTGTAAATTAAAAATACACATTTTTTTTAAAGCATTTCAAGCAATATGTAAATTAAAGAATTTTAGCTGCATTAAACATTAAATGCAGTTTTCCTGCAGTAATAATATGTAGAAGTAATAAACATTGCCACAACGTATTTGAACTAATTAAAATAGATCTGAAAAATAAATTAAACTAATCAAACATAAATTTTATTTATACTTATATTGAAATAAAAATTAAACAAAAAGAACATAAAAAGGTTATGTAAGTGCATTAAATTTCAGTATAAAATATTTTAACTTTAAATAATTTTAAAAAATTTTATTAAGTACTTTTTTCAATGTTGACTTATGATTTTGTTAGAGTAATAATAACAGAAATAAGTAATTTTAACTTTATATTTCTATCACAATTCGCGTTAGTACTGCTATTAAAAGCATTTATATCTTAATAAAAAATAATGTACATATTTATATAAAAAACAACCTAATAAACGCAGGCTTGGATATAGTAATGACAAACCGCACACTACATACCCTTAATCATGTATAAAGTAGAGCAATTTAACGAGAGCGCTACATCGATCCACGGCAAAAACTGTGTCAAATGTTAACATGCTTTTTGTGATATGAACTTTATCATTAATTTAAACATAAAGCTTTCCAACATAATACTATTTATGATAGGTAAACAACAAACTATTTCAAAATTAAGTTGATCCTACATAATAATCAAGATTGAACGATAGAGAAAGTTAAGTAAAATATTAAGTTAGGATTGATTACATTTAACCATTATATAATCAATTAATTATGCTTTAAAACAATATTGAACATTATTTAGATAAGGTTAATTTTTATTGTATTATGTGAGTATAAAATTTATATTTATTATTAATTATTTTTTGTCAAATTCTTATTCAAAGTATTGTATAAACTACCATAGGTCTATTGTCTAAATGTTTCTACTATTGCTTTATTGTCATAGTCAAAATAAAAAGCATATAGCGACATATTAGAAATGTTTAAGATGTGGCATACAAAAGAATGCTAAAAATTAACTGAGTAGAAAGAATAACAAATGAGGAAGTGTTTAAAGAAATAGAAAAAGAAAACACATTAAACGCAATCAAAACTAAAAAAAAATATATTTAGGCCACTTAAAACCAAGGTATAAATTAGTCTTACAAAACAGCATATAAGTAAAACTTCTAAATAGAGTTTGGTTTCAGCTTTATCAAACTTTTCAGAACTGCAACATCGTAAATACAAATAGCAATGATAGAATTGATTCTACGAAAATAGTACTTGTGTTTTAGATAATTCTTTGTACATGTTTTTTCTAAAATAGATAACTTTCTTACGGCTCTCTGTACTACTAGTTGTACTGTTAATAACATGATGTCTGTAACTTTTTTTTTATTTTAGTAGTTCTGATGTTATAGTTTTACAATTTTAGATCTTACAAAATATGTAAAAACTGTTAAAATAAGTGTATAGTTTTTACAGTCTTTAACTAAAAGCATAACCAAAAACTAAATTTGCATATTGATACTGTGCTAGTAGATATATTAGATATATAATATTTGTATTTACAAACTTTGTTAAATAGAAACTATAATATAATAGATAACTACAAAAATCTTGACATAGCAGTTATTAGAATGTTTAATTAGTATCATGAATACAAAACATTTAACTGTACACAAAAAAAAATGTTGACATATCAAAGTTTTGCATAAATTTCTTCGTTTTATGATGGATGTCGCTTTCTCTAATGAAAAACCAGCAATAACCCCATTTCTGAAATATCGTGATTAAATTTAAATGTGATTGCAAAAAAATGAACTATTAAAATTGCATTCAACAAAATCTCAAAAAAGACACTTCGTATCTATACTTCGTTTATAAAAATACAATAGTAAAGTAGCGTTGTTACCAATTTTATATTCTTCGGTCATATTGGTCATGGTTTTGTTTAAACACTAAATCAAGTTTATTATAATTGCAATTATTAATGGTTGTTGGTAACCTCAAAATTCTTCAGGTTAAACGGTCTTTTTAATCCTTTTGTACACCTCTGATTTATTTCTCCCTCGGCAGCTTTGTTTTGTCATTGAAGTTTAGAAGCTTATTCCACAGCGCTTTTTTCAACTCATGATCAGTTAGTTTTGATTTAACGAAATTGTTGAGCGTTGCATTTGATATGCTTTGCATATACACACATGCATATGTTTGTTAAGGCCACTGCACCTTTATTAGATCCGTGAGTTTCCTTAACTCTTGCTGACTCATGCTTGATAGTGCAATTTGAGTGTTCGATTGTGGCTCTGTAAGTAAAAGTTTTGTGTGCCTCATCTCTAAAGAGTTTTTCTATAGTTTTTTATGCTCCGCTACAAGTTTGCTGCGAATTGTTTCTATTTCGGTCTCGTAAAACGGTTCAGGTCCAACATATGTTCCTGTTGTGTTTTTTAGTTAGTGCGTACGCCATTAAGTTACCCTTTACATTCAAGTCTTTTTGGCACAACAAGATCTATTTATTTGCTTTCGTAAGCACGTCTATACTGTTTAAGTTGACATTAAAAAAATTTATCGGCAAGTACTCATTGAGTTATTTTAACAACTATTTACAAAGCTTACAAAAAAGAATCCTGCTAATTTGCTATCAAGTGGTGTCACACCTCAAATGTCAAAATGTTCTAAAGTTTGGTGGCACGGTCTTGCTTGGCTTATCAATCATAAATCTTCATGGCGTGAGTCCATTTCTAGAAATACTTCTAAATTTGAAAATTATAGTATAGGTAGTAGCTTTCCTGTTTTGTTTGGGATACCTCACACGCAACAGCCACAATTGGTACCCTATTTTTTTTGTAGCAAATTAACGATATCTTTTTTTTTCCTGTTTTGATTTTCCAATTTGTGCATCAAAAAATATTCTTTTGCAAACTTTTTTATCAGACAGTTTTTTAATTTAAATTAAATTAAATTAATTGATACTTACATTAATTTATGTACTGATACTTATTTATGTTAACAACACGTACGCGACGTATTTATGTTGTACTACCACTTGCATTTGATTTATTTATCTTAATACGCGTCAATCACTTATTTATTTTAGGCTGGCAAAATTTTCTCTATTCAATTCGAAAAACTGAACTATGTTTTCTGTGGCCGTTTTTATATATTTCTGTTATCTGTGTCGAAAATTTGCTACATACTTCGGTAAACGTTCTCGAAGTTGACAATAACTTCGAGAAAATTTTAATATTTAATTTTCCAAGAACATTGTTGGTCCGTGAATGCTATTTAAGGTCACCACATATTTGTCAGATGATTAGAAAATAAATTAGATTTAATCTAGTTTTTATACTGCCATATGTTTTTTTTGTCTTTTTAGAATAAGCTTATAGAAATGATGGTTTTGAATTACCATTATAACGTAAAACGGCATTGAGACTAGTTTTAAACAAGTCAATAAACTATTCTTTAGGGTTACATGAAGTAATTATTTAATTCAAAATCCTATTTACATTACCGCAGTAACAGAAATTTCTTGCAACTTTGTAAAAGAACTGAATTTGAAATGCAGTAACAAATGTTTCATTCCACGTAATAAAATTAACTTGATTTTTTATGATGTTTCTTTAATACAGAGTTTCTTGTAGTAGACTGTAAAAAATTCCATACATCGGAATCCCAAAATTTGTTTTTTGTTTAAACACAAACCCCGTATCAAATCAATTTGCAAAAAAAATTGAATGCATTGAAGTTTTTTTAACGCTTTGCTTACGGATGAAATACATTACTTTCTTTTTATTCCTTTTTGAAAACTTAATTTCTACAAGACAGAAGTAAAGAAAAGAGGGAGTAGGGGTAAGGGAAGAAATAATAAAGAGAGATAGTGACATCGAAAAACAAGAAAGATGGACAAAGATAAAAGAGAGCAGATATAATAGGAATTATAAAGATATCAAGAGTGAAGAGGTGCCAGAATATTTAAAGAATATAGTGAATAAAAGCAACAAAAAGAAAAAAATGATAGCACGGTTCAGATGTGGCAACGAGGAGTTAGGTAACAAATATTGGAAAAAAGAAGAAGAAAAGATGTGCATACTATGTGGAGAAGAGACGAAAGACCTTAACCACATGAGAGACAAATGCAGCGAATTAAGAGAAGAGGATATGAAAACAGAGGAAATCTTAGACGAAAACGGAAATGGAGCGGAGTTGATGGAAGAAGTATAAAGAAGGAGGAAAAAGTTAAGAGGAGAGAAGGGATAAGGAAATGTATTTAAAAAAAAAGGTAAATACAAGGTAAATATAGAATGTAAAATAACAAGTGTCTTGTTCACTCTAAATCATCGGCTTTTGTTACATAGCTTTACAACAATTCTTGTATTTGTTCCACTGAGTCAATCTGACCGCTCGCACGGTTTTTCATTCTTGAATATCATACATCAAGTTATTAAAACTGTTTCAAACTTTTTAAACTAAACAATAAATGAATAACTCCGTCAGCTGCAATTTTTATGTCTGGACATATTGATTACAGAAATGTCCACATAGTATATTTTGCAATGACAAATTTATTAAAACTCTCTACTTCTCCCTGGAATGCGTGAGGTTGTATCCTTTGTAGTTGTCGTTGCCTTTCTCAAAATAGCCGCGAACATGCTCAAGTTTGTTACAATACTATTTTAATTTCAAATTTTGCATACAAATATTATTCTAAAAATACTAAATTTTAGATTGTTAAGTCAAATATAAAAAAATATGTGAGCTAGTGTTTATTAATCAGTCGAGTTTTCTCTACTATAAATGTTATGCTTAATCATTATATTTTGTTAATGTTTAGTATATTTTAATGTATTTAAAGTAGTTATTTAATTATTCGTGTATTCATAATCAATATTGCATCATAATATCTTAGTTTCACTAAATTTCAGTTTAAGTTTTTGCAAAATTCTAAAAGTTTTTAAAAATACTATACATTTGATCTTATGTTTTTAAAAAGGATACAAATGGGTACTATAAACAATGATTGATCAACATTAAAAATTATTTTTCTTGAAATCACAGTATTATAACTATAATTAAAACTAAACTAAAGTGAAAAGTTAATCAACACAAAAACACATTTATGCAAAATCCCGCTCCTTTGGCCGGGATTAGACTACAGTAGCGTATAATCACGCGTTCCAGTTTTTGTAATGTGCAATTGTTTATTTAAAAAAATTAATAGGTACTTCTGAAAAGTAATACATTTGCGATGAAAGTACATTCTTAGATAACTTGTAAACAAATTTGTTCAAAACATCTTTTCACCTAAATCGCCACTTTTTCAAACATATCGCGTATTTTGTAGATAAGATAAGCACATCCATCATCATAAATTTGTTTTGACAAACATGTCTTTATTACCAAAAAACTTTTGATAAGTACGTTACACCGCTAACAGATATGTTGATACTACATTAATTGCACGAGAAATGATTGACGTTTCCAATTTTACGTGAGATAAGTATCTATATCTATAGTATATTTTTTGTTTAAAACTTTGTTAATTTTGTTACTGATGTGTAAAATATCAGATTCTGACATATTCAGTTGACATGAATTATGTATGTAACATCAATTATTCATTACAAGTAAAGCAATACATAAAATAAATAACATTACTATTTTACTGAATATGTCACTTGCAGGTAAAAAAAGTGTTGTGTTGTCAAGTATATAATCCGCATCATGTGCTTTAGTTCCATCAATTTATAATTAATTCTTTTTAATTATTTTGTTTTTGTATAATTTATTATTTGTTATAAATATTATTAATGTAAATTTATATACACACATAAATGTATATTTAATTATTTGTTAAAAACACAGATATATCAGTCTAAAAATATATGATTTTAATTTTGTTTTTATCTAAAAAAACATTTAAACTTTAGTCAATATGTTTAGTATTACATTTTTCTATGTAAAAATTCAAAAATATTAAAACGCAAAAGTATTTGTGTTAACAAGCATATAATAATAACACGATAACATTATTGATTCAATTACAGCAAAATATAGTTTGAAAATAGACATTACAACTTCAACACGACTGTGTTGGTTGCCAAAAAGTCTACTACAACAAAAAACTTTTTTATTTTTTGTTTGTTACATAAAACTTTACGTTATTATTTACATTTTTTATTATGCTGCGATCAGAATGTAATCTTAAGAAAAGCTATAAAAGTTTATTTGAAGTAATTATACACCACATAAAATCAAGGTTTCTAAGAAAACAACATTAACTTATTTTCAGTTTTTCCACATTTTTACGATTTTAAAAACTAGAAAAATCACCAACTGTAAGTTAAAAAGACATAGTATGTTAACATAATTTTTTGTAAGTAAATTAATTTCATACTTAAATTTTAAATTACACTAAAAAATAAGCATAACATATACATATGTATGCACTAACGTTTTTAGACTAATAAACGTATAAAAATAATTAATAATTAGAAACATTTCTGTAAAATATCTTAATAATTATGAATAGCCTAATAAAAAAAATGTTTATACAACACGGTAAACAAGTAAAATTGTAATTCTATGTTATATACCGTTGCTATAAAATATTAAAAAGGTAAACGTTAAAACAATACTTTACTTAGATTTACCTTTAGCAAAATAAATAAAAGTTTGAATAGTTTATAAATTGGAAACTGTTTGAACATTTTTAGTAAAACAACGTGCATACTATAAATTTTTATTTTAGGAAATAATTGCCACTAAAAATAAATATTTATACCGATTAAGACGTGGACGCCAAATAATGACATTTCTAGAATGACTATCTTTATTATTATTAGCATTATAATAACTATCATTTATCTAAATAGGTTTAGCTACTCAGAAGTAGTAAATTTTTAAAATTTTATTGAAATGAATCAAGCGGTAATGGCAAATGTAAGGTTTTTTTTTTTGGTTTATACTACTTCATTATCGTGTGTCTTTCGTGGTGTTGGTTAGTTTTAATATAAATTATTTCTGGTGGTTCTTCTGTGTAACGTGTTTTGAGAGATTGATTATGCTTAAGAATGCGAGAGCGTGGACAGTATCACCAATTAAGCTCACGTGAAATTGGTTGTTTGTACCGGGAAATTGCCAGTCGTTATAACCGGAACTGATCCACTATCATGCGCTGTTAGGTCAGAATCGTCATAGACAAGAAACTGGAAAACTGAGGCAATAAGTAAGATGCTGGACTTATATTGCTATACCGATTTTCGGTACCGGATCAATCGCTGATCAATAGTTAGGTTATAAAATTTTGTAACCTTTTAAAAAACAGTTTGCCGTCGATTCAAAAGTTTTGGATTACATACATATAAATGTTTCGGTTATTACGGTATCAATGACAAACGTTAACATGTTGTTTGCCGAAACAAATATAATGCAGGTGCTTCTTTATCTACTAAGTATATGTTTCAAAAAGATACGAATGTCGATTTAGGTAAAAAGATGAACAAATCTGTATATAGACTATCTAAGAATGTAGTTTCACCGCAAACGTATTACTCTTCAATAATACCTACTGCTTTTTTTAAATAAACAATCGCACATTAAAAAAGTGGCATTAAGAAACTGAAATGTATTATCGTACGTTATTGTAATTTAATTGCGACCGTAAAAGCTACGTTTTGCCTAATGCATTCTTGCGTCAATTCATTTTTTAGTTAGTTATAGTTATAGTATAAAAGCACTGGATTCTGCAGGTGCCTAGTTAGTTATTGATTAAAGCAGTTTAAATCATGGTTTTTTCACTTTCAATCTAAAATTTTTACGTACGCACATGCATTTGAAAGGTAAGCCAATAGAAGGTAAAACTTAGTTTATATTATTTATTGCTATGAAGTCTGCATTGTAACAAGTTTGAAACATCTGGTTGTAGTTTAAACGGCAACGGATACGAACACAAACTAAATATGACAAATTATTAAAACGTTCCCAAAATACTCGGAACATTTAAGACGATTTTTGAAACAGAAGGAATGTTCTAGTTCCATATAAGAAGAAAATATAAAAAATATCAGAAAGAAATTGAGGTCAGTTTTTAGTCTAAAACAGAAAAAGGACGTGTAGGTTTAAAAAAATAAACCAATGTAGAAATGACGTTATCCGTGAACGGTATACGCTTACAGTTATATATAAATTAATTATAAATAAGTTGTTTTTATTAAATTGCTATTTTGTTATTTTGTTTAGCTTGTTGCATTGTATTTTTAATTTATTAGAGTTAATTAAGTTTACAATAAGCAATAATAGTATAAAAAATTTTAAAGTCGTTACATTATATCAACTGTTATGTAAACAAAAATTAAACAATAACAGTAGTGACAATATATACCTATTTAAAAAAATCTTTTGGTTTTGTTAAGTGTTTAAATAATTCAATCAAAATTATAACTAAAACGTTTTCATCCTTTTAAGTAATAATTGGTACTGCACACTACTACAGGGTTTTCATAAATACTTGATTCTTACGTCATATATGTATATGTTAAGCAGTCAAGTAACATCGAGTTGGTATAAAGTTAGACAAAAATTTGTAACCTCTAAATTAAGAGTAGGTAATTAATTAATAACGTCAACAAATTAAAACAGTACCTGTTTATTGGAAATAAAAATAGGTAAAAACAATAGTTTAAAATAACCGGTCTTCAACACGTTGTTTTTCAGCTTCGACACATTTAAACTTCAAAAAACATTAGAAAACTTATCAACTTTAATATTTCAAATAGCATCAATACTTGCATATTTTAAATTTTTAATTGTTTACAGCCGATTCTTATATACTGTATTTTTTAAAAGTCCGTAACAGTAAAAATTATAATAAAAGGTATTACCCGTGATTTATCACAATTTTATTGTAAAATCGTTGAATAAATTCAATTGTATCTTGAGTAAAATAAGCGCTTGCATTCTCTTGCTAAAAGTAACCCAATTAAAGTTTGTTGTTATCTAGCTGCTTAATAAATTGACTCAAAATGTCGAGATAACGCTCTGCGTTTACGGTATTGTAAGAAAATATTAAACCAATTACTTTGTTTTATTTTAACACTGCAATTCATACACCAATTTTCAAAGGTTGTAATTGTGGTTTCCATAAAAGTTTGTAGATATATGGTTGCCCAAGTACGATAACTTTGATTCCTTACATATCGACTTCAATAAATCTATACTTTGTTTATAAAAAAATTTAACATACATAGTTATTTTGAAGTTGATTAAACCATTCACAACACGCGCAACAAGTTAAAAGCACGTAGTTTTTAATTAACCGCAATCTTGTTTTTTTAATGTTTTGTGGCAAGTTCTTATTGGCAATCCTAAAAATTGAATGTTTATAAATTAAAAATTAAATTTAGAATGAGTTTATACTTGTTACCGCAGATCTTTTTACTACATACTTATTAGGGCTTTGTTCCATCCAATTGCAAATGTCTTCGGCAATAGGTGCAGTAAGTATGGTAAATCTTTTTGCATTGTATTTTGTCTTGAAAATGCAATTTTTATTTAAACAACAGTTAATTAAAATTTATGTTGCTGGAAAGTATCGTAATTAAAGTTTGTTTCTACAAATTTTTGATAAATTGATTGATTACGTGTACTATTTATACCATTGTTATCTCATAATTAAACAAACATTAAGGAATGTACTGGTCTCAGACAGTACTGAAAACTTTGCTTTGTTTAGTTTTCAAACATTATCTTGAACCGGTAAAAAACCCTTACTGTTTTTAATACTTAATGTATTTTATTTTACGTTACACAAAAAAAAGAAACTAATATAAAATAGTAATTTATTTAAATTACACATACTTTTATAAATGTTATTAATTATTATCTTTAAATTAAGCAATACAAAGATTTATAAACAAAAGTTTAAATGTAGTTTTTATTTGTACCAATTAGAAGTAGACACTTGTCTTATTAATTTTAATATTATACTATGTATAAGATACCACACAATATGTAAGATGTTAGTGTAAATCATTCTTTAACATAGGTAACAAAAAACAAGTGTTAGCAACAATATAAATTAAATAGTAATGTGTATTTACAAAAAATTGCAAGTAATATTGTAATTTTTTTATTTGACGTTAATTTATATTAATTTTGTAATAAGTCGAAAATTTAGTGATAAGTAAATAAATTTAATTATAAACAACAGTAAAATGTAATGTGCAATACCATACTTGTAAATGTTTGTACATTTATTACATAAACATTCTTGCGTAATTAAAAAAAAACAGTCATTAAACTTAAATAAACAGTTAGATTATTTTAATTAAAATAAAAAAACATCAAAAATTTAATCTAAAATGTTTAAAAATTATCAAACAGTTTTAACGATTGAAGTAACTAATCTACTAAAAGTGTCAGTAACAAAAAGATTCACAATGAGAATAACTGTCGCATTTACTGTATTTTTTGTTAGTTTTACACAGGTTTGCATCTTACGTATTTTTTTATATACGCTTATGTTAGAGATGTTTTAGATACTAACAGAAGAATACATTGATAGTGTTTTTGATAAAGATGATGTAGAGTGTTTGTATAAAGCTAATATCAGTGCTATAGATGCTATGCAATATTTTGATAACAAAACCAGAATAACATTAGGAATTCCTGCACTTTATGACTTTATAGAATGTGTAGCAGAACGCGTCGGTGGTATTACTCACGACGGCAAATTTGATTTCGTTTTAATCAAAAATCAAATTCTACAAAAACTAATACCTTTCATGTTCAAAGACAAACAAATAGAAAATGAAGAACAGTTAGCTAATACGGCGATTGAAAAATGTAAAAGCGTAGATGGCAAAAGCATGGGCGAAAAACTAGTTAAACTACATAATTGTGTTATTGATGTTATTGTAGTATAACACTGCAATAACTACTTTTTTCACCAACGGATGTGTATTAGATGACTTATGCATTTATTATTTGCTGAGTAATGCGTTCAACGATACAGCGTAGGTATTGCAATTGTTTTAATATTAGATTAAGTGTTCTAAAATTGTGTAAAAGTTACAGCATATTTCAGTTTTCTTGTAAGAATCACAATATTACTTATCTATAATAAAAATGGTTTCTATCACTTATTGTGGTGTTAGAGTTTATTTACGAAAAAATATAAATGAACGTGTTTGTTTTACTTTTTCTACGGTATCGACAGATTAAAACAATTAAAACGTTAATACGTTTCTAATTTTAACATGTCGAAGAGTACTCATTAGCACTCTTCCTATATACAATAGATTTTTAAACCTTGTGTGACTAATAGGACCACAACTTAAATACTAAACTTACATCTAAAACTAAAGCTAACTTACTTAAACGTAATTAGAGTCTGTTTGATAATTCATTGCGCGCCAATCTTTCTAATTTCTTGTTGTTTAAGGGCTGATTCATAAGATTTGTTGCCAAATTATTTGGGAGTATGCTAATTTAAGTTTTCTATTTTGAGCTGAAGTTGCAAATGTCCTCTTTGACCGCTGCAATTGCAGATCATGTTGAATAATTGCGTTTGACACATACCAGGGCGCATCTACAATCATGCGCAGCATTTTGGACTAGAAACGTTCTAAGATCTCTATGTCAGATGTCAAAGAAATTTCTCAAAGTTGAATACCATAAGACCAAATTAGTTTAATTATGATTTTGTAAACAAGGAACTTATATTTGACAGAAAGTTTTGAATTACGCCCAAGTAGTCAGTATATTTTGCTGAGAATTAGACCTAGTTTTCTCTTTGTAAAAATTTGCTTTCGCCAAGTAAGTTTTCTATCCAAGCATATACCAAGATATTTTAATCGAATTTTTGATTATTATTGCTGTAATACTTCTAACGGTGCCATTTCAATGATTGGTACAATAAATTGAATAATTGGACATTTAAGGTGACTTCTTTCTGTAAAATGCGTTTCAGAGATAAGCATAATATTGATGTTGTGAATGTTTATAAACAATTTTAGTTTCTCTGCATGTTGCCAAACGCCATTTGCATTCCACAAAGCTGATTGTAGCAGTTGATGCATTATTTGGGTTTGGAAAGCACGACTGTGAGAAGATTTAACCTAGTGCCTGTTGTTCAAATACGCCCTTCATCATGCTTTTTAATTTTACTAAAATCGTTAGACTGTTAGTGGGGTTGATTTGTTTGTTTTTTTGTTTGTTTTTTTGTTTGTTTTTGTTTATATCCTTTACACCGTTTATAAATATTACGAAGTTTAGGAGTGTTTCAGTGCTAAATTTTGTTGTTTTTCTTCTGTTTTTTCTTCTTTTCTTTTCTTCTTTTGAAAAACGGTTAGATGGGTTGGGCCAGTAGTTATTCTCTTTGTTTGTTTAAATTTATGCTTAATTTCATTTACGGTGCTTCTAATTCTTTTGTGTTAGGCTGTAATCCAGTTATTTGATTCTGTTTGACGAATATAAAAAGGCTGCATTTCATCTAATGAGTAATCGAAAAAGCATAAGGCCCAAAACGTGCAAATTTAAATTTTGTAGGTACAGAAATTTATATTTGGCGAATTAAAGCAAATAATATTTAGACAAATAAAATTGCATTTGAGATATTGCGGGTCACGTGATAGGATATCAGAACATATGCGCTTGCGGTCTTTCCTCTTTGAAACCCAAATCGGAACCGCTAAAGACTGACTTTATATAAAGTTGTAACTGTTAACTCAATTTGTGTACAAAAAATAAATAAAAATGGATTTTTAAAAGTGTAAAAAATTAAGTTTATCTTAATTATCAGAACCAATTCCTGAAAAAACAATACTTGTTTAAAAACAATCTTACATAAAAGTAGAAAAGATTTATTAATTGCGAATTGCAATTAAAACAAAAAAAAATGCAATTTGTGACACAAGTGTTTTGAAAATTTAATAGGAATAAATTAAAACAAACCAAACAAAAAATAAAATAAATAAAGCATCAAGTTTTAAAAAAATTACATACAAAAATACGTTATAAATGTGACATATACAAACTTTTCTATTTCAAAGTTTTATTTACCAATTTTTTTTGTTTGTTGATTTAATTTTATTAATTAAGGAGCTTATCACTGAGAGTACTTGTAATTTAATTTTATACTAAACTTCAAATATTTTTAACTGAAAAATAAATAATCGGTTATTTTTTTATTTACACCTAAAAACTTTTTATCTTGCTCAAAAATACCAAAATATTTTTATATTAAAAAACATAATTTCAAATTTAACACACAATAAAAATAATTTGTTGGTAGTGCTGCGATGATGTTTTTCTAGTCTAATTAAATAGGATAATTGAATACCGGTATTTAACTGTGTTATTACATTGATTCTATATACAATACAAAACTTCTTATCAATTCTTTGACACCTAACATAACGAACAACATAAAAAATTCAACTTAAATAACTATTATAGATTAATTTAAAATAAAATTTAACTACCCCAAACAGACGAAATAAATAAATCAAAATCATAAAAACAAAAATTTGCATTCTAATAATGTATTTTTTCAAATGATTTATTTTTTTATTTATTTATAAATGCAATACAACAAGAAACTGTGATTACTTTATTAACGTTAAGCAGTTACTTAATAACAGAGACAAATACTAATAAATCTTTTTATTTGTATATTTGCTTAGTTATTTTCTTATTTATTTACTTAAATGGCTTTACAAACACTCGCTAACTATATTAAGAGCATCGTTCGATACATTACGTAATAGCACTATACACTGTTATTAGATAGAATCGATATTATAAATATTACGTTACTGACCTCATCATATCCCATATTTTCATAATTATTAAAAAAAATTTGTTCATTATAGTGATGTATGAAATAAAATTAAAACACAATTATAATTAATAACTTTTTATATTTAAAAATAATAACAATATAAGCAACAAAATAAAATGTTTGTTTAAAAAACAACTGTCAAAATATATAATAATGTATATTATATTAAAATATAATAAATATACAAAACGTGTTTAAATAAAAGTTATAATTAGCCATAAAATTATTTATTCATCAATGGAATATAAACTACTTGTCTCACAGTATAACCAATCGATGTAAACTTTGCTCGTATAATGGTTATTATTAGAGATCTTTGAAAGTTATGTTTTGATTTTTGTCAGTTTCATGACAGAAACTGTAACGTTCTTAAAACTGAAGGACACTGTATAAGGTTGTTAACTTCTAAAGTTGTCAAAAGTGCGTAAGGAAAAGAAACAATGATAATTTTCTGAATCACAATTATTATCGGTTTAGTGGAAGATATATTTTTAATGAATTTAAAAAATATAGATTACATTTTGTGTTAACAATTTAGATTCCAGCAGGCAATGATATTAAAACTGTGTCTCATCGATTGTACTTTATAAAACATGCATAGTAAAAACTGTCTACACAAAGACAAGTAGAATATTAAAAATGATCTAAACAGAACCTTTTAAAAAATATATTACATAGCTGCTTAACATGTTTTTAACACTTTTTACTTTATCTTTAGTTTTTTTCAAGCAAGTTTCATCGTCAGAATAGAGCTTATTCCTATAGTAGCTAACTTTTTCGACTTTTAAGAAACAAGATAAAATTTGAAATTATTTAATCAAGCTTCAAAAACGTATAATAGTTTTTATTTCGTATAGTTTCAAAAATAAAACAATTAAACTAAATCGATTAAAAGTAATAAACTTTAAACTTTAATGCTCAAAAGATAAAAACTTTAAATTGTCTAACAGTTACTATATCCAACTTGGCATCTATTGCAGTAATTGTTGCTTTTCTACAAGAAATAGCTTTAAAGCAAAGTTTCCGGTTTTAACAGACTTTGTCGCAAAGTTTTCTTAATCAAAATAAAATACTATAGTTTTATTTTAATTTTTTTTAAAATTAAAACTATGTTTTAATAATTGTCCCTAAAATTCTTCTAAATAACTTGACATTTCATTATTGATTTTTAGTGCACGTAGTTGACAACTTACTAATAGATGGTTTAGTAATTGTGTTTTAACAATCAATCAAATTAAAACCGATACATTTTTAATAAACTCTAAATTATTATCTCTAAAAATACTAGATTTAGTAGATAAAAAAATAATTACTAATTTTATAAATTCCTTATTTGTTTGCTATGTTTTTAATTTATAGGGCAAACATCAAATAAAAAAAATGAATAGAAAAAATTATATTAAAGTTTTATTAAAAATTAATTGTGAAAGTGTCCGTTTGTATAAAAACGTTTTACTTACGACAAGATATGCGATGATAATAAATTAACTAACTACTCTTATCTGAAAGACGTTTCAAAACAGATCCCAGTTTGTTATGTTTTTCAACTCATTTACGTTTTGCGGTGAGATTTCTTTTGTCGTTTCTAGCATTTGTTGTGCTTATAAAATGTGCTAATGCGTGTTAAGTAAATAATATACAAAACGTTTTATAAAAACTTATAACCGTAAGCAACAACTATAAATTGATCCTGAAGTATACCTTAAATTATGCATGCGTTATATTATTTTTATGGTTTGAAAAATCGAATGTAAAATAAATCGATGCTTGTGAGAAGAATCGCTGAAGTATGATGTACATTTACATTTTGCGGTGAGATTTAAATTTTTTTTGTCGTTTCTAGCATTTGTGACTATTTACTAAATTCGAACATTTACGACCGTATCTACTAAATTACGTGTTTAACACGTGTATTAATTTCTTAATTTTTGCTGTTTTGTTTAGAAAATCACTGTTGAAATATTTTTGGTAAATAAGGAGAAATGTCAAAATGCTACCCTCTTCGACACTTAATAGTTCAAACTAAGTATTTTAATGGCAAAGCTAATGGAATCTTGCTTTTACAATTCTATTGATGCACAAGTACTAAATTTAAAATAAACTACAAATCTAGAAAATTAGAAGCCTGAGTCCAAATTAGTCCTATTTATGATACCACTGCTATGTACGTGTTTATTTATTTTCGGTTTTGAGAGATTGTTGCACTTTTACTAGTACTAGTAAGGTGGTAAACCGTAAGTAAATTTTTGTTTTTATTACATGTGCTGTAAACCGTATGTACTGCGACTGAGTATACGTTTCTTTATTGTCACAATTACTTTGTGTAATAATTAAATTTTAGATTTTGAAGCTGTGAGCTTCATTTGCGGTGCGCCATTTTTTAATTTATGCTAACATCATAAGTTAAAATTCAATCTTAAAATTAATTTTTTGACTATGTTTACTTACTTTATAATATACTGTGTTGCCTAACTTAAAGATATTCTATATCTATAATTGAATTTCCTGATTTCTCATTACTGGATATTGTACTTATACTTATTTGTTAACTTGACTTATGACTTGACTTTTTTCAGTCGTCTATTTTAAAATAAATTTGTTTTTTGTTAGTTATATGTGTTTTATTTTTATTCTTTCAGTGGTGTAGAGGTGTAAACGGGCAATTTATTTTTGTTTTAGCACTTTTTTAGTTTATTATAAGCGGTACATTGAAGATATGATTTGTATTAATTGCCTTACACATGCCACTTTCCGATACTAAAGCTGCTGTTGCCTTATCTTTATTGCAAGTTAAGTTTGCAAGTAATTGAACTACTTCAGCCAAGTGCATGTTACAAGTTTTTCTAGAGTCGTTAGTTTACATAATAGTATTGAGACATTGATACAGCAAAATTTACACATCGTTGTCTTTGGCCAGTTGTTGCGGTCTTCTATAACTTCTGTTTTCGTAACCAATTGGTCAACAATAGAGTTCTAACCCAAACATAAACATTTTATTAGTTCTTCTTTAGTGAATAAACAATTTAAATTTTTGTCAATGTTTTATTTCGTTAGATGCCTGTTTTTTTAAATTTGTAATAACCATTTTAGAAAAACACAGTTGATTTGTAAGAAAAACTTTTAATACAAGTACTTTAAAAAATTTTCTGCAATTTTGATTATAATTTACAAGTACATAATTTTTTTTTGTTTTTAAAAACATTGCATTGCAAACATATTAAATTATCATTTACCCAAAACTAAAATTACTGCATCTAAGACACACTAATACGCTTTACAAAAAGCATTTGACACAAGTGGGTTTTTGAATATTAAAACATTATTAACAAAGACTATATTTAGTAGTGAGTTTACAAACCTAAAAACCGTCGGAATGTGTGCACTTTTTTTGCTACTGCGCATTTTTGATCAGTTCTATCTATCTACCTGGTTGGTATAAAACATGTAAAGTGTTGTTTGAACTAATTTCTCTAAAATCTAAAAATATTCTTTAAATATACTTTCATATATTAAACAAGTTTAAACAATACTAAATGCTGACTTTGAATCTATTTCTATTTATCTATTAGAAATTTTAACCAAACGTTTGTTAAAACCTGATTTTGTTTATATTCTAGGCAACGTGTAACTGTTCTTGTTTTTAACTTTGTTTCAAAAATTGCATGTAACTTATTGAAATTTGCGTTTCCGTTTATAGTTGCTTCTGCGGTATTAGCATTTAAAATTAGTGACCGTTGCGCGTGTGTTTGACTCAGAAACGTTTTAAGTCAACTAGGGCGCACTACACCACCTGTCTTACTAGGTTTAAAAATTGTGTTCTCACCAAAATACTGAAATCAAGTTTGACTTCAGAGTTCATGGTTTCATAGAATTTCAGGTTCAGGTTTCATGAAACAAAACACAAAGCGATAACGAAATCAATAAATCTAATGGTAAAGAGGAGTGCAATAATGTAAACATTGGTAGTGACTACTCAGATTTTAAACAAAATGTCGGAGACCGTGTAGAAAATGCAGATAGCATAGAAGAAAATGAACTCAGCAGCAGAAACAGTACAAATGAAAAAAAAATCGAAACAAGGAAACATAAATTTTTATTTCGGTAAAGATAACGTTAAGTGGAAAAAGACTTGCCTTACAAAATGTGTTCAAAGAAGGGCAAAAAATATGACAACGCGCTTACCCAGTGTAAAATTATTTGCCAAAAATGTAAAAAGTCCTCTTCAATGCTTTCTACTTTTTATAAATGATTAAATGATAACTGACGTAATTTATTGCTACCAACCAACAACATTCTCCTATTAAAATAAAAATAAATTTACATTACTAATAAATAATCAGGAAAAAAATAAATAATTTATATAAAATATAACTGACATCGTGATACATACTAATAAAAAGATCTTTAAAAAAACAAAGCAATGAAAAGAGTCACCACATTATCAACATACTAATGAAATGAAATCTTGATAAAAACTGTGTTGGGCCTTTTATATTTCAAAAACAGCTGCCGTTCAGTGAAAGACTTTTGGAAAACCAACAGAACAGAAATAGAAATATTTTGCACTACGATGGCGCAAAGGCGTTCCTTGTGGCAAAAAATAATAAATTAGTTGCTGTCACGGAAGAAAATAAAGACATTTACGACTCCGAAGATGCAAGCTGCAATGTCTCGCAAAACGTCAGATTATTTGGGTTCACGAACGACAATACGGAAAATGCTAAGATCTACTTCTTTTTTTGGCTCTTCAGGAGAGACTACGACTAAACCTAAAAAGTATGGATGTTTAACTAGGACGCGGTCTAAGCCAAAAGTCGCTTGTAATCATCACCAAAATAACCGCAAAAGTTTAAAATTTTATGTTTGTTGAAAATGGTTTTTTTATTTTTTGATCCAAAAAAACTGTCGACTACCATAAAGAAATGAATTCTGGAGTATTCAAAAACTGGTTTGAGTCAACGCTACGTAACTTAGAAGAAGGTGTTGTAATAGTGTTAGATAATGATTTATATCATAGCACAAAAATAGAAAAAAACCTAACAAACAAATTGATTGAATTTGAGGAAGACATAGTTAAACCAGAAGCTTATAAAGAAAAATATTTCAGTAACAAATTATGTGTTGAATAAAATGGCAAAAGTTAGTAAACGAGTTGTGCTACGGTTGCCACCATATCCCGCAAGTTAAATTCGATTAAATTAATATAGGCACAAATGAAAGAGAAAGTTGATAAAAAAATACAACATTTAAATACAAGATCTATTTTTGAAGCAGTAGCCAATGTTTCTGCAGATAATTGGAAAAAAAAATCTATACAGAATGTGATTAAAGTATAAAAAGGAATGTGTCAGACAGACCTGGCATTAGAAGTTATAGTGTATAGTATAGTATTATTAAATTGGACAATAAATCTTCTACATCATACTCCGATTCAGTATAAATTTTAACAGTGTTGATTAATTATTTAAGTTGTAATTTGTAAATACTTAATTCTGTATACATTATTTTGTTTATTTGTTTTATTATTATTTAAACATAGGACATTTATTGGTATTACAATTTAATCACATAAAGACAGTGTTTAATGAGTACTTTCATTCTTTTCTAAATTACTACGATTAATGTCTTAACTAAGGTGCTGCTCACTAGTATTCCGTAAGCTCTAATCACTTATTTAATCATTTAACAAATAACATTCTGTATTACTACGTACTGTACTCTGCTTTACTCTATGCACCACTTTACCAACTCAAACGGATTCGTCCTTTTGAGTATTCGTTCTAGTTGTGTGTTATTGAGTAACTTGACGACCTCGATATTTACATGTTAAAGGAGTCGTTGCTCATGGTTCTTGACGATATTTGTAATGGTCTGCTCAACGGTATCCATCCCAAGATCTCTGTGAAATTCTGAAATTTCTGAATACTAAAAATATTACTTTTTAGCGCAACCCAGAGCTGTAAGGCATGTGTCTATACTGATTTAAGTATTTCTTTGTGTAGTATAATTTTATTATATATTGTCAATGTGGAATGTTTACTAAGCAGTCAATACATTTTTCTATATTTAATATCAAGTTTTTCTTGTTTTTTTTAACATGTCTATGTTTTTTGCGTAATTTTGGGTGAAGAGTAATACCTAGAAATTTTGCTGTATCTTAATATAGTATCTGCTCAGTTTTATTACTAAAGTTGACATGTGAAGATTCAGTTTTGTTAAGATTGATTTGTCATTGTCATGTCCATGTATTGATCCGATCAACAGATCTTTATAATTTATTTGCTTCTTCATAGTTTTTGCTTTCGCTCAAGATTGCTGTATTATCCGCACTAGCGTAAATTAGATACAACAGAAGTCTCAAAACACTTTTCTTGCAGCAGTTTTGCATTAATTTCTTTTATATCTGAATAAGCCGCTTTATGTTTAATTCTGAAGTATATATGCAAAATATACAATTCTAATAGTTGAGCATATTGTTTGAGTAGAAGCATGTTTAGTTTATATTTCGGTTCATTGTGTCACAGCTCTTATGGTGTTATTCTGATCTTTTAAATTTGTTTTTTTATATTACCAGTTATTGCTTGGGTATATAATTTAGGCTTATTTCCCGTTTTACTTTAGCTTTGAGATTTTCGTGATTTGTTCGTTTAGGCATATTCGGTTTCTTAATCGCTTTGCTTCTCATGTTTTGTATTTTCTTTGCTGTTATGCATCCATTATAATTTGCGGAACATGCTTCTCTACAATGAACACCTTTTGATTTATCAGTCCTCGATTTGTCACATTCTGCCGTTATATATACTTGCCAGGACATCGTACACAATATGGTTCTCTTGCGCAGTACCTTTGAATGTGCTCATAAGTTTGACACCTTTTGCATTGTGATACTAAATTGGCAACTGTAGTATATACCACTATTTTATTAATGGAATTACGATGAGTTATAATAATTAATAATTATTTTTTATATACAAAAGAAATTGATTTAAATTTAAGAAAAATAAGTCTAACGTTTCAAAATGCAACTGTTTATAAAATTTGTTGCTAGTGCGGATTAATAAATAATATGCAAACGTTTTATCAAAGTTTATAACCGTAAACAACAACAATAAATCGATTCTGAAGTATACATTAAATTATGCATGCGTGATAAACGTTGATCCAACTTGGCTATCGACATTTCATTATTTTACTGTAATAATTTGTAAAGCAATAAACATTTAAATAAGAAATAATTAAAAAAAACATATTGAATATCACAATTAACTATATAAAAACCTTCCAGGACGATGACATTTTAAAATAATATAAACCGCATATGTTTTCATTTGATATAGGTGTCTAAAAACTACCATATTAGACGTTTTAACGTTTGCTATTACAAAAGTAATTACTTGAGTTTCTCACACAGAATGACTAATGCCACTATCACATACGCCAAAATGTATTATTTAAAAAAAAATGTGATAAAAAACTCAACGTTTTATATAAAATCATACTCTTTAGCACACGTAACATGAAGATTATTTACTTTAGAGTATTATCCATAGAATATATTATAATCTCTAATCAATAATGACGTCAAAAATAACTAGGAAGAATACGGTTTATGGAGTAACATTCAAGTTTTATACACAAACGGTTTTACTATAATTATAATTTTATAATTCACGGCAAAAAATATGCTTATTAATATTAACACATATAGTGTTAGAAATTTGGTAACATTTAGGAAAGTGCAAATAAATGTATATCTAAAATATATTTTAGTTTGGTATTGATACAATATAAATTTATTAAACTACCGTTACATTATAAAGAAAATCTTTACTAGTAAGAAATATTTTACTTACAAATTATTGAACCTGTTGCTAATTCATAATAATGTTCTCACCTGAAACAGACACAATAATTACCTTATATTACACACATAAACAGCAGCTGTGGATCTCATTTAACAATACAATAATAATGTTATAAATTAACACAAAAATGATAAAAATGATTTTAGTTTCATAGTCTTTATTACATCCCAAAAAATAACACAAAAAACCAACCAAAAACTAATAAACGAATAAGAAACAAATACACAAAAAGTTTTTGTTCAATATCATAAGTTTGAAAATAATTTTACATCTACGTTAAAAGCTTATAGTTTGTAAAAAGTGATCATTTATTTGAAAAAGTATTTTCAATTTGCAGTTTATACTACTTTCTATAAACGTAAAAAACAACTAACAAAATACCACATACGTAGGAGAATATTACATACTTAAATTAAATGTAAACTGTTATTCATATATCTATATTTGCGTTACTAACATTATTACACCAGCAATGCAGTTTATTACTTTTTATAATAAATATTTTTCCATGCTTAACTGTGTTTTGCTTTAGCTGAAATTTAAAAAAAATTCTGATTAAATTATGAAACGTTTTTATGTTAAACATTATGCTATAATATTAAAAAAATGCGTTAAATAAAAATTCTGTAATCGATATTATATAAAAATTAAAATAACGTAATTACTTGTTACCTGCGTTTGTAATTCAGCCATTATCTTTTTATGTTAGACCCCATAAATCGATTCTGCTGTCTGAGTTTTCGTTTTTTTTTGTTTTCATCGTTTGATACGGTATTGGCATCAAGTGCTCGTTATTTGTGTGGTTTAAGTTTATTGGTATTTCAAGTTGTTTCATTCATTACTGGTATTTTCTTTTAAATGCATAAAGATCCGTGGTTTTGTTTTTGATTTAGTACTTTACTTAGTTATCTTCGTAAAATAACAATTCTATATAATTTACGACTTCCTTTTTTTGAATGTAAGTTGATCCATTTTTCTTGTTTAGGCTGAGTTCTATTTTTGATTAAGCACTATCATAAGCCACCTGCAAAAACGCGAGTCTCAGCATTTTTGGTGAGAAAGATTGTCAAGGTCTACGTGCCAAGATGCACGCGACTAATTATAATTTTCATCCTTGTTTTTTTCGTTTGTTAATGCTCTATCTTTTACGTAGATGTTACCGCGCAAGTTGAGGAATTTAGGTGGGATTACGAAGTTTTAAAAATGGTAAAATTTGGTTGTTTGGGGGTCAATCAGCATTCGATCGTCGGTCGCAATGAAAATTACCGGTAACCGTGAGATGTAGTGGAGGAGTAGGGTAATTTACCCTCTGACGTTATGTAGAACCGCGGAAGTTAATCAGAAATCGTGAAAATTAAGTGTGGTGGAGAAAAATGTTAATTTTCTTCAAATTTCGTATATTACGGCTTGTATAAAATTCATGGTTTCTAAAACATAAACTGTTACGTTTGTGGGATTTAATGTTGAGGTGGTATGTGGTAAAATCCTAATTTCGCCGGTGTGCGGTTATAAAATTAGAATGTGAGATAAATCTTCCGTTGGTGTTCTATTATTTGGGGGATCCCATCGAGCCCATTTCCAATTAAGGTATTCCTGAGGCGGCCGAAGTCAATCTAAGGTCCTAGCTTCTGGATCGCTGTGCCGACAGTTCGTCAAAAGGTATTTATCGAATTTTGGTTATTATCGTGTAGTGACCCGCGATTAAAAATGCAGTAAAAGCTTTCAATTTGAGCCAATTGAAATTACGACTAACGTTAAATTTAATTATTTTAATGAACACTTAAAGTGTTTGCGTGAAGTTCAAATAATTTAACTTTGTTTTGGTGCGTTTGAAAAGTAAATCGTGTTCCGATTATATGATAATGTAACGACTTATAAACTATATTTTGTTTAGTTCGAATTAAAGTTCGGACATATATTTTATAACCTGTATTGTTTTTTTTTGTTTTGTTAGTTATTTGAATTGTTTGTTATAAATATGCGGACAAGGCCTTGAAATGTATTTGCGTTATGTGTAATTTGAAAACGTCGAGTTAACGCTATTATAGTAGCATTTTTTTTATAAATTTTGATTTAATGTTTTGTGTGTAGATTGTTCATTCTTGTTTTGATTAAGATTATTTCATTTCTTTTATTAAAATTTGTTTACTATTCATTATTGTTATTTTTTTGTTTTTGTTTTAAATATTCAATCAATAAATGTTAAATTGTTAAATGTAAAGAGCTTTTATTCATTTAGCGCCGCATACGTAAATTTTTGTTTTTAAGTGTATTTCAGAATAGTTACAACTCAAGGTAAGTTCTGGGGTTGTAACCAA
This sequence comes from Aquatica leii, assembly GCA_035610365.1. Classification (NCBI taxonomy): domain Eukaryota; kingdom Metazoa; phylum Arthropoda; class Insecta; order Coleoptera; family Lampyridae; genus Aquatica; species Aquatica leii. Next base: position 65,791,116 of record CM069432.1, read on the forward strand.
CCAGATGAGCTTTCGGATAATCAGGGGTTCGGAAGCTACCCTTATAAATCCTTGATTGGCGCCCTTACCGATTTTTGTCTATTTTACCGTTCTAGTTCAATTTTACGTCGATCGCGTTTCCAATTTTTCGCGGAATTTTAAATTACAACCCACCCCCTTCTCCATTGAGCTAGTGGCACCCCCGTTTATGTTACTACATTTCAGGCAGTAATTTTGTGTTAATTTTGGCATGTAACATAAATAATTTGGCGTCTCCAGCGTGTGGCCTTTTTCGAATTTTAGTTTGCCTGTTAAGTTTCGTGATTTTTGGAAGATTTTACCGTTTTGTAATTACATTTTAAAATGGGTTACAAATTGATTGTTGATCGTTTATCGCATAACGAATTACGTTATGAAATTTTGATTAGAGGTGGTGATGCATCTTTAGGTGTTGTCGTATTACGAGGTTTACTCAAGAATTTTCTTATTGAAGAAGCTACCGGCAAAATATCTCGTCCCGCGTACCCTTTCGATTTTAATGCAGATAAATTAGCGATTAGAGAAGGTATCGATGAGCTTAGAAAATTAATAGATTCATTGAAAATTACTCCAACTACAAAAATTTCTTCTACTATTGAAACCAAAATTAAATATTTGTTAAACCGTATTGGCAATTCAATTCCTGTTCAAGGTGACGATTCACAAGTTAAAGATGAGTTTTTAAAAGATTTAGTTGTTTTAATTTCGCAGTATGAACTTTTGGATAAGCAAATTGTTGTTTCGAATCCGTCTACTTCCGCCGATGAAGTCATCGAACCTATCGTTCAACCTTCTTTAGTAGTTGATACCGCTTTACCGACGTCTTCTGCTGAAAGTCAAAATTTTGTTAATCATGTTAAAAGTGTTTCAGTTTCGAAATGGAACTTAAAGTTTTCTGGTGACGCAAAATCAATTTCGTTAAATGCATTTTTAGAACGAGTTGCCGAACTCCAATTATCGCGTAACGTTTCAAGTCATCAGTTATTTTTGGAGTGTACTGATCTTTTTACAGGTCATGCATTGATTTTTGTTAGGTCCATTCGTAATTCAGTTAATTCTTGGGAAGACTTAGTTAAGTTTTTACGTGAACAATTCCAGCCTACCGATTATGACGAACGACTTATTGAAGAAATTAAGCGTCGTACTCAAGCTAATGATGAGCCAATGGGTATTTACGTTGCAATTATTCGCAACATTTTTTCACGTCTCGATGAGCCTTTTTCTGAAGAAAAGCAGTTAAAGATTTTATTAAGAAATATTTCTCCCGTTTATCAAACTCAGCTTGGTTTGTCGTCGGTTACTTCAATTGAGGAGTTAATTAAATTTGGTCGTATTATCGAGGACCGCATGCAAGCTATTGAAGCTTACACGCCTCCATCTCGTAGAAAGCAGGACATGGAGCCTGATCTCGCTTATGTAACATCTCAAGTTAAGGACATTGTAGTTTCTCGTTCTTCGAATAACGTTAGTAGTGGTGAAAAATCTACACCACCTGTTAGACAAAATTTACGATTACCGTCTTCGAGTATCGCACCTTCTTCACGAAGGTTAGCTATCGTTAATGCGCCTGCTTCTTCTAATCGAAGTAGTCCGCAATTATGTTGGAATTGTAGGAAGCCTAACCATCGAGCTGCTTCTTGCAAAGAACCTAAGAAAGGTTTATTTTGTTATCGTTGTGGAAAATCTAACGTTACGGTCCGCACTTGTTCTAAGTGTTCGGGAAACGAGTAAAGGACGTACTAAAAAGCCGTTTAGTGACGTCAGAGGTTAAAGTAAAATCGGCTGTCTATTTTAATAGTTTACATTCTTCGAAGAAAAAGAGTTTTGTTAAGAATAAAGTCGTGTTAGATTATGTTTTCGAGTCTGCTGATCCTGACGAAAGACCTTTTGTCTACGTTAAAGTTTTTGGTCACGAAATTTTGAGTTTATTAGATAGTGGCGCTTCTCGCACTATTGTTGGTTCTAAGGGTTGGGAAATTTTTAGTCAGTTAGGTTTAAAGTTAAATAAGTCAGTTAAAGTTAATTGTGTTGTAGCTAATGGTAAATCAGTACAAAGTTTAGGTTCACTTCTCGTCCCAATCGAACTTAAAGGAAAAATTGTTGTTTTAGAAGTTTTAGTTGTTCCTGACGTTCCGCATAATTTAATTTTAGGAGTTAATTTTTGGAAACAAGCAGGTATCGTTCCTGATCTTAGAAAAGGTGAGTGGCGTTTTGAAAATATGGACACCATTTCACAATTGGAAGATAAAGATTCAGTTATTAAGTCTCGTCTCGATCTTTCTTCAGAACAGCTCAATCAATTAGACAATTTAGTTAGTAATCACTTTTCTTCTTCGAATGAAAATTTTGGATGCACCAACTTGATCGAACATCAGATCAAAACTACTTCCGAACCAATTAAGCAACGGTATTACCGAGTTTCGCCATTTATCCAGAAACAAATCGATCTGGAGTTAGAGAAAATGTTGAAGTTAGGCGTTGTAGAAAAATCAAACAGCGCTTGGTCGAGCCCGATCTTATTGGTGAAGAAGAAGGACAACTCTTATCGTTTTTGCGTGGACTTTAGAAAAGTCAACAAAGTTACCGAAAAGGACGCTTATCCTTTACCTTACGTTTCGTCTATTTTGGATCGTCTTCGTGACGCTAAGTTTATTTCATCTCTCGACATTAAGTCCGCTTATTGGCAGATTCCTTTAAGCAAAGAGTCTAAGCAGTATACCGCTTTTACAGTTCCGAACCGTGGGTTATTCCAATTCACGCGTTTACCGTTTGGTTTAGCTAACGCACCAGCTTCTTGGCAGAGGTTGATTGATCGAGTTTTAGGTCCCGAATTAGAGCCTTACGTTTTTGTTTATTTAGATGACGTCATTATTTGCGCTCCTTCCTTCGAGAAACACATGGAAGTGTTAACTGAAGTTCTTCGTCGCCTTAGAGAGGCTAATTTGATGTTAAGTAAAGACAAATGTCATTTTTGTAAACCTGAACTTAAGTATCTTGGTTTTATCGTAAATTCTACTGGTTTGTCGGTTGACCCGGAAAAGGTTGATGCAATTTTGCGTATTCCAGTTCCCACTGGTGTCGCTGAAGTTAGAAGAATTATAGGCATGGCCTCGTGGTATCGCCGATTTGTACCGAATTTTTCGACAATTATCGCTCCCTTGACGTCTCTGTTAAAGAAGAATTCCAGCTTTAATTGGACTAGTGATTGTGATGAAGCCTTTCAGATCATTAAGAATTGTTTAATTTCCGCACCTATTTTGTCTTGCCCTGATTTTAATGTTCCGTTTACAGTTCAAACTGACGCTTCTGATTTTGGTCTCGGTTCCGTTCTTACACAGTTTATCGACGGTGAAGAACGTGTTATCTGTTATAATAGTAGGTCGCTCACAAAATGTGAACGCAAGTATTCCACTACCGAAAAGGAATGTTTGGCTGTCCTTTGGTCTATTGAAAAATTACGCCCCTATCTTGAAGGAATAACATTCACTGTAGTTACCGATCACGCATCATTAGTCTGGTTACATAATTTAAAGGAACCTACCGGTCGTCTAGCACGATGGGCTGTTAGACTTCAGCAATTTGATTTTACGATCATTCATCGTAAAGGAAAGGATCATGTCGTACCTGACGCATTATCTCGTTCAGTACCAGCTATCGACAACATTACTACCGATTGTGACATTACCGAACCTAAGTCTTCGGACAAATGGTTAACGAAACTTATGGAACGTGTACGTTCAAAACCTAACGCTTTTCCACAGTGGAAAATTAGTAACGGAAAGCTATTTAAGCATGTTACCGTAGACTATCCCGATCTTCGTTCTGAGAATGACAATTGGAGAGAAGTTGTGCCTAAGTCTAAACGACTCGAAATATTGTCTAAGTTTCACGATGAGCCTACCGCTGGACACCTTGGTATTTTTAAGACTCTCGAACGAATTGTTCCGCTTTATTACTGGCCTAAGATGAAGGCTGACGTCATTCGTTACATCAATGGTTGTAAAGTTTGTATCACGCATAAGCCAGAAAAAAAACGTCCTGCTGGCCTTATGACCCGTCATCCTGTTGTGGACAAACCTTGGCAGTTGATTTCTACCGATCTTGTTGGACCGCTACCGCGATCTAAGAGTGGTTATTCGTATATCCTTGTGGTTGCAGATTATTTTTCGAAATTTGTTTTATTTTTCCCGTTACGTTCCGCTACTGCCGCAGCAGTTACTAAACGTCTTGAAGAAGATGTCTTTTTAATGTTTGGAGTTCCTCAATATCTTTTGTGTGATAACGGCACACAGTTTCGTAGTGCAGAATTTAAGAAAATGGTTTCGTCATATAAGTCTAAAATTTTTTTTAACGCTAATTATCATCCACAAGCGAATCCAACAGAAAGAGTCAACCGAGTCATGAAGACAATGTTATCGTCATATATCGAAGACAACCATCGACATTGGGATAAATATCTTGCTAAAGTAGCATGTGCTATTCGTACCGCTGTACATGAAGTCACCGGCTTAACGCCGTTTTTCGCTAATTTTGGACGTGAAATCTGTCTCGACGGATCACGTCATCGAAAAACTACCGATTCAGACACTATCGACGATCTAGCTTTTGCCGATCGTACCTTTTTGGCCGAAAGAGGCCCAGCGTTTAGAGAAGTTTACGTCGACATTAAGAATCGCTTGAATGCCGCTTATGTCCGCGCTAAACATTATTACGATTTACGTCGTCGTCCAGCACCTTTTGAGGTGGGAGACACAGTGTGGCGAAAGAATTATGTCCTTTCTGATGCATCTCGATATTTCTCGGCCAAACTGGCACCTAAGTTTATCGGTCCGTTCTACGTGAAACGGAAAGTTTCGTATCAGACCTATGAGTTGTCTGATGACACGGGAGCATCTAAAGGCATATGGAACGCCAAGGACTTAAAATTAAACCCGACTGGGGATAAATAGTTTTAGGTTTTATCGTTTGAATTTTTTTTCTTTTGTTTTTGTTCTATCGTTTATTTAGGCTAGTTCGTTTCGTTTTTGGGTTCCGTGTAGACACTTGTCGTAAGAGGCGACTAAACAACGGTTCTTTTATTTCCATTTTTCTTTGTTCTGCTATCTTGTCTGTCCTTATCTTTTATTTCTGTAGTGTTTGTGGCTAGGTGCCATCGCTCGGTGAGGGCAGTAGTTGTGGGAAAAACGCAATGCGCGGATCTCGTGAAGCGCAGCGCGCCCTCTCCTATTGTGCAGCATCGAGTGATCTGTGTCGAACCCAAACATATGCTACCCTTCTTTTATCGTTTAGTTTTCGTTCCGTTAGTTTTGTTAGGGGTTCTCGATGATTGCGAGATCGCGAGAACCATAGGTTTAGTTTCGTTTTAGTTTTGGGTTTTAGGTTTACTGCTTATAGAGAGATTTGAGAAATCCCTCTTTAAGTAGGGGAGGTGTTACCTGCGTTTGTAATTCAGCCATTATCTTTTTATGTTAGACCCCATAAATCGATTCTGCTGTCTGAGTTTTCGTTTTTTTTTGTTTTCATCGTTTGATACGGTATTGGCATCAAGTGCTCGTTATTTGTGTGGTTTAAGTTTATTGGTATTTCAAGTTGTTTCATTCATTACTGGTATTTTCTTTTAAATGCATAAAGATCCGTGGTTTTGTTTTTGATTTAGTACTTTACTTAGTTATCTTCGTAAAATAACAATTCTATATAATTTACGACTTCCTTTTTTTGAATGTAAGTTGATCCATTTTTCTTGTTTAGGCTGAGTCCTATTTGATTAAGCACTATCATAAGCCACCTGCAAAAACGCGAGTCTCAGCATTTCGGTGAGAAATATTTTCGTCAAGATCTACGTGCCAAGATGCACGCGACTAATTATAATTTTCATCCTTGTTTTTTTCGTTTGTTAATGCTCTATCTTTTACGTAGATGTTACCGCACAAGTTGAGGAATTTAGGTGGGAATACGAAGTTTTAAAAATGGTAAAATTTGGTTATTTGGGGATCAATCAGCACTCGTTCGTCGGTGGCAATGAAAAATACCGGTAACCGTGAAATGTAGTGGAGGAGTAGGGTACTTTACCCTCTGACGTTATGTAGAACCGCGGAAGTTAATCAGAAATCGTGAAAATTAAGTGTGGTGGTGAAAAATGTTAATTTTCTTCAAATTTCGTATAGTACGGCTTGTATAAAATTCATGGTTTCTAAAACATAAACTGTTACGTTTGTGGGATTTAATGTTGAGGTGGTATGTGGTAAAATCCTAATTTCGCCGGTGTGCGGTTATAAAATTAGAATGTGAGATAAGTCTTCCGTTGGTGTTCTATTATTTGGGGATCCCATCGAGCCCATTTCCAATTAAGGTACTCCTGGGGGCGGCCGAAGTCAATCTAAGGTCCTAGCTTCTGGATCGCTGTGCCGACAGTTCGTCAAAGGTATTTATCGAATTTTGGTTATTATCGTGTAGTGACCCGCGATTAAAAATGCAGTAAAAGCTTTCAATTTGAGCCAATTGAAATTACGACTAACGTTAAATTTAATTATTTTAATGAACACTTAAAGTGTTTGCGTGAAGTTCAAATAATTTAACTTTGTTTTGGTGCGTTTGAAAAGTAAATCGTGTTCCGATTATATGATAATGTAACGACTTATAAACTATATTTTGTTTAGTTCGAATTAAAGTTCGGACATATATTTTATAACCTGTATTGTTTTTTTTTGTTTTGTTAGTTATTTGAATTGTTTGTTATAAATATGCGGACAAGGCCTTGAAATGTATTTGCGTTATGTGTAATTTGAAAACGTCGAGTTAACGCTATTATAGTAGCATTTTTTTTATAAATTTTGATTTAATGTTTTGTGTGTAGATTGTTCATTCTTGTTTTGATTAAGATTATTTCATTTCTTTTATTAAAATTTGTTTACTATTCATTATTGTTATTTTTTTTTGGTTTTGTTTTAAATATTCAATCAATAAATGTTAAATTGTTAAATGTAAAGAGCTTTTATTCATTTAGCGCCGCATACGTAAATTTTTGTTTTTAAGTGTATTTCAGAATAGTTACAACTCAAGGTAAGTTCTAGGGTTGTAACCAACCAGATGAGCTTTCGGATAATCAGGGGTTCGGAAGCTACCCTTATAAATCCTTGATTGGCGCCCTTACCGATTTTTGTCTATTTTACCGTTCTAGTTCAATTTTACGTCGATCGCGTTTCCAATTTTTCACGGAATTTTAAATTACAACCCACCCCCTTCTCCATTGAGCTAGTGGCACCCCCGTTTATGTTACTACATTTCAAGCAGTAATTTTGTGTTAATTTTGGCATGTAACATACTATTTGTACAAACAAAAATTATATTTAACAGTTACGACATCATCGGTAGATATATAAACTATCAAAAAACGTCGTATATTAAGGTATTACTTACAGCTCCTCAAACAAGAACTATTTTTAAAAAATAAAATAAATTTAAAAACAACATATTTTTAGCTAAAAAAATTTCTGAATTATAAGTTGAAACAGATTAATAGAAACTTTCTGCTGTAGCTTTTGCAATTTTATTATTAAAAAAATGTTATTTACCAACTGTTTTTTTTTTATACAATGAATATAAAGATGCATATTGTACACATATATATTAAATAAAATGAACTCATTTAATCTAACTATAAATAAATGTATAACATAGTGTTGATATTTATGTTCGTATGGTCATTATATGTATATCATCAGCAAATGCATTTTACTTTTCTGTCGTGTTTTGAGAGTTTTGTAATCTGTTTGCTTATTATAGTTGGTCTATACCAATTCTTTTTCGTAATTATAAATTTATTAAATAAAGTACCACAAAAATACGTTTATTTTAATTAATTTTTTTTTAAATTAATATTTATAAAATAATTACAAATCGCACTACATTACACTGAAAGAATTTACTATGAGAACGATACAACTCGTCCAAAAACTTAATAGCTTGGTGGTGATTCTATGCGAGCATAGATCCTTAGATGTAAACGATAGGTTGTATCTCTTCTCATAGTAAGTTAAATCGTCTACCTTCTACAATGTCGTCTTGACACTCCCAATTACTACAAAAGTATAATCATAACATCTATAACATAATTAAAAATGTAGAAAGAAGTACTACGAAGCTAGCTAATTTAGATAAGAGGAAGTATTACTTAAAAAATGCAAAACAGATTTTATCATCCCGACACATGTACAATAATTTTTAAGTGTACGTTTTTAATGCAAGCAGAACGTACCCCATTTAACAAAAAACTTATATATTCGTTCCAATATGATTTTGTTAAATTAAAAATAGATATGACCTATTGAAAAATTTTTAACCTAAAAAAACACATAAATCAATTAAAACGCTCAATATCAAATGTTCATAACTGTAATCATTTCCAAATACTAATTAGAATTTTAAAAACTAAATATAAGAAAACCCGTTGTAAAAATAAGCAAAATCTTAATAACAACCATAAAAGATTATACATCCGGAATAACTACAATCTACAATTCAACGAAGAAAATTGCATTCATAATTTAACAGCTTTACAATTACTTAGTTATGTAACACAATGTTTAGCGCTTAACTCCAAATTCACCTATAATTATAATAATAATGATCTTCCTATTTGTAATGTTATAAAAGATGTAGAAGATGTTTAACCCTACATTCAGACTGACTGACCGGGAAAGATTGCGAGGCAAAGTGGTAGATATTGTGACCAACTGTATCAATAATTAAAAAAACACCAAATCCATACCAATTCAAAACCATTTTATCAATTCAATCATTAACAAAACACAATTTTTTTTAAGAATCATAAAGATATTTTTATAATTAAATCTGATAAAAGAAATTCTGCAGTTATTATGAATAAAACTATGTATCAAGATAAAATAGAACTTTTACTCAATTATACTAACATTTACAAGAAAGTTAGTAATAATCATACGATGTCTTTTCAAAAACAGAATAACAAGATTAGTAAAATGCTATACCAAAATGGTCATATTAGTCTAAGTTTACATAAAAGATTGACTACTTATACGAGTAATCCTCCAAAATTTTATGGTCCTGTTAAGGTACATAAAGATAATCATCCCATAAGACCTATAGTATCATGCATTAATTTACCGACGTACAAACTATCTAAGTTCATAACCACTATATTAAGCATTTCCTTTTTGTTTAATTACAATCTTTAAAATTTGTATGATCTACTAAATATAGTTAATCAAGTCTTTGTACCTAGAGATTACATATTAGTGTCATTCGATGTAACTACTTTGTTTACTAATATTACAAAAGAGTTGATTGTGTGTCTTATCAAAAAATATTGGTCACAGATATGTAGTTTTACAACAGTCAGCCTTAACGAGTTTCTACCTATAGTCGAGTTCGTGTTTACATCCAGCTTTTTTACGTATGGGCATAGTCAATATATACAAACATTTGGGACAGCTATGGGTAATCCAGCAACACCGATTCTAGCTAACTTAACTATGCATCACTTACTGACATTTGTTAAGTCAAAACTATCTTTTAACCCTGTGTTTATGTGTGTCTACGTTGATGACATTATTACTTACATTTCTAAACATTTAGTTAATGAAACATTAGATATATTCAATAACTATAATTCTAACATGCAATTTACGTATGAGTTAGAAGAAGATAGTTGTATTCCTTTTGTAGATGTTCTTCTGATTACAGATATTGATAATAATACAATTTTAACTGACTGGTACACTAAACCTATCGCTTCTAATAGGATCATTAATTATTTCTCTAGACATCCTCATAAAAAAAATTAAAAGTATGATAAATAAAATCTTAAAACTTAGTAGTATACAATTTCATGGAAAAAACTTTGATTGTTAAAAACATTTTAAAAGATAACAATTATCCATATCATTTAATCAAGAACATTCTTAAACCTACACCATTGTTACCGGCCATACAACTTAAATTAAACACAAATGTTTCACCTACTAATCATGTCAAAATTGTTTTCTATAACCATAACACTATATACAACACTATTTATACGAAACTAAAAAACAAAACTAACATCTTAGACAAATCATACGTTGTATATAAAATCAATTGTAAACAATGAAATAAATATTATATTGGCCAAACAAAACAAAAGTTTAAAAATAGAATTAAAAACCATAACTATGATTGCAATAAACAAACTGTAGATACTGCACTAACATTAGAAAGTCTTCCGGGTTTGGACCGTGTCATAGTTGCAACCGAAGCTGCCAACGTTTCGCCCACTTTCGTAAGGGGCTTCATCAGGGCGTGAGATAAATCGCAAAACTCAAACAAGCAATCGAAATCTAACTAAGAACTTCTCAAAAGTTAGGTTATCCACTTGTAAAACAAGCCATAACCTAAACTATGAAAAGGTAAGAAAGAAAACGATAACCTGAAAAAGCAAACGAAAATCTAACAAAGAATCACTACCGAGTTAGGTAATCAACTTGTGAACCAAGCCAGATTCTAAACTAGGTAGAAGTGACTTAAGAAGAAATAGTCTCCGTATTTAAAGGAACAGGATCGTCACGGATGATTAAGCTCGACCCTGATTGGGTTACGGTTGCTAGGGGGCGTGCTTTTGTTAAATGACTAATAACCGGGAACCAAAGAGGGGATAGTTCGAAACCATGATCGCGATTGAAGTTATTGGGGTGTTTGATGATTTCTATGCTTTCTCTGAATTTCCTGTTGAAAAAGAATGGAGATTTGGCAATCAACGAAACATTATCAAAATCTATCTTGTGACCTGTAGTAAAATGATGTTCAGCGACCGCAGACTTGGAAGTATACCTTTTCCTTATACAACGATCATGTTCTGAAATGCGAGTAATGACGGAACGACCGGTTTCACCAATGTAGACTAAACCACAAGAACAGGGAATTTGGTATACACCTTGAGATGAAAGTGTAGGAAATTTGTCTTTGGGAGAAGGAAGAATCTGAGAGATTTTGCCTGTCGAGTTGAATATGGGTTTAATACCATTCTTACGAAGGAGTTTCCCTATTTGATCTGTAACCTTGTGAATGTAGGGTAAAAAGGCCAATTTCGGGTTGGATTCGGGAGTAGAAATGTCCTTAGGTAATCGAGTGCGTGGACAATGGTTATGTAAAACGAGATATTCATAGAGTTATTAATCGTCATTTACATCCACGCACTCGATTACCTAAGGACATTTCTACTCCCGAATCCAACCCGAAATTGGCCTTTTTACCCTACATTCACAAGGTTACAGATCAAATAGGGAAACTCCTTCGTAAGAATGGTATTAAACCCATATTCAACTCGACAGGCAAAATCTCTCAGATTCTTCCTTCTCCCAAAGACAAATTTCCTACACTTTCATCTCAAGGTGTATACCAAATTCCCTGTTCTTGTGGTTTAGTCTACATTGGTGAAACCGGTCGTTCCGTCATTACTCGCATTTCAGAACATGATCGTTGTATAAGGAAAAGGTATACTTCCAAGTCTGCGGTCGCTGAACATCATTTTACTACAGGTCACAAGATAGATTTTGATAATGTTTCGTTGATTGCCAAATCTCCATTCTTTTTCAACAGGAAATTCAGAGAAAGCATAGAAATCATCAAACACCCCAATAACTTCAATCGCGATCATGGTTTCGAACTATCCCCTCTTTGGTTCCCGGTTATTAGTCATTTAACAAAAACACGCCTAGCACCCGTAACCCAATCAGGGTCGAGCTTAATCATCCGTGACGATCCTGTTCCTTTAAATACGGAGACTATTTCTTCTTAAGTCACTTCTACCTAGTTTAGAATCTGGCTTGGTTCACAAGTTGATTACCTAACTCGGTAGTGATTCTTTGTTAGATTTTCGTTTGCTTTTTCAGGTTATCGTTTTCTTTCTTACCTTTTCATAGTTTAGGTTATGGCTTGTTTTACAAGTGGATAACCTAACTTTTGAGAAGTTCTTAGTTAGATTTCGATTGCTTGTTTGAGTTTTGCGATTTATCTCACGCCCTGATGAAGCCCCTTACGAAAGTGGGCGAAACGTTGGCAGCTTCGGTTGCAACTATGACACGGTCCAAACCCGGAAGACTTTCTAATGTTAGTATAGATTCCGGCCGTGGAAGCCTTCGCTGTAGATACTGCCCTAACTTTCCATCATGTCGAGGACAACCATGATTTTGATTTTGACAATCCACAAGTTTTGGATGTAGAACTAAATTTTAAAAAAAGACTAATATCTGAGATGCTTTTTATTAATTTATATAATGATAATGTAAATTTCAAGACGGATACTCAAAATCTGAATCCCATTTATAACAACATTATTAGCTACTGTAAACGTATTTACTAAATTGTTTGTCACTTAATTTTTATAACACACTAACAAAATTACGTTAATCTTATCATTACAAATACAATTTTCCACTCTTATCAGTTGTTAAAGTGTACATTACTTTTATTCTATCATTGAGATTCAGCTTATGTGTGGGTTATGTTTTGTATCGTATACAATTAAGGTTATATGCCTTCGTGTTTACCTATTTTGTCCATGTTTTAATTATATGTATATATGGGCAGAAATTAAACGTTCCACTGTTAGGTAAAATCAATTATTTCTTTAACTTAAGCGTAGTATTAGTGAACAAATAAGATTTTGGTAATTTGTTGTTTGTGTTTTTCATTTTTACTGTAAATTGTAATTTATTATTCTAGTTCGTACGTTTTTAATTATATTGACAATTGAAATATGTTCTACTTATATACTTGTATAATTAATTATAATTACCATCCAACATAGATTGACCTGATGAAGTTGGCACAATAGCCAACGAAACGTAGCCACAATTACTACAGAGTTTTTTTTCTGAGTTGTGCCTATCCTCTACATCTAAGGATCTATGGTCGCATAGAATCACCACCAAACTGAAAGAATTGTTTGCAGTAGCGCAAATAACAGTTTGTTTTCAAATATAGATAATTTCAATGTCGTATAAAACATTTTATTCAAATAACATATTATGGCGTTTTGTTTTATTTTTATTCTACTGTACATTGTGACATCAAAAAAATTTACAAAACAATCTTTACTCAGCTAGATAGCATCTGCAGGTTTAATGTTTATATGTAATAAAAATTATTCAGTTTTGTTTGTGCAGATTATTTAGAGTAACCTGCGTCAATTTTCAAACTTATTTTATGACAAACTCTTTCTTTGTTGTACTTTAATTCTATGACATTTTTTTAATAGTTCTGTTGTCGGTGCATGTAAAAGTGTATAAACGAAAACTTTGTTGCTATTAAAACAAGTGTTGATGTAGAATTTCAAGTAATATCGAAAGATAAAGATTGACAAGTGACGCGAAGGGTGTTTTACCCTCTTAAGGAACGTGAAATTTTGTGTTAAGAGTTAAAAAAAACTTCAAAAATTTTCGTTTATAAAAAATAAGTTCTTTATGTAAGATTGGTTTTCGTTAAATTTATGTTTAAGTTTATCGACTAGTTTCTGAGTTCAGACACCCGAAACTTCATCAACATACAAAATTACTTCAAGTATTTACAATTTACGTTTAGTACAAAAGATTTAACTCTAATAATATTTGAGTTTAGTGTCACTTAAGGGTTTTGAACTTATCAAAATGTATCTTTCTTTTTATTTATTCCTAACGTTTGCCGTCGGTAATATATTTAATCAATTTGTATATTTTAGTTTAATTTTAGGCTAACAAAATTTGCGTCATTTATAGCGGTTATTAATTTTTTTGTATTTGTGATAAATTCATGTACAATTTCTTTCTATTGTCCTTTATATTTATTGTTGATCAATTTTGATTAAGTGTTTCTTTAAATTGCTTTTTTATTTAATATTTTTTTGATAAATTTGTAAATGTTAAATCTAACATTACTATAACTATAAAATACATAAAACTACAAAAACAATTACCATCACAAGCAATGTTTTGTTTTGCAATATCTATTTATTGCTAATTGCAATAAATCTTTGGCTGCTATTTTAAAAAACAAACACGTTAAAACAGTGAAAGTACTCAGATAGTACAAAATCGGTTTAATTAAAAAATATATCAAATTTTTGTTACCTATTGTCAAGCTACAAAACCATTAAAAATTTAAAACTGCAGACATATTTTCAAGTTTTTTTGAATCTTACAAAATATTCTATTGCTAAAGCAAACCGTGCTATTCTTGAATAATGAAATCATTTTTGTAAGTATATTTGAATTGAATTTGGCAACGTTTCATTTTTAGTGGCTTAGTTGTGGTTGGTTTCATAAGTTGATAACCAACTTGCATTACTGCAATTACTATTATTAGAAACATCTTACTTTACTCAAATATTTTTGAAATTAATAATATAAAATACTGTTTCAAATTCAAAAGTTTAGCAAAATTTAACACCAATAACCAGTAACAGTAATAGGCAAGCATAAACAAAACGTGAAAAAATGCAAATCCAGATGCTACACTTATACCACCTTACATTATCTTTGATTTTAACTGCTGTTCATTATTAAATGAACAGAAAGTATATTTGCCACATTTGCACATTAAACTTAAACACATATTGTTTGATGGTTTTTAATAGTTAATTATAATATGTCATTCTAATTTATTTTTGAACTTCATATTTTTTCTGCAAATGTTTTTATACCCTAACCAACTTTTCTTTAAATGTCTACATCCTCAATTGCAAAATTTTTTAAGCTTCTGTATTTATTTATTTTACAACAAACACTGTTCTTCAACCACTTACAGGAAGAGCTTTCAAATTTGACATATTAACTCAAAGATAAATCATTTAATAATTGTTTGATTAAACGATTTTTTAACAAATACAGTTAAATAGAAGCATATTAATTAGTTTTAGTAAAGTTTGTTCTACGTATTATTTATAAACAGGTTTAAGAGACTGCCGTAAGATATGCCTCTTTGTGAAGGTCTAAAATTAAATGTTTTTTAGAGATTATGAGCCAGAAATGAAATTATTGCTAGACTTCAAATTATATGCAAATTACCAAACAAGCGTGTTCAAAATTACATACTTCCCAGCAAACACAAAATTGATAATGTTTAGTAACCGTTTCAACACAAAAAAATAAAAATAAACCTAAGTGCAATAAAATATCTATACGTCTTCACTTGACTCAGTATAGTTTCGGTAGTTTAAATTTAATTCTGTTGCAAAATAAATGTTGCATTCGGTTTACGTTTTAAAAGCTTCGTTCTTGAACTGATACTAAATGATCGATAAACATATGATTTTCTTGTTTCAATAATGAATTAAAACAATTCTTTCTAACCATATAATAATACATTAGTTTTGGTTTTAAAATGAAACAATTAAATCGACATTTCGAATGCACGTTTCATTTTATATATATATATTTAAATTTGTTTAAATACAATATCACATTGAGTTTCAGTAGATTTACGTTTTCTAAATAACCAGATTGTTTATTAATTGATTTTTACATATTGCAACTTTCTTTGATGTGGTCTTTTCACGGAAGCCTCAAAAACTGCATCAGTTACTGTTGGGTAGCAACTTTTAATCGCATCTATAACATAAAAATAAATATTTCATTTATATACATAATCATAGAGTTACACAAAATTAATTATATCTTTTTAACCAAAAAAACACAAATATCACTTTAGCAATCAGAAGAAAATTATAAAAACAATGGTAATACCAATAACTGTACATAATCGTATAGAAAATTTGAAGAATTGTAATTAATGACACTGGAACCTTAATTAATACTAAAGTATAATCAGATTTACGCAATAATCTGCCTTAACGCAACCGTGTGTGTTAATTTGCATTCTTTTTTGTACAAATTGAAACATGATGCATAAAGAACAGAAATGACAATAATACTGACTACATTTATGGATTATAATCAAGTGCTTAGACTTACCGTTTATTGCGTTTATTGTTCCATTTCCTAATTATACACACAGCATCACTTATCAAACTACAACCGAACAAGTAAAAAAAATATCAATTTGCAGCGTAAGCGTTGACGACACTAATCAAGAGGGATAGCAACGACTAATGCTGACTAATCACAAAGTATTCGTTTTTACTAAAACGATTCCACTGTTTTGAAAATAATTCAATCTTATTTAATCGATCTTCAATCAATTCTAGTTATTCAAAAAATATTCGGTTTTAATAAATCAGTTTTTAGACGATTGCTGATTATTAGAAAGAAATCGCAAGTACTGAAACGGTTTAAAAATGATTGTGAAAAATAGGAAATTTTTCAATTTATTCGCTGTCAGTTACAAGTAAATGAAATAAAAATGGAACTAAGTCGAAACAACGTAATGAAACAATTGTTTTAATTTTGTGATTGTAACAGTTTCAATTCGTGTTTACTGGGAAGTATCTATTAAATACTTTTCAGAGAATAATAATTTTAATTATAACAAGCAGTTATGTAGGTATTGACTTAAACGAATAAAAGTTTTTATACCAGCATTTGATTGTCAAAAGATTAAAAAAAGTCTTCATGTAAAAATTTAATAAAAAAGGTAACTAATTTTTATACGGATGAAAATGAATCGAAAGAAGCTGAAAAATGACCTACTACGATTTATCGTACTGTAAATATATTTTATTTACTTTTAAAGCACGTTTCTATAAGAAATACAGATATATATTGTATTAATTTGTTGGTTGGTGAATGAACAGTCATAGATGTTTATAATTGGTTATTTATTTCAACTGCACCTTACAACTGTTCCTACATAACTGTCGCATGCAACTTTTACCATTTAACAACTACCCTCGCTACTTTCCTAACTTTACGTACATTGGTGGGGGGAAAGATATTAACTAATACTACTTAACATATATAGTTTTATAATAATTTCCATAATAATTATAAGATGTTGCGCCATCTGACTAACTGCATCAAAAGTAATGGCTTCTGCCTCCAAATATTGGAGACACTTTTTAACATTGGGTTGTCTTACTATAACATATTTATACAAATGTTTTTCGTCAAGACGCTTTCAATCTAAGTAAAATAAATTTTAAAGAATGCTATTTTAGATCGAATAAAGCATTGAGTTCGACAAGTAATTGCAATTGTCTAAAAGTATATTTCTGAACTGATTGCAGTAAATGAACTAAATTTCAAAATAAAAATTATAGGATAATAAATGAATCAAAACGTTATTTAAACTGTAATAGGGCTATAAAAAAACCTTTTCGGTACTTGTTAAAACGCACATATTTTTAATACCAACCAAAACAAACTCAAAAATATTTAATACATGCTCAATTTTACGCAATATTTGCAGAAAAAACAATGTGCAAATTATTTTTAATAAAGATAATGTTTATGAAACGGTAGACATGTACCAATGAATTTATAATGGAAAAAATACGCAACAAAATAGAAAAACAAATTAAAAGTTAGCTGGTGGAATAAGAATAAGGCAAGGAATAAATATTTTTTTTTAATCAATATATATTTACTGTTTTATATTATTAATTATGATAAAATGAATGTTAATTTCCAAGTTACTAAACTTTTAGTATCAGATACATACACGAGTCTAATAGGCTCTAAATCTCTGGCACTATCTTCTAACGCAGCTATTTGTCTTTCAAATAATATTATTTCTTTTTCATAATAATAATGACAATAATTTAAAAAAAACGCAACGTTGCCAAATTCAATTTAAATTTACTTAGGAAAATGTTTAGTTTGCTTTAGCAATAGAATGTTTTGTAAGATTAAAAGGAATAGGTCCCATGTATTGACACTTATAGGGATTCGTTTTGAAAGATTTTGTTTAGAAACTATTTTAAAACATAAATGAAAAACTTTTTGGCAGATAAATTTATTCAAAAATTCACGTGTTATTGTTTCATCACATCATGTCACATATGATAATGTCAATGCAAATGTTAATTTATCGCTAAGATGTCAGGAAACCAAAACTGTAATTACTTATATTAATTTTACATACTTGCACTCGAATCAATACTAATCTCATATTTTAGTTTTTGTATAAATTAAAAATAAATAACCACGTTAGTAAACAAATAGTACCTCCAGTTTATGTGGTATTAAAGTTGCACCTTCATAACTGTTTGATAGTGCTTAATATTTTTAACGCTGATAAATATTCAAACTAAAGGTTGTTTATATAAAACTTGACGTCAATTTAATAGCGTGTCGTTTTAATATAAACAGGCGTTTGCAGCTACTTTTTTTAAATTCATTTTTTATAGACAATTCCAAAAGTTAAACATTGGCGCAATTTAAATTTTTATTTAGATCCGTAAAAACAATTAAATTAAAATTCAAGATTTATAAAAACACCCTACTCTAAATTTGCATTTTTGTTAAACCATCTGTTTACCCCTTTTCATATAATACATTATCTCTTTTATTCTTATATCAATTCGGTTTCGTTCTACAACCACAAATATTTTTTTTATTTACACATTTGGGAATTGGAACTTGAGTTTCCACAAGTTAGATTTGGTTAATACTTATATTTGTAAAAGTAAAAATTTCAACTACCGCTAGTAAGTTCTGTTTGAATAAAAAATTAGTTTGTTTACACATGTTTCTTATTATTTTGCTTTAAATGAGGCGTTATCAAAAAGTTTTTAAACTCTGTTATTTAAAAACAATATAAGCGTTTCATAATAAACTTGTGTACCATCACCTTAAGAACGTATACGTTATCCAGGATACTGTTAAACTGACTTCTTGCATTAAAATTAAGATTTAACATCAAACTATAGAAAAAACAAATGCACGAAAAAACAACGTAAAAATTTGTGAAGCTGTTTCACAGCATTCTGAATTAGTCAATTATTAATATGTATTCATTATTTTAAATCGTATATATATATATATATAAATTATATTTCCGTTTGGAAATATTTTGTTTTTAAAAAGAAAACTAAGTTTCAATTTAACTTTATTTTTATTTATTTATGCAACGACTGATTACCACGGCGGTTGTTAACAAACTTCACTTAATAATTAGTTTTACAATTCAACTAAATAAAATGCTTACATCTACTTTCTCATAGAAAATGCTTATTATTGGAAACTATAATACGGCGGTGTTACATGAGCGTTTCCCTTGTTTCTATTTCCTGTGATATAACTCCTCCCTGCCGAGTTGAAAGACTGTCCCCAGGCTTTCTTACAATCATTGACCTTAGCTTATTCTTAAATTTACAAAAAATAATAATTACAATAATTATTAAAATGAGAAACAAATAATAGGTAAGTTGGTAATGAAGGGGTATTTCTTGAGGGTGCATTACTCGATCTTCAAAGATTTGTTTTTGTAAGTTTTCGTCAAAATTAATTTTTGTTAGTTCAAAAGGTTGATTAATTGTATTAATTTCATTAAATTCTAATCGCGTAATTTCAGGTAAAATCATTTCTTCGTATACCTCTTCTTTACTATTAACAAACAATTGTTGCTTAAATTCTATAGAACAATTCAAGGGTAGTTTAATTAACGAATTCTTATTAATCGTAACAGTTCCTTTTGTTTTGCACTGGTATTTAACCAACACTTCACTTTCAGTTATTAGAACATAGTTCGCCTGATTAAGGGCTATTAACCTGGTTGGCGATTGACCAATTTTTACAATAGTACAGTTGTCAACACTGTTTTGTAATAAATTTTGAACACAATTATTATTAATTTGCACTGTATCGTTGTTTTCGATTATATATTTGTTTTCTATCGAAAAATAGTTAGTAACACATTCTAGCTGGTTGTAGGACCACACTAAATAGTCACATCGTTCTAGAACATATGTTTCGTGATAGGGTACTTTTACAATTTTATATAATGTTGCATTGTTATCTTCCACTATTGGGAACTCGATTGAAATAATTAAGTTGGTGGTGTCTAAACCTATTCGTACGGCTAGTATTGAGTAATAGTAATGATCGTTTAATAAATTTAGTGTTCCTTTTGGATATAGAGCTTTTAAATGATTTAGTTCGTTACGTAATTGTGAATAAGGTAGTAAGAAAGGGTGTAATTGGTTTCTGAATCCTAGTATAATTGATTGATGTAACTCATTGATAAATGTTTCTACTTCGTTTATGTTGTTTTCTAAAATAAATATGATTTCAAGTATTAAGGTGTATTGATCTATTTCTGCAACTTTCTCGTTTAGATGATTGATGTGCTTTTCAATTAAGCGCCCGTTACTATTAATGTTGTTAGTTAAATTTTGAATTTGATTAAACATGGTTTGTAATAACGTTGTTTTATAATTTACATTCTTGACAATGTCGATTTGATTTTCTTTTAGTCGCTGTATAATTTCGTAAATTTCTTTTCTTTCGTCATCGTCCATTACTCCAAAAAGCCAATTTGCTGCCTTACCAATAAAATTAAAGGGTGATCGCTTGTTTCGTTTAAATGATATAAAATTTTTGTATTTTCTGATAATGGATTGTATTTGATTTTGGCATTGCTTTAGTAATTTGACAATATTTACGTCATGTTCAGATAATGTGGGTTCTGTGCTGTGCTTAATATTTTTATATTTGTTAAAAATAAGTTCGTGTTGAGAAGTTAAACTGTTAATTAATAAACTTACATGGCTATATTCTAAAGTAAAAACTAATTTATGGTTAGATACGTGCTTATACGCGTTTCCTAATGCTAAAGGTAGCAGATAATTATTAATGGGTTTGATTTGTATTTCCTTGTCCGCTAGTACTAGGGCCAGGATCGTGAGGGTTAGTGCTGCCGTTTTCATCCTGTAACAACACATGCCTTTTACTTCTTTTGATTAAATCTCGTTTAAGTTTAGTGTTTTTGTTTCGTTTGTTTTTAAATGTTACGGTGTTGTCTGTTACGTTTTGGATTTTTATTTTCTCTGCGTACGGCCTTAATTTATTTCGTTGTTGATTTCTCCGAACATATACAATTTGCTCTGGTAAATTTTCTTCTATCGTATTTTCTGGTTGCTTTTGCTGTATTTTTTCCTTTATCTTGAGTATGTTTTCTTTTACTTGTTGATTAAGAAGTTCTGTTGTTTTGTTTCTTTCATGTATGTAATCTTCGGTAATTCGGTTACTGGTTTTGTCGAAAGGTAAAATATTTCGTTCGTTGCCATTAATTATTTGGAAGGGTGTAAATTTCGTTGTTGTGTGGATGCTATTATTATACGCGATTACTGCCATGTGTACTTGAGTTTCAAAAGCTAATTTCGATTTTTCGACATTTAATACTCGTAAAGATTCTATTAGAGTTGAGTTAAATCTTTCAACTATCCCGTTTGATTTAGAGTTTTCGGTACATACCCTATGGTGATGAATTTTGTGAGTTTTTAGAAATTCTGTTACTAAATTATTGCAGAAGGATGGGTCATTGTCCGTGATTAATTTTGAAAAAATGCCATGATGTGACATGTACAATGATAAATATTGTAAAATGGTTTGTGAGTTTCTATCCGGTAAAAGATAAGCTTGCGCGTATTTGGAAAATGCGTCGACAATTGTCAACAGGATTTTTGATTGATGAATAATAAATCAGCGTGTATAATTTGGAATGGTTTATCCGGTGTTGGTGTCAATGATATTGGTAATTTTTGGGGTTTCTGTCAATTTTTGATAAATTGCAAATTTCACAGTTATTAATGTACTTAGTTACGTCGGTTTCCATTTTGGGCCAGTAATATAAATTTTTTAATGAGTTATAGGTTTCGTTAATTCCTCGATGTTTTGTTTTTCCCGTGTGATAATATTCAATAAATTTTGTCTGTTCATTTTGGTCCTCTACGTCCTCTAATAATTTATTAGTGATATTGATTTTAATAGTATTGTTAAAATTTTCTCGAATGATTTTTAGAATTTCTCTCTCCATGTTACGTTTTTGAAGTAAATGCTAATGTTGATATTTGGTTGAATGAGGTCTTTTAGAATGTTTAAAATTTCTTCGTCATTACATCCGAATGGTAAACTACAATAAGTACGTTTCTTTGTGTTTTCGAATAAATTTAGTTGTTTAACTATTGTTTCTGTTGAACTTCTATGGGTATCGAGTATGATTTGATTTTTCTGAAAATTTAATGGTGATTCTTTGTATGGGATGTCAATATCGATTTCTCCTCGAGATGTATGTATTGTTTGATTATCTTCTTCCTGTTCTGGTGATAGATTCTTCAAAATTTCGTCTAATTCCTGTAAGTCTTGTTCGGTGGGTCCATCAGCGTTTGCCACGATGGTGTCAAAATCAACCTCGTTTATATAGGTTTCTTTAGGTGGTCTCGATAACGCGTCGGCTACGTAGTTTTCCTTTCCTTTCTTATATTTAATGTCATAATTATACTCCGTTAAACTGAGCTTCCATCTCGTCAATTTCGAATTGGCCTCTTTAAGTGAGAATAGCCAGGTTAGTGGTCGGTGATCCGTTTCGATTGTGAATTTGTTTCCATAAAGATACGGCCTAAAGTGTTTAGTTGCCCAAACTATCGCTAACAGTTCTTTTTCTGTGGTGCTGTAATTTTTCTCCGCGTCGTTGAGAGTCCTCGATCCATAAGCGACGGGGTGATCTTCTTGTGTTAGTACCGCTCCTAAAGCTTCATTAGAGGCGTCTGTCGTTAGAGTAAATGCCTTATTCATATCTGGATATTTCAAAATTGGGTTATTAGTCAAGAGTGTCTTACATTTGTTGATAGTTTCTATGAATTCTTCGTCGATTTTTATTTGAACATTTTTCTTTAATTGTTTTGTTAAGGGTCGTGTAATTTTCGAAAAGTCTTTAATAAATTTGTGATAATAGCCCATGAGTCCTAAAAATCCTCTGATCTCCTTTTGATTCCTCGGTATTGGGTAGTTTTGTATTGCCGAAATTTTCTGTGGATTTGGTTTTATTCCTTCTGTTGTAACGATATGTCCTAAGAACTCGGTTTCTTTCTTGCAGAACTCGCATTTGTCGAGTTGCAGTTTTAAATTATGAATTTGTAATTTTTTGAATACTTTTTCTAATGATTTTTTATGTTCTTCCAAATTAGGTGAAAATATAATAATATCATCTAAATAAACTAAACAGTGTGTGTTGATTAGGTCTCTTAGCACGTGATTCATCATGCGTTGAAAAGTCGCCGGTGCGTTTTTCAGGCCAAAAGGCATTCGGTTGAATTCAAAATGTCCGAATTCCGTATTAAACGCATAAATCTTTTGTTTTGAATTTTTGTCTAGTCTTATTTGGTGGTAACCTGATGTTAGGTCCAAAACTGTGAAGTATTGCGCTCTTCCTAGTTTATCTAAGATATCTTCCATATTCGGTAGTGAATGTCGATCATCTATGGTTTTTGCATTCAGTTGCCGATAATCTATGACCATTCTTGTTTTTTCTTTTCCTGATGCGATTGCTTTTTTCTTCACTAAGTGTACAGGGAATCCCCAAGGTGACACACTAGGTTGAATTATTCCTTGTTCTAACATTTCCTCGACATGAATCCTAATTTTCTCTTTATTTGTAAATGGTGTCCTATATGCTCTTAAGAATATAGGTTCTTCATCTTTTGTGATTATTTTATGTTCTACTAAATCGGTCGTAGTTAGTTGATCATCCGGGGCTTTAAAGATGTCTATATATTTTTTACAGATTTTAACTATCGCTCTTCTTTCTTCGGAGTTCATATGTTCCATTCTTATGAGGTTACTTAGATTTTTTAAACTTGAGTTGTTTTCGAAATAAAATTCTTGAATATCGTTTTCGTCAATTTTTTCTTCTTGTAAGTCGTCAATTTCCATGCTCTGTTCTTCATTCGTTGGATTTTCGATTATTACATTTACGTTACCGTTGTAGATTTTATAAATACCTCCTATCAATGTTACGTCGTTTATCGTTCTTTCTTCTACAAAAATGTCCTGGTCTGGTTTCGCGTAAGATAAAGTATAAATTTGTTTAGTCCGTGGATGTATTTTGATTTTTTGAGGTTTATTATAATGTAAAGAAAAATGATTCGCGTCGCTACGTATTAGTAAATTATTTTGCAAATATATGTTAAATTTTAATTTTCTAAGATTGCGGATTTCTATTAACCCATTGAAATATTCGTGGAAATTTAATACAATAAATTTTAAATTATTAAATGCTTTGAATTCTTTAAAACAAGGTATACTGACTAATGTTCTTACTGTAATTGCACCATTGGCCGTGTTTATTTTTAGATTTCTAAGTTTAGTAGAATTTGGGTAAAATTTAGAAATAACTCATGAGTCAATTATATTAATTTCGCTACCTGTGTCTATCAGTATTTTTAAGGGTGGATTATTTAATGTGATGTAGGGTAAACATGGTGTCATCCTGATTCGGTCGTTGAGGAAACTCCGAAAAAATTTATGTCAGACTCGGTTTCATCATTGAAATTACTTGGGGGATTTTCCGTTATTGGCGGATTGTTCTCCTCGTCGTTCTGTTCAAAATTAATGGGGGCATAATATTGATTTGTTTCGTGATCGTAAACAATTGATTCGTGATCGATTTCGTGAAGAAAATTTTTTAAAGTAGAAACACCCGACATTGGTGTAGGCTTTGGTAAATTTGCATTTGGGTTTGGTTTAAAAACATTCGTAGGTGGTTTGTAAAATTGTGGCGATTGATTTTGTTGAAAGTTAGGCGATTTGTATTGAACTTGATTGTAAAATTTAGGCTGTGCAAATGGGTTAGGGTTTGAAAAATTATTTCGAAAATTTGGTTGTGACATTTGTTGATGAGGTTTAAAATTTGATGTGCCTTTAGGAAATGGATTAAATAATGGTTTTGAAGAAAATTTTGTCGCATTTGAGATTGGGGTATGATTAAAATTTTGTCCGGCTCGTTCTGCGAAGTTAATTTCGTCTTGTGCGTAAGTGATTGCTTGCTCTAACGTAGTTGGTTTTCTGGCTCTAATTTGCATCGCGATTTGATAGGGTATTGTTACCAAAAATCTATCTAACGCGTTTGAAGTTATGATTTCTTGTCTTATCGGTTTATGTGTTATATCTGATAAATTAATTTTAGCTATTAACTTTCCTAAGTTAGTTCTAATTCTGTAACCGTAATCTATTAAACTTTCGCCTTTATTAATCTTAATATTATTAAATTCTACTGTTAACTGCTCAAGGTCTCTAGTGTCCGAAAAATGATTAATAATTGCATCTTTTATTTCGCTCCATTTAGTTAAATCGTCTCGCGGGGATAGGATTTCAGAAGCCTTGCCTTTAAATTTAGAAAAAATTGCTGCCCGTATTACGGTTTGCACTTCTGCGATGTTTTTGTATCTTTGATCGACATTGTCGCAAGCCATGCAAAACGCATTTATTTGTGTTTCTTTTCCCTCAAAAATCGGGATCGTATCTAGTTCGATTTTAAATAATTGATAATTCATAGGTGGATTAGTCATTTTGGTTTCTATAGCTAAATTATCTAAAGAAACTACTAATTCCTCCAGGTTCTCTAAATTTATTGATTTTTTTTGTTTTTAACTAATTTTGCACTCGCAATTTCCAAATAGTGGAAAATATTACAAAAATATTTATTAAGGAAGTACCCTTTTTATGTTCAAGTGAACGGTGTGAAATTTGTAACTCCTACCTTGTGTGGTTGTGTTGTTTTTGGGGGCTGCCCTCGACCGATGCTGCTATGCACCTTTTTGGTGGTCACTCGAACTGCTCCTGGTTGTACCGCTACCCTCGACCGGTGCTGCGATGCACACTTCTTTGGTCACTCGTATGGCTTCTTGTAACTTATTGCGGTGTTGGTTTTAGTCGTTGCTTTGTTCGATTATCGATCAAAGAATTAAAATTCACCGGTTTCCCGCACTTGTTTTCGATAAACAATTTTTGTGCACTTTTGTAACCGTACCGATAAAATCCTACCGACTGCGCCAATTATATTTCCGTTTGGAAATATTTTGTTTTTAAAAAGAAAACTAAGTTTCAATTTAACTTTATTTTTATTTATTTATGCAACGACTGATTACCACGGCGGTTGTTAACAAACTTCACTTAATAATTAGTTTCACAATTCAACTAAATAAAATGCTTACATCTACTTTCTCATAGAAAATGCTTATTATTGGAAACTATAATACGGCGGTGTTACATGAGCGTTTCCCTTGTTTCTATTTCCTGTGATATAACTTATATATATTTACTTAAGTGATAGTTTTACCATTTATTGATAAGAATTATTTAGGTTGACGTTGTTATAGTTGTTGTTTACTAACTTCGTCAGTAAACTAAAGAAAACTATTTCTTTGAAAACATTAATAAACATGTTGTGTAGTTGTTTAACAAACAAAACACCTGATTACACTGTACTCTGTACACAGTTGTCTCTGCTTTTTTACTCTTTTTTATAAATATGTTTGTTGCCGAATTCTCAAATTAGTTATAGACTTTAAGCTTTAATAAACAATTGTGCTAAACGATTATTTACTTACTTGACATTTGTCTCAAATTCATTTAAACAAAAATGCTTTTCTATATTGTTTTACCAAGTTGAAGCATCAAACAACAAGAATAATTTACATATTAACGAATAAATAATTTTAAATTTGTAAACGATTATAAATTGTGTGATTTTTTTAATAAAGATTTCTGGATTGTAATGCGAAATTCTTCAAGTACGTAATAAATATAATTCTTTTATAAACATTTCAAAATATTTAGGTTATAGTAAATTAGATCTTGTTTATTTAAACGTTTACTAATTTTATAGGCGATTATAATTTTTTTAGTACGTACTTGCAAATTTAAGTATGTTTTGTTAATAGTGACTATATCAAACGCAATTTAAAAGTAAAACGTAAGTTGTTTGGTGCTGTAGCTTTTTATATAACGTTATAAACGTCGAAAACAATTACGATCATTATCGTCATAATATGTTTTCTTTACGATTTAGAAAACGTCTGTATGCATTTCAACTAGCTATAAACAAGACATATCGACAAGTTAAGCGTAAAATAATTTTTAAGTCATTTTACGACGTCATAAATGGTTAAAAACAAAATTGTTTTACATTAAAATCCAGTTACTGATAAGCTGTTTTTGCAATATTGTTAGGCAGTTAGTTATTCCACCAAAACGTGATTGACAGATGGGAGAAATTTTCTGAAGCCGTCGTAAGATCAAATTAATTGCAGTTTTAAATTATGAGAAAGTTGACTCATTCAAAACTGATTCTACATCTGACAATAACGTCATTAAAAAATTTAGAAAGTTATGGAATGCATAAATTAAAAGTTTTCAGTTTGAGTAAAAATAGATTCAACATATAAAAACAACTAACTCACTGTCGATAATCAGTAAAAAGCATAATAATCCTGTAACATCAAGAATAAAGATAACTCTTTACGTTACAGTTTTGGTGTGTGGTTACAATTACAACGATTTAGAAACCATTTGAATAGAGCATATGCAGTTTTTCTGTAGAATATAGTGGTTGTCATTTAATTATATATTTATTTATTGCTTGATTTACAAACATAATTTATTTTTTTTTAAATTAATTTAAATTAACTTTTTAACTAAAAATAGTAACTTAAATATACAAAATGTATTTTGATAAGAAAATTAAAAATACAAAGCCGTTGTACTCATTTAGTTCAAATTGCTACTAACATAAGATTTGTCTATAATAATAACATTCGTGCAAATTCTTATTGTAATATAAGCGATTTCGTGTAAGGAAAATTTAAGCGGTAGCGGTAATATATCAAACATAAACTGTAATTTGCTTTAACCAATTAAGCCTAAATTTGATATTACAGTTACAGTAAATATGTAAAAATATAATAATAAAAATGCGTTTCAATGATCTAATAAAACCATACAAAGTTGTCAAAAAAATTGTTAATTAAAAAACAATTGCAAATAATAATTAAATCAAGTAATTAACTGCTTACATATACAATTATAAAATACACAATTAAATGTCCGTAAGTCAATTACAATATTTTTGGTTCAGTTACTATTAAACTGTTGACAAATTAGAAGTAAAACGAAAACTATTTTCAGTTTTATGTAGGGGTCCGAATAAAGAATACACAATTTTTAAAATTTTGCATTTTAGTGTTTACAAGACATATCGCTTAGATAGCGTTGAATTAAGTTTTTTCATTCGTGACATGAGACTCGTCAAGTCAGAGGTTATGATAGAATTACCATCTGGCTGGAGTAAACAGATTAGAAACGCTCGACTTAAACCAATCCCTTTAAATG
The DNA here is from genome assembly GCA_035610365.1 of Aquatica leii. NCBI lineage: Eukaryota > Metazoa > Arthropoda > Insecta > Coleoptera > Lampyridae > Aquatica > Aquatica leii. The sequence continues at coordinate 65,819,405 of CM069432.1, forward strand.
TTGTAGATTGTAAAAAACAATTCACAATGTCGTTCTTGGAATAACCGTTAGATAAAATACTTTTTTAAAAAACGTCCGTTGGCCAGTCAAGAAATTTCTAATACGTAAGGAGTCGCCTAGAATGTTTTATTATTACTTTCATTCTTTATTGTGTTACCTTTACTATAGATAGTATATAAATTTATCAAGTGTAACACTGTTTATTGTTTGGTTTTTTTAATATCTTTTTATGCAGGAGAGTTACATTAACAACAAATGTTGAAATATTTTGTATGAAAATATTTTTTAAAACTATTTTTTAAAATTAGTTAATTGGCTTAAACAATATAAAAAATATTAGTTATTAAAATAACCTGTTCTTCATGATCATTCCTATTATCGAGAAAGTGCTTGTAGTAATTATAAACCAATGTTTAATAACATTTATTTACACAAATATAGTAAAAATGGGATAAATAAGTAAGTTTTGTATCATACTTTTTAACAGTAATCAAACATAGGTTTATGTTTGATCTGTTGTCGTTGTTAATATTGTGAAGAATAATGTAAGAAGGATAGTTCAAACGTAAATACAAATTTTATTGTTACGTCGTTTGTAAATATACATAAAATGAAAACAACAATATTAATAAAATACTTAAATAGTAATAATATTAATATCTTAAAATATTTATACAAATTTCTACAGATAACGAAAACATGTATATAAGGTATCATATTCAGAAGTAAAATGTATAAATATTTTTCGTGACTAATACCCTAGATGGCAAGGTCAAAAAAAAAAAAATAAAATAAAATACAATCGGTTACTATCAATCTAGTTTTTCACTTAACACGTTCCAACTACTAAATACATAATATATCTTTTTTCCCACTTCTGCATCTGCGCTTCTTATTACTTTACGGTACTCCTTACAAAAACATCAAATGAATTCATAATCCTCAAAAGCATAAAAGTTGAATGAGTCGTCTCAAAATGTTTCCATTGGAAGTATTCACCTCCTACACTGAGAGAAATGCAGTACGATCTACATACATAATACTACGTAGTTATTGCTATAATTCTGTACCAAAAAATATGCAACTGCAGTATTTGTTATTATTTCTATATTTATCTATTTACATGTACAGAATTATTAAATACGACTACGAACTGCAGTCATTTACAACTACAAATTAGTACAGCACATGTAACGTACAATACAACTACGTACTATTAAATGTAAAGAGCATGTAGTTTGTAGTAGTTATCTCATACTAATTAATCGACATAATAAATGACGTAGACTTTCGCAAGCGTTATTGTATCTTGGCAAAATGCTAACTTAAATGTCGTTATTTGTATAAGATTCAGCTGTGTTGTTCATTTTAGCACGTAAGACTTTACAGTTACAACGTTTTTTACACGGTACGTTTCCATGTTTTCGTGGTTGCGATACTGTAGATAACTGTGTATGTTACTCATTACTATTAATTAAGTGGATCTTCTTCACCTTATCTTTAAAAGAATGATAGATAAAACTAAACATTTGCAAGAGCTAAATCTATCTGAAGTAATCGACACTTTTAAGAGTAAGTATTTTGGTGTACCTAATGATCGTGTTAATGTGTAACCTTTGAAATGTATACCTATAATGCATTAAGAAAACGCATCATATGATTGGCATTTTTCTACAATGAACATTCTTCGTGATACTTTTTTAATAAAAATTTCACACATTGAAGCTTTTAAATTATGTCAAAAAAAGAATTTTAATCAACTTCTTTCAAAATTGAAAATAATCCAACATTGGAAGGAATTGGCAATAAACGTTTTATCGCATTATTATTTTAGGGCATTTATAATATTCATGTACTATGGTGTTTGTACAGTTATATGTTTTATATGTATTGTTAAAAGTAAATAAATAAATTTATTTCAGTAATTTTTTTTATCTTACAGTGAAAATTTAAGATGAACGTACAGTAAGTATTATGTATTACCGATACAATCCTCATTTTATATTCACGTATAATATACCAATTATTACTACGTGGTTTTATATACTAATAACTAGAAGATAGTACCAATACAAGTGATAAATTCCAAATAACACAAATCTTGTAGTTGTATTAATAACAACGACGTAGTAGTACGCATAAGCAACTACAAGTAGTTGTATCTAAAACATATCTCACTAATATGCTATTCGCTACGTAAGTAATATTTTGTAGTTGTAATCAGCTTCAAAAGTAACATTAAATCCGTTATCACTTGTTCCAATTAATATATGTGAAAGAAAACGTACTTCTAAACTATCGGCGTCACTTAGTTAAGGCTCGTGCGTTTACTTCCGCTTCTACTTCCGTCAGAACTCATCAAGACACAAGAGAGGTTTTTCCAAAGTAATTTTTATGGCATTTTTTTATGGTACGTACATGGCACATCTTATAAGCAATACATATATTTTTAATTTAGAATGATCGTTCGATACAGTGAATTCAGCTTTTTTTGGAAAAACAACAAGATATTTACTTGCATATGGTAGTTTACTTAATTGTAATCTACTTCGTAATTGCAAAATACTATGTTTATTCACAAAAAGGTTCATTAACAAAATTGAAGAAGATTTATAAATTGGATAGTTCTTAGTTAATGATTGAATTTTAGCACTGTAAAATAATTATTGCGTGTGTTGTATTCCATAACGTACGGCATTTTCTCTTTCGTCTCAGTCTAAAATATGATTATGTGGCTCCCTCACAGCTTATAAAAGTTTCATAAATTATAAAATTAAATTTGTTAATCTTAAGGAGCACCGTTGGTGCGTTAGGTGCGACATTATTGATAATATTCGCAGTCACAACAGCTGCATAATCACATTCTTAAGTTAAGTCATTGACACTGTCCAGTACATTACTTCGCAGAAAATTTGGTTCATTTTTCGAAGTTTTTTTTCTGCATAAATGCGTTTACCTTTATCGGTTGTGTTAATAGATCTGCAGGGTTTATATAGCCTAGTACAAATTTTATAGTTTCTAAATATAATCGACAAATTTTGCCTACACGATTCGTCACATAATGTCACTAATAATACAACAGATGTATTCGGTTATAAAATTACTGAGTCTTACAGTACATGGTATAGCAGTTAATTCTAATTCAAAAAATATGACTGAAGCAACATGATCCTTCGTTATAGGTGCAATCCTATTTTTAGCAATTAAAAAATTACAATACGTTTTACCTGTTGGCAATATGTAATCGTTCTATACGCACGCGAACTAGCGTCTGCTAACACATGTAATTCCAATGATTGCTTTTTTATGGGTACATAACAGCTGGACATGTGATAGTCATTGCGCATTGGCAGTTTAGAGTTGCATTCATTCTAGTCAGTTAAAATTTTTGTTGGTACAATCTCATCCCACGTACAGTTTAATTTCCACACATCTTGTAGCAATTATTTTAATTTTAAAGCGAATGAGCATAAAAAACCTAACGAATCACAGCTTTTCGCAGCTGCACTTAAAACTGTTCGTTTTGTTATAGGTGCTTCAATTGATGTAACATTAAGTAATTTTATACTAAGAATCCGATAACGTAGACTATTAAAGGGTAAGTTAAGGTCATTTTTTTTTCAATTAAAGAAATTTATTCCAGCTCAGCTGGTTATAATTTTAGCATAAAATTTGTGTGCTACTTTGAGATTACTAGCACTGCAATTAGTTTGTCGTCGTTCTCATTACTTTGCAGGTGTCTTTATAGACATTTTTCCTTGTATCGAGATGGTGTGTTATTACCACCGACAGTAAAAAGACAGTTGCAAATAACACTAAATGTCACTCGTTTCATCCTATAACGAACAATTTGCGGTAACTTGGTGACGATGTTGCAATTATTTATTGATTTATCATACCACAAAGAACTGTAGTTGTCGTAATCACTCTCGTTTAAAAAAATTTGTAAAAAAGTTTTTCAATATCACTCACTAGACCCATTCGTCTAATTTAACAATACTGTTAGAAATAATGGCACTAGGTGACCGCCCTTATATAAAAGGTCATTGAGTGATTTTGTACCATAGAGCGTGTGCCGAAGCATCGAAAACCACACGTAATTTAGTAGTTTGTTTATCACTGCGATAGACTGGAGGGTGCAACATGACATATAAGCGAGAATTATCACTATATTCTTGACACGGTGGAGCTATATCCGTTACTCCCATGTAATTGAATTCTCGGATGGTTTGATCATATTCTTGTAGCTTGTTTTCTCGCATAAGTTTTTTCTTAAATTATTTACATGAAGTCAAGCGTTGTTATGATACGATTCCAAGACTAGATTGTCAATTTTTCAAAGTAATGATACCATATAGCGTTCATCCTCATAAGCAATTTTAGTTTTTACAAAGTGTTTAGTAATTTCGTTATTACGATTTTTACTTTCTCGCATACCAATAGAATCTTACTCCCACAACCGTTATAAATTATTGATTTCAAGCTCTTCCGGTGTTTATATATGCAATTCCGTTGCGTGTGCGCAATTTCCGCTAGACGTATCACATTCCACGGGTCCATGTCCATGTCGTTTTCACAGCAATTAATTCATCACTAAAACCTCGCATCTCAGTAAAATGAATTTTTTAATAATTATCGACACCGATAACCATTGCGACTCACGTCGGCAAGCTGCATGACTTTTACCGCGGAATTGTTTGTTGGCAGTGGTAACAGGGCATCAAATCAAATTTCTAAAACTTTTACAGTATTTATATGCATTATCTCACTATATTGCATTGTCTAGCTGGAGATTGTTATTCTGATTTTAACAAAAATATTGCTGTTATGTGTTTACCAACTACGGGCAGATTAAACATTCCATGATAAACAACAGTTGACTGCCTCCATGTATGACCATAGTACTAATACACTGTTTTGTTCGTTATTCATTAAACATGTTCGGACTTAGTTGATTAAATTGGTACTGTTCCTTGCGTTCTATGTTTGTGATACTTCCATTGTGCCGCTGAAAACCTTTGTGTTCTTGTGCTTGGCTCGTTTAAAATTAGGATCACACGTAGTACTGATTACATTTTTATTACTTCAGATTGTAGGTACATCAGTTATAATTAGGATTTAAACATTTAAAACACCGTTTCTGATTGCGCAATATGCTCTTTTCATTTATTCTTTGTGACGTGTTACAATTCGTAGAATTATGATTTTTTGAGTTAAAAAATACAAAATCGTTGTTTACACTAGTAAAAAGTCCAGCAACTGTACTCACGTTTTTTCCACGTTTCTTATTCCACGTAACCCTTTTTCTTATTTTATAAGCATTGTCACGTTTGCGTTTAAGTTTATTGCGTTTTGTATCGTCAAGATCTTAGCATTACCCAATGGACTCCATCTCCCATTTCACAAAGTTAAGCAGCTTTTTAAGATGTTTGTTGTTTTCTTCATAAAATTGTTTGCCGAACCATACAAAGAACTATTAGAAGTAGTAGTGCACTAAACAAAATTACATTTAACTGATACTAGAGAAATATTAATAAATACTACATGTAGTAGTAATATAGGCGCTTATTGTTAATTACAAGTACTAAATATTAATTACGTAGCATATAGTATATTAGTAAGATATGTTTTAGATACAACTACTTGTAGATGTTTACGCGTACTACTACGTCGTTGTTAATACAACTACAAGATTTGTGTTTTATAGATTTTACCAATTGTATTGGTACTATCTTCTACTTGTTACTATATAAAACGATGTAGTGATAATTAGTCTATCATACGTGGGTAGCGGTAATACATAATACTTACTGTACGTTCAACAATTTTCACTAGAAGCTAAAAAAATAACTGAAATAAATTTATTTGTTTACTTTTAACAATACATATCATTTTAATGTTAAGAAAATATTTGAATTTGTAAAAATGTAACTACGTACTTGTGTTTTCTTATTGCATTTCAAAGGTTACACATTAACACAATCATTAGCGAAATACCTTTGAAAGTGTCGATTACTTCGGGTAGATTTAGCTCTTGCAAATGTTCAGTTTTATAAATCATTCCTTTAAAGATAAGGTGAAGAAGATCCACTTAATTAACACTAATGAGGAACCTACACAGTTATTTACAGTATCGCTATCACGAAAACATTGAAACGTATCATGTGAAAAACGTTGTAACTATAAAGTCGTACGTGCTAAAATGAACAATACAAAAACAGAATCTCTATTACTCACTTTTAGTTTATACAAATAACGACATTTAAGTTAGCATTTCGCCAAGATATAATAATGCTTGCAAAGGTCTACAGTATTTATTACGTCGATTAATTAATATGAGATACCTACTACATGCTATACTAATTTGTAGTTTTAAACGACTACAACTGCGTAGTCTTTTATTCAATGTTCCCTTTTTAAACAATTTAATTCTCATGCTATAAGGGATTGTTTTTAAAAGTATCGATTTTTCTAGAGGAAGTAGAAAGCATTCGAGTAGTTCGTTTCAATGCGTTCGTTATTGCATCTGCCATACTGCTGTTTTCATTTGTGTTCGCTAATTTATGGTTTCGGCACCAATGTAAAAAATAATGTAAGAAAGATAGTTTAAACGTAATAGTAGCCCCGTAAACACAAAATTGATAATGTTTAGTAACAGTTTCAAAACAAAAAAATTATGATTCACTCTTGTTTCAAACATAAAAGAAACCTAACTGCAATAAAATAGCTATAAGTCCATCGCTGTTTCACTTATTTGAATCAGTATAGTTTCGGTATTTTAAATTCAAATTTGTTGCAAAATAAATGTTGCATTCGGTTTACGTTTTAAAAGCTTCGTTCTTGACCTGATTGATTGATTGATTGAATACATTTTCGAATGCACGTTTCAAATTTTATTGCACAATAAATATTTTTAAATACAATATCACATTGAGTTTTTCACATATTGCAACTTTCTTTGATGTGGTCTTTTCACAGAAGTCTCGAAAACTGCATCAGTTACTGTTGGGTAGCAACTTTTAACCGCATCTGTAACATAGAAATAAATATTTCATTTATATACATACATAATCATAGAGTTACACAAAATTAATTACATTTTTTTAATCAAAAACGACACAAACTTAATATAAATATCACTTTAGCAATCATAGGAAAGTTATAAAAACAGTGTGAATACCTTTAGCTGTACATAATCGTATAGAAAACTTGAAGAATTGAACTGTAATTATAAATCCTAAAGTATCATCAGATTTACGCAATAATCTACCTTAACGCAACCATGTGTGTTAATTTACATTTTTTTAATACAAATTAAAACATGATACATAAAGAACAGAAATGATAATAATATCGATTACATTTATGGATTATAATAAAATGTTTCGACTTACCGTTTATTGTTCCATTTCGTAATTGTACACACAGCATCACTCATCAAACTGCAACCGAACAAGTGAAAAGATATCAATTTGCAGCGCAAGCGTTGACGACAGTAATCAAAAATATAGCAACGACTAATGCTGACTAATCACAAAGTATTCGTTTTTCCTAGAACGATTCCACTGTTTTGAAAATAATTCAATCTTATTTAATCGATCTTCAAGCAATTCTAGTTATTCAAAAAATTTTCGGTTTTAATAAATCAGATTTTAGACGGTTGCTGATTATGGGAAAAGAATTGCAAGTACTGAAACGGTTTAAAACTGATTGTGAAAAATCGGAACTCTTTCAATTTATTCATTGTCAGTTACATGTAAATGATATAAAAATGGAACTAACACGAAACAACGTATTGAAACAATTGTTTTAATTTTGTGACTGTAACAGTTTCAATCCGTGTTTACTGGGAGATTACATACCAAGGCGGAAAATATTCCATTTCTGTCGAGAGAACTATAGTTTACCGAGAGGCATAGCCTCGAGGTGAACTAGTTCTCGAGACAAATGGAACACTTTTGCCAAGGTTTGTATACAATTTTATTCACAATCAGCCATTAAATAAAATAAATAACATAAAACTAATAAAAAATGAATGAAAACCTACTTCCAAAATATTATCGTTTATTTCGGTAAAAAATTAAAACGTAGTAGGCACACTTCACAATTGACATATATGTACGTATTTAATTTATGATTGTCATTTTATCAAATTAGTTAAAACATAACACACAGGAATTACAGGTTCGGAAAGTGTACATTACTGACCGCGAGGTTTCATTACATACTCGTTTCTTTTAACCATGGAAACCGCTCACTTACCAACTTTTAAGAGATTCGGAAAACTGTACGTTACTAACTGAGTGTGAATAAACACAAATTTTAATGTTACGTCGTTTGTAAATATACATTAAATAAAAACAACAAAAAACACAATGGGTTATCGGTTACTATCTATCTAGTTTTTTACTTCACACATTCTGACTAACTATACTATCTACATAATATATTGCGAGTGCATCTTATTTCCCACTCCTGCATCTGCGCTTCTTATTCTAGAAACAATGAATGAATTTTTAAGAAATATAAAGTATTACAATCTTGTATAAATAAAAAAAATTCAAACTATGTACTATTTTCAAATATATTTTATAAACCTTATAACTACTCTTATGTTTTATATAATAAAAATAGAAACTAGTTTATTATATTTAAAATAATTAAATAATTTTGAAAAAAATATCTATTTATTTTGTTATGTTGCAACAAAAACAAATGTTTTTTACTTAATAAGTTTGGTTCACTCTTATTAACGCAATTGGTTTTAATTACAAACATTTAATACTATTAAGATCCTTTCATATGCTTTCTCTTTGATGTAACATAGTCTGCATTATACTATAACAAAATTGGTATCGTTATAAAAACGATATTGATCAAAGCAACCATTACCGTTCTAAACTCGTTATAGTTTATAAATAAAAAAAATTGTATTGTTAAACATTTTTACTTAGTTTGACTAAATTTAATTGCAATTAGTTTAAGTACGTTGTGAGTTAAATCGTTGCAGACAGAATTGGAAATACGGACAAAAAGAATTAATATGGTTTGTATAACGATTGTTCAGCAAAATGTTGAAAAATTATGTTTATTTAAGATTAGCAATTTTTTTAATCGTGATTTTCTAGCGTACTTTGAATTAATGAAAGTTATTTCGATATGTTGGGCAACCGAGGTATAAATGTTTTCTTTTTGTTATTTAATTGAATAGTAATTATTATTTTGAAATAAATAACTAGACGAGTTTTAAATTAATTTTATCTTAAAACTTATTATACATATATCTCGGTAGAAACTAATTTTAATTGTAGTACTTTACAAGGAACAAGTTGTATTATGTTTAAATTGTTAACGAAAATACCAGTTAAACACAACCTAATAAATGAGTTTGGTTTTGAAAACACAAGTTAATATTAACTATTAGATAAATACAAATTTACTAAACACTAAAACATTCTCTGAATGAGACGTGGTGAACATATAATTAATTTCTATTGTTAATCAATGTTTGTTGCAAATTTAACTAATTTAAACAATGTATATATAGAAATTAAATCTATGGATAATGAATTACCTTATTAAATAATACAAAGAAAAAATTACTAGTTGACGAAACTTTAAAAAAGCAAATGTTTGCTACCGTTTTTTTACATTTGCTATGTTAATAAAAACAGAGCAAACCCTTTTTACTTAACATTCAAATTTTTATTTTTTACTTTTGTATGGTAAAATAAAATCATTAATAATTCAAATTTATTTTAAATCTCATTTGCAACTTCTTTGTTAAAACTGTTTTAGTAATTCCCATCAATTATAATTAAGAAAATTTATTTGTTTTTAATTTTTGTTAAATAAGTATAAAAACAATTCAATGTTTTAATTGTAATGAAAAACTGTTTTTTTATCATAAAACATTCTATTGTACTAAAATAAATAAATTTACGTAAATATTAAAATTATTTTTTTTAAATTAAAAAACTTAAACAGGTACTTCAACACAAAAAAAACAGTCAACAATTTGTAGTTTTTTTTTCGTAAATTTAAAATCTACTAATTATTATTAAATTATAATAAATTATAAGCAATCATTTTGAATAAAACATATCAATACTAAATACACAAAAATTTCGTATACGTATTAACATTTTTTTATTATAGGTAACCATAGAAACTTTCTTAATATTATTGCATTATCTTAGTCAACATCAAAATGACGTTTTTATTTATTTTTAAGCTACTTAAGGATTTTTTGTTTAAACTAGTTGGCTTTTCTGGTCATTTACATACCGTTCTAAAACGGTAAATAAATCACTTTCTGACGTGTTACGCCTAACCACCAGTAAATCAAACATACCGTCTAAACAAGCATTGGAAAATATTCTAGTAATACAAAATTGTAAATTATAGATAAAACCAAAACACATTTGGTACACTTTCAATGTTGAGAATTATTTAAATAAAGTGTTCATTACAGTACGATGGCAAAATAAATTAAGACTAACTGAGCCACAATAGTTTAATAATTTATTGATTAATAATTATTGTAAAAAAGTATATAAATGTAACTGGTATCTAATTACTTATGATTTACAATCATTAGTTTCTGTAATCTCAATTTAATAAAAATTTTTTTTTTTTTTCAATTTATATTAATTTACCTTTTTAATTTAATTTGCATTTTATTATTTACAATCTATATTATAAACAATAAATAAATGTAAGCTTAAGAAATTAATAACCCGTGACTAGTAACATCTGAGACCTTTCTGTAGCAAATTATTAAAAAAAAAATAATTTTTACAGTGACTTAAAAACTTGTATAACAAATATTGCAGTTGAAACTTAGTTTGGTTTAGCTTAAAATAGAAATATTCTTAAGGTTGATAGCCAGAAAAGAAAAGTCGTACCACAAAAACAAATTTTGCAGAAAATACTGAAAATTTTTTTGTTTATCAACCTACTCATATATCAACGTTTTTCGCATAATAAAATACATTAAATTAATGAGTTGGCGGCGGTGTATATACACAATTTAACTAAACCAAATTCATTAGTATTTTGAACGTATGTAATTTTTTGACCATGTTTGTTATCAAATTATATTTCTGAAAACGATAATTTACTAAGAATTAAAGCAATATTGAATTACAATCCAAATCTTTACGACTGAAATAAAATATTTAAGACAGACAAAAGTAATAAATTATAATCCAATTTGAATTTACGACTCCAATAATACTTAACAAACACTTATAAAATAAAATTAAAATTAAGATAAATTTAGAAACGTTAAATAACTTTGAAACTAAAATGTAAAATTGTGTTAAAACAACACTAATAAAAATTAACTAAATGTAAACAAATAAAACTAACCAAAATATCAGGTCTTTGACAAAATAATTAATACGAAAATCAAACAAAGTTTACATCTTAAGCAAGTTTAGCTTTGTTTAACAAATAATACTGTACAAATGTCTATCACGCAACAAAAACGTAACTTATCTTCTCCAAATATTATATAATTTAATTGAACTACAATTGTTTCGACTTTAATACAATTTAAGTTATTTTTAGGTTATTCATGCAATCGTTAACACTAAACAATTTAACAACTAATCATTAGTTCAATTAAACTAAATAATATTTGGAAAAGACAAGTATTTTATTTAAGATTTTATATACAATTATTCCAAAATTTATAAATATGGATTTAGTTTTATTAGTAACATTTAGGTTGTTATAAAATTTATATTCAAGGAATTGTTTATTAAGTTACAGTTTATTTAAGAATACGTTAACTACACGTTCTAAATATTAGTAGGTATAATTTTTAACCCGGTTTTTGTTCAAATGCTATACCTATTCCTAAATCTGTTCTGACTTTAAATTAAGGCGGAACAATCGACGCATTTGCGTGTTTGACGACTCCATTTATATAATAAAACAATCGACTTTTAGTAGTTAAACTAGGTATAAGCACGAGTTGAAATGTAACTGTAACATTATGTGCATACCACATATACTATACAAACTGTAACACCCTTAAATATCGTCTATAAATAAAGAATTGTTTATAAAGAATAATATTTATTAGTTCTTGTATCATCGTAAAACTTGGAAAATCATTCCTTATTAACATTATTTTTTACATAACAATGTTTCCGTCGATTTAATAAATAATGTTAAAATTAAAAATGATCAGACAATTAATCATTATGGTAAAAATAATAAATTTTTTTTAGCGTTTTTTACTAAGCTTTATGTCTATCATGATTTCGGTAAGAAAATAGTAAAAAAATAATCTTTTTAAATAAGGTGTTAAAACTTATTAATAATTATTTTATTTAATACAAAAAACACATGCACACATCTACAAAGTAGAATTTAACAATTGTGTTTAATTTCAGGTTTAATTACAACATAATATGTATATTAAAATGACTTAAAAATTACTTGCAAATTGTTTTTGTAAATTTATTATTATTGTATATTTTTTTTTCACTGTACTGCACAAAGATCTTTTTTATAAAATAAAGCTAAACCTTTTATATAATTATGACAAACAGTTTAAGGTGCATATTTGTATTTCTTAATATTATTTACTAAGAATTGATCTGTTACAAAAAATTTAAGTGAACATAAAGAAATAACTTAACTGTAATTTTTATGCAATTTACTCAAAAAAAAAACTCTTTGGAGGTACAATATTTATCAGAAAAAGTTAATTAAATACATTGTTAACATTGACTAGATAATTTCAGCAGTACTTTAAAAATAAAGTAAAAAGTAACTTAACTAATTCGATGTGTCGTACACTGTGTTTTGCCAAAACATGCTGCAAAATTAAATTTTAATTTAGTAATGTTATGTAGCTACATTATTTCAAATTAAATAATTAATACAAGAAATTCCATGCAATTTAATCTGATCTCCAATTGATTACTTTTGTACAATCAAGCAAACGAAAACAATTTGAAAGTATTTGTTTTAAAATAGTTGTAAAAGCAGATTGACTTTTAAAAAGTTTATTAGTTTTGCAGGCGTTGTTAATTATAATAATTTTGATTATAATCTGAATTCTAGTTTTCAAATAGAATTGTTTTCAATGAGTTTGCTACATTTTTATGATAATCATAAACAGTAACTTTCTATGAAACATTTACCGTGTTTCGGGGACTAGGTCGTTAAGGACCGTACGTGCATGTTAACTTAACACAATTAATTATATTTTTGTGCTTCGCGAATCTATCGTTTGTGCACATCGAATCTCGAAAACTTAATTGCTTGATTTATCTACGAATTATGTATATGTATTTATCTATTTAGTCGCTAAATGTATGTCATTATCTAATCCGACAAGAGCTTTTGGTTGCACAGTGTGTTGCTCGCCACTAGGCACAAATTTCTAATTTAGTCAACCTACGTGTGTATGTTTTTCAAGAATTTATACTTCTATATTTGTCTCGACTTCTGTGATACAATAAATATATATATTTGGTGTTATTATTTTTGTAAGGTTATTTATTCTTCGTGTACTACGAGGCGAGTTAGACGGTCTCCCTCGACTTTAATTTTTCATCGTCTTGGCGCTTTTTTATTAGTTTCACTTTATAATCACACATAACAAAGCCTGCGATCCCTCTCCGAAGAAGCTGTGCTGGCCGTTGCTTTGTTTGGTTACGAGAAGACCGGTGGAACTTTCTATTTGGACATCTCAACTCTAGGAACCCAAGTTTCTCGTAACAATCTACTCAGCTATTAAGTCAAAACAGTATGGTACTAAAAATGCTATCCACAGTCATCAATAAAATAGTTTACAAATGGCGTCTTCTATACGTGTGGCTTTTTGGAACACAAACGGAGTTACTAACCACATTCCAAAAATCATAACATTTCTCAAACATTAAAATATTGACATCTTATTAATCTTTGAAACACACGCAATTACAAGAACAATGGTTACAATACCCTTTTACACTACTTATCTTGCTAATCATTCAGATGGTACGGCTCACGCTGGATTCGCAGTGGTTATTAAAAATTCGATTGTCCACTATCAATTAGGACCATATACAATCCAAAAAATTTAAGTGCTAAAATTAAAGTAGAAGTATTGCTATACCAACTAAAAATTGCAGTAGTATATAGCCCATCTAGACATTCCATTTCACTAGAGGAATATGAAGACTTCCATTTAACACTAGGTAGAAGGTGTATTGTCGGAGTTGGCTGTAACTTTAAACACACCGCCTGGGGGCTTAAGAATCTGCTCAAGTAATTCAGCCAAATAATTCTTGCTACTTCTCAACAGGCAAACCAACTTACTTACCCAGCGGCTCAAATAAGTTGCCAGATCTACTTGACCACGCAATAATCGGGGCATAACAGACACTTACTACCAGGCAGAATTAAACTATGACCTGACCACAGACAATACCACAGTTATTTTGCTAATCAGCTCAATAATGATAAAAATAACCCTTTACATCTATGTACGAAAGAAACGGACTAAAACTATTTGAAAAGACATTTAGAATAGAAAAGTTAGCTACGACATTAAAATTTAAAACGCCCAAGATCTGGACGAAGTAGTTCAGTATTTGACCACCAAGGTTGTAGAAGCCGCTTGGCACGCTACCCCTAATCCAATACATATACAGCCTGTAACAAATAACATCTTTCGCTATATACAAGATCTCATTGCAAACAAACGCAGAACAAAGAAGCAATGTCAGAGAAGCAAAGAAAGACATCCTACCACTTTCCAATTTCCTATATTATGGAAACATGCCTTCATTATAATGATATCTAAACCTGGAAAACCCCTCAGTTAACCATAATCATATTACCCAATAAAACTGCTACCTCTCCAACGTATTTGAAATACTCCTCCTCAACCGAATTAAAACTACTATAGACCTCGATCACCTGCTCTCTTGACACCAGTTTAGATTCTGGAAATCCCTTTCAACCATACACTAAAACCATAGAATACTCAACCACATAATAAAAAACCAGGAAACAAAGGGCACGTGTGCAGCAGTCTTTTTAGACATAAAACAGGCATTCGACAAAGTTTGGCATATGGGGTTGATATACAAACTTAAACTGCTTATCCCCAATAAATTACATCTATCATTTAAATCATACAGACAGAACGTACAAAGTTAAGGTGAACAAATCAGTATCTAACTTACGACAAATTTTGTTAATGTAGAGCCAAATCATTTATAAAGTGTTTTAACTAAAAATATTACTTTTGTAATGTGTGCTTGTGTTAATTTTTGTTTTTACAAAGTCTATATATATATAGATCTGCACAAATAAGAAATTAAAAAAAGTAAAAATTTAAAAAAAAAAAAAGTTAAAATACACATATAAAAGAATTGCACAATATTATTAGCTTTGTACATAAATACGATTCTTATTTATATAAATATTATTATCTTTATGTTTATAAATTTTTGAGTTTCAATCTTAATCCAAATTTTATTATAAAAATATTGTGGCGTCCTAAATTTCAATTTAAGTTTTTTTGCTATGAGAACGATACAACTCTTCCAAAAACTTAATAGCTTGGTAGTGATTTTATGCGACCATAGATCCTTAGATGTGGAGGATAGGCACAACTCAGAAAAAAACTCTGTAGTAATTGTGGCTACGTTTCGTTGGCTATTGTGCCAACTTCAACAAGCCAATCTGACAGTAGAACGTTTAATTTCTGTCCATATATACATATACTTAAAACATGGACAAAGTTGGTAAACACGAAGACATATAACCTTATATATCTCACTACCAAACTTTTAAGTTTTTTGTTTTTTAAATTAAAATAATAAATTTTAAGATACGATAGCATTTTTACAACTTCATTATAAATTTGTAAATAAATTGTCTCATCTCATTGCTTATAGTTTATATTTTAAATTTTTATTTTAATATAAATAAATTATAAGAACCTAGTGCATGTTTTTATTTTGTATGTTAAACAGGCTATAGAATTACGTTGTAAACTGTTATGTTAAATTTATTAAAAAGGGATAATTGGTTAGGCGTATCTTTCCATATACAATGAAGTCAGATTTTATATTGTTTTTGACGCATCACAACAATGCAGAGGCTTTATAAATACTGGTATCTCACGTGATATACAAAGTTAGACATAATTACCGAAACATCTAAATAATTCTCCAACCGTAAAAAAAACCTAAAAAATTTTTCAAACAAAAATGTTATGGAATTAACCAAACTTCCGATTAAGTATATTTTTAGTATGCAAGGTGTTCATTTCATTATAGAAATTTGGTAACCTTTCTTTTTTTAAATGAAACATCTTATATATTTTTACATATCTTAATTCTAAGAATTTCTTGTACAAAATTTTGTTTATAGAATGCATCATTTTTGAGTTATAAGCAATTAATCCAAAGTCGTAAGGTGCAAATTGAGAATATTTTCCTGCATACATACACATTTAGTTAAAAAAAATAACAAAATCAAATACAAATAATACAACAATTATTATAACCTGCTTGATAATACTCAAACCTTTCAACTTCATGAAACAATTGAAAAGTTATTAAAATGACCGACAAAAAAATTCGTTATAAGAAAAAGTAAATAAAACTACAAAACTAATATAAACTATTAAGTTTTTTTAAGTAACAATGTTAATGCTTATTGGAATTGGTAATAAAAGGAGATCGGTAAAAAATGCAAGAAATTTGTATCAGTACTGTAAAAAGAACCAATAACTGTTACAAAAATTTACATAACATAAAGAATACGTAGAGAGTGGGTTTACATTAGACCACGGAGTGAGTCAAGCATTACTTCATACATTTAATAGAAATAACATCCTTATAAAGTTCAGTTAATTTACGAATTGATGGAAGATGACCCAGATAAAAGAATAGTTTTGCGACAATTTTTAAAATGTCTATGATAATAACCCTAACATTTCAAGAAATTTGATGAAGCAACATTCTGCTTAAATAAAAATAGATTCAATTGCAGATATTGGTCAACAGACAATCTATACTGGACTGATAAAGTTTACACCCAATATCCTGAAAAACGTAACGTTGGTTGGGCGTCATTGGAGACCATTTTTTATTGAAAGCACATTGACATCTAATCGTTACTTAACATTACTTTAAAATGAAGTAATATCTCATCTCTGTTTAATCATCAACAAAGAAGAACTAAATAGTATCTTTTACCAACAAGATGGTGTCCCCTCACATTACGGTGTCTAAGTTCGAGACCATTTAAATACATTATTTTGGAAAAAAAGATTAGAGGGAGAGGATGAATGACCACTAAGATCGCCAGATTTTTAAATATTAGATTTCTCTATATTGGGATACCTAGAATCTAAAGTTTATACCAACAGACCACAGAATATTGATGAGTTAAAGCAAAGAATAATCGAGAAAGTGAAGCTAAAAGGTTGGAGCATTGTCAAACCGCTTAAGGATGGCAGCTTGAACATTTACTTTAATTCTATTTAATTGTTTTGTTATTTGTTTTTCTCATATTTTTATTGTTTGGAGAAAATAAATGTGTATGTATGCAAAAAATTATATAATATTCTCAATTTGAAGTTTATTATTTTGAATTATTTGCTTATAACTGAAAAATGATTCATTTTATAAAAAAAAATGTACAAAAAATTCATAGAATTAATCCTAGCATTAAAAAAATGTAAAAATATATAGGGTGTCCCATTTAAAAACAAAAAGATTATAAAGTTATCATGATTAAATAAACACCTTGTCTATAAAAAACATATTTAATTAAACGCTTGTTTAATTCCAAAACATTTTTGTTAAAAAATGTTTTAAATTATTTTACTGTTAAATTATTTAGGTGCTCCGGTAGTTTTGACTAACCTTGTATGTGTGAAACAACTAACATTGCTTAGAATGGTATAAAATAAAACAAAAATTACTAAATATGAAATTTAACTGGTAATCTTTGAAATAAGCTTAAGCAAATAATTAAAAACGATAATACATTTACGACTAAACATAAAAATCTAAATAAACTTATCAATAATTACCCTTAAAAAAATTAATTTAATTGTAAGTAAATTAATTTTGCAAATGTAATTCAATAAAATTTTTATAAAACTCTGATTATTCATTGGAAACTAATGTGAAGTTTGCGCGTACCTAATTAAATAGAAGAGATAACTAATGTTTCGCCACTTAGAGTAGCATGAACATTTTAGAGACACACAAACAATGTAAATTATAGATTTATAAAAGAAAAAAATTTTCAAAATTTGTTAGATGAAATACATAAACAATTTAAATTATGATCTTAATTAAAAGTAAATTATAAAATTAATTTGTGAAATTTATTAAAATATAAAATGTGTGTTTGTACTTGCTTAAAACTTAATTTTATTGTTTATTTTATCTACATAATTCTATGTTTTAGTTAATTATTTTGGCACAGTTAATTATGCGATTATTCTTGTTACAATAATCATAAATCAATTTTACAAGACAACTAAGTTTGATTTGTGATTACAATTTATCTTGACGCTTTTAGCATTTCTTAAAAAAACTAAATTTTTTTATTTAATTTTATGGCGAATAATGTATAAAAAGAAACCTTAGTATAAGTAGCTAGTAAAAAATATATTTTAATAATTATTGAAACAAATGTTTAAAGGTTTACATATAATTTTATAGCTAGTTATTTAAAACTATTATTTTATGCATGTATTTTAAAAATGATTTACTATTGTTATCAAAAAATAGTATTATTAGTGTATTAGGTTCTAGTATTTTTTTGTTACTGTTTTAATTACTGTTTTCTAGTTTTAAAATTAGTATTTCTGTGTTTTTACTTTTACTTAAAATTTAATTGTTTATTTATAGTAGTTACTAGTCGTAATTTAACTAAAAACTGTTTATTGTTTTTAGATTAATCGTTCTTAGTTTTACTAGTAAATAATTAGTTTGATAAAGTTGGCGCCTTGACAAACAAAACTTTTTTAGGTAATTAACAGTTTAATTTCAAACTCATAATTCATCATACATTTTGTGTTTGCCTGATTTTATCTCAAAACGTCTTAAATCCTGTATGTATTTGCAAACTTAGTTTAAATACAATTTTGAGTTTAAAAAAATATTAAATAAAAAAGTTTCTAACCAAGTTTTACAGTTTATACAAGTTATATCCTCTATACATGTATTTTTGAAACAAGTTTTCAACAACAACAATTTAAATCATGTTTAATTTTATATGTTTATTATTGATTATATGTAAATCTACGTGTGTATATTTGTTGCATTAAGTATAAAAATATTTTATTGACACAGTTGTTTGTATTGCATTTTTTCTTATTCTAATTTAGAAAAATTTATTAAAAATATTTTAATTTAGCATCTAAATTCTTTATCCTTCAATTTATAAAATCATAAAATTTTTATAAAATTTGTCTAAAATGTTTAAATATTAGAAACAATAAGTTGTCATGATATCAAAATTCAAAATATTTTTTAAAATTAAATCTAGCAATAACTCAAACTTGAATTTTACAATAAAAGTATACAACCGCTTGCAATAACATTTAATCTACAATCCTTAATAAAAAACTATTTATTGAATATACCGGGTTAGGCAAAAGTATGAAAATGGGGTTATTTAAGGAATTTCAAAAGGTAATTTTTTTCGTAATAGACAATTACTTTTGTTTTTTAAATGGAAACGTATTGTTTTGTCTTAAAATATGATTCAATTTTGTTATGTATATTCGGATATTTAATTAAAAACCCGATTGAAATAGTGCGTATAGTATTTGAACGCTAATGTCTAGTTGGTTATTATTTAAGTACGTTCTAACGTTATCAGCAAGACCCATTGCATTCTTATTTGTGCATTATTATAGTAAATAACCTAACAGACATGCGCGTTTAAATACTTGCATATTGTACGCACTATTTTAATCACGTTTTTAGTTAAGAGGGCCGTTTATATAGTGTGTTTCTGTTATAAATATACAGTGGCGCTGCTATCGCTTTAATATAATTTTTAATACGCTAACAAAAATCAAAACACTAGATGGCTATAAACAAGCAGATAACTTTTTGCTACTTTTATTACACACCTTTGTGCTAGTATTCGGTAGATGGCATCACCTCAGGTTACTAACACTTGACTAATACTATCAATCTAGTAATATGATATATGCTGATTATCAAAACTATAAAAGACGATAATAAATTTTTCTTGGATTTATTTTCTGTTATACAAAATGAATGGATTCTTTGTAAATTTGAGTAAATCGCTAGTAATATAACACGTGTTGTAACCGTAGTATTGATATGAACAAGTAAAACAGTTCCAAACAAATTTGTCCCTGAAATCGTAAAAGCTTGAATTGGAAGTGGTAAAAAATGCATCGATATTTTTTACATAGAAAAAATTAAAAAAAAAGAGAAAAGGTACTCAAGAACGTGGATCAGTTGCAATAAATAATCTGTTTAACTTAATTGATAAATAAAGTAAAAGTTTTTACCATAAAAATTTAGTTGTGCAATATTTGTGTAAAAAAATAAGTGTACATATCCTAGAGGATATAAACCCAACAACTGATCAAAACAGTCCATTATTTGTGGAAAAAAATATCTGCTTGAAATACTAAGAATTGCCATTTTCAGGCTAGAATATGAGCGTGTCTAATGTTAGATAAAAATATGAAACTCACAGATGTTTACATTTGCAGTGCTGCTATTTTCACTCTTAGTGTGTGTTATTTTTTATTAGAAGACATGATCTATTGGCTTTACAATATTAATATATGATCATTATGATGATCTGCAGTTTGTTCTAAGCTTTCTTATCACATGGGTTTTGCCGTGAGAAGTAGCAAACAAATGACACTGTCTCTATTCCATAGTCGTCTACATAATAATATTTATAATTTTTTCTAATTTTTTTTTGACTGGCTGCTCTATCACTGAAACAATGGATTTTTTTTAAGTTTGAATAAGTTCGTTTAATGTAATTAAAAAAAAAATTTTGAAATGCGAAAAACGATACTGTATAGTGTGTAGACAATCATTAATCACACAAGTTTTTGTTTCAAGTGATCCGTTAACTTAAAACTTAAATGTGAATATTTTTTTATTACAAAATCAGTAGTAGTTTTAAATTCTTTTATGCTTATTGCTTTATAACAATATCTTACTTAGACACAATTTTACGATTTTTTTAAACAATTACCTGCATACCTAAAAAAACATTTCAGGTAAAATTCGTTACGGTAGTTATTTTATAAGTGATCTATCCTCGCGATCAGTATTTTGTATATGATCGATTGATCGACAACTGATAATGTATTTAAAGAAGTATTGTATAAATAAATCATAAAATAAAAATTACTAAAGATGTATTTTTTATCACACTTATAGTATTAAGAAATTACTACTATACGGTATCATGTGACATTCAACGTCACGAAATACATACTACAAGAATGAATATATTTTAGTCAAGATTTATTATTAACAGTAGAAAACTGTAACGCAAACTTGCCCTCTAGTAGACAGTAATTGTACGAACTGTACGCTATTCAGAAAAAACACTATCACCATCTGGTCACATAAAGCTCAACTATATATTGTTACCATAAAATAGCAAAAACTCATTAAACCAAATTTTAGGTTAGAAAATGTTAAATTTCACATTCCTGAAGTTATTTTAAAGAGATGTAAAGTAAAATTTTAGATTTAACATTGGCTTAATGCGCCGTTGGTCTTAGAATGTTTACATTTTAAAATAAAGACTAAAAAAATTTAAAAATTGATTAGGTTTAATATTAAATAAAACCTAGAAAGAGAACAATACAGGAAATTTTAAACATTCCTTGACCTAGACTATAGTTTTTTTTATTAATATCCATATAAAAAGTTGCCGTATAAAAACTAATTTAGCTGTATTTGAGAAATAGCGGTATGTCTACAATTTACTAGGTCCGCCATCTGTCGACAATTTTAAAAAATCGGCCGGCTTAAACCTTTTTCAAATACATCAAAACTTTATTGGATGTGATGTGATATGTATAAATTACACCTGTGAATTATATTTTGAAATAAAAACAATAAGTTTTTATTTGAAAATCAAATCTATTTGTCTGTTACGCAATAATCAGATTACGACTAAAATTACCTCTCATTTAGAACGCACATTTAATTACTTCCGTAACATGCTTGGTTCAAAAGATACGACAATGTTTTCATACATTTGCCTATTATGTAAAAACTCATTGAAATTTGTTGCCAATGTACACCAAAAATCTAAAAAAAATTATTTTTTTAATAACAACAAAACGCGGGTTGTTATTTAGTCTTGTACAACTATATGTTTTCTAAAAAAAGTGTCTATTATAAGGCTAAAGCATTGCCTGTAATTAACTGTAACAAAATTTTGTATTTTGTTATAATTAGTACCTAAATAAAAATTTAAATAGTTTTTACCAGTAATTTCATTAACCTCTTAACCTCTTAACGGCCAATGTGCCAGATTAGGAACGTACTGTGTTAAATGCATTTTAACCTTCTTTACGAACAATTTATTAGATAGTATTGTTGAACAAACAAACCTATACTGCATTCAGCGCAATCCGAACAAAGTCCTGAATCTGACTCGTAAAGAGTTGGAAATTTTTCTTGGTACCCTCATTCATATGTCTGTTTTGGGCTTGCCTAGACATCGACTGTACTGGTCTGCTGCCAGTAGAGTATCACAAGTAGCAGATCGTATATCAAGACATCGATGGGAAATGAGCAAACGCCATCTACATTTTAACAACAACGATAATCTTCCACTAGACAGAAATGATCCTCAACGTGACAAGTTATTCAAGATACGACCCATAATCGACAAGTTGTCAGAAGTGTTTCAAAAACAACAAAAACCGCAAATGCTCTGCATTGATGAACAAGTTGTGCCGTATAAAGGTAAATCGTCATTGAAACAATATAACCCTAAAAAGCCAAATAAATGGGGCTACAAAATATTTATATTGTGCGATAGCACTGGGCTAATACATAATCTCGAAATATACACCGGTAAAATTTTGCCTGCACTGGGTAAGGTAGATTTGGGCGCCAGCGCCAATATAGTTTTGCGATTAGCATCCATAATACCAAAAAATCAAAACTATTTATTGTTTTTTGATAATTGGTTTACATCCGTAAAATTAATGATTACCTTGAAAGAAGATGGCATTCTTAGCTTGGGCACTATAAGATCCAACCGCATTCCAGGTATTAGCCTCAAAAATGACAACGCTATGAAAAAAGAAGGGCGAGGTTCTTACGCAGAGCAAAAAGCTATAATAGACCAAACGGAAATATGCATTGTAAAATGGTATGACAATAAAAGTGTAATACTAGCCAGCACTTTTTGTGGAGCGAAACCTTTGGATGAGGTTAGCCGATTTGACAAAAAACAAAAACAAAACATTGATATAATGCGGCCAAATATAGTAAAACAATATAACATGTTTATGGGTGGCGTTGATTTACTCGACGGTTTGATTTCGTACTACCGAATATCAGTTCGATCAAAACGTTGGTACTTTAGGTTATTTTTTCACTTTATTGACTTGTCTCTCTCTTGTTACTGCGTGGATACGATATAAAAAAGACATGAAAGACGCTGGATTGGAAAAAAAAGACATCCTGGACTCGCTGTCATTTCGCTCAGCAGTGGCTCAGGCACTATGCATCATGGGCAAGGACACGGACTCAAAAAAGCGGGGTAGACCTAGTAGTGGATCCGTTGAAACAGAATATGAAAATAAAAAGAAGAGAGGACCAACCAAACCAATTCCCCAATCAGATGTGCGTCGTGATCACATTGGTCATTGGCCTTGTGAGAAAGAAACAAGGCAGAGATGCAAGCTTCCAAACTGTGGATTAAAAACTTTTTTTTATTGCACAAAATGTGAAATGCACCTGTGCATCACTAAAACAAGAAATTGTTTCCTTACATTTCATTTATAGTATATTCATATAGTTGTAGACCATTGTACCTATTTAGGTACCAACCCCCATTTTTTTTTAATTATCAAGGAATATATTTTTTTTACATTACTGTGTCTTTTATTTCACAAAACAACACTGCTGTATGAAAATATAATTTTTAAAATAATGTTTAGGTATTGTGGTCATTATTTAATTAATATTATTAGATGTAATAAAAACTAAATTCTCAAACTACTACATGTACGTTACAACAATTTAATAATTTTTCCATGCAATTTATTCATTAAAAAACGTTCTCTATAATTAAATATAAAGACATTAATCTTATTTTTCTTATTTTATACTATAAGTGTTTTATAGAGAATAGACAAGTATAATTAATTTTATATTTCTTTATTTTGTGTATAAATATTAAACTATCAAAGTAAAAAATGTTATTTTACACAAAAATGAAATAGTGTTGTTTACTTATAAGTAATGTTGATTTTAACGTATTTTAAAGCACTAGTTTTTATAGTAATCATTAAAATTATGTTAAACAAAAATATTATATATATATATAAATAACAACTTATTTTTAATTAGCAAAACAGGACAACAAACTAACTGTTGTCTCTATAAGTTTTTAATTACAGTTTTAAATCAATTCCGTTTTGATATCAACCAAATTAGCAACGATTTAAAATTGTATTTTTTTAAGTTAGTAATTCAATATTATTTTGTGTGATACAAATTTTAAAAAATACGTGTTGTATTAAATAATTTAGATTTCATGTAACGTATGTTTAGATTTATGTTATCTAGTTTACGCATTTTGTAAAATAACAGTCATTTCAGAATTTACATATAAAGTAAACCAATACTCAAGAATCAAAGAGAGAGATTGAACCCGAAAGCTTTTTACACGTTCTTGATTGCAAATGCATATTTTTACTATTTTTGCAACAAAAAATATAAATAAAGCAAAATGGCAAAACAAATGCTTCAATTTTTCTTAATATTTTTAGTGATAAATTATTTAGAGTTATATAATTTTGATGTTGTAATATTCGTTTAATTTATTAAAATTAAGTAGTTTTTTTGAATTTTTATAAGTTAATCTCATGTGCACATATCGATTTTATATATTAGATTTTTATTTAAACTTATTTAACATTTAATTTGTTTGGAGGATTTTTTTTCTGTGAAATAAGCGTTACATTTTATATTATTTGCTCTGTATTAAATAAATTTAAAACTTTCAATCAAATATTAGTTTTATCTTTAATTTTTCTAAACAAATGCTTACTTTTGCCTTTTAGGTCATAAAGAACTAACAAGAAAATATGCTTTAAGTTAAAACCTATGCAAATGTGTGTGAAACAGAAAAATAATCGTTAGACGCTGAAGATGCTTTTATTTGAAAAAAATAGAAAATAGTAGCATGCACATTTACGTTTCGAGGTTAAGCTTAATTTTCGTTTGTGATTTCTAGCATTAACTATTACCTACTGAATTACGTGGTATTGACTACTTTTTCTTAAATATCTTGTTAAACAATTTTTGTCTTGAAATATCTTGAGTAAACCGAGAGAGTTGTTTCAGAATTGGTTGTAACCAAATTTGCCCTATTTGTGATACCACGGAGATATACTTGTTTAATGATTTTTTTTTGTTTTTATGGACGTTTGCACCGTTACTAGTAGTGCTAGCAACAAGTAGTAAATCATAAGTAACATTCTTTTTCAATTTATATCAATTTCATATTGTTAAAGTTAAATTTTGGCATTATATTTTTTTTATTTAATCGTTTATTAGTAGAGCACTTCTTTACTTAAAGGTTTAATACATCTATAATGATTACTGTGATATTGCATGTGCAAATATTGCTTCGCTTTTACATTTACAATGTTAAAATAAATTTATTTCTTGTTAGTTTAGTTGTGATCTATTTGTTTTTTTCTAGTGTTGTCGAGGTGTGAACAAGCACCTTCTCTTGTTTTTGATTCCTTTTTAACCGAATATAATTGACACATTGAGCATGGGTAAATCGGATCAAATTATGTCAGACAGAAGATGTTGCATAAAACTAATGACGTTGACATGTTATTATTCATTAACCAAAATAAATAGATCCTGTAGGTTAACTTCAAATTTGTTCAACTTCTTAACAAAATTATAAGAATTATTTTAAATAAAAACTGTTTTGAGTTTATTATTAATTCTCGATAAAGAACAAAAAACATGCATAATTTATCAAAAAGTTAAACTTTAAATTAAAACTTTATCAATAGTTTAAAAACAACTATCGGTCATTATCGACGGTGTCATTATTTTTTACCTGTATGTACATTGAATCTTTCTTTGACTATTGATTGTAAGTATCTAAAAGTCCTACTTGTAATTGAGTAGATGCTAGATGCATGGGTTTCATATTACACATACCACTGAACTACATTTTTATTGAAAATGTTTTTGGAACGCCATACTGTATATAGTTTTCTAGATTTTATTGTATTTATTTTTATTTTTGTTTTTATTGTTTTATTGTACTGTTTGTTCTCAGGATTTTCTTTCCCTTTTCGCCATATTTTTTTTGGATGTGATATGCGCAGCTTGAGGGCAAGTAAACGTATGTCAAATTTCACGATATGAAGCGTGTTGTATTTCGTGTCATAATAAATGTTTTATTTGTTATCTAATTTTTTATGACTCAGTGGGTCATAACAAATTCTCGATTACAAATCGTTGCAATTAAGTGAATTAGTTTTTTTTCTTCCTCCTATAAAAAAGGATCATTAATTTGATCGTAACAATTCAAAATTATTTACGTAATTGTAACATGTCTTTAGCGTTACGAGTAACGTTTAATGGATAATTTTATAATTCGTTAATAAATTGAGTCGACTAACTAAAAGCACTTGAAGCAAATCGTTTAATTAAAGATGGTTAATAATTTAATTTTTAATCAACCGGTTAACATGATTCGGTTAACCATTTAACCAAATCTATTTAACACCTTTAAATTTTAGTTTACATAACACAACTTTTAAGCATTTGAAAAGTTGTAAAAACAACAAAAGAATTTATTGCTTGTTTGTTGCACTATTAATAAAACATTTGAATTACGACGATTATGTTTTCGTTTTTGTTTTGTTTGACTCAAAACATAATGTATAACTGTTTATGACTTTGCTATTTTAGTTAACGAAATTTTTATTTTGCACGCAAATTTGACTAATTTTGTATTAAAGAATGAAACCTAAATGATTCTGTTTTTGCGTTATTTTAATTAAATTCCTATTCACTTTAACTTGACTTAAATCATATATGGTCGTATTTCTTTTATTTATTAATTTTTTTGTGTTTTATTTAATCCATTATATCTTGCTCTAATTTTTGTTTGTTTTATTTAATTTGATAAATGTTCTAGTTTGTATTTAAATTGAAACAAAGCTTTTATTCAATGGATCTATCGCGTTTAGTGCAATTTTCAAATTTTAAACTATTACACAGGTAAGTTCAATTTCGAATGTTTACCAAGACAGCAAAATTTAAACCAAATTAAGCTATAAACCTTTCCAGCACCCCTTGGATTTTGACTTTTAAAATAGACAAAAATTTTAATTTTGATCTAACCCACCATCTTCTGAACTGAACACAAAGTAAAATATCGTTTTTATTTACAGTTTAGATAAACATTTTCTTTTTAACACTTTTTCAACGTAACATTATATAAGGTGTTGTGGAATTGCACGGCACTCTTCCCAGCAAGCAAAGAAACCTAATTGCAGTAAAATAGCTATAAATCCATCGCTGTTTCACTTATTTAAATCAGTATAGTTTCGGTAGCTAAATGCTCAATAAATATATGATTTTCTTGTTTCAATGATGAACTAAAAGGATTCTTTCGAATAATATAATAATACATTAGTTTTGGTTTTAAAGTAAAACAATTAAATCGATATTTCGAATGCACATTTTATTTTTTATTGTACAATTAAATTGTTTAAATACAATATCACATTGAGTTTTAGTAGTTTTAGGTTTTCCAAATAACCAGATTATTTATCAATTATTTTTTGCATAATGCAACTTTCTTTGATGTGGTCTTTTCATGAAAGCCTTAAAAACTGCATCAGTTACTGTTGGGTAGCAACTTTTAATCGCATCAGTAACATAGAAATAAATATTTAATTTATACACATAATCATAGAGTTACACAAAAATAATTATATCTTTTTAACCAAAAAAACACAAACCTAATATAAATATCACTTTAGCAATCAGAAGAAAATTATAAAAACACTGTAAATACCTTTAGCTGTACATAATCGTATAGAAAATTTAATTTAATTAATACTAAAGTATCATCAAATTTACGCAGTCATCTACCGTATGTGTTAATTTGTATTATTTTTTGTACAAATTGAAACATGATGCATAAAGAACCGAAATGACGACTACGTTGACTTCATTTATGAATTATAATCAAGTGTTTTGACTTACCGTTTATTGCTTTTATTCTTCCATTTCGTAATTGTACACACAGCATCACTTATCAAACTACAACCGAACAAGTAAAAAAATTATCAATTTGCAGCGTAAGCGTTGACGACTCTAATCAAGAGGATAGCAACGACTAATGCTGACTAATCTAATCACAAAGTTTTCGTGTTTACTAAAACGATTCCACTGTTTTGAAAATAATTCAATCTTATTTAATCGATCTTCAAACAATTCTAGTTATTCAAAAAATATTCTATTTTAATAAATCAGTTTTTAGACGATTGCTGATTATTGCAAAGAAATTGCAAGTAAGGAAAGGTTTAAAAATGATTGTGAAAACTCGGAAATCTTTTAATTTATTCACTGTAAGTTACATGTAAATGAAATAAAAATGGAACTAAGTCGAACAACGTAATGAAACAATTGTTTTAATTTTGTGACTGTAACAGTTTCAATCCGTGTTTACTGGGTTTTAAGGGCTTGTTTTCTACCTCAAAAAAAAAAAAAAATTGTATGCTCAAAATTAATTTATTACCGAGATATTGGGATACAAAGAAAATGACAATAAAACATTTATAGGAATTGTTCAAAGTAGCCTCCGTTTTGTTGAATTCAGAATTTAAAGCGATGAATTCATGTTTCTTTAGCAAGTCTTATAGCATCAGTACGTCCTTTCATAGTAGCTGCAGTTTCTATACTCCGATTTTGTAGTTCCACTTGCGTGCCAATAGACGATAATAAAACCATAGATTTTAACTAGCCGCACCAACAATAATCTAATAAGGTTAAATCCAGAAATCGTAATGGTTATTTTACAGGAGCGTTTTGACCAATCCACCGGTTACTGTATGATGTATTTAAGTAAATAGTGGCAATCTGAAAAAAATTAATTGACGCACTATTTTGCATAAACCAAATCCCTAGACTATTGGTAATCGGAATATTTTCAAACAGTAAATGAACGTTATTTCGAAAAAAAATTTACTAAGATATTCATGAAAGTCTTGTTGGTAAAAAAATTGACCGATAAGATTGTCACTAAAAAAAGTCCACACCAGACATTTGATGGAAAAGTATGCTGGTAGAGATTAGCAGCACTTGAATTTTGATTGAACCAAATGTGGGCATTCTAAAAATAATTTTTTCCATATGAATTAAGCATCAAAAGAATTGTTTACGCTTATTATAATTTTGTGGTAACCAATCTTGCAGAATGTAATGTGATAATAGTATAATTGTTGCTCGTGCACTGTTCGCCATACGCTTGTACTTGAAACACCTAAACGAAGTGACAATTTTCTTGTACTAGGAGATAACTAAATTGTTTTAAGTATTTGCTCTTCAATGTTTTCAATTCTTTAACATCTTTGTCGATTAATGGACTTACTATCTTTTCATAGGGAAATTTTACGGTATCTTCAAACAGCAGCAAAGCCATTTCTATGTACATCGCCATAAATCAAAAACATGTCTGTTAGTTCAACAAAAGTAAACACGTTTGTAGTCTTGCACGATAATAAAAAATTGAAGTATTAACTGGCACGAAAATGCACAGAACTAGTAAAACTTTTTTAGTATTAATGAAAATTATTGTGTACAACAAGCAACACAAATGTTTAACCAACTGTCAAACAAATAAACGATATAATTGTTATGAAGTTTTTAATACGGTTATTAATTAACAAAAGCGTTTAGATAACTGTTTTTGCATTTTAATATCACGGTAATAAATTAATTTAAGATCTATATTTATATGAAGTTTTATGTTTACTTTGTGCTAGAAAACACAGTCCTTAAAAGAGTGACGTGCAATTCTAAAACACATTGTATATGATTTAAAAAAAACAAGCTGCAATATTGCAACTACGAAATTTGCGCAATTAGCTGATAAAAAGTAAAGATAGACCCTAAATATGGTCTAGGTGCTGAAATACTACCGTTGTAATAATTTATAACAATATTTACTAAAAAGTTACATAAATTCTTTGGCAGTCTTTTGGTATTGTATCTGTTATAAAATATTGTTTAAAACGAGCAATGGACGCAGACTAAATTGTAACTTTTGTTTATATATTACCATTCGGTTAAGTGATTAAAAACTGAAACTAATTTAGCTAATTACATTGCAATATTTTTAAAATAAAAAAAAAACTATGCGTTTAATATTAATGTCAATTCTTTCTACTTTATCGTACAAAAACATAAGTATTTTACTGAACATATTTTCAATATTGTAGTTTTCTATTTAATTGATAAGAAGCAAAAAAATGCAATTTATCTATCATATTTAAATATACGTATAAGATTAAACATACGTATAATCGAAACTAATTATTATAGAATTTAATTTGTAATTATTGATTATACAATTAGCGTTTCAAATATCAACCGCAAATATAGTAACCAATTTAATCCAATATACAAAAATGAAAATTTGAAGTCTGTTTATGACTGCATTTGTATAAATAATAATAATAAATTTGTTTTTCTAATAAAACTTTGTTATTAATTCAAAAATAAATTAAAATTTGTGATAGATCGTTTATTTCTCGCACACAAAATTAACTTTAAATTACAGTAACATTTTGTAAAGGCTATTATATATAAGCTAGACTAAGACTATGTATTTCTGTTCCAAAATACATATTTAAATGTTTTTACTAAATTGATGTTTGTATTAAAAAATACATTATTGTCTTTAAACGTTTTTAAATAATAAATAAATATTTATAGAAATATGTATTTAATTAACAAGATTGTATCTATTAGAAATTCTAGAGATAATAGTTGCGGAAACAAGTACCGGAACAGGTTACATATCTTACTAATGTTAATAAATTGAGTGCTACAACAATTAGCACGCCTTGCAAACCTCAGACTTACTATAGGTAATGTGCAGTTCTATTTTGTGGTCGTTTATTACATTACAGCACTAAGATACTCTAATCATACAATATCACGCTAGTGTAATTATTATGTGTTAGCATATGGCTACTAAAGTAGATATACAATACATTTACGATTATTACCTACTTTAATAAATTGTATTTTGCAAATAAATGTATATTAAAAAATGTTTAATTTATGTTATTTATATTTTAAGCACAATGTTTTTTCTTTATTAATCTGGGTTATATTAAGCATACAAATATTGCATTAAAAACGCTTTTTTTACAGATTCAATTCTACACCACTATCGGTATCAGTACATACAACTAAATTTAAGCACTAGCTATTCACGTAGTACATAAAATAATGAGCATCATAAAAATTATTATTTTTGTACGGTTTGAGCTTTTAGAAAGTAACCTCACAATATCTTTACAACTAAATCTTTAACGCTGGTATTTTCAAAATATGTACTTTAAACCAATAGCTACAAAAAAAATTGTTTATTAAAAACTAACGTAAATCAAATGATAAAGAAATGTACTATTATTTTATTAGTAGAAAAATAGTTTTTAGGACAAGTAAGAAAAATTAACATTATTTTTCAACGTATTTTAAATAAACTTAGTATAACACAATTTAAAACGAAAAAATGAAATTTTCCTGTTGTGTCATGTATATCTTTTAAATAATTAAATTATTTTGTTTTATATGACGTTTTAAATTTTATAGTTACTCTTTCTGACTTAGTGGAGCAACTTTAGTTCATAAGCACAAAACGTCGCAGATAAGCTTAACTTGTATACTCCTAAAAAAAGGGATAATTAACTTGATCAAAATTTAAAGTAAAAATAATTTAAAACATATTTAATTAAATACTACAAAGCGTTTTTAATAATTTATTAAATTAATTGCATATTTTTATTATTTATTTTTTTAAATATTTAATTTAGACCTTTTTTGATAATTCAAAACATGACACAAAAACATTAAATTTTTATACGTAACACTTCAATTTAATATTCAAACCGTTGGTTAAAGCTTAATAGTCTTATACCATGTACAAGTATTTATTAGATACTTTTCTATAAACTAAAAATAACTTTGCCAAAAAAACATTAACATTTTTGTATTTTCAATCAAATATCTAAAAAAATTCAATGTAAGCACGTTTTTTAAGACTAGACAGTATTATTGTAATGAAACGGCAGAGGTGGCAGTAATTGTTTTAAAAATTGAATATAAATTTGTTTCAATTAGGCGTGAGCTTTGAACGCTCGGCTGTGGACCACCTCTACCGCTTCGAAGCGCGCGACTCTCCCCTGCCGAATAATCATTCAACCGGAACAAAACACACAATAAAAGCCGCCGTCAACGCTGAAAACTTTCTCTCTGCCGAGACCCGTTCCTGATAGAACCTCTCTTCCAAGACCTAGTCCTGGTGAAACCCGACCTGTGTTTATCCGATTCTTGCTACCGAATGTTTTTGTACCCGGTTAACTCTTTTCCAAACCGATTCTGATACTGTATAATTGTGAGCACCGATTAACCGAAACCTGTTATTGTACCCGGACCTTCTGAACTCATACCGACCCTGCTACTCTCACGATTTTTGTATTCAATTTTCCGTTCTGTATTAGAACCCTGTTACGTGTAGTATTTGTTATAACCGAACCGCAGTCCGTTAGTGAAGTGACAAATCACTTGCGCCAGGCTGGTGTAGGATTTGTCAAGCGTAAACTAAATCTCCAGTTACTTTCAACCTTTAACGTAGTTGAGGTTAGCGCGTTGAAATACTACCCAAGCCAGGCTGGTTTAGAGTATTTCAATACGTTTGGCATCGCTACGTTTTGGGTTCCGGCTGAGGTTTAAAATTAATAATTCCAAATCAATAAGTCAGTTTCAAAATACTCACCTGAATTTGCCGAAGTTTTAGTTTGACAGTATAACCAAACCGCAACAACCCGTAATACTAATAACGTCATCGAGTACTGCCGTGTTTTATTTGTATAAAACTTTGTCATTAATAGACACCAGTGGTCAACCCGCCGTAAATTCGAAATTAACCGTAGCAGTGTATTACCTGAAATACTTAATTAATTACACCTGTCTTCAACCCTTATTACCTACCGTACCTGAATAATTTTCCGGCCTGTAATTAACTTGATTTATAGCAGTTTTCAAAGAAATTGTAACCACACCATTTGCGTTTAATCATTTTTTTTTGCAGGAAAAGTGTTTTTTAGATTAGATACGAGTTGTTTGGGCCGCATTCAATTATTCTCAATTTCGCATAAAGTAGTAGGCCGCATTCTACCGAAGCCCGAAATTAATAATATTAGCAAAATAAATTTATTTGTTATACGAGAGGAAATAAAAATACACCACCTGTACATATTTATTGTAACAATTACATTTTTAGTTTGTATAATAAATTTATGTTAATTGTATTCAACTTAATAACGCTTTAAATCCAACGACGAGATTGTGAGCCATCGGGGTGTTACATTATAACTAAAGTTGTAAACTTTCTGTATATTTTCCTAAAAACAATTATGAAGATAAAATAAAAATTCAAAAATTTAAATTAATCAACTGAAAATGTATGTCTGATTTACTTACAGTTACTTGAAAGGGAACATCAAAGCAAAATTTTATTATATTATTTGTGTATGTTAAATTATTAATATAAAATTTAAAAAACTAAAATAAAAAGCCGTTAATAAGATTTCAAATTATTTAACATTTGCATAACATTGATTTTTTTAAATAAATTAATTAGATATTAGATCAAAGACAAAAAAACATCAATATTTTATTTATTTTATTTCTTTGATTTATTGCTCTTTCAAACACTACTCCAAACAACTTTTGTAAATGTAATGAATATCCTGATATTTTTTTTCACAACCGCATAGAAAATTAGAGTACGTTTTTGTTGTAATTGTATTGAAATTTTTGCTTATATAATATAAATTTTGTTAAAAAAAATGTTGTATTTATTAAAACTACTTAATCAAGCAAAGTAAGTTATTTTTACCTTTGTTTCTAATTTTATTTTTGTTTTACTTTATATGTACTTATTTTGTAATATTTTTTTACTCTAACACATTATTATAAGTTGATCATAAACGTTTACAAGTAGACAATAAAAGAATAAATAACGTTCGGGAAGTATAAACACGTCATCAAATTTCAAATTCGATTATAGGATTTGTGATTGTGGTTTTCCGTGGAGGTTTTGGATTAAAATAAGTGTAACATGTTTCTGTTAATATAACTGCTAGTTACTCCTGATTTTAACTGGCAAGATTGTATAACAGGATATAGAAAAACAGAATTTACAGTTAACAATTGGGTTAATTTTGTCTGTTACTTTGATAGGAATTACAAAAACAAAGTTTTAACCTATTAATTATTTTAAATAATATTAAAACATTATTACTACGCAAGGGCACCAATACAAACATTTTCTGAGTAGTATTAAAGAGTGTTTACATGATAGAAACAATGTTTTTATTGCATAAATTTGTAGTAAACTTTTGTCTCTAAAAACTACAACAAAAAAATTGTTTAACCTTTGGATGACCAAATTGGGTCATTATGTGACCCCAGAGATGATATTTGTATTGTATTTGTTGCAGTTTAAAATTTTTGGGTTCAATCATTTTTTTAGCTGACATTTTCACCTTTTCCCATGTTGTTATAATGTATTCATTTTAAAATTATGTATACTCTCTTAAAAAAATGTTTTGTGTATGGGGTCACTTAAAGACCCCACGTGGCTTTTAATGTTGATGTAAAAAATTCAATTTTTACAAATTAGTCTGAGCCTAATTTTAAGTAAACTTTCTAAATTTGACTTAACTGTAGTGTAATTACTTATTCCAAAAAATTCTGTAATTAAATAATAATATTTATCGCAAAGCTATTTCAAAAAGTAATTAGGAATAAAATAGAAAACTAATTACAACAATAACTATTTTTGTTAAGAAACTTTGTAATTTTAAAATGATTTGCGTTTAGTTCATAATTCAACGATGTCGCGGTAAAGGTTTTTCCGACGCCGAAAAGTTGACAAATTAATTTGCTGCTGATATTTCTGACATGTTGCAACTGGACAGTGAAGATTTGGTACTTGAAGACAGTGATGTTGACAGTGCGGATATTGGTAACCATTTATCTGACGATCGAAGTAGTAAACCACCTGACGATGAAAATATAAATACGACCGCGACTAAAGATGTACCAAAACCAAACCATCCGTAAAGCGGCAACCTTCATTTAATATTATATCAAAGAAACCTGTACTAAATATAAGCACACCTAAGGAGGCATTCCAGTTATTTATAACTCATGAAATGTTGGACATCATAATTAAAGAAACTAACAGTAGAGCTATTTTGTTAAAAGGAGATGAATGAAGAAACGTAACTAGTGTTGAAATGAAAAGATTTATAGGTCTATTGATTATTGCTGGTTCGCTGAATTCAATTAAAGTTATCGAAATCCGGCATTACAATGAACGATTTTTTCTGCTACAACGTATGAAAGAAATAATAAAATTTCTTAGATTTTACAATATAAAGACGAGACTAGAACGTCAAGAAAAAAATAAAATAGCAACAATTGAAGATATATTTGATATGTTTATTTTGAACTGCAAGAAAGCATATATACCTAATACAGATAGTATGTCTTTTGTACAACTTCTTATAGAAAAGAATTTTATGCATGTGCGTTACAAATTACGTAATTAAGCTGATTAAATCGATTGTATATACAAATAAATAGACTAAATTAATTAAAATGTTCTAATGCTACAGGTACACTTAAGCATCTATGGAGATGTCCAAATAAAAAGATTTGGAAAAATTATGTATATTTGTTAGTCCGGAATTTTTATACAGTTTTGTTGCAAAAAAAATATATAACAGAACAACATATTTTCACACGACGCAGTGATTTAATTTTTTTATTACCACAAGAATAAAATGTCCAATATCTAATTATATTCACTTGATACTTATACATGCAGAAACTTGTTTACAAACTACAAACAACAAAATAACTTAAAATACCTCATCTGTTTTTTTTTAAATTGAAATTTGATGTGCCAAAATAAATCAATAAACATAACCTAACTTAGAAGGAACCACCTCTCTAATGTCTAATAAAGCAAAATACATGACGAAATTGTAAATGACATCAACACCTAGTAACTTTGTATTGCTGACGTGCAACAGTTGGTTGCTTAGATAGACTATATTTATAGTTGCATTACACTTACATATTAATTTACATATTTAAAAAAATTCTATGATAATTTTTTTATAAATAAGTGTTTTGCAATAAACAATACTATTTTTTAATACAATGATTAGTTACATTTCTAAAATAACCGTAAAAAGTATAATAGTACTACGAAAATAAAAGACCAAATGCAAAAATAAATATTAAAATAATATTTCAGTTTACATAAAACGTCAAAGCTAAGCAAAAAATTAAAAAATTTACACATGCATTGTTGTGTTCACAAAAACTTTACGAGTCTTTAAAAAGTACTCAAAACATTTGTCATATTACATAAACGTTTGCGTTTTATTTCTTATAATACAATTGTTGGTAGTTAAACTAAACTGTTTGAAGAACGTACGCGATAAAGCTTTACAATTTTTACTTTTAAACTTTAATCGTTTAATCATTTTTGCAGTTTAACGAGTTTTTCCTTAAATAACAATAAATAAAATAATAGTATTTGTAAAACTAGAAAATTGTATGTACTGTTAAAATGTAAATTTTTCTTATTTAATTTAATGCTGTAACACTCTAGAATGTAGATATGTCCTGTCTATGTGTATGTTTTGTTACTCCTTCTAAATTACTAATCCGATTTATATGAATGATACCTTATTTTTTAAGAAGGTCAAGACGCTTTGCGAAAGCGTCGCAAACTGCATGTTTTGCGAATTTAATTACATAGACCCATATTTAAATATTATATATATTTATGAATTACCTTAGTGAGTTAGCGTGAAAAAATCTCGTTGGGGTAAAGTTGACTATTTACTTAAAAGTATGAAAATGAAGTAACTGAAATAGTTTAATCTTAAAAAATAGAGTTCAATAAATAGCTATGTTAATGTTAATGTTATCGTTCAGGTCAGTCGACTTAGAATTAAATTTATTGAACAAATTTAAAGTCACAGAATGATAAACCAAGAGTTATATTCTCTACGTTCTCCAGATCTTGCGCCACTAGATTATCATGTCTACAGACATTTTAAAAACGCAGTACATAAAAATTACTTGGTTAATGTTAAAAGTTTACACAACGCAATTGATGATCCTATTCAAAATATTCAAGTTGTTGAGCTTGATGATGTTTTACAAAGTTTAAAAAGAAGGCCTAACACGTACATCCAAGTTAACGGACAACATATTTAACATCTGTTATAACTTTTAAATAGTTGTTACCTATTTTTATTTTCAATAAACAGATATTTTAGAGACTAAAAATCAAATTTTCCATTTAATAATTTTTGTTTTACTTCATACCAATGAAAGAAGTGTTTGGTCTGGCGTACCATTTTGACTCAAAAATACGTTTGACTAGTCTTATTTGCGATATCACTGTAATATGATAATGAAGAAATCTAGACAGGAATCTTGAATCGGTAGCAGTGCATTTAAAAAAAATAATTAAAGATTCTATTGTATCATATTGCACCTTTTGAGAAACATTTAGTTTGACACTAGTAATTTTTAAATTACAATTTTTAAGTAGCGGGAAAATTAACTCGATCCCTTTTTTTGACTCATCTAGTAGGTAAAATATTTAAATAGATGGAACACTATCGTCAATTGTGGAAAAAGTAAATTAGTTCTATTCTAGCCGGTAGAGTCGTTCTGTGCACAATCTTACTAAATGGTCGAATTTTTTAATTCTATTAACTAAACTCTTATTTTTTGATTAATGTTGGTATAAAATTTATACAAATAATTTACAAGTCTTAAATAATAACTTATCTATATTACACATAATTATTTTTAAGAATAATTGTAATATGTACATACGTATTGTATAAAATCGTAGTTTAACTTTTTTTGGTTTTATAGCATGTTACGTGATTGCTTAAATGTGTATAAAAACGTGGACATCTCAAATTTTGCGAAGTTGCAAGGATTTCTAAGTCGATAAGTTATCAACATAAAAAATGTAATAGTTTGCAAAGTTTGAAAATAGATCGTTTCATACAAGAAGCAGATGACTTGCCTTATTTGGCAATTAAAGTTATTCTAGTTCTCATATGTAAAATTTTTTGTGTACTAGTATACATTTTCAGGTTCTGTTGATAATAACATATGTTGGTGCATGCCGTAGAGGTGAACTGTTAAACATGACTGTTGATGATGTCAAACGAAATCATCATTGTTAATATTTCTAAAACAAAAAACCATTTACCAAAAATGTTTGTAATTATCAAGATACAGTGGATTAATTTAATAAAAAATTATTTAAACCTACGACCTGTAACTGCTATCACAAAAAGATTTTTTTTAACATACCGTAATAAACGTTGCTTACCAAGTTCAATTGGTATTAATAAAATTGAGCAAGTTCCAAAAACTATAGCGTCCTATCTCTAACTAGCCTACCCTGAATGTTATACCAGACACTGTTTTAGACGATCAAGCGTATCGCACTTTGCCAATAAAGGTGAAGACTTGATAATTAAAAATCATGGAGGTTGAAAATCTTCTGCGATAGCAAAGAGATATATTGAAACATCCGTAAAAATAAAAATTGAAATAAGGCAAATGTTCAATTATATTAATTCACCTCAGCCGGGTACTTCTACTAGTGTACCGATCCCTGATTTTGGACTAGAAAACGGTATAACCCTTCCAGAAGTAAATGTGAAAGTTTAACAAGATTTAAATTATAAGCATAATGTCATTACACAGAACCTACATAGCTATTATGTATAATATTTTGTTTATTTCTCACTTTTGCTTTAAATTTTCTTTGTTACTAATACCTTAATTTCACAAAGTTAATAGTAAATTGTTGTAATTTTTATTTAAGCATTATCGTTGTA
Source organism: Aquatica leii (assembly GCA_035610365.1). Lineage (NCBI taxonomy): Eukaryota > Metazoa > Arthropoda > Insecta > Coleoptera > Lampyridae > Aquatica > Aquatica leii. Next base: position 65,858,895 of record CM069432.1, read on the forward strand.
TCTTATTGAGTTAAAACATATAGAAACTTTAGTTTCCTTCCATCGCAGTTAATTGACAGTATTTAGTTTATCTTCAAATCGCTTCAGTATCATTCAAACTTCTAACGCCACGAAGACTAATAACTCGTAATTATTTTGAATTTTTAATATTATTTTTAACTGCATTGACAAATGATATTTGTCATTTTGACATCATTCGTGTGAAAAATGCAATGCTGCTACTTATGAAAACAAAAATTTTACTAAAAACGGTGTCACAATAAACTACATTGTGAAACTGTTTTTGGTATCACAATTAAGTAATTATAAACGCAAAGTAGACAAAAATAATTTGTTAACAAGTAATTTTTCGACTTTAATTTTAAAACTGAAATAAATATTCAAATTAGAAAATGATAAAATTGATAATACTGTAAATGCTTCTATATAAAATTAAATGTTTGAGTTATTGACGTATACATTTCAAAGTAAAATAGTAACGAACATCGCTTTCTATAACCTACGTTATATTACAGCAATAAAACTTACAATTTTATAAATCAATAAAACGTTTTATAAAATATTGCTTCTGTGGTTTTATCGCAATTTATGTAGATATCAAAATCTACTTCTAACTGCAGCTGCATTCATTACATTTTCTAATATGCTTATAATAAAATAAGTGTCTGCATGACGTGCATGCAACGATTACAATGTTACATTGACGTTATTGATTGATACTAAAACCCGCAGTTTACGCTATTTAAAATTTAAAATGCAACTTAATTAAAAAGATTTTAAATCAAATAAATATTTGTAGTTGAAATTTTATAAGTCGTGAATCTTGACAAGAAAGTATGCTACAAGTTTTTTTGTTAAAAGTCAACAATACCCTGAAAAAGAACGACAAAAATGTAATAAACGCCTGTTTACAACTTACACTGTAAAAAATTGAGTTAATGCTAAAATTAATAAAATTATGTCGTATAGAACGTTTGAAATTACTTCTAAGTGAATAAAAATAAGGAGAAAAATCCTATAATTACTGAAATATCGTATGTAGCGTTTGAACATTGCTTTATTTGTCAAACGTAAGCATTCAAAAGGAAAGTAAAACGATTATACGATGTAAACAAAGTTTTCTCATTATTTGAGTTGTTGCTATTGGGTTACACAATGTTTACTAGTATTTACGAGGTTTTGTTTTTGTTGTAAAACTGTTGTAATTATTCATATTCTATTTATTTATTTAACCAATGTAGATTTTTAAGTTTTTTTATAATTATTAAACTTTTTAAAGATTTAAAAAAAACAAATTTTACTTAATATTTTATTTACAAAAAAATAACTATATTAAATTTCAAATTTCGCTTTCAACGTAGTTCTTTAATAAAATACACGCTGATCAAATCAACATTAATTTACGTTGAATAAACCTTGATTGCTACAAATTGCACGTACACAACTTTAAATTATTCGATGCCAAGTTTTGAAATTTTTTATGTGTTTTTTATTCTGACAATTTCTAATTTTTATGCAGTATGCACATACGTAGCACCAACAGTTACATTAAAAAAATTCTTATAAAGGCATTTGAATAATTTATATAATCATACAATTATATTTAGTTAGCGTAATTATTTAATTTCTTTGTTGTGCATTTAGGGTAAGTAATCATTTTTAAAATACACTTTATTTTCAAACAATCAAAGTTATATATTTTAAATTATAGCAATATAAATAAATTCATTAAATTAGCAGTAACTAAAATAATTATAAAAATTCTTAGTGTACATTACTTATTTAAAACTAAATAAAAAGCTAAGCCGTAAGAAACTGAAATAAAATTGCTTTCATTTTATTATCATTGTATTGTATGTTGCATTACAAATTTTACCGAGAAGTTTACAGACGGGTATCACGTTTAAGGTGGCGTTTGAAGTATGTTGGGTTGCCTAAAATATCGTATTTTTAGCTCGATTTTGATGGTTCGCGTTTAATATTACATTTAAAAAATAAAATAATATTCCAACATTTTTTATTAGAATTGACAAGATAAAACATAGAAGAATCGATAATGGTAATTTTTGTTGCACAATAATTTCTAATAAAGAAACTATTAGCGTCCAAAGTTGCTCAACTTTTTGCATCTCATAAAAGAGAGAATTGCCATTAAACCAACAAATGTTTCGAAATATTAATACTCAAAACTTCTAGAGCGACACTTGAAAATGTATTAGAACATTTGAATATTAACAAAAATTGTGTAATATGGAAATGTAATATTAAACAGTAATATTTCCATATAACCAATGTTAAATGAAACTGAGATAACAGAAATCTTTATTGTTTTAGTTCAGTCATTTTACCACGGATGGCGCTAAAAAATAAGTTGTTTTTTTTGGTTCATAAGGCTCATTTTTGCACTTATGCTTTACACTAATGTCATTATATTTTTGTTTATGTTGAAAATTTCGAAGAAATGAATGCATATGCACAATATGGTTTTCTGAGTTGATATTTAATGCCACCGTTTTAAATTAAAAAACAAAAACAGATAAGGTACACAATCTACATTTTACTATTTATTTGAATTTGCGATTTTTGCGTTGAGAAACTATATACCGACTCTTTTATAAACATACTATCTTATTAAACAATGAAAATAAAATCAATTTTTTTCTGTAAAAGTTAAAATCGGAACTTTGTCTCTTTGGTAAAATTAATAAATTATTTCTTGGTTTTATAGTACTTTTGTTTTCTTTTTCCCATATTCACCAATTTAAAACTATAGAAATTCGATAACCCACTAGCACAAGTAGTAACAAAAAAATAAAAAGCAGTAGCGAACAACCTGAACTGTACAAAATTCGTACATAGAGTATTCGAAAGTGATACCAAGTACGTAATCCGATATTAGTAAAATAAGTCGAGTTTAAGTTTTTAAATGCAGTTGCAGCATATCATAATAATTAGAAAAAATGGGTGATTGCAAAATGCAACAAGCACACAAAGCTTTCATAAGGAATTTGAAAGTTTGTGAAATTATTTGAAAAACCGCTAGTTACAAAAAAAATCGAAATCAGTTCAATAGAAAATCTAGTGCGAAAACGTAAGTGCAAATTTTATGTCAGACCAAAGTGAAAAAAGTGAGTCATTATCGATATCTGTTTTCGGGGTTTCTCCAAAGCAATAAAAATCAAAGGGATTTTTATTTCTTTTTTGGTTAGCATCTTTTTAGGTAGATTATCTCGTACAACTTGGCCCATTTAATCGAGCTTTTTTTTTACTGGAGGTTTGAATAAAATTAAATAAATAGCAAGGGTTTTACAAAAAATAATTTTTTGAATCTAGAAAATTTGAAATGAAATTAAATATTATACAAATTACTACAGAATGCAAATAAGATAACCAACGAATGATTAAAACATGTTAGCATTGCTATCTTGTATTTAGGTATTTGCTGACATCGCACATTAGCGAATTAAAATAAAAGGTTTGCTGAGATTGAATTCAAGGTTTTCGTCTCAAGATGGGTATATTCACCTATTAGTTATACCGGTTATACCTGGTAATTTTGTAATACTGTAAAATAATTGAATTGCAGCATGTTATTTAATAATTAAATTAACGTTTTAGCTTCTTTATTACTTCTTATAATCAACTATTGTAAATAATTGAAAACCAACATTTGCCCATCTCTAATTTGATACATTTTTAGTAGCTTGATTGCCTCTTTGTTTATTCAATGTTGAATTTCGGAGAATTGTTATTGTGTGTCCGTGGGAAATTGCTAAGTTGACAATCTTCGTATTTTGGTTACAGCTTAAGCACGTATTGACTTTATTTTAGTTTTATTTGATTGAAAATGTATATTCGGCGTTTTTTTCTTATTGGCTTCGTGTAGTTGAGCTTGCTTTTGATTTGACAATTTGAATTTGAATTTTATTAGGGGGAAATTTATTATTAATTTCGGAAGTAGGGATTAGTTTCAATATGATTATTAAATTTTTTTTTAAGTGAGTGAAGTAAGAGCTTTTGAGCAAGCAGGTAGTGGAGTTAGTTAGTTAAAAAAAAATTACGGAATAGTAAGCGTCCCTCAGAGTGGAAGCTGAGGGGTTTGTTTGTGTAGCGGCTCTTTGTACGTGCGTTAAACATACCGTGGTGACCCGTTTTGAGTAAAGTTTGAAGTGTCGAATACGGTTAACCAATACGCTATCGTAGCGGATAAATTAATTAAAAGAACAGACAATCGCATTCTTTCCTAATTCCGTAAATAAGATTTCCTGTTTTCTTTTGGCATAAGTAAATCGTGTGAAGAATTAATGTAATAGTGGGCCATAAGAAACTTTCCTGAACAATAAATTATTGTAATACTGAGAATTATCTGGATTTCTTTTGGTGGTCAAAAAAAAAGTAAATTTGTAAAAAGATTATCTCAATTTCATTCTGGAATTCCAATTTGGGAAAATACAGCTGTAGACGAAAATAATCCACACACAGCAAATTTATGTGCTTAAGGTATTGTAAATTTTATTTACCTGTAAGATTTTGTATGTTTATTTCATGGTGATTATTTCTCCCATCAAGAAATTTTGTTCATTTAAGTATTTTTTTTTCTTTTTTTGTAATTTAGAAGGCCGATAAGTTATTTTGGGACCTATTCTTTTTTAAGTAACAAATTAGACTTTGCAATTGCAATCAACGCCATTCTGTAGCTTATTTTAATTAAAAATTATTTTTGTATTAAAAATTGTTTATGCTTTTGTGTTCAATATAGAGATAGTTGATACCTTATGTGTTTCTCTTGGATTTTGTTCTTGTGTTTTCTATTTCAGGAAAAAAAATGTAAAGCTTATGTGTGTTCCGAAGCAGTTGTTTAGTTTTATTTGTGCACTAAGAAACGAGATTATTATTGAAGCAAGATTTTGAACAGTAATAAATCCAGATTTGAATTGTTACTATTGGGTCATAGAGGGTTTAAGATTAACGTAAGGGGTTGTAATTGATTTTGGGGGTCCCGGAAGATCCCAATCTTAATTCTAGTTCTTGTAACCCAAAAACCACACTGCTTGTCTTTCTTCCGGGTGGCGCTCATACCGACTTGGACTTTTGGACTGTTTGCCACCCTCATTAAAGTAAGTAAACCCGTCCCCACCGCCGCTGTAGCTAGCTAGGCACCCAGTTGTGTTATAAGAATTTAATAGGGTTGTAAAATTACATGGTAGTAGACATCGTTTTAACAAACATTCAAAGTAATAAAAATACTGAGGTTATACCAGGTAAGGTTTCGGTGCGTAGAAGAATCCTTTTCTTTATCAAATTGCGCTGATTAGTTTGTAATACCACAAAAATAAAAAGAAATTATATCTATTTACTTTTAATAATTACTATTATTATTCCACGATGTTTAATTATTATTTAATTATTTTGTTATTATGTCTAAAATAATGTATCTTTCTTTACAAATTTTCTTTTTTTAACAAAAGTTACTATTATTGATTTAAAACTTTTAGGTTTGTTGTATTATTTGGTGAGTCGTTGCTTTAAAAATTCTTTTGTGGGTAGTACTAGTGGACTTACATTTAGTACTTTTTCCTTCTCAGACTAAAGCTCAGTTTAGAAAGGTCTAATTAGGAAATAGTTACTTATACTTAATTTGGAAATAATATTATCAAATGCAAAATGAGTTTTTTATTAGAATACCGCAGTCGGTTTGAAAAAGTTATTTGACTTTCATTTGGCGTCGTTTTGAAACAAGTTACATTTTAACTCCCTTTACAAATCTGTGACAATCAGAAAAACCTATAAAAGAAATCTACTTAAATACGTTTATTACAGTTAATATCTATAAGTTCAAACAATTTAATTAATTACTACGTAAACACTTTTAATTCTTACAGAAATAAAATAAAAAAAACTTAAATGGCCATTTTAGAAATACGTGACATTAAATAAATTCTATATTAGAATATCGAATTAAATTCAAACTCAAATTTGCGCAACAAAATCCGCAATTTTTTACTTTTAGATAAACGACATCTATCACCAAAAGCAATTATAGTTTTGGAAAGTCATAGTGGTGGGTATCAAAGATATTAAAGATAATCAGCATTTTTTTGTTTTGTTTTTACGAAATAATAAAAAAAGCTTTATCATTACAAATGAAGGATGTATATTTAAGAATATAAATAATTAAAGATTATTTGTTGCATATCAAAACGGCAAGTGTTACCCTCGACACGCTAGATGCCATAAAATGCATAAAACATCTAAAACCCAAAGATTCCATATATAAACTAAGGCGTTCTTTGGCAATTATGTTGGTGTAAAACGGAGCTAACTTACTCGCTCTGAAAACTTACGAAGAATGACGTTTTATACTTTAGGAAAAATTTTACTCTTCTCATTTGCAAAATACAACGGCATCGATCGTTTGAAAAAACCAAAACATTTGCAAAGAATGCTTCGATAACTTCAGTGTCACAAAATGAAACTCTAAAAAGACTAAATCTGTGCAATTATACAAATTACACAATACAAATTACCGTTAATAACAACAATTCAAACTAAAAACATTATTTGTTCAAGCCGAGAATTTAGACTGGGAACTGTCATCTTACTAGAACCTTGCTGAACGATGGTTATACCAAACGTGCTTAAGTACCTAAAGTTATTTTTACTTCCAAACTTCCAAAATTGGCATCTTTACCTTAATAACCTTACCTTATAAAGTCACAGATCAAATAAGAAAACTTATTCGTATAAGTATGGTATTAAACCTATATTTAACTTGATAAGTAAAATCTCTCAGATAGTTCTTTCTTTCAAAGACAAATTTCGTACACTTTCATTTCAAGGTGTATACCAAATTTCTAGTTTATGTGGTTTAGTCTACATTGGTATGAATATTGCATAAAGAAAATGCGTGTGTTTAAGTTTGTTATTGTTAAACATCATTTTACTGCAGGTCGCAATATAGTTTTATGTTTTTATCTTATTTTTCTTCAACAGGAAAATTCGAGATAGCATATAGAGATAGAAGTCCCAATAACTTCAATTGTGATTACGGTTTTGATCCATTCTTTTTGGTTCTCGGTTATTACTCCTTTATTAAAGACATGCTTTTTTTTGCGGTAACCCAATTAGAGTCGCGCTCGAACAACCTTGACGATGCTTCTTCTTTATAACCAAATTCTGTAGTGGTTCTTTGTTAGAGTATCGTCAGTTTTTTTTAAGTTTATCGTTTTCTTTCTTACTGTTTTAGATATTAAAAACTAGTTTGGTTTACAAGTTGATTACTTAACTCTTTAGAGATTCTTACTTAAATTTTAGTTGCTTATTTGCATTCTTTGATTTCTTTTACGCTTTGATGAAATTGGTATTACATTAAAAATAAAAAAGCTTTTAGTTTCTTTCGTGTGTTTTTAATGGTTTATTTTGTTTTTATGTTTCGTTTTCAAGAAAATGTAACAAAAAATATCGTTCATCACACGTCCAGAACAACATTTTTCCGTGATTGCATGACTGAATTTTTTACAACCGCACGAAAAGATCCTTTTTTTAAAAATATACTATTGAATAATGCGCGCCATAAAATTTCCAATATACTACGCAAATGCAAAAATGTGTTTATATAATTGCAGAAACTGTCATTAGAGACCAGCGAACAACGGTTTTGTCTTACTTGGACTTTTTGTCACTAAAATATGTCAATTCCACAACTATATCAAACAAATTGCCATAGTTTTATTTTATTTGGGTGTTTGATTCATATATAAGTTTTGAGGCCAAATGCCATATTGTAGAATAAAAGCTACGTAAAAATGGTAGTTGCTTTTCGTAAAACTGTTCTACAAAATTGATTATTTTTTTATTTGAGTTGTTTTTTTACAAGCAAATTGCATTTTTGTTTAGTAGGTGCCGCATTATTCATTTATTTCTAATTTTAAATATATGTATGTATGTGATAAGAGTAGTCAATTGATTTTTTTTGTACAGTACATAAGTCAGTTTATGCTTATAAGCGTCGTTTGTAGTAAAAGGTTTATAATCCATTGTATCTTTCCCTTTAGTTTACAGTCAAACGACGACTGGACGAGGTAAGTATTTAGCGCTTTGAACAATTCGTCAATTAGCCTTAGATAAATCAAATTCGTTTCCGTTTGCTTTAAAGTCAATTGTTTAGGACATGTATGTTGATAATTATTGCGTTTCTATACCCAGCTAAAAAGGTTTTGAGCTAGTGAAATAATCTAGTAACTCAAAAAATTTTTTGAATTACACTAACGCAAATACAAACCATTAAAACCAATTTTGTTTCATGATGAATTAAAAATAATAGGTCTGCAATGTAACGCAGCTTTCGATATATTCTTCTATAAAATCAATCTATTTAATAGATTTGTTGTAAACAAACGATTTTTTCTACGATAGCACGTATATTTGTTCCGTTCGATATAGTTGCACCAATAATACTATAACAAAATTTATTATTTAAAAAAGTTGGATGCTAAATCTATTATGATACAGAACTTCTCTACCCCACATAACACCGTCGTGGAATAAATTTATATATGAACTGCCACTTATATCAGACTTCGCGTCAATGTGTGAAATAGTTTAAATAGTTTCATTGGATTTTTAGACGCTTCTGAGAAAGCACACGATTATTGATAGCAATATCAGACTCCACCGTTAAATTGTCATAGATACATTCTTTTCCTCGCTAGTGAAAATTAATTAAATTAAATACCAAAATCTTACATCTAGAAGTTGTGTCTACTCTTAGTACAAATTATTTTTTGTTAGCTCTAAAACAATTTTTAAGTCGTCGTGAACCATGTTCAACATTTTATTCTGATTGTGGCACTATATTGGAACTAAATCCTGTTTAGACGATATATACAAATTACTAAATTTAAGCGAATATCTGGTTCTTTTTCATTGTAAACTTTCGGAAAGAAAAATTGTGATGTTTTAATCTACTCTATAGTCCACATTTAGGTGGTATATTAAAGTTAATGTAGGATCTATTACAACACACTTATATAAGTCGATCGGTACACAAATCCGTACTCTTGAAGATTTGCAAACTGTTCGTTGCGTTATCAAAACTTTTTTAAATTTTTGTCCGCTTTGCGTTCTAAACAACTACCTAAACGATCTTCATGGTTTGACGCTTTCTCATTTTTTTAAACTTGACTTTATGCCAGTTGAAAAATTAAATGACGTTTCCATTTATTGTCTAGATAGCTATGAATTAATTAAGCATTTTAGCGTCGTTGGCATATAGAATATCTTTCGTCTCTTCAAATTAGAGAAAAGTGCAACAAAAATCTAAAAACACAGTTCTGAGAACAATAGTTATAGTTAAATAAAAGAACGTTCACCCTCTTCAATGGCCTCTAAGAATTACAGAAACGGTATATCTAGCTATTCGTGGCATAGTTCAAGTAGTTTCCGTATGAACTTGTCACAAACTGTAAAAAAAACCAGTAGTTAAACTGCGTCTTTTTTTCGCCTAATAAGCATTTCATTTTAGAATTATTTCTGTTTGTTCTAGTATAGGTAGTTATTTTCATGTTTTATCTTTAATGTAGCATGGAACTATTATAGATAACACATTTGATTGTGATTAATGAGTGTTTTTATGTTCACGTAGGAGAACCAATAAAAAACTACTGAAGTTTTTTTTATGGCTACGTTTCGTGCTTCAAGTCTGTACTTCTTCAGGCTACTGAAAATTTATTGACGGTAAGTGAACAGCATAACACAGTTACAAAACAACTAAGAAAATTTTTTAACAGATACATACCGCAACTGATTCATTAGTTAATCTAGTTATTACGATAAGTTGTCAATCGATATAAATTTAAACGCATCCAATAATACCTTCAAAATCTAAAATAAACAATAACAGTAAATCACAATTACGGCAACGATAGTGCAAAATTTTTTAATAGTAAAAAAATTATAAACTTTATGTTGATTTTATATTTTTTATTTTTTACATAATCAATATTTTTTACAGTTGTTCCATAAACCAAACCTAAATGGATTGATTATTTCTACACACACCAATCTTGTTTTCTTTATTTTTCTAGTAAAAAGTGCCTAATAATACATAAAGCTATTGTTTTTAATTGTATGAAAACCTTAAATACATGCATACATAATTCATTTAAAAACTAATGTAAATTGCTTTTATTATTTTTGTTAACGCAACAAATGATTTGTCAATTTATAAAAAGTAAGTTTACAGTAATTACACTAAATTAGCTAACAGTCTTTTAAACTAAAACTTTTATTAACTCAATTATTTGATTCTATTTAATAGAAAAGTTTTAGCATAAGTTTTTATTATGTAATGTTTTTATAAACTTTGATACTAACATAGAATTAAAAACATTATGATGTAATTAAACTCATTTGTGTGTTCGTAATTAATTTAAATGACTAACACGTCAAAATTACAGCAATTAAGTTTCTAATCAAGAATAAATTGATTGATTAATCAAGCGATTTACAAAGTCAACCTACTGATTTTCTTAAATTATAATAGCGAACAAGCCGTTATTTACTGTCTATCTTAATCACAGTAAAGTGTTTGTTGATGTAATGATATAGGTATAAACGGTTTTATCTTTAGGTATACATATAATATTAAATTTATATTTTAAAATGTTTGTATAAAGTATTAAAGTTTTTGCCAATTATTATTTTTTTTAACCGAATTCAGTTAAACGGTTTAAAATAAAAAAATTTAATATTTTATAAATTCACTGTCAATGCGTTAAATTTCCTTTTATCGATTTAATATACAAAAAATGCTGTTATGTTTTTAGAAAATTAATATAATTAAACAAACATACGCTTTAAAAAAATTTTAATTATATTTAATTTATTTACTTATATATAAATAATTTGCAAACTTTGTAATTAATTAAATATTGACAAAACAATTATTATCAAATGCAATTAATTTCAAAATCCGCGTGGTTTTGTAAATTAAAATGTAAACTAAATTGGTTAAATATTAATAAAAAAACCATAATTTAATACAATCAATGACCAAATTAATTTTTAGAAACATTTTTATTCATCAAAATTGCAATCGGTAAATCTTTTTTAAAAGTTGTGTTAAAACATCTGTCAACTTTTATATTAATTTCTTCATCACTATAAAACTTTTTAACTTTTACGTTATTATTGAAGATGTAAATTTTATAAATAACTATAAAAATTTAAAAATAATATGTAATACAAAATACAATTTCTCGTCCTAAAACTGTTATTTTCTACATATATTTAACAGCGTTTAGCAAAATATCGCAAAAAGAATATTTTTGTTTTGATTGATTAATGTTTGGTTGCAATTATTTCTTTTTCACAGTGGATGATACTTGCCATGTAGAAATCGTAATTTTGTGTTAATAACGTTTTCCTTATGTTTGTGATAATGAACATTTTATTGTTAGTACTAGCTTTGTTATTTCTTTTAAATAGAAATGTTGTCATTTGTTGCTGCATGTAAAGTTCACTAAACATCTATATTTTTTTAACCCAGCAGTTCTCCTTGGGTCTATATGACCCAAAATAAAAGTATTTTTTCTATATTTTACTATTTTTTAATAACTTTTATTTAAAAATTCATGACTTTGTTAACTCTTACAAAAAAAAATTAGAAATATAGATTTATTTTCTAGAAAACAAACTTTGTTACTTTGTTGTGATTTATATATAACTATCAGTCAATGTTTATAAGTAAAGTCCGCAGATAAATTGCACTTTTATTTGCTTATATCGGTAATTGTTTTTACTGGCACGCGCCTTAACTTTTAATTCTTTATTTATTTAAACCGACACAGTATTTTTAATACTTTCGGATTTCTCACTAGACTAAACTAAACTTCCCTCGGACACTTTTTATGTTTTTACTTTATTTGCTTAGAAAACCTTTTACGGTCATTGCTTCAAATGATATTTAATGATCTCGAAGCTTTTATGCGTTGTAGTATTATTTTATACATAATTTTTAAACGTTCAAACCAATGTTTTTAATTCAGTTTTGAAGTCGATGTCAATGTGTCGTATTTGCAAATTGATGTTCAAGTTAACATGCATTTTGCGTTTTTATATAAAAATAACATTCATGTGATATGGGTTCGGTTTTTAGTTTTGGTGGTACATTTGAAAATATTATCTTGTAGATGATTAATATTGAAACTCGAAATATGTTTGCTAATAACTGGAAAAACGTACATCACTTTGCAAGAGTTTTACTATTCGGTGTTTATAAATCTTACGATGAGTCTACTAAAAGTTTGTGACATGTAAAAATTTATATTTTGTGCAAAGTGTATTACAATTTGATAATAAATCTACCAGTCAAAAAAGAAAAAAGTGACAATTTCGCACCATTAAGAAAATATTGAAAAAATGGAAATAAAATCAAAACTATATAATCCTTATAATGTAACTATTGTCAAACTATTTAGGGATTTTAGAAGGCGTTGTTTTTTGAACTATATATTCTTAGTAAACCGCCTAAACATGGAATTAAAACATGATGATAGTGCATGTTCTTATGTTGTTAACTAGAAGTATATACTGGTAAACAACCTGGTACAACTATTTAAAAGTCTGAAATCTGACTTATGAGCTCAGAGAATAAACTGTTATATGTGATATCTTTTTTACTTGATACAACTTAGAAAAAATAGTTCTAAAAAACTGTACGATGTTAAAAATAATTCAAAATTCAAAAATATAAACTAGAACTGCCTACTCAGCAAAATAAATAATTGGTATACTTCAACATTTTATATTAACAAATAATAACAACAGTTTTATCGGTATATTAAAAAAATCGTCGTTCTAATGAGTACTATGCATCACAATTAAGAAATTAACAACAGAAAAAACAAAAACCCAAAAATTTGTTTTGATTGAAGGAAGACCGGAAAAATCAGGAATGTTTCTTTTTGAGAATGTTGTTACGTTGGTATCTTACATTTCAAAAAAAAAAAGGAATGATGATATAAAACGCAAAACGCGGAAACTAGATATCATAATTGTTTACAATAAGACAAAAAGTAGAGTTGACGCAGTTAACAAATTATGTGCCAGCTATAATTGTTTAAAGAGAACACAAATATGGCCTATGGCGTTGCTGGAATCCACTCCATTGCACTAAAATAAATAATAAATACGATAAAAGCATAAAACGAAGAATACTTTTGAAGCAGTTTGGGTTTCAACTCGTAGGATCGCCTTCGTTTTCGTCATGAACAAGCATGGATCCCTCAAAATAAAAGGAATAGAATTCGCAAAATATTGAACATTGAGGTTTCACAACCACAAACTTCACAGAATTCAAATCATCGAAGCAGGAGTGCATTTTGAGATAGAAGAAAAAATAGGCTCACCCGGTTCACGTGTAAATGTTGTAGTAAATATATTCTGCAGAGAACATTATGTATTTGTGTTTTATAAAAAACTTGAATTAGACACGCAACTCATCCCTAAACTACAATTTAATTTTTTAGAAAACTGTTTACTTAATATTATTTTGTAATTTGTAATAATTAAATGTTAATTTCGTGTGTTAAACTAATGTAATTTTTTAAATAAAAATTTAGTATGGAGTCTATATAAACTCTAAAATACAAAACAATTAAATGTCATTATTAGAAACAAAAGCGTCAGTCCGCCGTTCGCATTCATCTCCAAACAAAATGTCTCAACATTACAGGGTTAACAAATCACAAAAAAACTTAAAAGCATACACCAATACTAAAAAATCGTACTTTACAAATATCTTATTGAAAAAAAAAATAAATATTAAAAACTCAGTAAACAATTGTTTTTGGCAATACGAAAAATGTAACAACAATGTACCAGTAGTCTATATAAAAACAAATCATTTAGTATTATTAGAGATATGTAGATTAAAATATATTACAAAAATTTATTTAAAGTAATGTGTAAATAAAGTTTAAAAATCGATCTTTTTAATACGTGAAACAGCTTACAATAAATTTTTCGTTAATAAGACTACGTTTTATCATAATCATTAATAGTAAATATAAATGTTTAATAAAAAAGTGAAATTAATATAATTTTTACAACAGTTAGTAAAATATCTAATTTATTTATATATGCAATTTTAATCATCTGGTCGAAATATTTAGTACATACTGAAATATCTATCTATAAAAACGTAAATATAGTTAACTCACTAGTTATCTAAAAAAAAATCAAAAAAAGCAAAAAGGGTGTCCACAAATTGAAAAGTTTTTGGCTAATTGGAAGTAATAATTAATAACGTTCGAGACAATATAAATTAGTTAATATACTTTATATTAGGTTGCACTAATAATGAAAGTGTTTGGTACATGCCTAATTTAAAAATCAATTATGTACAAGACACTGGCGCATGTCTACAGGCAGAACGGCATTTTAAGAACATTTACAGTGACGTATATTGATAATTTTACATGTAACAAACATCAAAATGCAAAATAATTTAAGGTTATAATTAAACACTCATCATATTTTTTAATAATGTTAATAAATATAAAATTGATTGGTACTTTGTTTTGCGTTAAGGTTTTACTTGTAAGCAATAAAAAATTATAAATCACACAAACACTAAAAACATACTTATTGGAGTACAAAATTAGTATAACAGTTTAAAGAATGAGTTCTAATATTCTTGATTTACTATTTTCAAATCATTCAATAACTTTTTACTTTCCTATAAGGAAAGTATAGTGATCGCAATTTTTACAAAAATTGTTTTTGCATAATTTCACGTTCAAGGTCTTCTAAATCAGAAAAAAGTATTTTGAACAAGAAAATTTGAGTGTCTGTGTGTGTATGTGTGTCTGTGTGTAACGATGTACCCACGATAACTCTCAAACCAAAAGCCCTAGAAACTTGAAATTTGGTATGGAGCTGGCTTTTCATATTCTTTCGATTCCATCAAAAGAGGGTCTGATAAAAAAACCGGAGTGGGTGTATCCGCCATTTCTAACAATTTTTTTTATATAATTTTGAACATTTGTAAATTATGTATGTATATGTAATTATGTATACAGTTTCTTATAGAGTTAATTCTTCTTAACAGTTTATTTAAATATTTTTTTTGTAACATTAACAGCTTATTAGATAGTTTATTTATAATTGAATATGATCCTAGGTTCGACTCCTACCTACGACGATTTCAAAAAAAAATTCTAAATCTTGAAAGGAAGGCAATTTACGTCGAAAAATAACAATTTTTCTCTAAATTATTTTGACTTGTTTATATACGGATTGCTGGATCTTATTTAAATTATCTTTGGATGTACCCACAATGACTCTCGAACCAAAAGTCCTAATTACTTGAAGTTTACTATTCTCTCGGTTCTATCAAAAGATGGGTTTGATACAGATAACCGGAAGTGGGTGTATCCGCCATTTTTAACAGTTTTTTTTTATATAATTTTGTACGTATGTAAATTATTCAAATTATTTTTACAGTTTTTTATCAAGTTAAACCTTTCTAACAATTCATTCAAATAAAAATTTCTAACATTAACAGTTTATTAGATATTTAATTTTTATTTAAAATGAATTCACAAATATAATACAGTTTCGAATCCTGCTTGCAGCAATTTTTTTTCGCTGATTTACTAAAGTGGTAAATAATATCAAAGCGCACAAATATACTAGGAAATCAATACAAACGTGTACATATATAACTTCAAAATGTTTTTATGACAACATAACTTTAAGAAAATATGTAGATATTCCTTCATCATTTCTTATAGTGATCACACCAGTTTTTTTCTTAAGACAACAATATGCTTGCTACTGTGCAACCAAAAAAAAACATTAATTCTATCCTCTAACATTCTTAAGCTCACCATGTTTTCGTGCGCCGTCAGGTTAAGAAATGTCTTACTGCTGTTGCTACAAAAACGGTCAACGACAATAATATTCTAAAAAGATAGTAAATATTAGGAAATAATTAATAGTCACAATCTAAAACTTCAACAGCTGTAGGCAACACTTGTTTTTTCATAAAACCAATATTACTTCCTACTAATTTTCATTAAAATCCAAAACTTTTTGAAATTTTTTGCAACTATTTCTATTCTAGGTTTAAGTTCGTTGCTTTTGAATTTTACAATAATTTTTAGTATATAGTTACATCAAAACTTTGCATTTTTGTAAAACCTTAAAAACATATCAGACTGCATTTTATCGTAAACAATACAATAAATAGTAAACCCGAAAAAATTGTTTAGTAGATATTAAGGCTGGACTGTTTCCATACTTTTACCTATAAGATTAGGAATTTTTGTGTGCTTTCAAGGTCCGCTGCTAGTTTTTCTGTCTGTTTAAGTATGGTTTCAAAGTACACCTCACTATAATTTTTTTTCTCTAGTAGACTTTGAGTATTTTTAACTCCGGCCGATGTATCCATTAAAACAATGGATTCACTTTGTAATTACCTACTGAGAAGCAAACATAATAGTGCAATAATACATCATACTGGCTTAATAGTGTATAGAAATTTGAAAACTTTAGACGAACTGTTAGTATTTTCTTACTTCATTATCTAATCTAGTGTTTTATGTATCTCAATTATGTTAGCAGTAAACTTTAACAAAAAATCTAGACGATCGATTTATCTAATTTTGCTCAGACTTAAAATCCTTGTATCTATTCTTCCTTTCCACACTTCATTTTCTTTTTCTAATTGTTTAAAAAATAAATCACGGTTTTCATAATTCCCACTGCATTTCTTATAGCACCAATTTTTGATGATTGAGAAATAGAATTATTTAATGCGTGATTGTAACAGCCAAACTGGTTGTATTAATACCATTGCATAATTTTATATCAAAATTTAATTTTGCAACGGTTTACAGTACAATTTTCTACAGCGTTTGTCTATTTAATTTTATTTAAAATTTTGTTATTTTTAGTGTTTGGTTTTCTTTAATTATCTCCTTTTAATCGTATTTACTGACAATAGTACTCCATAAATATAATATTATTTTTATTTCAGAATACACATTTTTATACAAAAAAATTACATTTTTACTACTTACTAAAGAATCTTTTAAAACTAAAAACACTAAAACAATATCATGTAATTTCAATGGTACTCAAACCCCTCTTTATCACTAAAATGATTTAAACTTAATAACAACCTAAATTTACTCAATTCATGGAATTGTAGGACCTTTGTGAAAATGTTTCTTCCACATGTTCTATGCACTCATTTTATTCTATAAACTTATCAAATGTTTATCTCACACATTATACAATAAATGATTTGACTCTACTATCTTCTTTCTTAACTTTTGCTTTTCTTTGTTATTCAACCATGTTACATCTATTTTCCTCTCTATACATTCCATTCTATCATTCTTGTCCAATATCAATTATATTCTAAATTTCTAATTTAAATAATTATTGACTTTTAGTGGTTTGATGTTGTATGATTTTCCACATTGAGCTATGCTAATTTTTTTGTTTTAAACTTTACTTATTACTTAGACCTGTTATTTTTGTGTTTGGTTTTTCTTAGTCGTTCTCTTTTTAATCATATTTACTAACAATAAGAGTCCATATAAATTTCCTCTAATTCTACATTTTGTTGTACCCTGCTCATATGTAAATAGCAAAAGTAACAAAGATCTTTCTAATTTGTTTATTATAATAAACTGGTATTTATTAAATCGTTTTTAAAAACTGTGTGGTCAGATGCTACTTGAAAACATAAAAATTTTCTAAAGTATTTTTACAGCGTTTCACTCGTTCGGTGTAAGAGTCTTAACCTCTTATGAAAATATTTAGTCTTCCGAGAAATATCACGGACTCAATGATAGGCTTTAACATTTCTCTGTTTTTTTTTGGACTATGTTACAACTTCATTTCCAAGATAAAAGATTGTAAACATGACATTGTTTTTAAAACGATATTTTTGTGATATAAAAGAAATCCGTGACAAGACGAATCTCTATTACTACCTATTAATTTAAAGAATTTTACTAACGACTGTGTTACAAGTTTTCTCAGCGCATGCTCTAATTGTGACTTGCGTTATTAACGGCAAGTAAAACATAAAATTTACAAAAAACTTCGTTCTTTGATGAAAAGGAAATTAAGTTGATCTAACCCTTAATTAGTCGCGTGGGGTCAATATGATCCATTCCAGTTACATAATTTTTTCATTTTTGTTGCCAAAAGTATATTTTGTCAATTAGGTAAGCTGTATGATATAGTAAACATATCTATTGCATTTTACATCAATATATTTATTCTTGTAGTACGGATCGGCCACTACCAAAACGACAGTTACAACAAATTGCGGAAAATATTTGGAATGAAAGCGAAGAAAATGTTGTAGGAGATTATAATACAAAGCACAATGAAAATAGCGATGAATATAAAAAGCACAACTCTGAGTCTAAACAAAAGGTTAATTTAAAAGAGAGTGATACGGAAGAAGAAGAAAGTGATACGAATTAAAAAGAAAGTGAGACAGAAGAAGAAGGAAGTGATACGAATAAAGAAAAGAGTAATGCTCTATATAGAATGATAATAAGTATAGTGTCAGACCCACTAAGTGTCTGTCCTTTATTTGCAAAGAACACACAAAGGCGAAGATTTGCTCTGACTGTATTGACGAATAATGTCTGAACTAAAATGTATTAGAATTTTTGTTTCAGTGTCTATAATTATTTTGTTTTTAGTTTTGTTAGTAGAAAACGCATGATTCATATTATATATACATATTATAACAACAAAAGTTTTTACAATATTCCTCAGATTTTATATATTTTGACACTACGCGGCTGGTTGTGTGATTATTTTTCACGCGACTAGTTCAGGGTTAAATGAGGTAGCAAACAAATATTTTCTTGTACTTTTTTTATCTTTATTTTTTTTCCGGTGATTCACACGAAAAGACCAGTGATTTTCGAGCAAATAAAATTGCATGAAATCGGTGTAGCACTGTTTTTCTAGTGTTGCAGCGTCACAAAATATTCACTTAACTTTTTGCTGATGATGCTGTCAACTTTTTCAGAAGATTTCTAAAGACTGATATTATCGTCTTGCGTTTCTTGTTATATACCGTCTTTCGGCTTCGCTTAACTGTTCCGTGCCTGTTCTGGTCTGTTGAATTGCGTTCATAGAATTGAAGACCAATTGCTACCCAACAAAATTACAGAATTCTGTAATTGATGTTAAACTAACTGTAATTACGTTATACTAACACTGTTTAAATAAGCTACTGTGTTTTTTCGTAATATTAATATTTACAAATATTTGCATGTACGTTGCCTAAAGCTTACATTGGTTTAATAAAATCTTTCGTTCTAAGTTTGATTAATCATAGTTTAAATTGCTTATCGTTCAATATACTCTAAAATGAGTACAGAATGACATAACCTAACTTTAACTATACGATTTAAAAAAAATAGTTTTGCGGTTTCAAAATTAAACTAAAAAATAAAACTAAAATTATTTATATATTTTTGAGTTACGTTTTACACTCTGACGTCACATCTCAAGCAGCTTGGTGTCTTCCGATGTTAATCCTAGTATACACATTTTTAAAAGTGTTACTTGTGCTTTATACTGCTGGTAACTTTTCATTTAAACATAATTGCTTCTTGCTTGCTCTTCCATTAAAAATTAATAGTAAACCGTTTAATTACAGCATACACTTATAATAATGTTTGATGCATATACTAATAAAGTTATTTGGTAACGATAAAGCAAAAACATAAACCAATAACTGCATTTATATTTCATAATTTTACAGTATGTTGAACAAATAAATAATATAAAGTTAATTTAAGTATACTGTTAAAATGATATAATGAGATTAAATCGTATTATATTATTTATGGTTTTATAAACTCTTATTACATAGAAATAAATAATTAGAGAAATAAAAAAAAATAGGTCAAAACCTTTGAAAACTTATTGGATTAAGCAAAATTAAAACATAAATGTTCAATCATTTTAGATATCAAGCAATTGCCTACGGTCTAATTTTCAACTGTATTCTAAATCTAAGATTAAAATATCTTCAAGCTATCGCAACTCGAGCGTTAGTTTGAATAAAAGATTTCTGTTCTACAGTATATTACGTCCAATCTTAAAATCCAGCTAACGTTTTTTGAATTTCAATTTAATAATTATTATTAAAAAAATTCTAAACGCATACGTTACCAAAACGATTAAATAGAAAAGTATTTTAAACGAAAAATAGCCTATTTCCTTATCCTGTTAAATATTAATGCGACTCGAATTATTTAGCAGAATTGTTGTCTTTCTCGCATTTTTTTACTAATTAACCTAATGTAACAGAATATTTTAGTATAATCAAAGCTTATGCATTGCCGTGGTAGTATTTTCACAAATTGCAGTTGCGTTTATCATAATTCATCGCCTTATTTTATACATATTTTTGAGCAACTTAAATAATATATTACTGCGGCAAATCCGGTATAGTATTTATTTAATAATCGATTACATAGTTAGCTGAACTATTTCTAGTATCTACAACATAACAAAAGAATATTAAAGTAATAAAAATTAAGTAAAATATTGTCAAGTTTCGTAATAAAGACAATGCTGTCAAAAAGTTTTCAAATGTTTTTTGGACCATTTTTTATTTAACACAAAACGTTTTTAAGAAAACATTTTATCATACATTTAGTAATCATTATAAAAAATACTTACACCAACGTTGCAAAATATTTTTTTTGAATTTATTCAAGTTATAAATTTAAGTGCATAAAAAAATAGTATAACTTAATAGGTTAACATTAGTTGCTTAAAACGAATCACTTACTAAAAATGGTTAAAAATAACTGGTTAACTAAAAATGTATCAATTATTTAATTTAATTTTAACCAGTTACTAAAGATCAAATTTGGATGTCTTTGTTTTCCATATTAAAAAGTATCAAATTGTGTTAATTGCACTGATGGAACGAGCAAAATTTCACAAACGTTTAACCTCTTGTGCTTCTGTGTCGTATTTTGTGTTGTTATATGTTACTCAATAATTTATTTACAACAAAGTTTTTTTAGCCAGCAAGTACAAACATTAATCGCTACAAAAACCGTTCAAATAAAACGTAAAAAACATAAAAATTCTAACTTTAATTAAAACAACGATAATAGTATTAAAGATAAATGATTTTTTTTAAATAGTTTTTAGCACTTCTTACAATATTTACTGTGTAAACTCTATGTTATATTATAAATTTTTAAATTATATCTATAAATAAAATTTAATAATTTTCCACTCTGGATAAACCCCGAAAGTAAATTATTTAAATAATTTAATAACAACATAATAAAACACATAATTAAGTATATTGGTAAGTAATAAAAATATATTGCGTAATATAGTAAATATGTATAGATTTTGATGTAACTAAGAGCATATAAGAAAAAACAATAAATTGCAAAAAAGTAAACTGATAATGACTTTTGCAAATATAACCAAAAGAATAGAAAGTGTATACGGTAGATACCAAAAAACACAAAAAAAATTTAAATTAAATAGAAAAGGAAGAAGCAATATACACATAAACAAGCAAATAGCATGCAATCAAAATTAAATTTACACTTGTGCTACATACGTGCCACAACTACACCAACGTTGTACTTATTTATTATTTTTAGTTATTATATTATTTATAATATTTCTTAACTTAAAATTTCATAACATATATAAATACCGAAAATAAATTTTCAATTTTATATTAAAAGACATTTTTGTCTAACACATTACAGCATAAAAATAAGTGTCAAGAGATTATAATGAAATCGCAAATTGTTTACAGTCTCAAGTGAACCATTTGCTAAATGTTACTTTTATTTATGGTACCCGTGTTGTAAGTTATAAAAAGTTTTTGTTAAAAAATACAATACAAACAGTAAACATTAATTTGAAAAAAAAACTGTTATAATAGAAACACTAAAATAATTATAAAATGAATGTAAGAAACTTTTTTAGGTCAATAGTTAATAGTATAAATAACATAACATTATCATAAATAAAATTTTGTATTTTATAATACCATAATCGATTTTATATACAACATAAACTTAACGACAAACGATGCTAAACCAAACCCAAAAAACATCAACAATGTAAACATCAAATAGAGTTACTATTTTTAAACTTAAGAAATTGGATAATTAAGTATAAAAGCAATACTCTATGTGTTTTAAATAAAGTTTACTAATTATTAATGTATTAAGAATACATTTATTTAATTAAAACAAAATTGTTATTATTCAAGTTTACATAATATGCATTTTTAGTTTTTTATTAAATTTTATGTGAACTTAAAATGATTTTTGTATTGCAAAATATTTTTTTTAATTTTTACGGCAATATACAGTTGGTACATAAATTACAATGTATTTAGTATTTGTATTTGTATTTCTAACTATAAGAAAAAATAAAAAAAATTGTGTTTCATAAAACATAAAAAAGTTAATAAACAGTAAATTTTTTTATGTGATTTTCATGATTTCTGTATGTACTTTTGGAGAATTTTTTATACCGTTTCTTATTTATTTTTTTTACAAAATAGATATTAATAATAGTTTTACTCATGGTTTATATAATAATATCTTTGTCAGAGTTTGTATTAAGCGCTTATTCAAAAACGTAATTATATTTTTTTTAAAATGATATTTTTAAATTCTAAACTATAAAAGAAATTTAAAACAAAAACAAAGAAATACCTAAATAATAAAAAAGTGTAAAATTAAAAGATTATTATTCGTTGTGTTTATAAAGAGTAGAATTTAAACAAATTAGAAAAAAAAAATTGGTTTAGAAAAATTATTGCACTCTGCTAGAGTACGACAACTAAATGCATAAAGTTACAAAAAACTAATATGTTATTATTAAAATAAATAATCACATTATAAAAATACATAAAAATGTTCCCCTAACTAAAAGATTATATTTTTTTTTATTCTTGAGGCTTTCGCGGCCATGATTTTTTAACAAATAATTATTTTCGGGTTTTAAGCTATATTTACACTTTTCACAAAACTTACAAAACTTAGAAAACTTACAAACTTTGAAAAATTTACAATGTTTGACGTTTTGACAGTCATGTCACCGAGTTAGATTTTTAGTTTTCTTTTTGTTTACGTTAGAATTATTATTATTATTATTATTCTTATTTTGCTATAGCTGTTAATTAAAATATATTTCTTTGGTGCGTTTTTAGTTAAAGTTTGCTTTTTACCACCAACAACAAGTGTAAAAAAACACCTTGGCGCTAAAAAACAGTATTAAATTATCAGTAAGCGTAACATGCGCTGTGACGCTATTGAAAAACGTTTACCTTTATGATCAGCATCGATTTATAACTCCAACGTTTGGATGGCGTAAAAAATTCTCCGTCGCGTTGTATACGACATTACCTTTATCATATCACCCCGATAGTATTACAAAAGAAACTCCATAGTATCTGAATCCACCCTTCGATCGCCATAACCTACAATTGAACTTTATCGTAAACTAAATCAGAAATGTATCAATTAATTGTAGTTACTTACCCATTGTTCATAAGATCGTTGCTTTAGCAAGATCACTTTTCAATTTAATATAAAGACCTCCAGTAAAGTATAATTTCAAAACCGGCATTAACCTAATTTTCAACTGCAATTACCACCGCTTTAGTCGTATTCGTTAGTTGACTAATACGTTCTCTTCAGTTAACCCACCCGTAATCACCAAAATTTGTTTAATTAACTTGAGGTATAAAATTGTTTTTCACAAATGCGAGTAACCTTTAGGTACTTGGTGACAGTACCGACAGAAGACTCCACAAGCGTTCCGTAAGAAGTGATTCAATTATTGCAGCCGATATTATTAATTTATATAATTCAACTTTTTATTTTTACTTTCTTGTACATACATTTGTTAAAATTATTATTTTTATTTTATTTTGGTAGTTTGCTATAAACTCAAGTTTTAAACCTGACATAATTTAGATTCTCTGACTTGAAGCTATCTAGAAAGCCGCAGCAAGGTGCAAACAAAAGGGCGCCATACTGTACAGTTTCACATTATGAATGCATGCAATATTCTTAAACAATATGCAATATTATAGATATACATGCGATATCATATATTCGTGTACAATATTCTTCAATGTGTTTGCAAACAAAGTCAAATAATACAAAATTTGTTAGAATATTGCAGCAATGGGAATCAAGTTACTAGACTTATTTAATCCCAAATATCTCGTTTTCTTTTAAGATTTTGTTGACGCGTACTAAAATGCTAGCACACGGTGCTTATATTTTGACAAATAAAAATAATACGTACAATAATTGTTGTTCTACGTCAATTCATTTTTTATTAGAAACCAGACAGAAACCGTTATTTTTGGTTCCATTTTCAAAGTTATAAGCTTAGTTAAATGAAATACACTAATCTTAGTCAATAATTTGAACTAAAAAACATAATCGTGTTTAAATTAATGTGATTAAAACACGCTTTTATAGTTCTTTTTAATTGAAAATACAAAAAAAATAAGTACTGTAATTCTTTTTTGCATTAATCTAAGTAAATACAATCACTAACTG
Organism: Aquatica leii; assembly: GCA_035610365.1. Classification (NCBI taxonomy): domain Eukaryota; kingdom Metazoa; phylum Arthropoda; class Insecta; order Coleoptera; family Lampyridae; genus Aquatica; species Aquatica leii. Next base: position 65,883,524 of record CM069432.1, read on the forward strand.
CTAACTGCTATTACTCTATTATAGAAAAAAATGAGATATCTATTATACAGAGTAAACATACTTTAGAAAATTTTTTTGGAGAATAGAAAAGCACGCCACCAATGTTTAGAGTAAAACAGTTCAACGCTGCACAAAAATTCAAACAAAAAAGTTTTTTATTATTCAACACTTTCACAGTGACAATGCCTATTTGAAAACTAAAAACTGGAAAAACTAACAAAAATAGAAAAAACAAATATGTTTTGAAAAACTGTGTGCAATATACGCAATATTTGTGCAGTTTGTGTAATAATTATGCAATCTATAAATACAAATATGATTATAATAATGAATAGGAGTATGAATATGAGTATTAATATGAGTATGAATATACATATAAATACGAATACGAATACGAATACGAATACGAATACGAATACGAATACGAGTACGAATACGAATACGAATACGAATACGAATACGAATAAGAGTACGAGTACGAGTACGAGTACGAGTACGAGTACGAGTACGAGTACGAGTACGAGTACGAGTACGAGTACGAGTACGAATACGAATACGAATACGAATACGAATACGAATACGAATACGAATACGAATACGAATACGAATACGAATACGAATACGAATACGAATACGAATACGAATACGAATACGAATACGAATACGAATACGAATACGAATACGAATACGAATACGAATACGAATACGAATACGAATACGAATACGAATACGAATACGAATACGAATACGAATACGAATACGAATACGAATACGAATACGAATACGAATACGAATACGAATACGAATACGAATACGAATACGAATACGAATACGAATACGAATACGAATACGAATACGAATACGAATACGAATACGAATACGAATACGAATACGAATACGAATACGAATACGAATACGAACACGAACACGAATACGAATACGAATATGACTATAAATATGAATATGAATATGAATATAAATATTAATATAAATATAAATATGAACATGAATGTGAATATAAATATAGATATGAATAAGAATATAAATATATAAAACCTAAATATAAAAGTATTGCTAATATTAATAAAGTTATCCTTCATTCTATTAAAAATTAATGTTTTTAAAATCGAACAAAAAAATAAACCACCTGAAATGTACACTTTAACTAATCATATATACAATGCGTTTATTAAATAATATTTCTAATTCACTTAGCGAAACTTTTCTAATCGCTTTTAAAATTCAAAAATGTTTATTATGGATTCCTGTCATCACGTTTTGGCACAATTATTTAAGTTAAATAACTACAAATTTATTTCATAAAAATAACCATTTTGTATAAAATTTGACAATTATCTATAGTTTAACGCCACAAACGTTTGTAAATGTAGAGAAGCAGACACGTTTAACTATTTTCAGTAAAACAATAAATACTATGCAAAAAATATACAAAAATACAAATTAATTAACCCTGGAAAAATTTTGTGTGTTTGTTAGTCTAATACATACTATTATTTTAAAACAAGTTTTTTTACTAAAATAAACAAATTTTAAAATTGCTTGGGTTTAAAAGTTTCAATAATTTAGAAACACTTACATAGCAGTTGCCACTTTAGTAACATTTATTTGTAGAAACTGTAAGCTTAAAATTGATTTGAAACACTCTACAACTGATATCTTATTTTCCAAAGTTCAGTTCAACTCACGTTTAAAGTTTTGTTTAGAAAGATTACAGTTTCGTAAAGTGCATTGGAGAAATCAATACTAAAAATACACAAAGTTTATAAAAGTGTTATAATTTTAGTTTAAAGATATATTTTACTAAATATAAAATTACTTACATATGTGCAATATTATTATAAATAGTAACATTTGTAAGTATGTATTTCCTAAACCATAAAAGTTTGAGTCTCTATTGGATGCGATTTTTATAGCAAAAATATAAACGTACATTTAAGTAACAAGCAATTTGTTCGACGTGCTCTCTACTGTAAACAAAACTTTGTTTATATAATTATACTTATCTATATTTTTAAAATTCTTAGCTTAGACATTTTAGCTAGTTTTAAATTGTTTTTGTGCATTGAGTTTTTTCAATGTAGTTTACAATAACAACGACAAAAGTATTTTAGCTCTGTGATTATAAAACACAATGTAATTTACATGTTTGTTAAAATTAACAACTCGAAATAGCCTTTTTTAGTTTTATCTACGTTACAGTTTTTAACACAAAAATTACAATAAATCAAAATAAATTTGTTAAAAACTGTAGTGGAAATCAAACAAAAAAGAGGATCGACGCAAAAACACATTTTTGCATAATCCCACCTCTTGAATTGTGATTAGACTGCAATCTAGAAACATTTACGTAAGTTTTTAACGCCATTATTTTATTTTGCAATTGTTTATTTAAAAATAAATAAATATCGTCTTTTATTAACAAAGTACGGACTTTAGAAATTAAATATACAAATTTTAGAGTAACCAGCATTTTACACCAATTCTTTTTCCGGGTTAGTAGTGAAGTCTAGCAGAACCATTCATACTCAAATCATAACCAGAAAAATGATAGGGCAATATAAAAATTTGTAAATACTTTTATATAAAAAGATGGCTTGTTAGTATTAAAATATAATTAAGAGAAATTCAAGTTAAATTTATTAAATTCATGATCGTGCTATTATGTAAACAGATACACAAAATAAAAATATAACTAATATATAACACAGTTTTCTAAAATATGAATCATAAAGTAATCATTATTGCCTGATTATTAATAGTTTTTTAATTTAGGTTTAAATTTATAGACATTAAAAAGTTGAAAAATGTGAGGTAGTGTATTATAAAAGAAAATTGCGGTATAAGCAAAACATTGCAGTTTCATGTTTGAGTAAAATAAAATTAATAGAACGCCGTTTTGGAAACTATCTTATAAATAAAGACACTTAAATGTTGAAGTTGAAACTCCATGTTTTAACAGTTATCATATATACTTTTATGTAATTTTTGAGGATTTACTGAGATGTACGAAGGATCTCTGAAGATTTACCAATGAAGAACTAGAAATGTAGTTGAAACAACGCATACGCATGTTTTTTTAAGGTGACGTTTTCAGTTTTACTTTGTGTGTTTGTTTCAAGTGTAGTAGTGCATAACAACAAAGTTATAAACAATATTCCTGAACCATGACATTTTACTGTCTAGTAGTATTATTTCCACTTAAAACGTTTCACATTTATTAACAATGTCAGGTGTAAAAACCGAAGACAAAATAACATTTCTAGCAGCAGATAAATATAGACATGACTTTTAATATGAAATCTTGCATATATAATATCTGACATGCTGTCTCCTTTCTATATATTGTCAGAAGCAGTTTCAAAATAACCGGAGTTATAAACTTGAGAAAAGCTTTATATTAACTAATTGTTACGTTTGCATTAATCAGCATAATTTTTAATTTTTGTTAAAGTACTAATTAAACGCTTGACATGTCTGTTCTGTCGCTACTTGTTAGTCAAACCTAGCAGAAGATTTTTTTGGTAACAAAATCAATTGCTTTAACTTTTTCCACAGTTATTAATTACTTCATTTACACAAAGTGGACAAAACTAAGGCAGCAAACTATATTTTTAACGATCTCAAAGAAAAATGGCACATTGTTATCTATTGATAAGCATGAATTTTCTGATACCTACATAAAAAATGTAGTAATAATGGTTTCATAGATGTTGTAACAAATTTATGAAATCTGGAAACTGAGATCGATAATAATCGTTGGAATTATATTTAATTTAATGCCTACAATAGATTATAAATTCATTAAAAATGAATGATAAATGTTGAAAACTAATTTTGTTTTACCTATTTGAATAATTCAGAAAGTAGCTTTGTTACAGATATTTGTGACATTTCTTACAGAAGAATTGGAAAAAATTAAAGATTCTTTGTGAAAGTTTATTTACAGCAAATTGGATACTGAAACCCTTGTAACATCACATTAATCGGTGCCAAATATGTAACATAATACAAACGCATAACACATAAATTAAATAATGCACCGAGCTAGCTCACAAAAATATTTATTACAAACACATATTAAAAACAAAATACATACGAGCAATGAGAATTTTCATATTTATTTAATTAGAGTCGTGGGATTTCTTACGTTACTTAAGATTAATAATTTTCAATTTGATAAACAAAAATTTTATAAGTTGGACGCCACAATATTTTTTATATATGAATGGTTAAATATTGAAACCAAAAACGTACTTAAAACTAATAATTACAGATATCTACATACGTGTTCTTGAAGGTTTAATTTTACTACTTGCGAATCGCGCAGCTTCTATTAAGGTGTGGTCGTGACTCATTGAATGATGCAATATAATGCAATTTCCATAAATCGTATCTTTCACAAAGATTTGATTGATATCTTGCCTTTGAAATCAATAAAATTGATAATCGTAGATCGTAATTTCCATAATCGCAGACGTATAAAGATCGAAATCGTATTCATAAGACTTTCATACTTAAAAACATCGTATAAGAACGAAACCAAAAATCCGGAACAAAGAAAAAAACTAGAACGTAAATTGCGATGAATTATACAATTCGAATCAAAACAAAAATGACTTACCCCTTCTAATTTACGGGTTTTTTTATTCTATTTTTCGTAAATACAACAAAATGCAAATGCTACTAACGAATGCGGGCTACAACGAACGCCAGCTTAAATAATTTTCACCATTGGGGCAAAAATTCACAAACACAAATTAAATAAGTGGTAATTCCACTTTTTGCAGCACGCAAAAAAATATCCGCTCACTACTTCATTTCTAAGCGTAAGATGGAGGATCATTTCGTACTTAAGAAGAAGGCTCATAACGCATGTGCCATGCGCCAAATGCTTGCGCAAAAGGATTTATATCAACAGTGAATACAAAAATGTTAACGAAAATCAGACGTATTCAAACGAAAAAAATTTACACGTTACACCCTCCCTTATATATATATATATATATATATCATTATGTTGCTTCTTAGAAGATACAAAAAATATGGACAGGACAGAGCGTCTGCGACGTTTCATTATAAGAAATTCTTAAATCAATTTGAGTTTAATGAAAAGTATGCGGTATTTTATGATACAACTTGGTATATAAAAACTATCAAGAGAAGTATTGAAAAATTTGGCAAAATTGGCGAAACAAAAAAGTGAAAGATTTTTTTTTACCAAAAAAAGATGTTCTCGTCAAAGACGAAAAAGTACATTGTTTACGGGTCTCTATGTTTTACGTCGTATCTTCGCTCGTATCTTTAGACAAATTTTAATTATCAAAAGAACTTACTAAAATGTACCGTAATTGATTAGGATATACCGGGATTTATAAAGGAAAGCGATATTTATTAGAATGTAGTAGGATTTACAAATTTTTTTATTGATTGAAGGCAGAATTCTAGGGTTTCCTTAAAAACGAGGATGTAGGTGCACACTTACTAGTAAACGTGTTTACGTGTTTGTAAAACTTTGTTGTACAAGTTTTTTTGTTGTTTTTGTTACCAAAACAAGTACATTTTCATTTTAGAAAATTTAATAATAATATTGTGTAATATTGTGTCTAAAGAATAACTGTTCTAAAGTTTTAAGATTATCATTAAGACGTAAACAGCATTCTTCATGCATAATTTTAGAAAAATGGTAATAAATTTGTGCATCGTCAACATTGAATGAACATATCAAATTTTTTTTAAGAAAAGTTTATATTTAATTTATTTTAATTTATAGAAGCTACGCCGTTTATCAATTCCATTACCACTTGTGACAGAACGTGTTTCTAAAACTCTTAATGTATTAAAATTTAAAATTAGAAAAATTAACGTAGAAAGAACGAAAATCATAAAACAAAAGTTTCAACTACAAATAGAAAAGGAAAGTTCAATGTAGAGTGTTTAGGATTGACAACACTAATCTTAAAATGCAGGTAAGGTAAAATTGCATTATTACACAGATTGTAAATAGATTTGTTGAAACATCTTTTTACCTAAATCATACCATATGTTTATGTATCCAAGTAAAGGTTTTACTTCTCATAACTGTTGTGTTTTTGTCAAAGTAACGTTGGTTTACCTGGAAGTGTGAAAAACATTTTTTTTTTCAAAATTATTTTGTCTTATTATAGGATACCACAATAGATTAAAGCAAAAAAATAAAACAAAGTTAACAATGCTTTAGTTATTTATTAAATAATTCCAACAGAGTGTGTGCAATTACTACCAACAATTAAAACATGTCTGATTAAGCATTAATTAATAATAAAATTAATTTATGCAATATAGTGAGAAAGTTTGTGTTAAATTAAAAATATTTGATTGATTTTGTTAAATAATTATGTCATTATGTTGTTTATCTATAACAATAACTATTAAAAATCATTTTTACAATTTAAATTTTATTATATTAATTTCAGATTTGTTTTAAATTGATTTATGAAACAGATGAATCATAGTTAATATTTATATGTCACCGCGGCTTAAATTTACCGGATGTTGTATGTAAATTTTAAAGATCAATATTAAAGCAAAATTAAATTTTTGTTAGTATTCAAACATGCTTGTATTTATGGATCAAGTATATATACATATATAAGAAATTTTAGAACTCATTAAAAAAATATAATTTATGTAAATTTTAGATTCAGTTGAAAAGGCATTTTAAAATATTGGTTGATTATTTGGTCTATACAATAATATTTAACTCGGTTTGTTCTAGAGTCTTAAGAATTTAAAAAAACAAATGACGAAAAAAGTGATGCAAATATAGAGCATATCAAGTTGCATAAAATAAATTTAAAACTAGAAATAGTTTAAAAAAAGTTTAAACAGTAATATAATAGTAACAAGGCATTCTTAATTGCAACTGAATCCAATTAAAGCCAAATAAATTTACTATTACTAAAAAACACAAACGTATTGACTTTTGATGCATATCTTGTATAAATGTAAAAAAATGTTGTCTAGACAATACAAAATATACTTTTAAGTTACTTAAATAAATAACGTATATATGATATTACAATTTCAAAATTGCAAAATCAAGTTTTTGCAATTTTTTTTCTCGGCTCAATTTCTTTTGCGTTTGTATGATGAATTGCCAACTATCACGAGAAACTACAACCAGTAAAATATAAAATAGGTTTATATTAGCATAGTTTCAGAAAAGTCAATAATACGTTTCAATTTTATTCGCAAAGTTCTATATGCATATTACATTTTTTTATAATTTTATTTAAAAAGATACTTTAGATAAAGTTTTGCACAACGGGTAGATACTAAAACTTCATTACAAAAAGCAACTGCTAACTTTTTAATGTATGAACCGGTTTTATTCTACAAAACAGTAAACTGCTTAATCCAATTAGTTAGCTAGTATTTCATTGATGTAGGTCACTGAAACGCATTTAAAACAAGTCAGCGAAATTTATAAAAGCATAAATCAAGCGCTAAAGTATTATAATCCTGAGATTGGTCGATTACGCTAACGGCGACAAGAACTTTTGTGTTTGTCGATAACCGCAACAATTCTTAACGAATACGAGAATTAAATAAAATGCGACAAGAGAATGTACTTTAACAATGAAAACAACAATTTTTACAATTAAAATCACTTAAGGACAGTCAATTTTGTAGCAAAGCAGATTAGAAACTCAATTAAAAACAAAAACAATCAAGTTGACATCACGCTGCTTTAAATTTAATTAAGATTTAACTTAATGTATCGTTGAATATACAAAACAAATTGTGTCTCTCTAATAATTATTATATAATATTTGGGTGTGTAATAAAACTGTCATATATTAAAAAAAAATATTTTAATTTATTTTCTTTTACTTTAGTTTTTAATTTAATAAAGTAAAATAAATATTTGTTTCAATTTTTGTCATAAAATGCTTACAACGAGATATTTATAGTAAAAATTGTATTTTATTAAAAAATGAAAAGTGTACAAGAGATTAGCTTGTTGAAAATTCATAGTTGTCAGAGCGCATCTGGTTGCGTTGGTAAATAATAATTGATTTCATCACTTTAAATTTATTTGTTAAAAAAGATAGTACTAATTTAAAACATTTTCAATTGCTATCATTATCAGATTAATAAATCACCATAAAAGTAAGTTTAATATTATCACAATAACAGTAAAATTTAAAAAATAACGAAATTGATTTAAAAAGGTAAAAAAAAGGTAAAAAAAAGGTAACGACATTTGGTTAACTATTTAAAATAATTGTACAATCAATAAAGAAAAAAGTAAAAACAAATCAATAGGTTGTTTACAAATTAGATTGAGACTATAGCATAATTTAAAAGAATCATTATCAAAGCATTATCACAACACTGCACATGTCCAATGACTCATAAGTCAATGTCAAAATAAAAGTTCTATTAAAACATTTAAAAAAATAGTAAATTACGGACCTGTCGTCTCCTTAGGTTGTTGACACTACAAATAAAAATAAACTGTTCTAAGCAGGGTAAATTTCTTCTCAGCGATTTGCTGACAGAAAAATTAAAACGTCTAAACTTTTTAGCCTATGGGCCAGACTGATGGCTCAACAAAGCCCAAAGGGCCAAGGTCTAGCTAGAAGAATTACTAATTCTCAAATCTTTATTTCCTTATTATTAGTATAAATATAAAATATAAATTAAAAACTACTGATTATAAATTAAATATGTAAAATTTGTACCTGTATTATGTATATATTTATGTACTTGTACATACATAAATACTACAAAAAATACGTCATTCGTAGCATTGGTGTTAAGATATTTCTTTGCAAGTGTTGCTCCTACAAATGTAAACCGATGATTAATATTATTATGCGTATTTGTAGCATATCCTTCAAATGTACGATTGTTTATTTTATGTATAGTTTTCATTTTCAACTACGTTGCATGTTTGTTTCTAAGAAGTTGCAGATAAATAATTCTCAGACTCGAGTTATTGTTTATTTTTGCGGTTTTAAGGAGCAGCAACTTTTATCTGGCACCCCAGCGCAAAATGTACGTTCGTCGGGCCCTTTGTATGTATGCCGTCGTAGTAACAAATTGTGGCGTGGTGCGCCTTCTCACGTACGCAAATTGTCATGGACATGTCAGTCCGGTGAAAATAGCGGATTGATTGCGTGTATGTACTGTGGGTGTTGGTGCAAAACCTAAATATTATTTTGATTAGAAGTTACGTGCTTTGTGTATGAATTGACAAATATGGAAAAGAAACGAAAAATAGATAGTGAGTGCAGAAATATTTCAATATTTTGTAATCGAGTCAAATAATAAGGCAACGTATTTAATTTGTAATGTAACCATAGCCGTCCTCAAAGAGTACAATATAAAACGCCATTATTGTACTATGCATTTTCAGAATTACTCAAAATTTAGGGGAAGCTTAAGATCTGAAAAATTTAAATCAATGAAGCGCGGGTTGAAGTCTCAACAATTCTTGTTTAAAAAAGTCAATAGTGAACAAGTAGTTGCAACTCGTGCTAGTTTCCGCGTAGCTCATTCCATTGCAAAACATGGGAAACCATTTACTGACGGTAAATTAATCAAGGATTGCATAATTGCAACGGCAGAAGAAATGTGTCCAGAAAAGGCTAATTTATTTAAAAACATAAGTTTGTCAGCAAACACTGTGACTCGAAGAATTGATGAAGTTGTAGAAAATATATTAGCTCAATTAAATGACAAAAGTCGTCTCGTAGAGTGGTTCTCTCTGGCCCTAGATAAGTCGACGGATGTTTCAGATACTGCTCAGGTATTAATTTTTATTCGAGGGGTAGATAAAAATTACCAAGTGTATGAAGAGCTTTTAGATGTTCATAGCATTCACGACACGACCACTGGTAAAGATATTTTTAAAAGAGTTGAAAATCCTGTTCAGAAAAGCAATCTTAAATGGAAAAACTTAAAATCCATTACCACTGATGGTGGCAAAAATATGTGTGGAATAAATAAAGGTGTGGTTGCTCTCGTATCAAAGATCGTCAAAAATGATAGTGGATCAAAACCATTAATAGTACATTGTATCATCTATCAACAGTCCTTGTGCGCAAAATGCTTGGGTATGTCAGAAGTTTTAAAGCCAATCATATCGGTTGTCAACTTTATCAGATCGCATGCGCTTAATCATCGTCAACTCCGCGGGTTTATTGCAGAGATCGGAGAAAATGACTTGCCATATTATACTGCAGTACGTTGGCTTATTTGTGGAAAAGTTCTTACCCGATTTTTTGAGGTACGAGCAATAATAGAAATTTTTTTGAACAAAAATAATCGTGCACTCGCGCAGTTGCAAAGCGATGACTGGTTATGGAAGTTATCATTTTATACAGATTCGACTAAACATATGAATAAACTTAACTTATGATTGCAAGGAGAAAATCAGCTTCTGCATGATTTGTACACACAGACAGAAAATCGGTTTGTTTCAATTCCAATTAAATAAAAAATGTTTCACGCATTTTAATACGTGTCAAACGTTCAGTCAGCAAACTGACACTCCATTTCCCATTGATTTTGCAACTGAAGCTTTGGGGGCTTTAAAATAAATTTTGAATCTCGTTTTTCTGATATTGACGCAATTGCAAATGACATCAAGATCTTCCAGAATCCATTTATCACCGATATAGTATTTTTAGTCTGTAAATAAAACATCTGATTATTATTTTGTATAATTACTTTGTTTGATTTTATTTATCAAAATGAATTAAAGGGGGGGGGGCGGATACCAACCACGTCAGGCCCGCTGTCGCGTGCCGTAGTTTGGAGACCCCTGGCGTAAATAATTGAACATTCTGTATAATTGCATTTGCTGCTGCAAAAAATTGATTTTGCAGTTCTTGTCTATTATTACGGGGGTTTTCTATACTTAACCTTTTACATAGCTCCAGGAAAAAGTCTAAAGTGTGTATATATGCCCTACAAACTGACTAGTGTCATTTCTTCCATTACAGCGATTCGTGAAAAGTACTGCGGAGGAGCTCTATCGTGCATAAACTATATTGTTTACAAGGAGTAAACCATCAAATACTTGCGCAAAAATTTTTTTGTAAAAGTCGCCTGTAAGTTTTTTTGATAAAATAAACGGTCTAATTAATCTATTTCGTAAAGTACTCGCTCGATCATTAATAGAAAACCGCCACTAAAAGTTACTTTGTTGAATTTCATAAGAGTTTTCTCTATTCCAAACGTGTTGTGAAAATTCAGCTTTCCATTTCGTGTAAAACAATACTAATCTGAAAATAATATTTTGATACTAAAGTTAGGGTAGAAAACTTGTTGCTGCAACCCACTCACAAAACAATAACAAATAAATTCCGTCGAGGAATGTATATGGCGTGTACAAACTTTTTGTTTTTTCAATTTTTTTATTTAAATGTTTCAAGTTTGTACTTACATCTTAATTTTCTTAGTCTTATCGACTCCATTAAATAAAATAAAGGCATTTATTGTATCACATCCACATGCTCACTTATTCTTATTATAAACTGCACTAGAAAAATGCTGTAAAAAAAATTACGTTTTGCAGTTTTATCTGTTTGATTTAATTCCAAATTTAAACTTGGCCTTCCGAAAGATTTTATTTCAACCTTTTCTTAGTTTAGTCTGTATTGATTTATCAAGAGAATACTAATGCTAACTATTGTCTTTGATATACAAAGACTTTAGTCGTGTCGATTTTTACAGATTTTAAGATAGTTTCATTGTAGTTAAAGAATCATAATAATTATGTGCATTTACTTTTACATTTAATATAAAAAATCGTTTCTACATCTTTTCCAAGTGCAGTTTCGAAAGTAGCAGATTAATTTCAGAAAGTGTTAAATGTAGTTCAGATTAGTAAAATAACACGACATTTTTTATAACTTAAATTTTTTTAGTTAAAAAACAAATACAAATGTAACGTAACATTTAATAATTACATTTATTTTTAGTAATAACAGTATGTTTTTGTTAGTTTTAATATATCATTATTATCATATCTTTTTAATGAATTTTTAGTAAACTAAATTGGCAAACAAAACCAACTATATAATTGCTGCACATTATTCTGTGAGAATTATTATAATATAAGTATATATACAGTTGATATTATTTGAAAATCAATTATGTAAATGCGTTCGTGTAACTTACTAGTCTTATTTAAATTAAATCCACAAGTAGATATTACCATATCACAAAACTATTTCAGAAATTTTGATAAGTTTGCACCTAGCCAAAGTTTAACATGATAGTCTAATGAAACTAACCCTTCACGTTATATAAAATATTAATTAGCTTTAGATGTTTATAGAGAACTTTAGTGCAAACTAAAAGTAAACAAATTTTGCACATTTTGCATGTATATTAAGCAAAGTATATTTGTTTCTGCATTATTAACAACAGCTTTTTTAGTTATGAATACTGCAATTATTAATAAACACATATTTTGTAGATTCTATTATTATTATAATATTGCAATATCCTCAACAATTTTTTTATATCTGAAAAAATCTATTTTTAAAACATCATGTTTCCGTTTAAAACTAATGTGAGCAAAAAATTTAAATACTGCTACTATAGAAAGGTGTTTCTTAAATTTTTTTATAAATTTTTTATAATTCAAGTTTATGTGTTATATTGGGATACTAACGTTCAACATGACGTACTTTTAGCGAAAACTTAATGTTTAAATTTCCGTACACGTTAAAATAATTTTTAAATGTTTATTGACATTAGTAAGTCAAACATTACTCAAAAAATTTAAGATATTTTGTAAAACCTTTTAGTGGGCTGAAAAAAATTAAAATGGGGTAGGTCTTAAAGTTTTTCCATAAACACTACACTAAAAAAAATTGAAATACAGTTACAATATAGCTAAAGTTTGATTAAGTATTTGTTTTTTTCATACAACGATTTCTTAGAATTTTTGGTTTTCTTTAATTGAATTTTTGTTTGTTAATTTTTTGATTAAAGATATTTCAAAGATATAGATATAGAAAAAAAAATTTATGTTTATAAAATGTTTGTCTACATTAACTTTTAGACTAAGTAAAAAAAATTAATGCATATAGAGAATCTGAGAAATTAAAACAAAGAGTATTTTAAACATTACAAAAAAGAACTACAACATTGCATTATTATTTTAACCAGAGATTTAATATTAAAAAACATAAAGTATAAAGCCAATATTATAAAATCATTATTAAAAACACATTCAAGTTTGTGTTTTTACTACCTCAAGTAACTTCTTTAAATATTCATAAAATAAAATAAAACGTTTAAAACTTTATAAATTTTAATCACTTAGTAAAGTTTAATAAATTTGTTTGGAATTATTAAATTCACTTTAAACTAAAACCATTGTTTTATATATTACTTGTCTTTCAATTTTATAACTTAATTATTAATGTTCTTTAATAAAAACTAGTTTCTCATATTAACACAACAAAATTAAAAAAAATAAAATGTTAGAACTATTATAAGCAAATAAAAACCTTCAGATTTCGATAGCATCATACATAACACAAAACGTACTTAACACATAAACAATTTAATAAAGTACAAAGCACTTATAAAGTTTATATGTATAATCTTTAAACTAAACAATTTTATACCACAATTAAAATTAATATTACCGTTATTATTAATGGTCGCTGGTGTCTGTGAAAGTAAGTAATACCTTTGTAAATTGAATTTAAATCGTTAATATTATTTTAAAACACAAAAACTAATTAATCAACGCATTGCCTTTGTATTAAGTCAGTCAAACGATTTATATTAATACAACTCCCACAATTTAAATATGAAAAAGTCGCAAATAGCTCATTAATTTTAAATACTTTTGATTAATACATTTTTTAGTCAATGTTTGCGAAGAGTTAAAACAATTATACAGTTTTAATAAATATTTATAAGCCTTTCGTCTACACATACATTTCTATCTTACTATACACATTTTATTAATATCTACAGACACATTACATTGATTCATTTAATAAATAAGTAATTTATTCAAACTGATATTAAAACTACATGTGTGTGTAATTTAACTCAATCATTTTACCGTTGTCAAAAAAAAAAATATAAAACGTACTGCATTTTTGATTATATTGTTTTATTTTAGTACTTTTTTAATTACATTTATTTTTACACAATCTATAAAATACGGTGACAAGATAAATAATTAAAAATCTATAACAATATTTGTTGTACAGCACACAAAAGCAAAGAAATTACTCAGAAAATATGCAAACAAAATTTTTGCGCTTGTAGTGGTTAAACATAAAACAAATACGCGGTATACGCTGATACAAGTAATAATTTTACTCTGTAACGTGCTGTTGGCTAAAGTGGTTAAACGGCGTAGGTAAAGCAATTAGTACAAATTTTTAATGTGTAGATTATAATCGATTAAAAAAGGCGCCAGAACAAAAGTATTTACCTACAGAAGCTCGTTCACTCCTATACACAATTGACGGAATCCAGGTAGAAAACATGTAAACTAACAAAAAATTAATTTATTTTAAAGTCGACGCCAGTAAAATATAAAATCAACAGTATTTGTAAACGCTGTATCACAGTAATGAGAAAGCAACAAATCAACTATAGAAGATCTACTAAACCCTCGAATTAAGTAACACATGGTACTATAAAGCAAATATGTTTGCCCCACAGAAAAATTAATGATTTTAAAATTAAACGTTTAAAATTGATAGAAATTACTAATGGTGAAATAAAAATAGCAAACAGCAAATCAAGTCCCGAGCTTAAATAATTTTAACGTTTTTGTTTTTTGTTGAAAGTAGTAGCTCGTTATTCTTATGCAACCTCATATTTAATAATGTCATACAAGATAGTTTATAGTAATAAAGTAGTAACATATGTTAAAAATTTAACTATAAATAGCTATAACGGCGGTAACACGTTGAAATTGATTTAACATCCCCGAATTTCAAAACAGCTTTGAATAATTCTGCGAGATAAAATGACAACGTAAAAAGACATTGGGGTACAATCAACGGAAAAACTTTGAAACTTACTCGTTTGGTAATCGGCGACAAATAATCTTGACCATATTAACGCGTTCGCTCGCTACACTTGCTCACAGCGTTAAAATGTTTTGATTATTAATCGCTATTATTAACAACCCTGTTTGTTAAATAACTATTATGTATAAATACTTTTTTACATTATTAACCTTGGAATTTCTAAAACAAATACATAAACACTTTTTTACGCCTTATTGTTGGTTTTATTTACTTTCTGTTGCTATTGTTAAGTAATTATTTTAACGAAAACTGTTAGATGTAGGATTCCTTAAAAAAATTAGACATTTTATTTGTATCATGTAAAAGGGTATTCATACATAAATAAATATATGTATAATATAGAATTAAGCTTAAACTATGTAGAAAATATTGTTAATAATATAAGTATTGTTTAAAAAATTTAGTAAGCGTTTTGTGTAAATAAACATTTTTAATAACTTGTTTTACAACCTCTGCCGACTTGTTTGTTCTATTTAAAAAGAAAACTTGTTTATCTTGGTCTGTACTGTTGAACAACAACTACGTGTAATATGTAAGACAAAAATAAAAACATGTATCTTATGTTTTCTTTTCTGGTAAGCGTTTAATCTGATATGTTTTATCTTAAATGGTACAGACTATAGCAAATCTCATCAAGTCTGAGCGGAGCAAAGTAATAGAAGACAGATTGGTTTGTGCTTTGAAGCTGTTTTAAGCCGTATGTTGAAAGCGATAGACTTAGAAAAACGTACGCAGGAAATATATTTTATATAAAACATTTTATAAATTATTTGTACATATTGATAGTTTGTATTATATATAAACATTGCTTACATGCGGCCCGCTTGTAATTGTGAGAAAAAAAGGTAAAATTTTCCATACTTTGTTATAGCCAAATTCATTTGGTGTGTTTAATATTAGTTTTGTAATTAATGGATTTTCTACACATCAGAATTGTAACATCTACTATCAAAATTACTAGCAAGCAGGAAAACACTTTGTATTTGTAAACTTTCTCGCTAGGAACCGCTGAGCTCGGGCTCGCACGGATCGGCGCACGGTCTGAAATTACACTAACACTTATATCTAATAGTTTGGATTGTTAATTGTTAATTAACCGTTTTCAGTCTATTTTTTCGTTTTATACAAAAAAATATATACAAATTTTTATAGAATATATTTAGCATACGTATCTTAACAAACAAAACGCAAAAATTTAAAAAGAAATTAAAATTAACCAAACCTGGAGATGATGTCGTATAGCATCATTAGATACACTTAAGAATTTTATATTATACATTATATTATTGTAATAGTAGTCTACAAAACACAAACGATAAAAACCTATTTAGTGTGAAATAACGGCTTTGCACTTTTCGCACATGGCTATTGAGTAAGGTTTAATACAAAGATTACACTTTTGCAATATATATTAGAAACTGTCTAATGTCGACATACATTACATCATCTAATGGTTTTGGCACAAATAGTATCTTTTTGGAAATAGTACTAGTAAATTGTAATGAGATCGAGGGCTTTTTATTTTTCTTGTTGATTTTCTAGCGTAATCTAGACTATTAACTGTTGCTCCATGTGTATACGATATAAAAGCCGGAAACTGGCAATACACATTTCTGTTAAATTATAAAAAATTAAAAAATAAGGACACTAACATATCATGAAGATCTACACCGCCCATGTAGGCAATTTCTTTATAAGTTGAAATTAAATATACAGGCTTTTTATCATAGCATTTTGCCGCAATTATTTTTTTTTGTAATTCCTTTGTAGATCTTTTGTCCAAATTTACCCAAATCCTTATCGTTCTGTAGGACAAATGCAGGTAATGTTTCTTTAATTTTAAAAATAGTCTAATGGACGTAAACCAATTATTACAAAAAAATTATAATTTCGATGTTGTGTTATGGTTTTTGCTAATCTTAGAACGATATCACTATTGATTTCCGAAGTTCTAAGCTTCAAAATCATATATTATACCGCTAAAACCTGCAACCGCAAATGTTTTTATTTCCCATTTTTGTGGTTTGTTTTTATTACATTGTTTTACTTTACTTCTTTCTCTGATAAAAAATATAATTTTGTCAACGCTGTTAAATTCTTTTTTGTTAAATTGTGGCAAAATTACACTTTACCTTTTCTAATATAGGACGGATTTTTTAAAGTTTGTCGTATTCGAGATCTTCTTGATTCCTAATCTTCGAATTGTCATTCAAACGAAAAAAATTTTGGATTTTATCAAATATATTCCTTGATATGACATCAGCAATTATAGCATAGTTTGTGCTATCAGCTCAATACATACGGTAATGAGGTATTGTTACAATACCAGATAGTACATTTATGCCTAGATATAGCTCAATCTGTTTTGAATTTGTATTAACCAAAAACTCTGTTTTTTAAATAAATGAAAATTAGTTTAATCATTTATAAAACATTGTAAAATATTGCAAGGGTGACATATCAGATGGTGGTTTAGAAAAGACGTTTTCACAATTGATAAAAACAGGTAGAATATTTTTTTTTTTCATTAGTACATCGTTTTTTTTCTGTGTACGCTTCCTACGTCAATAATTTTTTATATGTATTTCCCGCAGTTGCAGCGGGATTTGTAACCTGAAATTCAGTACCTTGATTTCACTTGGAATCGGTAGCAACAGTAATGCATTAGCACATTCGAAAAGGGGTTGTAGGTAGCAATTAAATAACGCAGCCAAGTTTGAGACATTTTACACTATTTATAATAACAAAAAAACACAACAGTCACAAACAATAGAAATAACTCAGCTGATAACTTATTTATAGGCACCAGTTAATTTATTTGAGTCCTGAATAGATTCAGGACAAATTAACAAAACCCAAAGATTTAAGAAGTAAAACTAAACATACCATAAGTAACATCCTAATTACATTTAGAACCAGCATGAAAGTAAAACCGCAGTAAAGCTTAGACTTAAGGAAATCATTGTTATCGAACAATGTTAAACAAATTACGCGTAATAACACACGCAGCGTAATGTAAAATTAACTAAACGGGAACAAGTTTTCATTTTTTGTTAAGCAAACGTAAAATCAAATTAGCGTATAATAAACTTTGACCTATCTCAAAGTGGACTGGCCCAACATATGAAAATAAAAGCAAAACATCTGCATAAAATAACGAAAATAAAACAGCCCTGTTTTAAAAATAACGTTATCAAACCTCGTTGTCGAAAGAATGGATCCTCGGCTACAGCTCTAGACAAGAAAATATACAAGATAGGGGTAAAATAGCACAACACTTCGTATTCCATGTAGGTCAATAGTTAATTATAAGTACCAAAAAGGAAAAAAAATGACCGTCTACATAAAATTTGATATTACTTGTACTTAACCCCTTTTACGTAGAGTAATTCAGTTTGTAACGCACCCACATCTTCATAATTGTTAATTCAAGAAACAAAAAGAATAATATAATAAATAAATAAGTAATCTTCGGCAATTTTTAGTTAATAAAATTTCACTCGTAGTTTACTGGCTAAACACCCGCGTCCGCCACCTAGCGTAGCATTCTACGATGCCCTTGGAAATGTGCGTCGGTCCATTAACCTTCCGAGTACAAAGATAAAATTAAGGAACAATAGAAGAAAAACAAAAAACAACCTTCTGCAAAATTGCTCTAAGTCATAAAAAGAAAATAAAATGAATTGAAAACTCATTAAGCTAATTTTTGTGCATTTTGTTAATTAAATGCAAACGAAATTTGCCACACGAGCGTCCGACTACATCCTTCCTGTACGGATAGCAACGGTGAAATTCTTCCAAAGCGCGCCAAATTAGTTGCAAACGCCACGTAGCTCGAACCTGCGTCGCATTGAAGCGGTACTTCGAAACAATTACATTGTGAAAAAGGTATTTCTACCTCCGCTTGTTATTGATGATGTTACTATAAAAAAACCGAAACATATGTTATCTTCGTAATCATACTCGCCATCAGTTTTAACCGTTTTTTAAAGGATAAACTATTTCCTTTAATTGTTGTAATATTTTTGCTTCCAAACGTAATAACATTTATAAACCAAAAATATGTATAGCAAAAATAAATGCAGTGCTTACATTAACCGTTGATTCCATATGGCATCATAAAGTTCAAAGGTAATAAACCCCTAGATTAAAATTAAAGAATATAAAATATAAAATTATTATTGATTTAATTAAATTGTAAAAAAATGTCATAAATAGTACCTGTGTCACTAATTTTTTCTTATGGTAATTAGTAGTTAAAATAACAAGCACACGACAGAATACAGTAAAATACTCTTTAATTTTTGTCAAAAATACCTGGAAAATATAACTTAAAAACTCTAAACAATCACGTATACAAATCCAAATGCAATGATGATTACCTTACTTGTTTCATACGTTTTGATTCAACATAAAATTCTGTTAACTATATATCAAGTTTTATTGTATTTTATGTACCACAGTAACATCTACACTTATATTAGATTAAATGCTTTTATCAAAATAAAACTAGTGCAAGGGTGAATATACATTTAATAAATCTATTAAACATGTTGTTAAATCTAAAATGTTGGATTTTTATTTGAACGTATTTTATAGTGTATTGTTTTGTTTTAATTTGTGGTATAATATTAAATTAAAAATAATCAACATTGAGTAGCATTATTATAAAAAAAATATACTGAAAATATAAATACAAGTCACAATAATCTTTATAACACTTTAAACAAATACACAAACAGTTGACTCGCATAGTTTGCGATTTAGATAATTAAGTATGCAAGCAATATCGTATTGTGTTTAAGAATTCACTACTGCCAATCCGTCAAAAGAGATTAATGTGCGCATAACAATAACTTAAACAATAAAGTAACTCAATATAACTTTGATTACACTGTAAACTTAGTTTTTGTTAAATAGTTGTAATAGACTATTTAACAACTAATCGCAATCAAGTTTTAAACTAAAACAATTAATTTATAATATTAAGTTACTTTAAGAACAGTCAAATCTTTAATAATGTATTAAGAATAAATATAATAATGTCAATATGGTATAATCGTTTTAAATAAACATTTATGTTTTACTTTTGATAAGCTATCTCTTAAAAGGATTTTGCACTTTAAAGCAATTTTCAATATTCTATATCCTCTTTTCATATTAATATCTGTTTCAATATTTAACAATTCTAGATTACAAAGCTATGTTTATTTAACTATACAATTGTAAAATTGATTAAAACTGAAAATTAATTTTTTTATTGTTTACATATGTATACATTAATTTCTAACATAAACACAAAAAATATATTAAAAGTATGTAATGTGTAGACGTGAATTAAAATAATTAGATTCTACAAAAATAATAAATATAATGTTTAAGCATCAACAAAATTACAGATGGTGTTACTTTTAGATGACTAATAAAACCTCGTAACAATTTTTCATCTTTGTAGGTTGAATTGCTACAATACAATATACCTGAGATTATTGTGCTTTGCTTCCTGAAAAATATATTAGCTCCGTGTCTGCTGAGAATTACTAGTCTTGCTTCTATTAAACTTGCACTTATTCCGTTTGATTTATGCTTTATCTGTTTAAAAATTTACAGGTTCTTTTAGTAATCGCCAATTAAAAAAATATTAACTTCTTTAAATTTGTTTTTTTAAATATTCATAGTTAAAATTAATTACCGACTGTTTTGTTAATGTTGAGATAATTTTTATTAGTACGAAAACTTTAAATATCTAATTGTTAAAAACACTCATATAAGCAATGTTAACCCGCTAAACATTCAAATTGAAACAGTAAAAACCGACTATATATTTGTAAGTAGATCGCTAACTAATTGAACTATTGTTAAAAACAATATTTAAATAACAGTTACTGTAATATTTTGATAAGAAATAAAGCATAAAAAATTAATGAGATGCTGACATTTATACAAAGGCACTAGAAACCAAGGCCGGAGTAATGGCGAATCCATACATATGCAAGAATCAAAACTGAGGTAATAAATTTCACACCCATGAATAAAAGAATGTGCTACCTGAAGATACAAAAAATATACAAAAAAACTAAAGTATTAAACATACACGCTTTAACTGAGGAAAAAGAAACAGATAAAAAAAGCAAATTTTATAAAACCTTTGAGGTAAAATATGAAGAAATATCCAAACATGACATCAAAATAGTATTAGAAGATACAAATGCAAAAATAAGAAAAAAAGAGATGTATATACCAACAATAGAAAACCAAAGTCGACATAAAACCACAAACGATAACGGGGACAGAAGCATTAGACTTGCAATTGAAAAAAATTACAAGACCTAAAAAAAAGATATCAATAAATATAGAAACAGAATGGATGGTTCAAGTATTCTGAAAAGCAGTAGAAAACAAAAAAAACAGATATATCATGATATAAACTAACAAACAATTGAACACAGATTACACAAAGAAAAGAAATATAGCAAAACAAAAATGTAGAATAAAAAAAAAGAAAATTCTTGACAAGCCAAATAAAGAAAATAAAAGAAAACTACAAACATAAACCTAGTAAAACCTTCTACTCTAACATAAACAAGTTTAAAAAGAGAATAAAGCACACAACAAAATTCTATCGACATTAAACTTGATAGGTGATGAAATGAAGTCAATGAAAATATTAGAAATGTAGAAAGAACATTTTACAGAAGAACTAAATACTAATATAGAAGCCAATGAAGAAACAGATAAGGGACCAGAAATGCATAAAGAACTAGAAGGAAACAATCTTCCCTTGAGCAAAATAATAAGAGTAATATAAAAATTAAAAACAAGAAATTAGCAGGCGCAGACGGGATACCACCAGAATTAATAAAAGTATAAGGAAATCTGCTAACTAACAACATATGTAACCTAATAAAAAAAATAACAAAAAGAAAATATACCAGAGAAATGGTCTGACCTCACTCATACACAAAAAAGGAGACAAAACAGATTGTAGTAGCTACAGAGCTATCGCAAAGCAAGATCCACCGTAGACCAAATATACAGATTGAAACAGGTTAGAATTAAGCGACTATGATTATAATACAGATATCTACGCCCTTTTCATAGACTTCCAACAGTGATATAAAGTAATGCAACAATTCAAAAAATATAGTAAACTAATAAGACTGACTGAAGTAATTGAGAACTGATTAAGTAATGAGCTATAGTTCGTTAGGACATACATACTTTAGACCGCTTAAAAGTGAAACATTCAAAACATGGTTTATATCTTTCTCATCCGTGGAATTTGCAAAATAATTTAAATGCAGTTATAATAATAAAAAACGAGTAAAAGGTTTTGGTTTTATGTTAAATAAAATACTTTTTTTTTGGTTTTGTACAAATCAAGAAAAACCATGATTATGGAAAGCTGATCGGTTTTTTTTTGATATATGGGTTATTGGTATAATACGTGAAATGCTAGTTTGGTTTCTGGAGTAATCTATAGATTATTAATGTAATAATATGTGTGGCAAGTGATACTAAAACTATCGTATACTTAAACTATGTAAAGCATGTGGATTTGGATTGTAAAAAGAAAATAAAGTGTAGAATTTCTGTAATGATTTACTTAACTATACGTCTTAAATTTTTATACTTTGCAAATGTTGTTAGACAATTTAATGTTTAAAAAAATTTAGAAAAACCTTGTTTAGCAAAAATTTAATATACTCAAATACTTTTTTTGTTATTTACATACATACATAATCAGTACCTCTTATACCTTTAAGATGTCAGGGTTATATTAATTTGATACATTTAATTTAAATACTTCTAGTTTATTCTACACTGTTAATAAATTTCCTCCATTTTTTCCTGTCTCTGGTTAGTTCCATTTTTTGCTTCTATTTTTCAGTATTTCTATCATGTCGGTATTCCACGTTTTGCATGGTCTGCTTTTTCTGTTTTTTCCAGTAGTTTTGAATGCCCATACTATTTTGGTCTGTCGGTTATTATGCATTCTTATCATATGCCCGAACTGTCTTAACTTCCTTACTTCTAATACTTTTGCCAGAGCTTTTATGTTTAGTTCTATTCTTATTGTCGTGTTTTCTACTTTATCTATCTTCTTAGTATTCGTTACTCTTCTTAAACATTTTTTTTAGCCGTTTACGTTCTGTTTCTCTGTCTCTTGAGAAGTTTCTAGTTTTGACACCCATACGTGAGAGTTGGTACGTATATGGTTTTATATACTGTCATCTTTGGTTTGTTGGATGTTTTTTTGTTGTTTAGGAATCTTTTGATGAGCTTATGTAATAGTCTTCCCTCATTTCTTAATCTATTGTTAATTTCATCTTCTAGATCACATTTCTTGTTAACTATAATTCTTAGATATTTACATTTGTTGGTGCCTTCTATTGCTTGTACATTTATTCGTATCTTTAATAGTATGGTTTCTTTCCCACTATTTCAATGACTTGTGGTTTTTGTATGTTTATGTTTAAACCATACTGCATTGCGTTTGAGTTCCAAGTTTCTAGATTGTGTTCTAGTGTTTTTTAAGTTTTTGCCATGAGTGCATTGTCGCCTGCGAATATGCACATTAACTGGTTTTAAATTATTCCATCCTACATAGTATTTTTTGAACTTTACTTTACATTATTTCATATATTGTACTTATGAATAGGGCTGAGTTTAAACTTCCCCGCTTGTCTTACTTCTTCTGTTGTAATACTGATTTTGGATGTTTTGTTATTGGTTCTGATTGTATAAGCTTTTGTTTGCATCTTTTAATTCTTTTTATACTTTTTTTGCTTTATACTACACTACTTGTATTTTGATTATGTTAAACGCCTTTTTCATATCAATAAAGCTTAAGTATACTGATTTACTTTTGGCTGTGGGTTTTTCTGTTATTTGTTGTATTGTGTATATATGGTCTTCTTACTATGCTACTTTTTAAATACACTCGGTTTGTTTTAAAGTTTGTCTTTTGTTTTTCTCTGATTTTCTTTAATATTCTTACACCTTGACCATCATACATAGCAATAAGATCTGTCTATAATTTCTATATTCTTTGGTATTTCCTTTTTTATGTATTGTCAGAATTATTGCGTTGTTCTATTCTTGTGGTATATTTTTTCTTCTCTACATAAGGTTAATTTATTCTAACAGGTAATGCCGTGCATTTTTCCTTAGATATTTTATTATTTTGGGTGTGATTTCGTCACAGCCCGGTGCTTTTTCTATTTTGATTTTATTTATTGCCTGTTTTAACTCCTTCTCTTTTATTAGGTAAGGGTTATCTGTTTCCTCTTTGTTTTTTCTTAAATCACCTCTTGCGTTACTTTTTTATCGCTTTCGTTACTGCTTAGAAGATCTTTCAGATATTATCTCCATCAGTTTATTATCAAGTGGAAATTGATGATTAGACGTACTTCTTTGCTGTTTATACTTTTTGTAACAGTTTTTTTATTAGTTTTTAGTCCTTTTAATATTCCGTAAAATAGTTTGGTGTTTTTTTTTTGCTCTTTCTTTCTATTATTTTACCGAATCTTTCCTAGCTTTCTTTTTCGGCTATTGCAACTATTTCCTTAGCTTTCTGACGTTGTAGTGTTTATTATTCATACGTTTCTTGTGTTTCCTCTTTGAGATGTTTTCTCCATAGTGTTTTTTTCTAATCTCTTCTCTTACTTTTTCATTTCACCATTCAGTTCTTTTGTGTTTATTTCTATTCTTCCTAGTACTAAATGTTTCTTTGGGAGGATTTGAGATTATATTTTTGAATATCTTTTATTCTCTCTTAATATGTCTGTTTACTCTTATTTCTGTCTCTCCTCCGTTCATACACTTTTTATTAGTCTTGCTGTTTCTGAGCTTATGTGTGCTTATTTGGTCTTTTACTAATTCTACGATAGTTTTGCTTTAGGTATTTATTTTTTTATTTATTTTATTAACGAAAGTTGTTTCTACTAAGTAATTTTCTATTTCTCAGCTTTTTTTTACTCTTGTATCTCTGATTTTTTTTTCAGCTGTGGCCACAATTGTGTAGTCAGTTATAGATAGTTTATTCCTGGTTCTAATTTCTCTGATAATTTTGTGTACTCGTTTGTGTTTGAAAATGGTGTTTGTGATGATTAAGTTGTTATCTAGAATGAATACTAGTAGTAACTTCTTATTACTGTTTGCCATCTCGTTTTCAGACAAAAATGACAATAAAAAGAAAAAAACAAGAATTTAGGAAAAAAATCAAGGAATTCTAGAGGAAACTAAAGGGATACTTTCCCCTAAAACTTCTTAATTTTTTTCCAGAACCTTGTTATTTTCTTTTGATTGTCATTTTCGCCTGGTCAACAGCATACTATAATGATATATGCTTGGTTTTGATTTCTTACTATTTCTACACTCATTATTTTTTTGTTGTAGCATTTCCACTGTTGCACTTTATCTACTGTATCTTTTTTAATTATGCATGCTATGCCAGATTGTGCATTTATCGATTTATTTGCCCTACTGTATAATATTAAATTTCCATTATGCATGTTTGTTGTTCCTTCCCTTTCTTTTTCGTTTCTGTATTGCTAATATCTCTATGTTAATTTTTTCTAATTCTTTTATTAGTTCCATTTTTTCCCGTTTAATTCTCTCACATCCCATGTTCCGAGTTTCCACGTTATTGCTTTGTTTTAATCGTTAAATTTATGTTTAGCTAGTTTTCGATTATTGCCGTGTACATTGCTTTGTCTGTTGCCGCTGAATCTATCTTGTTTAGTTTTTACTATTTTTTGTTTGTGCCATTTTAGTAATTCTTTTCTGTTGTAATGTTTTTTCTTTGAGGGATCTTTCTTCAATTGTGCGTTTACAGATTCTGTTAATGTCCCTTGTGATCCTTTCTGTACATTTTTATTTTTTCCATCTTCTTTATTATATGTCATATTTGCTAGATCTTCTGCATAATACTTCTTACTATTTATTATTAATTTGTTATATTTCAAACTAGCTTTCTGTGCTTGATTCCTAGAAGTTTTTTAATGTGGTACTAATTATTTACGTTCCTTTATTACCTTTTCCATGTAGTCTTGTTCAATCCATATTTTGGAATCTTTTCATTTTTTTGCATGTTTTTGACATGTCTTTTCTTAATTTTATGTTCTTGTTGTATGCTTCTTTGAACTTCCTTATTTTAGCTAGTTCTTCTAGGTTTATTCTTGCATGTTTACCTCTATTCCGTTAAGTATTATTTTAATTTTGTTTTTTGTTTCTCGTTCTTCTTTTTCTTCCTCGTTCATTACTTCTTTTATAATTAGGTATTTCCTTCTCATTTCTTGTTTAAGAGTTTCAATTCTATTGTCTTAATTGTTTAAATCTTTAGTATTGTGTTTTTTCCTTAAGTTTTTTTACTTGTTGATTTAATTTTTTTAATTTGTCATTCATTCATGAAATTTAATTCATTTTGAATTTGTGTGAATATTTTTTTAATTTCTTCTATCTTCGTCATTTTTGCCACTTCTATTAATGTTAGTGTATTTCTATTTATTATTTGTAGTAAGTAGTTTAGTATCTTTTAGTTTTAATTTACAAAATTGTAAATTAACAATTGTTCATTTACAACTATTTTAATTTATTTGACTCTTTAGAAATATTTTAACAATTATTCATGTTAACTTTAATTTATTTTGTGTAATAGTTTCATGTCGTTTGGAGTTAAGGACTATTCCACTCTAACCTTTTAGTTGGCCTGAAGAAGTGCACACCTGGTTGCACAAAACGTCGCCATAATAAAATCTTAAGTGGTTTAATTTGCCCCTCCTAGCGAAGAATTTTCTACAATCTAGTCACTAACTAATTAACTGTAAAAACATTTTTAGATTTTGTTAAAACGATACGATTTTTTTACGTAATCACAAATAAAAAAACAATTTAAAAACTTAGAAAATATAAATATTGCAATTTTTTTTGAATAATCAAAAAAATTTTATACAATTGTAAAATTACTTGTTTTAAAGAATTTCATTTTTATACATTAACAACATTGCGGTTACTTATGATTTAACATATATGTATGTATAATAATATAAAATACTAAGACCAGTAATACATCAATATATTACAGTAGTATATTTGAACCTTTAATTACTATTATGAAAAGGATGTGCAAAGTGACGAATAATTTTAAATAATACATTATTAATTATGTTTTATATATTTTGTTATATTTTCGATAAAACTGTATTTCACTTGCGAAATTTAAACATCAAAAATACATATAAAGAAATGCTTGTAAATAAATAATAATAGTTTAAATAAAAAAGTTTACATAGATACCTTTATACTACTTCGAACGTCAGCTATTATTGCTTAAGAGAGTAATTAAATCTCTTTGACGTTTGTAATATACTATAGTATTAAAAACATGTCGAATATTTTTAGATTATTCGAAGTAATCTACGGAGTGAACAACATATTCTAGATGAAACTCATACAAAAATATAAATAAAAATGCAGTCTTCAAGAATAAAGCGCAGTTTAAATAAATATGTGCAACATCAGTGTAAAGAAGAGTGCCCCGCTGTTCAACAAATAAACGTTTTAAGAAATTAAATACCTTCTTTCCGAACAGTGCTTTCAAGTGTACAATGACAGTAATATATAACTATTTATAGATAACCAATAACGTTTAACAGAAGAACTACATAACTACTTCTTATCGTTACTACAAAAAAAATCACAAAAACAATGTTGTTTGAGACTAGTATGGTTTTAACTCTTAAACCAAAAATTAATATTTACTAAAAAAATGCTAAAAATTAATGTTGTCTTTTAAATAAGTAAATTATTGTTAATCTAAGTTTTCTAGGATTAATTGCAAAATTTTGACGTTTAATATATATATAACTTTTTTAAAGTATTGTGAATTTTTTTTAATGTACGTTTATGTAATTATGTATGTATGTAATTAACGTAGTAACAAAGACTTTTATAGTAGTTTCAAGTTGTATTGTTTCTTGTCAGTAAAAGACACAAAAATATAAAACCTAATTAAAGAATTGTTACTCTTCAAAGTTTTTAAATAAACTGTGACAATTAAAATATGTCAAATTAAAAATTAACGTTAAAATAAATACATTTTAAAATTTAACATTTATTTATTTAAGTTTTTTATTCATAACTATTTAAAACAGTATCATTTGTTTACAGTATATGTATGGTTATTTAAACACTGATTACAGATTGCAATATTTTCTAAAAGAGATTGCGCTTATAAAATACTTTTTTTGTAGCAAAGTAATAACCTTTTTCTAAAAAGGAATATAAAGTATGCTGCACTCATAAATATTTGCGGTAAAATTGTATATTTACCGATTTTAGAAGCTACCTACTGATGCATTTTTAATATTTTAGAATCCAATTTTATAAAATTTTAAATAAATGCAAACAGCTTAATACTTTATTTTAACACTAATTTATAAAAAAACTAATATCCATATTTGTTGTCTTATAAATAAATCAATTTAATAGATGTACAAAAATATTTTTAAATCTAACATTCAAATCGTTTTTTAATTATATTCTAGAAGACTGGCAGGTTTATTTATTAAATACGGTAAATATTTTTATATATAAGTTGTATTAAAGGTGCTATATTAACTAAAATTATTTTTTGATGTACAGTATGCCTAGTTTTTGTGTATTTTGTGTAGTTATTTTTTGTAAAATGTATAGTAACATTTGTATACAAATTTTTTGCATTTATTTCTAAGTTTTTGTATAAAACATACGACAATTGTAGGACTGTAACAAAAAATTAGTATAATTTAAACATTACAAGCCTTGTTCTTAATTTTTTGATATTAGCTAAATTAAACTACGTTATTACATGTGATACTCCAAATCATTCAGTGTGTTTATTTTTTTGCCATGAAGTTTTGCATATTTGACATTAAAATATTTTGTATTTTTTAAATAAGATCATAAATATTTTTTTATAAATTTTTAAATTTTTTGTTCTATTTTAAGCAAATTTAGTTATTCACATCATATCTGTATTGTTAATCGTTCTTGAAATAATTCAACTTTTAGTAATATAGTATTAGTTTACCTATTTAGTAATTACCTTTTGACTATAAACTGTTTAAAATTAAAGACAAGTATTTAAAAGCGTAACAGTAAAAATTTTGGAAAACATCTACAGAAATTCTTTTTGAAGGATCAACTTATGCTTACAAGGAAATGGACATAACTTCGAACAC
Source organism: Aquatica leii (assembly GCA_035610365.1). Classification (NCBI taxonomy): domain Eukaryota; kingdom Metazoa; phylum Arthropoda; class Insecta; order Coleoptera; family Lampyridae; genus Aquatica; species Aquatica leii. Next base: position 65,912,841 of record CM069432.1, read on the forward strand.
AACTTAATTATTTTTTTTGTTAAAATTTTATAAAATTATAACATGATATATTAATAAATAATAACCTTAAACAGTTTGTTTTTTGCCAAAAAGCAAATTATTAAATAGGTAAACTAATACCATATTGTAAAAGTTGAATTATTTCAAAAACGGTTAATAGTACAGATATGATATGTATAACTAAATTTGATTAAAATTAGACCAAAAATTAAAAAATAAATATATAGTGCTATTTAAAAAATCTAAGTTTTAGTGTGTCAAATATGTAAAAACTTATAGCAAAAATACAAACACACTAAATTATGTTTTTTTAAGTTTTACAGTAGCACAAATTATAACATAATTTAGTTTAAGTAATATAAAAAAATTGAAATTAAAACTTAAGAAATTTGAGAGATTAATTTATCGCTACAGTTCTACAGCAATCGTATTTGAAAAAAAAAACAAAAATCTTCAGAAAGGGTTAATGAATAAACAAATTTATATACAAATGTTATTATAAGCCTTACTAAAAATAAAATTAAAATACAATGTATATACTTCGTATAGCTGAATGAAAAATTAATTCCTTTAGAACCGAATTCTGTTCTGGTAATCGATAATGTATCTTACTACAATGTTCTTGTAGATCTAATGCCACCTACTGCCTTTTTGTAAAGAAAAACTATGTAACAATGGCTATTAGGAAAAAACATTTTTTTTTAGATGAAAATCTGCTAGTAATGTTTATGTTATTGATAAGCTTCTTGCCAGACATAGACATGTAGTTCTTCGTTTACCTCCATATCATTTGAAACTAAATTCCAGTAAAAAAATTTGTGTTTTAGTAAAAAAAAACGTGTAGCTGCATCCAATACTAATTTTAGAACTTAGTAGTAGAAAAGTTTAATAATGTTACTGTTCAATAGTGGAAAATTATTTGTGCTTACGTAGCCAAAAAGAAAAAAATTAGATCATATGAGAGTATCTAGTCGATACACAATATCGTAAGTTAACAGTACAAAATATCAGTGAGTTTATTCTTTTACACAGTTTTTTGTGAATTTTTGTTATACAATTTATTAAAATAATTTTAAATTAATTTTAAATTAAAATGTAAAAATTTAAGATGTTTTTTAGCTTTTTCATTGTAATTATATTTATACTTAGAAACAATAATGTCTCCGTAGTGTTCTACTTTTTGTTATGTTTTAATAAAAATAACCTTATTTGCGAAATTTCTTAGACTTCCGCGACTTTAGACAGACAGCTAAATACATTGTTATTTAATAACCAAACCTAAAGATCTGGTTAATAAAACATTTTGAAACCAATTAACATTGAAAATTTGCCGCAGTACTGTGGTACCCAATGTTTTTAGAATCCATTTATGTTATGACGTTATATGCGCAAAATAGTGATGTCATTTTTACGAGAAAATTTACAAAGTCTACCATAAGTTAATAAAAAATTAAATAATAAGAATAATTTTAGTAAATAGAAAACATTAAACTATTATGTAAGTTTTTTTATCGCATTTACTTACATAATAAATGCTTGTTTACTTTTCCAGAACGTTGACTTACCCATAAAATAGATAACTGTTAGTATAAAAATCAATTAAAGTTTACTTTAGAATATTTTAGCAGAGTTAAAAACATTATTTTTGTTCAAGCTTTAATTTTATACGCATTAGATATATCATTTAATCTAAAAACCAATATAATAAGAAAACGTTTAATCAAATTTATATTTAACTTTAAATATAATATGCATACTAATATTCAAATATATGTTCTAGCAACTGATTACTTATCTAAAATACAAAATAAATGTCTTTAAGAGCAATAAAAATGTATAAAGTACAAATTATATTAAAAAATAAAGTAGATTTAATAGCATGCCTCAAGCAGTAACTTTTTAATAATGTTGTTGCGCTAATATAAACCAACCAAAATGCTAAATCTTGTGTTTATTTCAACAGTTAATTTATTTTATAACATTGTTTTAAGTTGTTTAATCAAATGTCTTTTAAAATTAAATAAATTTAATTAACCGTTTAAATCAATCTCCAATAACTTCTAAACATGTATAATTTCTTGTAAGAAATAAGCACTAAAACTTTTAAAATCATTTTCTATGGTTTAATCATGTGAATTAACGTTTTATAGATTTTTTTTTATTACACCTCACAAAAAATTTAGAAGTTTAAATTCTAAAAATTACGTTTGCCGTTAGTACCCAGTAAACACAAAATTGATAATGTTTAGTAACAGTTTCAAAACAAAAAATTTATGATTCACTCTTGTTTCAAACATAAAAGAAACCTAACTGCAATAAAATAGCTATAAGTCCATCGCTGTTTCACTTATTTGAATCAGTATAGTTTCGGTATTTTAAATTCAAATCTGTTGCAAACTAAATGTTGCATTCGGTTTACGTTTTAAAAGCTTCGTTCTTGAACTGATACTAAATGATCGATACATGTATGATTTTTTTGTTTCAATAATGAACTAAAACAATTCTTTCAATAATATAATTATACATTTTCGAATGCAGTTTTCAAATTTTATTGCACAATAAATATTTTTAAATACAATATCACATTGAGTTTTTTACATATTGCAACTTTCCTAGATGTGGTCTTTTCACGGAAGCCTCGAAAGCTGCATCAGTTACTGTTGGGTAGCAACTTTTAACCGCATCTGTAACATAGAAATAAATATTTCATTTATATACATACATAATCATATAGTTACACAAAATTAGTTACATTTTTTAATCAAAAACAACACAAACTTAATATAAATATCACTTTAGCAATCATTAGAAAGTTATAAAAACACTATGAATACCTTTAGCTGTACATAATCGTATAGAAAACTTGAAGAATTGAACTGTAATTATAAATCATCAGATTTACGCAATAATCTACATTAACGCAACCATGTGTGTTAATTTACATTTACATGATACATAAAGAACAGAAATGATAATAATATCGATTACATTTATGGATTATAATAAAATGTTTCGACTTACCGTTTATTGTTCCATTTCGTAATTGTACACACAGCATCACTTATCAAACTGCAACCGAACAAGTAAAAAGATATCAATTTGCAGCGCAAGCGTTGACGACAGTAATCAAAAGTATAGCAACGACTAATGCTGACTAATGACAAAGTATTCGATTTTCCTAGAACGATTCCACTGTTTTGAAAATAATTCAATCTTATTTAATCGATCTTTAACTAATTCTAGTTATTCAAAAAATATTCGGTTTTAATAAATCAGTTTTTAGACGGTTGCTGATTATGGGAAAAGAATTGCAAGTACTGAAACGGTTTAAAACTGATTGTGAAAAATCGGAACTCTTTCAATTTATTCACTGTCAGTTACATGTAAATGATATACAAATGGAACTAACACGAAACAACGTAATGAAACAATTGTTTTAATTTTGTGACTGTAACAGTTTCAATCCGTGTTTACTGGGTATAGATGATGTCTTCAAAAAGGCCAATTTCTCTTGCAATTGTATTATATTTGCAATATGTTAAATCACCATTTAATTGATGACAGAAAATGTTCTTTTAATTACTAAGAAATCTTTCAATAAATTTGTATTTTTTTAAATGTTTTTGTACTTTTTAGTTATCAACTGCTTTCCTCAATTTTATCAGATTTAAAATAAAACTATTTTTAAAATGTTTCGTTAGTTTTTAGATTATTTAAAACTTGTTAATTTTGTTTTTTAGTATTTAAAGATGTCTAAAAACAAATATTTCATAACTTTATTACACGTATGCTCTTAAAGTCTACTTGTTTAAATATAGAATAAAAATATAAACCGTTTGTAGAAGTTCATAAGTTTCAAAAATGTACTAAAAAACAAATTTTAAAATTCTTATAAAGAATCAAACAAGGAGTGTTACTTAATTTATGTCTGACTCATGAAAACCAGAAAAAAATGTGATAACATATACCAGTAAAGGTTAAACAAATCGGGAATGTTCAAAAATAATTATAATTGTCAGTCATATTCTATTGTCTGGCATTATCTAAATTACTAACCTAATCGCGTTTGTGATAAATATTGTTGTTTGTCTTTTTTGTTATGTAGCAGATGATAACTGAGCAACACATTTAATAACCGTTTGTAAATAACGCATAAAATTCGTACATATTCTTACTCCAAAAAATCATCTATTGGTAAATAAATTCAAAACTTTGAGACCCCAGATTTTGTGATCAACCGAAAATTACAAAGAAATTAAATAAAATAATATGTAGATTTCCGCAGCTACTTGTATCTTTGCTCAAGTTTTTAAAAAAATAGAATATCTTCTCTTTCTAGTTAAATTTAAATGTTATTGTAAAAAAACATCGGTAAGCAAGACAAAATTTTTAAGAAGAGCTAATTTAGACTTTTTTTCTTAGGAGGGATATGCAAAACCACTTTACATTTACGTTTTGTACTACCGGCGAGCACTTCATCAGGCCAGCGTAATTTATTAAACTGGTAAGTCAACAACATAGTAACAACAACACAATAAATTAACAGATAATTTTTAAAACATCAAACTTACAAAATAGTATCAAGTGCAACAATCCACCGACCCAGTACATGTGTAACTTTACGAATTGTATTTACTCAATAATAGAGAAAACATTAAACATAAAAAGAGCCAATAATTAAAATTGTTAAATAACACAGGACTTAACAAACACTTGACAAGTATTGTGTAATCAAAAATTTTTGAATGCCCAGAGAAAGATAAAAATTGTAAAATAAAACAGAAAAACTGAACTACGATAATTTGAACCTATATAGTTATTTCACAACTTTTGATATTAAATTATTATAAACACTACATTTCAGAAACCAAACGCTTTCTTAAATTGTTTTCCTTTTTTTTATCTTCTGTTTGGTTTGACCAAACCAAAAAAATTGTATAACTATCTAAAATTCAACTTACACAAGGTACTCCGCCAAGTAGATTTTCAGATTCTAATGAAAGTAATAAATAATAAAGAAAAATTGACTTCTTCTAACGATAAAACTTAACTAAAAAATAAATTCTAAAATTTGTACGCCCGACAAAACTACAACTGCAATATTACCAAACATGGTTGTATTTATAATTTAACTGATGTACAGTTGCTTGACACGGTGGCTCAATGTGTGGTATGCATACTCACATGACTACTTGACTCAACTGAAACCAAGTTAAGGTAAAGTTTTCTTTTTATCAGTGAACTTGTAAAACAAAGACTTAAAATGGTGTGCAATAAATCTATAAAACGTTGGTTTGATAAAATTTATGTAGTCTTTATGACAAAAACAAGTGTCTAGGTAATAATCTAAAATTGTACATAATTAAAGAAATATACCAATACAACAATGCAATTACAGATAACTTGTATCATATATGTGTGCAATATTTGATTACTTTAAGCAAATAACAAAATTAAATTTTGTACAAATGTAATGTAATTAATAGTCGATTCTGCTAATAACACGAGAAAACACACAAATGCTGTCTTCAAGGCTACTTAATAAAAGATGCTTCTCTGTAGTATTAAATGTAATGTAATATTTTGTTACTGCAAATAAAACTGTAATAATTATATTAACTAAATTATTTAATTATTATTAAATAAGTAAATACGCTGTAATTTTTAGGTTGTTTGTAATGTAAGCTATATACTTTTAATTACGGATTGTTGAAAGTAGTATAATGCAGCCAAAACCGTGAAATCACATATAATCGACGTTCTGTTTGCATTTTTAACAAAAGAAAATAAGAGTACGCGAACTACTTACTAAGCATACTACGTAGCCCGTCACAGAGCAAGTAAACGCAAAATTATACTCGAATATAACTTAAAACATCATATTTTGAATTTAGTTTTCGTCTTACAATTAGTACAACTACTAGAATAAAAATAGTTATTTTTGTTAATAGTACAAAAATGTCAGTTTTGGAACGATTATAAAGGTTATAAGTTACTTAATAACGGAAAGAAACTGATTCATTACCCAATAATGCTTTTACTAAAAATATTTAATTACTTACTGCAAAACGTTTTAAATTTAGTTAAACATTTTGTAAATCTTTAAACAAAAGAATCTTAGTAAAACACAAATGTTGAAGAAACAGGATTAAAGTAAGTAGTAAATTTTCAATAAGTATATCACGTTTATATACACATTGTATGGTACACGGAAATCGTTTTAACGTATTTGTACAGAAAGTTTCTGTAAATCTTTAAAATGCATTAAAGAATGTAATAAAAAAACAAACACAGTATTTTTGCAAAATCTCAAAATTAAAACATTTTATGAAAATAATAAAGGTTAATGGTATTGACGCATAATTATTATTAAATAATACTTTTATTACCCTAATTGCAATTTTACATTTAAAACAGTAAATTTATAGATTTTTTGGTCAAATAAGTATTTTCTTTATTTTATTTAGGTCAATGTCTAATTTTTTAGTATTAATTATATATTAACAATAAATAAATCTATACACACCAAAACTACTAAAGAAAGTAGAATTCTGGTTTCCACAGTTTGCATCCGTAATACAATTTTCCATTCTAGATCATAACATACCAGTTTGCTTCGGGATCTGAAGATGTCCACTGCGACGTGTGACGAAAGCTGTTATTCAGAATAGAAATTAACAAAATGAGCAACCAGATAGTTCATCAAAAAACGTTGATTGAAAATGAATCAATCAAACGATGATAATAAAAAAACTTTACAATTGGTATTGGGAACAAAGCTAAGTTTATTACTTAAACAGTTCAGAACAAAGTAAGAAAACATTTACCAGCAGTTTTGTGGTTAGAAAAATAAATTAATTTTTACAAATGTTCAAAACGTTTGTTTTATTATTAAGATTTTTCTTCTTTTTACAAGTTGCTGTTACTTAGGGCTACTGGAGACAAAAAGCTTTACAAGCCATTGTTTTTAAAGGACATCCGCGACTTTTTTAGCCGGCAAGTTTTGAGTAGACACCGCAGTTAGCGTACTAGTGTTGTTGTAGAAGCTTATGTCAAAGATAAAATTGATAGATGGACTGAAACGCATTTTTTTCCTCTGGAACGTCAACAGTACCAGTAGGAGCAAGCGAAGTAATAAAACTCAATTTGTTAGTGTGCGTTCTATTAGTTTCCTCATTTTTTGTGTAATGTTTAATAATATAAAAAATTGTTTATTTTCGATTTATTTATGTATGTTAATAAATACAATGAATGAAAAAAAGTGTTGTTAGTTAAAATCGCAGAGTATAATGACACATTATATTTGCAATTAATTAGTTTTCATTTGTTTATCTTATTTGTTAAATAAGATAATTTCCGTAACCAAATCAATTATTGAAACTTGTTTGACACTAATTATTTATATCGCGATTAAATTTTTGGTATAACTTGTATAACATTCAAAAATAATTTTTATACTTTACTTCATTATTTATTTATATTTTTGTATAATAAAATAGCATGTTTAACAATTACAATCAACAATTAAAATAACGTTACTTAAAGTTATTAAATTATACAAAAGCTATAGATTTTTTTTAAATTAAATTAGAATTTACAAAAAATATAGAAAATAGGATCTTAAAAAACTAATTAAAATTCAAAAAAATAAAACGGTTTATACGATACAATTTTGTATACACTGATACTAAATGAACATTAAAATTTATTAAATATTATATATTATTCATAATATAAAGCATGATTGAAAACATTATTCATGTTCAGAATAAATATTGTAAAGTGCTTGAAAAAAGTTTTTTAAAGTACTAACTCAATTACACAAGCAAAGTCAATGTAGTACCTACGTTATCACTTGTATTTTTCTGATACTAAGTATAAATTTATAATAATTATAGTTTGTTCCAAAACTAAACGAGAAACAAATTTATGATTAAAAACGTGTTTCGACTAGGATTGATTGTATTTGTAACAAACTTTACAGGTAGATCAAAAGCAGAAAAAAATAACCAAAAACAAGTTCTCTGGTAATAACATCATAGTTTAATAAAAAAAATTTAGTTTAATTAACAATAACTTATTTTGGTAAACAATGCATTAACTTTTATCAGGAGTGAATTTATTACTTTCGTTGAAAAGTTAAAAAATAATAACATTTACTTTATTATAATAATTAATTAAAAATCTTTTTTAATTAACGAATAAATATCAATTAACGATACATACATGTTAATTTGCACTTTATTTAAATTTTTATGGAGACGTTTTGAGTACTAGGTGTAGACTACTTCACGCCACTGTAACTTACTAAATACTAAGTTTTCAACAAAAACCAAAACAATTATATACGTTATAAAAAATTATAGATATATACTAAAACAACATATAAACACGAAAAATTGAACAGATTACTCCTATGGTCCAAAGACCTGAGTAAACTAATTCACGGTAAAACGTTATCAATCGATTATTTAAAATCGAAATAAATAACCGCAAAAATCGACCTATGAAAATCTTTAATCTAATATTAATAACATTATTTTTGTACGTTGATAAAGGAGCAATCACAATTGTAATCTTAATTTTAAATGTAACACCAATAATGTAAGTAACATTTATAACCACTTATAACAATGTTTATTTTGCTTAAATCTAATTAAGTTGACATATTCTGTTTTATATTAAATATATATGTAGTCATATAATCTGTAAACTAATCAAAAAATGTCAAATTGAGAAATACATTTTAGTTGATGTTTAATAAATGTTGAAACTCTTGATGCCACAGATGCTAAGTTTACCTGATAAATAAGCAATTTAAAGCAGATGGCGTTTATAGATTTATCTCTGCCTTTGAATATGATTTCTCCATAATTTATTGAAATGTATTTGAAATGAAATAAATCAAACTCGAATAGAAACGTCTACTTAAACTATTTTAAAATGTAGAAATAATACAAGAGTTTAAATGTTAATATTCAAAATAGATTATAAAATAAAAATTATCGAGCAAATACTAATTTTGTAAAGCAATATATTACCTTAACTTTGCGTTTTAATAACAAACTTAATTTGTTTGCTCACTGAGAACATCTAATTACATTTATTTATCAATGTAAAAAAATAGGTAATTTAACCAAATGTTTTTTGTAAACATTCAAAATGATTAAATTACAACTTTACAAGATCATACATTATAATGTTAAATCCCCAAATTTATTTTAACACTACACTTATAAATAAAAATTTAAAAAAAATTGATTTCAAGAAAAGAACGACACCAGTACACACAAGCAACAATCAATACGATATACTCTTTTATTGACATCTTTCCAAAATAAATATTTGTAACAAAAATACTTAAAATCGTACAAGTATTTCTTATATAAGGCCATCATGTGTAAGTACAGAGGTATGCAACATTACTTTTTTATACAGCAACTTAAGATTTTTCTGATTTTTGAAATTGCCTGTTTGGGCAGCACATTGAGTTATAATATATCAAGGCGGTGTTTTATATTTTAAAAAGGCATTACTACCGTATTTTGATAGACTTATGTCATTGTATATCAAATGTTAGTAGTTGCCTTTTTTTAACGTTTATAGTGATTTTTTGTGTATGCTTTTATGTTTTTTTAGTTTTTAATTAAAAATATTTAAAACATAATAGTTATATGTGTTTTATGTAACTGTAATAGTAGAAGACAAAGTAAAAAAGGTATAAATAAGAAGGTATAATTGAGAATTACATTTCACAGGTACATATATATACAATATAGGCATACATTGAAGCGCCAATTAACTTTTTCTTGGTTTGGTTATTAAAAATCTATGTTAATAAAATCTAAATGTTAGATTACTATTTTTTAACATACTTCAGTTGATTTGTTGCATATTATTAATAAATTTTTAAAAGGTTTTATTAAATTAGCTATAATTAAGAAAAGTTTTTCTTTATTTTAGACTAATAATGTTGATAAAATAAATAAAAAAAATGAAAGTACATTGATAAACTATTTTAGTTTTGTATATTAACATACAAACTGTTAATCTGAATAACTTACAATGTGCGATTAATGTTAAAACCTTAATTTTTCTGTAATCCGGGCCTGGCAAAGATTCCATCTTGATAGTACACTAAGCCACTCCCAGTGGTTCCACCTTATACGTAGAAAATAGGTGCTACAAGTGTAAAGGTATTGGGAAGATCGTGGTGTTACGAACCAGCAACGCTTTACTCTTTAGGGCGTTTTAGAAAAATAAAAAATGCGTTTTATAAAAGGACTGTATAATGAGTATAAGGTTTTATTACGTTCGAACACAAAATCTTTCTTAATGATAATAATGTAGGGCGGTGGTCCCTTACCCAAAATGTTAAGAATATGGGTGCGCATACTCTCAAGCACAAATAACAAGTTTAAAATGAAGGGATCGAAGTCAAATATAATGAAAAAATATTGGCGAAAGGCAGAAATGCGATTTAGCAATATTGATTTAAATAACAACACAATAAGTGGTACTAAACTGCTATCTTAAATAAAATATCAAATTAAGTAGTTAATGCAAACACAAAGTAACATATTGGTCATTTTATACGTTGTTGCATTTCAGACAAAATTTCCCGATGTCACTTTTTCCAAAAGTGCTGCAGAAGTTGCTGTCGTTTTTGAAAATAATCTAGGTAATTAATTGGTAGATTTTTTTAAAGATTGAGCCGGTAATGTCGAGTAATGGTGTACAAGTAAAAAATGGAAAATAGTAAGTGTTTGAAAATCATTACGATTACTCAAATGCGGTCCTAAAAAACGTGAATTAAAGACAGGCTCAATCTGGGTTTATAGCGCTTTGTAATTCAAATTTTTAGATTAAAGAATTTTGAGAAAGTGCCTTTTTGTACTTTTTATATTAATTTTCTACAACTCACTAAAATGCGGCAAACTGATAAGAATAAAACTCTAATCAATGTTTTCTGCTAACAAACAGTCAGACAATTTTGATTGTGTGGATTTTTGTCCAAAATATAAACATAAGTTTTTCAATGCATCCGCGGCAGCACTAAAATTAGTAGCATTGTCTCAATGCATTCGGTCTTCTGCGTCGTGCAATGAAACGCTTAAAAGATAAATTTGTGACTAATTCCAAATAAACCCCACGTGTAGTCATGCAAACAAACAAAAGTAAATCAGCTTTGGATTGCGTGTGTAAAGGTCTCTATTGAGAATCGAACCGGCAAAATCAACGTCTGTTTCTGTGAAACAAGACATGTAAATCAAAATCCGAAAAGAGAGTAATCTCCCATAATAGTTGTAATAAATTGTAGATTTTACCGGAAACAAATTACACATTTGCCCAGAATTATTTTAGAAACAGATCAAAAATACTGACCAGAGAATTTGCAAGAAAAAACTGTAAGAACCTTACTTACTAATTCAGTAAGTAATACGGCGGCGGATAATTCAAGTCTAGGTATAGTAATTGGTTTCAGAGAAACTACTCCACTTTTTGAGCATAAAAGATGTGACTCTAATTGGATTATTAAAAACAGAACGGGTATAAACGTAAACGCCATAAGCACTAATACTTGCGTCAGCAAAACCATGTAACTCTACTTAAAATGCCCTTTTGCAAAATACGCAACGTAGAATACTTAGTGAATGAATTTGCGCTAGTGCTGATGAGAACCTATTCCACTCTTGATGAAGAGATGTAGGTATTTTTTCGTCTCATAATAATTTTAACTTTCAAAGCATTTGGATTAGAAGTTTTTCCTTGATGATTATATTAGACAAAATTTCAAAAATATTAAATATTTGTACTAATACGGATAGTAATTGTCGTTTTGATTTTACGTCTGCATTAATAGAACTGCTGAAAGTATATAAAAACACATTAAACGCATCATCCTATTGCATCCATGGATTCAATATTTAATGAAGACTTCACTACTGCGCTATTACTAGAGCATAATTTTTGCAGAGAAAATTTTGTTTCAGAAAGAATTTGTGAAATTTTACTAATGATTCGCTTTGCATGAACGGGAGAATCAACCCCAGACACCAAATCGTCCATGTAAAAATCATTTATAATTTTGGAGCTTGATCCCGAAAAATGAATTGATAATCGTGGTGTTTAGTTACAATAAAACTTGCCTATACATTTTTTCTACATCACCAGTTATGGCAACATAATGCTGTCAAAATTTAAAAAAAAAGAAAACAAATCTTTTTGAACGTTAAAACCTATGACTTGACAATCTTTAGTAGAAATATTAGTATTAGTCTTTGCACTCCCGTCTAATACATCACGCAATTTGGTCGTGGTTGAAAACAGTTTAATGATGTGATGCAGTAAAAAAATAAAAGTTTGAAGATCAACCTTGTTTGAAGATAATTCACAAAAATGTCCTAATTTACGGTATTTCTCAATAAACTCACAGTACTGCTTGTATACGTCAGGATTTCTTTGCAATCTTTTCTCAAGAAATAAAAACCATTTAATTACAATGTCATCAGCTGTATCTAAATGATTTAATAAAGACTTGAACAGAATCGCAACAATGTACCTATTGTTTGTGAATAATAATAATAAGTAAAATTAAAGTGACTTACAAGTAATCCGCACAGGCCCGGAATGGTGGCAGTCTTCTTGGTGAATCTGGACAGATGACAAACTTAAAGCAAGTTCGCCGAACTAATATTGCACTGCCGCGGAAACTCGTTATTATAGTAGTTCATTTTTTAAAATTACGTTGCGTTCGTGACGGAAACTAGAAAACGATTGGGATGGAAATGTGATGATAAAGATAATTTACAACAAAAGGAAGAGAAAATAAAAGTTGACGTACTTGGCGTTAACACCTATCATCGGAAGTGCGGAATATATGTTTAGTAAATTCCGCCAAATTGTTCATCTGTAGACATGTAAGATAGTTTAATAATTTCCATTCCACCAGAATTGCTGAAGAATAAAATCTTTAAATCACAACAATTAGACGCTAAAAGTTTACGCTTTGAATACGAATCTCGCTATAACCTAATCTTGTTTTTTGAAAAATAAGCTCTAAACTTCCTTTTCTAAGGACCAAGCAAAGCATAGAAGAGCTCAGTTCTAATTAACATATCGATTTTGCTATTTTTATTAAAGTGTTTGCTAATTGGATACTGAATGGGAACTGTTGTTAAAAGTAATGTTTAGAATAAGTATTGTTATGTTATCGAGAACGAAACACGACAAGGCAGTTAAAAATCAGTTATCCTTTGAATATCTTTGATGAGTTTATAAGCACTTCGTATTGATGTGAATCAGGTGACCTACTTAGTTATCTTATCAACTATAATACCCCTAGAGCATTGATAATACCGAGATAATTTTGTCATAGAGACTGTTGAAAGCGTGTTTCTTGGTAATAGCACGAGGCCGAAGGCCGAGTGCTATTACCTTAAACAAACACGCTTGAAACATTCTCTACGACAAAATTTTGAGTATTTATCAATGCTCGAGGGGTATTCGGTAAGATAATTTTTTACTACTTTCCATGTTTTTTAATTAATTAATACAAATGAGTTGTGTTTTCTGGTGTATTTTCTAAAAGAATTTAGTTAATTTTGTTGTTACAAATATGAACAAATCTTTCTATCATTATTATGAATTGATTTACTATCTGACATTTAATTTGACATTTGAATATATCATGTCTGCTTTGCCCGATAACACCACACCCGTGGTGTTATCGCTGTAATCCGTTGATGATTGGTTGAATTTTAAAAAATGCAATAAAATCAAATTTTTTTATTGGTTAATTGATTCAGTAAAAAATTATCAATATAATTGAATTAGAGCGGAAATTCTAGAACTAAATTACTACATCCAAAAAATTTATGTTTACTCTTAGGTAGTTTCAAACAAAATTATTCCATTTCAACTGACTAAAAAAGTGATGTTGCTAATGAGGTAAATCAATTGAACACTCTATCATCCGTGAACGCATCATGATTCAAGCTCTAACCTAAACTCTTTCAAATCTGCTTCTCACTCTATATTATAGGTTTTTGGAAGTATTAGAATTAACAGTAATTTGTTGTAAAAAACTAGTCTTAAAGCTTAAGGAATATCAAAATACTGAATTGTGGGCTTACTTTTGCGAGAGAACCAAACGGTAAAAATTATACAACAGTAATAATCTATGCAATAACACCGAGGTTTGAGCCAAACCATAGATACACTAAATGATATTGATTTAAAAGTACCATTAAGGTACTTGGTCAAGCTACTATAACAAATAGTGCAACAAAAATTTGTCTTTATTTTGTACTAAGTATTTTGTACATTCGTACTTGCTACATGTAAGTAAATTTAACGTCATTATTTTTATTTCAATCAATTAATTAAAGCTGAAACGGTATAACTTTTACAAAAAAACAAAGATCGTTATTACACAGGGTGTACCTGATTAACAGGTTGTTATTTTAGAAGTTAAAAATAGAGTATAAATGCAAACAAACGTCAAAATAAATGGTCGTTTAAAACATTTAAAAAAACAATACTTTTAGCAAAATAAATAAAAAATTACGGACTTGTAGCATTAATTAATCTCTTAGGTTTTTTACACTTAAATAAAAGTAAACTGTTCTAAGATGTGCGATTTTTTTCTCAGCAGTTTCCCAAAAATAAAATCAAATACAAAATAATGGTATCGGATAAGGCATAATTGCTATTCTAAAAACTCTACGTTCATTTAAAGTACAATAAATAATACCTAAAAGATTCCGTATATACAGATGTTTAAATGCAAGTACTTTTACGTAAGTCAGTGAGCAAAACTACAATTTCTGTCTTTCTCGGCTGTTAGCAAAGGCGTTCTAATAAATTAATACAAAAAAAATAAGCACAATAAGTTCAAAATGTCTCCATTGGCTAAAATATAAACTTCCAAACGTCGCCAACAATTGTTCGTTACTTGCATAAATAACTGCGCAATGTGTCTAATTATATTTAAAAAATAATTGACGAGATAAATAATTTCAAAAAGTAACCATGATAGACTTTTATATATCCGAAAAGTAAAAGTTTTTGAAAGTTACGTATTTTAGCCACAATGTTCCGAGCCGTATAGCGCGAATAACTCTGTATAGTAAATTCGCCAAACAATTCTCTTTTAAGAACACCGCAGCTTTTGCCAATTCTAGCATAAATTTAGAATCTTCAAAATCTATTAAATTTGTCAAATGTTACATTAATACAAGTCTTTGATTCTCTTGTGTAAATACGACTGGTTTTTAAATTAGTTTTGTGCACAGTTCCCAGCGTAATACTTTCACAGTAGTCACAAATTGCTGAAAGACTGTTTTTATAGCAACAATCATATCTTTTAGTGCTAATACAGGCATACGTCAAATAATATTATGTGGTGAATTTTATTTTTAATTGGGGGTTATATTTTCTACTTCAAGTTGCTTAAAAAATTAGAAAATTTACAGATCAGAATTTTAAATAGTACCATCATTAATATTTTTTACATTTGTGTCATTACTATTTTTGTGGCAGTTTCATACACCATTAACCCTAAATAAAAGAATTGTGATAACACTTATTTCCACATTGGAACGCTTCTTCAATCCTCGGATTAGCAAACTTACAATATGTACACTCTTTTTTGATTTCATTGTTGCAGTCAATGCATATTACAGTTTGACTAAATCCCAAAGTATACTTTAGAAACATTAATACATCTCGTAATAATTCAGGTTTTAATTTGTACAAAAATGCAAATTCGTTTATTTCAAATTGTCTAACATCACAGTCAGTAATAACAAGTTGATACTTAAATACGCAAAATTTGCTTGCAACTTTTGCAGGCCGAAATTATGTAGAAGACATGCCAAAATGTTAAATTTATTTAAGAATATTTAAAACAAATTATAAACAAACAATAGTATTCAGGGGTTTAATTCGTATCAATCAAATTATTACTTTTAATCATAGAAAGTCAAGGTGTCTTAAAATTAACTTATATTATATTATATTATATTATCGGTATAAATATATGATAAAAAAATGTTTTAAAGTAAGTATAAGAAAACAATTGTTTGATTGATACAACGTTTGTTAAAATAAATGTATATAAATAAACAAATACACTTAAATTTAAAAAATGTTATTTAATTAAAATGAAAATTAACTGAGGAATTATTGATTTTACATTGTTTACAGTACGTTTCTAAGTAATTAACTTTGACTAACTATCTTATAATTGCCGATGTTAAATTTAAATACATTTCTCAATAAATAATTTTATTTTTGTTTACAAACTTTTGTGTTTTTGTATTAAAAAAATGATTGTTTTGTCTATCTTATTTAAGCAAATACAATAAAGAAAATACAAAAAGAAAATTTGTTTAATCAATGTTTATTTTATTTTATTTTAAATTAATTACTTAAATCAATTCCAATTTTATATTATATACAAAACAAAAATTGAGTACGCAAAAAGTTGAACATTAATTAGTCTTTATTTTTACACATCAGTAGAAATAAATATGATTTGCTGGTCGTATAGGAAAATCACGTTTGTTTTAATAAAACGAAAATAAGCAATTTTTAAGTTTTTTTGTTATTTTTTTGTAATAGTGACTTTAATAGTTGACTAATAAATTTAATGCAAAGACAATCTTATTTATTACGTTCTAACACTTGCGTTTACAGTGACTGCTTTAATAATTATTTTTAATGTTACAATCAATATCTTGTTAAATTTAAATTAATAATAATTAGCTGTTTAAAAAAAATTTAAAAATTCGTTTAATAATTATACATCTAATATCTACATAAATAAATTTATTTTTTTAATTTATTAATAAAGCTAACTTTTTATTATTAATAAAATAAAATTGATTTTTTAATTTATTTGTATGATCGACATACAAACTGTTATTATTTAGAAACAATATTAGTTGTAAAGCTTGAACATAATGGAGATTGCAGCAATATCCTCTATAAGTAAAGTTCACCGTATTGAATATTAAAAGTACATACCTTGATTCTGCATAGGTACGTTGAACTGCTTTGGCGTTAACAAAAAAAAAATATTTTGGTATAAATATTGTGCAGTAAACTTTAGAATTCTAATATGAACTTCAATATAAAAATTTTGAAGTAATTTAGCACGATAAAACTAAATTATATGATTGAAGTTGGTCAAACAAAGTTTAAATATATGACATGAAAATGTTCATCATTTTGCCATTATACAAAGAAAAATAAGTAATAATTGTAGTAATAACAATAGGATTAAGATCTATAATTAAGGTAAATACTCAATAATAAAACAAAGAAATTACAATTGTTTAGACGTTTAAAAAAATTCATAAAACAATTAGAAAATAGTTATTTCTATCACTAGTTCAGAATGAGTATGAGCATATTGGTAGGGTTAGTTATTTAGGTATTAATTTTTAATAAAACTTAATAACATATGTTGATAAAGCTGAAACCTGTAATGACGAAAATCAATTGTTTTTGAAATTCATTTGACAATTACATAATTTTATTACAGTTTAACTTATGTATGAAAATAAAACTTTTATTGTTTTTAGTAATTGTAAGATATAAGCAAATTTATTATATTTATTTAAAAAATGTTTGTTAGTGTTATTTTTAAACAACAACACATATAAATCTGACAGAATAACAGATACTGTCAAAAATTAATTAATTATTAGTGCCAACTTCTAACTACAAAATTCTATTATACTTTACTGGCATAATAAAATAAAAAAGGAAAATTTTCTGCCTATTTGCGAAATAGAGTAATACTTAATTGGTTACTTGATAAGTAAATAATTCAAATTATTAAAACGCGACAGTTTTTTTTTATTTAAAAAAGAAATATTTAATACAAAATAACTAGAAAAAGTACATTTACAAAAATTATTTAAAACAGTAGCCTACTTATTATTGTTTATATTATTTTGTGAAGTAATTTCTAATCTTTGCTTTGCTTGATACATTTGTGGTTCATTATAAAAGCCGTTTCTT
Organism: Aquatica leii; assembly: GCA_035610365.1. Taxonomy (NCBI): domain Eukaryota; kingdom Metazoa; phylum Arthropoda; class Insecta; order Coleoptera; family Lampyridae; genus Aquatica; species Aquatica leii. The sequence continues at coordinate 65,930,874 of CM069432.1, forward strand.
TTAATCTTTAAAGTACAAGAACATCATGCAGTAGAATATTATTTTCTTCTATCTACTTTTTGTACACATTAAAACTTTTAACAAACTTGTTTGTATTATTTAAGTCTGGACTATCACAATGTTCGTCTATAGCATCTATTTTTTCAACTGGTAACTAATCTTTATCATTTTTAAGCCAGTTACGTGTTTCCACGTTACGTTTGTGAGATTTTGGTCAGTTACAACATTGAGCCTATTTAAAACATCTGTTAAATATTTATGATTTAACAAAAAAAAATACTAAACGAAAAATTGTGATTTTAACAAATATGCATTGTTTACTTTCCATCTTTTTAACTAAGGAAAACAGGGCCGTATTTTGCCATAATTCTCTACTAGCACTTTTTCAAGACTTTTGGGGAAACATTTTTCTAAGCATTGTATAGTAACCATACAGTGTTTTTCAAGTTCAAGTAGTTTTTAATAACTTAACGTTCTCTTCGTTATTAGATAAAATATGGGCTAAAAGACTTTTTCAATAAAATACTCTTGTTAATCTCATGGAATTTTGATACATACGTTGCAAAGATATTTTACAATTTGGTGGAAGAAATAGTGTTGTTAATTGTTTATTCTCACAGCCAGCACTTCTACCGTTCCATGACTCAAAGCGTTATCAACAATTAGCAAGACTCTTTCAGAGAATTTAAGGCTTCTTAAATAATTTCTGATAAAACTAGTCTTAAAAAATTGGTGTAGTAATCCATAAAGGGGTTATAGAAAATAGTTGTACAAAGGTAACTTAATGCAGTCGAGAAATTTTATTGCGGTCTTATTTTATTTAGCAAATACGATGTCCACGTGGAAGGAATTTATAGAAACGATCATCTGTAGAAAAATAAAATGGTCTTAAAATTGAAACCATTTTATTTCAATTCCATGACTCCAGAAATAATCGAGCCACATTTATAAAGAAACATAAAAATTAGAGAAATAAGTAACGTTGAGAAACTTTGTATGTAAATGTGTATTAATTTATAATTTAATTTGATAATTTCCTAATTTAAATTAATATTATATTAAAATATACTGATACCCAAGCAACACATTGGTATAAAAAACGTCTAAATGTTCGGCTAATAGACGTTTATTAGACATTAAAACGTTTTTAAACGCGTCATTACCGTTTATTAGACGGACATTTAGACGTTTTTTGTACCAATGTGTTGTTTGGGTACTGTTACTTATAAATGTTTAATTTGAAGAAAATTGTAGTGATACAAATAATAAATTGTTTATTGTTTTTAATTAATATTTCTCTAAGAAATTAGAACTGTTGATTGGAGATAAAACGTTGTACGATATTCGTATTATAATTTCAAATTACGATACTTTATGCGTTATCAAATTCGGTCTATGACCTCGTTTGACAACTTTCCCATTGCGTATCGTAATATAAAACTTTACAGTACTCATATAACCATTAAAATTATATATAAATTTGAATCAATTACGCGTGAGCTTAAGACTCTCGGCTGCGGACCACCTCCACGGCTTCGAAACGCGAGACTTTTCCTTACTTAATATTTTTCAAGCGAAACGAAACAGAATAAAAACCCCATTTATTATAATTAAGTTATTTGTTATACAAGGGGAATCAACTTATCTCAACTGTACAAACTTATTGTAATAAACACATTTTTAGTTTATAGAATAAATTTATGTTATTTAATGCAACGCCGAGACTACCAGGGTTGTTACATTTTGATGCTTCCAAGCAAATACAACTGAACCTGGACCTAATTGTAAGCGTTATTAATTTTGTTTTAGAGATTTTGGTTGGCGTGAAAGATATCCTGTGTGAAAATCCAAAATGTTTGAGCCTGTAAAAGCGCCAGAAGCAATCCCGATAACCGACGTATGGTCAAAGTGGATGAGTGTCATTCTAAATGAAGATTCGAGGCACTAGATAAAAATACATAAATTGGATACATCCGGTGGCGTGATCAAAAGGAAAATACGTTTTCTGAATTTTCTACGAATCGGAGAACGTCACTCGGTTACATTAACCAGCCCTGAAAACCGTAATACTTCCTGACCGTCTTCACCAAACTCGTTAATCGCACCCGCACTACCAGTAGTAGTAAATTAAGCTACACAATTGTGTAGGAAACATTGAGCGACTTTGTAAATAACTAGACTACACTAATGCAATAGTGACAATTACCACTCTGAAGATGCAAGGTGCAATGTCTTGCGAAACGTCAGTTTGTTGGAGTTTACGAACGACAATAAAGCAAAAGCCATGTTCTACTTCTTGTTTTGGTTCTCAAGAAGAGACTAGGACCAAGCCTAAGTCTAGGTGTTTAACTACGACGCGACCGAAAATCGCTTATAATCATTAACATAACAACCGCTAAAGTTTATGCAAACTGTATATAAAACGTACCGACATCACTAACCTGCAAAAATTAAAAAAGTTGATTTGCTACTACGAGGATATAACCCATCAAAAACCCCCCAGAAACCAGGCCTTGAGTTACGAGTTACTGACGATAATTTTGTTAAATGTACCAGTAGTATGTGTTTTACAAGATCCGTCAGTTTTTGACCATTCATCCCCCGTCGATTACAAAAACTATTTGTGGATTTACAAACTACCAAAAAATGGACTGTTTAGTTAAAAACTGTTAAAAATGTTCGTTTTAGGTCTAAACCCCCTGTACCAGCAGTACCTTTTGTAGATTCACCGTATACGGGCAAGAGTTAGAAGGGTTAGTAAATACCGGATCTACCAGAAGCTATGTCAGTTCAAAAATAGAAGAACTTGTCACTAGAGATTAACAACCGCAAAGAATCAATTCAGATAGAGTTTAACTAGCAAACGGTGATATTGCTAAAACACGTTTAAATTATTCGTTTCCAGCAAACATTGGATCTGAAACCTTCACGCTTGAATGCCAATCTCTAGATAATCTTACAACTAATCTTCTGATTCAGTTTAGTCTCTTATCCAGAAGTAATGCTAGGTTGGAGTTAACAGAAAGAGCTCTGCGCTGAACGCCGAACCGATAGCATGTATACGTATTTACTCGAGTTTGTACAGTCGTCAAAGTAGTCAAAGTACTCAAACTAATCACGCTATGGCATTAAAATAACGAAAACAAAAAAATAAGCAACGAATAGTAACGATTACTCAAAAATACCGAAATTCAGCGCCACTATAAGACACTAAGGCATCATCACTGTGGTTGACTTAAGTTGTATGCAGAAAAAGAAGAAACAAATAAAATGAGTTTTTATTGTAACTTCCAAAGCAAATGGAATTGAATTTTAAACATTAGCCATCGTAGATTTCTTATTTGCTATCGAAATATTAAATGCACAATTCATGTGAACATTAATACTAAAAAGATTGAAAATTTTCCAAAAGCTGCAATTTGCATAGGGTATTGCGTCGACCATCGCCAACATTACGAATTGATAAAACTATTCGTCAACTTCAAGCATAACGACATTAGTACACGATTGTTTTTCCGTGTCTAATGCACAAGAAATCACATTTCATAATTTAACAAATTATAACAAAACGATTGATAAGTTAAATTATAGTTCTGTATAGTGTTTTCTGCCGTTTTTACTTAGAAAATATTCAAACGCAAGTTTTTACTTTTTTGTAATTTTAAATAATTGAATTTATGATTTTTCCATATATATATATTTCATTTATTAATTATTTTTGGCTACATCTTTTGACTATTATAATCATTGTCAGCCATCTAAAAGTATTAACTTAACAGTTAAATCTAAACCTTAAAATATACCTACCATAAATAATTAAATAAAAATAATTTGAAATATAGAAATTGTAATAAGTTAAAATGACAATATAAATTAAACAAAAACAAGATAGGTACATAAAAAATTACCATAATAAAATTAACAAGAGAATTAAAATAATAATTTAAAATAAAACAAAAAATGTTAATTAGGAAAAAGAAAATAATTAGGAAAATTAACAACTTCATTTAAATACGCATCTGGTTACTTTTTTTTCTTTTATAATCAAAAGAGTGCTTATATTCTAATGTATAATTAGCAAAAAAAGATTTGTTAGATAAATTAACAACACGTTATTGTTTTTAATGTAAAACACATATTCAGATAAGCTTGCAAGAAATTTGCGACCGGTTTGTCCAATAAAAAAAGTATTACCGCTACCACCATTTACCAAATTTATTTAGAACATCAACTTTATCTTTACTATTAAAAAGTAAATGTTTTAAATTAAATTTAGATAAAAATGAAATGTTATTTCTTTTAAATGAATTTTAAAATTGAAAAAAAGAGCGATCAATGCAACTACAGTTTAAAATCCCATTTTGTGTTTTTAAACTTTGGAATTAATAATACAATCGTTTTTATTTTTTATTTATATTAGCTTATAGTATCACCTATGTTTGATTTTATAGAATACACAAAAAATCAAAAACGATACTTAAAAGTCATAGATTTTATTACGTTTTACATACTTACATACCAGATTTACATTTGTAACAACACGTTTAACACTACACGATGATAAACAAAAAGCGATTAATGCAATTTCTTTACATTATACTTTAACCTTTTTAAGTGCTTTGCACTTATGTTTATTATCTTTATGACAAGAGAAGAATATATGCTAAACATTTACAACTTACGCGTTATTATGTACTCTACAAGTTTAGAGACATTTCACTTTATTGTAATTAGCATGTAGTACGCCGCAAAATACTAAACTTCTTATAGCTAAATCTTTACTTCAAACTCATAAATTAGTATTTAAACATTAAATCTTAATGAATTATTTACTTTACTAATTTACCTTAATAAATAATTTAATATAATTTTAGAGATCAGTTACAAGATAGTTTCTTGTTTGTTTCACCCTAGACAAAACAGCATAGATCATACAGATAATACAATAATTTTAGTTTTATTGTTGTAGTACTGTTTATATCAACAAATACGTATAAATACACTTGTGTTTTTATCTAAAAATGTCAATAAAAATCGAGTTTATTGGCATATTATTAAAATTATAAACAAGTTAGCGTTAGTCCTCTCCAAGCGAGTTCATTATTATCTTCCTTACAACTTATTACTTTAGGTTTATTAACCCTTCTAATACAGAAGTGCCGTTAGGCCTTTATTAACATCTGAAGTACATTACATTTGTAAATAAACGTCCGAAGTATGTATATTAAGTGCTTTGGTCGTTGTTTTACTAAAAGAGATTGTCTAATACTACTGACGCTCGGCGCGTTAAAATAATGGATTGACGACAATTGCAACTAATCCATATTCAGTTACTTTAATACATTACACTACACGTTAAAATACACATTCAAAAATTACATTACGGGAAAAAATAATTTATGAATTACAATTAAATTACTGTAAAAAAAATTTTTTGATAAGAAATATGTTTTGTGTAAATACGTTTAAACAAACATTTTTAATTCAATTATTCTTAAATAAAATGGAAGGACATGACAATGTAGCAAAAAAAATATAAATTGTTTATTTAACAAAACGGTCTAAATTAAACCAATTTTGTTAAAGCATGGTGTACTCGACAATCAAAATAGAATTTTTGAATGAAAGTTTTACTATTAACATTTTGTCATTTTGCAATTGATATTTTTTAATTTCAGTATTATGGGGTGTAATAAGTTTTCTCTATTTCAACATAAGAATTAGCGATTCTTACACTAAAATATGTGTAAATTCTTATACGAATTTTATTAATGTCAGTTGTTTCAAAGTTGGTATTTCTGCATCATAAGTTGACGTTACATGAAAAACATATCAAATTTATTGTAATCTAGCAATTGAAATTCAAATGTTGATGCCAAGATAAAATAAAGACGTCCTATTAATCCAAAGTTTACTTTACTTATAAAGGTATAAAGAGATCATTTTATATGAGATTTTAGGTTAACATTCATAAATTTCAATGTCAAAGTTAAATGTTGCCAATTCAATAAAATACTAAAGTTTTCCAATGTTGTTTGAAAATTAAAATTATACAGTAAATATTAAAATTGAATCAAAATAGAAAAGTTTAAAACATACGTTATAAAATACGTTTCAATCTCTCTACCGTTTTGTAAACTCGCCGCTGCGCGGCTCGTGTAAGAAACCTGTTCTCGTGATTAAACCGCGTTCATTCTGTAACTTGTGTTTTAATATACTATTCTAACCACTATATAAATTTCTTATTTTTTTTCCTTAAATTGCTACTGTTTGAAGTAACCAATTATTTCTGTTGCTGTGATATTTTTTCATTGTGCGCTGATGCACTTTTTTATAGTAGCTGTTACGTACTTTTATTCTTTGCTCTATTTTTATTGGTGTCATTATTGTTGCTCTTTGTAAACTTGCATTATTAACTAGTAAAAATTTTTGTTAACTGGCATTTATAATTCAGTTGCCCAGCAGATGGAAATACGTCACTACCAAAAACACTTTTGTAATTGGCTAATTCAAAGTACGCAAGAAAATTAAAAATTTAATGCATTTGTTGAAATCATTGTGTACTAATAATCTTCGTATTTCAGCGTTTCGTAAAATTTAATCAGTATTTTATGTGTGTACACAATTTATTATTTTAAAATAGTTTTTTTAAAGACTATCTGCGTTTGTTGGTATCAAGGTAAGAAATAATTTTTTTTGTCGATCGGCTGTTAATAGCAATCTTAACGTATAATCATGTAAAAAAAATATGTAGATCGTTAATGACACCTATTAATGAACGATTTTAAATCATAGAATTAATTTATATTAATGCACGATTTTGTATAACTAGCAATAAAATTATACAGCGTGTGATTAAAATAGAACAAAAATGTGGCAGACACACACCATATTAGAAGTATAGTTAAACCTATTAATTTTAAAGCGGAAAAGAAATCTTCTACATCAGATTCCGTTTTTGCCTTCTGATTTCTATCTGTTGGGCAACTAAAGTATATTTGTTATACTAAAAGTTAAACCACAAAGTGTATAGGTTATGTAGGATACTTAAGATGAGGCTGGTTTTAAGCGCCTTACTGAATTAAATTACCATAATGATTTTATTGATTAAACACAACTTTACATATTGTTTTGATCATAATGAAAGCAAAATACCGACAAATTTATGGGCAATAGACACACTTTGGTGACCACGCTATTATTAGTTTTTATTATCACTACGCGAACTAATTAGTCAGCACCGGGAAGCGGCTTGATGACACGGCCAAGAACTCATTTCTGCTGTAGCAGCTGATCTTTTTTTATGAATACCATGTTGTTAATTTAAATAGTTCTTGAGAGTTCTATTTTGTGTGTTGAAGTTGGTAAAGCAACTGTTTATACCAACACTTCTAAAAATCTTGTCAAAGTTTTTCAACATATTGCCATCTTGACAACACATTTAATTTTAGTTTTCCCAAGTTAAGTTCCACAAAAAAAGTCAGTAAATCTCTGATTAAAAAGTGAGCACCGATTCAAACCGTTGCGATCGGAAAATAATTTGAGTTATTAATGTGTATGATTCTTCATATGTCAGAATACTTTTACCAACAACTCTTCTTACAGGAAATTTGCTAGATTTTACGGCTGCTTCCCACAATCCACTAAACTGGTTACGTTAGCTTTTGTTAAATTTTCTATACAATTATTTTTAAATTCTTTCGTGTAAAATAATTTATATAATTTTTGTAATTCGTTAGACCCAACAAAGTTAGTTGCGTTATCAGAATTAGAAAATTTAGAAAACAGTCAGTGTTTGAATCGTAAACCAATTCTAAATCAATAGCCTTCGTTACGGAGTAAATAAAGACCGATACATACACCAGATATAAGCTATGTTTGTCGCAAACGCAACCTTCTTTTTTCTTTATCGCTAATGAAAGGATTAAAAGAAAGTAATCTAGCTTTTTGGTGAATTGCGTTGCCTTTATTTAAGTCTTAAATTTTACGATAAAACTCTAGTTTTTGTATAAACATTAGTATAATTTTTTTAGAATCAATTGTCTATTTTGTTGTTAGTCGGAAATTGTTTGTTACTTAAGTTACCTTCAAGTGCGCCGCTAACAATTCAACCCAACATTGTGTTTTGCAAAACAGCAGTCGTTTACTTGTCTTAATTCCTTTGCATGCAGATTCAGTAATATATTAACTTGTGATCCAATGTCTAACAAGATACGTAATTTTCGAGAAGTGTAGTATACTGTAATAAATTAAGATGGTTGTTCAATTTTATAATTATGTAGGAAAGAATGCCATACCTTACAACGACAAAAAGAGCGAGATTTTATCTACCTGATTATTGAATTTAAATCAATTTTTACATAATTTAAATCCTATCTTTTCGATTTTTTTCCTGTGCTAAATTACTAAATTTCTCACATTATTATAATAGGTTTGTTTTCAAAAATTAAATTTAAGTTTAGCATCAACAGCAACATTTGTCGTTGCTTGAAAATTATTATTTTTTATTTTGTTTGATTTTTTCTATATTCTATCTATTTAGAAATTTTGAAGGAGTTGTACACAATATGTATTAACAAACTAGGAATTAATAATAGTGTATGTGGACTGTTCTGGTAGATTGACTTTTGTTACGTCTTTTATAACGTATGTCGGAGTTTGCAGCTTCGTAAATCCGTCTCTTAAGGACAATTTATGTAGGATTTTTAACGTGGGATTTGTTTTAAGCGTCCTACTAAATTAAAATACTTAAAGGACCATAACAATTTTATTTATTAAACACAATTTTACGTATGGTTTTTGAGCATAATGCACATACATCTAATTTAAATAATAAACATGACTTTTTAAGCAATATCAATAATAAATTAATGTTACCATTTAGTTAATTTTCTGTTTTCTTTTAAATTTTACTGCTGCTAGCATATAGTTTATTAAAAATAATGTAATTTTTTACGAAATTTTTAGAGCACTAATGTAATCTTTCTATTCCAGAAAAAAGTCGTATTGCTGTAACTTTAATATTTAATTTGTTATAAGTTATTTAAAGTTTAAATATTAAAGTTCTTTAAATATTAAAACTGTGCTTGTGTGTAACAAATTTTAAAACTTTTTTTTAGAAACTATTAATAAATAATCATGATGGTATGACAATACCAAATAGTTGACGCACTTGCTGTTGTATCCGTTTAAGTAACTTTAAATTTGACATTAACTGATTGTAAAAATATACACAAAAAGATTTTTTGCTAATCTTTTTACATTTTACATTGAAATAGTCTCTAGCACACCTTCATTTATCACTGTTTTCCATGTTATTTAGAGCATTATAAATTTAATATTAGAAAAATTATAAGTGTATACATAAATGTATACGAATGAATAGCATAATTATTCAAAACCTCAAAATCAAGAATACATTATAGGCACGCATTACTTATACAACATTGTGTATACGTTCGCAATGCATTTAACAGTAAACAAAATTACCCTAATCACAAAAACCTTAATTTATTATACAAAATTTATTTCTAAACCAGTTGATTAACCGTTTCCATTTAACGTTTTCTGTAAACTTATTATATTTAATAATACATTTAGTAAAGTTTTAATAAATAAACTTTATTCACTCGCAAAGTTTACGCTTAAAATACTCTTGTACCGTTTTTAATAATTTACCTAATCTTGTAGACTAAGTGAATTGAACAAATAAAATTCAGATTTTTTGCGCAGTTTTATACGTAAGCTAAAGCAAACAAAGTGCAGCACTTAAATTTATAGTTACAAAGCATTAATATAGGATAATTAATATAAGTGACGCAACTTAGAGATAAGTATTTAAAAACTTCATTAACATAAACATTGAAAATTTTAAATTTTGTGTGGTAATAAAAATTTGAAATTCTTTTATAAATACCACATTTAATACTGTAAATATATTGTGGTTATAGTTTCTTCTTTATTTTTATGTTTAATAATTAATAATAATGATTAAGCTTTCAAAAATTCGTAGCGTGCTTTCACAGAGAGAAATGCTGTATCACAATTTTGCACAACATTGTGCATAACTGTATTGTTGATGATATTACTACAATTGTTTATATTTATACCATAGGCTTGCACGCTTTTATTTAATACGTTTGGATAAATAGGTTATGAAGTTTTATTTGACAAATTGTTTGAAAAATATTATAAACTTTAGTATGTTTTGTATTCGACAACAATGTGCTAGTATTTTGCACAATTTTGTTTTAGTTTCTCGTACAGCTTTGATAATTACAATAAGATTATGCAATTCTTTTAAACTCGGAACAAAGAAAAAAATTGAACGATAACGATAAGCGATAACGCGTTGTATGTTGACACTTACAGACCGCATGCAGAGCGTCGAAGTAAACAAAGTTCTCGGAAAATATGTGAACTAACTTTAAAAATTTGAAGAGATAAATGTTTCAACCAATCACAATTAGCAAGTATATCCGCTTGAAAAATGTCTACAATCAAAATTCCTTGATTGCGTTGGGTTTGTTTACATCTTTACCTCCTGTTTTCTGAAAAATTCGTAGTTATTCAGTCAGTTTCTGTCAAGACTTTTAAACGCTGTTATTTGAACCAGGTAAGTGTATTTATAACATTTTTTAAGTATAACCTTTGCATAACCTCATTCATCACTTTAAAATCTGTATTTAATTCTAGTGTTAACTTAATTCTACGAACAACAGCTAATTTTTGCTGGAGATTTTTACATTACTTACTTTCTGTATTGTTTCAGCTGTTATTTATCAACATGAAATCGAAATTGAAGAAAACCATCATTTCGAAGCAAAAAACATTATTAAAAATGTGACTGCTAACTGCTGTAGCTGTAGCGGGCAAATCAACCACATTTATAAAAAAATCTGTGTGAATCGATAACAACAAGTAATGGAATTTTAAGATATCCCTCGACGAAAAGAATAAGTATATAAAATAAGTATATCATTTAAATGTAAATAAATAATGCTTTTAAGATTTGTAATGTTTTATTGACAATTTACCCAATATATGTTATTTTTAAGTAAATAACATTTAACCAAGATGCATAAAGTTGTACAATAAGAAGCTAAACGAAATAATAATAATTTGCACAATATTGTGCAAAATTAACCAAAGAGAATATGGGTCTAGATAACGTAACGCTGTTAGACATTTAACATACCATTGGGTAAAAATACTTCAAGCATAGTTTTAAAAAGGTATCACAACATTGTGCAAAACTTTACTGCAAATTGTTAAAAAAGCTGTACAATTTATTCTACACAAATGAATGCAATAAAACTGCACAAATTGGTCTTGTCACTTTTTCAGACCCAATTTGTGTACTTTTGATTAACAATTGTAGATAAAATATACAAAGATTTCTCTCTGTGTTCAGTATTGATTTTCTCATTTGCTTTAAAACGTACTAAATATATTTAGGTATTATTTTTATTTCTATTTAATTAAGCATTTATATCAAACCTTTATATGTATTATATTAAAATCGCAGTAAAAAATTATTTATATAATAATTATATTTCTGTTGGCAAACAATACTAATAAATAATAATATTACAGTTTCTTATAGTTAAAATTAGAATATAATAATCAGAACTAATTAAATGTTAGAGTTTATTTGTTAATACTTTTTAAGTTAAGCCGTTGTAACCATAGGATGACCTTTTTAATTTATTTTAAATAATCTGACACGAGACTAACTGCATAGTTATAAAATCAATAATTTATTTAAAAATGTATCCTAACACTAAATTCAAAATTTTGTACATATTGCAAAATTAATGTGAATCTTGAATACAAACTATAAACGTTTACAGTTCTATATTTTGCATTAATTCAAATTTTAGTAAAAATATTTGCAAGTCTCTGCAAAAATACTTAACGTTGTTGTGTTCTTCGGGTGAATGTAACTCAAAATAAAAATAGTTTTAAAAGATTTTGTTAGTTTTGAATAATTTTAGTTTGAAAATTGATAAATTGGTTTGTTACAAAATTAAACAATTTATAAAATTAGCTTTAATGTATTCTTCGGGTTCGTTTTAGTTCCACCTGTAAAACAAATTCTTTCTATAATTTTAAATACTTTAAATTGCATATGTAATTTGTGCATAATGAAATATTTACGCATTAGTTCTTAAACAAATTAGACAAACTTCGTTTGTTTTTTTTGTGTTTTTACGTAAATAGTATAACATTCGACTATTAGGGTGTAAATGTATATAGCAAAATAATCAATTATAAATACCTATTTTTATATTATTTGTAATAATGAAAACTTATTTACAAAAAACTAAAAAATTATAGAAGTGATAATCAATAATTACATATCAGAATCGAATGCATTTTAAATATTTGTTTTAAATAATTAAAAACTCAACGCTTGAAAATATTATATTAAATATGACATAAATTAAAAACAAAAAACTTGGTCATAAATGGAAAAATTGCGTAGCAGTGCAAACTTATTTTTATTACCCGGTGTTTATAAATCCTATAGTAAACTAGAGGTTTGTAAAACACAATAACAAACAGATGTATTCTATATGCGTAAAGTTTTTGAAACAATTTTGTAGTATCTTACGTGTGCAACAACTTGCTGATAAATCTACACATCGAGAAAAGATTTTAGAAATAGTTTTGCAAAGCAAATTAAAATAGTATTAAAATTTTATAACATAATAAAGTTAAATTTAATTTATTTAATTATAGGTACTACACTACACTCAATTTATAATATTTAAAGCACAACACAACAAACTACTAAAACTGTAGCTATATAATTAATAACACCAGAATTAATTTATATAACAATTGAACTGTTAATTTTTATAATTACATTTCTTAAAGTATGCATTTTTATGTTCACACGCAAGAAATCTAGAGACCTACTCAAGTCACCTAAAAAATTCCGACACTTTTTGTGCAGCGTCGAACATTCCAGAACATATTTAAATTCTCAAAACAACAATTAGTTTATTACAGATAGCAAATACCTGCATACTATTACTTTGAGTCATTATAACATAAAGAACCACAAATGAATAGCATTTCTGAGAAGAACATCAACGTTCAACAGAAAACATCATTTTCTTTAGTATTATCAATTATTTAAATACTAACTATAAGCATAATAATAACAATAGACAAAAAAAACTTATTATTAGATTAAATTTGATATTTTTTTTTAAATTAAAATGCTAAAAATACACAATCTAAAAAATTTGTATAGTTAACGTAAACCGATTTACTAAGATTATCTAATCGTTAAATACTACGTAGAAGACAATAAATTTTTGGATCTTAAGAAGATTATATATACGTTAAACCCAATGTTTGTTTGTTCTGTTTTTCAAATACGTTATAATACAATAAAACTATAAAATTCTAAAATGGCGTTCAAATATAAATATTACATTAATGATAGTGATGATAGTGCTGTAATATCACTCTCTCGATAAATTTTTTGGTGCAGTTTAAGAAAATATGTATGTATGTATAATGTTTTTTTTGTAGAAACTTTACACAAACAATAAAATGAACCTAGATTTGATTTTATTATTTATTACATTAAATTAACAGTAACGTTTTTTTTAAAGAAATTATAAAGATTTGTTGACTGTAAAACTACACATAACGAAAAATTTTGTAATGACACAAAAAGTTATTTAAAGTTTAAGTAAGCCTCTTAAAAATAATTTTTTGGAAAAATTCTTCTTTCTTATATACCTGGAGCATTCCATTCCAAATCCGTATATTTATGTTTTTATACTTAATATTATTTTTATTTTAAGAAATAAATAAATACTAGCGCCTGACATGTTGTCTCCTAGGCGCTCGGCGACCACTTGCGTTTGGAGATTAAGAATAATATTTGTGTTCTGTTTAGTCTTCTTCTGTCCCTAGAATCGTTTTGCAGTTTTGTGCAACAAAATGAATTATAAACCTAGCATGAGCGGTACCTGGCAACAAAAACGGCCACTTTCAAATGCCGAATTAGAAACAGTGATCTATAAAAGTGATTCAGATTGTTTAGAAACAGAATGTGATCAAGAAGAAAACCAGGACAATTTTAGTAAAAATAATAGTGAATCTACTGTTGAAAAAAATAGCGGCGATGATAGTGTTACCGATCACCATATGACGATTATTATTTTGGAAAAAATAAGTGTCTGAAATGGTACAAAAAACCTCTATGCAACACAAGAACTTTGGGTCATAATATTGTTTCGCATTTACCTGGTTGCAAATTAAAAATGGAAAAGATGTAGCTGTCTCCTTTGCTTTATTATTTAATAATAAAGTTTTGAGGCTTATTGTAAAAAAACACTAACGTATACATAACATTAGAGGTAAAATTTAACTTTTAAAGACCTCGTGATTCCGGACTGCTGACGATCACAGATCGTGTCACAAGCAACAAAATGGCTCATATTCGTGAGTTATTTGAAAAATTAAATTTGAAATTTATAAAGTTTTTTACACCAAGGAAGTATGTCACTATTGGCAAATAGTTGGTGGCATTCAAAGAAAATTGTTGTAGACAATATGTATCAAAGCCAAATAAATATGGCATTAAATTATTTGCAATGGTAGATGCAAGAAACGTCTAGTGCTTTAACATAGAAATATATCTTGGCAAGCAACCAGAAGGTCGTTATCAAGTTAGTAATTCTGCACAGCACGTTGTGTTGCGCCTTGTAAAGACTATATCGAAAACGGGAAAAAATATCACAATGGGTACACCAACGTATTTTTAACAGAGAAACACCTTAGTGAAAACTTAAAAAGAAAATAAGCGAAAAATACCAGGTAGGTTTTTTTTTCAATTTCACCAGTAAAATTGCATATTGTTAGAATTTTTAGGCAAATTTGGTGGTGGTGTAGACACATTCATTATGTGCAACATATAATGTCGGTCAAAAAACAAGACGATGGTCTACGGCAGTATTTTTTTACATGATAAATGTCAGTGCTGTAAATGCCTTCAATATTTACAACTCTAGCAATACAGGCAACTCAATCTCTAAATAAAAGTTTTGAAAAAACTTGGTCGAGAACTGAAACGACCTTATCAGAAAGAACCCTCTCAAGATCTTCATATACCCAGAATCTCTAGAAAGAGACTAGCTGAGTATCTACAAATGGAGCTTGTTGAGTGTCTTGAACCGGAAGAAAAGAAACTTCCTCAAGCTCTATAGAGAAGACGCTGTTACGTGTGTTCACAAAAAAATCGCCAATTTTAACAATTATGCAGAAAAACTATTTGTGAGGAACACACTAAAATTCTTTGTAACAATTGTTTTAATAGTGGTTCGTTCTAATATTAAAATTTATTATACGTAATATTTACTTTTTTAATAAATTGATTGATTACTTTATATTATGGTGTTACTGTTTTTCTATTATACTTATTTTGAAAATTTTTACTTACAAAGTACAAAATATTAGATTTTAAAAATATATCATTTAAGCAATTTTAAAGAGCCGTGTCCAGCAGGCGCTACGCGACTACTTATGTACATTGCAACCACGCGCCTACTTAAAGATTAATCTTTTTTTTTAATTATCTAATTAAATTATGTAAGTGAATAATTGCTTTTGTTGTTTAATTTGCGTAATAGTGTGTGAAAGATTAGGGTGAAAACACCGTATTGTAATACAGCTCACCAAAGCGAACAAAGTACTAGGAAAACGTGAACTAAATTTAAAAACTTGTGGTGGCAAAACATTCGTCTAATTGAAATTAAAGAATCATAGCAGGCACAAGAAAACGTTTAATTTGTACTCGTGTTTCTGTTTATAAGTAATTATTATTTTATATTTGACTTTTATTTATCTTCATCCAATACTGTCTCCATGCTTCTTCTGCATTAAAAAAAAGTTTTACTAGAAGCAGTTATATAATAAATCAAAACTTTTAATTACTAAAAATGTAGGAAGGTGACTTAGTTATGAATTACATATATAGCTCAAACCGTTCAAAAACCACAATGGCAATCTAGTATTGCATTGTACAGTAATATTAGTTTATAAAATTATAAACTAATTTAAAAAATTTAGATCTAAGCACAGTTTAACGTTAGCTCGCTTAAACAATTTGTACATTTTGTTCAGTAAGCTTAATAAGAAAACTAATCTTAAAAAAAATAGTTTATGCAATAGTATTAGTAAGTATTAGTAACTCGATATACTTGTTATTAAAATATAACTAAAGTTTTAAGTATTAAAATTATACTAAAATAACGAATTTTAAGATAACTCGTTTTATTATTTATTAAATAATTTTTATTTTTAAACAGTTTTAATTGATTGGTATGTTGAGTGTAAGTATTTTGTATTTTTTGATTACACCAATACTGAAGTTTTCAACTTGCGCTGAATGTATAAATCGCATTTGACAAGATTAAAAACTAAACTTGAAAGTCGTATAGTTTGTGAATATAAATTAACATGTAGTACTAGTAGTTTTAATTTAATAAACTTTTTGAAATTCCTAGTTAAGTAACTGTAATATTTTTTTATATATTGTAATTAAAAATAGTTTTATTTATCAATTTTATATTCGTCTATACTATATCTAATAAAACTAGTCTTGCAATTGTAAAAAGTTTCTAACAATTTTTTTATATAATGAATAGAAAATTATGTAATAATTTCAAAAAGTTCAATGCTACTTGAAACTAGATTAGAAGTCTGTAAAGAATCAACTATACGAAATTTTATATTACCTAGTTTGTTTGCTAAATGTTATTAAATTTTTAAAATCAATAGCTAAAAAGAATATGATATTAAAACAAAATTATTTATTAAACTTTCAACTGAATTAATTTTTTTTCTTTGATGATTTTACATGACAGTCTTTTATTAAGACGAAAAACTGAACCTAACCATAAATTTTAAAACTGTTTTCTTGGTTATTTTCTTCGTAACTTTGTTTTTTGTAACAATTTTAATTATTTTTAAATACCCTCAAGTTTTTGTAATTAATTTAATGATCTACATTATTTTTTTCCGTTTATAAAAGTATTACAACTTACATAAAAGTAGATAAGAAATAACAGAATTAATAAATATTTTCAGATTAAGATTTATGCAACAGCTCGATTCAATAGAATATTTTGTTTGTTTAATAGAATATACAAACAAATAACGAAAAAAAGTCTTAATGTAAATTTTTAAATATGAATTATTAAAAGGTTTTTATTAATTAGTAAATTGCAAAGAGTTTATGCATATGTACTACGTTTTATAAACAACGCAAGGAAAGGAAATAAATGGAAACAATTTGAGTATTTAACCGTTGAAGAATTGGATTGTTCTTTATATAAATTAATTAATATCTGTCAGGCATTTGAATTAAAAATGAATTATTAGATTTAAAGAATAAGGGAAGGGTTTGCAACTCAAGTAAAGTACTCCCGTTGTCGCCATTTAAAATGAACATGGAACTATTTGTGTGGGTGGTAGAATTTGTAATTTAAATCATAATTTTTTTCAAAAACATCCTATGCTGCTACTACGAAATCATATCTTAACTAATTTAATTATAGTACCATACGCACATCAAAGTATTTCATTGTGGAGCAAATTTGCTATTATTAGCAGTTCGCGAGCGTTTTTTGCCGGTATCAGGAAAAAAACATGGCAAGGAGCATCATTCGAAATTGTTTTAAATGTTTTAAAGCACAACTACGTGCTCTTCCAAATTAAATCATGTGTAATTTGCCCGAATCTAGAATGCATTCAAGCAGAGTTTTTCAAGAATGTGGGACAGATTTTGCGGGACCTATATATGTTTGTGATAGGAAGTCAAAGAGGTTCAAGTGATCAAAAGCGTACATATGCGTATTTATTTGCTTTGCTACAAAGGCGTGTCATTTAGGGTTAGTAAACAACCTCAACACCGCAGCCTTTCTTATAATTCTTAGACGATTTATAGCCCGCAGAATATTGTATTCTGAAATTTAACGGCACAAACTATGTTGGGGCTTATCATGAAATTAAAAAAAATATTATTAATCAGGGAAAAGACGCAATTTTTGAAAAATTAAACAATATATAGTATGAAAATATACACCTCGGTAAAATTGTATTTAGGGCAAATATTAGATAAAGTCAAGTTAACGTTTGAAGAACTGGCTATCATATTGACTAAGGTAGAAGCGTGTATAAATTATCGTCCTTTACGTTCCTTGTACGACGATTTATCTGATCTTTTCCCATTGATTTCTGGTCATTTCCTCATAGATCTTCGTTGCAATTGATACCCGATAATGACTAGATGCGTCCTAGGAATTGAATAGAGCGGAAATGTATAATATAAGGCAGAATATAAGAGGGTATGAGTGTGAACTGACATGTATGTTTTTGTTAAATAAATAAGTCGAAATTGAGTCTAGTTTCATAAAAAGTTTCATAAAATATGCAAAACAAGTGTTTTTAAGGTATAATGATTAACATTTTCCTCTGATATTGCGTATTGTAAAAATCAGCTAAAAATTGATAATATAAACCAAAATTATGATTATTATATACAATGTTTTTTCTATGTAGTGGCATACCCGACTGATAACATTATCCGTAATTCCAATAAGCGACGTGCACTGTACTTTTGTTGTATATATTTTTTTAAAAATATGAATTATCGATGAAATTTGTCTATAAAATCAATAAATTATTATGTTTTATACCTCAATTTTAAAAAACCCTATCAAATTACGTTAACAATGTACAAAAACTGAATGCCGTTATAAAGCAAGGGTTAATCAAACTTGATATTACATTAAGATACTTAGCTTAGACTTTTTCAGCAATTTGGAATATTTTTATAGAGTCGGCAAAAGTACAATTTTAAGATTTATTTGGACTGTCTTAATGGTTATTCATAGTAGTTTAAAAGTTATATTAAAGTAAGCAGAACAACTTGTAATATTTAAATCTATGTAGAAAAAAAGATATAAAAAGTAAATCAAAAATTCTATACTACTAATAGTGCTGCTAAAAACTGAGTATTTTTGCTGTACTTATAAGCACAATTTTGGTATGTGATACCCTCATTACTAATAATTTATCCAATATTGTTTTCACTACACGATGTAATGACAGCCTAAAGCACAATGTATTGGAAAACAAATTTAATTGTACACAAACCTATAGTATAAGATGTAACAGTCCCAATTATGTAAAACCGTTAATAATAATTTCATGAGTACTAGCCCAGTTTTAGTTGTGAAGAAAACAACACTGATAATCGAAAATTTTCATAATCAGAGATAAATCTGTTGCTACTTGTTTTATACATTGTAAACTTAAACCGATAGAAAAATCAATTATTTTAAAATTAACCGGTTAAAAAGACAAGCCGCCTACCGCAACAAAGTCGCCGTTAAGTCATTAACAGTTGTTTCAATTGTTAAATGACAAACTGCATTGTCACAAACAATAGCAAAATCCGCGACTTGATTGCTCATATCCTGGTATTATTGTAATATCGTTGTAACTCAATTGCTGGCTAAATTTGATGTAGATCATACTATTCGGCGTTCTATAGCTACAACTACAACCGTTAAAAATGCTCTTATCAAATAAACATTATGTCCTCTTGCAACTAGAAGATTTTAAGCTGCTGTTACACCAGCTCTTACATGGCTACTTGTTTTACGGCAAAACAAATTCAAGTTGGTTTTGTCTATCCAGACCATTTGTTTTTCCTGTTGCACATACTGCTTTAAGTTTTTAGTTTTCCTACAGTTGACACAACAACCTTTTTTTAAAAATTTTTAATTATTTTGTCTTGCAACTGTTTTAAAGTATATATGTAAATTTATTCTTCAGATAAAATTTTTGATTTTATTTCTTTTGTCAGCAACAGGTCACGCCCGGATCGCATCCAGTAAAATGCAATCTTGTATTTTATACTTAATATCACAGCCAATGCTACTCAATCATCGCTTTTATTGACACACGCTACTATTCTTTCACGACCTTGATTTGTGTGATTTCTTCCATTCAAAATAATTCAGCAAATCGGACAAAAAGCATCTGATATATTTTTGAGTGGTTCAGCGCATTTTGTGTGAAGTAGGAATTGTATTGCTGAATTTCTTATCATTGACACTCGACAAATACACACACATAATCCACCACATTTATTGAATCTTTACTATTATTTTTTCAAATACAAAACGCGACAAAAATGTGAATTGTGACACACGTTGACAAGTTATATCGTTATATCGCAGTTACATAAGCTTTTGCCTTTTGAGTTAATCTGATGAAATTTTACAAATCTATAAACTAAAAATATATATTTTCTGAATTACAATTTACAAATCTGAACTATAGTTGACAATTTCTAAAATATAAATTTTCTAATCTCAATTACAATTAGCACTTTCTGAAAAATAGTTAACTAATTTAAAAATAAATTACAACTATCATTTTCTAAAATATAGTTTTTAAATCTTAACTAAAATTGACTATTTTTAAAATAAAATATGCTAATAATATTTACAATTAACTCTTTCTGAAAAATTGTTTTTCTATAGTTTAATTATAATGCCTGTTATTTGTCTGTTTACTATGTTAAAAAGTTTGCTATTCAACTAAGTCAATGAATGCTTTATGTTACCTACCATTTATTCTTTGTAATAAATTGACACTAATTTTCTGTTTCATACATTTTTTTTGTATAACAATACTATTGCTGATTTAAAATAAAATATTGTTACAAAACTATAACTTACCTAAATATATAATATTCAATATCTTGTATATTTGTAATTTATAAAGTAAATACTAAAGTAAAACTAATTTCAAATAAACATAAGTATACCTATAAATGTTTAAATTTTATAAAAAAATTATTTATAAATGAGTGTAGACTAAATAAATTATTTAAATAACATTAACTTTTAATACACAAACAACATTTACAGCTAAATACATAACAATAAAAATTATTACTTATAATGCGTTAACTAAAACAGTATTAAAAAACATTAGCAAACAACAAAAAATTTATTTTATTAAAAACAAATTTTTACACATACATATGTAAAACTAGTAAGACCAGCCTAAATAAAAAAAAAATAATTTGAACAAATGTAAATTAAGTCTTATAATACTAGTTATACGTTCATAAAAAATAAATAAGAACATTTGCATTCAAATACTTAATTTCTTACAAACAATTAATAAACAATTAGTAAAATTACAAAGTTTATTAAAATATTTGTATGAATAATATATTACGGTACTTATTGACCCAAAAACTGTAAAAATATATGTTCTAATGTTTGTATTAATAGGTTACAAATTAGAAAAAATCATTAAAAACAGTCTTCATTATTTACTGATTTAAGAGTTTTCCGTAATTAAGAAAATTCATTATACAGATGAAGTTGACATAATCAATGTAAAATAGTTACTATTGAACAATTTTAAAATAGATATTAAAAGTGTTGAAAACCATGCTGTTCTGTAAAAATAATTACAGAAGTTTTATTTAATAAAAAAAAAATTCATTTTGTCGTACAACAATAAAAAAACTTACCTCGTCATATATAAAGTTGTCAATTTCTTCCAAAGGTCTTCCATACAGACTTGAAGGAAACGGTTCATATTTAGGTGGAAGACGAGAACCATCTTCTACACTAAGTTTTCTTTTAGGTTGAAAACCGTATTCCCGCACTAGTTGCACAGTTCGACGTTCTAAACGTTCCAAAGATTCTTTAGTAAAAGGTTTAACCTGAGCTTTCCCACGAGAATTAGTCACATTCACAATTTTAGGTGGATCTGAATACCTTTTTCTTGAATCTGCAACGGCCGATTCGGCATTGTCACACACAAGACCGCACGGATATGAAAAAGGTCGCTTTGACTGTTTTCCGGTAATTTGATGTTTATCGTATTCTGTAGTTTCTACGTATTGATTATTAACAGCTACTGTACAAGTTGGTGTCCCAATAAAAGTTTTATTAAGACATTGTTCCAGAGGAGCTGTGACATTTTTGTTTTTATTTTCTACGTTAACATTTGTAGGAAATTCTAATTCTACATGCGAATCACTACTAGAAGACAGAAGATCCGGCGGAGCCGGCTCCGATACTCGAGGTGGGCTAGACATTATTTATATGTAACGCCGTCAAGCAATCGGGGGGTTCGAAATGTACATCACCGTCCCCAAAAGCTCGCGATGAACTGCGGCCCGGTAGCTAAACCTAAGCTTGCGACGGCGCGACCTCAGCGTCGTCACGATAGGGTTACACTGGTAAGCGATCGATGACAAATTAAATTACAACTCTTTCTAAACAACGCAAACAAAGAATTTCTTTCTATCAAAAACTATAAAGTATAATAAAACTATAGTATCAAAATAAACGGAGTCAAAGTTCGTTATCGCTTTGATTGTAACTTTGCACGAGTTGTCACTGATTCTAACAGTACTTTACCGGTTAATCGGTAAATGACATAATGTTACATATTTTTTACTAAATTAAAAAGTATAAATCAAATTAAAGTATACAGCAATAAAACAAATAAGCCAATAATTATAGAGAGCATAAGTAAACACAAAAAAATAAGAAACACTTTCTAAAAATTGTTATTCTTTAGTTTTCTCACAAAATAACTATAAAACAGAAAATAAATGTCTAAAAAGCTACTAATCATAAACGAATACTGCACGTGATTATTATAATATCAAATTTATAAAACTGTACTTAACCGTACTAGTAAAAGAATCGTTACTTCAATTCATTTGAAAATACATTGTTACAATTACTGTTGAATAAAATTTAATTTATTTATATTTTTAAATATAAAATTCGTCTTTAATTTTAAGTTTATTTATATTGTTTAAAACGCACTGTTAGTTTTTAAATTTTAAAAACTAAAATTAGTGTAGAAACAGTACAATAAGGTTACGGAGTTCTTAGCTAAGGTTTTTTCTATATAAATATTTTTTTTATTACCAAAAAAATATCTTGTTTATGATCATTAAGAAACTATCTAAAATAGTAGTAGTTTGCTTCTATATTAGAGTCATTACAGATTACATTACTAAAAACAGCAACAAATTATTAACGTGCTGTAACATAACAGTACAATTTTCTTTTCTAAAGTTGGTAACAAGTCAAAATTAAATTCATTCTAAGCGTTCTAAACTACAAATTAAAAATAACCTACATGAGATAACCTATATGCTCTATTAAAGGTAATCATTTTGGTTATTACTAAGTGTGACAATATGTTGTAACAATGAATCTAATTTATTTATAATTTTGAGTTGATATTATATTATATTATATATTGATAATTACATTAAGTGTATATTGTGCATTCATTATTACTCCAGGTAAGTTCTTAGTTAAGGCATTATTACAAAAAGCACTTATATTTCTAAGTGTAGTAATAATTCTCGTGCTTTGCAATCGTATTCGAGATTTTTTTTCTTTTAAAGAAGTGTCTACATAACCCTCAGCGACAGCTGAAGACTTATGCACCATAGCATCTTATTCATAATAAGTCATCGCCATAGTTTGCTAAATGTGGTGTCAAAACTAATGTCTAGTGAAAAGTTATGAGTATTGTATATTAGAAATGTTGCATGTTTTTTGACAGTTTCTTTTGAGGGGTGAACACCTTTACTAAAAAGTGTACACCTACATCTTTTTTTTTTAAGTACATCATGTAATTTAGCCTCCAATAGTAAGAATCCTTGTAAATCTTACTACATTCTAATAAATCCTGGTACATTCTAATCAATTTCGATATAGTAAATACTACTACTTTTCTGTAATTTCTCGTAAATCCTTGTACATACAACATCTCTTATACATTTTTATTGTGTACTTACTTATATTTTCTAATGTTTACATTTTAAATAAACTTGTAACTACTTAAAAAAGCAGTATTTATTTTTTTACAAAAAAAAATAAGAATACAAAACATATGTTAGCCAATAAAATGTTAAAGCAAAATAAAAATGTAAACATTTTTTTTGTGTATCGTGATAATATGAATTGAGAAGTTTAAATGTGTCGATTTTTCATTTGACTCTAATGGATTTAGAAAATGCTTATAATAAAACGTCGCAGACGGTCTGTACTAACTATATTTTTGCATCTTCTAATAACCAACATAAAGATGATTTTTTATAACACTTAGGGAATGTTTCAATATCCAATTTGCTTTTAATAAACTTTCACAAAGAATTTGGAATTATTCAAATAGTGACCTCCGATTTTCTTATTTTACAATTTTACAGGCAAACACAAAATGCTTTCAACATGTATCCTTATGAATTAAGTCGTTTTTTCTTTCGTCTTCTATGTGGTCATCGCTTACTTTTTTGTTTACATTTTCTATTAAAGGTATTGAAATATAATTATAAATTTTCGGGTTTTGTTACATCATCTATCAAAGCATTTGGCACCCCTTTTTGAGAAACTGTTTATCAAAAGATAACAATGTGTCATTTTCTTAGGTTTCTGCAACGTTTTTCTTCGTCCTTGGAAAAATTATAACTGCTTTGAGATTGTTAATAATTTGTTTACTGCTTTAAATTTGTTCACTTGGTGTAAATGATGTAATTAACCACTGTTGGAAAAGTCGAAGTAATTGAGCTTAGGGTTCAAAAAATCTGTTCTCAGGTTTGACTAGCAATTAACGACAGAATAAGGATGTCGTGCGTTAAATTATTTTTATAAAAATTAAAAATTATGTTGACTAATGCAAACATAACAAGTAATTGGTATAAAGTTTTTCCCAACTTTATAACTTTGATGATTCTGAAGCCGCTTCTGACAATACACAAAAAGGTCTTGTCCATATTTATCTGCTGCTAAAAAGTTTATTTTGTTTTCGGCTTTTAAATCTAACATTATTAATAAGTGTTTGTGTTTTTAAAAACCTTTAAATAAACGTTTTTAGTGAGAATAATAATAGTAGATAATAAAATGCCATGGTTCAATATTCTTGTTCGTAACTTCGTTGTTATGCAATTTACTAGCCTTGCAACAAGCACGAAAGGCAAAACACGAAACGTCGGATAAAAAACATAATGCGCATGCGTTCTTTCAACAACATTTTTAGTTTTTTGTCGGTAAATTATAAATTCGGGCACATCCTTATGAGTTATAAATTTCCAGGAAATCCAAATAAATTTTTGTAAGTGTACACCATGAATCTCCATGCCTAGTTTCGTTACGTTGAGATTACGGACAATTGTGGAGTAGTAGTTCCTGCTTCAATTTACATTATATTGGTGTTATCCAAAGCTTGCACTTTCTTTATAACGTCAATAAACTCATAAGTTTATTAAAATTATTTGTTCTACTGTAGCTTCTATAGTCCTGATATACATATTCCAAATGTACGCATCTTTAAAGTAATAGAGAACGAGTAGTGCTTTCTGAGAAAAATCATCATGCTTCACTAATTCATTAAAAGCGTTCGGAACGTCACCAGTGAGAAAAAACGGTATAACTCCGATTATTCGGACTCGTTAAGCAAAAACCGGATTTTTTTCGTAAATTATCTGAAATTAATTAATCTAATTTGGTATAAAAAAAAATTAAGAATGTCTTCCGGGTTTGGAAAACATTCTTATCTTAGTATAGATTCCGGCCGTGGAAGCTTTCGCTATTACATGAAAAAAATTACTTGAGGACTTTTCTGTTGCATTCTTCTCCATATGCTCTGAGTGAGGAGAAAAAAGCATTCAACTTATCCACTTTGCTAAAATTCTTCTTGAAAGGCAAATAGAGATTATTGTTCAAAGTTAGTAGTAACAGTGTTCGGTTTAACTGTTTGATGACTTGAATCAATTTGCAGTAGGTGTTTTTTTTATCTTATTCGGTAATAACGCGTACACTACAGGAAAAACAATACCATGCATTTTGACATAAATGGTATATAATTGAACAGATACATTGCTGAAAATACAATGCCATCAACGTACCATTTACTACCAGATAATATAAAATTTAAATTTTTCTAAGTAGAAAATAAAAATTTTTCTGGTTCGTACTCATCTACAGAATCATAAACTAAAAAATCTTCATTTACACCATTGATCAATATCCGACGATACTCTTCAAAATAAAATAATATTAAATAAGATATATACATAGTTACAGTAACATTTACTTAAGGTACATGAAGTTCATGAACACTTCTTGGAAGTGAAGGAATCCCATTCTGAATTTGTATCCACGAACATTCTTTTTATAGAATCCTTCTTTGCGAAAACACTATCTGCAACACCAAATAATTTTTCTGTGAAAACTTGTTGATCCCAATTATTAGATAACAAAGATTTAGCTTTCATACATTGCACTGTTTGTAAAATATCATGTTTGATCGTGATTGTTGAATGACCGTGTTTTGTAACTTCCTTGATTACTTAAAGTAGTAGTAGTAGTAGTTTATTACATGACCAGTGGTATTGAAAATACATATAAACACAATTGAAATACATGTAAACACAAATAATATAAATAATACAATAAGTAACACAATTGTTATAATGTAAAAAATACAATCATATTTACAGAAACAATAGGACTGTCTTTTCTAGAATGTAAAATAAAAAATGTAAGACTGCAAATATTATCATATCATTGTTCAAGGAACTCATTAATAGAATAAAAACAAGATTTTATTAAGTATCCTTTCAGTACTTTTTTAAATACGTTTTTTAACTCTATATCACGTATTGAGGTCGGCAGCTTATTAAAAAGTTTAACAGAACTAAAAATGTAAGATCTATAATATATACAACTTTTACTTAAATTACTTCTATATAAATTGTTTCTAGTGTTATACGAGTGAAAATCAGAATTTTTAAGGTAATTTATTTTATTATTAAACATAAATAGGCAGCATTCATAGATAAGTAGGTTGTAAACTGTCATAATATTATGTTTAAGAAAAAATGGTCTACAATTATCCTACTTAGTTAACCCAAACATAATCCTAATAGCTCTTTTTTGAATTTTTAATATGTTCAGTAAAGTATGAGTATGTCCTCAAAAGATTAAACAATATCGCATTATGGATTCAAAGTAAGCATAATAAACGTTGAATAAAGTTTTAAGGTTACAGATTGACTTTAATCTACGTAAACAAAAAAGTGCTTTATTTAATTTATTTGCTCTTATTTCAATCTGATCCCTCCATTTAAACTGATTGTCAATAGTAACTTTTAAAAGCCTTGTGGTCGTGACATGATTTATTTTGATACCAGTTGTAAAATTACTCACAAATTTTGCATGTTGTGTATTATTTAAAAATAAAATAAGATTCGATTTATTGAGATTTAGAACTAAACCGTTTGCGGAATACCACTTTTGTAGTTTATGTAATGTTTGTTCAGTGTTTGCTACTAATTCAAAAACAGATTGAGCAATTACATTTATGCTAATGTCATCGGCATACATTGTAATAGAATAAGATATACTGCTAGGAAGATCATTCATAAAAATTACAAAAAGTAGTGGCCCTAGTATAGAACCCTGCGGTACTCCATGACTGACTGTAATTTCTTCCAAGTGTGTCACCTTGGGTTCACACCCGATCATTACATGTTTGACGTTGTTCACATACCCAAATGCTACATTCTCCAGATTAATTTTTCTTTAAAAACGTATACAGATGCTTTCCATACACCAATTTGTTTTGCTCATACTCTGATTGTAAAAAGCTCATTACAAAAACACTGATTAATTAAATACTTCAATCCATGTTTGAAATCAACAATGAATTGAAATACTTGGCAAGTTATATATGGAAAGGAAAGGAGATAATTAAAAGTAGTAATTAAAAAAACGCCCTGTCATTAAGTATGAATCATTAATGTTAGTTTACCACAAAGTTTACGTTACGTTACGTTGTTGCAATGTACGGATTTACGTTGGTCTTTGATTAGGACTTCTTTCATCACATGATTTTTTGCTTTAAGTAAGTGTTGCCTGGTTTCTTCGAGATTATCTTAGTATTCGGCTGTGAAAATTTTCCAAGATTGCGTTTTTTAGTGCTTATTTTATGATAGCCCTGTAACGAATAGGCGCCATGACAATTCTAATTCTCAGTAATATTTCGAAAGTCAGCTTTCTTACCACTTGACTGCTTTGATTTGATTTCAATAAAAGTCGCTCGTGTGTGCCCGTGCATTGTAATTTAATATTAAGGCAGAGCTTTAATTTTTTTTTGTATTTTTGATTTTTTTTTGTAAGATTTGTTTGTGTTGTATTTAGAAATAATACATCCATTTTATCGTGTTACCTTAAAACATCTACTTACTTTTCATTAAATATAATTCTTCTTTATGTTTCAATTTTTTAGTTGCTACGTTTTTGGGAGTATTATTACTGTTACCTCGTAGCGTATCTACTAAATGTGTTTATGCCGTAGCAGTTCATTAGCTAAAACCATACTTGTGCAATAATTACCCGTATATAAAATTCTTCTATGATCTAGAAGAAGATTCTTACGTGAAAGCACAGTAGAAACAGTTGCCGGTTTATCAAATTTTTATCTTTGCCACAATATATTTTTAAGTCGTAAGTTAATCCTTTCTTGCAACTTATTGCATAAATCAGTCTCTTCTGAATGGCACTAAGGTTTAATCAATACATACAGACTTCTTCGGAACATACATCTCATGGTAATTCTTAGTCAATCTATTCAGTAAATATATTTTCCTAAGTGATCAAATTGATTAACATTCTCATCATCATTAAAATAAATCATTCGAAGAAGCATCTCAAAACTGTTTTGGGATAAGTGGAAATGCAGTTTGTTTGCTTAATAGGGGCTATAAAAGACCAGTAATCAAACTTTCAAATCCCATCCATAAGACAATCCATAGGAATTTAAGTTTTCTTTTAGTCACGTTTTTTTTTCTTTCATATGCATCCAAAAATTCTGTGACAAGGGTGTATTCAAAGTCTGGTTAGCGTATCTATTTGTTTTTTCTACAATTATTTCGAGTAAATTATCATTAACAAATTCTCACAATATTTCAAGTGATGTCATTGTATACTTATCATATAAACTTATAAATAATTCCTACGTTATGCACGTGAAAATCAAATTGTTTCAAACTGGAACTATTTTTTTAGCGCCACACCAAACTTTCGATTGTAATATCTTCTTCCTAGGTATTTTTATTTGAAAGTTCACTGCATACTGCAATAGCATCAGTGATGTTAGGAAAGGTTCACAACGGTTCTCTTTTTCAGCAGTCTAATGTATCATTAATCTTAAATAACAAAAATTAATTTAGTCAAAACGAAATACTTATTTACTGTACGATTTCGGTTATAATAACAGCAAAAAAACACAACAAATAATAAAATTAGTACAGGTCAGTAAAATATTCTTGCAGTTTTTGTAGTCAATTTATTGAAAAAAATGAATCAAGATAAAAAACTATTACGTACTAAATCAAAAATGCAAAAAAAACAGCAAACTTTTTTTGTGAAACCTGAAAATGATTGAAAACGAGTGTGCAATTGTCTATTATTTATCAAATAGTTTCTAATAAAACTTGAAAAGTATGCTTAAATTATTTTTAACGTTTGGTATTCAAAATCGTCGTCTCTGCTTGCAGTATCACTCGCACTACCATTATATTCATCCGAAGGGTGATTATTTTGAAACTCCAAAGGTTCATCTTCATTCGAAGGCAGTATCGGCCTCAGTGACTAATAATTCGAATGTACGCTGGGCAGTTAACGTGTTAATATGCTAAACCATTTAAGTTGATGATTATACAGAAAGGTAGAAAAATAATAATAGATTGCCAATCCACGTTATTTGTTCATTATATTAAACGGTTAGAAATTATTATTACATTATAATAATTACTAAAAATCAACAAAACTCAATTTACACATTGTTGTTGAGTTAAACCTCATTTAGACTTAAAAACAACTTAATGCGAATAAATCACACAATGTTCTGTTGCAATATCTACTTTATGTACATCAAAGATGCAAAATTTTGCTTTACAAATTCCAAATTTGTTCTTGTTATCTAAGTAACAAAACAATTCACATTCTAAAATGTTTAAGTTTTATTCTTTTGAATAAATTCTGTGTTACTATCAAGATTCGGTGTACAAAGTTTGTCAAATACATAAAAATCTGATAGTCAGAAACTAAATATAAATAATTAATATTTTGCAATGTGTTCAAATGTAACACACAGGAGAAGTTTTATTTATTAAAATTTATTTGTAATTTATTCAGTTAATAAAATTTCTACCTATAAAAACAACTTTTAAACGTCGCGTCGTTACATAAGTGAGATCGATTAGCGGTGTTATTTGATCTGTTTTGTTGCTATTGTATTTTACCACCGTGCGGAAAATGACGGTAGTAACCTTAATTATGTTACGTTTGTTTAGCAATATTGGTTCATTTTGCGTTGGGAATATAATACAGTGAAAAGGTAAATTAATTTTGGCTTTGTTGTGTGAAAAAAACTTATAATATTAATAATCAAAGCATTTTTCTAAATAGAAAAATAAAATATCTTTGTATTGAATTGTATAATTCAGTATTTTTAAATTATTAATAACAATTTCTGGTGCTCTAACATAATAAACGTTGTAACAATTTTTCGAAATATATTTGTATTATAGTGGTAAGATTTTAAAAACGACATTACGTATATGAAAATATTATCAAACATTAACAACTGGTTCTTTGTCTTATATGAGAAATGTGAATAAACACTATTTAAGCGGTAATGAGTTTTAATTGTTTTTTTTTTAGTTTTTTATTATATTGTTCATATTTACAGAAATATAAACAAACGCAAATTAGTGCCTGTTTCAGTAGTAAATGTTTGATGATAAAGATTGCAAAGACCAGTAGACACGTGAGATGCTCTAAATAAATACCCAAGCTATCCCAAAGGATGACGGGAAAATTTAGTCTTTTAGCTTATAAAATATTCATGAGAAAGTTTTCGGCAGCTTTTAACAAAAAATAAAACCTTAATTCTAAAATGGTTTCTACATTTGAAAGTAAAAATTAACAAAACACAAACAATTTTGATAGTATTAGCTTTTAAATAAAAGTGTCGTAATAACAAGTAGCTTCATAAGGAATAGATTAAAACATTAATCGATGGATTTAACTATTGATACAAAATTTTAAATGAAAACAATATCAAACCATTTATTGAAGTCGTTTAAGATATTTATTTGTTTACTCTACAAATATAAATGCATAAATTAATCTCTACTGTTTTTCTCAATAAGTTTATAATAATTGCATTCGTGTCACGTTGTCTCAATTTTTTTTCTAAATACTGTGTTTGATTTTAAATTGTGTAATTTAATCAATCTATTCATAACGAAAATACTCTATTATTTGTCTTTGTGTTACACTTGCAGATGTTGTTTATTTTAAGATAGCGTAATTCGAATACCATTTGCTGAATTTGCATATTCTATGAGAAACCTAACCTTATGATTTTTTCGTTCAAGGATGTCTTTAACTGCTGAACAGAAACGCACGAGTTAACAATTTTATTTCAGTTGTTGATTTTACCATTGGAATTGCGATGTGTTATTGAAGTCGTCAATTCGACTCTTAAATTCAGTACTTATAACTTTATATTCTTTAAAGTTTAGTTGAGTCGTGTTTAACCTGCTTGTTGGTGTACGTAAGTAGTGTACTAACTAAAGTATGGGTTTAGTTCAGTGCGAGTGTAGACTGATATAAGTAATAACACTAAAAACGTTTTCCAATTAATCAAGATTTCAACTTAAAGTTGGTCAATTCTATTGAATTTTGTTGTTGTCGAGTTGAGTTATACGCTAATCGAGCTGTAAGTAGTTACATTTTAGGTAAATTTATGATTTTTAATAGTTAAGCAAAAATATTTAGTTATTGTTTTTTTCTTTAACATAGATTGGTTTTGTTATATTATATTACTAATTACTACCTATATACTAAAGCTACGATATTGAATACAAAAAATTGAAACGAACTGTAAATGTAATTATTTCGCTTATAATTTATAGTTGTAGATCACCCATTCTACATATATTTTTTACAAGGCGTTAGCCAGTCGACACTGATTCTAGAAACTTCGTTTTCGGTCAGCTATGACACTGGGATTGTTTTACTTTATTCTTCTTACAGGATTTATACGTAATTGAAAGTCAATTCATGTCCGTAATTAAGTGCAATTTATAAAATTTGCAAAAACATTGTGGTGTGGCCACATATAGGAAATAGGTTGTAAGTCATTTTGGTTGAACTTACAGCAGGGTTTTCTACTTACCATAGACTTACTAGAATTATGTTGACGTGCTTTATAATTTTTTTTTAAACCTTGAACATTATAAGTAATTCTGTATCGATAAGTTTAATAAAATTTTATTACACAATCTTTTACATTTAAATTCATAGTAACGTTGTCTACTATCCTGTTTGCGATTGGAAATTAACTTTAAGCCATAAAAATTTGTTTTGTATTAATGCCAATAATAAGCATTAAAAAAAATTTCCAAATTAAAGTTACGCCACATACATGATTTCGAAGTGTCATCTACTAGTGGCATTTGGTGTACACTTTGCAAGCATTATTTACATCTTCTGCCATTACTGCACTGAGAAAAATTACATTTAACTGATACTAGAAAAATATTAATAAATACTACATGTAGTAGTAATATAGACGCCAGTAGCTGCACTTATTATAAATTGCAACTACAAAATAGTACTTACATAGCGTGTAGCATATTAGCGAGATATCTTTTAGATACAACTTCTTGTAGTTCTTTACGCGTACTACTACGTCGTTGTTATTAATACAACTGCAAGATTTGTGTTATATTCAGACTATGCCACTTTTATTGGTACTATCGCTTGGTTGTTACCATATAAAACCATGTGGTAATAATTGGTATATCATACATGGATATTGAATGAGAATTGTAGCGGTAATACATAATACTTACTGTACGTCCAAATTAATTTTTCACTAGAAATAATAATAACTTTACTTTTAAATTACATTTAAAATATACATATAATTTAAATGTTAAAAAAAATTAAAAAATAACTTCTTACATTATAAATTGTTTTCATATTTTGATATCTACAAATGTAACATTATAAGTATCTAGTTCCGTAACTAAAGACGAAAGTCTCCATTATAAACTCTAAAAAAAAAACGGATTATTGTATAAATTCTATACTACACAAATATTTTATATCTACTTAAATAATAATGCGATAACACGTTTATTACTAATTCTTTTTAGTTTTCTTCGTATTCCTAATTTTGGAAGAAATTGATTAAAATCCTTTTCTTGGCAAATTTTAAAAGCTTCAATGTGTGTAATTTTCTATAAAAAAGAAACACAGTGAATGTTCATTGTTGAAAAATACAAAACTTATAGTGTTTTCTTAATAATGTGTAAGACGAAACAGGGTATCCGATCTCTCTCATCCGAAGGCCAGGGGTAGGGTAGTATCATGTCAGTAATCAGGAGAATGGGAATGATACCTTGCATTCTTGTTAAGATTTTATAGATAAAATAAAATATAATCCAACCAATATACATTTTCTTACAAATCAGACGTGGAAACGTGCAAAAAAACTGTTAAATTAATTTTTCTTAGTTTTATAAAAATCTTTTAGATTTCTGCAGAATCACCTAATGTATATTGTCAACATTATAAATAAAGCATTATGAATTTTTTGATCAGGTGACTGAACCTTTTCATAAATCACAAATCTATTTGTAAAAACTAAGAAGTCAATTGTACGATGCTACTTTAAATTGTTTTACTTTGTTCACAATTTCAATTTTTAAACAAATTTAAAAACTTATTTAAAAAAGAACTACCCCTGTAGACGCGAATTTAGCATTTCTCAATGTTGTTTAATTTAAAAGTAAATAAAAAATTTGTTTTTACTGTTTTACTTAAAAAACACGTAGAGTTTAATTTTTAATTTAAATTCATTTTAAAGTTAACTGTAGTAAGCTTCATATATGTAAGAATCGATGCTTTTAATATACTATGTATTATGTAATTTTTATGGATTTAATTTTAATTAAACACACAAATTTTATAGCAATTTAAGATTTAATTGTGTTAAAAAACTATAGTAATATTTCAAAACGTTTTCAACAAAAAAAGTGCATTTTTCATTAAAGCTAAAAATTCTTTGTAGTATAAGATGAGCCGGAATGTAGAAAACGGCGTCAATTAGCCTCGTTCTTCTTTGTTTAAAGATAACTTGACAAAATTTTTATTTCAGTACTAGATTTTCTGGTCTTAAAGTAATGTTTTTGTTCTTATTGATACACATTGTTATATCGTAATTACCCAAGGCACAATCTTGTACTTGGTAAATTTTTCAGTATATTATTGATGTTGATTTAAAATTTAACAGTTTCTGTTTTATTATTTATGTGTTACACAGAATCAGTTCCAGCTTATACTGTAACTTAGTTTTATAATTATTTAAATTAAACTAATTTTGAATGTATTAACTACGAGAATATTTATATAAATATATCATCATTAACATCATGTTTTAGATGAAAGCAACGTAGTGTATAAATGAAAAATGTATTTTCCTTGATATTCTCTTCTATTCTTTTGTAAGCCGATTTTAGAGAGACTATTAATATTAAATGCAACACTCGACTATACGAACTTTTGTGGTTATGGGGGGTGCGTGACACAACGTGTGCCTGCAATACTGGCAACAACTATAGTGACGTTCCATGACGCAACAAGCGCCGCAGACACCGCACAGGATCGATACTACCCCCCTTTGCCGACTTAATACACCTGTGTATACCTGCGCAATTTCTGCAAGAACACAAATAATTAAAGGAATGCAATCACATTCTTACGTCACTCGCTTTTACTGCGACATTCTTTGCAGTTTCTTGCGATACATTTTTACTTTTCTACAATGCTTGAATAAACATTTATTTTGTTGTCTTAGTTTATACTTTTATATTTTTTTTGTATAATTACTGAACTATAGAAACGTTGCAGTATAAATCGTTAAAGTTAAATTAGTTTGTAACTTGATGACACAAAAATTATACAAGAAGAGCAATAATTTTCATAACAATCGTATTTCAAAATGTGAGAATTAAATAACTTTAACACTACTAGATAAACTGCTTACAGTAGTCAAAGCTAGCTAATTGCCAACAACATACAAATATTGTCTTTAAAACTTTTTTGATACATATAAGGATGTTTATCTGTTAATCTAACTTAATATAAACTATGCAATAGAATTAAGATTATGTAAATCAGACTTGTGAACACAATAAATTGTACATTAATTTTGAAATTTTTTCAAAACAATTTTCTTATTATGTTATTAATTTTAATTAATTTTTAGAAAGTGTCAAACATATTTTTGGTTTTTCGGTTTATGTAAATTATAAGGAAAACTTGAAAAATACTAGACTTAATTAAGGGTTGTGTTTTCTGATTTTTATGTGTTTTCTGTATAATTTTTTTTTAAAATGGTCAAATTTTTTGAGCAATTACTAAAACCAAAAATAAACGTCACATACCAACACTTGTTACTTAAAAAATATTTGTTTTTAGAAACCTGCTATTAGCATTGGTCTAGTAGGTACTAGAATTGAATTATCCGGATAAAATTGTTATGTTTATGAGCTTAAACAGTAATTTGTTCTTGCGGGTTACCCCCAGCAGTAGGTTGACTCTGTGTTGCTCTAATGTATCATAAGAAGTATAAAAACTGACAATTAATAACCACATTAGAAGGAATCCAATGTTGACAAATACGTATGTAGTAATTATTATAGAGTATTTTTAATTATATAATTTTTTTTAATGCTTTTATTTTAACATTTTTTGTTACAAGTATTGACACCTGCTGTGTTAGGTAGTACACCCTACAAGGAACTAGGCGGTTCCTACGGTCTAACCACGTTTACACTATTCAAATTCTGTTACTCACAAATAGTTTGTCTTGATTTGAGAGTGCTTGACGATCTTGTATTATTTTGAATAATTGTTTAGCGGTACTAATGCCGGTTAAATTTTTAAAATGAATAGTACTGAAAGATTCGCGAAGTTTTCGTAAATTTCGAGAACGTTCCTGTACTTTTTATCCACGTCTAGAACGTTCACAAAAAAATGTAAAGGCTTCTCAAATGTTTGCAGAAACGTATAAATACGGTACAAACAAATCGTAGGTCAGTTATTTCCGCAGTTTGAAGACGGCAGTGTTAAGAAGATTATTCAAATTTAAATAAATAAGTGATTAACGCTTGTTAGATAAATATACAGAGTATAACCTTGTACGTGACTTTAGTGTAAACAAACGTTCCGAGGGCTTATCTTCATGTAAGTGATACAAATTAGTGTAAGTGTTTTTATTAAATATCTTTAGATTTAATTAGTTCGGTTAGTTTAAACGTGTAAATATTTGTAGTCTAAATATATTAATTAGTTTTAATAAAATTCGTTACAGTACTGTTCTCTTAGTACATGTTCTAAGCTGAAATTTTTTTTAGATTGTCACTTTATCAAAAGTAAATTTAAAACAACCGCAATGACAGAGGGCCAAACAACAGAAAACGATTTGATCATTATGTTTTTCAATTGTAAAAACGTATAAAAATAATGTCGTAAACGTTCTAAACTATGTGCATAATACCACTATTCTTTGTTGGTAGTATAAAAACTATTTGCATAATTTTTTTAAGCTAAACTAGAATTAGAACTGATTGAGTACGTTTTTCCATTAAACTAATTAATTAAACTAGAATGAGCCAAGAATATGCAATATAGGTAGATGTAGTATAATTACCATTTACTTCAAGTCTAGAGTACTTATAGTAAAAACTATTCTACTATTTATAACAACCCAATAATTTTTAAGTCTCCTTAAGGTGTGTTTTTAGAAAACCGTTTTATTTTTATATAATTATTTAGACAAAAAAGAATTAATATTTTATATACTTGTCATAAAGTCAAATTATATATAACACAATAATATTACAAAATGTTTTGTGCATTCTATATAATGTCATTTTTTGTTGTTATATAATGTGAAATAAAAATTCATTGCGCTTTAAGGTGTACGGTATCTGTATATTAGCTGTTAACAAAAAAAAGCGTCGGCTGTATTTAAATGAAAAATAATGGCGACTTTACTAAAATTATATTGAGGTAACCGGAAGAGAAGAATTGTACATTACACTGCAAGTAAAATAAGGAAAGTTCTGTAAATTTGTCATTAAGCAATCAAAAACATAAGTCAGTTGTAAGATTTATATGTATAATTTAAGTTTGTAATATACAAGGTGTTTCAAACAAAGTGGAAATATTGTAATTGTAATGTATTACTTATCGTGATCTTTCATTTTAAAATAATCGTTTTCGGTTATAACGGAAGTGGGCATCATTTTTATTTTAAATA
The DNA here is from genome assembly GCA_035610365.1 of Aquatica leii. Taxonomy (NCBI): domain Eukaryota; kingdom Metazoa; phylum Arthropoda; class Insecta; order Coleoptera; family Lampyridae; genus Aquatica; species Aquatica leii. The sequence goes on from CM069432.1 coordinate 65,968,374, forward strand.
ATATGCTATAATTTTTATAGCTATTTATGTATTGGTTTTTTATAAAATACATGCACAAAAATTAATTTTGAGGATAATATTGAAAATTTTGTTTTTTGCTGTTGATACTTCACTTGTATCTGTAAAGTGAAGTATCAACAGCAAAAAACAAAATTTGATTTTTTTAAAAATATTTTTCTAATGCTGTAATGAAGTAGTAGTGTAACATTATTTACATTTAGTTTCAAAATTGATAAATATAAAAAAGTAGTTAATTGATTTTGTTTTTCTACTTTTGATTGTTTTGGAAATCTTGTTCGTTTTTTTAAATGAATGTATTCCTTGTAATTTAATTAATTCTACACAATGTATAGAGAATTATTTATAAGCGTTGTATACGTCTAACTGCACTATTCTTGAATTAGGTCATATATATTAAAAATTGAATAATTTATTCTTCACTTTGTTATAATTTACTCATAATTCCTAGGATACAAGATACGTAAACAGATACATAACAACTGGGGCGTTATAAGTCGTAATGGATTTATAACGTCCTCTCTTTACGCCTTTTTATACGCACTCAAAAATGATATTTCTTTCTTTCTTATTATATTTTTGTTTAGATTTAGATGATAAAAAGTTTTCTATTTACTTTTTTCTGCATTTTTTTTCAACATATTTGAGCACTTTTTGTACATTTATTGTGATTTTAAAATTAATTTCACAATCAAATAATTAAATGTCAAACTTTTTATTGTTTCAAACTACTGGCTATACCTGTACTAGTAACTAAACTAATTGTTCATTTTTAGTTTTTATTCTATATAAAGTGAAAAATAAAATTTTGTCTCAGACTAGAGGCCTTCGGGCTGCATTACGTTGCTCTGTGGGCGTAAACATCGTAACGTCTTTGGTGTATAAATACCTTCCACGGTTGAAATTTTACGCTGCAGTTGAATTCGACCTTGTACAACGAGATGGAAAACGACACTAGTTGCTCGTATTCAATCATCTAACAGAAATTTCAAATTGGAAACCAGACAGCGACAGTGAAAATTTGATGGGCATTATATATTTGTGGTGTTATTTTTGTAAAGCTGAAATATTTTGGTTAATAATAGTGTAGCACTTCTTAAATAAGCAGCAGTTTGACCGTTTTACAAATTATAAATGATAAAAATTTAAACTTGAAATAGAAATAATTAAAATGCAAACGAAATGTAATAAAACTTGAATCTACATGTCTTAAATATAAACAGTATTATCAATTAATGTAAAATAATATTACTATACGTGGTAATAGAACCTATTTTTCTTTATTTTACAGTTTATTTTCTACTTTCTACTGTTTCATATAAGCACTTTCAACAACCACTTTGTTTTACTAGCTTGTACAGTCAGTCAACAAACACATTTTTTCTCTTAAATGTAATCAGTACCTTAATCAGGCAAAAATATTAATAATAAACCTTTAATTTATTATTAAAAATACTGATTCTGATAAACATTATGAAACTATATTTTTAACGTTTCTTCTGAAAACTTTAATTTTAAGATTCGATAAAAGTAGAAAACACATCTAAAAGAACTTTAATACAACTATTAATTGTAATTAAAATAACCTTTTTACCAAAAATTTTAAATCGTCATTATATGTCTTTATCATACAACATAAATAATTTATAGATGTCGCTAGTTATCGTAGTACAATGTGTACACATACGGACTTTACGTAAACTTGTAACATCCGTTATGACAATCGTAAAAGATCTCATTCTTGTAGAAACTGTAAACTGTAAAGTATGGAAACAAACAAATTTCCAACATAGCAAATATAAATTCCTTAGAATTCTGCATTACAAAAATGACAGTGAAGTATGGTGAATCGTTTTAAATGATGGTTTATATGTGGGAGCGCTCCTACTCGAACTTAAACCGTGTTACGGATAGTATTTTCACTGTATGTATTTCTTTCTGGAATTTAATTAGCGCTCTAATTAAATTGCGGAAGGTTTCATATTTAAATTTGTAGTTATTCGAAGAGCTGAAGGTTTTACAAAGAATTCACATGATAATACAAATACATTACTTTTTCTTTTAGTATAAGATGGATGTCAATTAGTTGGTGTCTAACGTTTAGGCATAGAATAACGATGGCTTTAAAATTTTAAGTTGTTAGACCTATGTACTTGAAATTAGAAAAATTACATGATTTTTAAGAAATTTTTGTAAGTTTTTGGAACACTTTCGTAATGCCATTGCCTTGACCATACAATGTGATTTTAAAATCTAGATCTCTCGTATCGGAAAGCAGAAAATATTTGAATAAGATTTAAATTTTGATCAAATAATTGAGCAGCTATCTAATCGCGAAGTCTTATTTTTTTTCGAGGTGCACTGAAACTATTTTTGTTGGTCTCTGCAGTTTTTCGATTAAAAGATTTTCTTCTTTTGTTTGGTCTTGATTTACATTATTTTGTAGATGCTATGTCTTTATGTATAACTTTGTGATGATTCCCAGTCATAATCAGAATAGAGAAAAAAAAATTGTAAATGTAGAGAAAGCGAAGTAAACTGATAGTAACAAAGAATTATGTTAAACGATTATTGAATCTCGAGCGACACAGAAACGTTATTTGGAGAGAGAACTACTTTACAAAATTGAATTTATTAAAGAAGCGTTTTTTTTTGTAGCATATTCGAACCTACATTTCAAAACTTAAATACAATCTTAATTCCTAAGCATTGATTCTCTATGCATTCACTTTATTACTAAATACTGATAAAAAATAGAATAGCTTTTTAACTAAGAAAAATACTCTCCCAGTAGAAGTTACTGTCCATATTCGCTTTATTAAACTTTGTAACGTGTTTTTTTTGGTGATCAATGATTCAAGTATATCTGTTACGTGTAGTCGCAGATTTGCAATAGTCTGTTTGTTTCTTTGTAACTTTGAAACTGTGAAATCGTAACCTAAACTTTACTTTGACTTAAAATCATTGCATAAATTACATGAACGTATAATAAATTTTAACTGATTTATCACTGACTAAAGCCTAATGTCTGGAGTACAATAAATGTAAAACTAACGCGCAGATGACGCCAATGTAAAAAATATATGCATGTGGAAAGAATTGCCTACAATACAATGCATTAAGTGAATGCATTTTATAACCATAATCTGTAAAGTACTGCATATCTTATAGTTTTCTTATGAGAAAAGTAACCGCTAAAAAAATTATTTTAGAAGCAATGCAACAATAAACAAATTAGTCCACATTTTTGGGATCAATAGAATAAGTTCAATAGATGGTAAATAAATTAACATTTATAGTCAATCACTGGCGGTTCGCCAGCGACTTACTGGCGACTTCACTGGAGCTTTCGATAGCAACCACCCAAAACATAATTTGTGTTACAATATGTGAAGTATTTGTGTAACTGATCATTTCAGTTATTTACATGTTACCAAAACGTACTTTACTAAGATAAGAACGTCTTCCGGGTTTGGACCGTGTCATTGTTGTAACCGAAGTTGCCAATGTTTCGCCCACTTACGTAAGGGGCTTTATCAGGGCGTGAGAGAAATCGAAGAATTCAAACAAGCAACCGAAATTGGAATCCAAAGATCGTAAAGTTTCATCCACTACTAACTCCTTAAAGACGGTTGTTAATTTATCTAGTTTGGTCCTCACTTCAGAACAGGAATCGGTGATATCTAAGAGTTTGAATTTTGCTGTTGCTCCCAAACGTATTCCCAAAGAAGATATTTTATGTGCTGTCGAGTCTTCTATAAGACATCTTTCTCGCCACATTTCAAATCCTATTCGTATTAACACTGGCAAAATTCCTAAATCATCTGAAATTCTTAAATCCAGCATTAATAAGTCGGAAGAGTTAGCCTTAAAAAGTCTATATAAGAACCCTGATATTATTGTTCTTCCAGCCGACAAAGGCGATGCTACTGTCGTTTTGAACCATATTGATTATGTTGCGAAAATCCATTCTATTGTGTCTGAGGAAACGTACACTCTTCTAACTCGTAATCCCACTTTGAGGATTGAACGTGATGTCAGTCAAATCATCAAATCTTCTAATCTACCTGCTGAAACTAAACATCAACTCACCCGTTTAGATTCTAAACCACCTCGTCTATACGGACTTCCCAAAATTTACAAACAAGGTATTCCCTTTCGACCTATCGTTAGTACTATCCAATCTCCCACCTACAAGCTAGCAGTTCTTGTCTAACATTCGTTGCGAGTTTACAGGTAAAACTTCTTCTCACATCCTCAACTCTCAGCATTTTATTCAACGTCTACAAACTATAAAACTTGAACCCCAAGATCTTCTTGTGAGTTTTGATGTCACTTTACTTTTTACTAAAGTTCCTATTAAAGATTCGCTTATTATCATCGACTCTCAACATGGAGTTGAGTTTGGTTTCTCTTATTGATAAGTGTCTATCCTTTACTTACTTCCAAGTTGATAACAAGTTTTACGAACAGGTTTCTGGTGCTGCTATGGGTTCTCCTCTATCACCTGCTAAAATTTTTATGGAATCATTTGAAACGGTTGCTTTGGAATCATCAATATTAAAACCTAAAATTTGGTTTAGGTATGTTGACGACACGTTTATTGTTTGACCTTATGGACATCTCGAATTGTTTAAGTTTCTTGATCATCTTAACAATCAACACTTGGATATCAAATTTACTATGGAAATCGAAAGTTCTCTCTCATTTCTTGACGTTCTTGTGACTCGTAAGCCCGTCGGACTTCTGGGCCATTCTGTTTATCGCAAATTCACCCATACTAATAGATATCTGTATGCTTCGTCTCATCATCATCCTGCACAAAAACTTTCTGTTATTAAATCTTTGGTACATCGTGCTTTCTTTATTTGCCAACCTGAGAATCTAGACTCGGAACGCTGTCATCTTACTAGAACTTTAGTAAACAATGGTTATATGAAGAGAGATATTCATAGAGTTATTAATCGTTGTCTACATCGACGTACTCAATTACTTAAAGACACTTCTACTCCCGAATCCAATCCGAAATTGGCTTTTTTACCCTCCATTCACAAGGTTACAGAACACATAGGGAAACTTCTTTGTAAGACTGGTATCAAACCCATTTTCAACTCGACAGGCAAAATCTCTCAGATTCTTCCTTCTCCCAAGGACAAATTTGACAATCACCAAATGACAATAATCAAAATCTATCTTGTGACCTGTAGTGAAATGATGTTCAGCAACCGCAGACTTAGAAATATGGCTTTTCGTTATACAACGATCATGTTCTGAAATGCGAGCAATGACGGAACGACTGGTCTTACCAATGTAGACTAAACCACATGAACAAGGAATTTGGTATGACACGGTCCAAACCCGGAATACGTTTTTATCTTAGTATAGACTCCGGCCGTGGAAGCCTTCGCTATTACAAAACGTATTTGTTTAATTTGAATAATCTCTGCAGTGATTAATGCGTTTTTCAGTATATACTTACAATACTAACATTAAAAATTAGATAATCGACTGCACATAATAAATCTTGCTTAAAATAGTGAAAATTCTTTTTTTGTTTATATGTTTATATTAACATTAGTCTAATAGTCTCTAATTCTACAACTAATTTTTAACACTAATACACAATGCAATTAACTGTACTTACAAATTATAAGTGTATTAGTAAAATTACCATCAAACATCTGTAGTGTTGTAGGTATCGTTCAAGCACAGCAACGCACGATAAATTAAAGCATGTGAATTAATAGTTATTTATGTATTCAGGGCATAAAGAGGTTTTTATACGTCGAAGGCCATAAAAGTAAGTTACGTCCGTTGTACATACACAACTTTATGCACACGGATGAACATTTTCTAATTCAAAAATATTTCTCAAATAAATTAAACTGTTGACACATATCTAGTATTGCATGTTGATTTGATTGCATTTAAGTTTTGTAACGCAATTATAATAGCAAGTAAACAGTGGTTAATATTATTTTGAGGTCTCTAAAAGGTGGAAAATAAACGATGTTGATGACGCTGCAGAAAAACCAAGAAACAGTAGCTGAGTTTCCGAAAAATCTATAGTAGTGTATAGAAAAACATATAATGAATATTTTAAATGGTGAGACATACAAAAAGATTGCATCGAAAAATATTCAATGGTTAAGGTTACTATCAAAGCCAATCACAACATAGATATAAGCAGCTGCTCAAGTATATTCGGGTTTTCAAAGAGAAAATCAAATGGATTTAGGCTCATAAAGTCAAAAGCTTTGACCATGGAAGATATAGAAGTCTTTATATACTAAGTTCCTGATGAAATATATTTAATAAACAAGGTAAATGAATGTACTTTAATTTAGAAATGTTAAAAGATTTTTAAAAACGGATAGCTTTAATATTTGGGATAGCTGGAGTATTCCGTAAACAAGAGCTTGTTCAGTTAGAAATTGATAATATTCAGAATCTGCAATTCTCATTACTAATCGCTATTTGAAATACTAAAACTAAATAAAATGTTTAGTATAGTTGACAACCTTAGATTACCAAGTTTTGTAGAAATTTTTACAAACTTGCCGGGAAAAATATTTTTGGTGGAATTCCAAAATAATAGATGTTTATCTGAAATTGCTGAATCTTAAATTTTACCAGTATATACTGGCACTTTTTCATTTTTTGCTAGTGTTCGGTTACAAAATTTATTAACAATTAATTATTTCTAGTCCAATAAAAGAATTCAATTACTTTTTGCAAAGTTGAATATTTTGAAATTGCGTTTTATACTCAAAATTGTCTTTCTTGGTATACAGAATAGTAATGCAAATTAAAAAAAACGAATAGTTTAAGAAAAGAATTCAATTACTTTTTGCAAAGTTGAATTTTTTGAAGTTGCGTTTTATACTCAAAGTTTTCTTTCTTGGTATACAGAATAGTAATGCAAATTAAAAAAAAAACAAATAGTTTAAGAAAACAGTATTTTTTTAGAAAAACCTTTTTTTTGGAAAATAACTGTTTTTTTTCAAATTATAGTTTTTTTGCTGCACACAAAAAAATTCTACAGGTATAATTAAAATAAATGTGACACTGTCTTATGTCAGTGATTTAACGTCATTTAGCTACTACATTCGTAAAACTTTTAAATCATTTTTTTTTTCATCCAGATTTATGGGATAATGAAACGACCAATCCTGATTTTTAGTAAATTTTAGTAGACATTTTAAAAATTAATAAAACCATGGTTGTAGGTATTTAAATGAGAATTTACTGCACAAAGCCCGAACTCAATCGTTTAAAAAATACTCTCAAAAAATGAAATAGAAGTTTTACATTCTACAAAATTCGGTTTGAAATTGTATTGCTCGAATGTAAAAAATAAATATGTGCATTTACAACGTCAAGTTATTTTATCTGTAAAAGCTATGATTGTGCACGTATTAATTGTTATCATTCGGAGAATAGTAGTGATAAATGCTGACCGATACAAACAAACGCGTAAATACTAGACGACTTTGAGCGTAATATTAAGTCGAATGTCGTTCATTTTTTACCGCTGCTATTAGAAGTGCCCAGTATAATAGTATATTGTACACCACTATAAGTACCGTTGCGACTTGTGTTGGTCTCTCGCCATTCATCGTTGTTAGACCCCAACTAGTGCGGTTACGAGTTAGTTAGTCAATGCTTATACTAATAAGACTAATTAATAAGTAATTAATTTGTTGTACCTTTTTGAAATTGAATTATTTTTTAATTTAGATCATGTTTTATTTCTAAACCATGTTTTTAAGTAAATAATATTTGTAATGCTCGTACAATACAATTCTTATCTTTTTTATTATCATAAGTGAGAGATAAAGGTAATCAAAAAAACATAAAAACGTGTTCGTTTCATATTAATCTGTTTATTTTATTATACAATTGTTGAAGTTAAGTTGCATTATTTGTAATATTTTGTTGCTTTAGTTAAATGAATATGTATTCAATTTTTAGTGACATTAAAAAATACTATTTTTAGTAAGACTTTATCAGACTTTTCTACTATCAAAGACACCAAATTGAACAACGTTTCCACAGCATAAAAAAATGTAATTTAAGTTTAATAACTTAAACATTACATACACAAACTAAGTAAAAAATTACAAAATATAGAATGACTGATCATTTATGAGAATATTGGATTTCAGTTTAACATGTTATGGTTATAGCATCTATATGGAAATACTGTAAGCATATGGTAGTTATCTGTAATACATCAATAACGCAGATTTCCTTGTCTAAAAAAACTTTTTTTTAATTAAATACACTAATTATTAACATTAAATGAAACATTATCATAATCGTTGTACATACTTAAACATATACCATTTTCTAATAAAACAACCTAAACAAAAGTTTAATCAGAACATTTACTTGTTTAAAGTAAAACCTTGTTTTGACAAAACATTTTCACTATTTTTGTCAACTAAGTTACACAATTAGGCCTTTATAGTATCACGTGTGTAATTTAATTGAATGATAGCTACCTACAAGAGTATCCAACATTCAGAAGACATACTTATCAATTTTTTTCTAACAACATCAATGGCAAAAATGTAATAAAAACCGATAAAAATAATTAACATTAATGTTATATAAAGACAATTACTTTGTATAAAACGTTTACCATTATGCATCCGTAAAAATGGCACATTCAACATATACGTACCTCTAACGCATCACAAAACTACTATAGTAATAATAATAATAATAGTAATAACAACAATTAGCAGTCTTATTTGCTCATAAAGCGGAACTTACATCTTCTTTTCGCTCTTCTTTTTCTTTTTCCTTTTCTTTCTTTTGGATCTTTTCTTCTTTGAATCCCTTGTTTTTGGCGATCTCTCGAGTAAGAAAAGCGCTTCATGAAAATCGTCTGAACTTAAATTCGATTCTTGAACATGCAAAACGGAGCTTAAGGCGCCATCGGTTGAAGATTTTGGAAATCTGAACACTTCTTTTCACGTTCTGGTTCACTAGCACTTTTAGATTTTGTACTTTCTACACCAAATGTACCAGACGGGCTATGTTTTGGACTAATGTTTAAGTTATCTCTAGAACTTGTTGTATTTGAACAAACTGATGATGTTGCGTATGGTTCAGGAGGTAAAGAGTTATTAAGACTATTACTAGAAGTATTTAACGAACACGAAGATAGAGGCACGGGAACACTTAAACTAGACGATCTAGATTGTCTACCATTTGATACAAGACTAAGACCGGGAGATTTTGGTTCTGGTGTCCGAGATATTGACACTCCTGAAATAAATAAAGTTGGCGATTTTGGAATTCCTGTTTCTGATTCATATTCATTTGAACTATCAGTTTCTATAGCAGGAGACTTATTACATTTTGGTATAGGATTTTTACAAATTCTTATGCGTAAATTAGATGAACAAGGTTTTGTGCTTGTATTAGGTACTTTACTGTAGCTTTCTAAAAGAAAACTTGTAGATTTAGAAATGTTAGCCTCCTGGTTAGATCTTAATTTTAAAATATTTGAAACTTCTTTGCTATCCCTATAACTTATATTACTTTTTTGGCAAGGTATTTTTTGGTTTAAAACTACATTATGGTCGGAAGATCTTTTTAATGTTTCTTGTGTTTCAGTCATCTCTTCTGTTTTCGATTGGTTTATAAGTTCTATACTTTTATTAACCGCTAATTTTGTTGAACAATTGTTTTTTGGCAAATGAGTTGAACATAACTTTGCTTTTAACGATAAGAATTTATTTTCAGTTTTAACATCATTCGTTTTTGATATGTCTTCATTTTTTTGCGTTGTTTTGCTGTTATCTTCATCTTTTTGAACACCACAACTTGAAGCACTAAATTTGTAGTCGTTTTCATTATATGACTTATTCGATAACTCTTCTTCTACAGCATAAGTATTACCTAAGCCACAAGATTCAACATCAACGTTTATTGAATCTGATGTAGTAGTATCTTCAGCTGAACTTTGACCTTCGTAATTTTTTTCTCTTGGATATGCGTGACGCTTTACATGAACTCCGGAAGATAGTGCCAATGTTTTTCGAGCTACATCTTCTGGTTTTTCATCATGCTGAATACTATGATCTGAGTCTAAATGATACCTAGGTTCGTCACCGCCCATTATTATTTGCGCTTCTCTGTTTATTCTCTTTACACACAAATCACCTGTGGAATGTGATCTTTTCAATCTTACGTTACCAATGTAATCCTCGTCATCAGCAAAAGCAAATCCGTTTTCGTGTATATCAGATATTTGAAACCTGCCATCTTCGTTTCCATTGCAATGTTTAAAAGTATTCTCCTTCGTTTGACCAATCTTTTGTTCTATCGCTATTTACCATATTAAAATTAACTTGTAAATGTTTAAAATCGATTTTTGATTAGCAAGCGTTTTCAAAAAATTATCAACGGTTATGTCAGCATTAGTTTTTTGATACGAAACAGTTGAACACGATTCTCCATCTTGTTGTAATTGATTTGAATTGATACCAGAAAAATCTTGTAAACTCAATTGAATAGCTAACTTTAGTTGATCATCGTTACTTTCAATGCTGTTGTTTGATATGCTTGAACTTGCGTCTGGAGTAATAGCAATAGCTTGCTTCATTCTATCTTCTATCATTTGCAAACGTGACATCTCTAGTGCTATAATTAATTCCATGTTGTAGTCGGAAGATAACCCAAAATCTATTATTAAAAAAGTGTAAATAAGTAAAACATCTTTGATTAGAACATACCTCCACAATTCTTTAAATTACAATGAAGGCCGCATTGGTGGTCTTTGCCATTAAGGGAATCCCTACTTTGAGAACGTGAAGCAAATTCTTGAGTATTTTCGTCGGAATCATTGTCTTCCCATTCCGTATCTTTTAACCAAGTGTTTGCTTCTGAATAAGAATAACCTAACTTTCTAGCAGCTTTTTCTGTTGTTTTCTTTGCATTGGAGGGGTTTCTGGTGGTATAAGTCCTTGAGCAACCGCTCTGACAAATTCGTGTCGTTTTCTTCTAGCTAAAGCAGAGGTTTGCATTATCACAGATTTTGGAGTTCGTAAATATGGTCGAGCTATCATTTCACTAAGTTTTTCGGTAACCTCTTCTAACTCGTTCTAAGAAATTATTTATTGTAATTGAAGAAATTCTGTATAGAAATCACATAAATACCTGCATAAACTCAAATATTGTTTTATTATACCCATCATCTTCTAAATAATACCCGTATACATACGACCCACATAACACTCGACGTGCTTTCAATAGTTCTCGAACGCCGTCTTCAACAAACTTAGTGCCTTTTTCACCAGATTCTGTATTAATATAAAAATTAATTCAAAAGAAAACATGAATGAATAAATACCTTCAGTACATTTTAAACCTAAACTACTAGCCAAAAGCTCCATTTTTTGTCTAGCTCCTATCAGCAAAGGTTCTTCTAATTTTTGACTATTTTCATGATTACGAAATCGCGTATAATAATGTAAAAACCTTGACATTTCTTGCATTTGATTGTTTCTATCAACTGCTTCAGAAATCAGACTACCTTGCTTTTCGTCAGCTTTATGCACTGCTTCAAATCGATTACAACGAAAGTAACCGCCTGTTGCAGAACTATGTTTTTTCCATGATTCTTGACATACCCAACAAAAATCAAACTTGCACTACATACAAAAAATATATATTACAGACGTATGTTAATAAATTAATTATATAAATTAGTAGATTCTGAATAAACATAGATAAGTTTCTATTACAGACTTGCCGTACAGTACAACAATCGTTTTTAAGATTGCTGCACTATTTTTCTGCAGCAAACCCATAATGAAAAGATTACTCAGTTTAATGTCATGTTAACGCTACCTTAGAACATTTCATGTGATTACAGCCTTCATTCTTCTGAATAGGACTTTTACAATTTGGACAGGGTTTTGAATTAGTTACTAACCAAAGACAATTAGCTGCATCTTCACTTTCAGTACATGACGCTTTTAATTCTTCTGGTTTAATTTCTGCTATTTTTAATTGCCATTCTTGCCACTGCTTACATCCACAAGGCGCATGAGCTTCACCTAAAAACAATTAGAAATTTTGATTTAATTGTAAAAAATTATAAAATACAATATTAAATTAAAATTTTTTTTTGTAAGACAATGTAGGTTATATTCTTTTAATATTTTTGTTATTGTGACACATTGTTGAAAATTAACGTTATTGTTTTGTCAATACGCTACACTATTCATTAAAAAAATTAAGATCAAAATAAAACACAAAAAAAACCAAGGATTTATTTGCTTAACCAATGTAGCGATGGGAGTGTAATTGTAAGTTCTTTATCAATTTGATAACGCGGCTGGTGTCCCATATTGTGATGCTACTACCAATTTTAACACTTTTTATTTAGCGAAAACTTTACGCTTTTACTGGTTTTTACGATGTTGCATCAAAAACTAAGAAGGCCGCATAGATAGTATCTCTTTAGATTTTATTTATTTTGATATTACGTAAGTTAGGAAGGGCAGTACCTTGTACGCCTCCCTGTTAAAATTGTCTATGCTAGAACATGTATTGCCAAAATACTTTAATACTCAAGTATTCAAGACTTAACATACTACTATCAAAGCAAAAAGGCCCGACTTCTAACTTTAGCATCTCATATGTCGTAAACTGAGGACAACTATTAATATTTGTTATATGTATATTGTTTTCAATTATTTTCGAGAAGCTAATGCAAAATAAAATACAACTTTCCATTCTAGATAATTCCCGTGTTGTCGTTCTTATACAAGCTAAGTTTTTCCTACACGTTACAATGATCGGTAAAACTGGTTTCTAAATCTCCGGTAAAGAAAAACTAGAATCTCGGTTAATATTAAAACGATTTTTAATTATTCTAATAGATTCCCTAATTTTTCGCAGATAATAATTTGAAACATTCTCCAAAATTTTAGTGTTTTCAAACATAATTTGATGACCCCTTTCTACCCAGTAAACACGGATTGAAACTGTAACAGTCACAAAATTAAAACAATTGTTTCATTACGTTGTTTCGTGTTAGTTCCATTTTTATATCATTTACATGTAACTGACAGTGAATAAATTAAAAGAGTTCCGATTTTTTACAATCAGTTTTAAACAGTTTCAGTACTTGCAATTTTTTTCCCATAATCAGCAACCGTCTAAAAACTGATTTATTAAAACCGAATATTTTTTGAATAACTAGAATTGTTTGAAGATCGATTAAAAAAGATTGAATATTTTCAAAACAGTGGAATCGTTCTAGGAAAAATCAATACTTTGTGATTAGTCAGCATTAATCGTTGCTATACTTTTGATTACTGTCGTCAACGCTTGCGCTGCAAATTGATATCTTTTCACTTGCTCGGTTGTAGTTTGATAAGTGATGCTGTGTGTACAATTACGAAATGGAAAAATAAACGGTAAGTCGAAACATTTTATTATAATTAATAAATGTAATCAATATTACTATTATTTCTGTTCTTTATGTATCATGTTTTAATTTGTATAAAAAAAATGTAAATTAACACACATTGTTGCGTTAAGGAAGATTATTGCGTAAATATGATGATACTTTAAGATTGATAAATGCAGTTCAATTCTTCAAGTTTTCTATACGATTATGTACAGCTAAAGGTATTCACAGTGTGAAAAGACCACTTTAAAGAAAGTTGTAATATGTAAAAATCTCAATGTGATATTGTATTTAAAAATATTTATTGTGCAATAAAATTTGAAACGTGCATTCGAAAATGTATTATCATATTATTGAAAGAATTGTTTTAGTTCATTATTGAAACAAGAAAATCATATAATGATTGATAATTTAGTATCAGTTCAAGAACGAAGCTTTTAAAACGTAAACCGAATGCAACATTTATTTTGCAACAGATTTGAATTTAAAATACCGAAATTATACTGATTCAAATAAGTGAAACAGCGATGGACTTATAGCTATTTTATTGCAGTTAGGTTTCTTTTATGTTTGAAACAAGAGTGAATCATAAATTTTTTGTTTTGAAACTGTTACTAAACATTATCAATTTTCTGTTTACTGGGTAGTGCGTGCGTAGATTGCAGATCTTGTTATCATAATATGATCCATAATAATAATCGTGGCGTTCCCTTTGTCAGCTTTAAAAATGACGTAAGATTTATCTTGTTTAAGAGATCTACAATTCTTCTTCAAACTTATAAAATAGTCGTCAATTAATGAAGCCGATAAAAAACTTTTAATACCTAAAAATTTTTAAACTCCTTGATTTTGCGGATTACCTAAAACTTATAAATGTAATATTCTTCTTCGACTTATTGTCAGTGCTATAAACTCACCTACTTATCAAATCTCTAAATATCTTGCAAGTTTATTAAAACCTTTAGCAGGCAAGAGTGATTCATTTTTAGTTAATTTGGCGGATTTTGTTCAGAAGATGAATAACTTTTGTTTGCAACCGACTAACATTCTGGTTAGTTTTGATGTCGAGTCTTTGTTTACTAACATGCCGGTACCTGATTCAATTAACATTATTAGATCTTTATTCAACGAGAACAATATTTCAAGCGACATAATAGCTATTATCGAAAAATGTTTGACTTCTACGTATATTACTTTTCGGAAACAGTTTTACTCACAAACATCAAGAGCCGTCATGGGTTCTCCGCTTTCAACGGTAGTTGAAAATATATTTATGGATTTTGATAAAAAAGCTTCATCCACATTTTATCAAAAACTTAAGTGCTGACACGTTAATGACACCTTTGTCATTTGGCAACATGGTCTTTTTACGCTCAACGAGTTTCTATGTCATTTAAACTCAATTCATCAAAATATTTGTTTTACTACGGAATTAGAAAGGAACTCTTCTTTACCATTCTTGGACGTTTTAGTTAATCGAAATCAAGATGGTTTATCAGCGCATCAGTTTATCAATAACCTACCCATACGGATAGATATTTTAATAGATTGTCTCAACATCACCCTTCTCAGAAATTATCAATAGTGAATTCTTTAGTATATAGGGCTTTTTTTAAGTCAACCCTAACATCTTCAGATAGAGTTGAATCATTTAACTAAGGTGTTAGTCGCAAATAGTAACAACAGAAAAATTATTAAACGTTCTATTACAAAGTTTACGCCTGCCAAACCAAGGGTAACAACGGAATCTAGATCTCAACCAGCATCTTTCGCTTATCTACCATATGTCAAAGGCACCACAGATCGTATAGGAAAACTGTTGTCTTAACACAACATTGTTACCCGGTTTTCTACTTTTCCAAAACTGAGTAAACTCTTAAATCCGGTGAAGGATATCATTCCCTTTTAATCTAACGGAGTTTATAACAATCCTTGCTCTTGTGGTCGTGCATACATAGAAAAAACGGGTAGAAACGTAGGAATTCTTTTTAAGTAGCATCAAAAGTGTAATCGTCTTAAACAACCTTTGAAGTCAGCGGTGGCGGAACACGCACTAGAAACGGGTCATCAAATTATGTTTGAAAAGCACTAATGTTTTGTCGAATTTTAAATTACTATAGCAAATAGAGTACTAGCACTTTTACAATTTATCATGATAAATATTTTCAAAAGTTCATTAATAAAATTTTCTTGGTCTAAGTAAATAACATTATTTGAACAATTTTTTTTTTAATTCTTACTCCGAGACATTGCCTTGCTTCTTCAAATCCCTAATTTTAAAATTCAAATTAATTTCAAAATTATTACAGAAAACAAAAAAATCATTGACATACAATAACACAATGGTTAATAAACTACCTTTTCTTTTAACATAAAAAACATGGTTCATATTTAGGTTTACAATATCCCAATCTTAATAAAAGTTTATCAATTCTTTTATTCTAAGCTCTATACACTTTCCTTTTATTGCCACTTATTTCAAAACTATCTGGTTACCTCATATTAACATTTTCTTCTAAGATGCCATTAATAATCTTAAAGTTAAGTGTAATTTATACACCCATTTACAATAAACTATAGTTCTTTCTTCTAGTAAAGGCACTAGTCAAGTTTCATTTTTCGCAAAGAATTGCCTTTTATCCATAATTGCATTTAACAATTCTTTATCAGAGCTTGAACATGCCTCGGTTATGTTTCTAGGAACAACTCAATCAGTTTTTCCACATAGATATGTGACGCATTCTTAAAATTTCTTAGGTAATCTTCGCCTTTCTGATATTCCGGGAAGTTCGACGATTTCATAAGGTACATAATTACTATAATTGCTGTCATCGTCGTCTTCGTTGTTATTATCTAAATAATAGCGACTGAGATTATTGTTTTCTTTATTTACACTGAATTAAATAATGCAACTTCCGATTCAGCAGTGAATTTGATTTTCTCGTGGTTATTGCATGTAGCTACCTGTTGTTTTCTTTCAATGTAATCAATAATAATCACATTTCGTCTGATAATTATGTTTTTACTGTAATCCACCAAACACATTTTTGTTGAGTATTTGTTCTTTTTTTGTTTTTTGTGTATGTGCTCTGTAAAAAATTCGTAAGTTGCTTACATTAAGTTTTTTTGATGACCATAGTTCAAAAGGTGTTTTATTCAGTTTAGTTATCATTGATCTATTTTGCAGATAAACTACAGTATTGAATGCTCTGTCCAAAAACGTTTGTTCAACTTTCCACCAAATAGCAAACATCTCGCTTTTTCAACTATTGTTTGGTTTATTCGTTATAGCATTTGATTTTGCTGTAGTGTGTAAAGATTAGTTTTTTGATGCATAATTCTAAAATTGTTTATAGAATCTTCAAACACACAGCTACAAAACCCTGCTTTTACAGCAAACGTTTACATTAAATTACCTGCGCCATCTGCCTTCATGTCGAGTAGCTTTGTTTTAATGGAATCCGTTTTCATATCTATACCTAAATGTTTAATTGTTATTATCATTGGCTCAAACCTTCACGGTTGTGAACCAACCAATTCATCTTCAATGCTGAATCCAGCTCTACGTAAATTCTAAGAAATTTCTCACTGCCTGATTTACGTAGAACTCCATGAAATCACAGTTTTCTAGTCGCAATGAAATTTAAGCATGATATAAACCAATCCTTTTTTGATAACCTAAGTTTTTATATAAATTTTTAAGTGTTTGTCCCCTCTAACACTAGACAATTCTTAATGGCGAACTACCAGCTTTCAAAGTTTTGTCTTCCTAGAAATTTCGGCACACTTGCTAAATACATGCTAAGACATTATTCTTTTTAACACTTAATTTTAATTATGTTTTAAAACAAACTAATAAAGTATTCACCTTATGCGTTATCTGGGCACTTAACCTATTAGAATTACAAGAATAAAAAGAAGGTTTTTAACACTAATACAAGTTAACGACTAAATGTATTTGCTTTAACGTCACATGTATAAAGTAACAGTAGAAGGCGTGGTAGTCACTTTGTTAAGATAAATTCAAGAAATGTGTTATCAGTTCTTTCATAAAGTTATCCACAACTGTTTCACAAATTCAATTTGTTGTTCAACGTAAGTTATACATAATTTTTTTGAGTTGAGTTTTGATATACTAATTGATATTTAGAACAGGTACTTTCTCGTACTTGTGCTAATTGTACCAAGTATGGATTTTAATAGTATAACCCAACACTGTTATTAAAACGTTTATTTTAGTTATATCCATTAAACAGGCATTCACGAAAATCTATTTTCGAAATAGTTGAATTTGTTTAGACTACAAAAGAAAGTTAGAATAGTCATTTATTATTTTTAACTGTCATAAAGTTTTATTTTTGACAGATTTTGAGAGGTTCGGTGCTTTGTAATTTCTGCTCGAGCAATAAAATATTGTATTCAACTCGTTCCTGTCTCAATTGGGCGTTTTTTCTCTTGTGGACTTATAAATCCCTCGTCTCACTAGAGTTAAAAAATGCCCACTCGTGAAAAAAAGTCCAATTTCCACAGAAACTTGACCCGAGCCAAAGGCGAGGGTCACAATACTACGCGTGTTGGGATGTCATACTTTTCTCCCGTGGTAAGTATACAATTTTTTATCACAGCGGGATTGAAAGTTCCTTGAAAATAAAATTTATTGTTCTTAATTGTCATAAATTTTAATTTTTTGCTATTGTAAACCGGCTTTGACAGTTTTGGCACACTTGTCAAACATAAACGTCAAAAATTAAATAGGATCCGAAAGCGAACTTTCGATCCCGCTGTGATAAATAGTAGTTTATTTATCGAGTTCCTGTGTAAGTTGGACGCTTTTTTTCCCAAGAGGGCATTTTTAAACCCGAGTGAAACGAGGGTTTAAAAAGTCCTCGAGAGAAAAAAAGCGTTCAATTTAGACAGGAACGAGTTAAATACAACATTTTATTGCACGAACAGAGACTAGGAGGCCTACAAAGTCTCAAAATCTTTCAAAAATAATTTGACGTTTATGTTGACAAGTGTGCCAAAACTGTCAAAGACGGTTTACAATAGCGAAAAATTAAAATTTATGACAGTTAAGAACAATAAAAATAATTAACTACTCTGAAAACAATTTTTATATTATGTTTAATTTATTTACTAATGTGATCAACTATTTTGCGCTTAGCCATTGCAGTGCCAGTTTTAATGCAAAATAATAAAAACGTCCGGACGAATGGTTAATTTTTTTATCTGCGCAACAATATGTTCTATTATTTATTATAAATAAGAATCATTAGATGTGTAACCAGAAAAACTAACATTTAGTAGTGCTTTCTTATATGTACATGAAAGGATTCCTATTTAAAATAGTGAGCTGATAAAGAATTTAATTTCTGATTTGATTTATTTGAACGAATTTATTCAACTACTTTATTTCGCGTAGTAGAATACTTCTTCGGAAGTTATTTAGTAGTCTTAATAAATTAAATCACATACAAATTATAACAAAATAAAAATAAATTTTTATGTTAACTGGTTTTGTTAAATTGTTCTACAGTTTAAAAAGCGTTATAGGAAAATATCTCAAATAAATTACAGCAACTACATTTATAATAATTTATTGCTTTTTTTAATTATTTAAATTTTACCTAAATAACAATAGCAACAAAATTTAAAACAGAATAATGTTTTGAGCTACAATATACCTGAAAACCCCAGATACAGACATTTTTCTTTAAGGGTAAAATTACATAAATGATTTATTGTAAACATTGTTGTTTAATTTTTAAAACATTCTTATTTGTTTTGGTAGAATACTGTGCAGATTGATTTTCAATTTAAAGACGTATTTTTTATTCCATGTGGATATACAACCAAAAGCACAAAATAGCTCGATATCCAGCTGGTGAATAATAAACCGCGTCGGCAAAAAATCACGAGACGACTATTTATGCAGCTTGTCTTTTAAGTATTTTTACCCGCTGTGAATTCAGCAAAAACCACAGTATGTAATCAATTTTTAAATACATTTTATTTAGTAACAGAATTACTTTAATAATAAAAAGTTTGAATATATTTATATTACGCTTGAAAATGTCATTATGAGTTTTAATTACTGTTTTTAAACCTCATGATATGACTCATAAAAACACAATAATACAAAAACGTTTTATTAACTTACATGACGCGTTCTAATTTAAATTAGTTTTTGCAATCTTACAATTTAACATAGCTTGCTCTAAAGGTTTTTATTGTTATTACTAAAAATATTGCTAATGTGACTACAACTTTCTGCACAAGCATAGTCATTTAAATCTAAATATTCATAATCAATTCTTATAATATAATACAATCTAGTCACTCAAAACTTAAATAAGAACAAAACTTGATAATCATGTCAAGTTACTCATAAATTTTTCATTTCTTAACAGAAATTGGATTTGATTTTGAGTTTAAAGTTTAATTATTGTACATTCTAAGTACAACTTGGAAAAGATTTTATCTAAATGTAATTTGTTTTCTTATGTCGCTCTACAGTGTTATCTAAAAATTTATTTATTATCCAGCTATTTACATCAAAATAAATTATAATAAGTTATAACTAATATTTGCTTGCGATTCAATATGTTACTAAAATAAAATGTTAAAAAAAAATGTTTTCGCGGTTTGAAAACACAAAATAGTTTGCAGTTTTTTAGTTTGTGCGTGTTTATTTTCATTTGTATGCTTATTTGGAACCATAAACAAGCAATCGCAGAGTGACAGCTAAGGCAAGCAGAAAAACACGTTGAATGAGTTAAAATAGTGTGTAGAAAATTTTAGAATTTAATTGAAACGGAAAGAATAGAAAATATAAAAGAAGAAGAAGAAGCAAATGCTTATTAAACGATAACATAAATTAGAAATTATATGTATCTTATTATTTTTTATATTATCTTAGAAACCAGTAAAATAAAAAAAATAAAAACGCAAATATATGTATAATTAGATTATCAGAACTTACTCTAGTAAAGACATAAAATATTGTTTGTACATTAAGAAAAAGCAGCATTTTTGTTTAAAAAAATGCTATAAAAAATCATTATTTCTAATCAAGCATTCATTGTTCTTTTTAAAAGTCATTGTTATTCCAATTATTGCATATTTTCTTATTACGGTTCATCACAACTTTATTTTAACATTGTTCAACTTATAATGTTGATTAATTATTATTAATTTTACAACTTTTTATAGAATTGTCAGTAAATTGGAATACATTTTCAGAAATAAATTTATTACTATAAAACCAAATGAATGTGCTTAAACTATTGTTCTTATTCAGGTACACTAAAAGTCAATTAAATATTAAAAACAACGTATAGAATTGTTTATCAGACATCACAGTTGTTTAATTAGTTACTGTTTAAAGATACTGTGATTTTCGTATTTGAAACAACTACATTTTAGATATATTAATAATTAATAATACAGGACTTACTACTTTACATAAGCTTCTAATCATTGCAATTGCTGTGTTTTAATTGTAGCGTATTTTTATATTGTTATCATTTCTGTTCAAATATCTGTTTCAAATATTATATTATTTTATAACAGATTTTATATTTTATATACTTTCAATTTCTAATAACAACTACCCGTTTTATGAAGTTTTTTAAAATAATATTTAAATGTTATGATGAGAGTATATAATAATACGGTGTTGGATAATATCAACAGTGTAAAAGCTAGAAAATCTAATTTAAAATTTGTACCATAGATATAATTACGTAATAACTATATAACTCGTTTTATACATAAAATATAGTGTACGCTTTATAAAAAAAATCCATTATAATTGAATTTCAAAAGGTTTCGGTCTCATGTACGACAACGTGAAATTAGGTTTATAAATGCACTATCATAAAATGTAAAATAAGGGTTTGTAAAAGCTACATTACTCGAATTTTGAATGTATTAATTAGCAAGAATGAAGATTCAAAGAAAAGTACCTAAGTAGATTTCCATCTTAAACGTATTTATTGCTTTGATGTCATAGAATATAAAGTTTCTATTTTAATAAACTTGAGAGAAACCGTTTTAAATTAACACCAATCGCATACATTTATAAGGTTAATTAGGATTTTATATCTATAGAATAGTCATGCAGCGTATATGTTTAAAAAATACTTTACCCAAACATTCCCAACAAAAGAAATGGCCATTGCCACAATCCACGGCGTGAGAAGTAACCGGTATTGATTTATTAGAATTTTTCTTCTCACACTGTTCGGTTTCCGGAAATCGAACAGCCCTTCCACATCCAGCAATAGGACACCACTGAATACTTCTATTGCTTTCCACAAATGCCTAAATTACATTATTTTTATAATTATCAAATATAACAAAACAAATTTTCGTTGAGTAAACCATATGTCTTGGTTGCTAAATTAGTTGTATAATTTTGTTTTTATTATTAGCTAAATGCAAACTATTTTTTAAAATTTTTTTACATCATAAACTCAAGGTTTTGAAACTTATTTTTATGAATTTAACAAGTCTTAAATAATACTCACTTTAATATCAAATTGAAGATAACGTCGAGCCATTTCAGGACTAACTAAACGTTCAATTACTTCTACAGGAACTAAAATATGACATTGATAAGCAGGGCACATTATATGGTGAGCATCTCCATCTTGTATCTTAATAGTAAGATAACTTTCCCAACAAAGTTTGCAAAATATATGATGACATGACATTAAAATCGACTGTTCCCATTCTGTTATTGACGAAAAACATATTTCACACTAAAGCAAATGCGCAGTGGCAAAAAATGTCAAAGTAATCACAGTTACGTACCATAACTTCCGGTTTATACATTGTTTCAGTAGCTTCGGGGGATGTACTTGGATCCCAAGAATTTCCTTGTTGAAGAACAGATGATGGTGCTTGAACTCCGGCTAACTGGCAACACTCAACAGGATCTTTCATCCATTTTTCTAGTAATAGTTCCCTGGACCAATCTGAAATTCGATATATGTTATCTTGCAAAATTTTACATTGCAGGTTGTTACCATTATTTCTTAACAGCGCTTCCGCCGTAAATAAAGGTATTTTTAACATATCTGAAGTATCCACAAGTAATTGATCTTTTGCTTCTTGCAAATCTTGACTTCTTAATCCGCTATAAACTTCTTCTTGTCCGTTTAAAAGCTCGTCTTCGTTTACGGTATTAACGTTATCTCCCTTGCAAATTAAAAAAGATACGATTGTACATAAACAAAATTGCAAATCAGTTAATGCTATTGAAATTGCTAATCTTTTAGATAAAAAAATTTTAACAGATTGTTTACAAAATAAACAATGTCAGTACAAACGATTTAGTAAAACTATAAACACAACTGTTTTAAACAAATGTTTTACTTAATTTTTTAATTCACAACAAACGCCTTAAAAATTGAAGATTTTACTTTAAGTTATAAAAAAACTAGAAAAAACGTAAGCCTAAAATAAGTTAATATTAAAATATGGCTTTAATTGTAATGCAAACACAACAACAATAGAAAAGAATTAATAAGAAAAATTATTAGCAAATAGAATGCCTTAACTATTGTATTTTTAATTTGGTATGCATAATGTTAAAAAGCATATAGAATTTCAAAAAAAGGACATGTCAAAACCATATTATACGTACAAAAACCATTTTGCTCTCTAGCAATCTTGCAATGTCATGATGAGAAAACCGCATTGCTAAATCGCAAGGTGTTAATTTGTCATTGTTTTCAGCAAATAAGGGTGCTCCATGTGCTAAAAGTAATTCAACGCATCTTTTCAAACCTGTTGAAGCTGCCCAATGTAGCGCAGTATTCCCTTCCTTTAATTGTAGAATTAAAATATTTAAAGAAACAGTGTATATTTACTTTGTCCTGAGCTCCAAGATCTACTTTCTCTCTTCCGCCTTCTTTTAAATGCACACCTTTCCAATATACAAGCAACTGTACACACGCTGCTCTTCGTTCTTGTGCACTAAAACTTTTCGTTTGATTTAACTGACAAGAACAATGCAAAACCGTTTCGTTTAATCCGTTCCTTTTATTGGGATTGCCACCAAGATCGTTTAAAAAGGTTCTTAGTAAATGCTTCATACCTAAATTAACAATAGTTATGTAAAATTAACGATAACACTAATAAATATTACCATGTTTTGCAGCATAATGTAAAGCGGTGTTATGATTATGATTTTCTCCGTAACTTAAATTTGGATCTAAATTTTTTCTAAGTTCTGGCGAGTTTTGATAAATTTGCATTGCTGCGAATTCATCACCATGCTGTAAGTATTTTTTAAACTTTGACGATGTGCTTCCCATTTTTTTACAAAAATAAATCTAGGTAGGTATGGCAAACATAAGGTACGTGCTCTGCACCATGCTGTATCTTCTGTCAAGAACCACTTCTAAACGTAATGGCTGTTGTAAGCGCCTAAAATTATTAAGTAAAAATTAATGTTAAATTATCAATTTCTACATAATACCACAGCAAATATTTTTACACTAATAAATAAACAACATTCTAATAACATTTAGTTCATTTTATGCGTAATTAACGCAAGTTGTTTACTGCGGTACATTGCACTGGATAATGTCGGTTAGGCTAGACATGTGCAGAACTTAAACACATGTCTCTCATAAATAATTCGATGTGACAGTGATTCATTGCAACACGTATATGTACAATTTTAATCAAAATTTGATAACATATTATCTTTTATCACATTTATGTATAAATGTAAACAAAATTGTAATTTTTTGTGAAAAGAACAGAGTAATCCAATTTTATTACAACTTGGATTAACATTGAACACTTAACTGATCTTGTGTGTTTAGAATTAATCTTAAAACGAAAATTTGGTAATCGATTATCAATTTGATGTTGAGATCATGACCTAAAGACTTTGTAATAATCAACTGTTTGTTGTTGAAACGGGTCAAAATAATATTTTTTTGTAACAATTATAATTAATACACAAAAATTATAAAAAATGCGACTCTGCACGTACATAATGTACTTACTATCGTGTGTTTTAGGTTAGTTTAAGTGGTTTTACTAACTTAAACATATATTATCTGTGCAATGGGCATTGCACCTGTTTTTTTTCTTAAATTTAATTATAGTTAAATAAAAAGCTGACAATTCTATTAAAATAATATGTTGAAGTTGCGCTCAAAACATTTACGTTTTTGTGTTTAATTGGAAAGTAGTAAATTAAAAACCTTGTAGTTGATTAAGCTGTCTGCAATTTACGTGTGTCACATAGTAAAAGCTTAAATAAACCTTCATACAATAATGAGTTTTAAAAACAATTAAATGCGTTTGTACTTGAATTTAAAAAAAAATTATATTTATTAAAAGCATGGTATAAAAAGATACCCGATACAATGTAGATACATAAATAAATATTTACTGCATGCGATCAAAAACACTATCAAACATACTTGCTAAAACAGTCATCTCTGATCTTCTACTAATGCATTAGATATACAGTTTGTGGTTGAATCCGAACGACAAACAGTTTTTAGCAAAAATTTACAGTAATAGGTAATCAGATTCCTTAACAGAGAACCTCTTGATATTTTTGAATTTTGACATCAGAAGCAACTGTTTAACTCCGTCATAGCGGTTTTTTTTTATATTAAAACGTTTAATATTGTATAAAATAAATACACAGTTTTCTGATTAATGTTTTTTTCTAAATCAAATCAAATTTAGTTCTTTTAAAAACGCAGGTAAACAGGTATTCCTTACTTAATATTTTTTGCATTTAAACGCGAAAATACGCCGATTTTATGTTTTGGATGTGGAAAATCAGGTTATATGAAAACCTATTTAGTGCAAATTCGGAGGTAGTCGTAAGGCCTCGTGCTCGTCCGATATTACACATGGAAATAGTGGATTCTTTCGGACGTGGTTTTATAGACTCGGCTGCTAAATTAAGTGTTGCTGGATAAACTCTTTACGAAATCTTGTTATCCAAAAGACAATCGTTTACCACGGATGTTCTAAATATTAAATTAGCTGATGGAAAGTGCAAACAAGAACAAGTTTTAATTACACAGGTTCTCGTGCGCTCAAAAGAACGTGAAATCAAAACCACTTTTGTTATTTCTTCCTGAGTGTAATAATTGCACTTTATTTGGGATAGATATTATTCAAGATGCAAAAATTGTTATAGACGTCGCACGACAAACTTGGCATTTTTCCGATCATCCAACTGGTAAATACAAACTATAGTTTGAATTCGTTGATAGACAGACTGATGCCGATATAAATTGCTTAAGTGTTTTACGTGCCAAAGAAAGATCGATGCTGAGTGCTGATGAAAGAACACGGTTAAATAATCTTTTATTAGAGAATCTAGATGTGTTTACTCCAGGTGGAGAAGCTACTCCTTACGCGGAACATCCAATAGATACAGGTGATCATGCTCCAATAAGTGTACCACCATATCGTATGACATCGAACAAAAAATTGTTGAAGAAAAAAATAGACCGTATGCTTCTTAAGGCAATTATAGAAGAATGCAAATCACCATGGGCTGCACCAGTGGTGTTAGTGCCAAAGAAAAATGGTGAAGTGCGCGTTTGTGTCGATTACCGTCGTTTAAACACGGTTACAGCTCTCGATGCTTATCCGTTACCTAGAATGGACGATCTCCTTCATTCTACAAACAAAACTTTTTACATGACAACCATAGACTTAAAAGCTGGTTATCATCAAGTGAAGGTTCGCGAGTGTGATCGCGACAAGACTGCCTTTGTATCTCCATTTGGAACTTTCCGTTACCGTCGTATGTCGTTCGGATTGCGAAACGCGCCGGCTACATTTCAAAGGTTGATAGATCGATTTCGGAGTGGGTTCGGTAATGTTTTGATTTTAGCTTATTTAGACGACTTGATTATTTTATCATCTACTTTTGATGAACATATCAAAGACTTAAAGTTAGTGTTTTCGCAACTTGAACAATTTAAACTTAAGGCAAATAGAGTAAAATGTATTTTTTTTGCAGTAGTATTAAATACCTCGGTCATGTAATTACTCAAGCAGGTATACAAGCTGACCCAGAAAAAACTGTTGCTATAACTAATATGAAGGTGCCGCGAAATGTGACTCAAGTGCTCTCGTTTCTACAAACGTGTTCGTGGTATAGAAGATTTGTACCTCAGTTTGCAGACGTGTCTCGTCCGTTAAGTAACCTCAGAAAAAAGAACGCAAAATGGGAATGGGGGCCCTCGCATCAGAATTCATTTGATACGTTAAAAGCTATGTTAGTTACGACCCCGATTTTGCAACAAAACGATCCTACAAATCCGTATATATTAAGAACGGATGCAAGCCGTTATGCTCTTGGAGCTGTATTAATACAGGGTGAAAGTGAGAATAAACATCCAATCGAATATGCTAGTCGCTTTTTAACGTCTGCCGAGAAGAACTACTCAACCACTGAAAGAGAAGCTTTAGCGGTTGTATGGGCTTTAAATAAATTACGCGCATACGTAGAAAGTTCCGTGGTTACGGTGACGTCAGACCACCAGCCTTTAAAATGGCTGATGACATTCAAATCGCCTACAGGGAGATTGGCTCGATGGGCGCTGCAAATACAAAATTATAACTTAAATATAGAATACATTCCTGGAAAGCTCAATGTCATAGCAGATGTATTGTCACGCCCGAATTGTGATCATGCTAATTCCACTACTTGTAACGTTTGTAGCGTTTCAATTGACTTACCAGTACGATCAGCTGCCGATATAAGAAAAGAACAGTTAGAAGATCCAGAATGGTTTAAAATCATGCAATCCTTTGAAGATAACAAACCGACTGATGAATATGCGAAATGGACTGATCGAGATTACATCATGAATCAAGGTGTATGATACAGATACTGTCCCGAGGGAGACAGTGAGAACGCTGTACTTGTTGTTCCTGCGCACGAGAGAAAACGTGTCATGAACGAATACCACGATGCTCTTACTGCAGCTCATTATAGCGCAGAACGTACCGTTTACCGTATTACCAGTCGTTATTATTGGACCGGTATAAGACGTTATATTGTCGAGTACGTAAAGCATTGCCTTGAGTGTCAACGATATAAGGCATCTAACCAGAAGCCTGCTGGACTTGTACAAACCTCAGTATATGCTCAACAATTTGAAACTGTTGCCATTGACCTATTTGGACCCTTACCCGAAACACACGCAGGTGAAAAATTGATTTTTATTGAAGAAGATACAACCACAAAATGGGTTGAACTGTTTGCATTGAAAACAGTTACGGCTGAAGAGTGTGTCCATGTGTTAATAACTGAAATCTTTATGAGATATGGAGTACCGCGAAAGTTAATAAGCGACAATAGAACTCAATTTGTTAGTCATCTAATGCAAAAAGTTACCCATTGTATGAACATAAAGCAAAGTTTAATACCTATGTATCATCCGCAAGCAAATATGGTCGAACCTGAAACCAAGATTAGCCATTCTTGTTGGTGAAAATCATTTTAAATGATTCCAGAAGCTTCCTGCCATACGATTTTCTATGAATACTGCTAAATGTGCAAGCACTGGATATACAGCTGTTTATTTAACGTTTGCCAGAGAGTTACGAACACCTGACGATGTTAATCATGATCTTAGAAGTATTGTGCAGTCTGAGAATTTCATACCAGAAATTACTCCTTATGTGCAACGTTTAGCTATTACATTACAAGAAGCTAGCGATATCCATGACAATCAACAAGATCGTCACAAGAGTTATGCGGATGCGAAACGCCGACATGCCCAAGCAACATTTTGTAACCGTGGTTACGTTGTAACCAGTTGCAAATTAGTAACATTAGCACCATGGTAAATAAACCGTTGCAGCAACGTAGCAGCAATTTTCGTAATTTACTGAGGTTTCAAATCTATTACAGAAATAACCGTTTTACAACTATGGTTATAAGTAAGTTTTGCTTAAACCCTTATGTAACTACAGTGTCAATTTAGTGACATTAAAACCTTCATTTCGGTTTCGAGTGTAACAGTCTTGAAACTATGGTTACAAGTGTGAATTTCTAAAACTACACTACAGTGTTAATCTATGCTTTCAAACAGCAACAGAAGAAGTGCATTTTACGAGATTTTTATAAGACACATAGTCCATTATCATTATCCAATAAACAGTACCGAAAGTGTTTCTAATTCAAAACTACGTAAGTACAATTATTGGTATATTATATTACTATAATTTTAATCGTGCATTTAAACTACTGTTTCTAATTTAATCAACGTTGAAGAATTAGTTGCCAATTATAAGTAAGCAAATTCTAAATTGATTTTATTTTCTTCTAGGATAAAATAGAATTTGATTGCAAGGACATTACAATGTTACACACAGTGATCAGAACGTCTAAATTAGATCGCCATTGCAAACACCTATAATCTTTAAAAAAGCAGTCGAGATTATGATCATTGAACCGATTATAATTGCACATGTGCATTTGTAGCCTAATACAAATATTTAACTAAGAATTATGTAGACGCATTAAACTATAACATGTGAGGAATATCTTAATCCGCCATGGTCTTTTAACACAAAGACATTTTTCTCTTAACAAAATTTATGCATTTACTATTTACAAAATTTATAAATAATAGACATAATCCGCTTTTCTTGAAAATTTGCCGTAAAAACCTGTTTACTAGCTGGTACCTACTTGCAACAGATGTAAAAATTCTTTTATTATATCTTTTTTGTTTGAATTTAGTTCTATAAGAAACTACAAAAAATTAAATAATGTACATTTATTATAACTTTTTATATATCTGTATTTTTTTATTAATATATTTTTATCTCTACTTTTGTTTTATTCTTTATGATGCAGTTAGTAACTAAAATCTTAGATAAGTTGCTTAACAAAAGCAGTTATAAAGTAGTTTCAAATAATGGTAATAAGCATGTTTTCAAAACAGTTACATAGCAGTTGCTGTAAACGGTAACTACAATGTTACAAATCAATTACAAAACCGTGATGATAAACCATTACAGAAACGATTCAAAATAGGTAAACATGATTTGTAAAAAACCGTTATAGCAACGCTGCAAAACAGTTACAAAGTAGTAATTGCAACGGTTTCAGACACGTTGTAAAACGGTTATAATATTACTGCAGTTGTCTTGCAACTGACCAAATCCGGTATTGACAACGTGTCAGGAAAGACTCAGCAACTATTCTGTAACTAAATACCTTACTGAAACCATAGTTGCAAGAGAGTTTTACAACCGTTTTGTAACTGATTTTTGCTACTTGGGCGTACTATCTTTCAGTCCTGGAGAGTTGATTCTAGTAGATACCCATAAGCACAGTAACGCTGCTGCAAAAGTTACTTCTAAGTTTACACCACGGAGAGACGGCCCTCACAAAATAATAAACCAGTTGTAGTTAGTTACTTAAGTTAAGATTTAGATTGTTCAACTGATGTGTGTAAAGTGATAAATAAATAAAAAAGAAGTCGTTGAAGTGTTTTAATAAAAGAACGTAAAAATATCTCTTTTTAATTTAAATTTATTTAAGCAGTGCTATGCTCTTGTTTAAGTTGAATAAAAAATTATGTAACACAGTTATCAGTACAGTAATCTCTTAACATTTATTAAGGATTTCATTTTTATGAAAAACTTAAAAAGGGATTGTAATTTTTTTTCTTTCTAAAGAATATATTATTACTGATTCTGTAAAAGAAGTTAGACATAATGAGTTTTAAAAATTAATATACTGCACCCTAAAAGTTATAGCTTACTATTCTATATTTTTGTTCATTTTGTTTATTTCTGCGAATAACAAAATCTGCGAATGTTTGGAATTACGGTATATTACTGTATTATTATATTCTGTTGTTAATGAATTTTGAATTTTTCTTTTTAATTAATTGGTGCACAATGAATACTTACACAATATGCCACATTTACATGAAATTTTATTCTTACATCTCATTTAAAATAATTATTTGAACTTAAAATGGTTTGTTGATATATATATATATTTTCCTATATCTTTTTGGATCTTTTTTTTTTAGATAACAGTATAAGTGAGCCAAAGAAAAATGCAGACAATACAATGTTGAATATATAAAATAGGGTTTTATTCCGTAACAAAGAAATAGTACTTTACCTATGTGTCTTCTATGTAACAAAACAATGTTAAACCAAATAATGAAGCTTTTTAAGGTTTAGGAACATTTTATTAAAAATCCATAGTAACACAAGAGATAGGGATTTAACGTTTTTTCAAACAATTAAAGAAAAATATTTGAAAACACCGACATTGCAAGAACTCATAGGGACAACATCTAAGAGAGTGCTTCTTATAATATTTTTTTAATGATTGCAAAGTCCGGAAGACCGCACACTATTGGTGTAGAATTTAATACGCACCCTGTTGCACACTTTCAATATAAAAAGAACGAAAAAGGATCTACAAAATGGCTCAGTGTGTAGAAAAGTTTTTATGAAACCACTTAAAAATACCTGGATGTTTTATATAGCTTGACAAAGGAAAGGAAAGGAAGCTTTACTTTTAGCTTATGTGAAATTTGTAAAAGAAGAAAAATTTTCCCAAGAATTGTTATTTTTTTAATTTTTGCAAACTAATACGAAAGGTGAAACGTTGTTTACTAAATTGAAAAGATTTTTTGTTGTAAAAGCTATACCCTTGACTAATAACATCTCCGGTGCTACTGACAGTGCTCCGGCAATGGTAGAACGACACCGAGGTTTTTTGGCATACTTAAAACAAGCTATACTAAATGTATTATTAGTACATTGTGTCATTTATCGACACCATTTGGTTGCAAAAAACCTTAGTGAATGTTTGCATCAATCTTTACATTATGTCATTAAAAGAGTTAACAAATTAAAAGGAATGCTTTATATGAGAGATTATTTGCTCAAGTTTGTTTGGAAAATAATCATGACTATAATGGTTTACTGCTTAAGACAGAAGTTCAGCTCGACCAATATAGGAAAACATTTCAGATCAGCGATGAAAAAACCACCTACCTATGCGCAGTAGGCTATGCACCCCTACTGCACGTTACCCTTATTTTTATTTTGTATTTGCTTGAATAACATCAGCTTCAGGCAATTCATAATTAAATGTAAATTTAGAAAAAGTGTTGAAATATGGATTTGAAGTCAAAAGTCAAGCACAAAGATTTAAAAAAAAATTGAAAAAGGAAGTAATTCAGTGGATGCAAAGTATAATAAACATGCAAACGTCGTTTAAGGTTACGCGTATTTTCTGTCCTGCAAGTGCGTTCTTAGTCTAGGGTGTGAACATCCAGTGCTAAATCTCAAATGATCTCTTGTATTTGTCAACCTGTACGTTAGTTATCCAAAAGTGCATGTTTAGATTGTTCTATTTGCTTTTTGATTCAGTGTTTGAATTGGTGAGTAAAGATAATGATTTGCAGCACAATTTAATTACCTCAAAAAAGGACAGTGCTTATATGACTGATTCATTTGCCATATTTAACGAGACTGACCTGAAACTACAAGCTGACAGATTAAATTTAATCAATGCTAAAAGCGTAATATCTCCGTTTGTTGCATAATTTTTGTTGTACAATCAAAACTTGGGAAGAACAGAATGTTCTCAGTTTCCAAATCTTTTGAAATTACAAAATAGAGATTAAGATTTGTTTATTGTCAACACTTAAGGGCGCTTTATTCGGGCCTTAACTAAAGATTTGAAGATAATATTTACTTGGATATTCCCGACTGGGTGTTAAACCTTTTTGCAAGTAGTCAAACTTAAAGCACAAATACAAATGATTAAATTCTAGTATAGGAGCGACTTATTACATTATCCACAAATGAGGAGCTAAAACCAACGTATAAACAAGCATACGACAACTTCTGGTTACAGAAACAGATCATAATTTTATACCCAACATTATGTTATTATACAGAGCTGTTGATGGCTTTTCCGTCTTCTTATTTCGTAGAACCGTTGACTGAAGGAATGTATAAAGACTCGCAACGGCATGGTAAAAATCGTACCGTATTACTATCTCACTTTTGTGGCTCCCTGCACCCCGCTTTCTACAAACTTTACTCTTGGATAGTAGCGACGCAGTTGTTTGCAACGCCAACTAAACTGATAAGACGGGTGAAAGACCGGTTAAAAATAATACTTGGAATGTAATGACAACAATAATGAAATTTTCGTTTGTTGTATGTAACAGATATCGCTGACTGATATAACATTTTTTTAGATAACGGTATGTAATTTGATCAGTTGAAAAAATAATGCTCGTAGGAATATTTAAAAACATTTAGTTCGTATGCCGTTAACTGAACAAATGTTACACATAGGCGTACTGTTCCTAAGGATAAAAGAATTAGAAATTTCAGTTAAAATGAGATAAACACTTTTTTCATTTTATTCTGTTCTTAAACGCATGTATGGAATATCTACAAAAACTCTTTGCTACGCAGATATAAAGAAAAAAAAGTTAAAAGTCTAAATATATCTACTAACTACAAAACAAAATATCTTTTTTTGGTTATTTAAAAGCAATATGTTTTTTTACAATGAAAAATTATGTGTCTACACATAACTAAATCTAATCTAAAAACTAATCTAACGAAATAATAAAAACTCACTAGTAAGAAATGTAAGTACCCTATCTTTTTTCTTTTTCTTATAACATACGTATAACTTTTTTTCTTTTATGAAAAACTTTGTATTAGAGTAGTGAATAGTTTTTATTCAGAGAAATGAAACACTTGGTATTCTAACTTACTTAAAATTATAAGTAACTTTATTTATTTTTTAGGTGCTATACCGGCCAATCCTTCTTGTTTATGTACATTTTTCACCATATGACACTTTTTATCATAATTAATCATATTAATTTATCAACAAATTATTTAAAAAAAACTTTATATTAGAAATTTAAAAAAAAATCAGGCTAATCATCTTTACGATAAAATTCTGACTTTTCGATGTGGCTTGACACTAATGGATGCTCTCTTATTCGTTTTTACGTACTTTTCCGATTCCCATTTTAAGTGTCTATGTATATTCATTTTAATAAATAAATTTAAAATATGTTGTTGATGAGGTACACATAATACAGGCGTATCTGACGAAAACCAATTGGAACACTGTTGTAAAATTGTTTTTAAATCAGTCTCTATGTTTTTGCTAACATTCATGCCACATTTATGTTTATCAAACGATGTATTAAAAGTCTGTAAAAGACATGATACAATATTAGCAAATTCATCTAAAGGTCTCTTTAAAAATTGTATATTATGTCCACTAAAATAATCTTTGTACATTAAGAATGCTTCATTTTTGTTTATGAAATCATTTACACTTTTGGTAAGGGTATTAGCACAAATTTCACAATTAAATTTTTTTTGAATACTATGTGCTAAATAACCGGCCACGTATATATTTGAACAAGATTCTAAGGTACTTACGGCAACATTGCCTAAATCGTCCTTTTTTTTCGACTTTCAAAAAATGTATCACCTTTAGATTCTTCCAGTTCTTCATTGTTGTTATCACTAGGATTAACTGGCACACCTAAAAAAGTACTTTGAACTGGCTGATTGAACGTATTTGAAACATCAAGTTCTTGTATGTCTGTATTCAAAATTTCATTGTCTTCATCAATTTCACAATTGCCGCTGTCTACAGCCATTTGTAGTCTTATGTTAATATATTGTTGAATTGCTATGCGACATTGTTGAACTATGGAGGTAGGATTAAACCCTCCCTTGTTTCTAACAACCGAAAAAAAAATTTCTAACTGATCCTGATTTAAAAAACCAGTTATCAAATATTTTATATTTATATCTTGTAGATGACTCCACAATAAAAGAATTGATTTTATTGTCCACTGAAATCCGTCTAAGCAGTAGATATTGTTCCGTTTTTTGTTCTTCACTTCTTCGAAAACTTCTATGTTTTTAAAATATTGTAATCCATCTTGCAATATCTTTTCTGTTTTACTATTGTAAATGGATAACGGACGCCTATATGGGTTAGGATCGCTCAAAACCCTACTATTTAGTTCGTCAAAAATGTTATTCACAGTTTCGATAAACTCTGCAGTATCTAGAGATGTGGAACTAACGAGTTGTTTAGTTGACGCAGCTGTTTTAATTGCTGCAGCAACGGTATGCGAAAAAATTTGTGCCGCATACTTAACTCTCATCTTTTGAAAATTTGTAGACATAAGGTGAGTTGAAGTTATTTTTACCATGGTCCTAGTAGTAAGACTCTGTTGATCGATCTCATATGTTTTTGTTATATCGGTCCATGCAATAGGTCTATTGTTAACAACAAATCGAAGTCTCGTATTCATTAAATTATTTCTCAAACTTTTTAGTAAGTGGGGCACGTCGAATAAAGTAAATAACTTTTGTCCATCAATGTCTATAACTAGATTTTCTTTAGTGGCGTTTAGTAAATTGAATGCATGACGATTATTTGACCCTTGATCGCATACTAAAGCCATTGGTTTAAATGTCATTTGTTCCGATTTTTTAACAACATGTTTAATAAGTTGTTGTAATGAATTGCTGCTGACAGGTCCCGCAGAAACAAAATAGCAAAAAGGTATTCTCCAATTATGCAGCAGTCCACGAATATAAAACACTAACGCAGTATTTGCTAATTTATTATTTCTACCCAGCGAGGCTAGATCATGGTAACCTTCCACAAAGTCTCCAGATTTGTTAAACTCTAACTGTCGTTTCAACGAAATCTCATCAAACAGCACCACACACATTTTTTCTCTTTCTTCCATAGTCTTTGCTTTTAAGTACAGTTTTTTGGTTAAACTGTTGTTGCATCCTGTTCTTAAATTGATAACTTTTAACCATAATTGAATTGTTCTTATTGCGGGTAATATCAATTTAAGATTATACAACATAAATTTATAAGCCGATGGAGATTTGTAATGTAGAGAAAGGCTTAATTGGTGTTCGGCTTTTGTCAATTTGGCGCCTTTCTTATGAAATAACTGCATATTTACAAATACTTTTAAATATGTGCTTTTACCTAATAATAAATTATTAAGCATCGCGAGAGTTTGGCTTTGTATTTTTTTTTCTGCTCATTTAATTTACTTGACAATATTTTACACTGTTTTTTTCAATACTGTTTTGGTAGGAGATTCCATTGCAAAAACTCGATCACTTAATTTTGATGGTGAACTATCCGTGCTGGAACTAGTAAAGGTAATTCTTGGTAAATGCAATTTATGTAAATCGGTTGTTAAATTATCATCATCTGAACTGCAAAAAGAGCGTTTTCTTACATATGTTTTAAGGGACTGAGATAAGCCACTGCTCGAAGGTCGAATAATATCATCATTTTCAACAATTAATGCAGATGAACATAATGCTTCATCGTTATCTATAAAATTAAATAATATATGATTAGATAGTAATATGAGTGCCAAGAATGTTTAAAAATTTTATCAATAAAGAAACAAACTGCTTAGGTACCTTTTTCTGTAAATATTTTAGGAACTGCATCTTTTCTTAACAAATTTCGCTTATCGTTTTTAATAATATCTTCCGAACAAAAGTGTTGTTTACAAATTAGTTTATTTTTTAGGTCTTTAACGTCCATAAGCGCAATTTTGATATTTCCAGAGTTTTTGTTCCACTCCTCAGCTATTTTACAGTTTTTCACAGGAAATTTAAAGAAACTAATGTTTTTATGAACTCTGTTACTTTTAAAACAGTTATTGTATATACAAATATGGTTCGCTGTCGTATTCATTTTTATCGGCATAAATATAAGTACGATCGTTCAGTCAACGGTACGATGTAAACGCTACAACTGCCGGCAATGAACTAAAATCTCGGATCCAAAATATACGATGGCGCCCCCTATATCTCGGATCCTGCAGTGACTACGATTTTTAACATAGGCTTTGCGAGTCTTTATACATTCCTTCAGTCAACGGTAGAACGTAAATTCAGTGTTGCTGTGGGCCTCATAACAAAAAAAAAGAAACCGACTAAAATTTAGTCCTGTCCCAATATTTTTTTAGCCGAGTTTCTTTTAACAATGTTTAATAATATATAACAAATTTTTCAATTGTTATTTGTTTTGCGACGTAAAAAAATATTGTTTGGCAGACATAGAACCAGAGGAAGACGATACTATCGCTCGCCCAAAAACAAAAAATGTTCGGAAACACATTACTTTATATGAAATCTAATATTAATTTAAAATATTAATAACGGTTACCATTACAAATTAATCGGTTTTTCTTTACAAAATAAAAAAAAAACTTGAGGTCAAATCTGACCTCACTTGGTAATCAGCGCCTCAAAAATTGCTTGGTAATCCGAAGGATAAAAGGAAAGTTATAATTTCAATAATTACTTCTTCAACAAAATGTTTTATTTATACGTCGCCGTCTACTGTTCAAGACATCAAAGTTAAATTGGTAATTTTTCTATTATGCATTCATGTAGTTTTTTTATTCAGGGTTCCGTAGGCAAGTTTTAGCTATAAAAAAGTGTCCGTGAGTCAAAAGAGTTTGGGAACCACTAAATTTAGAACAATTTTAATTTAGCATAAACAGTCCAGTAAACACGGGTTGAAACTGTTACAGTCACAAAATTAAAACAATTGTTTCATTACGTTGTTTCGTGTTAGTTCCATTTTTATATCATTTACATGTAACTGACAGTAAATAAATTGAAAGAGTTCCGATTTTTCACAATCAGTTTTAAACCGTTTCAGTACTTGCAATTTTTTTCCCATAATCAGCAACCGGTTGAATAAAACTGAATTACTTTCAAAACAGTAGAATCGTTTTAGTAAAAAACGAATACTTTGTGATTAGTCAGCATTAGTCGTTGCTATATTTTTGATTACTGTCGTCAACGCTTGCGCTGCAAATTGATATCTTTTCACTTGTTCGGTTGCAGTTTGATAAGTGATGCTGTGTGTACAATTACGCAATGGAACAATAAACGGTAAGTCGAAGCATTTTATTATAATCCATAAATGTAACCAATATTATTATCATTTCTGTTCTTTATGTATCATGTTTTAATTTGTATTAAAAAAATGCAAATTCACAGACATGGTTGCGTTAAAGTAGATTATTGCGTAAATCTGATGACACTTTAGGATTAATTAAGGTTCTAGTGTCATTAATTACAGTTCAATTCTTCAAGTTTTTTATACGATTATGTACAGCTAAAGCTATTCACAGTGTTTTTATAACTTTCTATTGATTGCTAAAGTAATATTTATATTAAGTTTGTGTTGTTTTTGATTAAAAAAATGTAATTAATTTTCTGTAACTCTATGATTATGTATGTATATAAATGCGGTTAAAAGTTGCTACCCAACAGTAACTGATGCAGTTTTCGAGGCTTCTGTGAAAAGACCACATCCAGGAAAGTTGCAATATGTAAAAAACTCAATGTGATATTGTATTTAAAAATATTTATTGTGCAATAAAATTTGAAACGTGCATTCGAAAATGTATTATTATATTATTGAAAGAATTGTTATAGTTCATTATTGAAACAAAAAAATCATACATGTATCGATCATTTAGTATCAGTTCAAGAACGAAGCTTTTAAAACGTAAACCGAATGCAACATTTAGTTTGCAACAGATTTGAATTTAAAATACCGAAACTATACTGATTCAAATAAGTGAAACAGCGATGGACTTATAGCTATTTTATTGCAGTTAGGTTTCTTTTATGTTTGAAACAAGAGTGAATCATAGTTTTTTTGTTTTGAAACTGTTACTAAAAATTATCAATTTTGTGTTTACTGGGAGCAGTACTATATTTAATGACATCAAGTATTTTGAACCACTGATAAATTAGGTATTATAATAACACGATTCTTTGTCCTCGAACACGTGTAAGATTGTTTAACGACAACAAACTATTAATTTTTTTTAATGCTTGATACCGTTCTGTCTGAATTTCAGTCGAAGCAATTAAAATCATTACAAATATT
This sequence comes from Aquatica leii, assembly GCA_035610365.1. NCBI lineage: Eukaryota > Metazoa > Arthropoda > Insecta > Coleoptera > Lampyridae > Aquatica > Aquatica leii. The sequence continues at coordinate 66,006,845 of CM069432.1, forward strand.
TATTTTTATATATATATTTTTCGTTTGATACGAATAAAATTGTGTTTTTGTAATATTTATATACAGTATTGGGTAAATATAAATAAATCAAGTTATAATTAAAATGATGTAAAAATGTTTAATTTTATTGTTGAAAAATGTTTAATTGTTTTTGTCACTGACTTCTATTTTAAAATAAAATATCTGAATACAAATGAATACACTTGGTCTTAAGTATACTCTGCAATTAAAACAATCTATGTCTTCTAAAGTTGCAATTGTAAACATTCAAAAATATATAGTAATAACATCGTTTTCTCTATATATAAACCAATAAATGAATAAAAACACCGATTATAAATAAGTTTTTATGTTTGCACATAATAACAATAACTAATGAAAAACATTTATGTTATTTGCATTAAACAATGTATAAAAAGAAAATTTTAAAACTAAATCAATGCTTAGGATTTATTTTTGTTTGACTTTGTCATTTAAAAACCCGACAAATTTGTTTTTTTTTATAAAGTTTAAACATTTCCTGTATTAGTCTGAATTGTAATCTCTACCTTCCATTTATCTATATACGTATCAACAAAAAATTTAATTGTATTTTCACGTGTAATAAATATAAATAATGTAATAATACAATTCTTACAACAATGCCTTCTATATTTGTAATTAGTTAATTGCTAATTACTTAGATATCGTTGGTATATTGACAAAATTATATAATGCGTGTGATAACGTTTTTTAGTAATTACATTACTATTTTCAGAATAAAGTATTGTTTTTTGTTATTCGTTCATTATTCTCATAATTACTAAGACCGCACTGGAAACTAGAGGCGATAATAATGCCATGCTAGAGGAAAACAAAGTTATCTAAATTCTAGTAAAATCGTACTGTAAAGCAATAGTATTTTTCAAGTGATAGATATATAAAAGCTTAAGCAAAAAAAGAAAAAGTAAAGAAAAATGTTTATTAAATTTTTCAACAAGACCTACGGCTTAAGATTTTAATAAATTGATACTCACCGAATGCACTTGTTTAGCACTATCTGTCATTTTTATTGTAAAATTGAAAATATATGTAACAATAAGTTGACATCTTTATAATACTGTGGAAATTGTTTTGGATGCCGGATCGATTATTTAAACGCATGCGTTAGTACCGCGACGCGCGCCGGAGGCGGTTATTTTAAAATTTTTATTTTTAGCCACATTTTTGTGAACTATATTTGGTGTAGAATTTACGTTTACGCACAGATTCTATTTTGAAACTATCTATTAGTACAATGTTAATCACACAGAGGCTTATACGTATTCAACACTTTGTTATTGTTATTTTTATTTATACCCGTCCTTCATTTGATTGCATGTGCAAAGATACCGAGAAAAATTAATTACCAACATAAATTAACAACTAATTACAACCGTTTTTTAAAACGCGATATATACTTCAATTAATGTTTGTGGTTACACAACCGCAAACAAACATTCACTACGTACAATCAAAATACACCAGACACACTTATTGCCTTGCAGGTATATATTCTAAACGGTCAAATGTATTGTATTTCTTTAACGTACTGTATACAATCACTTAACTTTTTTAACTGTGGAATGCAGGCAATACAGTAGCAATAAATTTGTTAATTTAAATATTAATGAAAATGTTGATGTTTTTGTGTTTATTTACGTCAGTCTAAACATACTTCTTTGTGTATGTTCGATTTATTTTAACTACTACAGGAAATGTGCTGTATTACAAATTATATTTCTTTGTGTTATTGCAATTCTTTGTACATTTGGTATATTTAAATACCTATTTACTTAGAGATTGTCGTTCTAAAAAATATTCATAATGAGGTATTTCTTTACATAAACAATCTACACTTGTATTCAGTGATTTATAAATAGTAATTTTATCACTTTTGTTAAGAGAAACTATTTAGCAAAAAATGTTTGTAGTATGTATGTGATAAAATAACATTTTACACTCTTTTTTTTATTAAGTGTATTCTTATTCGTGGAGTGATCGACAGCATTATTCAATAGTGTCCATGTAGCTAAATAAATTTAAATTAGTCTTCATTATATATAATTTCTTTTAGGGAATGGCTAATGTCAATTGTAATTTTATTTATTTAGCTTTTGTTGTGTAGATGGTGATCTGTTTATAAGGATTACCTACCTTATCACAATAAAGTCCTATCTAAAGTGCGACAGGTCGTTAATCTCATTACCTTGAGAATATATTAAAATATTGTCGAGATTTTATTGTACATTAGTTAACTGCAATTGTTGACACATATATTACACATTTACAATAAATTATTTTTATTTATTATCTGATAAGCTTCATTATAAAAAAGACTAAAAAGTTAGTTATACAGTATAGTCCACTTTTTATATAAATTATAATTTTAATAATGTGAAACATTTTGTTGTTCAGCAATAACATATTATTATCATTATAGAAATAATTCTAAATTAAATATGACAACAATGAATTAAAAGAAATTTGATAAAATTAACTAACGCTCTTCTGAATATCAGGTTTGTAAAATTTTATATTTAGTATAAGTTTTTAAGAATAGGTAAGGTTTTCCATTTATTATATTCTTATTAAACTCATAGATAATACTTTTTAATTGAGAATGTCAATAGATAAAAATAATTATAAATAAATAACAATTATACATAACACAATTGTAAACAGCTATAAACGGCGGTAACATGTTGAATTAGTTTAACACCAGCGAAATTCAAAATATGCTTTGAATTGCAATTGTGGGAACTACATTAGAGTGTATCTCCTACTGCTGATGAGCCCCAAAAGGGCGAAACGGCCGTCCAGTAGTTCACTCGGGTGGCGTTTGCACAATTGCATTGCCATTGTTTTGCCGCCAATGTCTTTTTACGTTGTGGTTTTATCCCGCAGAGTTATTCATAGCATATTTTCGCGGGTGTTAAACTAATTCAACGTTACCGCCGTTTATAGCTGTTTACAGTTAACTTTAGACACATAGTAAAATCACACTATGAGATGGCTTTGGCATCAAACACTTTTGAATTTATATATTATATTTGAGGTTTTGGTCTAGTCCAGTAAACACAGATTGAAACTGTTACAGTTACAAAATTAAAATAATTGTTTCATTACGTTGTTTCGTGTTAATTCCATTTTTATTTCATTTACATGTAACTGACAGTGAATAAATTGATAGAGTTTCAATTTTTTACAATCATTTTTAAACAGTTTCGGTACTTGCATTTTTTCCAATAATCAGCAATCGTCTACAAACTGATTTATTAAAACTAAATATTTTTTGAATAACTAGAATTGTTTAAAGATCGATTAAATAAGATTGAATTATTTTCAAAACAGTGGAATCGTTTTAGTAAAAACGAATACTTTGTGATTAGTCAGCATTAGTCGCTGCTATCCTCTTGATTAGTGTCGTCAACGCTTACGCTGAATATTGATATTTTTTTCACTTGTTCGGTTGTAGTTTGATAAGTGATGATGTGTGTACAATTACGAAATTTTTGTCGTTTCTGTTCTTTATGTATCATGTTTCAATTTGTATAAAAAAAGAATCAATTTAACACCATGGTTGCGTTAAGGTAGATTATTGCGTAAATCTGATGATACATGAATTACAGTTCAATTCTTCAAATTTTTTATACGATTATGTACAGCTAAAAGTATTCAGTGTTTTTATAATTTTCTTCCGATTGTTAAAGTGATATTTATATTAAGTTGGTGTTTTTTTTTGGTTAAAAAAATGTTATTAATTTTGTGTAACTCTATATATTTATTTCTTTGTTACAGATGCGGTTAATAGTTGCTACCCAACAGTAACTGATGCAGTTTTTGAGGCTTCCGTGAAAACACCAGATCAAAGAAAGTTGCAATATGTAAAAAATAATAGATAAATAATCTGGACAAACCTACTGAAACTCAATGTGATATTGTATTTATACAAATTTCTTGTACAATAAAAAATTAAACGTGCATTCGAAATATCGATTTAATCGTTTCATTTTAAAACCAAAATTAATGTATTATTACATTATTCGAAAGAATTGTTTTAGTTCATTATTGAAACAAGAAAATCATATATTTATTGATCTTCTAGTATCAGTTCAAGAACAAAGCTTTTAAAACGTAAACCGAATGAAACATTTAGTTTGCAACATATTTGAATTTAAACTACCAAAACTATACTGATTCAAATAAGTGAAACAGGGATTTTATTGTACTTAGGTTTCTTTTATGTTTGAAACAAGAGTGAAACATAATTTTTTTGTTTTGTTTTTTGTTACTAAACATTATCAACTTTGTGTTTGCTGGGAGAGTAGCAGCAATTAAAATAGAAAAACGACCATCTAGTTTAAACAAAAGAGATGATAGTGTACCACCTGAGTGGTATGCAGACTTTCCTGAAAATATATAATGCTATTGAGCGTGTCTATTAGTTTTATTTCTGTTACGAATTAAGTAAGTGAATATTGTAAATATCGCCATGCCGCAACGCTAGTTATTAATCGTAAATGCTGTCATCGCTTAGGGTTACCTATACAACCTTCGCAAGTAAAGCAAGTCTCAAGACTTGGAGATATAACAACTAAATTGACGGAACTACTCATTTAACTACTCGCTCTCGCTATAAAAATAACATATCCTTTACTATAAATCCTTATACTGTTCAACGTATTACGAATAAATTGCCTACCGCCGTTATTCATATTGCCACATTAGAATGTTTACATAAGATTCCAATTGCTGATTATAAATATTATACACCATTGACATTATTTTAGGTTGTGACGTCTTTGCACGCATACTGTTAAGTAAAAAAATAGCTCGTTTATTGTCTAAGCCTATCGGTATTAGAACTTTATTAGATTATTTAGTAGTAGGTAAAGCTCTTACTATTTCCATTCCCGTTATTAGCAATTTCATTTATTATTGGAACTATTAAAAGCGAAGAAAATTGCATGAAACGTTTTTTTGATCTAGAAGAGGCTCCAGCTATCCCAATATTGACACTTGATGAGCAAAAGCACAAAAACATTTATAAAGACACTACTACAAGAAATTTCTCGACAATTTATTATCACTCGCAAAACAGTGATTTGTTTCAATAAAACGTCGTTTGTTATCAAATTCTACAATAAAACTCCAATGTGACAAAATAATTCTGGATTATTTAGAAAAAGATTATATTGGCCCGGTACATGAAGTTAATTCAACATTAACATAATACATGATAATAATCATACAAGGATATAAACTTACCACTGAAACTCGTATTGTTTTAGATCTATTAGATACAGGAAAAAATTTACAAACAGATTTGTTTGATATAATCCCAATTTTTGTTTATTTCTAATTGTAATAAACGCTGATATACGAGAAATGCAATTAAGAATTTTAGTACACAAAGATTTTCGACGTTACAACGCATTGTTTGTGGATTTCATTCAAATGACACTTTACAACTGTACGAATTTAATCGCGTTACTTTTGGTATGAAATGTAGTCGTTTTTTAGCGATACTCACAAAACGCCAACTAGTTTCTAATGAAAAAGAAAAGTTTCCGCTGGCCGCAGATGTAATAGAAAAAGGCGCATTTTATATGGACGACTTGCCGCTAAGTTGTATATCGTTAAACAATGCCATCAAAATGTTTACACAATTAAAAGAATTGTTAGCTCATAGAGATTTTTAAACTGTTAAATTTGTTATTAATTCGTTTGAGTTTATGTCTAAAATACCGGTTAAATATATCGAATTCATTTCGATGAGACTAGGAGACTGCTAATTTAATGGGATTTGTGACACCAGTGATACTACTTGTAAAATTAATTATTAAATTTTTTTGACAAAACAAGATGACATGACACGCCGCCCGATAGTATTGTAAAGATATGAAATTAGTTTAAAAGGAAATACCTTTATTAGAAACAATAAAAATACCTCGCCATGTAGAATCGATGTTGATCGAAAATGTATTTTTCATTATTAGAATTTTTGACGCTAGCGAACATGTACTGTATGTATATGTGTACTTTCTAAATGAGGAAAAGTTTTTTGTAATTAAATGTGCGTAATATCAGCCCCTTTAAAAGTTGTTTATGCGGTGCTTTAGTTCTTTCACGATTAATGGAAACGCTTTACAATGTTTATTTATCTTGCTGTAATATTGATAAGGTTTTTGCAATTTGCAATAGTACAGTTGTTTTAGCTTGGATTTATTCTTCTCCCGCTAGGTGATTACCTCGCAAATTTGAAATACATCATTATGATTTTTCCATTGTTAGGTCTTTGCAACAGGTACATTTTTCAGATGAACTTAAATTAGCTCGTTCTGGAAAAACTTTACCTTGCTTAATGTTAATAATAAAAGCGTTTCTTTTTGAAAACAATTTAAAAGCACGAGGCAAATTAGTTTATGCTGATCTTAACTACGAGTCAACATCCCATTTTGTTACCTCATCGCGATCATATAGTAAATTTAAAATTAAAGTTTAAAAAATATCTACATATAGGTCTACAGTTGTTGATCTCGCTACTACGTCAAAGGTTTTGGAACTTTTCCGCCGATAATATTATACGCCAACGCGTACAACTGTGTAATTTGTGTTTTAAGACTAATCTAAGATCACAGTTTCCATTGATGGAAAATCTGCATTTGTACCGTGCAGGATAATCTAAACCTTTCTTATACACTGGTGTCAATTATACTGGTTTAGTAAACATTATTCCACATAGACAACGAAGTGTTTGCATTAACGCAATAAAACTTGGTCTCCGCATTTTGATTCTATGTCGGAAAGCAATATTAAATGCATCAAAACGCATCTGATAGTCGGCAATCAGTTATTTACTTATAAAGAAATGACAGTACCGTCAGAAATGGAAACTCCTTTAAAATCCTTCCCCGCGGAAGATTTTTCAAATTAAAATTTAAATCTTTTAAAACGAAAACATGCCATTGATACTCTTATTCAATCCTTTTGGAAACGATAAAAAGTTAAATATATATCAACACTCTACAAACAGGACAAAAATGGATTACACCAACCAAACCGATAAATAAAGATACTATTGTTATCGTCAAAAATGAAAATACTCCACCTCTTCCGTGGCCTATTGGTTTTATAGTTCGTCTGACACTGGTCTGAAATAAGATAACATAAACAATGTTATGCCAGTGCTCAGTGAAGACAGGATGGGTTCTATTGAGAATTTCGTGATTGATTTAGAAAACTTGACAAAACACAAAATCAAAACGAAATAAAGTCAAAATCAAAAGGCGCCTGGAAAGAGTAAAGTTTAATGGACTTCTGGCCCTTGCCAACCACAAGCCCGATCTTGAAGGGTACACTCTAAATGGACTTACCTTAATAGAGTGTATCTCACTAAAATCTGACATAATCTAAAAATAAAAGCTTGTTTACAATTTAACTATTTAACATTTATTTGTACACAAAAAAAATAATAGTATTAAGATTAACAAAATTAACAAAACAAAACAAAAAAAATATACGTAAAATGAATGTTTAACAAAAAAAAAAATAAAACAAACCAAAATTTTAGAGAAATAAAAAATAAGAACACTGGTCAATCTTAATTACCTAAATCACGGCCGTGTGTGCATTACGTAGAAATTACTTAAATATAAAAAAGAAATAATTCGTCTATTATTAACCCAAGGTGAAAATTTTTAATCGTAAGTTTTCACGGTCTAACATAAATCTTTACTTCAACGAAATTTTGTCACATAGTTTCCACAAATACTAACAATCATTTATTAATTACATTATCGTTACAACATTAATTTGCGACACTTCTGATTTTACTTAAAATCCCAAAGCTTTTAAAACACAATCGCGTAAACAAAAATTTCACCACATTTAAATAATCGGTACAAAATAAATACCTTGAATTGTTTGAAGTCGAGCTCCTGGTTAGCATAGGCCAGCTGACGTCGTCCGGAACCTTGATAGGGTACCACAACCACATGAATAATTTACCGACGGAAGATTTCTTATTGATCCGCCACCAAGGCGAAAGAAATGAGATTGCGAAACAAACTCACGCACTAATCCACTTTACGTTAATTACTAAATTAAACCAGAAACCAGTGAATTTAATGAACCGTAATTATTATACGAAAAGTAAAGTTTTTTTCCACTTGAAGATTCACGGTTCAATTTTCAATCACTTCCGTGGTAATTCTTGGTCTACAGCTAAAAAAGGTGAATTAATCATCCGCGATATTTACATTTCAACCGACTGTCAACCAACTAACTAACTTTTTTTTATCCCCAAAATCACATCTATATAAAAACTTATTCGACTACTCTTTCCACAAAGGCTGTTTTCAAAACTTCAAGAAAGAAAACAATCTCATTCAGAAGTGCGACAAAGAGGCAAACAGATCAAATATTGTCAAAAACATAGTATTAGTCCACGGCATTTGGTTGCTACGTAAAAATGTCAAAGTGACAAAATATTATATTACAAGAATTTAAACTGCCTAATAAATTAAGATAATGCCTTAATTTTCCACGTAATCTAAACGATTGACACACAGAAATCAAAGTACGACTGCACTGAGAATGCACTTAAAAACTAAGAATTTTTAAACTAACTCGAAATAAACAAACGGCTAAAATATATTTAATTACAATATCTCAGAATGGAAACATAAATTACCACTAGAATTCTGATCAACCAACAAAGAAAAATGCTCAATAACAGAATCGCAGAATCAGATGATCCACGATGTAACAAAATACAAAATTTTATCAACAAATTTTGAATTATAACTTTGAATTTAAAAACTTAAAATAACTTATTAAACTCAATCTAAAATCAACAAAACAAATCGAAAATACATCAACATGAATAACGTAAATCCAAACCGGGTCTTTTACACAAATAATCAAACAACCAATCATTTATTTTAAATGATGGTTACACTGTATCTTAGCACTGACGGAGTGATTCTTGTAGTAGATGTAAAAACTACAACTGGAGTGTACCGCAGAGCTCTATTCTTTGCTGCTTCATATTTATTAAAAGTTAATTTGATTTTAGTTAATTTTTTTCTTAATTTAGTTTGTTGAAGAATTTGATTAATACTTTATTAAGTATAATTTTAAATGATTTAATGCCTTTCCCATATACGTAACTGTTTTTTTATTTATTAATTATTGGCGGCTACATGTTTCGACCTAACGGTCATCATCAGGCCTCTAAAATTCATAATAAACAGTTTCTGTCAAAATGACATATAAATTAAACAAAATGACAATATAAATTAATTGCAATAGGTATATAAAAAATAATAATATTATTAACAAGAAAATTAAATAAATATTAAAAAAATTTAAATAAAAACTAAAATATTATTTAAGAAAAAGATAATCATTTTCAAAATTAACAATTCCATTTAAACATGCATCTGGGTCTGAGTTTTTATGTTTAACAATTTCTTTTATCTCCAAAAAATTTAATTTTAGACTTTTATTGCAAATATGAAGAATTTTGTAGTTACTTTTATAATCAAAACAATGGTTATATTCTAATATATGATTAGCGAAAGAAGATTTATTATTTGAATTAATACCAACATTATTGTTTTTAATGTAAGAAAAATGTTATGCTATTCTTGTTCGAAATTTACGGCCGGTTTGTCCAATATAAAAAGAGCTACAGCTACCACAATTTAATTTGTAAACACCAGATTTATTCAGAATATCAATTTTAACTTTAGTATTGACAAGTAAAGATTTTAGGTTAAATTTAGATGAAAAAGAAATATTAATATTATGCTTTTTAAATAAATTTTGAAATTGAAAAGAAGAACCTTAACTTTCAATTTCTTTTTTCTATTTCTAATTCACAATCACTAGCTGATGAATTAGTTGATTTAACTTTAGATACAAATTGTTTTCTTATATATATATAAGTTTAACTTTATTCATTGCCATTTGGCTTACAAATTTTGGTCGTGTTATTACATTACATATATATTACATTTCCTTATCCCTTCTCCCCCCTTAACTTTTTCCTCCTGTTCCATACTTCCTCCATCCATTCCGCTCCTTTTCCGTTTTCTTATATCTTTTGATATTGTTAATCTTTTTCCAAGCATTCCTTTTATAGAATGTCAAAATATTATTAATGAACTTCTATTTGAATCTAACCTTCCTGATCATATTTGCGACAACTCTTACTCCACTTTCAGATAACATTAAAAAGACATATTTTTCTCTTCCTTACATTGGTCGCTCTTCTTTTCAATTTCAAAATTTATTTAAAAAGCATACTATTAATATTTCTTTTTCATCTAAGTTTAACTTAAAATCTTTACTTGTCAATAGTAAAGATAATATTGATATTCTGAATAAATTTGGTGTTTACAAATTAAATTGTGGTAGCTGTAGCTCTTTTTATATTAGACAAACCGGCCGTAAATTTTGAACAAGAATAGCAGAACATTTTTCTTACATTAAAAGCAATAATGTTGGTATTAATTTAAATAATAAATCTTCTTTCGCTAATCATATATTAGAATATAACCATTGTTTTGATTATAAAAGTAACTACAAAATTCTTCATATTTGCAATAAAAGTCTAAAATTAAATTTTTTGGAGATAAAAGAAATTGTTAAACATAAAAACTCAGACCCAGATGCATGTTTAAATGAAATTGTTAATTTTGAAAATGATTATCTTTTTCTTAAATAATATTTTTGTTTTTATTTAAATTTTTTATATTTATTTAATTTTCTTGTTAATAATATTATTATTTTTTATATACCTATTGCGATTAATTTATATTGTCATTTTGTTTAATTTATATGTCATTTTGACAGAAACTGTTCAATTATAATTTATTAATTTATTTATTCATTGTAAGTTTATTGAGAATTTTACTTTAATTGATAATTTTAGAGGCCTGATGATGACCGTTAGGTCGAAACATGTAGCCGCCAATAATTAATAAATAAAAGAAACAGTTACGTATATGGGAAAGGCATTAAATCATTTAAAATTATAATTAAATCCCATTTTGAGCTTTACAATGGATAATACAATCTTTATTAAGTAATTATGTTTTGTTCTTTGGTGCTGCCCAAATCGCTTCGACCACTGATTATATTGTTGCCAGTGTTTATGATACATTAATTTAGTTTAATATTAATTTTGGAAACTGAGTTTTAAATTTAAAACAATTTATATTAAATTTTAAGTTTTAAATTTAATATAATTTACATTACTTATCGTTTTCGTAGTATTTTTATTACCTTTGAATTTACAACAATAAAATGTTAAATTAATTTATAACTTTAATTTTTTATTTTATTTTCTGTATTTCTTTTATTATTGCAATTTTTTTACAAAACATACTCATTGGCAAAGTTATTTTGTTACAAAATAAAATTTGAAGCTTTAAAAAATAAGCTTTGGTTTTTTTTTTGTTTCTTGTTATGTATTTATTAAATTTTTGTTATATATTTAAACATTAAAGTTTTGTTTATTAAAAAGATAAGAAAAAAATGTGGTTATAATGAATTTCTTTTTCTGTTAAACAATATATAAGTTTGAAACTTTATATAAATCAAGATTTATATTGTGTTTGAGAGAACCGACATTTTCATCATGATAACTGTTATTTATCTTTAGGAAACACAATATTTATTTTAAAACACGGCTTCGGTGATAAAGTTCAATTCTTTGAAAATTATTTTATAAATATAGTTATTGCAAAAAAACCTTTTCCACAAAAGTCATATATCTGCTGTTGTTAATGCGGATTTTATTAGATAGATTTTACATACCTTTTCATTGTAAGTATTAATATAAATTCTTTCTTGCAACGTACACTTGAACCATATTTACTTTTATAACATTTAGACATTTAATGTGATTATATTCTAGGTAACACATAAAATTTTAAAAATAAATTTAGAACGTTTTAAAACGTTTAATCAAAGAGACACTTTTAGAAAATGTATTGTACGTAGGCAGTGTATCAACTTTAGTAAATTAATATTAAGTTCCAATCCGTTTATTGTTGAGGATTTATTAAATTTTAAAAGTATGTTTTATAAAACTCAAAAACAAAGATTTACAAATTTTAGGTTTCTTAAGTAGTCTTCGCGGTTTTATTTATAAATTTATTTTTTTTTTATTAAAAACGTATTTTAACTACACAATTATTATGAAATGCAATTATTTAGTGTGATTGGTTAATCAATTGCCTGATAAATCTGTAGTATATAGATATGTATATATACCTATACGTAGCAGCGTAAATTTAGAAGAACTAAAAATATTTTATTGTAAAAATGGTATAGCAAAAGTTATTGTGAAAATGTAATTTGTGGTAAAACAATTACTTTCAATTTGCCAAACTTTAACAGTTATGTTATAACTAAAACTGTAAAGAGTTTTCAAAATTAAATGTAAGGTTTTCGCAAAACAAGTTAAAATATTCTACGTTTTGTACATTGTAAATTATGTATTTGATATAATTTATGTAATTTATTTACATTGCATACAACAGCTGACAAACTTAGTGTTGGACATATAGTAACCAAGCTTTATATTTTGCTTTTAAGATTTGGATGTTATATGTAACGCTACAGTATAGGGGGTACAAAAAAAGTTTACTTTATATTGGATAGAAAATTATTTAAACATTTTATAAACAAACTACACGTAGTCAAATAGTTCAATGAGACTTTTTGTGTGTATATCCAATTTTTTGCATCTATTATAGTTATCAAGTTTCCCTATTAAAACATCCAATTTAGGACACCCTGTACATTCTTTAAGTTTAAAAAAAAAATTAGAAGAAACAAATTTATCAAAGTAATAATAACTATTTTTTGTAGTAATTCATTTTTAAATTTCAAATTACGCGCGTTAGTTAAGTTGGTAGAACCATTGGTAGTACAAAAAGAACTAAGTTAGTGAATACACATGATGATGATATACATAAAGTTTGAAAAGCAGCGGCCACATTTTATGTATCCTTATGTATTATTGAAATAAATGCCCATCTAATTACATTTTAAACATTAATATTGAAATTACTTAAAGCAAGTTAACTAAAAGATTTTTAAATGTATAAAAATAATAAATATAAAAAACAAACTTATATACAGGGTGAGTCCTTAATAGCGGTCCGCAAATTTATCTCAAAAACTATTTGGTCTAGTAATACGGGAAAAAAATTTCATAGACTCAATCACATACAGAAAGTTCACTAAAAATATTTTCACTTTTGAAAACTTTTTGGGGGCGGCGCAATCAGGGGGTGGTTTCAAAAAATCGTAATTTTCTTTAAACGTAAATATATTCATGTGTTTCTATCCGAACGTTGTTCATTTTTGTGTTCTGTGTTTTTATTGTTGTTTTCGTTTGTTTTTAAATACTTTGTAAAAGGGGTTTTTCACAAATTCCGAAGCATATGACATGTTAAGGATATATTTTCAATGCTGAGAGAATGAGTTAATTGATTCGCGATCTTACAAGGCTATGTATCCAAATCGAGAACGCCAACTCTAGGGTTTTTCGTAAATTAGCATTGCGATTACGCACCACAAGAAACATACAACCAATTCCAGTACAAAAAAGCATCGTTCAATAAAGAGCGAAGAAAATGTGGTTAATGTCTTAGCTTGGATTTAAGTAAATCTCCACTTTAGTACTAGAAAAATTGAAAGGTTGTTGATAATATCTCAAAGAACAATAAAAAAAACTATCACCCCTCGTTAATTTTTAAAATAACATTTAGGTCCGGTTTCACCAACTAAAATTTAACTATAGATTAACTAACCTACGATTAAATTTAAAATTCTGTCATATCATTTATTAGTGGTTTTAAGCTAACCTATGATATGACAGGATTTTAAATTTAATCGTAGGTTAGTTAATCTACAGTTAAATTTTAGTTGGTGAAACCGGACCTTAATTGTAATGAATTGTGCTGGTTTGTGCTAAACTGTAGTAATATTATTTTTAATTGTGTCTAAGTCTAAGTTAATAAAAAAATCAAAACAAGTCCGGAGGCCAACTTGACCGCTAGCACCTCGTTTTTATTCTACTTATTTGCAATTCAATGGTGCTTGGTTTGGACTGAATTATGCCGGTATTAATGTGTTAATAAAACTAAAACAAATCCGGGGACATTAAATTTAGCTATACTTACTTTGAAACCGATAAAAAAATAGGGTTCAATTTGAGTTTAATTTGACTAATGGATTATTAGAATTTGCGCCTTCCTACATACATAACTAAAAACGTGTGCGAATTTAAGTTATTTATTTTAACTGCAACTAACTTCGTTTTACTCTGACACGTTTGTCATACATTTTAGGTAACATTTAAATTTTTACATAACTTGCAATATTTTATTGATAATTGAGAAGAAATATCAGTTTTGGAATATATTCTGTAATCACTTTCACGCGGCTCTCGGGTTATTATCTACATTGAACAAGGATTTGATTTAAATGTTAAAATAAATAATGAAATTCTTGTTTAACGTTGTTAACAAATTAGATAGTATAGTAGTAGTATATCAAAAACAATTTAAAGCAAAATAAATGTTTTTTATTATATACAGGGTGTCCAAATACTCCGTGTACAAGGCTCGACCACACATTCTTTGAATTGAAATACGTCGATATAACCTATAGCTTAGTCTAATATTGAATTATAAAACAGATACAGGATATTAGTATTTAAATTGAAAATTGAGTTTTCTTTATTATTTTTAGAGTTTATAAAATTGACAAATATGAAAATGTTTTTGATTTTAAAGTGTCGCATAGGGGGCGCTGTTTAGAGAAACTTTTGTATTTTAAAAACGTAGAACTTTTTGACCACCACTCGTACACAAATTTTATTACAATGATATTAAAAAATAAACCTCTATAGACAAAAAAAATGTATAATAGTTACAACTACAAATAGTAGGCTTAAAATATTGAAAGACTCTGTGAAAATGTAAGTTTTCAACGAAGAAGAATTGACGTGCGTTAAATCCGAATAATTAAAACAGTAGATAATGAAAACGCTATTTTAAATGTTGTCGAAGAAGTCACGACAATTACTACCAAACGTTTACAAGACAGCTATAGTAATTAACAAAAGTGCTATTCACAAAGTTTTGAAAGAGTAATTATTATATCCTTTAACATTCAAAAAGAACACGATCTTTGATCGGTTGATCTTGTAAGTCGTTTAGCTTTTTGTTATTTTCTTCAAAATCAACGAATTTATAACGCAAATTTCAGTAAAAAAATTCTCTTTGCCGACAGAGCTTGCTTTACTAGATCCAGCATAACTAACGTTCACAATGAACATGTTTATAGTGATGAAAATCCGCACGCCATCAAAGTAATTCATCATCAACATACATTCAAAGTTAATGTATGAACAGAAACAATTGGCAATATTATTCTCGGGTCTGTTGTGATCCCAAATCCATTAAATCGGCAAGGTTATTTGCACTTTCTTCAAGAAACTTTATCGGACTTATTAATTCGTGATGACATGTGCACCAATTGATAATATTCAAGAGTTACATAACCGGATTATGCAGAAAATTCACTTTCATTTCTTTAAAAAAATTAATTTGTGTATTCAAGAATATGGTGGGTATTTTAAGCATTTGCTATGAAATTTTTGTTTCAAATGATTTGAATTAAAATTTGTATCTAGTAATAAAATTGCAAATATTTTTTGAACAGGTGACTTTAACGACATTTAACAAGTATTCTTTTTTGTCTAGAGAAGCTTATTAATAAATATTATTGTGTATAAGTAGCGGTCAAAATGCATTTAAAATATAAAAAAAATTTTAAACGCGGCACTTTAAAATTAAAAACATTTTCATATCAGTCGCAATAATTAAGCCCCTATCAGAAATTTTCAAAACAATTAAAATTTGAACAATAATAAAGAAAATTCAATTTTTATTTTAACTTTAACACTTTGTATCGTTTTTATTATCAAATATTAGACTAAGGTATTTTGGGTTATATCGACGTATTTAACTCTAAGAATCTGTGGTTTAGCGTTGTACACGGATTATCCGGACACCCTGTATATTACAATATTATCATTAATATTATCTCAAACGTAAACAATTATTTAACAATTGTTTATTTAGTCAAATTTAAGTGGATAATTAAAATGTTTTCATTTATATATTGTTTAATAATATTAGCAATCTTAGCATTGCTACATCTCTAGAACTGCTATATTAATTTGCTTTGAATGTATGTAAATTTTAATACAATTTTAGTAATATTAGAACTTGAACATATTCATTAGTACGTTAAGTTTTGTAATAACAATTCTATAGCTTTTCGGTTTATGTCTATAACGTATAATTAATATTTATACATACTGGAAATCAGTCACATACATACATAGTTTGTATTTAATATTATATAAAATTATATTATTTACTAAATTTACTTGTTGAAAACTACATAGATAAAACCTAATCGTATATAATAATTTAAATTTATCTTGTTTGGAACGTTGCTGTTAATATATTATGTACACACACATAAAATTTCATTTAAGCGGTAATCCTTATTAAAAATGATAGATTGTTGTGGATTATCTCTTTAACAATTAAAATTTAATTTTTATTATATATTTTTTGAAAAATGATTTTATAAATATTGAGTTTTAAAGAATATTTTATTAAATATAATATACCTAGCTGATTTTGAAATCCATCAAAAATTAAAAAAAACATTATTTAAAACAACCGTATAGGCAATACACTATATGAATAAAATCTTATGTAAATCTACGATATTTTCTACTTAAATCACGTTTGCTGTAACTGATTTAAATGAAAAATTGATTAAAGCAATCTTATCGTTTTACTCTTCAAAAAATATTTCGAAAGATTTAATCGCATGATGATAAACGAAAAATTTTGTGTTGTGCTTTTGATAAAGAACGTAGTTTCGGTAACTCTTTAATTAATGTAGAACAATATGCTGTTTCTCTTTATATCCATATTAGCGAAATTAAAACTACTCAAGAACAAAAACAAGTCAAGAATTGCTCATGCTACGGTAGAATTTTACATTTGATTCTTCCTGAAGAACAATCTGCTGTTAAAAACAAATTATACGCAGATTTTTCACCAACAGCCAACAAGTCAAGCACTTTTTCTAACGCTGCACCCGTGATTAATGTACAACCTCCCGTTATAAATTGCACTTTAAGATTATTTATTATTTCTGATTTTAATGTTACTTTCAATGGCGACAGAAATAATCTTCTTCATTTCTAGAACGGATAACCGAACTAAGTAAATCTAGAAAAAATTCTGAGAAAAACTTTTTAACTTGGCAGTTGAATTATTTGTCGACGCGTTTATTTGGTAACGTCGTGTAAAAAATGTCGTTACGGATTGGAATTCTTCAGTTTCGCCACTTAAATCTTTTTTACCAACCGATTACGAGGATCAAATTTAGAAACAGATAAAATCTTGCAAGCAAAAACGTAACGAATATGTCACAATATTTATTGCACACCTAGAAAACCTATTGAGCAGACCACCCCATAAATCATATCATATTTAGTTCTCCGCGATGTTAATTCCGTATCTGAATTAAATATCCTATTCAAAAAACTAGAATCAAATGGTAATCTGTACAATTCTTCAAATTCTAATGCTAATCTTCATGTAGCTTTACTTGATGAACTTGGCCCGTTAGAACGGCTCAAAGTAAACGATTTAATAAAATCATTTGAAGATATCAGTAGTAAGGTCCAATTAGGTCGTACCAATAAAATTATCATGACTATGGACTCTGGCAATGCGAAACCCTTTTGAAAAAGACCCTTTTTTATGTCCCCACACATGGCTGACATACTAAACAATGAACTCAATAACATGTTAAGGTTAGACGTTGTTCAATTTTCTTCGAGTCCATGGTGTTCACCTGTTTTACTTGTGAAAAAGAAATCCGGTGAATAGAGATTTTGTTTTGATGGCCGCCCTTTAAATGACATTACTAAACATAATTCATACTTCCGCATATCGATGAAACATTAAACATGCTAAGAGACGCTAAGTACATTTCGTCAATCGACCTTCGTAAACCTTTCTGGCAAATTCTACTCGACGCAACATCTCGCAAGAAAACTGCTTTTAGCGTTATTGGGAAAAGACATTTTGAATTTGTAACCATGCCTTTTGGTCTACGTAATGCCACGCAAATGCAGCAACGTCTCGTTGACGCTATTTTTGGTCCAAAATACTTTGCTTATTTGGATGATATAATTAAATGCTCAACTACATTTGAAGAACTAATTAAGTTATTGTCTGCGGTTAAAGAGCGATTACGCGACGCAAACTTAACCATTAATTTAAAAAAAATGTGAGTTTTTCTAAACTACATTAAAGTTTTTAGGGTTCATTGTAGGACAAAATTCACTGAGAACCGATTCTGATAAAGTAGAAGCCATGGTGACCTACCCTAGGCCTACAACTACAATAGAAATAAAAAGATTTGTTGGAATGTGTAGTTAGTATAGGCGGTATGTTAATAATTTTGCAACTCTTATTCCACCATTAATCGATCTAATAAAAAAAAAAGAAAACAAAACAATACGTTGTTTGGTCTGCAAACGCCGAAACTGCATTTCTAAAAATTAAATCTTGTTTCGTATCGTGCCCAATTTTATCACAACCGGACTTCCATAAATCTTTTACGATGCGATGCTTCTAGTACAGACCTCGGCGGTGTTCTTTCGCAAACTTTAGACGGTGAAAAACGAGTTATTGCATACTGCAGCAAAACATTTACTCCACAAGAACGTAATTATGCGATTACCAAACGCGAATGTTTTGCCGTCATTTTTGCGATTGAGCGTTTTTGGGCTTATATTGAGGGTGCCAAATTCACTGTTGTTACAGCTCATGCTTCTCTTTTGTGGCTAATTAATATTAAGAATCCATCGGGTAGATTATCTCGCTGGGCCATCCGATTACGTCAACATTCTTTTAATTTTGTGCATCGTCCCGGTTCAACCAATGTAGTACCCGACGCATTATCTCGTGCTTCATCAAATCAGCATCATGCAATCGCAGCTGTAGAAATAAACATAAATAAATTAGATTTGTGGTACGTATAACTGAAACAAAATATTATGAATTCTCCTACACTTTACCCGCAGTGGAAGGTTGAAAACAATTTAATGTAAAAATTTGTACCTGTTGATTCTTACCTAACCAGTAATTTAATTGAATGGAAAATTGTAGTTCTTCTAGATAGAGTAAAGCAAACATATTACTGGCCCAAAATGAGGCAGCACGTTTTAAAGTATGTAAAATGCAGTGAGACTGGTGGTGCTTAAAAATCACCTAATAGAAAAACTATTGGGCTTATGAACAAAGAAAAAGTTTGCGAATTTCCGTAGAAAATAATTGCAACAGATCTGATGGGGCCATTTCCACGTTCTAAACGAGGTTTTAGTTTGACTTAAAATAAATCTTGGAACTAATTTAAAAGAAAATTTGTTAGCTGCATTCGATAAGACTTTATTTCGCCTCCACACTTTGTCACCGACAGAAAACGATAAATTTCTTTTGCGAAGATTGTATTGATGAGAATTGCGAACATATGCCAAGTGCATTTTAGAGCGGACTTTCTTAAAAATTGTAGATAAATGATTTAACTTGTCGGCATAGATATCACGATTACCAGCAGCAATTTCAATCTTTTTATCGTGAGATATAAGACCATAGTAATCTCCCGATAAAGGAATATTTCTTCCAAATTTAAGAAAAGAAGCATTGTAACCAGCAATCTCATGACGTGAATTATTGATGGCACTTTGGCTTTTATAAAGATTTAAGTCCCAATCGGTATGATCAGTTACATAACTACGTATTGCGGTTCCTATTACTCTGTTTGTACGTTCGACAAAGTTACATTGAGCAGAATAAACTGCATTGAACCAAATCTTTTGTGCCTTGTACTGAGCGCACAAATTTTTAAAAATAGTACATAAAGATTGTGGACCATTGTCACAAATGACAAATTGAGGAACTCCAAACAAAAGAAAAATGTGATTTTCTATAAACGGCATAACATTGTGAGCTGTGGCGCTGCAAAGCGGGCATAACAGAGTAAATTTTGTTAGCCAATCCGAGACAATAAGTAAACAAATCAAGAAGAAAAATTCTCCATTGGTGTACGAACTAGTTGACATTACTAAAAACAAAAAAGTAGGAAAGCAGCAAATTAACGATCTCAAAAAATACAATGGAGAGTATATAGAATCAGATGACGATTCCAGTCATAGTTAAATAATTTATATAGTTATTACCATGGTTTTTTCAATTTGTTTATCTTAGCAAACACAAACTTTTGTTTTGTGTTTATATTTAGTTAGTTCTGTTTTAGTAAGTCAGACTTAAGTTAATTCTAGTTGACTATTAAATGCTATTTAGAATAATTCTACATTTTAGTTAGTTCATAAATCCACTTGCAATTATTACATGTACGTAAATTTATTTAGAATTTAATTCAATTTATTTTAAGTTATATCGTAAGCAATCTGTTAATATCTTAAGTTGTTTTGAGACCTAACTATAGAACATGACGCTTTACCAATTTGTGAATTTCACCAAATTTGACATACCAATATATGATTTCTCTTAGTTTAAAAAGAGTATGATACACGTAGTTATCAGACAAAACACTTGATATTAGAATTTTAGGTTACCATTAATTAATTAATTAAAAAAAAATAATGTGTTTCACAAATTATTTTTTTTGTTGTTGGAAAGGGATAGTAGTTATTCAGAGTATAGATTTAATTTAAGTTTAAATCTAAGCAAATTATTATTAATTTTATATGTAGTTTAGGCAACCCAACTTTTTCTTTAAATATTAATATATAGTAATAAATCACACGCAGGTTAAAAATCTTATCTAGTCATAGGAAATTTTGGAATTATGACTTCCTTCGTGGATTCTCGAGAAAGTCGGTGCAGAAAAAAATACTAAAGATTTGCGACAATTAAAGAGTATTAGGTAGAAATCTCTCCTCCCAGTTTCCCATAACTGGTTCTTACCGGAGATAACTGTGAAATGTTATTTAAGTTAACAAAGTTGGAAACAATCAATTAGATTATTTATTCCAATAAGAAACAAAAACTCTGTTCTAGTCCGGGTAATAAAAAAAAGGAAAGACTAGATGGCGCCCAATTTCAATAAAAAAAAATTAATTAAACCCACCCCAAATGTTCTACACGTCAACTACGAGCTGTCGCGCAGTGCGACGTAAACAGAAAGAAGAAATACACGTTACAACACATCATTCTCACTTTAACTTTTACCTACTGTCGACATGTAATGTCAAATTAATATCATTTTAATGTCGTAATGACGTACTATACCGCACTAGTGACGTTAACATTAACATTATAGAGTGAGATAAAGACTTAACAGTGAATGTCTATTGTATGTTTATAATGGATCTTCTGTTAAAGACCAAATTCTGTGCCGTTTGTAGATCCATCGTATGTCCACTAAACGTACAAGTACGTGATAAAAGGACATGCATTCATTGTATATACCTTGTATGTATTTATGCTGTATGGGAACTAGGGAGTCTAAAATGAAAATAATTTTTTTCGCAATTACCTAATATTTTGTAACTCTTATCTGTAGACACTTTGTATATAGATTTATTAATCCTGTTTTTTTTTTAAATAATAATACCATTTTAGTGAACTGTTAGTACGTAACACGAATAGTTTAAATTAAGGAAAATTATGCAAATTTATGTATATATGTAAGTTTTAATAACAAGCGTATATTTTTCTATATTTCATTATTAATGTTATTACTAATATTTTTGCTGTTGCTTTATCTCTACAGTTGGTTTTAACAAAAATTAACCTTTTATTAATTACTCTCAGCTATCCTTCTCTAATTAAGTGTAGATATTTCAATCTAAAAGCACATCTCTTCGTAGACAAACAAATTAAATTATATAATTTAACATGATTTTAATTAAGGCATTATATTTTTTAAACATATTTAATAGAAATAGGAACTATAAGATAGTGAAAATAGATATTTATGTTGTTTAACTCTTTTTGACGAAAATAAACATTTAATATTTTTTAGTTTCAATTTATGTGTGTTATTAAAATAAATGTTTTTAAAACGACATTCGTAGTCCAATTAAAATTTGATATAGGTACACACACTATAAGATACCAATATGGTCTACAAAAAAAACTACATTTCAGGAGTAAGTAAGACATTTTTATAGTAAGAGGTTAGCACTAACGCTTTTCATTGTTTTCTTACGTGTCATTTGCGCTAGATTTAGTATTACTAACATTGGCTATTATTTGGAATTAATAGAACGCATTTTCTTTAACAAATATACCGGTTTTTAGATATTGGTCCAGTTAATATTACTGAAATTAGTAACAAGTTATATGCATATAAAAACTATAAATTTGTCAGATATAATTATTAAAACAGTTGAATTTAAAAGTTGCTGCTGTTAATATTGTCACATAAATAACAATGTTTTTATACAATAATGTTATTTTTTAAAGTTGTGGGTGCGTACAACAATGAGACTTGCACCTGCACTTTTAAAATGGTACTTCTTGGATTCAACAATAATATATTTTGACATCAAAATGTTTTCAAGCATAAGTCGTTTACAGTTCTTAATATATTTTCACATAATAATAATAATATTAATTATATAAACATGTAAAATAAAAAAAAATCGATTATTTCAATAAAACAAGAATAAAAAACAAAGGATTAAATTTAATTTTGACATAAAAATAGCTTAACGCTTTATTTCCCGTAGGTTTAAAAGACCTGTGAGTCCAAGCAGTAGAAAAAAAATTAAAATAATAAGTTGACGGTTGCGAAGTCTTATGTACCTTTCAAACTTATAAAAACACGTATTAACATGATACATTTTTTAAATTTTTTAAAAAACTTTTGATCGTAGGTCACATTTTGTCCCGACAGGTCTCACCCGTGGAATGGTGTAAGTTTGTGTAATATTTAAAATTGCTTTCAAAGCGATCATTAGAAGCCAACGTTTACGTAAATGAGTCTTGTTTATGTCTGGAGTTCAAGTGGAATATAAACAAACGCCCTAAAAAGGTGATTCGGGCAACTTTACTAATGAAATAGTTCTCGTTCAGTGCTTGTTAGTGCAACATCGGTATTTACTGTGCATTTCAAGCGATTCTTTGTGTTTAAAAATTAGTTATTATTTCCGCGTTCTTACATGTAAACTTGCATAAAATATATGTTGAAAAATTGTTCATCGCTGGACGCGGTAAGCAAAACTTGCAATAATGCATTCTGTAATATTTACAGAATCTTTTTTCTAATCCTTGTAGTGCTTTAAAATACATACATGGATCCCTATGAAAGAGAAATAGAAAGGGTGAGAGTCCTGTATGATGATGTACCGACGGATAATGAATTTGAATTCTCTGAAAGTGATAATAAATATTTAGTATATGAAAATTTTGTAATTCACAGTGATCACCAATCAGATACTGATCAAGATTTATCAGACAAGGAAGATTCTGAAGAAAGCAGTAAAGAAAGTACTTCTAATGAAGACAGACGTGTTTATTATTATGGAAAAGATGGTACTAGGTGGAGAAAAGAAGCTACACCACTCAATGTCCAAACATGTCAAAGAAATATTACAACGCATTTGCCAGGAGTGATAAAAGATGCAAGAAATGGACGATTTCCCATTCAGTGCTGGACATACTTTTTTAGCAGTATAGTAGACATTACTGTTGAAAATACCAACTTATATATTCAGAAAATTTCTGCAAGGTATAAAGGTAAATATGGCACGAAAGCAACAAATTTTAAAGGAACCAAGGCACTTTTTGAAGTGTTATATTTAGCTGGTTAGCAGCATGGGGGACAAAAAAATTTAGCAGAATTTTATAATGAAGATGACTTAGGAGCTGAAATATTTCCTGCTGCTGTGACTCAAAGAAGATTGCAATTTTTACTGAAATGCTACGTTTCCACGACACCACTACTCTAGACAAAAGACGACATTTGGACAAATTAGCAGTAGTAAGAAATATGTTTGAAGAATTTAATGATGCTTGCAAAAGCAATTGCTCTTTAGGAAATTATGCCACTTTAGACAAATTGCTTCTAACTTTTCGTGGAAGATGCAGCTTCAAAATGTATATTCCCAACAAGCCCAGCAAATATGGGCTAAAACTATTTTCCCTGGTGGATGCTAGGACATTTTATACTTCCCACTTGAAAATTTTTACTGGTGTCCAATCGGATGGTCCTTTCAGACAGGAGACCTCTACAGCTGCCGTCACTGAAAGGATGTGTGCCCATTTGACTGGATCTGGGAGAAACGTGACCATAGATCGATGGTTTAGTGGTAATGAAATTGTTAGACGCTTATTGCAGGAACACCGCTTGGCAGTTATTCAATTCAGTCTAATCGCAGAGCGCTACCAACTAAACTTACTAACATTAGGGGTAGGCAGTCAAATCGTCTGTATTTGCATTTACGTGTCAAAAAATATAATAAAGTACTGCTTGTTTCCTCTGTGCACATGGACGATAAAATTGATAAAAGCACTGGGGTTGAGGCTAAACCAGAAATAATCACATTTTATAACTTTACAAAAAGTGGGGTTAATGTGGTCGATCGAATGGTTACGTCTTATAATGTTGCTCGCAATACCCAACGTTAGGTTATGGTAATATTATTTGGCCTGCTCAATATTGCGGCAATAAATGCTTTCATAGTATATAGGGCGAATAACCCTAATGGTGAGTTTAGCAAATGTCCCAGACTTTTTTTGAAAAACCTATGGATCGACTTGCTACAAGAAAACCTCCAGGTAAGAGCCACTAGTTCGTATTTGCCACGAAAAGTGCGTGAACTAGCGTGCCGTTTTGGGGGAATTCCTACTCTTGAAGAACAGCAAGATCCACCCCCAAACAAAAGGGGGTACTGGAAATATTGCAAGCGACCCAAGACCAGGTATTTCTGCAAGTTTTGTAAAGCTTGGTTATGTATGGAACATATCCAAGCCTGTTATCGAGAGTGTACAGACAGATTCTAGCGATGAAGTTTACCTCTCTACATTTTCTGCAGAGAATTTATTTATTTTTTTTAAATGTGTTTTTTAACTAATTTGTTCAATAAACTAACTATAAATTACCAATTACAATATTTATTTCTCTTCAACATCTGTAGTAACTAAATTTAAGAAATGTATGTAAAAAAAGAAGACATTTTTCTAAATTAATAAATAATTAGTAACCAGCATTTTTAGGCCTTAATTTTTGTGTAGTATTATGAAGAATAAGCTAAATTTCTAATAAATAGAAACTAATTAAAATTATATCACTCCAATTATTTTTATATACCATGTATCTAATTTGTTCCTGGCAGGCCTCACCCGTGGGCTTGTGTGTTAAAGAAGCCACCCGTGGGACGGAGGGTTAAACACATTTTTAACAGCGCACAAGCTTATATGACTACAGCAAATGTGGCATATTTGCCGTGTGTATGAAAGATCATCTCTTGAGAACGGCTCTACCGATTAGGCTATTTTTGTATGAAAATCTCAATAAAAAAAGTGACGTTTAGTTTGACAGTTTTGCTATAACAAGTTTTTATAACAATAAAAAATTTCGCATTGAATAAAATAATATGCAATGATGTTCTGATTCCAAGAATACTACTGATTCTAACGGACTTGCCGTTTTAATTTAAGCGTGTCTAATTTCTGGTTTGCCTTGCATTTGCAATGACGAATAATAAATCTCAAGACCAATCGTTGGAAATGTGTGAAATGTGTCTTAGATTGTTATGTTTTTCTCGTAGGCTGTTGCACGTGGTGTGCTCGAGAGACCATTCGTTTTCTTGCTAGACGGAAATACAGAAAATGTCGTTTGTCACCAAGCATTGTGATTATATAAAAACACCAACAAATGGTTCTCAAAACAATGAATTTTAATTTAGTTTATTTCAATAAGTTATAATTGTACTAAAATTGATTTGTTTCAATTTATAAAAATTCAAGGAAAGTTTTGGTTGGATAAATTTCTTCTCGACGAACCGACTGACTGAGACACAGCCTAAATATAATTAATAATTTTTTGCTAAAGGCACTTCTCATTTTCTTTATTAGTAAATTGAACTTGTGCGTCGCTGTACTTATGTTATTACATTTTGAAGAAATATTTTTCAATTGAGCTTAAATTTCAATTGTTAAATGTTATTATTATTATTATTATTATTATTATAATATAAGATTCACATGTAGTTCAAATTTTATCAATTTTTACAGCTAATTCATCTTTATAATTACAAAATAAGAAGCTTTGCACATATTTTAGTTTTTCACACACTTAATCTCAGTTTTTATAATCAATTACTTCACTGATTATTTCTTGAACACTTATATTGGGATTTTGTTGCTTATTCGGATTGCTTTTTCATTTCTGTGATTTTTAGTTTGGTTTTCTTGTCATCGAATCAAAAAATTTTCTTGTAGAACGTTAAACGTAAATTTAATAAACCAGATAAGATCAAGTAAAAAAAACATAAAATTTATATATTCTGTACAATTTTTGTGAGTTTTGGTTCTTAGCAAAGATCAATAACAAGAATATTGAGTGATATTGTACAATTAATTGTATTACAGCGATTGAACTTGTGATTATTCAGTATTCAGCTTATGTATGAATACGTTTGATCAGTGAATTTAATGCTTTAACTTTGCTCAACTTCAGAAAATTTAACAAAAAACTAAAATTTATAAGATTTGTGCGGGTGTTTTTTGTGGAGAATTCAACAATACAACTTGTTTGAAAATATATTCGAGTGGCTTAGATACTTTTGTTGTCGACAAAGTAGCGGAAATTTAACAGCTTACTTTAAGATACAGTTCGTTTCACATTAGATATTGAAGGCTTGTCGAGATATTAAGTTAAAGTGATATTGTTAAATAACGAATAAAGATTACTTCAAATAAATAAATTTATTTTAAAAGCACAAGAACACACATAAATAATAGTAACTATTTTACTATTAAAACTTTGTAAATTAAAAAATTGAAAATTGTGTTACAACTTAGTATGAGATGGATAAATAATAATCGCGTAATGCATTACAAGGCATCTAAAATCACAAAGTTGACTCAAAATGCAATTATTTCAAATAAACAAAATAAAAGAAATAAGCAACGTTAGCAGTAATCTGACAATCTTGAACGATGATAGGTTTCAATATAATTAGACATATATTGTGTACATTTTATTTGTTTTAAATAAAACAAATTTATTTTTCAAGGGATGACTAAGAATTACAGCCCGTAAAATTAATGTGTAAACTGTAGCGTAAAGTATGCTAGATCAGTTCTCATGAAAGAAAGTTAGTGCCATAGTAAAAATTTCATAAAATTAACATAAATGAATTTATTTGTATGGCACTTAAACAATTCATATTAAATTTGTAATCTCAGAATGTTTTTAAAATATCTTAAAAGAATTGCGTCACGGCCACGCTGTTGAAATCTTTTGCGATAAATTCTAATTGTGTTAAAAACCAGGGGTAAACCGCTAAATAATTTTAGTGTACAGTATTGAAGAATTACTGTGAATTAGTATAAATTACTGAAGAATTACAGTGTATTACTTAGAAATATCGAATAATTACTAATAGCCGATTGCACAAAAGTCTCGTTAATTGACGATTTACTAGTTGATTAAAGATAATGGTTGATTAATATTCAACAGGCCTCCGAACAGCGAAATACCTGAAATTGTTATTTGTATATGTGAAACTAAAGATAAAACAGATCTGTGAAACACGACATGCAAACAAGGACATAATATTAAACGTTGTATTATCTACAATAAGAAAATTTGTTTCTAGTGAAGTTTTCAACGTTTTATAAATTGCCGAGCCGATCAAGAGGTTTTGCTGGCGAACCTTGGACACCAAACTCAAGCAACTGAAAATTGCTTTAAAGTACTGATTACTATTTTAGTAAATTGTGAGATAATTATAATAAAACCTAATATTAATTTGTATCTTTATTAAAAATGGGCAAATGGAAATGATTTGATGTGGCTGAACCTTAACCTAAATTATCTCGTATTTTTGTCTTTTGCACATTTCTATCTCCTGCAGAACCTGTGGTAAGCCTTCCCGAGTTATTTAAAAAAAAAGTTTCAAAAGCAAAAATTATAAACTGTTAATTACTGACTGAAGTAATATTATTTAACCAAATTTAAGAAAATATAAAGCACAATAGTTTTATAAATAAAAAATTACACTAGGCTATGTTGTTTTTATACATTTTGCATATTAAAAACTGTTGGAATTAATGTCGTGCTAATTTTGAGCCGGCAACTATATTGCAAGCAAGAACTCCAAAAAACCTTTCTATGGTATTACGTGTTATAATATGTGCTCTGTTGTATGCTACTTCACTGGCATTTCTGGATATAAGCATATGGAGTTTACATAAATATCAACTGTCACCTAATAGCAAACAGAAATATTACGCAAGTATACTCTGTGAATTGTCCTTTTTTGCTAATGTCTACATTTTCTTTAATAGATAAACAAGTTTTTATCATAGAGAATCGACTCCATAAAGTAGATCGTTTCAAAAGTTTAGCTTTCTTCGATAAATAATCAAGAAAAACATTATCAATCACAGATTTAAATTTTTTTTGTTTGCGCCATTCATAGAACAAACGATACTCTTTTTTATATCTGTTTCGAGATTTTTTAGGAAGAAATTCTGCTCGTACTTCTGCTGCTTGCTGAGTAATATTTTCTGGTATTTCAAAATTATGTTCTATAATATCCATCTTTTAAAATTGGGCCCACATCAAGGCAATTATGCATGAAATTTTCAATGCACTCTAGATATGCATTGTTTTAATGAAGGTTGATTCAGACATATGTATTTTAATTTTTATATGTTTTATTTTAGTTTTCTAGACAGGTATAATAAAAAAGATCGTTCATTACACGGCAGAAAGGGCTTTTCCCGTTCTCGCATGCGTTCCCGGGCTCGGCTTCGCCTCGCACGGGAAACTCGCAAGCTCGCACGGGAAAAGCCTTCTTTCAAGCCTAGTAATGAAATATACTATTCTAGGCGAGCTACTTCGGTCATATAATTTATGGTACCCTTGCACTAGTTTGAAATTTCCAAAACAATGTGGTTACAAAACACATACAAAATACTCGTTAAATCGCCAGAGCGCCGAGTAATGGTAATTGCAGGTGCAATTTTTAATTTGTAAAGATGAAAATACTTTAAACTAAATTTAAAGTAAACACAGATTATGCAAAACCACATGCAGAAATTAGAATTTTACAAAATAAATGATTTGGTAATTACGATTGCAAATTGCCCTCGGCAAAAATACTATTAGTAGAAAAAAACTTGCTTAACATCAAAAACATTTTATAAATCTCTTATACCATTTATTAAAGAAATCTCTGGTAACCACAACATAATCCTCACAGATCCTGTAATCGGATTTGTAGTGCTTCAGTATGCACTTTTTAAATCGAAAAACAGTATTTAAGTGATTTTATCCCAGACAGTTACAAAATTGATTCCAGTAGTTGACAGTTAATTTGTCGTTGATTACGACTTGTCCTTACAAGAATTTAGAGTAAAATAAAATCGTTTCTACATATTCATACGATATTGTAAAATGTTTAACTTTCATGTTTATTATTAAAATAATTTAAATTTAGATATTTCAGACACTGAATGGATAAAACCGCATCTCGCATATAGAATAATTTCATTGTTTACATAACAAAAGATAATGCAGTGTTCCAATCTATAAGTAAACAATAGTTTTTATCTAAGATGATATAGTTACATACACTTAACAAGGTTTATACTTTAAACACATTTATGCCATTTCGAATTCACGAGCTAGTAAACAAGGTCAAACAGCACCTCTAAGAAAAATAGCCTTAACTAACATAATCGACTTGGGTTGCGCTGGCGCCGCTTGCTAATTATTTTAAAATTATTAATCTTAGCAACATCTACTGAAAAAATTTGAAGCATTCAAATGGAGCACCCAATTCTCCTATGCGACCGACTATCTATAAACGTATATAATCAATGCTAATAGATAACCATTTCCGTATCTTCCGATGCGAAATTCAACCGGAAGTGGAAAATGATTGCAAATAAAACTGATATGTCTTGATAATTAATTAATCTTAAGTTGGCATCACAAATCGCTTGAACATTAATGCTAAAATATCCTTTTTTGTTGTGATACGGTTCAGCATTTGGACCATCGGGTGATTGCATACAGTTCAACCAATTAAACAAAAGCTCTGAGGAGGTGTAACGGAAGTCGCTGTTTTTTGACAGGTACATTCCACACGAAAAGTATCAGCGCGGCAAATTTAAATATAATTTGTGGGATGTTTCAAAATTTTGTGAACAAATTTATTCATATTTAATAAATAAAATGTAGTAGAAAATTAATAAAAATAAAAAACTTGTACGTAGGCACTAATTATTGAAATTCAAATCAGGTGAATTTGAAAACTAAGCATTGTCTACAAAAAATAACACATTTTATAGTTATCTAGTTTATTTAAAGTTTTATAAGAATTTAATATTGCATAAATACAAATATTTTAACAAAACAAGAAAAACCTTAATTATTGCAAAAACTTTTAATACAGAAGTGAAAGAACTTCTTAAACAATATAATAAGAACCGTCAACATATTCTGATCACAACTAGAACCTTAAGAACAAATAATACAGTAAACAAAGTATCTCATATTCGACTATAAAAGTCGTCACGTATAAATTATAATGATTATTGTGAATAAGAAAAATAAATTGATATTTAAATAAATCACTAAATCAAAAAAAAAAAATGCTCGTCCTCTTCTTCTTCAGAACTGTCTTCCTCTTCATCTGATGAACCTGTATTTACTTGATATGATAAAGTCTCTACCGTCTCATCAAGTAATTCATCACGTTCCCACATTTCATTAGCCACATGTTCAACATGTGCACAACAGTTTTCCTAATCCGATATATTTATCTCTGCAAATGCATTTCTCACTAAATTTTCAATTTCACTATTACGTTGAAATACATTGTTCATCGAAACTTTACGCTTTACTAAACTCCATATGAGCTCAATAGGATTAAGTTCGCAGTGATATGGAGGCAAGCGTAACACAGTATGACCATGTTGTTTTAATAACTCATCAACATAATATGTTTTATTATAATTAAATTTCTTTACCAATGTTATCAACTCTGCTTTACGCATATCACTTGTTGTTGGTATTGCATTTTCTTCTAGCCATTCACGAATATTTTGTTTCCGTGTAGATTGATTAGGTGGCTTATTAATTTGAACGCTATGATAAGGTGCATTATCCATTACTACAATACCATTTGGAGGTAAATTTGGAATTAATTGTTTTTGCACCCAATTAAAAAAATTTGTGTGGTTCATATCGTCGTGATCAGTGGCGGCTGGTGGTCAATCATACAAGAGGGTCATTTTAAAATATTCAAAAAAACGCAATTATCACAAAAAGTAAAAAAAAAACTTTTTTGCATTAAAGCTGTTTATATTTAAGATCTATTCGTCTATGTTTATAATCAGCAAAATGATAGATAACAAGTTCATTAAAATTTACAATGTTTTCAATTAAACATGTTTCTTCACATCCACAAATCTATTCTGATAAATCGTACCTAGATTCTTTAAAATTACGGTGTACTTCTTTATTTTTATGTTTACTTGTATATCGAATTTGAAGTAAAGGCCGAGGACAACCATTGGTTTTAAATTCTAAACGTCTTTCAAAATTTAAACTATTATTAGCGATTTATTTTTTTATTAAACAAAAACGGTAATATGTACTTAAACATAATTAATTTTCTTTTAACTTGTGAAAGTGCAGAGTTTGTCGTATGAGATAAAAAATGTGCATTCCAGCATTTTTGTTTTACAAACACGTATTGCGGAGATAATAATAAATGACGTAAGCATAGCATTGAGTACGCGAAATGGGACCCGGCTGACAACCGCAGAAACCATTTAGTTGTCTTTTTCTAATTCGCATAAGATTGTATTATGTGTGTTGCACTCATGACTACAATAAGTATCATTTACGATTCGGCTGCATTATATAATACAATATAATACACAGGGACTATAAAACACAACAGCCTCGGGTAAATTCGTAAGTTTTCGCATCTGTTGCGCTTACAATAAAAATTGAAATTCAAACGCTGATAATTTGATTTAAACGCGGGTTCTTGTAATTTTAAAGTAAGTAAAATAATTTTCTAATTCATTTTGGAGGGTCATTGTCCGAATGACCTAATAGAGAAACCGCCACTGGTCGTGATAATCTCCGGATTTACTTTTCGATTTAAATATCAAAAGACCATTATTGATAAATCCATATAAACCACCAGCTTGCACTATAATATGCCGTGGACCTGCCCTGTCAGTTCGGTAAACTCCTGGTTCCTCTTCAGCTTGCCAGCAACTGCCGACTCTATATGAGGGATGAATGTAAGTTTCATCCAAGTAAGTTACTGCTTTCTTGTTAGCATTCAAGTCATTGTTCTGTCGTAATTTGCGTAAATAACGAGAACGCCATGCAACAATGTCATTTCTTTCCATTAATAACTTTTTGTTATTGTGACACTTTTTAAATTTAATACCAATTTGGTGTAGATGATGTAATGTTTCTCGACTCCCAGAATAACCAGATTTCTCCTGCATCATGTTAACCAACATTTTCAACGTAGAAACTTTGTTATCTAGCGTGTAAATTTCATGAACAGTTCGTTTTAATCTGCCAGAATCCATACTGTCAAAAAATATTTTTGTAGAACCACTACTTCTCTTTTTTTCGAGGGAGATTTTAAGATGCCATTTTCAGATGTTGTCGTTTCAGCCCTAATAATAACAATGATTATTTACAAATTATGTTTATACACTCAAAATTACCTAATTTTTTTAATGAAAGAAACCGATTTTCCTGTCGCAGCAGCAGCTAACTCGGTTGCTTTCTCTAATGGAAATGACCATACACCATCTGCCTTCTGTCTATCAAAGAACTTAACAACGTTCTTAATAATGTTCCAGGCTTCAGAATGAACTGTCTTCTTTAATTTATCAGCCATAATACAACTAAAAGCAAACGTAAATAATTAAATCTACAGCAAAATAGCTATACTGTTTTTATATAATTATTAATTAACGCAATTGCATTAAATGATTAAAAGCCATAACTAATTTTAAGGTTATATGCACATTGTGCACATGTTGATTGTAAATCCATGTTTATTATTTTGTAATACGTACCAATTCCACAAATAAGATAAACACAGTCTTGAAAAAAACTGTTTTTAAGTACTGAAGCAAAGGATAAAAAATAACAGCGATTTGCATAATCACAATTGACAAGTCGATACAAACTTATGTCAAGGATTGTATCAGCTTGAGTTTCTTAATTGTGATTGGTCAGATTTTTTACCGGTTCAAAAATTGGATTTTAATTCACATATTTTCCGGGGTTTTTGTTTACTTTGTCGCACTAAATGCACATGTGTGCAACCAATAGCTCCCACAACACGTGGAAAACCAGAATTGCAAAAACTATTGTTTGTGACACGCTGGATAGAACAATTCAATAGCTTGTTGATTCAATTTTATCTTTAATTGCATGTACCAAGTTTATAATGCTAGCTTTATTTAAAAGAAACGTCTTTTTGAAATCAACGTCGTTTAACAATTCAAAAGGATTTTCTCTATATGGTATAAACCTTATGCTGCGAAGCTGTCTTCAAAGTTACTCGAGGAAGAAGGCGATAAGTTAAACAACATAATTATTTTTGTTGAATGATTATTTTTTTAATAAACCTATATTAAACTAAGCTTTTGGCTTAAAAGCTTTTATTTTGTTTTGTCTCAGGCAACTTCTTATACTTTCTTTGAGTATAAAAAAATCCAAACTAGCCGTTCTTATACTATTTTACAACGTCCATTTTGCCTCGTTTTAAGCAACTTTTTACGCTGCACAGTACTTCGACTTACTGCTCTATCTGGATGTCTAATGTTGGATTCTGTTTCTGTTGCCGAGCGCACGTTGTCGCCAACAAGACGAACAATTTCTGTTTTTTCTCTTAGCACTTAAATTAATTATAATGATTATTAACTTAATTTGTATTAAGCACAAAGAAGTTCTAATATTGGTTTAGACTTTATTTGTTTGACATTATATACACTTGAATTCTTTTCAATAGCGAACTATAAATTTTTGGAAATAAATTAGTACCTAATGTGCACAGATTTTTGCTAAAAGAATCGTTAATATAATTTATTAAAATTTTGCTTCTGGAAACTGTTATAGTACGTCTTGGATTTTATATTAACTAGACCATTTTCGCTGAATATGTGCAGTTTACCAAACTATAATTTAAAAAAGAAACCGGCCTACATCGCAATATTAATAAATTGTTAACAGACTGGCCCCAAAACAAATGGGGCCAAACTGTAGAAAAAATTGATTTGCAAAGTGCTTTACTTAACTGTGACAAATTGAACATATCTGATATAGATGTACATTGGAAAACTATTAACATTTCCTTATTAAAATCTGAACTAAAAAATGTACTAAATGGTATTAGCAAAGCGAAAATTGACAATAACATACTGATTTTTTTAATTTAATGCAAAATTTTGATGCTACTGACGTTAATATCAATAAAGCAAACTTGTCTAAAATTTAATCTTATGCACTAATTTGAATAGCCAAACCATGATAGTAAAAAAACAAAAGTAAGCTTTGTTTTCATTAGACCGCTACAACGATGTAGAAAAATTATTACGCATTACTGATACGTAAAAAGATTTTTATATAACTTACAATGTCCTAACGAAAAGTTAACTAGTCACAATTCCGTTCAAGAATTGATTGATGGTGAAAACTATTGGATTAAAGTTGTTCAACAACAAAAGTTTTTGGAAGAATATATGACTTTATCAAAAGAAAACCAGTTAAATTCGAGTTCACCAATACTATTGCTAAATCCTGTTTTAGATCATAAAGGTATTTTAAGATTGGGAGGAAGATTCAAAGAGTCAACTTTATCGTATAAAACAAAATATCTTATAATTTTATCTAAAAATTCTGTTAACGGATATGGATATATTGCAATCTCATAAAAAATCTAAGCATTTGGGTGAGAACGCAACATTGGCAATCTTGCGAACAAAATTTTGAGTTATTCAGGCTAGACAACGAGTTAAGTGTAATAAAAAACTGTGTCATTTGCAAGCGTCTAAAAGGAAAAGCAGGCAACCAATGTTACGCTTCACTACCTAGAGAGAGGTTAGTGTCAGCTACTCCGTTTAAAACAACGGGAGTTGACTTTGCAGCGCATATTCAGCAGTCCGATAAAAACAAATTCAAAGTTTACATAATGCTATTTACGGTCCCAGTCACTCGAGCAGTTCACTTAGAGTTGGTTCAAAATATTAAAAAAGAAAGTTGTTTCAACGGCTTGCGGAGATTCATCGCCAGAAGAGGAGTTCCTGAAATTATTTATTCCGAGAACACAATCTTTAACTAAATCTAAAGCCTCTAGCGTTGTTGAGACTTCTGTGAATGTTTTTTTATTATAGTTTAATTAGAATTAAAATTAGTAGAATTCTTTAACCTTATTCTTGTTATACGCATTAGTTTTAGTCATTTGTTTTCAGGAATTGCTGATGCACCTTTTAGGTTTTAAGAACTTGTAAGGCACGTCATCAGGATTTGTACTTCTAAGTAAATTCTGATGCATTTGTTAACTGTAACTTTAAATATGTGTACTCTTGTTATTGGTTAATTTTAAAATAAGAGGGTGTTATCTACCCTACCAAAATTTACTCATATAAATAAGTAATTTAGGAAAGGAATAGCAGTAGTAAAGAAACGATGTAGTAACCAAGAAGATAAATATACTTATGTAAACAAATAATTGAAATAAAGCTACAATTAACAACTTAATTTTGCTTTATCACACAATTAAAAAAAGCTTAAGTGTCATCAAGCGTATTAACGAACAAAATGTGATTTTTTACAGCAGCTTAGTACTAAACGATAAGTACTAACGACAAGCACTAAATTTGTCTAAACTATTCATAATTATCTTATGGAACAGATGGTATAATAATAGGTATCGAATTATGTATATTTTACAGTTGTTTTTGATTGTTATTTTTATTTTTTGTTAACTAACAAACATGTACGTATTACGGCAATTACATTTTCAGCAGTTTATTTAACAGCGTTACTAATATTACATTTTGTAATTCTTTTAATTTAGAAGAACAGAATATGTGTAGTACATATAAAATTACCTTTAAATCTTCTGTCAAAATACCTTACTTAGAATTACTATCTTTTTAGTAGTGCTCGTTTATATATTTTAGACACGCAGTTGGCATTTATAATTTAGGTATAATGTTTTTAATTTTAACTGTGCTGTTTTTTGACAAATATTTTTTTTTGTAAAGTTTTTCTTTGAAAATTGCACATAAGCGACTAAAACCATTATTTTAAAGTATCTATAATCCAGATACAATTTAATTTTTTTCCGTTTTCACATTTGATTCTTGTTCTTGCTGCACAAAACTGTAACTTGCAGCGCTGTTTGTGCTTCTCTCAATATTGTATCTTACATCATCCGAGGGACTGAGTTTACTTTCTGAGGTTTCTTTGGAATTGGTGAGTTTCTGGAATTTGCCCCAGGTTTTGAGTATTGATGGGTTTTTATAATTGCCATCATCAACTGTAGCAGATACACATGAAATTGTACTACAATTGAGTTAATATTGCGTTTGTATTTCAGCCAAGAGTTGCAAACAGCCAAATAAAAGTAATGGAAAATAACGTGCAGTGGAGTAAAATTAAAAATGTATCTTCTTCAACTGTTCCCATATGCAAATTATACAAACGTATAATTTCTGGACGTTTAACTATTACGTAATCATTTTTCTTTTTATCTTATCGTCTTTGCTACATCATTTGAGCCAAATTTGCTATCGTACAAACGAACAGCAACGTACACTTTTCTATAGTCTATTATTTTGAATAGTTCGAGTCAAAAAAATAGATCACAACAAACATCATCTTAGTAATAAGAGCGACGTGAAGCAATTGTCGTAAAATAATTTAAAGCCGCGGTAACTAAAAATTTTGGTAGACAGATATACCACTAGTTCATTGGTAGTTGAATGATTATTTGTATACAAGGAAAGGACTAGAACTCTATTATTCAATAGAACGATATACATTACCTCAAAGCATGTACATTTTTACACCTTCTAAATTAGATTTATTTTCTATATATTGCATGTTATTATATTATAAAAATTTCTTATAGGTCAAGTTCTTTACAACGATTTTCAAAAGAATTTATTATTGAGGTATTTATCAAAGCTTATCGTTTATGTCATCACCAGAATTGACATCAACAATACGTAGGTTCAAATCGATTACAAAGGATTTTAATATTACCTATAAGTTTAACTCTTGCTGCAGGTGCCCAATGCATTCTCCGTAAAAGAAAACGAATAGATGTTAAAAGAATGTGTAGAGTAATAAGTTTTTTAACTACTTTTTTATTTGCATTTATGTTTTATCAATTTTTTTTAATTAAGTACATGTTGGTCTTCTCTGATAGTTTCGAAAACACTGAATTTAGAAAATATTTATAACAATTGATAGTATATATATATATATATTTCGTATGGCATAACCGACAAGATCGTGTACATAATAAAGAAAAAAAAAAGAAAAAGTACAAAACAACAAAGCAAAACAAACTCAGGTATATGAATACAAACAAATAGGGTGGACTAAAACAAGAGCATTGCAAATAATATATACAATATAAGGCTGTTGAGTGACTAGGTCTTCATATGTGGGTATCCAATTCTTTGATAGTGTTTGAGTTGTTATTGTCGATGTTGCTAAAAGCAACGTATGTAATACTTAGAGAAACAAAAATCTATTTTTTTTAAGATGCATTCACTTTTTTCATCTAGTTAGTTTCTTGTTTATTGAATTTAATTGCAATGTTTTTATTCTCATCACCCGAATCAAAAATTGATGATATAGCAGCTTCAGCTTGTTCTTGTGTTGATGTACTAGCTACAGTTTTAAACTTTTGATATACATACTATAACCTAGTGGTAGCAATTGCAATTTTTAAGGACCATTAGCATTGATTTCTATTTCATAACTTTGCAAAATAAATCTACATACCTTACACATTACAACGTACTCAAAATAAAATGTATCTATCAAGTAGTTTAATAACTGTAATAATTACTTATTTAGTATGTGGTTTGCGTGACTGGCGTCCATAACCGTGCGCGCTTAGAAAATTATTGCAAACAAACTTCTATTTACCGGTAGTGTCCAACTAATAATCTGTTTGAAACAATGATCGGCGATGACATCTACCAACGAGTATATAGTACCGACGCAACACAACTCTAAATTAGAGCGTGGCAAATGTCATTAGTAGAACCTAAAAAGTTAATGTCACATGTATCTGAAAATTTACTTATGTTGATTACGAACAAAATTATATCTTTTTGATCAAACCCAATTTCTCTGTGCTACCAATTCATATTTATTTTAAGGGAAGAAGTCCTAACACAATGTATCAATTTTGTATAACCACACGTGTTTAACGGCAATTTTTAGAATGCTACTACTATTTAATATAAAAAAGGGGAAGCGTAATACAATTTCTAGCAAATTTGCTTTAAACACATTACTGAAAAAAAATATATAGCTAATTTTATAATTATGCCATTTGCTAGTTTGAATTTGGTGTCTATTTTAACAAACTACTATGATAATTAGCATTATTTGTAATAATGACAGACAATTCTTTTAAATTTTATTGCAAGTAGTCTATGAACAATTATAAAAAAATGTTTCTTTTACTATGATAATCTAGGTTACTGGTCTTTTAAAAAATATTAAACAAGATTTAGGAATGAACGCTAATCGGTTAGTTACTTGGTGCACGACATTCCTTTCAAAGTTTTTTTACATAATCTTGCAGGAAAAAAAATTATTAATTAATTATACAATTATGTTTTACAAAATGTGCAATTAACGGTAGTAAAATAAGTATTCAATGCGCATGCGGTTGTTGTAAAAAGAAAAGTTTTTTATACATTTAAGCTTACGAAAAAGTTTTCGAATATAAGTTATTTTTGTTGTTTTTATTGACATAGAGAAACACTAATAACAAAAAAGTTATAATTTCTTAGAATATATTATTTAGATTTCATTCATAACCAGATACCACCAAACAAATATTAACAACTATACTAGCGTTACCAGTAATCAATTTGTTATTATTTAAAAATGTTGTTATTAATAATTATTGTTTTTATAGGAAAACGCATGTTCCGTTACTAACACGTAAAATTTAAAAGAAAGAAAATTTAAATCGTTAGTTTGCAAAAATAACAATCACACCTTCCTGACAAAACAATATTGGTTTTAAGCTTACATTTTGCAATAATAACAATCACAAAGTATTTCTGAAAGCAAGGCTTTAAGCTGTTAGTCTTATAAGAACACACATAAATGTTATAAATATCAAATAATTGTCGTTTTAGATTTAACAGATACTTTTTTCAGATAATTTAAAAAAATTCTTGTAAAAAGAGTGCTACAAAATAGGAAAGTTTATGATAGATCAAATACATCATTATTTTAGTGAAGTAATTTTAGAATTATCATAAGAAGTACTACTAATTTAATACTAAATCTTTTTTTTAGAATTAACTTACTCAATATTTTTAATTACTTGTTTCACATAGTAGACAGAATATTTTACAAAAATATTTAAAGTGAAGGTACTCTTTACTGTGACTAAGAAGAAAGGTTTTTGATATCTCAGTAGAGATGACAACAATTATTATTTTACTGTTCCCATTTGAAGTTTGGAAAAAATTGTCAGATCTGGTTTTAAATTATTACTAAATTTGAGTCGTATTATCACAGGTGTAATCAATTCACAATAATGTCTTCACTGTTTTGTGTAAGATGAAAAATGCTTCCAGTGTATACAGTTTACATCTTTTGTCGTAATATGCTAATTTAATATGAGTGTAAATATAAAAGAAAGTAAAATGTGAAATAATGTACATTTTTAATTTAATAAATAAAATTCAAAGGAAACTTTTTTAAAATCATCAAGGTATGTTAAAATATTTATTAATAAACCATGAGTAGTACATGGAAATTTGATGGCGTCAGATTCAAATTCATTTTACTAGTTTTCTGGTTTTTCAAATAATTTATTTATACAGTAAAATGATACTATAAAACTCACAAACAAATATAAATATTTATAGAAAATTAACGTATATTTAAAAACACACTGTGAAGAATGTTTTCTAAATACCTTGTTCAAAAGTTGATAATTCACTTTTAATTTGAGGTATCACATAGTTTACACGTTGTAAAATTGTAAAAATTATTATTTTTTATTTTATAAATACCAAAGAAATTACTTAAAGTAAAGTGTATAAAACAAAATTTTTAATTAACTTATCAAAACTCTATTTCGATAAAAGTTAGTCTAGCGATATTTATCACAAAAATGCAAATATAAAATCTTATACGTCAAGCATAAAAAAAGTAAACGGGATAGAGCTATTTTTAATAAATCGCTTGTATGCACGGTTTTCAATTTGCAAGCTCTTGAGAGATGTATTCATGGATAACATATTTGCAAGCTTTTATTAATATTAATGATATTTACTTGTTATCGTTCTTATTAAAACAACATAAAATATGTATAAACAGTTTTTAAAAACTAAAAAAGTACAAAACATTTAATTTTATTTTTCTATACCTTACATAACAGTGCCTAATATACTAAATCAATTTATGTTTTAAAAGTAGTTAGTATAACTTTATCGTATTTATAATGAAACAAATTTTAAAACTAATATATTCAAACCATTTATACAATTGTACAGTATGTTAGAAACAACTCTTACATTAATTTATTTACTACTGTAATAGTATACCGTTCGCGGATAAGATAATTAGTCAATTGATGCACTTGTTTAAATAACACGTTTATTTTACACGACGTTGTATTTATTTAAACCCGCACGTGCTTTTAATAGTTCCGACTTTTGACTAGACTAACTACAACTTTCTTCGGATAGCTTTTATATTTTATTTTATCTTGCTCTGTCTCTTTTGACAATCGTCTTAAAGTTTTAAACAGTTTGCGAACGTTTCAATACGTTTTATTTTTATTTGGTTAACTGCGAGAAAGAAGAACCTGTACAAAAGTATGACAATATACGTTATGCATTTGTCTTTCTTGCTGTTAGAAATCTAATAAACATACAATTAAACGTAATACGAATGAAAAAATGTTTAGATTAAATATTAAAGATTAAAAGTCTTTTTAACTAATGAGAACAGTTAGATCTCTTATACGTTTCTACGAAACACAGTTTTAAGCAATTTTTTATTATTATTATTATAAAGACTTGTTTTAATCTGAGACAAAACTATAGGATAAAAATTAGTTTTACTCTTTATCTGTTTTAATTTTTTTGACTACAGATACTTATTAAGCAAATGTAAATGTTAAGAAATACATAAATTTTTCTATGCTAATTATTTGTGAAAAATATCCTTATGTGCAGCATGTGCAGAAAAAAAAACAAAAAAAAAGGTATCAAGGAAATACAATCTTATACACTTCTTTTAAATTAGCTTTACACGTTTGCCAACAATAGACCAGTCATAAGTATTTCCTTTCTAAATAAAGTAATTGAGTAAATAAGTAGTAAATTTATTTTCTAAAGAAAAACTTCTATCAGTTAATGCTCGCTGTAATAAATATGAAATAAACTTTTTACAAAAATATTAATATAAATTTTTGTTGTGCATTTCTTATAAATAATAAATCAAACAACAAAATTTATTTTTTGACGTTTAACTCATAGCTCCCAAAATTTAACTATGAGAGTTAATGGGAATTAATCAAAAAATGTATTAGTTTTTTAGCCAATACAGTAACAAACATTAGTATTACTTATTTTCCTCTCTAAAAAAAGTTGCTTTATAAAATTATTTTTAATTAATAGATTTCATGGATCTGCGGGGTATTTGAAACATACAAGGCCTTCATAGGTACTTGTAGACTATACCGGGTGTTGATTTGGCCACTCGGTAATAGAATTTTACATGTAAAATCTTGTCTATCCAATGTTCTGCTCTCCTAATTGTTTTAGGACTAAAACATAAGAGTATAAAATTGTTCAAAACTAAAATGCTACCTGAATAGTATGTTTTCTCTAACCACAATTCAATGTAAGAAAGAAAATAAAGAATTAAATGTTGAAATAGAATTTGTAAAAACCATGTTTTCATTAGTACTGAAGATAAACAGTGAATTTAATAAATTTAAACTTATAATTTTTTAAAACTTGTTCTGCAATAAATAAAATGTTATAGCGGTAGTAGTGTGCATGAAGTTCGTGATTTGTTTAGTGCCTCACATCCATATCGGCCGATACCCACGATTTCCACCATACAGAACATAATATCAAACTAGAAAAAATATTGGTCTGTTTTTAAGACGTGTAAGTCCTGATTACAGCACAATTTAAATTTAGTAGAGGAAGAAGAAGTTATTGTACAAGAAGACACTAACGTATTAAATGTCGTTGCTAATCCCACCATTAACACTAAGCAAATTGATGAAGATTTAAATTTACACAACACAACCGCTTTCAAAATTTTAAAGAAGAACAAGTTTAAATTTTACAAGTGCGCCAATATCCTCAATCAGTGAATGCATGGCTAGGAATCTACTTATCTCATTCTATAGGACTTTTTTTCATCGATGGAAATTGAAACGACGCTAAATATCTACAACTGGTACAAACTCCGATTGGGCCGGCCATAGACGCTGTAAAAAAATGTTGTATAATATCAACACGGTGTGGTTGTCCAACCCATTTCACAAGAGAAATTACTTTATATTTAGATAAATGCTACCCAAATACTTAGATGGAACACGGAGTAACGGTAAATTGGCCATCCCATTTGCCGGATCTGACACTAATTGATTTTTTCTATGGAGTCACTTGAAATTGAAGATTTACGAAGCGAAACAATTTGAAGAACAAGATTAGGGAAGAATATAACAGCATTACAAACCGACAACTTGCAAATGTGCGCCGCAACTGTTATGACAGACTTGGTTTTTGTTTAGTCTCTAATGGCGGTTTTTTTGAAAATTAATTTTGGTCTTAAAGATTTTTGTTAATGTGTTTAAACTAGTTTTTTATTGTCATTTTTTTTGCGGTTGTTTTGTTTATGATTATAAGCGACTTTCGGCTTAGACCGCGTCGTACTTAAACACCCAGGCTTGGTCCTAGTCTCTCTTTGAAAACCAAAACAAGAAGTAGAACTTCATCTCTGCCGTACTGACAGTGGCATTTACTTCTTTGAAGATCAAGCTGCAATGTCTTGCAAAACGTCAGTTTGTTTGGGTTCACGAACGACAATACGGCAAAGGCCAAGTTCTACTTCTTGTTTTGGCGCTCAAGGAGAGACTAGAACCAAGCCTAAGTCTGGGTGTTTAACTACATCGTAGTCGCTTATGATCATGACTGGTATACCTTTTTATTCTAATTATCTAAATTAAATTCTTTTTTAAATATTGTTAAGTTTAAATTTATTAAATTTACTGTTTACTTTGTATCTTTAGTATTAATGAAAACATACAGATTCTACAGTTGCCGAATAAACACCCGGCATGTTAGGCAACCAGCATTGCTCAAATTGGTATCAAATAAAACAAAAATTACTATTTGATTTCTAATTTTAAACTAAGGTTAAGTAATTAATTAAAAACAATAATACATTAACAATAGTACCTGTTTAAAATAAAAATTAGTAACAATTATTTAACATTTATAACCAATGTTCAATATGTTGTCATTTAGCTGCGACGCATATGTTAAGTAGTCACTTTAAATTTTGGAGAACATTGCGAAGCTCGTCAACTGCAATATTTCGAATAGCATCTGTAATTGCATATTGCAAGTCTTCAATATTTTGCAGTTGTTTTTTATATACTGTGGAACCCACGTACTCGGCGCTTATGGTATCAGTTTCAACCCAAACACGGAGAATCTTTTGAATACAATAGGAATGTAGAAACGGCATATTGAGTAACTCAGTAAAAATCGCCGAATAAAATTA
This sequence comes from Aquatica leii, assembly GCA_035610365.1. Classification (NCBI taxonomy): domain Eukaryota; kingdom Metazoa; phylum Arthropoda; class Insecta; order Coleoptera; family Lampyridae; genus Aquatica; species Aquatica leii. The sequence goes on from CM069432.1 coordinate 66,051,287, forward strand.
GTAAACTTTTTAACTGATTGAATTAAAAATTATTATTGAAATAAATAAAACACAGTATTATAGTCTATATATACAGGGTGTCTCAAATTGAATCGGTCACCATTTTGAACTCAAAAACTATAAGACCTACAAAGTCGCTTAAATAGACAATGTTGTGCATGTTTTGCCTTTATTTAGAATCTGGTGAAAAACAATCAAAATTCTAAACAGTTTGAAAGTTATGCAAAAAACTGAAAATTGCGATTTAAAAAAGTCAAATTACTCTATAAATCATAAAGAAAATATAATTTGATAAAAGAAACTTAACCCTTATTCGGCACACTTCTCTGGTATAACGTGCTCGGCACACTGGGATCAGGTGCACCCCAGTGACAAAAACCTTAATAAAAAATGAGCTATTGAATATTTTGACACCATTTTTTATAGCCTTTTGAAAGGGTGCTTTTTGTTTAGTATAGCTTATATATGCCATCAATTAATTAAGTATATTTAAAAAATTAAAATATCAAAAAAAAAGCGAAAAAATGTGGCTTTATGAAAAAATTCATAACTTTTTTAACTTTGCATATTAAGGGCTAAAACTTTAGGTAAGTCTTCTACTAATGTGGTACTACTACATAATAGCATTAGTTTAATTGCTCTTTTAAAAAAAGGTATTTATTTTGGGAAAATTTTTGAAGAAAATAAACATCAAAATATCAAATAAATTTAATTTCTCGCTTTCATTTCCACTTAGTACATCGACATTAGTATCTGCATCATCTTCGAGCAATTCCTCACATACACGCCTAGGCCGTAAATTATATGCCATCTAATTGCATAATAAATTTGTAAAATACCATTCCGAAAAAATAAGACGTTTTATAACATAATACACTTACCTTGTTCTTCAATATTAAGTGAAAAAACAATAAAAAATTTTTACGAAAAAACTTAAAATTCAATCGAACGAGACACACTTGGGTGCAGGTAATCCCAATAAACTTTAAGCGACTGCTAAAAAAAGACTAAAAGTCTCAGCGCAATGCTACTGAGCTGAGACTGTAGTGGGAGACCCTAACTGTTGCTAGGTAATGTATAAAATCCCCTCCAATGCTACTTAGGTATTCAAAATTCTTATATTATAAGCGTGGGGTGCATATGATCCCAGTGTGCCGAATAAGGGTTAAATATGATATCAGAATGTAATTGAAGATGGCGGTTTTCAAGATATTGATAAAAACTTTTTCATTTTAGATGTGCTCCATACTGGATTTTTACATGGTTGAATAGTATTTTTTTTTCCTTTTCAACGATTTATTGCAACAAACGTTTAAATTAAAATTTATTAAAAATTTTAATTATTTTAATTTTAAACCAAATTAAGGATGCTCAAAAACAAAAGCAGGTAATTTTTATTATCGAAACAAATAAAGCTACAATAATAAATTATAATACATGTTGAAAATGCTAACCATTATTAATTAAACATAGTCGACAATCAGTATTTATGCTAATACTATGAAATGTATTCACTACTGTTTTGCGTACTTATTCCACATTATTGTAAACAATATTACTTTCATACACTCTTTGTTTTAAAGTATCCTATAAATAAAAATCAAGGGGCATTAAATTTGAAAATTTTGCAGGCCATGAATTGGGTGTGTTAGTTGCTATTACTCTGTTGTTAAAACGGCTATTTAAATAATTAACATTTCTAGCATTTTGTGCTGGAGCGCCATCTTACTGATACCATATTCTAACATTTTGTGCCAAAAGTAAATCAAGCAAATCTTCTAGCTGTGTTTGAAGCATTTTCAAATAACTTTGTTCCATTAAATTTTTTTGAAATATAATGTGACGATCTAAACCATTTTCCAATTTGCCACAAAAAACGTTAAAACCGATTCTAACTTTGTTTCGCCGTGGTATAACTACGTGTTGATTTTTTTGTACCCAATAATGCTTGTTATTTCGATTGTAAATTACAATTTAGAAAATAAGTATTGTTTTTCCACAAAACGCAATTAATAAAATTGTCGTTTTTTATTATATGATCAATAATCAAACTTGGTATTTCTAAGTGTGTAAATTGTATGAACTAAATATTTATTTTTTAAAAACTTAGACCCTTTTGTCTTTGAAACTTTAGTTGGGCTTTTATTTCGCGAGTTGAAATATTTGGATTACCTGTCACACATACAAAAGTTAATTCTTCATTCAAAATTTCGTCTTCGTTATCTATCATATTATTGAAACGTTCTCAAAGATATTGTCAAATTTGAGACAATGACAGAAGCATATTAAACATTCTAGAGACAAAAAACAGGAATATACAGAGTGTAACTGATAGAACGCATAATCTCTTAATAGGGGGTAGCTGCGATGATTTCATTAAAATAAAACATGCTTTAAAAACTACTGAAACAAAGTTCATTGTCAAGGCTCATCTTCTTTATCGTTTGATGAGATTGCAAATAATATTAAGTATCAAATAAAATCATAATATGCACTATTTTATAATTTATTTTAAAATGCAATAATGCAAATGTCGTTAATCGTTATTAAAACTACATTGTCTACACCACGTATTATTTTTCTATAACGTGTGTTTTTGTGTAAATCCAATAAAACCTGTACCGTTAGCAAAATAACTATTATTATTTTCAGATACGGTTGGTACGTACTATTTACTATTAAAGTATCTTGACCTCTGTGACACGCTACTTGTATTCGGGTTCAACCAGGGACGTATTTAAAAATTGAGATTGGTTTTTCTGGAAAACTACCATATGTTAATGATAAAAATATGCTCCAAATTATTACAGCTAACCCCACTAACAGATTATGCGTTATAGCAGTTACACCCTCTATAAAAACGATTCAAAGAAAGCTAGAGAGTTAGTTTTCGAATTAAATCGAAAAAAAGATTTTGTCGGTCATAATAAATAAGTGATTAACGTGTGTGCTAAGATGAATAAATAAAGTACCGGTGTTAGTGAAACATAAATACGTCGCGTACGTGTTAACATAAACAAGTATCAGTTTTAGATAAAATTAAAAACTGCGTACCTAGAGATCATTAGGTTTAATTAGTAACGTGTAGTTCTAATCGTATAAATATTTTGTTTCTAATAAATTAGTTAAAAAATTTGTTACATTGGTGTCAGTGTGGAGTTTGCGGTTTTAAAATGTAAATACATGTAAATTAATATTGCTCTCCTAATAAAAACGTTGTGTGATAGCTACGTGCCGCGTGCGTCTGTTTATAGAGTGTAATTACAGTTGTTCCAGTTCGTTACAGTAGTGTATTTAATAATAATAATAAAAACAAAACCGAGCGTTATTAAAATTTATTGTTATTAAACTTTTTCTTCGTTTTAATTTATGCCGGTGACGCGTTTGCAAACAGTTTGAATAGATTCAAAGTTATTTGAATTTTTCCAATGGATAAATAATGGTCAAGAATCGATGAATAAAAATTGGAAAGAAATTAATCAAAAAATGGAAAAAATCTAGAAAAATGGAAGAAATTTTAGAAAACTGAAAGAAAAAATTAGAAAAAATTCTCAGAAAATGGAAAAAATGCATACTAGTATTGGAAATCAAATAAAAGCTATAGAAGAGCAAATACAAATTAGTGCAGTAAATGAGATTAGAACTGTTTGAGACGAAATGCAATGCAGTATTTTAAATTTAAGAGAAGCAGTATAAGACAAAATAAAAGAAGTAGAAGACAAATTAAAACAGAGGTTAGAAGAAAATTCAAGAACCATAGAAAGCAAAGTAGACCAAAAATTAAGAGAAAGAATACAACTGCTTGAAGAAAAAATAAACTAAATGAATTGTCACAGTGAGGGAAATGGCATAAGCAAAGATTTAATGGACCACCGAGAAGAAACCACTCACATGGTCAACCTGCTACAAACAGTTTAAAGCCGCAGCTGTAACTAATGGTTGGAGCAACAAGCAGAAAGTGAAGTTTTTAATAGTGGCTTTACGTGGAGAAGCGTTTGAAATTTTGCAGACTGTTTTTGACTACCTCTAAAGAAATTAGGAACTCTTAATTTTACGTTTAAAATTGACATATCGAGATGCTCACCTTCAACAGGTGAACTAAGCCGAAATTCAAGTCAAGTGTATAAAGCTGTGGAAAAACTTTCAAAGTAACTATTGGTTTGGAAAATGAAGTACTCGACCCATCAAGTACTGGTAGCCGACATAACGGAAAAAGTTATCTTGGGAATAGACGTTATAAAGAATTATGGGTTTCATTTGGATAGGAATAACGATGTCTTAAAGATCGGCAGCAAAGACATTCTTTTCTATTTGTCAGAGAAGTCAGTCGTGCAAGTGAAAACGTGACTTTGCTTGGAGGGACTAAAAGTGTAGTGATTCCGCGCCTGGATGGAAATCTGCGGGAAGCTTACATTTGCGTGATTTAACCAATGGAGGGCGACTTAGTTGAAAAGAGACTACTCGTTGGCAGAACTTTAGTACGAATGAAAAACACGATGCTAGTAAAAATCTTAAATATCAACTCGGATCCTGTAAAGTTGAAAATGAAGACCACGGTAGACCAATGCACGCCAGTATCTCAAATTGTAAGATGCGTGAAGTCTAATGAAGATACGTCGCCGAAGAAGTGCCCACAACATCTATTGGATTTTTTATCGTGAAAAAACAGCTTTTACAGTTGGAACTAATTTGTGGCAATTTACGGTAATGCCCTTCGACCTGTGTAACGTTTCTGCAACGTTCGAGCCTTTGATAGAGACCATCTTGCAAGAACTGTTTTAGAAAACGTGATTGGTTTATCTAGACAACGTAATCGTGGTTGAAAGGTCGTTTAAAGAACATTTAAACAACCTGAAAGAAGTGTTTCAACGACTAATATTTAAGAAGCAAGTGTAGTACCTTGATCACGTCGTATCTAGAGATGGAATGAAGACTGACGCAGACAAAATCCAGGCAGTGAAAGCATGGTCAAAACTAATCGACAAACATCATTTGTACCAGGATTTCACAATATTGCCAAACCTTTGACAAAACTAACCAAAAAAAAAACAGAATTTAGATGGAATGAAGACTGCAAAAATGCTTTCCATTAATTAAAACAGGCCCTAGTTACTTTACCGATTTTAAGTTGTCGAAGAGAAGATGGAAAATTTGTTTAGGATACTGACGCAAGTTGGACAAGAAGAAGTCATCACGTACGTACTCTTTGTCCAAAAGGCCATGTCCGGCAGACTGCATCTATTGTTCGCGACTTGAAAAAAAAGTCGAATGCCTCCGAAGAACTGCTATGGTTGACGACGAGTGGAAACCTGAGCAGTTGCGTCGCGAACAAGAAAACGATGCTGAAATAGGACTACTCCTAGACTGGTAAGAAAACGGCCGACGACTAACCTGGAAGGAAGTGAGTGCTATGGGCAGAAACATTAAAGCGTACTGGGCCCAGTGAGACACTTTGATAGTAGAAGACGGTCTTCTTAAGCGATTCTTAAAAAATGTTGAGGGCACAAGAAACAGACTACAGTTGGTAGTCCCAAAGAGCCGGGTGTCAGAAGTATTGAAAGTCGAATGCTTTCGGATAACTGCTGTTGTTAGTATTGAGTGTTGTAATTAAACTCCGACAAAAGCGCAACTTTGAGTTTGGGTTGTTTTAAGAAGTTTGGCGACTGTTGGGAATTAAAAAAAATAGGACGACGTTTTTCCATCCTCAATCTGCTGGCATGGATGAATTGAATGGAAAAGTATTTAGCTAAAGTAGTGCCTGAGCAACAAAGAGACGGGGATCAGTACTTGCACTTTTTCCTAATGACACACCAATCTTCCTTTCACAAAAGCAAAGGTCAACTACTATCCTGTGTCATGCTCGGTCGCAAAATACGACTGCCATGCGACCTCCAATTTGGATGAAGACCGGAAGAAGTTGCTAATGAAGACTACCTCAGCAAGCTGACAAAGAGACCAGACAAAGCACATAAGACAGTCCGTAAAAACACACAAATTGCTAGCGACAGAATTAAGACCAGATATGGCGTCAATGCACAAAATGGCAGGTTTCAACCTAGCGGCATGGTGTGGTTGTATAATCCCCAAAGAAGACATGGTTTATCGCCGAAGCTACAAAAACAATGGGAGGGTTCTTATGAGGTCGTGCAGCGTCAAATGGTGTGCTTAGAGAATTTGAAAGTAAATAAAAAATAAAACTATTATGCACCATTTTATATATGAAATCATCGTAAGATGACGCTCACATTGCATAATGGTACACATTCTTGATTAACGACAAAGTAGGTGTTTATTGATTTCTATAATTAATCATAATTATGTGTTAATATGTAATATACGAATCATAGAAAGAATTGAGAAAAAAGTTGTTTTAACAATGTTTTTTTCATGTGCATATACAAAAAACACAAATATTAATAAAAAAATCGTGTAAAATTACTTAAACTAGTACTGTATACTTAATAAGTAAATATAATGACAGTGATGAACATGCTTTATAAGCAGAAAAATGAAACACACCAGTTTCTAAATTAAAACCGAACTAATTTTGTTCAGTTTTCATACATACAGGATTTTATTAACGAGCTTTACGAATTAAAACGTTTTAACAAGTGACAAGTGCGTAATCGTCATTCATACACTTTGGTAATATCAGAGAATGAATAACATCCTAAATGCTCAGAGCTGGAAAATGAAAAAACGAGTCTGTCATTTACCGTTTTTATATTATTCTTGTATTTTCAATGAAATTATTGTTCAAATTGAGATTATTGTACTTGTGTTCTCATATAGCATACAACGGATGATATTACGCTACAAATACGATTATTGTTGTACAACTCACAATACTGACACCATTAAATAATGCACTATTAAAGTTGCTAATAAACCATTTTATGCACATTAATTTACTGATTCATTAATGGAACATGAGTTAACTGACAAAACTTGTATAGGTTTTTCTGAAATGTTTTAAGAGTATAACAGCATAGGTTTTTCAGATAAATAGTAATGTTTCAATAGTGTTTATCACAATACTAATATAAACATTTACAGTTACATTCTAACGATAATTGAAAAATAATATCTCTTTAAGTAATACTTTGATACTGAATTTCAAATAAGAAAATTTTTAGTAATTATTTGTAATGATATACTATTTTTTGTTGCTAAATTTATTTAAACTACTAGTTTTACATCATATATTTGGTAATTTGTATTTAACCATTTTTTCCTTATTATTTTAGAAATGTCTTTTTACTTTCAATAGTTTGTGTTTTTTAGAAAATTATAAATTTTTATGCTGTTATGTTTTCAACTCGACGGAATAATGAATTCTCTACACTTTTTTTATTAAACCACTATTTTTTAACAAATATTTGAAGATATTTAAAAAACATTTTTTTTGTCTATTAATTTTTATTTAATAAATAATAAGCTTTAAGCGTTTCAGTCAACGCTTTAAGTAAGTATTTTGTTAGTTTAGACAACAAATACTTTGAAGTAGTTCAAGAATTGTTGTACATTATTGTACTGTACTCAGGGGTGAATGATGTAACCTAAACCTTTTAAGGCTGATAATAATAACGTTGAAAATAATAATTGTTTTTTATCAGTAATAGTTGCTACAAAGTTAAAAATATTGTTACTTCGGTAAAAATACCGAACTAGTAAAAAAAAACAGTTGCATTTTATTAAGGTAGGGATATCAATCAAACAAAAGCATAAATCAAGAAGTATATAAGAAGTACTAAGTTAATGTTAATTAAAACTAATCAATCCCATTATTGACTATTGCAGTACAGGGTATTATAATTTCTTTAACAGAACATAAGACAGATAAACCTCAATACGCTTGTTTTAAATTCATATATCGTTTAAATTATTTCCAAAGTATTAGTGTACTACATATTAAAGACCATTATAAATTATTCATGAATAATAGGAGCAAATTTTTATTTTGCCTATTCTTATATAAAGTTATAAAATATAGAGAACCTATTTATTTATATGAACTACTTACTGGTCCAACGTAAAGATACGTATATTGATATATAATTGCGAAAGTTGCTAAATAAATATTTTAATTTATTCACTCTCAATGAAAACCTGTTTAAAATAAAATTAAAGGAGTTATTATATTATATTAATCTTTGTTTCATATTTACGAGTTATTTTGTATAGAATGTAGATCCTTATTATTAACTTATAACAGTCATAACTATTTAAAATTGAGTTTTAATTTAAGTTGCATTATAGCAAGATATTGAGGTTTTAATTATTTATTTTTCGTACCTAATTAATTCCTAATTATATTATACAGAATGTATTATTCATTATCTAGCTTAACAATTTATGATAGTTTTACTTCAATTTAGAATAAATTAATGTAAAAAGAAAAATGGGAATGTTGAAAAGGTACTTACTTTGTGTTGAACATTACCCCCTTGTGTAATTGTTTTTTAAACTTTTTTTTTAACAATCAATTAGATATTATTATGATATTATTAATAAATGAAGAAATAAACCACAAAAATTAATTAAAACTAACAAAAAATAAATCTAAGAAATTAGCCATGAAAATAAATATCTAAAATGTAATAGCGAAGGCTTCCACGGCCGGAATCTATACTAAAATAAAAATGTCTTCCGGGTTTGAACCGTGTCATTGTTGTAACCGAAGTTGCCAACGTTTTACCCACTTTCGTAAAGGGCTTCATCAGGGCCTGAAATAAATCGCAAAACTTAAACAAGCAACCGAAATCTAACTAAGAACTTATCAAAAGTTAGGTTATCCACTTGTGAAACAAGTCGTAATCTAAAGTCTGAAAAGGTAAGAAAGAAAACGATAACTTGAAAAAGCAAACGAAAATCTAACAAAGAACCACTACCGAGTTAGGTAATCAACTTGTGAACCAAGCCAGATTCTAAACTCCGTAGAAGTGAAACGTTCTGTTATTGAATTTTTGGTTCATCGTGCCTTTTCTATTTGCTAACCTGAGAAGCAAGACTCGGAACAACGTCATCTTACTAGAACCTTAGTGAACAATGGTTATGTAAAGCGAGATATTCATAGAGTTATTAATCGTCGTCTACATCCACGTACTCGGTTACCTAAGGACATTTCTACTCCCAAGTCTAACCCGAAATTGACCTTTTTACTCTACATTCACAAGGTTACAGATCAAATAGGGAAACTTCTTCGTAAGAATGGTATTAAACTCATATTCAACTTGACAGGCAAAATCTCTCAGATTCTTCCTTCTCCCAAAGACAAATTTCCTAAACTTTCATCTCAAGGTGTATACCAAATTCCTTGTTCATGTGGTTTAGTCTACAATGGTGAAACCGGTCGTTCAGTCATTACTCGCATAAGGAAAAAGTATATTTCCAAGTCAGCGGTTGCTGAACATCATTTTACTACAGGTCACAAGAAAGATTTTGATAATGATCCGTTGATTGCCAAATCTCCATTCTTTTTCAACGGAAAATTGCATAGAGATCACCCCATAACTTCAATCGCAATCTTGGTTTTGAGCTATCCCCTCTTTGGTTCCGGGTCATTAGTCATTTATCGAAAGCACGTCCCTTATCAACCATAACCCAATCAGAGTCCAGCTCAGCCATCCGTGACCATCCTTATCCTTTATATACGGAGATTATTTCTTCTTAAGTCACTTCTACGGAGTTTAGAATCTGGCTTGGTTCACAAGTTGATTACCTAACTCGGTAATGGTTTTTTGTTAAATTTTTGTTTGCTTTTTCAAGTTATGGTTTTCTTTCTTACCTTTTTAGAGTTTAGATTATGGGCGAAACGTTGGCAACTTCGGTTACCTCAATGACACGGTTTAAACCCGGAAGACATTCTTACCTTAATATAAAAATCTGAAACTTCAACATTTTTTACATTAGTGGAGACGTTTCAGCGAAATCATTAATAACATTTTTGTTGTCAATTGTACTCGAATTTGCTTTTTCCGTGCTCATCAACATAAAAGCTTTTAAATTATTATTGGACAATCTATTTCGCAGTCTGTTTTATATAAATTTCAACAACGAGAAGAAACGCTCACATTCCATTTGTGAAATTGGTAAAGTCAAAAGAAATTGATACGCTGTCGCCAACGCAGGATAAGCTTCTTGATATATGTTATATTTTAAAATAATTTTGTAGCAACAGGTTGCACAATTTCGACAATTTTTTTAGAAAATATTTTTTTCCTCAGAATCGTCTAAGTTCTGGATAGATTCATACGATTCTTCTAATGTCAATTTTAATGTTTTCTAGTTGTTTGCGAAAGTAAAAATTTCTTTTGCGTGTGTTGCTGAAGTATTGAACAGAATAATGTTTTGCGAAAGTTCTTCCAGAACATTGTTTGGGATCTTATTCTTTTTTATTTTTTCGAAATTATTAGGATCCAAACAAAGAAAGGTTCATGCATAACTTTGTGTTTTTTAAAAAGCGTGGTTTCATAGATTCAATCACTTAATCTAACAGAAAGTTATAAGTTTCAATATTGAAGCAGTCGTAAAGGTGGGTCGGCTTTTCATCTGTTGTGTTTTCGCCATGCATTTTTTTCACAAGTCTTTTTCTGTGAATGGGCAAGGATTGTTCAATTTCTAGTGTATTGTATTCTTTGATTGCTTTTTTGTTGTTATCTGCATCTCTCTAAATTTCAATTAGCTGGGTTAATGATGATTCCACTAAACTGTTGTATTTAAGTAAGTCAAGACCTTTTCATGTTGTTCAATTCTTTGGTATGTGTGATTCCAGTCTGACATACCGAGTATGAATGAACTTGACTCATAAGGCCTGGCAAACGCTAAACATACAGTACAAAACACAGTTTTTTTTGTCATTGTATGTTAACCATTTTCTGTCGTTCCATTGTTTCTCTTGAAATTTTTTTGTATGCTAATTTTTTTTTAATTTGGGTCAGAGAGGAGGATGATTTTCAAAGAAAATATTTATCTCACTTGGTGTTGGCATTTTAAAATAGTCGTAGATGCTGCAACCAGGATTGGAAATTTCTGGAACTCTTTGACGTGTTATTGATTGACTGGCAGGAGTCTCGTTAAGAGTCTTCAATACCAGACGAATAGTTTCTGCTGTATTTGCGGGGGGTTGTCCTATATTCATACAGAAACTATGAAATACCCTTTGTCCGCACCCAGCATAAACTGTAGGAGGGGGTAGTTCATAGATGGAACGTAGACGGCGACACTTTACAGCGATTTTGGCTGTTGTAGCATGTACGCTCGTGCCTGTGTTTGACTAATCTAGAATAGAAAACCATAAACAAAAAATATTTTTGCACAAACCAAGATTTACAACACTTGTTTATAGAAACAGATTTTATATTTATGCTTTAATATAAGCTGGATTTAAATCCAAACATGACCTTAAAATTGCGTTATTTACATGTATTATATTATAACTTCTTTAAAGTTTAATGTATTTTTGTTGTTATATAAAGGTGCAATAAAGCTTCTTCTTGGTAAAAAATTTAATTTTAGTACTATACATAATTTAGTTTAGACGTAAACAGACATGAGCGTAGCGCCAATTCCGCTATTTCCAGCCGTGGTATTGAAGACTCTTAATATCATCTAGTAGTTCTTGCAATTGCGGAAGTTGTTGTGCTATACTTACGTTTCTTGTGGAGGTGTTATTGTCATCGTAATCTTTTTTAGTCTCTGCATCAGAAACAGAATCTTTTTTCTTAAAAAAAATTTCCAAATTGCCACATTTTCTTGCCTGCTCTGTTAACTTTTGTTAAGTTGTGAAGTTACGCTTCTTTGTACAATATCAAAACTACTGGATACATTTCTACTAATTAATGTTTCAAGCTAGGATACTTCTATATCATTTATTTAGTCATTTACTTACACATAATGCTGACAATATATGCGATAAGATATTATAGTTTCGAATTACTTATGTTACGTTATTGTCAAAGATATAGAATGTTTTAAGTCTACACATCAGTTTTTCTGTTGTGTAAAATATTAATTCTATTTTAAAATAAAAGCGTTGGTTTTATATTCTACCGGCCTGATTTTAAAAATTTTACCGGCCCAGGGAGAAAATTCGCTTTTTCCCCTTGGGCCTATCCAACGCTGATTGTACGTAAAATATTAAACATATGAATGTGTGGTGAATGAAGTGGTAACCCATGATGCTTCTCTAGAAGTGTACCCTACAATTCTAATTGTATATAAGATGCAGTTGTTGTGGTTGTTTAACTGATAAGACGTAAAATAATATAGTTCTGATTAAAATTTAAAAATCTGGTAAATGAAATATTTTAGCAAATGAGTTTTTTACATTAAAAAAACTAAATAATTAACTTTCATATAGACGTAAATGAACTCATCTAGAACATAAAAAATTCATAACGCACTAGGAAGGCAAACACGTTGTGTACATGGCAAATGAACAAAAAATAAAACACGAGTTAAAAAATAGATGCGACTGCATAAAAATTTGTTTATGTTATACTGTCACAAGATACTTAATTACTTAGTATAATCTACAATTCTACAGTAACAAAAAGTTTAATTAATTTGCTGTTAAGTATTTTTAAAACGATCAGATTTAATGAATTGTAAATGGTTACAATTTAGAAAGATCGTAAGATTTAGGTAGATAAATATCTCAACGATAGAGTTAGCAAGACGAACAACTTAAAAGATTAATAGATTAAGAAACTAGACGTAAAACTTAGAGATGGCATCCACATCAGACATCTTAATCTTTAACGTGTAACATGCCAGGAAAACGTTTAAACTTTGATACAAATTATCATATGTATTGCATGCATTGATAAAACCCGTATTTTTGAATGAAGTTTATGATTTAACAAATTACTAATTTTTTTATATTTCATGTTAGATTATTACAATTTTTTAGATACCACTATAATTAATTCTACTTATATGTTATTATATGTTACAAAGTAACGTTAATACAGCAACATATTTTACAAACAGTAGGAGAATTTGAAAGAAAACTAAATATGCGAAATAATCTTTATCATTATAATGATCACTATTCAGTAAATTTAATATAGTGTCATTACATTTATTCCAGTGGCGTAAATGTAACATTTAACAATGGACTATATTTTGTATAAATTAAGAAGTGTATTGAGTTATAGACCATGTGGATTAGATTTTGATTGAAATTCATTTTTTGATTAAAACTCAACTGAAAATAGAATAATAAGGTGTAACAATACGAAAAACAAAACACGTACAGAAATTAAAACAACATTGTTTTCATTTTGATGTAAAGCAAAAGTTGCTCATAAAATAATTTAGAACTAAAAGTACCTTCAAATAGCTGATACTGAAACTGTTATATCCACTTGAAAGGAAATGCAATTTTTCATCAATACCAATACGTGCAAAAAATAGAACGTTCTAATTAAAGCAAAATTTGTTGTTTAACCTTTTCAGGCGCAAAATTTTCGAAACTTTTTTTACTGTATTTCCACATTCACAGGTATAGTTATGTTTGGATCTATTATTTCAGTTAGGGTATGGTAAGCAAGTGTAAAGTTACAGAGAGTTTAAACTATAACAGTAAGTAGTAAACTGTATAAAGAATAACTAATTGACAGTTCAAATGTAATTTTTTATACGCTGATTTGTTGAAAAACAAGGTACTTATTGCTCATCATGTTAGGACTTTTTGAACATAAATATAAAATATTTACCTAGATTGTAATAAAGTCGCAATTTTCTCTGACGATTTTTTTCGTTTTGCACTCAAATAAAGATGCTTCTTTCCTTTACTAGAATGTCTATAATCCATTATGAACACAAGCACAAAAACTTGGAGGAGTATAAGAAAAAAATTAGTTCTACGCAATGAAATGCTAAAAGCGATTTCTGAATTCGATCTTGATAGACGCACAACAAAGACTAACATTTTCTCTAAGAAAACTTATAGCAATATAAGAAAAATTGTGGTACTACGCAAAAAATGTTAAAATGCTTATAATAATTATTTTATCAAAAGTCAGCGTCTATTTGTCTACAAAATTTGTACCGCACCAGTACCCGACTGATGCAAGGTTCCATGCGGAACTTATTTGATAACCCGTGAATGTATAAATACATAAACATTAAGTTGTAATAAACTTTTGGTTGTACGCTCTAAGAAATGCAAAGACAGCGGTTTTTCGAGTTCTGGTAATTATTTTATCAGGAGTCTTACAGATTTTTATCAGTAATATTGCACTGACTATCGACTGGTGTAATTTTCTAAGCAAGGAGTATTAAAAAAATGTTGGAACTGCGAATCAGTACCCCAGTACCTACTAACTTGATTTCACAAATTCACTAAACGTTTATTTTGTAATATTATTAATCATGATTTACTTATATGTAAATCGATGTACTATTAATGCTGTTAAAATAACTATTTCTTTATTTAGAGATGGTTAATTCTCAGAAACATTTTGCAGATACGCGTATATAGGTAACACTTGTCCTAACTAAATTATATAGTATTTTCGTCTTCCCAATGCATATCGCTACACGGTTCGGCATACGACATAGTTGTGTATATCGATTTCCGCGGCAGATATCAGATATCAAAGAAAAAATGTATTTTTCAGTTTATTTCTCAACTATAAACAATATAAATAAGGTAAAAAGTGCATCAGAATCACAATGAAAATGTACACAGTTCCTGTCTCGTACTATTTTGATATCGACAATAACTTTTGAGTAATTTTTTTTAATTCCTAAATTTGACCTAAAACATTGAATAATAAGTGTAAGAAGAAATGCAACTTAAGGGGTGATATCGTATCGACTGATTGAATCGAGATGTAGAGGTCGCCACGTTTGTATTGGATCGAGATTTTTCAGTTCTTGCGTGTCTGTCGACTTGTAAACTTCGGTATTGAATTGAAAGTTTTTCTTGGGTTAACACTGCGATACGATTTTTGAAATTCTGGTAGTAGTAATGTTTGTTTGAACTTTTGTTTAGTTTAAGTGTAAATATATTTTTGATTTATTTTTAAAATGGGAAAAGTTACAAATCACGGTTGTGTTTATATTAATTGTGAAAATAATAATACCGAAAACAAAGGTACTACTGCTACTAGTTTTCTTAAGTTTTTTATTAGTGAAAAAGTGCGTGCTAAAGAATGTTAGAAAAACTGTGGAAATATAAACATTGCCACAATGGACTTGGAAGATTTAAAACAAAAGAAGATTTGTGAAAAGCATCTTCGGAGATAATGTATAACAACAAAAGGAAATTTTAAACACACTGCAGTTCTTGTTCTACGCCTTCAATCAGGTAAATATTTTTAAAAAAAATTTTTCTACCAAACGTTTAAAAATGGTTTAAATTAGCATCGGAGAATCTCCTTGTCCGGATTCTTCTTCTTCTTCTTGTTGCACTTAATTGTACAATAACTTAAAATAATTACTGTAAATCAGTGGCTGAGATCGCTATTATTTTCCACGATCAATGATCGCAATCATGGTATTTAAAATTAATTAGTAATCGACTGTTGCTAAAAAGTCGCTCGTGTAAAGTTAGTTATAAATCTAGCCATAAAGATTCGATTTTCGTTTTCCGGGATACAATAACGTTTGGAGTATTGGAAATCAACATACCTAAGCATTTTTTAATATTGTTTCTAAACAATAAATTCATTAAAATTTGTTCATATTTAGATTTTAAAAAAATATTAAAAAAAATTCACAGAAGATATAGACTACTGTGATGTTTTTTTTCGACATGACGCGGTATTTGAATTTTGATGCAAACTTACGAACAAATAGTTTAAAGCATTAATAAACAACATATTAAAAATAAGTGTCGTTCTTTTGTAAACTAAATGTTTCTATTTGAAATTGACCCTGAAAAGATTGTTAAGTAATTAGTCATAACTCGTATTGATATTTGTCTCAAACATAAGATTTATGTATTAAAAATAAATTTGCAATTCTTTTCAAATACGTATTGTCATTTGTAGTTAATGCTTATTGTTTTTAACTTTCTGTGTTTTTATGATTTACCTTGGTGTTTATATAAAGCTAGGTTTTCCCCAAAATGCTGAATGTTTGACACAAATTTTACAAAGTTTTTTCCTAGAAGAGTTTTCTAATTCTCTGAATGCATTGTTAAATTTCTGTAAAAAAAAATATAATTCAAATATTTAAATTCATGTTACTTTTTTATTAAAAAATCTGTATGTGGTTTAAAATTCTTACGAGGAAAAGAGCAAAGGGGTTATTTACCTACTTACACAAAATTTTACGATTTTCCGTGAACTACCTGCATACTTAAAGTTTATTATACATTTATTAAAGTAAATATTATAGGTAAAATCATGTTATATTAGTCTTATTTGTTTATGCAATAATTAAAAGCATTAATTTCTTTTCCACAACCGCAATTGTTATATTATAAGCGTTCAATGATTGCGATCGTTATTGTACAGACGCTCGATGATCGCGATCATTATATTTGCATAATGATTGATTCATCGTAATTGCATAATCGTTCTGGCCATTGCTTTAAATGTTTTTTGTTGATGTTGGCATATGTCGAATAATAATATCGTTTTTGTAAATGTTAGGGCCGCATTTCTTTAGCACCTTGTCTAATAAATACTTAGTTTTTTAAAAAATAAAAAAAATTATAAACAAAATTCTTTTATGTTTATTTTAGCATGCTGAAAGCACTTCAATACAAATCCAACAATACATTAAATATTTTTACAATTATTTAAAAAAAATCGCAAAAAATTTGAAAATACTAATACTAATTGCATTTTCAAAACTTTATTTTTAAACTACTAACAACTTAATTTTTTTTACCTTTTGGACTTATTTAGTATAATGTTTTACAGAAGCTGTAATTGTTGATATGAACATCAACCTAAGATACTCAAATGTAGTAGTTTCTGACACATATGGAAGAAAACGTCGATTGTTATTTATTGATGACGATCGTGAAGACGAATAAATTTATTCTTTCTACAGCTCCAGTTCACTAAACGAAAGTATAAGTAGATAAGCAATAATAAATAATTTTTTTAATATATGTTTTATAGTTGAAGATACGTCCTATAATATTTTGAAGATACTGGAACGACCACAGTGTGTAACAAATTCGTTTACATATGTTTCGAGCTTTAGAAAAGTCTACAAAAAATATTTTTTAAATACAAAAAATGTCATCAACAAATCTTTTCCAAAATATTATTTTTTGTAAGAAAATTTAGTGTTCAGAAATATATTTACTTTTTAAATTGTTTAAGAAGATTTCAGTAAAAATAAGTGATAAATTTAATAATCAATTTTTTAAACAAAATCTAGGTCTTTCAATGGGTTCTCCTTTATCACTTTTCTCAATTTTTTTAAGAAATTAAGTAAAGGTAACGACTTCAAGATTTCTTTTTCTAATGAAATATTTATTTTTCTTTTAATATTCTCAATAATAATAATTTAAATAAAAGTGAAGTTTACAAATTAATTTGTTCTTGTAAAAAATTTTATATTGGTATGACACAAAGATCTTTTCAAATTAGACTTAATGAATATCTTAGATATTAAAAAAAATAGTTCAAATACATTAATAATTATAAATTCAGTAAAATCTACATTTGCACAACATGTTTTGGATAATCGTCATACTCTTTTTTCTTACAATTTATTTCATCATTTTAATAACATCAATAACAACCCAGTGAGCAAAACGCTACTTTATTGTGGAACTTAAGGCTACTCAATGGCCGTTAGGAAGTGATATTGGCTTAAGTAGCTAATTGGCAACTTAAGAAACTTTTTTAGAGCTTAAGTACCAATATAAAATTGCTCAGTTACTTAAGAACCACTTATAAAGTTTTTTACCACTCTTAAACAGCTACTTCATTGACAGCTTCTCAAGAGCCTTCAACAATGCCTCTTTATTAGTACCATTGTTTCTTGAAGTCAACTTTGTTACTTTAAAGGAGCTGTTGTTTTTTTATTAATCATTTATTGTCATTCATATTTACCGAATGGAGAGCTTACAAAAATTGGGGCAAACAAAACCAGTTGTTACATTGTTTCCATTAGCTTTACGCTATTCATTTTACTTTTTTCGTAGAATTTTGTGATCTTAGACGTGTTTTTAATGAGGTTTTTATTTGACAACACAAAATCGATGACCAATATTGAATCCTTATTGACAAATTGTGCTGCGAGTTCATAAAAATGATTTATTTGTAATAGATGGTCTACCGTTACACAGTGAAGAAGATATTTGAGAAAGTTGTCCAAAGAAAAGAAGAGGAAGGTCAAATATTTTATTAACTCAGTTGTTCGTGTCTTGTCGATTTTCAGTATTACGTAATAAATATAAATAAGATTAGTTTTCACATAATCAAACATTCAATGATTATTTATTTAATCACTTAGTATAAATACCTACATTGTTTGAAAACTGATTGTACTAGCTACTATTTCAATTTTTTGTTTATTTTTATTTCGTATTCATTCTTTCGTGCAAAACATCTGCAATCTGCTAACGAATCGCACCCCTTGTATATCACATATTTTGAGATGGTATCCAGTCTAGATAGGTAACATCTTCTAACACTGCTGGTTTATTATCGATATTTCGATTTTGTGAAACTTTCTCTTTAAATTGCAGCGCAGTACCTGTGCTGTTGTGAGAATTCATTTTTATGCACAAATATGTGTCGAAACAGGAATTAAATAAAATGATACTTGATCCTTATTTAACTACCGTACCCCACAACAGTACATTTATGTAACATATTGGCTTCTCTGCTAAAATTTAAATGCAACGGTTAAAAAAAACAACATACATTCATTGAAGCACATGCCAATTAAACCACACTTAATCCTTGTTTCATATTATTCCTTTATAAATATAAGCAAACGGAGAAAAATAAATACTTAAAAAATCTCAAAAACATGTTACACGGTTGTGAATATTGAAAATATTTTGAGAAGTCGTGTAATGCCGAATACAGATCAACTTATTAAAATTAAATAAATCTTATTAAAAATGTTTCCTTTTTCAATAAAATTACTGTCGCACGTTAGAAAATCATATCAAGGTTTATCAATTATACCTATAATTACAGCAATTTCTTATAAAAAGTACTGGTTTAAATACCAATAACTATTTCAAAGTCTAAATCTAAAACGCCCATATTTTCGTATTTTAAAATCAAAGATCAGATATTAAGCAGTCCGTCAGCGAAACATGTATGTTGCAAGATAGCTCAGTTGGGATATTAAATAATGACGAATCCATATAGTAAAACGGTAGGTTCAAATCTGACCCAGGGAAAATGCAAGCAACCATTATTTAAGTATGTATATATATATACGTTTTTAAAATATACATGTATAATAAATACCTGTAAACACGTAGGCAAACGAAAAAGTACAATAGTTACAATAACTAATCAATTTTATTCTTTAGTTAATTTTTAAGATACTTAAACGTAGTAAAAATAAAACTATTTAAGCTGTATAGTTGTTTCTGAAAGGTGGTTTACGGTTTCTTTAGAGCTTCTTTAAAGCTTTGCTAGTACCACAAAGAATTGTATAAGTCCGATTTTAATGCATTAAAGGAGCTACCTAACAGCAACATAACTGCGGAATTTTTAGCTACTTAAACGCTTCATGGAGACTTCAGTTTTTTTCACAAGCCACTTAAAAGCGTTCTAAAGAGTAACTTTAAAAGCTATAGTAGTTATAAAAAAACCGGTTTCAGCTGCAATTTGCTCACTGGAAAATTCTTGAATTACTAGAGTTCATTTATATTAAAATATCAGATAAAAATTTTTGTTGAACGAGCAAACCAATTTTAATTATGATTTTAAACTCGAAACTTTTTTAGATTTGTTTCTAAATTGCACCATCTTCCTTTTTTAAAATAATTAACATTTAACATATTGTAAAAATTAAATTTTTTTAATTATCTAGTTACAAATTTTCAGATTTGAGATTGTTCGAAAAAAAAGTTAAAAAACTTTTTGTAATCTTAACTTTTTATAAGTTGTAAATATTTTTACTTTTTTGAAGATGAGCTTCATTATTTTAAAGCTCGAAGCATATGTAAAATAGTATATACATTTTGAAAGTTAACGAGTTTATTATTGCTGAACTGGTAATTTGAATAATTTTAAAAATTGACGAATAATAACAATAAATCCCCATAACAATTTTCTTTTAATTTAATTTGCATTGTTTTAGTTATTTCTATGTTTTTGATTTATATGTTACAAAAATAAATAAATATTTGAATATACATATTTTTTTTGTTTTCTTAAATATAAAGCAAGATATTGTTTAAGTTTATTTGACATTGACTTGAGTCGTAACAATACAAGCTATTGTTTATGATATTAACCTGTTTTGAACAGGTAAGCACAAATATAAGATATAAATATGCTTCAGACTTTGGTTTAGCTGCTATGCTAAGTCAAACGACTGAGGATGATAAAAAAGTTGGTAGTTACCTCAGTCGGTCGCTCACTAAGGCGGACCGACAAGTTCTGTCCTTATTTGGTAGAATCCCATTTCATTGTGATAACCGATCATCATTCGTTGCTGTGGTTAAATCGTTTGCAGAGTCCCTCAGGATGATTTCGTTGATTTATTAGGCTACAACAATACGCATTTTCGATAATCCAACAAAAACGAAAATATCATGTCGTTCCTGATGCGCTATCTCGCTCAGTTCATGTACTAGAAGCTATCCATATAAATTTCTTCTGTCTTTATGCTTAAGTTGCCGACTACTGATCATTGACATAATAATCTTCTTCAACGTGTCGTTATTATATCTCCGTCGGCGTAAACGACGTAAACTACGTTTTAGATCATCTGTGGCTGTAAATATAAGAAAAGGTTCTAACTAGTACTTCATAACAAATAAGTAAGTTTGCAAAATAAAAACCACGATTTTGCAGATGGCAGCAGGTTTTAGTCTATTAGTTTATGAAAAGAGGGGGTACAGACAGGTAAAAAAAAGAAAAATAAGAGAGATAAAGCTGCAGTACGATTTTTAACACACTATTTGCGGATCTTCTTAAATTATTACTCAATGCCTAAAATTAAAAAACCGAAACGTTAGCGCAAATTCTATTTATTTGTTATGTCTATTAAAATTAAAAAAACTTATCTGGCGTTTCTAGATTTTTTAAAAACAGCTATATAAATTTCACGCCATCTATTGATCTAGAAATACACTAAAACGCCGTCCTGATTGCCCTTAATCCTAATTTACACCTAAGAAGTGTTTGATGGCAGAGCCATCTCATAGTGTAATTTTACTATGTATCTAAAGTTCACTGTAAATAGCTATAAACGGCGGTAAACATCTTGAGTTAGTTTAACACCCGCGAAATTCAAAATCAGCTTTGAATAATTCGTCGGGATTAAACCACCACGTAAAAGGATATTGGGGGTAAAGCAATGTCAATACACTTCGTTTACCTCATTAATATCATTTAACAAAGTAACGCTGCCTTTTTTGTCTTGATAATTAATTGTTATTTGTAGCAAAATTCACTGAAAAGGACAAAAAAATTGAAATTATTGCCATTTAGTGGACCTGCCCAAAACAAATTGAATATTATATTTATTGTAATTACTATTTGTATCCTTAACTAGCTTTAGTTAAAAACTGATGCCAACACTCGACCGTGAGCAAACCTAAACCGGAGGGTTACACATATAGAAGACCCATATTTTGCAGTAATTAACTGAAATTTTTCTTTTCTTAAGGCTTTCATATTTTTCAAGCGACTCATTTTTAACCCGTGCCCAAATTTTTTTAATAGGGTCAGTTATGTATGGTAAGTAGGCAAACGCAGAACAAAAACCTACGTTTGTGCATCAGAGCATTCATAGCAAATGCTCGATATTATGTTTTGTGAGATTTAATAGTGTGATATAACAAAAAAATTGTTTGCTCTGAATAATAAGAAATCTCACTATCTTTGCTTTAGTTGATACAGATGTGGGATGTTTGAGGGAAATTTGAGTAATTGACAATTTTGTTAAAATTGACACGCAAAATACTACGAGTATTTTGTAGTTTTGTTATATAAATCTAAACAACAATTTAAATTAGTAATGAACGTTGTTAATTATTAAAAAAAATATTACGTATATATATATATATATATATATATATTATTTTAGACTTACATTAAATAAATATTCTTCAAATGCATATTATATGTACATTTTATTACATTTCAATTAAATTTTTTCAACTACGCAATTCTTTAATCGTTTTATTTTATAAAATCAACCGGGTTTATATTTTACGTAAAATAGATGTGATGTTTCATGTAAAAAAATACAAACATTCAGAGAACCTGTTATTGATTAATTATTTTTTAAAAAGTCACTCTAAAGCTGAATCCTAATGTGTACACATAACTATAGTATCACTCTAGATTTTTTGAATCACCTATTCTTGTTTGGGGGCGTTATACGCTAAATCTGATAAACAAACTTGTTTGTTAAGAAAATTGCAAGTTTTATTAAAATACTTAGTGTAATTTTTTTCTATAATAAAAACCATATCAATTTTTAGTTGATTTATATTCTCTATTACAATAAAATTGCGGCTAAAAAAAAGTACGCGTTTCTAAATTTGAGATTTGGTTAATAATGCAAAAGGTCGAAACAGCAGTAGCACGGCCTCTCTAATTACTAAGCAATTTGTAACTGCTTCTTTTTATAATGTCTTATTGAGAAAAGTAACAGTAATAATCATGGTTTTATTTTTCCGGTGTCATTATACCAACTGTTATAAAAGGTTGTTAAAACGTTTAACCTAAAACATTTCCATTAAACAAATTCTAAAACAACTTTGTATAAGGAAGATTATGGTGTAAAATTGACATTTAAAAGTCAACGTATTTGTAAAGGTTGCGTTATGTATTCATTATAAGTGCTTGACTAGTTACAAAAGACTTCTGTAAATATAAGTATTTTGAACTTATTTAAAGTTTAATAACTATTTTGCTTATATATAACTTAATCTTAATATGTGATCGATTGTCAACGGTACAGATAAAACTATGTAATATCTAACGATACGCATGATATTGTGATTCCTTTACTATCGCATTGAGTTTTCCAGGGAATTACTTGTTATTAAGCGCCTGCGCCTTTTTAGGATAACATTAACAGCGTTTTCCTTCTACAAGCAGTGCTTTCTAGGCAATCTATGTGAAAGGTGTTTTAAGCAGATTGACAAACATTTTTTCGAGTATACTAAATTTTTATAAACAATTTTAATTTTAATAATAATATTAACTATTTCTCTTTTTTTTTTAATTATAAACAGTAAAAAATCATAATGAATTTTTAATTATTTTTAATTTAATAAAGTTTAAAAAAAAATACATTATGTTTATCAACATTTTTGTTATTGCGGTTGTTAAAAATTTAAAAAATACTGGAATAAATGTATATTTTATAAATCCACGTGCACTGTGGCGTTCATTATGTCTATCGTACATTTTAAACGTTTAAAACGAAGTTCTACACGGTGTTTGAAATCAAGAAGTGTCCGTCTGAAAATGCCAACAAAAAATTCATCGTATTACAAGCAGGGTAAATACTTTTTATATTAAAAAAAATTAAAAAGATTTTATTTAACATCACCAGAACTTTTACGTAAACATTTGTTTAAACGAAATTACTTTTAAAAGTATTGCAATATAAAAACAAAATAAGTAAAACTATATTTATAATTTATGAAAAATTTTATGGAGTACAAATAATTAATAACAACAAATATTTATATATATTCACTACGCAAAGAAACTAAAAAATCAATATATAATGTACCCCTGTATATTTAAAATTTACGTACATCAACGTAGGAAAATTTACACATAATTAACCTTTAAATTAATTTAAAATACGACGTATCGTGTATTACTTTAGCACCGTTTGTATCGATGATTACACACCCTAATAAAATCTATACTAAAACAATATAATATTACGATATCAATAAAAATATTACGTTTAATGCACTAATAAAGTATTTATTTTTATATCTATTACCATATAGGTACTGTAAGCACAAAATAATTTTTTTAATTTAAAATAGTTAAAGATTTTTAATTTAGTTAACTACACATTGTAGGGTTTTTGTTGTGAATTAATCTTTATCTGTATATATTTTTATTTAAATATAAACAATACCAAAAACACAGGTTATTTAATTGTTTCAAATTCATACAATTTTTGATAAATTTGTAAAGGTATTATTATAAAGGAAGTGTAAATAAAAATTAATAAAAAAACGAAAATAAATTAAATAAAAATGTAATTACTACAAGAAATTACACGGCCATTTTTTAATTAAACTAAAACCGTTCTAAAACAATGTTATATATATCCAACATACAATTTTCATAAAATTAATTTTAAACGTGTTATAAAAAAATATCAAAATTCTTTCTTGAAGTCGAAATTTATTACCTGAGGCGCAGTAAAACGCGATAACCAACCAAGAGAAAGAATGCCACTTTTCTGTACAGTTGTACCTTCATATATTTATAAATTTCTATGTTTCAATATTATAAAAAATATTCTTAGAAACTTTGATATTTTAATTATATTCACTTAGTTGTATGAAATAGTTATACTTTAAAAGACTACGATACGACACTTAGTCGTTTTTTTTTATAATAAACAGCAAAAATTAAAGAAACAATAAAATAATGTGTTTGTTAAATTTTAGTTACATTTCTCACTATGCTTGAACAATTTAAATAGAAACTTTAATAAGATATGTACATATATGTACTTACATATTTTGTAATTGTACGTAATTGTAATTAAAAAAAAAAACTAGAATTGTTTTTATTATAAAAGTTTATATGTTTATTACTTTTCTTACACTGTTTTCTTTATTTTCTTATTAGAGTTACTTATACAAACCGTTTATGTTCGCTTTAATAAATGTTAAAAAATTATTTTTAATTAAACTTACTGATAAGTTCTTATTTTTGTTACATTAAAATTGTAATTATTACAAACAACAAATATTATCGTATATTAATTAGTTTCAACGTATTAGTAGAAATAGTAATCTTACAAAAGATCAGCTTTCTAACGTTACTATTACCATAGACTATTACTTGGTTAGTATAGGTACGTATTTTACTAAGTATTAGACGTTTAGAGTATTACGAAAACGATTCCTTCTGTGTATTAATACTCCCTCTTTGACAGTCAATAGTCAACAAAAATGTTATAATTAAAACAATAAAATTATTTTATTAATAAAATAATTTCGTTATTTTGTAATTTTCATTGGTACGTTTTTAGCGTAAAATATACATAATGAGATAAATACAAATTATCTAATCAAAAATAATCAATTATGATACTACTTTTATTTTAATTATTCTATTGCTTTAACAAACGCAAGTTTTATAGAAAAAAGATCTTATTATCTATAAGATACAATTTGTTTTTAATAGTTTTTGTAATGTTCAAGTATTTTTAAAGAAAAGTAATTTTCTAATTAGAATTAATATTATATATAGCTTCTGTGTACGTTCTAAATTTCCAGAATACAATTTTGCTTCAAAGTGATGTAATTGAAACTTTTAACAAATCAAAATCATTTTATTGTTGCTTACAATTATGAAAGAAATAAATAGATACTGTTATTGACAGCAAATTACTCTATTGTACATATAATTAAACACACTATGTGTTTCTGTTAGATTATTAATACGCATTTATGATTACACTTTACCTCATTATAACGGCAACAGAAACTAACTCATGTATGTTTTAGCTATACAGTCTCGTTATATAAATTAATTGTAAACATTTAGGCTTAAAAAGCACATCCATATTGTATGTGTAACACTATTACTAAATGAAACATGATTTGAAGAACACGATTTAGCATATCACAAACTCTTATTATAATTTTACACGTTATTTAAAACGTAATTAAAATTAAATTTAAATTAAAACATTACAGTGGTATAGTTATTGCAATTTTATTGATATTTTATTGTTTAATATAAAAGCTGTAGAAATTGTTTAATAAAGCATTTATTGAGTTGCAACATTAAATTATATTTAATTTACATAGTACTAGAATAAATGGTAAAGTAAAAAAAAACTATTACATAATATACTATTACTAAAGTAACCGTAAATGAAATTTGACTCCGAGTTAACAACAGAACAATGGTAAAATTCTTTATTCGCTTCTATTCTATTACAATAAATAACTGAAATTCTTCACTTATGAATAGCATACAAAACCAATTTGATCTTTTTTATGGCTACGTTTCGTGCCTTAATGGTGTACTTCGTCAGGCTACTGAAATTTACTAAAACTCGTAAGTTAACAACATACAGTAACAATAACTAAATTAATTACAGTTAATGTTACATCATAAAAATTACAAGAATAGTTTAAAGCGGAATTTTAAGTACGGTAGATTGTTGTGTTTTAAACTTATCTAAGTTCTATGTTGTAAAGTTATCTCTAATTACTTTTGTTGTTGTTATTGTGCGTTGTTAACTGACGAGTCTTAATAAATTTTGGTGGTCTGATAAAGTGCACGTTTAAACCACTAAACGTAGCTATAAAAAAAGACTAAAGTGCTCCTCCTAAGTAAAAAATTTAAATCATTTATCTGAATGAAAAATCTTAATTAAAAATTATTGCTCATAACATATAGTTGTCTCTATTCATTTAATTTTAAAAAGTTAAGTTAGAAGCACCTGACAAAATGTTCAACCAAAAAGAAACTAAAATGGAAAATTGTTAAGTTCTATTGTCATTAAAAGTAAAATGGTAATTTTAATAAAAATTGGACTTAATCCAGCCATTAATTTAACAGTTATGCAAAACCAAAATGCAGTCCTGCTTATTTTTGAAAATTAATCATTTTTTTTGTGTAGATGTACTCTTAACTCCGCTCTGTTTTTATAATATTTTACTAAATAGTAATTTACGTAACAGTTGTCTATGATACTTTCGACGAAAGTAACGTACATTACTTTTTGTGTCGCCTTTTGTAAAATTAAATTCTTTTTTAAAAAAAACTGAAAAACTCACAAAAATGTGATGTTGGTACTACAGGTATTACTAAATCTGTCAAATTTGACATTAACTTTAACATCGTTTTTCTTCAATTTTAACTGAATTACACAATGTTTTAAATGACTTTTCTACCTGTCGCATAGTCGTTTTAATATAATAACTGACTTTGAACACTTAGTTTTATGTGAATTTCTAGTTTTCATTTTGACCCTAGAGCTTTTTTTGCCCATTACGTAACTATGCTAAGGAACGAATATTGACGTTTGAAATATTGGCAGCACAAGAAAGTTATTTTTTTTGTTTACATTGTAACTTTTGAATCGTATTATTCACACATATTTACATAAGAAAACGCAAACATTAGAAAGCAGAACCTCCCATTTTTTTCAAATTAAACAATCACAAAGTCTTTCTTGCGTTCTTTTACTCCTTAACCAACAAAGAATAAATTTTTTTTTGATAAAAAACAATGTTTAAATTATTTGAAAATTTAATTATAAAAAACAAAAGTTTTTTATTATTTGAAAGTATATAATTAAATTTTAACGCTTGATTTTGCTGCCGGTTAAACAAAGTATTACGAAATACACAATTTTATTTGAAGGTCTAAGATAATCAACTCTTGTAAGCAATGTTAGTTATTTGCTTTAAAAATTTGTGTTTTTCTTTGTAAAAACGTTGTTTAATCAAACTTCATAAAAATATCAACAAAAATATGTTATTAGCTGGTAAAACGTCTGTAGTATTGTTTAGTAATAGTTGAATTATATTATATTTTCATATAGTTGAAATGCCCCAATAGATAAAGCTAAGCCATCTCCCACAAAAATTTACAGAAATTACATGATTTTCTAATTTGAATTGAGCGCAAAATCAAAACCTGTAAGCCTGATGCACTAGGCATTGCATTGTTGTATGTAAATCTGGCTTCACAATAAAACTCCCGATTTATTTGTGGGACTTGGCTTAAGTTTATTATTTGAGTATTTCACTTATAGTAACAATGTTATGAGCATTACTTATTTGGTTTTAGTTTAGAATTCAGCCCACTCTTGCATCGTATTTATTAAATAAAATTAACTATATTTCTACATTTTTGTAAATTAAAAATATTTACGTACTGTTTTTTTATGTATTATTTTGTAAAAATCAATTAAGATGACAGTTAAGTGAACTATACGTAAACATACTTAAAAATACACGAAGTGTTCTATTCTATTTCCCTTAAATTAATTTAAGGAAAAATCCGTGGTCAAACTTTTAAATGGAATTGCTCTCTTTTCATTCATTTTTAACGGGTGCACTACAATTAGTTACTGTATAATTGTTGCTTTTGATACGCATAAATCATAACCGTATAGATGTAATGCTTCTGCGCACTTACAGCTTAAGAAAGATAGGGTTTGACGGTAGCTTTAAGATTCATTTAAAATATAGACATAAGAATCAACATGTGTGTTTTAACTTAATCCCAGAACAAGATTACATACATCAAAACAATTTTACAAGAAGTTAAAAAAATCGAACCAGCAAGCTATCGAAGTATCAAATTTACAATACAGTTACAATTAATAATGTAGTTTGTTTAAAAATCTAGAGGACAGATAAAAAACAGTTTTATTATTAATTTAAATCCATGTCATTTATGTCAGATTTAACAAAAAAAGAATTTTTGATGATAAGTAAATATTACAAAGTTATGCTGGAAGTTAATTAGCTTGTTTTATACCTACTAAATTATTAGGTATATTATTGTGTTTGTTTCAAAATATAACTTTATTTACAATTATGTAAAAAAAAATACATTTAAATGATTTATTTGTAAACTATAAATCATTTTTTAAAACAAGTAACTTTAATGTCCAAGTTTGAAATTGAGATATATGATAAAAGATATCAATCAAACGCCGGAACCAGTTACTGGTCCTTCACATCATTAACAGTTGGCATCGGTACAAACTAAGACTCAGAAATAGTTAGCGGCTGTCAGGAACGAAAAGAAAAGCTTAGAAACTACGAGGAAGGTATCAAAACGATCGGGTTTCACAAGAAGTAAATGAATTGTAAATGTTAAGCACATTAAGTAACAAATGTTCAAAAAAACACATTAGCTAAATTAATAAATGTGCAAATCTATCTATTATCTAAATTAAAAAATCGTCGTCGTTACAATGATTTTCATAAACAATATGCTTCTACAGTGCACTTTTATAGACTAAAAATTTTAGAAACTTTTTTAACTCTTCTATCAGTGAGAACATTGCTTCGGTATACAGAAAAAACTGGTGTGGTGACCATACGAATTTTCTATAAAGAATAATAAAGGAACGTCTACATATTTTTTTAAGGTTATGTTGTCATAAAAACCACTTTGAAGTGGTACGTACACGTTTGTATTGACTTTCTAGCATGCTATAATTTTTTTAAAAATTATTCTCCTCGATTTCATTAAGATATAACCGAAATATGGCAAATTAAGTTTATGTTATCATTTCGAATAACCCCTATATTTGTGCGACTTGATATGGCTTTCCCTTTTAGTAAATCAAAAAAAATATTATTTTAACGTATCTTGCTTTCCCTTCAAGATACGGATTTTTTTTCTAAAAAAAATTCGTTGCAGCAGTATTCGAACTTAGATTATATATGAAATTCACTTTAAATTATAAATCAAATATATAGTAAACTGTTAATGTTAGAATTTTTTTTATTTGAATAAATTGTTAGGAAGAATTATCTCTATATGAAACTGTAAAAATTATTTGAATAATTTACATAAGTACAAAATGGCATAAGAAAAACTGTTAAAAATGGCGGATACACCAACTTTCGGTTTTTTTTATTAGACCCATCTTTTAAAAAAACCGAGAAAATATGAAAAACCAGCACGATACCAAGTTTCAAGTTACTAAGACTTTTGGTTCGAAAGTTATCGTGGGTACATCCAAATATAATGTAAGGCAATTCACTTTAAATTATAAATGAAATATCTAATAAACTGTAAATGTTAGAATTTTTTTATTTGAATAAATTGTTAGGATTAGAATTATCTGTATAGGAAACTGTTATGTTAAAATAAATGTTAAAATAATTTGAATATTTTACATACGTACAAAGTTATATTAGAAATACTGTTAAAAATAACGGATACACCCACTTCCCATTTCTTAATCATACCCATCTATTGATAGAACCGATGGAATATAAAAAGCTAGACCCATACCAAATATTAAGTTGCTAAGACCTTTGTTGTCAAAAATACATTTTTCTGATTCAGGAAACGTAAAATTATCCAAAAAATTTTTTGTAAAAAAATTGCGGTCGCAATACTTTTGTAATAAAAAAGTAAAAATGAACAGTTTAGTGTGGATTTGATAAATTTTCTCTAAAAACAATTTCATTAAAAATTAGCTACTTAACTGTCCACGAACGGGAGGGTGCTCTAATTATCGATAAAGTGTCAATAAAAGCAAATTTATTTTAAAATATTTTTAGCAATGAACTAATAGGGGTATATAATTTAGGCTATAAGAGAGAATACAATCCAGCTACGTATGCGCTATGTTTTATGGTGAGTTAGTAGAGTAAGCGATTACCAAAAACACTTGCCCAGTAGAATAAGTTAATTATTACTGATTTAGGAACCAATTTTATTAAATTTTCAAAAAAAATGGGAGTAACTTGTGCTAATTCAAGTTTTTTTTCTTAATGATTTAAAAAAATCATTTTGATCCCTGCCACCTTGTAAATGCGACAAGAAATATTTTTTTTAAATATGCTGTTCTTTTTGAAAAAAGGTTGCACGATAGTTATTTCTGAATTCATTCTATCAGCAGAATACAAATGCAAATGTTTAATATGCACCAAAGTTAAGTGACATATTTGAATCTAAATGTATTTTAAAAAATGAAGGTTTCTTATGCAGCTCAAAGTTTAGTAGATCTGTAACTGTTGGAATGAAAGTGTTACTGTCATCTTAAACGCTACCAGCAAACGCCATTAGAACAATTGGATTTATTGAAAAAATGAATTCTATTTTTGATTCATATTCAAAACATTTTGCTAATCCTGAAAATATTTCATTCTTTATTAGTATTAAAAATTTATTTTTTTTATCTCGACATAAGAATTAGCGGTTCTTACACTAAAATCTGTGTAAGAATTTGCAAATTCTATAGCGAAGTTTAATAATATTAGTTTTTTCAAAGTTGGTATCTTTGCATCGTAAGTTGACGTTACATGAAAAAGAAATCAAAATTATTGTAACTTGAAACTAAAATTCAAATGTTGATTTCAAAAAAAAAAAAAATAAAGACGTCTTATTAATGAAAGTTATTTACTTATAAATGTATAAAGGGATAATTTCATATAAAATTTTAGGTTAACATACATCAATTTCAACATGTCAAAGTGTATGTATTACCAATTCAATAAGTTATTAATGTTTCCCATTGTTGTTTTATGATTAAAATTATACGGAAAGTATTAAAATTGAATCGAAATAGTGAAAATAATATAAAACATGCGTTATAGAATACGTTTCACTCACTCTACTGTTTCGTAAACTCGCCACTGCGCGGTTCGTGTATGAAACCCGGTATTGTGATTGAAGCGCGTTTATTCGGTAACTTGTGTTTTAATATACCATTCTATCTTAAAATTTGCAAACAAGAAAAGAAAGTCAAATTTAACGTTTTTAGTGTTGGATTATAACGATTAAGAGTTTATTGCAATTGCGGGAAGATGCTAAAGGATTTTTAAGTTACTAGACAATTAAACTTCGAAACAATTAAAAATTTCTTTGGTAGTGTGCGTTAACAAGGTGGGAATCTAACACCAATTCAATTTGCTAGACCATTTAAAAAATTATTTATCTTAGAATACTTTGCCCACTTGGAGGGGGCAAACTGTATTGATGATTTGGATTTAGCTCTACAAAGTATTGTAAACACTTATGAAATTGTAAATTTAAGTCAGGATAAGAAAATAGTCTAGAGGGTAAACTGTGCAGATTATAGGTCTTTAGAGATACCAACATTAAATAGGTATGTATACATTAGTGGTTATTTGTAAATGTTTAATGCAACACATTTGCAATGTATGCGTAAACAGCATTGGATAATACAAATTTAATGACACATCTTCGAGCATTACAATCTACAGATGAGAATATGTTTGGGAAGTTGATAGTACCAAGTAATGATTTTGTATCATACGTATTACAATTAGAACAAGTTTTTTATAAACATTTTGAAGAGAAGTTTATAGATTTAAATATTGGTTACCAATTAAAACTTACACTTAAAACCATAAATTATAAACACTACTGTAATCATTTTTGATATGATCATTTATGAAATTTGTTTATAATGTTCAGAATATGTACAACACTAAAACAGATCGATAAAAATGATTTAGTCAACCTAGAAAATGTGAAAAAATTGTTACATGTAATGCATGAATAAACATTTTTACATCCAATCGCTTTGACTTTGCAAAGAAACCTACGTATATGGTTAAATAATTTAAGTTTTATTATATCGTGACTGACAACTTAATTACATTTTAGTGGTATCTAAACCACAATTAAAATCGTTTGGTTTAGATCCATTTATTGTCTAAAATGATTTTATCTTAGTAAATCCAGATTTAAATTTAGCGCTACGGTACTATGCTCAAAATAGCCGAAGGTCACTCATTTTCCGGACACAAACATTAAAAATGCCTACAACAAGTGTCCATTATGGTTGTTATTATATGACACAAGTCTAACAACGAGTCGGGTATATCTTATCGGATTTTTAAATTAGGCAACACCTAGTACACGTAATGAGTACGTATGAGTGGTTTAAGGGCGCTGTAGCCCGATAAAAATAAAATTTATAAATGCCTCAAAACCTTTTTTAAATAAAAGGTTGTTACTAATGTAACTACGTCAATTAATTGTAAATGTGAGAGTTGTAATTCTTGATTAAAATTTTTTTTCTGCTTTTAGAAACAACGAAGATCGATTATTTGTCATTATCTGCCTTAATAATAAAAATACTAATTTTTTTTTGCAAATGTTCTGATAGATATTGTTGATAGGACTTCTTCTATAATTTATAACTGTAGGTTTTTTGATAACTTCTGTATCACTATTTTAATTTCATAATTACGTCCGATTTCAATAAAAATGAAAATATTTTACTAGTTATTAGCTAAAATTGATTGAAACCTATCACAACCTTAACCTAAGTTAAGTGTTTCTCGATATTTTGCGAAAATTTCAAGTTTTAAAATAAACCCATTTAATAGAAAATGACAATTAAAATTTCGTAATTATAAAAATTAAATTTCTGTTCTATAGACAACCCAACATACTTCTATTGTTATTTAATATAACAATACTGTAAAATTATAATCCTATTCTAGTTTTATACTATTATATTTATTTGTACTTGTACGATTATATAAATATGCCGCGTAGTGTTATTAAAAGAAAAGTTAATAAAGCTTCTAAAGCGCAACGTAAACGGTGGACGAGAACAAGAATTGTGCGCGCTATCAAAAACAGATCCGACTATGTTCCAAAAGATGTACATGTTGAATATTTTGAAAAGTAAGTATTTTACAATTAATATTATTCTTATAAAAACAACAGTTTGTTGTAGTTTACCGGACGAAAATCTTCCAGAATTAGATATTCAAGTTGAAGATCCTGTTACGCTACCAAAATTGAACGGAAACCGAATCGTGGATATATCTTTCGTTTTTACGCAAATGGATGTTCTCCAAACTCATAATCAACAGTGTAAGGCAAAATGAGATTCTTTAAAGAAAAGAGAAATGGATTTCAATCAACATTTATTTTTATGTGCAATTTTTGTCAACGCAACACTACTGTTTTATCGCATCCTTCTGAATATGATATTAATTTTTCTTTTGTGTGTGGTGTTTCTTCAATCGGTGCAGGCTATAGTCAAGGAGAAGAATTATTTTCAGTACTTATATGACAAGGAGAAAGTATAAAAAAGTAGAATCTGTTTAGCTGCCGATTGGTAGAAACGTCTAATCAGTGAAATGCGATCAAATGCTATGGAAGAAAGAAAAACAGCTATAGAAGCTGGTAATGTTATTAACGGAAATTCGTATATTACTGTTGTTGTCGATGGAGGATGGGTCAAAAGATCTTATGGTCATAGTTACTTATCGTTATCAGGAGTGGCATGCATTATTGGACATCGAACAAGAAAATTGTTGTATGTCGGAGTGAAAAATAAATTTTGTTATATGTGTGCAGTATCTACAAAGCAACACGTATGTTACAAAAATTTTAAAGGATCTTCTACTTCTATGGAACAATCCATCATAGTAGACGGTTTTAATTGTAGCATATCTTATTATGGATTGCAATACAAATACCTTGTAGGCGATGGTGATTCAAGCGTTTATGCAAGAATAATTGAAAAGATTTCGTATGGACGAACCGTAATAAAACTTGAATGTGCAAACTACGCTACACGAGCATTAACGTCAAACCTTTATAAATTAATTAAAACATCATTTAGCGTAGTTGCAAGGAATATAATTAAGAAAAAAATTTTATATTACACCGTTAATTAGGAAAATTATATCTAGTTCAAACGAAGCAATGGAGTTACAGAAGGACATTAAAAATGCACCTTTGCATGTATTTGGGAATCATTCACAATGCAATAAAAAGGTGTGTCAACAAGAAACGTGTTCAAATGAAAATCAAGTTCCTCTTTTGCAATCTTCTGGAATTTGGGATGTAATTCTAAAAATCACGAGCTACATTGAAAAAAAAGTAGACCGATAAGTAGGAAATTACACAACAAATTTTGCAGAAGGTTCTATGTCGATGATTGCTAAATTTACCGGAGGAAAAAGAATTAACCTTGTACAAAAAAATTTGTACGCTACAAGATGCTTTGGAGCTGCACTAAGCTATAACTCTCTTGGCAATTTTTACAGTGCATTAATTAAACAAAATAAGCAAAGTGTTTGTTTGAACAGATACTGCTCAAAAAAAAAGAAAAAACATACAAGAAAATGTGCTTCGAAAAAAATAATTGACAACGGTTCTACGGATTACAGAAATGCAGCTGCCCAGCCAGATATTACTGAGGAAGAATTCATATCAGCAAAAATTAAAATAATAAATGAATTACAAAAGACAGATATTGATAAAATTTGTATTACAACTAAAGGTCAACGTGAAAATGTTTTGTGGTTCGAAGCAAGACGAAATAGGTTGACAGCGTTTGTATTTGGAAAAATTTGTAAGCGCCGAATAAATACGCCAACAGATGGAATTTTAAAAGAGATAATTTACAAAAATATTTGTTTAAAAACAAATGCTATTACTTATGGAATAGAAAATGAAAAGAAAGCAATTGAAATATTTTCAGTGAAAACTAATTTAAAAGTGGAAAGTTGTGGTTTATTCGTGGACAACAATTTTGTATTTTTAGGTGCAAGTCCTGACGGTGTGATCGATAAAGAAGCAATAGTTAAAGTTAAGTGTTTATATGCAGTAAGACACTTAAAAATTAAAGAAGCTTTACTTCAAAATAGAACAATGTGTGTATATGTAGAAAATGAGAAACTTATATTTAAAAAAATCATAATTATTACTATCAAATGCATGGGCAAATGTATGTATGTAAAAAAAAATATTGGTGTTTAGTATTATATACTGATGTAGATATGAAATATATTAAAATCGAACGTGATGAAGATTTTTGTCAAAAAATGATTACAACTTTAAATAAATTTTGGGAAGATCACGCATTGCCGGAATTGGCAAATCCGTACATGTACATAAAATCATAATATATACTTAATCTTTATTATAATAAATTGAAAATATTTTGTGTACTATGCATGAATAAGAAAACTAGTTTGTAATTAGTAACAAGTATAAATATGTAAACATAGTATGTATATGCAAATCAATTAGAAGCTAATTACAAGTTGCGTTAGGTAAAGCCGTGTTCTACTAAAACAAAAACGTTTTATATATGTCTATGTAAAACATGATTATGTTACGTTTATTGTTGTACAACCAATCTAGTTTGTAAATTTATGGTATCCAATTCAGAATAAAATAACATATTTTTCATACTTGTTTACATTTTGCAAATAAAAGGAAACAATAATAGTCTGTAATCCCTTGTAATGATATGGCATAAATACTTAACCGCTTAATACTCAACCTGTTTTGAACACTAAAATTGTAATAATTTAAGCCTGGGTAGGTAGGTAATTGTATTTTGGGTTGCTTGTAAGAATATTTTTACAATATCGCCCTCTGTGCGACCGATTGCAAAAATAAACGTGGCACACTCCCCCTTAATTCAGCATTCAGCATTCAGTAAATTAGGGTTGATGAATACTTAAAAAATTTAATTATAACAAAATTATAGTAATTACACAATAAGAAACAAAACGCACCATTATAAATTGATACATAAGTATCAAAAAAAAGGTTGCGCAATTTAATTGTGATTACAGGTGTAGGTATATTTTTAACCGTTATTGCATAAGGCCAACACCAAAACAAGCAATTAAATATAAAAGAGAGCACTTAGTCTGTGTTCTCAATATGCGATTAACTAATGGGATATCTAAAACATTTCTCTAAAATTGCTGAAAATTAAGCCGACAAGTAAACTATCTTGTTATCACAAAGAAACTGCTAAATTTTTGTTCGATAACTACTATACAAAGTGCGTTCGGCTTTCAAAGTCGTTTAAGTTCTATTTAACAAATGTGCAACCAATTACTCGTAGTTATTTGCTTCAGCAGAAGCTATAGAGGCGTTAGTTTCATTTAACAAAGGCGAGTTCCTGACATGATTAGCATCTAGTTATTTACGCAATGAAAAAGTAATAGCCAGTCTTTGAAATTTTTTGAAGTATCAAACACGTGCGGGTAACTAAATTTGCCCAGCAATTCTTTCATATGCACAACATCAAAATCCAAATTGATTTACACATTAAAAACGTGGATGTGGAAGATTATTTAAAGTAAAATATCACTGAACGTTGTGTTAGCACACGTGCTGTTTGTTAACTGTAATCAAACCGTGCGTAAAAAAACGTATGTTGACAATGGTCAAGATTTACACAGCGCAAGAAACCATACATTTTTTAACATAGCAAGTAGCGCAAAAACATCTACACCTAACTAGAATAATGCA
Source organism: Aquatica leii (assembly GCA_035610365.1). Taxonomy (NCBI): domain Eukaryota; kingdom Metazoa; phylum Arthropoda; class Insecta; order Coleoptera; family Lampyridae; genus Aquatica; species Aquatica leii. The sequence goes on from CM069432.1 coordinate 66,088,606, forward strand.
TTTACTTCAGTTTTTTTCTTACAAACTATTTTAAACGTCCTGTTAAATTAAATGAACAGAAGACACTGCTTAGTTCAATATAATAATAACATCCAAAGAGTACGTTAAAAACTTGGATAAACACAAAATATACATAAAAAACAACAAAAGAATAATAATTAAATATATATCAAAAAAAATATGTAAGTAAAACTAAAAAAACATGACGAATCCAAAGAAAAGTTATAATAAATCATTATAAAAATTTATAAATGTACTTTTAAAATTTTATCAGTATCATCGGTTAAACTTATTTACTAAATTTTGGTAAACAAAGATTTTTTTATTTTATAAAAAAGTACAATTAAAATATATTCCTATTTTTAAATTCTTGTTTGCACAAAATATATTCATAAGTCTTTCTAAGTAATAGAAATGCTCGGGTTGAATGCATAACTAGCGTCAACTAAACACAGGATAAAAATGTAAATAAATAATAACTATAATTGTTTTCTAATGTGTAAACAAGTAAGTTATATAATTTCCTTGTTTTAGTATAATTCTAACCTGTAAAAACAATCGTATTTGACAAAAAAATATCATTTCAAAATTGAATCCGAATAGAAACATATTTTTTTTTATTAAAACGTATTTTTAAAATAAATTTATTTACAGTAAAATTACATAAAAAAGTTAGAGAAAAATACTTTCTAAGTATTGTAAAAAAAACGACAAAAACCTAAGATTTAATTACTTTCTTGATTTTATTATGAAGTTTCTATTCTAAAAGTAATTGTAAGTTTTTAATAACTTAAAAGTTCTCATTAAGCAAAAATTCAAATTTCATTTGTTTTTTATAAACTGAATCCACATAAAAAAAATAAAAAGAACACTTTCTAAAGCCTGTGTTTAAATAAAAAATATAAAACTGAATTTATTATAGTATATATATGTATTGCGGTTTTTAAATATTAATATAAATATCAATATTATAATTATTTTTAAAAAATTTCTGCAAAATTTACAAAATCACATCAAAACCCAGACGGCCATATTACGCATTCCAAGTTTCAATGTATAATTCACTAAATTTTGTGTACCAGCATCCGCCCTAGTGACTGACTAGCATTAATATTGTAAAATCACAAGTTCAATATTAAACGTAATTGTTTAATTAAAAACGGTTTAATAAAACAAAAGACGAATTAAGTTTTAACTATTATTGTTTAAAAATTGTGAAAAACAAATTTACTTTTATTTATAATTGCGACTTATATAAACTGTTAACCAGCCTTATTAACTTAAGTATTATAATAAACTCTATTACTTTAAGATACAATTTTGTATAACTTGTTTGTGATTATCTATTTCAAATTCAACATCCTAGTAAACAATACATTTTATTATTTATTACAATTTTGTATGTACATATATTTTAATTTGTTTGTTAATTGATATTAAAACCGCAGCATAATTTTGATTTAATTTTGAAAATTTAATTTTACTGTTGACAAACATTTCAGTTACTAATTTGAAAACAAGCAATAACAGTTAATTAAAGAAAAAAGTCAAAAAACGCTAAAGCAAAAATTTGTAACGAAAAATAATAACTTAGTATTCCCGTCTTCAAACGTTAAGCTCAAATACTTCTAGAAAACTGAAATTGAAGGGAGATTCGGATTGCATGTTTACGGATACAGAATAATCGCATTTGTAATGAAAAAGGTAGAAAACGTTCATAAAATTCGTGCTTTCCGTAGAATTAGTACTACGAAAACTTCAGCATGTATTTATAAAAACGTTTTTGAAAGAAATTTATGCTTGGTTTTTTATTTATTTTACTCGTTTATACAGAATGAACAAAGTCGCTTTTCAAAGACAAAACTATCCTAAGAAAGAAATGCAAATGTAATGCGAATGTAAATTTAACCGTGGTTGCATGTTCTCAATATTTATTAGGTACTGTTTGCAAACCGTTAAACTTTTAATGTCTAAAATAAGAATGTATGATAATGCTGGTTATCAGACAATACTACCAAAACTAAAACAATTTATGGATTTGATAAATATATATATCGCCTAATTTATAAAACTAATTGAATTTTGAACACCTTGGTATGTAAAATAACTTCCAATATTTTGTTACAAAAGCTAATTGAAAGATTGTTTAGTATGTAAGTGTAATTAATTTAAAAAATTTAGTTCATAATTTTTTTTTATACGAAATAGTTGATAAACCTAATTTATAATTTTGTTACAAGTTTAAATTAAACATTACATTAAGTTTTAAATATACATTACTTTCTTTAATATTAAAGATAATTGTGTATAAACAAATATTAAAATAAAGGTTGTGTATGGTGTATATAAAGAATATACTAACAGTGAAAGTCGTATAAACCTATAAGTAAGCAAGGAATGAAATGAAATCAAGTATATTAGATTGAAAGTTTTCGTTTTCTATAGTTTTAGTGTTATCAGTAAATGCAATTACAGTCATTTCTGATCTCTCATATAACGGCTTTCTCTAGTACAAAAAAATTATAGGTTTTTATTTACAAAAGGAATGTGTTGTGTAGCGTAAACTGTACAATTGTAGCGTTGTTTTTGCTTTAGAAGTTTTTATGATTACAAATAAAATTTTTAGTGCAAGTGAAATCTTTTTATTGCGTACAAAAAAATTACAAATATAAAGTTGTAAAATATTACTGTTTGAGATGTATAATAAAGTCTAAATAAATAAAAATAAGAAAAAACACACAGTCAATAGCAAAATCTTTATACTGAAAAGCATATAAGCTTACTATTACAGCTAGTGGTATACAGGTACAAATACACTAGCATTGATAGTTATGTTTTGGTCTACGAGTGTCTTAACTTATATCTTCAGGTTCTGAATAATCCTCACATTAACAAACTATTTATTGAATAAATAAAAACGTTTAGAGTAAGTATTTAGTTTGATTGACTATGTTACAGTTGCTTAAAAAAATTTTCTGGCTGCATAGGTCTCGCCCAATGCAAAAAAAATTAATAGTCGTTATCAACTCAAATATTTAATATTATAAAAGATTTAAAATAGCGTTGTGTCAATATACTTTGTTATATTTATTTTCGCTTATTTAATATATATATAGAACATTCTTATGATTAACTTTATCTTGAAGCAATATTTTTTTGTTTGATGGCGTTGCCATTTTAGATCAATTTCTTTAAACATACAGCAAAATTAGTGTTTTTAAAATTTTCGAATTGGTTTTTGTAAATTTGTAGATGAAAGTCAGAAATACTGAAATAATCTAAAAGATTCTTTTAATTTTTTCAAATTGCTGAAATTCATTTTTTTTAAATGGCACCCTCAACTGTTTTTAATGTAGCTTCTAACTCTTGATCAATTTGCACTAGTATTTTTTTCTCATAACATTTACAGTTATCGAGATAATTATAAATTTTTAATTAAACCACAACAAGCATTATTTTAATCAAGCAGGTTAATTCTAGTAGGCTTGCTTCTATTAAACAAAAAACAAATAGCTATTAGAATTTACTTATAATGTTTAGTTGTCAAATTATTACCTATTACTACTTTATTAATTTTTGTTTAAAAAACTGTATTTTGGCTTCTCGTGTTACAAACAAAGATATCCTGATTGCCGTGCTCCAAGTATCCATGCATTACAAAAATTATTGGTTCGATTCGAACAAACAGGATCGGTAAATTACAAAGCACCTGTTTAAAAAAACTGGCGGAGCAGAAGAGGCAGAATTCATGGTATTGCAGGTTGTAGTTGCAAATCTAAATGCTAGTACCAAACAAACTAATAAAGAAACTGGTACAATTAGTGCTACTTCAGTGAGCAGAGTACCAAAAAGTCATAAATATCATTCTTATCACATTGAACAGCATCAAAAGTTGATTATACCAGATTTTATCACGAGTAGTGTGTGGATGTTAAATAAACTTAATAAAGTGGCAGGTTTTATATCCACTGTTTTATTTAAGCTATCTCTCATAGTAATAGCCGAGCAACGTCGTAAGTTTTGGATCATCAACATAGATGGACGGTCAATATATCGGGAGGAATTGTGGACGATATTATCATATGTCCTTACTTCTTTGATGGTCACTTAAATGAGTTTTTGATAATTTTTTGTCACAGTTACTAGAAAATGTTCAGAAAAACAGAAGAAGAACCATGTGGTCTCAGCATCATGGTGCGCCCTGTCATTTTGCTAGAAATGTGCGTAATTTGTTAAATGAACAATATCGTGATCGATGGATTGGCTGAAAAGGTTCTATGCCATGACCGGTAAAATTTCCGGATTTTACTATCATGGATTTCTTTTTATGGGGGTTCGTAAAAGATTACGTATTTCAAGAAGATTTTTCTACACAAGAGGCAATGAAAAACATAATATGAATCGCATTTTCTAACGTCACACACGAGATGTTACAAAATGTGCGTGAATTTTTACGGCAAGGACTTGAGATGTGCTTACAACAAAATGAGCAATATTTTGAACACTTGTTAAATTTTTTTTTTCTTCTGTAATAGAAACAAAGCCTACTAAAATAAACCTGCTTAATTAAAATACTTTTTGTTGTAATTTAATTTTAAAATTTATAAATATTTCCATTTAATGTTAGAAGAAGAAAATAGTGGAAAAAAAAAAGAATTAAAAATTACATTAGAAACAGTTAAAAAAAAATCAAAAATACAATTTAAAAAAAAAGTTTCAACAATTTGAAAAATTCGAAAATTAGCTCTCTTATACAAAGTAAGTATGGCGAAATGAAAAATTTTTTAGACAATTTCAGTACTTCTGACTTTTATCTATCTAAAATGGCAACGCCGCAATATATTAAAGAAACTTGAAAAGTATTTCTTATTTAAATTAGACCTTCATCGAACAGCGTAAAAATTGATCGGGTGTTATTTAAAAAAAGTGTAACTTTATGCTATCCAACAAAAACTAAACACCTTGTATAAACAAAAATATTGCCATGCAGTTTTTTAATAGAAATGATTACTAAATATTTTATGCTGACATTCATACAAATGCACTAGAAGCCAAGGCCGGAATAATAGCGAACCCTGTATATTTAAGTAATAAATTTTTTTTAATATTCAAGAAAAGGATAATAAATGCACAGTGTCTAATGTTGCCATTGTCTTTGGAATCATCGATGCAAATTTAAAAATGAACTTATTTATAACACAATTAATTATGTTTTAGCTTAGGATATTATACTATAATAGGCATTTTTTTAATAACGTTTTATAGTTAGAATTATTGATTGTTGTTAGATTGCCAAGCGAGTTGACCCCATCAGATATGGTACAAAAGTCTAAACATAAATTGATGAGATTTTGAGATTTTTAGGATGTGCATATGAGATTGATATTCTGTTTTTAACGATACAGGCATTTTAATTGCCTCAACTTGCGGAGCTCGGATTGATGTCAAACGAAACGCATTGATGGCGAATCTGAGCAGCCTGTATTGAACAGCTTCAATTGTTTTAATTGTCATAGTCGCTGATCACTAAAGAAAAAAAAACGTAATCTATAATAAACTTAATGTAATTTCTATGGAATATTAATGCTATTTCAGGGTGAGCTCTCCAGCATGTTTTCGAAACAAATTTGAGAAAATTAACACTTTTAGCATTTGTTTATTACTTCTTATGTATGCTCCTTTAGATTAAGTTTCTTGTCTAAAATAATTTCTAGGTATTTAACTTTATAGCAGAGTGGAAACGACTATTTGTTAAGAACAATGGTAGTTTTTGATCAACAGACAAATCTAATCCATGATTAAAAAACCCACTATTCATAAGCGCAAGAGTTACAACATCTTAGTCTAATTTCTTAGTTTTAATAATATATGTAAAAGCGGTCAGCACACTGAATGATTCTAGAAATTAGAGATAACTGTATATACGTTGAATAGAACAGGGTTTAAGACACTTTCAATGATATGTTTTAATGTGTTTCTGGTATATAATGGTTTGTTGAGATAAAGCTTTACCAAACAGTATACTAATCTGGGAGAATATATAATTAGTAATAAAGAAGTATTAAGATGAGAACTTTTTCCAGGCTTGGACAGTGTCATTGTTGTAACGGAAGTTGCCAACGTTTTACTCAATTTCGTAAGGGGCTTCATCAGAAAATTGAAGAATTCAAACAAGCTACCAAAATCTATTTAAGAACCTTTCAAAAGTTAGGCAATCAACTTGTGAACTAAGCCAGATTCTAAACTCTAAAAATGTAAGAAGCAAACGAAAAGTTTACAAAAGACCACTACAGAGTTAGGTAAACAAGTTAGACGAAGCATGAAGGTATCTGTCTGTATGAATGGATTTGCGATAAACATAATGGTCAGAAGTCTGTAGGGCTGACGAGCCACAAGAACATTAAGAAATGGAAAAGAAGCATTAGTTTCGATTTCTATAGTAAATTTGATATTTAAGTGTTGATTGTTTAGACGATCAAAAAACTTCACTTTAATTTCACATGACCCCATGACTTGTTATCAAATTGGAAATAAGTGGATGATAAACAATTATCAATAAGACGAATCTAACTCAAGTCCTTGCGAAGTTGAGACAGAATCTGTTTGATGATAATAAGCGAATCCTTAGTTGAAACTTTAGTAACAACAAAACTCACAAGAAGATCTTGGGATTCAAGTTTTATAGTTTCTAAACGTTAAATAAAATAATGATGTATATTTGCAAAAGACAAGAATTTTGCTAGCTTGCAGGTAAGAGATTGGATAGTACTGAAGATAGGTCAAAAGGGAATATCTTGTTTGTAAACTTTGGGAAGTCCGTATAGACGAGGTGGCTTTGAATCTGAAGTAGAATCGAAGATTTGACGAACTGGCTGACCTAACGTTTAATTCTCGAAGTAGAATTACTGGTTAGAAGAGCATACGTTTCTTTAGACAAAATAAAATTGGTTTTTGCAGCATAATTAATTTGGTCCAAAACAACAGCAGCGTTGCCTTTGTCGGCTAGAAGAAAAATAATATCGGGGTTTTTACGAATTCTTATTAAACTTCTTCAAACTGGGAAGACGTTCTCATCATAGTATAGACTCCGGCCGTGGAAGCTTTCGTTAATACAAGAACTTTTAAATTTGTATTTTTTGTACGCATATTTAATGTCTAAGAAGAAACTTTCAAAGTACTTCTTGCGCGGGAAGTAATTTTGTAAATTGACAACATTATATTAGATAAAGCATCAATGAAACAAAATTCTTTTTTTATATCCGAACTGATTGCTAGGTAATGCAACACATTAAAAAACACCATGGTAACCTAAGATGAATTAATTTTTCAAAAATTTTAAATACACAAGACATAAGTGAGATAGGCTATATGGTTTGACGTTTTTAGGAGGTTTGTTACGTTTTAAGATGGGGACAACAATAGTTTTGTTCTGCTCTTTTAGACTGTTGCCATGGATTCAAATTTTATTAAATATATTTACTAAAAATTCTTTACTTTCAGTTGGCATATGTTTTAACATAGCGTATTTGATATCACCAATGTCAACGTATTGGTCGAGGTTTTTTTAAATACAATATTTAGTTCTACTACTGTAAATAATTGCTCAATATAAGTACAACATTGTTTATACTTTACTTTATACAAAAGTTGTTTTACGTTTATTAAGTTTAAATCCTTAATTGCATTAAAATTTTGTTGGCCGGTATTGTCAAAATAAAAGATCCTCAATCACCATGGTACATTAAAATTTTTTTTTATAACCAAATAATTAATTATTTGTTTCAATTAATTAATGCAATCAGTAAGAGTACTATTAGAATTAAACGGTTTGTGTATTGACAAAAAAGATATTCGTTCAGATTTATCATATACTTTCATCCCGCACACAATTATGGCATTTAATTTTTTTTATCTAATTTAATTGTTTTGTATTTTAGTTAATTGCGTAATAAAATGTTAAACGCTAACTTTGCGTTCCAATCTATCTTTTCTTGTGTCTTCATATTTAAGAATAGTAAATAGATAATTTGGTTTAAACCATGTTTTGCAAATTAGAGCAACATCAATATTGTTTTAGATAATAAATTTCTACAATGAAACATAATAAAATAGTTTTTTGGTAAATGGTTTAATATATTTATTAAAAAACTCACAAGCTTTTGAACGTGGTCTACGTTCTTTTTCTTGATAAATGTTGTAAGTTCTTTTAGCTACAGCGTTTGTTCGAAGGTCTAAAGAAAAACCACCATTAAAAACTCTAGACATAGCTTATAGTGTGTTTGGTGGATCAAGTAAAGATTAGGAAATCACAGGTAATCAGGTGTCAGATAACTCATAACCATTGTCTTTGTTATAGTTGTTGAGTACTTTAACAATATCAATCGCTTCTCTGATCTTCCTTGAACGCCAGTTTTTGGTTTTAGCAATCGTTATAGTTCTTTCGAAGTTTATGTCATGCAAAATGTTTAGTGCATGTTTGGCAATGGCAGATTTAGAAGATTAAAGTAAACGGAGATGTTTTTTGTGTTTTTTTAGTATAGTTTCACTAGTTCTACCAGTTTTTCTTATATACACCTTGCCACAAGCGCATGGAACTTGATACACTCCACAGGTGTTATGTGGAATTTTATCTTTTACCGAATTCAACAATGGTAGTATTATTAACAACTTCAATATAATGTTTCTTCAGTATTCTTTCAATTTTGTCACTTATATTGGCAACAAAAGGTAGAACAGCGAAATTGTTGCTTATAGTTGAATTATTTGATACAGTAGGTCTAGTTTTTGGTCGAAGATACTTTTAGTTTGTTCTTTGTTAAAACCATTTCTTATAAAAACTTTCTCAAGGTAATGTAACTCTTCTGGTAATTTATCTTAATAGCAAATTGCCATCGCACGGTTGTATAATGTGCGAATTGTTCCAAATTTCTAAAATGGATGATGATGAGAATTTGCGTTTATATATTGATCAGTATGTGTTGGTTCTCGATAAACTAAATGCATTAAAGTACCATTTGATTTTCATTCTATCTTTACATTAAGAAAAGGTAAGGTATCATTTATTTCTTTTTCAATACTAAATTTTATGTTTGGGTGTTCTTTATTTAAGTATTGAAGAAATATTTGTAGTTCATCTTCATCATGGGACCAGATTGCAAAAACATCATCAACATATCTAAGCCATAGTTTTGGTTTTTAGATACAAATTTTAAAGCTTCATCAAAATGCTCCATAAAGTAATTTGGAATAGATGGAGAATTTGGTGATCCCATTGCTACACCATTTATTTGTTTATAATATTCATCATTAAACAAAAAGAATGCAGTAGTTAAACTATGTTCAAACACATTTGAAGATAATTTCTGTTTACTAATTCTTCAATGAAATGCTGTGTATTCTTTATATGTGAATTACTTAACTTTCCGACGTTCAGGTGGGGTAATTTTTGTCTCCAACTGAATAAATATGTCAAATTTTTTGAATAGAAATTTTTAAATCTATTCTGGATTTATCTATTCATTAATTACAATTCTATCTATAAGCCCATTAATGATTTGTCATTAAAAGTTACTTATTTTTATTATAATAGACGTTTTTCTAATTGGGGTCTCGCAATGACCACATTTGAACGTTTGTGTAACAATAGAAGTTTTAAGTACCCGTTCATATAATGGAATTCCATAATCCGAATACAATGCAATTAGCTTAACAATAATGTATTATTAATTACTGTATTTAATATGCAGGAATGCAATAAGATTAAATTAATAATAAAATAGTTGTAAATTTCCATAGCTATATATACGCATACAGTTTGTGTAGATTTTTAGTTATATTGGTGTGTCGAGCCAAATAGCTACACTTTTTACTTTGAATTTAGTATCAAAGATGTTAAAGTTGACTGAGGAACAACTTGAGTATTTTGCTCATCATCTTGATGAGATATCCGATGTGGATTCCGAAGAAAATAGCGGATCAGAATATAAAGATAGTGAAAATTCCGATGAAATTGAAGAGTGCGTTTTTGAAAACAGCGAAAATGAAAGCGCTGAAAGTTCTAACGTTGTGTCTAAAGAAATGATTTCTAACCGAAGAAGATTTGTTCTACCAGAAGGTTGTAGTTGGAATCAAAATAAAGACCTCGTGCTTTCTGATAAGTGTTTGCTTAGCAAAGATGGTAAACTTATTGTTTCTGAGAAATGTAAAGTGGCAAGAGATGGGACATTGTGGACTACCGTGAAGCCACCGATATCTTGCCGCCCAAAACGTAATATTTGTACAGCCCGTCCAGGAGTAAACAACATTTCTAATAATGTTAGTTCAAAGTCAGAAACGTTCCATTTATTCATAAGTGAAGATATCATGGACGTCATCATTCTGGAGACAAATAAAAAAGCACATTCTGTAAAAGGAGAAAAGTGGAAAGATCTAACTAGTATTGAAGTGAAAGAATTTATGGGTTTGTTGCTTCTTGCCGAATTATTCAAGTCTCGCCAAGAACCGCTACACAAACTTTGGAGTAACAAGGTACGAATGAAGGAGATATTAAGATTTATCCGATTTGACGACATGTATCCAAGACAGCAAAGAAGAAAAAACAGTAAACTTGCTGCAATTGAAGAAATTTTTGAAGAATTTGTGATAAACTGCAAGAAATCATACATGCCTAACCCCGACATTTGCATCGATGAACAGCTAGTTGGTTTTTGGGGTTAATGTTCGTTTAGAATTTACATGTCAAAGTCAAAACCAGCAAAATATGGAATTAAAATATGAACTCTTAGTGATTGCAAAACATCCTATTGCTGGAACATGCAAGTTTATACTGGTATGAGGAATAAGACACCGGAAACACAACAAGGTCGAAGAGTAGTTAATGATTTGATAAAAGATCTTGGTCAGGGATACGGAGTAACTGCAGATAATTTTTTTGTATCAAAGGCTCTTACCAACGATTTGCTGCAGCAGAACAAAACCATTATGGGTACAGTAAAATCAAGCAGAAGGGAAGTGCCAAACAGTTTGCAGAAAAACAAACATCCAGATGAACATTCAACTTCCGTTGTTTATTGCAAAAGTATTATGATACTGTCATTTGTTCCAAAAAAAAATCGAAGTGTTATTTTATTATCAAACTAACACACGGAGCCTGGAATAACAAACGAAGAAATAAAATGGAAACCTCAAGTAATATTGGATTACAATAAAAGGAAAGGTGCAGTCGATAATATTGATGGAATGGCGTGTGAATATACATGTTTGCGCAATACAAGACGTTGGCCATTAGTTTTATTCTATCATTTATTAGATTTAGAACTAACACTGGAGCTTGTGGAACCTCAAATTCGTAAAAGATCAAAGAATAACCTAAGCAGATATATAAAACACAATATATCTACAATTTTAGGTGAGAAGAGTAAAGAAGAACCGAGACAAAGTGAAGCTAAAAAAAGAGGACGATGTTACATGTGTAGTAGAAGGGAAGATAAAAAATGTTTGGGGAAGTGCAATAAATGCTATAACTTTGTTTTTCATAAACATTCTAACGTGAGAAAAGTTGTATCGTGCATTAGTTGTAATAATGGAGATAATTAATATTATTATATATTTTAGTTTTATACAATTATGCGTTTTGTAGCTTCATATATTTTTTAAAATAATAATATTATAAAAAATTGCCTCCTTTATTTGTGAATTAGCACAACTTCTAAGTGGGGTCTTTAAAATACCCCACCCGAACGTTTATGTAATATTACATTACATACCGAGGCGGAAAGCATTCTATTTCTGTCGAGAGAACTATAGTTTCCCGAGAGGCATAGCCTCGAGGTAAACTAGTTCTCGAGACAAATGGAACACTTTTGCCAAGGTTTGAATACAATTTTATTTACAATCAGCCATTAAATAAAATAAATAACATAAAACTAATAAAAAATGAATGAAAACCTACTTCCAAAATATTATCGTTTATTTTGGTAAAATATTAACACGTAGTAGGCACTTCATATTTGACATATACGTATTTAATTTATGATTGTCATTTTATCAAATTAGTTAAAACGTAACACACACGAATTACAGGTTCGGAAAGTGTACATTACTGACCGTGAGGTTTCATTACATACTCGTTTTTTTTAACCATGGAAACCGCTCACTTACCAACCTTTAAGAGGTTCGGAAAACTGTACATTACTAACTGAGTGTGAATAAAATTTTTTACTTGAACGTCGGAGGATTAATCAAATATAAGGTTGCAATATTGAATTTAATTACTTAACTAACTCATAAGTTGTCAATCCAATACAGCTCACAATTGGTCAAAAGCTTCTTAGTTTTTTAATAAATATATTACATCATTTACTCAAAAACTATTTAATCAATATTGCTATTATTTAAAAACTTTACCAAACTATTTGTGTTAGAAACAGCAGAAGGGACGTCAGAGAGTCATTTAATACTAGGTTAATTTTTCCAGTCCTCTCGATGTTTTAACTGATTTTTTAATTATACTATATATGTTAGTTTAAGCACAAACAATTTTTTTATAAATTTATCTATGTTTACACCCTTTTGTTTCTTTGCGAAAATATACATTACGCCGTAACTTAGACCTAAGTTACTACTACAAGTTAAAGATAATAACATAAAATAATATTTAACAATAAAATTTAATAATACAAACCCGATTATTATTATAAAGCATTGTAAATTACAATGTTCTTAAAAACAAAAAATATTACAATCCGTCATATTATATTATTTATAACAGTCGTAAATATATTTTTTTACTTAGAATATTAATATAGTTGTTAAAAAGTAAAAAAATAATTATGCGTTTACTTTGTAATAATTTACACTACAACCGTTTAAAAGTCAAGTAAGTAACATGTAATTTTTTTTATAAATAAAATTCTGTAAACAGCAAATAAACGAAAGTAATGATAAACATTTTCTGTTTACTCATAAGAGCAGCTCTATTGTTAAATTGAAGTGTGCACAAATAACATCAAGTAGATATTTGGACACGACAAAAACTCTTGCTAATGCATACGACACCTAAACACATTTTTTTAATCGATTATCGGAAAAACAAAATTAAATAATTTAGTTCTTTAGTGACGGATAGAAAATTTAATTAAATTGGAATCTAAATTGTCTATAGTTGGTATTATTAAATTTATAATTTTAAAACCTATTTGTTTGTTAAACAAATTAATCAATTTCAAAAACCCAAAAAGTAATTTATTTAATAAGGCTAAAATGGTTTTTGAGCTAGTTTTGTACTTATAGCAGTGCCAGTTTAGCCAGGGGTCTTTTCCGTGCTATAGCACCGGGATGTAAAATATTTTAGGGCGGCTTACATCTACCTATTATTGCTGAGCTATTTTGATAATTTTTAACGTTGGTGTTAAGACACAAATTTTAAAAGTAAATTTGTATTTTTTTATATAAGTACTTATTAAAAAATTCTTATAAAAAAAAGAAAAATAAGACGAAAACTAATACCTACTATGCAATATTTTTGAGACTAGGCGCAGTCGTTCACGTTATTACAGAAACACCGGGCGGCAAAGTATCTTAAACCGGCACTGACTTATAGAACATAGAGACATATCTACACATATAAAAAAACAAATAGCACTTGTACTGCTTGAACTGGCAGAAGAGAAATCTATCAATGCTACAACAACGGACAGACAAGGACGTTATTTTTTCCTAAGAAAAAAAGAAAATCACGAAAATATTGTGCAAAATGCCATAATTTTATTTGTGTTGTCTACAGTTTTTCTAAAATAATATGCACAAGTTGTTCGTAGTTATAACAATATTGGTTTTTTTGTTATTTATTTTTTTACACAATACAGCAGTACAATACAAGAACTATTGATACATTTGTTTATAATAAATTTTGTAGTCTATTTTTGATGTATTTTACAAATATTTCGATACTATTTCAGATTAAATATGGTTAGCTTCTGCAAGCAGGATATAAAAGTGCAAAAGCGGCTGGGGTGCAAATGCACCTTACTTGGTCTTCGACGTTACAGATTTGACCCGGTTTCTAAAAGGTTAATTACATTTAACGTTATTTTTATGTTTTAATTTTTTTGCTAAATAAAAAAATACAACTTAAAAACAAAGTTAATTTATTTGATAAAATTTAACTAATTAAAAAAAATAATAAATTAAACAAAATATATCATAAATACATAAAAAAATGTTATGCAATTAACATCTTTTCTATAAATTTGTGAATTATAAATTAAATATCCCAATAAAGTTATTTGAAAAGGTGGTGGAAACAGATATTAAGATTGTTCAACTGGCTAATATCGCATTAATAAGTGAATGCTGTTTTGATCTATCTTATATGCAAACGTTTTTTAAGTTATAATAATATAAGCGTTATTTCTAGTTATGTATGACTTTTTATCAATTTTTATTTATTGTTTTAATTGTTAGTTTTTTAAATTTTAACTGCAATATTATGAATTCATAAAGATAACATTCAATAACAATTTTGAGCATCAAGATTGCTAAAATTAAACAACTTTTAAATAACTAAATAACATTGTTTAACGGTTTCTATTGATTTTAGAAATAAATAGAAACACATTTCAAATTTCAAGACGGTTTTGTTTGCTTATAAATAAATGTTAAGAAAAAGAAAGCATTACAAAAAATTTAATAATAATTGCTAAATTTAATCATTTTTTAACTATTTTTAACAAATTTATAGTTTAGCTTAAGGATTCAACTGGTTTCTACAACAAAATTTGTTTTATAATCATTTTCATTTTATTTAGATTATTGTTTGAAAAATAGTTAATTAATTTGTATTTATTTGTTTTTAAAACAACACAAGAACCAAAGACGTAAAATATCCATTTATTTTAGTAATATATAAGATGTAAGACTTAAATGGGTGCTATAAAGATATTTTGCCTTGAAATGCTATTATTTCAAACTACTTTTATAGAAAGTAGTTCCAGGTTTAAGACATTGCGTACAAATATCCTACTTTAGTCCTAAATTTGATATTTACCTACAATAAAAAAGCGGTCAATATATTATGAACATAGGTTGTTATAGAGACCCTTTTTTATAATTCGTTTTGTTTTATGTAGTTACATATTAGATGCCTCCTAATAAAACATAATTTATTATTTTATCTACATACATACACTACTATAATAGTTTCTTTGGAACTTTGCATTAGATACATTTTGAAAATATTATATTATTAATAATTATAAATGTTTGAATTTAAAAATTGTGTGTATTAATAATGTAAACAGCGAACACTAAAACATTTTATGTGTGCACATTTGCTTTGATTTTAATAGACGTGACCATTCATTAATTGTAAAGTTCAAACTTTTTCAACAATATAAAATTAATGAACACTATTTTTTTTAAACTTTTCTATGAGAGGCACCAGAAAACACCTTAAATTTGGTGCTCCGTGACGTTCCTCCTTATAAATACAGTGTAAGAAATAAATCAAAAAGGAATAAAAAAAAACAACTTACAATTATTCAAGTTTTGGTTAAGAGTCAAGTAAATAAAATGAAAGTTACAGCAATTAAAACTCTACCATTTTGTCATTAAACAAATGACTGGTTCCGTTACTTATGCAAATTAAATATAATGTAACTTATTTTTTTTAATTACGTAGTACAGTATATAGTATACATAAATATTTTGTAAGAAAATAAAGTAAACGTTCTGTCAAGTTTTTTTTTTCATATAAACTGCAATAAATTTAGCAAATATTGTTATTTACTTTTTATTTAATTGTTTACAAGTAAAATTATAATTTGTTTTGTTCGAAAGTAATTAAACAAATATCTTTTTATTTAATACTTGGCTTCAAGCCACATGGTACTTTATAAACACTTAAAACTATAATAAATTTACTCCAATTACGCTTTTAAGTCTCCTTCATTATGTTGTCCTTAATACAGTATAATACTCTTATAAATTTATTAGAAAACATAAGTTTGTCTTGGTGTAAATGCAATAAGATGTACGTACAACAATATTATATTGAGTAGTACAACCGAAAACAAATATTTTTATTTTTTATTTGTGATTATGACATTAATGTATTTTCAAAATCAAACGCCGTGTTTGAATTCGCTCAAAAGAGCATATTGCTTCTTTAGAAAATTCTGTTTTACAAGAATTTTGTGTATTTTCGGTTATCAGTTTAAATAAACAATTATTCCGATCTACTTTTATTGTATAATAAATCATTTCACTAGTGCCTATGAATCTACACCAATTATATAAATAGTGCCGTCAAAAGAGTTTCATAATTTTATATACTCACCAGCTACATGGTATATCAGACAGGTTGAATAGAATTTTGTAGATCGAACAAGAGCACTAATTTTTTATGTTTCTCAAGAAAAACTAATGTGGGATAAGCTGTTTGTGTCGCAGCCTATGTGACGACACTACTTATGTAATTTTGCTTCACATTTTTTGGTAATGAAAAATTTTATTGTCTCAAATGCTTCATGTTTTGTTGCAGCAGATATACAAAAGTCATATGTTTACAGTCATCTACAAAAATTTTTAAAATATCTTTTTTATCCCTTCAATGTTAACTCGGTCCACAAATATATTTAATAATAATATTCTTTAAATTGTTCTAGTTGCTTACTTTAGTTAATAACACTTTTTTCTTAAATTTGGTTTTTGAAATGTTTATTCTCAGTCTTTTTTCTTTACAAGCTATATTCACATCGTCTATTAAGTGCTGTAATTTACTCATACTGTCAGTTAATATGACAATATCGTCAGCGTAACAAATATTGTTAAATATTTAACCGTTTATGATTATCTCCTTCTTCCAGTGCTTCCAAATATATATTAAAAAATGTAGGGGAAAGTTAGCACCCTTGCCGAACTCCGCGACGTGTGTTTATATCGGTTGTCAATGTGTCTTCAACTTTAACTGCAGTTTTTTGGTGCTAATAAAGATTACCTATTATTATTCTTATATTACGCGTGTCTCTGTTTTTGTTAAGAATGTGCATTAGTTTATCATGTTCTACCTTGTCAAACGCTTTCTTAAAGGCTATGAAGCAAGCGCACAGTTTTACATTCATATCACGGCAGTTTTCTCCCAATATTTGAATACAACAGAGTGCTTCTCTTGTGCCATATCCTTTTCTAAAACCGAATTGTGTATTTCCAATATTTTTTTTAGATTTTTTTGTGTATTCTTCCGTATATTATTCCTAAGAAGATTTTTAGGACGTGACTCATGAGACTAATAGTCCTGTATTCATTACATTATTTACGAAGTAGTTTTTTTAGTGTTGTGTTAAACGTTGATTTTTGCCATTTTATAGATATATCACTCCTGTACGATATATTTGGTTAAAAAATTTGAACAGGATATCAACGCCGTTTTCTTCAAATAGTTTAATCATTTCTGTAAGTATGTAGCTTATCTGGTTCTGGCGTTTTACCCTATTTCGCTATCTTTATTGCCTTTATTGCTTCTGATTTAAATATTTCAGGGCTTGTTTTATAGTGTGTTATTTCGAATTATGGCGTCCTTTGATCTTCTAACAATCTTTTTATGTATTCACTCCAAATATTGAATTTTTCGTTTACGTCTATAATTATTTTATCATATTAATTCCTGTGTAGTTTTAACAATGGGTACCTACTATCTGCTTTATTTTCCTATGTACGTTGAATGTGTCATCTTATCCTGTAATTTTTCAATTTTGTTGTATTGTTCATTTATCCAACTTTGTTTGGCTCTACGTATCATTCTTTTTATAACTTTTTGTTATTGATTGTATCCGTTTGCATCTTTATTTTTTTAATTTATTCTTTTCTCCATTATGTATGTCATTTGTCATCTATACTTTTCTTTTTGTTTCACTATCACTTTTAAGGTATTTTTCGGTTGTATCTGTTATTTCTTGTCGTATCCTATTAAAAATGTATTTTTCCTTCGTTTACTTTTTATTATTTTTTTTAGTTTAATACAAAATTCTTGCTAGCATTAAGTTATAGTCAAATCCTACATATGCTCCTGGATAAATTTTAACTGCTTTTACACAGTTCTTGAATCTTTTATTTATTAGTGTAAAATCTGTTTGGTTTCTAACTATAGTATTGTTTTTTCCATCTTTTGGGGACTTCCACGTATATAAGCTTCTGTTTGGTAGTTTGAACATCGTATTAAGCGCTATAAGATTTTTTTTTTTAAGTGTTGGATTAGTTTTTCACCTCTGGCATTCCTGGTTCCTAAACCATATTCACCGATGCATTCTCTATTTATTTGTATTATATTGATGTCAGCTGGGCTAGCTTTTGGTTCTAGAAGCATGACCCTGTCTAATAATGGTGTGATGGTTTTGGCGGATTTACTGACTTTCTTACTGTCTATTATTGCTGGTGTTGGTGTTTTTTTTGCTGTTTTGCGAATAATATATGACTTCTTTATTTTTTGTTTTGCATTGTCTTGTTTCAATCCATTTGTGTTCACTTATTCTTAGTATTTAGATTTTTAATCTATTTATTTCTTGTAATGTATTTTGAAATGTTCCTGCTTCATATAATGTTCGTACATTCTATGTCGCTATTTTCATAATCGACCTGGAAATTCTTAGCACACCTTGAACATTATAGTTCTGCCAGGGACTGTGGGCCCTAACTTGATTGTTTTCGACCATGATGTAGATACTTGTAAGTGTTATATTCAATTAATGGCGGCGGTTTTCCGTTGCCTTTCACACGTTCTACAGCCATTTTGTTGTTATAACTCCGCCTGTAGATGTTTGATTTTAAGTCTCGCCTATATCATTCATTTTAGGCTTTAGGTTTACTTGCGTTGTCTAGACTTTGCGCTAATTTGGTTTACCCCGGGTATTTTATTTCCCCGGTACCCATCATGTCTGATGAGCTTTCTTTTATCCGGCACCTGAGGAGGTGCCGATGGGGGATCTAGCAACCCTACATGGGTAACACATATTTGTTTAATTATTTTCGAACAAAACAAATTATAATTTTACTTGTAAATAATTAAATAACAAGTAAATAACTTTATTCGTTAAGTTTATTCTAGTTGATTGTTGTTGTTTATTTAAACTATAAAAACAGTAGCTTTTTTTTTTAAATAATGTGGAGAAAAGCTGCTTGTGTCGTAACCTACATAACAAACACAACTTCGAATGTAACAACATATAAAATGTTAAACATAATAGAAACCAAATGTAACATATCTGCAAGTATCTAAAACAAATTCACACGTAAAAACGTAAAACCATTTATAAAAATAGTAGAAGAGCAGAAAAAATGATAACGGCGACTAATATTATCTAAACCGCTAAACAGTTAAATTTAAAGAAATTGAACAAAATCTGAAAATAAAAAAAAACAAAGCCAAAAATAAAAATAAAGAAATGGTTGTAACATATAATGACTATTTTATTATCATATGAAGAAATTTTGAATGGAGAATAGAAAATAGAATGATTACAAACAAAATTTCTAGAAGTAAGGATTGACATAACAAAAGCAATGTAAATAAAAAAAAATTGATTTTTTTATATTAAGTTTGTTTACTTTACTATAAGTGGTTTTAGAAAATTAAAATGGTACCAATTTGTTTTTTTTTATTTTTTATTAAAACTACAATCTTATTCAAAAAAAGTTTCTCTCAAAACTGTTGAAACAATTTGAAGAACATGATTTTAAATATCAATCATACTATTATACTCGGACAGTCTACAATAGGTAACTGGTAAATTAAAGTTATTTTTCTGATGTTTAAAAATTTATACAAAACCATTTTTGTTTGAAAGTTGCAAGTTTAGTTTTAAACAATTATATGTGTCTAAAACAAAAAACAATATAATTCTGAGTTTTGTTTTAAAGAAAATGGATTGTGTTCTACAAAACTTAAATTATTAGTATTTAGTAATAATTGCCTCATAGTATGTATATAAATACATGTATACCTAGTGAAGACAGTTTTGTATGTTATATGTATATGTTACAAAACTTATGTTGTCTAAAATATCACAAATATGTACTTTACATGTATAGTACATGAACTCTAAAATGTCCGTCACAAAGCTTTGTTTCAGGAATGTAACAAATACAAATCAATGTGTTATAACAGTGATGCATCACACATATTTATGTAGCGTGTTTAGTACGTTACTTTAAATTAAATGCACATATACATATGTTATCTATTATAGATGTAACAATATTGTAACAGTAAGCCGGAGATATGTAGTAGGGTAGGAAATTAATCGTTGTACATAGAAGTTTCATACCAGTAGGTATGTATTACGTACATTATAATATTGAAAAAAAATAAAAATATACAAAACATGTATTCAGCTCATACGTTAGGTACATATTAAAACAATATTTAATTAAGTAAAAAATACATCAATACTGAACAAGAAGTGCATCTGAAATGTTCGTCATTTTAGAAATGTTAAACAAAAGAATAGTAAAAAGTCACTTTTAATTCTAGACATTACCAGTAGGTACGTATTACGTACATTATAATATTGAAAAAAAAATAAAAATTTACAAAACATGTATTCAGCTCATACGTTAGGTACATATTAAAACAATATTTAATTAAGTAAAAAATACATCAATACTGAACAAGAAGTGCATCTGAAATGTTCGTCATTTTAGAAATGTTAAACCAAAGAATAGTAAAAAGTCACTTTTAATTCAAGACATTACTCCAAAATTGCAGACTTTGTAATTATTTCTTCTGTCTAACCACAATGGCAACTGCGCTAACTGATTACCAAATACCTACCTCAGCATTCTTAACATTTTATTATTGACATCTTTGCCTCAATATGTAGTAAAAACATGAACTGCAGCAAAATCAAAATAAATCACTAATAACTAGATTAAATATAAACTGAGTACTAGTAGGTGAAAGAAAATACTAACTTACTGTTGTAAAAATAATAGATAACACAGGATAAGCCGCATAGACCACATGAAAAAGTAGTAGCAACATTGATACCTGCATCATATCCTAATTTTTTATGTGGTGTTATGCAGTGTGTTCTTTATTAAATACTAAATAACTGTTGAGCATAATAAATCAAAAAGTAAAAAGTATAAACTCACAGATTCATCTTTTACTTTGTCATCTTTAATTCGTTTTTCAAAATCGCCAAAAGCTTTTCAGTTTTAAGAGGGATTATTTCTTCAAAATTATATTTATTACGTCTACTTGTTTGAAAGGATGTTGTTGACATTATCGGCGGCTGTTTTTCCAGTACTGCCAATTTTTTAATTTATACATTTCAATGTATTTTGAGAGATGACTTTTTATAGAAAAGTACTTACTTATTTGTTGAATGGTAAGTATATGTACATAATAATAAATAAAATGTCTAAAGAATTTTTTGATATATGTACTTGAAATTATATTTTCCAACAATCTACTTTTGTCAGTGATGACTGGAATAATTAAATGGTTGGGTTTTTTATTTGTAATTGTCGTTTTCAAATCATAATGATTGGCATATATATTAGATTTTTTAAACCCTCTTTCTGTAAAAATTTCTTTTTCCTCCTTTCTTATAGTTTAATTGTTGGTTTTTATGTATCTTTGTTTAAGAAAGGCAAAAAAACTACTCAAATTTTTTATATGACGTTTTGTGTACGAAGTGTACACTTCTTCAGGGCACTGCAAATTTTATACAAGTAAGTGTTACATAAGAATATAAAAAAACACAAATATAAAAATTTAAATTATTTACAGATAAAACAACATAAGTACTTACACAAAAAATAGAGTATGTGAATCCGTTAGGCAAACGACATAAGCCAGTTTACATAAAATGTTGAATAGACAATCATTTCTATTAAAACGTCAAAAAGTTAAAAAAGTATAATAAATAACAAATACAGGATTACAGTGAAAAAACAAAATGACTTATATAATCAAAAATTAAGTGAAGGTATAAGTGTTATCAATCTATAGAATTGAATGGAAAAGATTACCTGCTAGCAATGGACCTACAATGCAATTTTAGAAATTAAATTGTTGTACATGCTACTTAAGCTGTTATTCTCTGCTCACCCAACAGAAATAGTTAAGCACCTCGCTAGAAATTTATGCTTTCGCAAAATAAAAACTGCAATAACCACTTCTACACGATACAATTTATTAATTCGAACCATAATACTTGTTATTACGTTATCTTAATGAAACCAAATACAAACAGAAGCGTTTAAAACACTGTTTTTCTATATTAACCACTTGGAATAGCAAAACGAAGAATTCCAATAGACAACAAAACGACATATACGCAAAGTAGCGAGTATGGTGTGAAATGGGTTTTAATACTTTGACCGATAAAAAAATTATATTCAAATGTAGCACATTTTTGTAGGGCGGAGCTTAACTATTTTTCTTGGGCGAACAAAGAGTAGTACTAGTACATTTCGTACACGAAACGTCACTCTATAAAAAAAACTTGACTAGTTTTTATGTCCCTCCTAAACGAAGATACATAAAAACCAATAATTAGATAATAACCTTTCTTGATGGCTTTATTTAGAGTTTCTAGAAAATACTTCCATTAATATTACCATAGTTTGATTCATTAACTTAAACTATATATTATTTTTTTAATGAAAAAAAAATAAATGAATCATGATGAAGTACGACTACATTTAATTAAACATGCATTTTGAAAGTCTTTAATTTATATATATTACTATATTATATATTTATAATTTTAAAGACATAAATTCAAGACCAGTGGAAAATGTGTGAAATATTATTAATTTTTGAATCCTTTAAAAAAATTAATTCAAAAAAAAATTCCAGGTAACACCTCTATCCACTCGTGTCGATTAAATATAAGTAATAACAAATTACCTAAATTTTTATTATCACCTCTTATCCAAGCTGTTGGTTCTTTAGAAGTTACTTTTTCTTCGTCACATCGTACAACCGCAAACGGTTTTAGTGTCAACATACACACACACCCACACAGAATAGGGGGAAACTAGGGACCTGTTAGCCTATGTATTGTTAATCTATGGGGCCTGTGCAGCACACGTTTTGTAAACGAATTGATGACACATCAAATTACGATTCATTTAGAATAACTATGTAGGGTTCTCTTTTGTATGCATTAAACATAAAACCATAATCTATTCTTTGAACTTGATCATAATACACTTACATTTAATTGACTGCACTCAAATTCTTTCATTATTTAATACATTTTTACTAATCTTACAAACAAACAAAATTCTTGAATCATAAGATATGTTAAAATACAAACTCAAGTTTATGTATTTTTTTTCCTAACAGATATATCTCTGTATTTTGTTTTAACTGATTTCTTATAAGTACTTTACTATCTTATAAAAGACACCAATTATCTGGAACTTTTGTAGTCAGCATAAAACCATCTCAATATATACATGTTAACTCTTCTGTGTGATCAACTGTTTTTTTAAAATTTAAATAATAGTGCCTTATATATACAATTTGTTTCAATACTGTGTTCTTCAACAACACGTTTAAAAAGTTGTGCCGGAGGTCGACTGAAAGTCTTCATCATGTTCTTAATCGAATGCATATAATTTTAAAATTAGAATGCTCAAAAGGAATCTAAAGGTCTAAAACGTTGCACGTTATTACACGAATGAATTAAATTATGCACATTGTAACTAACATGTTCAACACACCATACAGTAAAGCATAATTGTCTAAAAAATATATTAATAACACGTTTTAGCATAATGAATTAAGGTTTTGTGCATTTTTGTATCTGCTAATATTTGTATAGCCACATGTAAAAATAAAAAATAATAGTACTGATCTTCTCGTAAATTCTCGTAATTGAAAATCACTGGCCCTGTATATAATAAAATTTGTCTAACTTATGTAGCTTTAATCCTTTCAAAATCTTGTACAGGGCTAGGTTTGCAAGCAAATTCATCAGGCTGATAATGAAACAAAATAATCAAAACAATAATTTAGTTAATTATTAGGTATTTCGACATTTTGTTTTCCTTTTATCCAAAATTGTAATGCTTCTAAACAAACAAGATGCATGAAGTGACACCAAACCATTGTTTAAGTTTTTAAGTATAGAGGTTTTTATATGGCAAACTTTTTAGTTTAAATGACTTTTCTATCCTTAAAACTGATGTAATCTCTGGATAAGTCACACAATTTTTTACATATTTTCCTTCTTGAACACACTTTTCACATTCAAAATAAGCATTCTGTTCTTTGGTTCCAGTAACAAATGGTCTTGCTGTTGCAACACAAACAATTGCATTAATTTCAATACTTACATTAGCACCCTCTACAATAAGACCGTGATATTGAATTTCTTTTATATCGCTCACAAAATACTTTAAGAAATCATTTAAGTGCGAAGGTTTTTGGTAACCACAATACACTTCAATGATAAATGGTTTAGTGTAAAAAGTATCTACAATTGCAGCTAAAATTGACTAAAAATAGATATTAAAACTTTTTGTTAAAGTACTCCATCCATATTAATATTTAATTTTATTTTTCGAGGGAAATTATTGGCATGATAGTACTACTTAAGCGATAATAAAAAACCAGAAGTACATCTAAGGTGACAATATTTTCCAGGTATCATGTCAATCAATTCAGTGTTTCTAGGTGTCCTTAGCTCTAAAATTTAAAGGTAAATTACAATGGCAACATTTTTTTAATATATATATAGTAGAAGATTTAAAATAACTTTAATTACACAATATTTAACTGCCCACTTTTGTAATTTAACATAAAGTCTAATTTCTTTGTCTTTCGTTATTACATAGTTGTTTTCACTACAGAAATCTAATCTTCATAATTTCCAGTATTTTGTATGTAATTTTCTTTAAACGATTATTTAATTTCACTCTTTTACTACACAAAGGAATGGATGATGATTCTGATGACATCTTTAACACTTGCATTTACTTAACAATTGATAGATGTAGTTTGTACAACTTCGTTAAATGATTATTCTGTTGTAGGAGTTAATAATTTAAAGTTTTGGCGTTCTTGATTAGTATTACTAAAAGAAGAAAGCAGTGATTTTTGTGATTTCTTCAAGTTCTTTTTAGATAATTGCTCTCTGCTGTCTCTTTGCAAGACTAGTAATATTCTTTTTGAAATTATTTGATAGTCAATGTATACGTATTCTTATGACAAAACTTTTTATAAAGTTTAGTATTATATTTAAAAGAACATTTAAATTTAATTATAGTTTAAAATACACAAAAAATTAAGGTTACAGAAGCATTCAAACAAACACTACCACCACCGTTTACACCATCACAATAAATCTATTTACAGTTTTTTAGAACAAAATAACAGTAGGAGATAATTATTTTATATACCGACATTACATTGCATTTATATTTACAGAGTTAAGTATTTAATACAAAATTTGCAATATACTGTAATAATATCACTATGTTTTATGTAATCTTTGTTCCATATAGAGATCAAACTCTATGTAACTTTTTAAATTCAACACTTACATAACAGTGATACAAGTAAGTGACGTAATACCGGTTTGTAATTTCTATGTAACCTATATATTACATACACGTAAAATATATATATGTTTCATACCAACCATTTGTAACTGTTATATTATTTTATTATGTAGTATTTACATATTTGAGGCAAACTGTGTTTATTGGGTAATGTATTGACTGTAAAAAATAATTATTTTATGTATTTGTGTCTAATGCTTATATAAAATTATTTTTTAAATAATACTTCCCTAAAAAACGACCACGCTACAACATTTATACAATTAAATAATTTACGTTTTATAGAAACTTTATTTGTACTTATAACGCATAGGTTTTTTTTAGTTTGACAATTAATTGTGACTTTGTTTTAAAAATTTATTTTTGTATTATCACACAACTTTGAAAAAAATAAATTTAAAAACTAATGCTAAAAAAGTAGTAGCAATAATTTTTTGGTATTGATTTTACCAATTCTAATGTATGTACATTGCTTAATATAATAAATTAATGATTTAGTTTTATTTTTTTTTGCTATTGCATTTATTAAAAGTAATTAATTAAGCATTTATTACTCGTATACAACATTTGTTGCTTTTTTGCTATAGTAAATCATAATGATATGCCGTTTAAAACCATTTGTTAGTTAAAACACAAGTATAAAAAATGTATATGTTTTATTAGAAATTTAATTCCTACAATTAAATTAATAACTACAATAACTGAGAGAACGAGTTTTAATTATTTTTTGGTTTTGTAATAAAACCATTAAAAATTCCATGGTTATTTGTTTTATAAAGTGTATTTTCCTTTCGTTTTTCAGATTTCTTTGATGTTAACTTGTTTTACTGACGTAGCTTTTCTTCGTATTTTATCTTTTATGTACTTTTTTAAAGCTTTAACAAAAATAATTAATTTGAGTTAGAATAAAATCTAATATAAAAGTTTTTTGTTGTTTATTTTTTACGATTTTGTTTAAACACGGATCGTTTTATGTTTTTTATATACACGAGACAGCAATTTGTCAAAAATGTATCTATGTCATGTTTTAAGAAAAACGTAAACAAATTAGAGTGGAGAGCTATTGCAATCTGGGCTATACAGGAAAAATTTAATAGGTTTGCTTAAAAATAATTAACAATAATAATTAAATTTGGAAATTTTTATTTCTTGTTTTGTGCTTAAAACAAATGCAAATAGTTCTTGCATCGCAAAGTGATACGTAATACTAAGAATTCTTTGTTGGTAAAGTTACTGATGTTAAAGAGTTTTTTAAGCCCTAAATATTAATAACATCGATAAAAGAATTTATTATTATTAAAAACTAGTCAAATAATATGTGACTTTTTTCACATTATTAATTCAGAAAAGAACGAAACGTATGTAGATGCAAATGGAAAATTAGCGCAATTATATAATTATGTTTGAGATCAAAATAGAAATGTAAGTCATTTGCATTTACTTTTAAGTGTAAAAGTAAGAAAATAGTTAAAAACTATTATGTAGCATTTGAAGATAACATAACAATTTTGGCTCACATTGAAGTAATTGATTCATTAATAAAACGTGTACACTACAACATTGTACGTATAAAGCAAATATACTAAATTATAACACCTAATTAATTGTTTTAATTATATTTAAATTGAAATAGTTTTTTTAATTTATTTTGTGGCATTGATTTAAATTAATTTGTTTAACTTGCTTTAAAAAATAAAAATTCTAATTTTTTTTATGATGGAAACTGGCAATTGTACAAAAGGTTTTATGTTTAACTAAAATCGATTCGACCAATTGTAGTTATTTGTATAATCGACTTAAAACAAAACTTTTGTAGTAATATCAAAAAATACGGGCAGTACCAATCTAAAAACTCCGAAAAAGTTTAGTTTACCGCATACAAAAATTACAAGAATACAACGGTTATTAAAAATCTAAAAGAGAGTTCACGTTATGAAATCCTTTATTGCTGCAAGTAGCAATTTTGATTGCACACCTGCGCACATTACTGCCATTTTTAGTAATTGATGTAATTTGTATTGCATTTCAAAGATTAGATTATATTTTATTTTTATTGCTTGCAACATGCAACTTTTTGTAATTTTTTTAGTTTTCGTTATTAACAATAGAAAAACAATGTTGGAAAATTAATTTAGAAATATTCGTTTACTTGTACTAATTTAAATTTAGTTTTCTATTTTTTCATGAATGTGTCGCTTATAAAATTAATCACAAAATTAATTAATATTTTCTGAGAAAATTCCAATTCTTTATAATGTCAAAAACAAAACTCTTGTTACTATTTTCAGACATTTATGTTTAGTAGCTTAACCAATGATCTTCTATTTTTATACCGTAAGAACTACAACAAATAGAGACAATAAATGTAGTTATTATGTAAGTATTGCGTGGTGTGAATGTACGTGCAATTATTTATGCGCAACAAAGATTATATCAATAATTATTCTAGCAATAAATATTGCATTGTTTAAATCCCCTTTAATTAAGACACAAGATTGTGCAGCATACATCAACAAATTACGTTTTGTAATACTGTCTTTTTAGGACAGCACTCGAAATACAAGAAAATTTTGAATTATTAGGATTTTTTTTTAAATTTTGTTGTGATTTTATATGACTATCATGTAGACTGTTTAAAACTTTTCAATGGTTATGAGGCTGTTTCTTCCGTTTTTTACATCTACCCTTAACAAAATCAGTTAATTGATTTTGTATACTTAACACAATTTCTTTAAGGTTTTTCTATGAGGAGAAGCATCAAAAAACTTTGGGCGTCTATAGAAAGCGACATTTTGTACAGCTGAGTGTTTACTTTTTCAGGCCCCTGTTTTGCTAAAATTTGTAGTTATTACAAGGAAAGTAAAATGAAAAGTTGTTAAAAATAATTAATACTACAATGAATTACACTTACATTTATATACTAAGAAAAGTGGTGTGTCTTGGACTGCACCATGAAGGCAAGCATACAAATAAATTACCATTGAAATAAAATTAAACAAATATAGGAACAATTGCAACACAACAATAACGAGCGCAAACTTGGTCATAAACGATCTTTTTACTTTTGTATTAAAAAACGTTAATGACATAACATGTAATCTTGCTAATGAAATTGACTACACTTTAAACATTTTCAATAGCTCTAACGTCCACCTCGAATTTACGAAAAAGAAAATAATTACCTTAGTAGTCCACAATTCCACAATAAAAATCTTTACATTTTAAAAAAGATGCTTCGCAAAAACAACTACTCTAACAACATAATTAACCAAATACTATTTAACAGTAACGTAATTAACATTATTTCACCACCACTAAACACTGCTAATTCAAACTTAACTTACGTTTTTATCATTAACGCACCAGGACTAACTAATAAAATCATTCCAATATTAAAAACAACTAATATGCGGTTAGCTACTTATAACAAAAATAACATCTACACCATACTATACACAAAAATTAAAGATAAAACATGCTTGACCGACATTGTGTTTTCTATAATATCGACTGTTTAAACTGCAGTAAATGTTATGTAGGACAAACAAAACAAAACTGTTAACCGGTTAAAAAACCACAAATGTGAAAAGAAAAAAACACTACACCATGTTGAAACATGACACAATTTGGATTCTAATAACTCTTCAATTTTAGATTTTAAAATAAATTACAGAAAAGGATTAATAGCGGAAACATAGTAATAATGTAAATTTTAACAATAACTATTTATAAGAATCTTATCACCAAGACAAAGTAATGTAAGATTTTCCCAGCTATGTTTGTAGTATTTTATCAAATCAACCTTAAGTTTGAAAAATTCTTAGTATTTTCAAGTTAACGTTTGTTACTGTTGTGTTGTAATTGTCGTTATGTTTGATTAATTTATTTTATTTACACTCAGTTAGTAACGTACAGTTTCCCGAACCTTTTAAAGGTTGGTAAGTGAGCGATTTCCATGGTTAAAAAAAACGAGTATGTAATGAAACCTCGCGGTCAGTAATGTACACTTTCCGAACCTGTAATTCGTGTGTGTTATGTTTTAACTAATTTCATAAAATGACAATTATAAATTAAATACGTATATGTCAATTGTGAAGTGTGCCTACTACGTTTTAATTTTTTACCGAAATAAACGATATTTTGGAAGTAGGTTTTCATTCATTTTTTATTAGTTTTATGTTATTTATTTTATTTAATGGCTGATTGTGAATAAAATTGTATACAAACCTTGGCAAAAGTATTCCATTTGTCTCGAGAACTAGTTCACCTCGAGGCTATGCCTCTCGGTAAACTATAGTTCTCTCGACAGAAATGGAATATTTTCCGCCTCGGTATGTAATCTACTATTACACACCACATTTCTAAGTCTATAACTGTAAGTGTAATTCATTGCAATATTAATTACTTTTAGCAACTGTTAATTTTAACTGCCATTAAATAACTACAATTTTTAATAAAACAGAGGCTTAAAGAAGTGCGCATTTAGCGCACGAAACGTCGCCTTCTATAACGTTTAAAGTGTTGATGCCCCTCCTCATAAAAGAACCTTAAAAAAATTGTGTTAAGTCTAATTAGGGAGGAAAATAATATACAACTTACCTTAATCTTTATTATTTAATTGAGCGTATACCATTTTTTGTTTAAATTTTTTTTGTTTTGTAAATTGTTATTGTTTTTTTAAAAGTCGTTTTACACATACTATGTTATTAGAAACATCACCAGTTAACAGTAATAGAAAAAAAATTATTTTCTATTTCGCGACGGTTATAGCCTTATATCCGTACTGTAAACGATACGGAAAGAGACTCTCTTTCCGTACTGCTGTAGTGATTAAATAAATTTAAGTTTGCAATGCTGTAAACCCTATCTGAGTGTAAACCATAACCTAACTAAATATATTACAGCTGTATTTTTTGATTAATGAAAGTTATTTTGCTTTAAATTACAGTTAATTTCGATATTTAAAGGTTAGTTTATAAAGTTATATTTTGAAAATACGCCAATACCAGATTTTCTGTAATTGAATTTACATTGTTTTGATCGCACCAAGTTGTAAAGTTTTTATATTCTTTTTGATATTTTGCACGGGATTTCGTTGGCATTAAGTTATCTAAAGCTTTATTAGCTAGTTCTTTTACGTCAGGCGGAGTACAACTTAGAGATTCCATTTTTACAACTTTTTATTAAATTCAGAAATAATTAAAAATTTCAAATTTGAATTGTCAAATGCCACAATTACCAACATAATTTAAAAAAATCACAAACAATTAAGATCTTTATTTATTAAAAATTTTAGAGTAAATGCACGCGAAATAGAAAAAATACTATGAAAAACACATGTCACAACTTCTTTTTGCCGCACTCGACCATTTGCAGACCTCCTTTCAGTCGGTCTGCAAACCTGGTCTTCGTGCGGCAAAAAGTCTCATTGTGACATTTGTTTTTCAATATACTATTGGGCTTTTATACTTAAATCAATTTAACATTATAATCTAAAAAATCAAAGTCCAAGACAGCGTATTTTACAATATTGTAAAACTATATATCGTAAGAAAAAAATTTGAAATATGTTTAACAAAACGCAACCTAAGTGGTACAAATTTTGTATAAATAAAATGCAAAGATTTCATTTTCTTTGTTAACGGTATATAAATCTGTTTAAGAAATAAATTTTGACTTTATACTTTTGGTAGCTTTGTTATGAATAACTACATTTAATACTTTATTAGATAAAACATTCTTTTACAGTTACAACATTTATGTACAAAAAAACAGCAGTGTAAAAATACTAATTATGTATAAATTCTAATATAAAATATAACATTAATTTACCGGTAATATTATTATTACTCTACAACGTTGTTAGGCGTTCGTGTAATAAAGACATATTAGTGTAATAAAAAAGTTATGGTTTTTATATGTTATAATAAAGCATAAAAAAGGAATGAACAAAAATGGGTTTTTTACATTTTGCAGTATATGTCAATAACACAAAACTAATTATTTGAAATATTATTATTACTAGTTTTAATTACCTACCTATTGGTATTTTTATAAATTACCAAATAAGTTTGTAAATGTTATAACATATATTTGATACACATTTATTAATTTGCTTTTTTTAAATTTAGAATTTACTAAGTTGTTATAACTATAATTATATTATTTTGTTTTAATTAATTATCATTATATTATTTTTTATATTGTGTATTTCACTATTTCTATATACATTTTTATTTTTAAATTTATAAGTTATAAAAAATACGTTTGAAAATGTTATAACATATGTTTTTAAACAAATTTATTAATTTTTTTTAATTAAGAATTTACTAAAATATAATGACTACAACTATACTATGTTGTTTTGTTAAATTATTATTTTATAATTTCTTGTATTTTACGATTTTTATACACGTTTTTATTTAATGTTTAAATTTACAAGTTATAAAAATTAATTCAAAAGCAATCGACTCTAATGGGATTTGCACGATTGGCGATAAGAAATTAATCTAGCAAGGTTAAAATTTACACTAATGAAAATATATTTTATTCTTTACATCAATACAATTTTAATTTGTCAAAAATAAATTAAAGTTAATTTATTTATTAATTATATAAAACATCAAGTTTTATAATTTTATATAATTTATTACGATAAACTTGTTTTAATCACTTTTATATATGTATAATAGTTTAATTGCATTAACATTCAATATATTATAAATACATAATTTTATGTCTAGTTTATTAAATATAGTTTAATAAACTAAACAAAAACGTAAAATGTTAAATAAATGCTGCAGTTACACAAGTAGCACAGATGCATTGGACCAATATTGCAATTTTATGTTGGATATATATTGGAAATGTTAATGTTTTTTTATAATAATTAAACATTAGATTTCAAACATTTATCCAACCTACAAGACACAATCTACTTTAAATATGTATTATCTAAGTTGGAAAAACATTGTGTGCTTAGCTTTTACCAATATACGCTTTAGAATGTATGTCCAACTAGGGTTAACTATATTGGGAGAATAATGTCTTGGCATTGTTTCCTATATAATTGATTAGCAATGTTTAACCAACATGAGATATTTGATACTAGTTAATTGTTTAAACATATACATTGGTTTAATGTTGAATATAAATATTGGGCATAGGTACTTATTACAAGGATATTTCTCTAATAATATAATTTGAACTCATATTAGCTCAAAGACTAAACAACTTTTTATTATACTACTTACAAGTAGTTCTCGTAAAAATTATTAGCAGTTGTGCTAAAACGTCTAGTTTATACCAAAATCTGCCCAAAATTTATTAAACAAAATACTGTAATTTTATTGGTGTTTGGTACAAATCGATATGAAAGACAACACAGTTTATTAAACATAATTTTATTAAAAAACACAAATACATATTGACATAAAACTACTGATCACTATAGATATTTCATTTATTATATTCGTGCTATTAATTCAATCTTAATTTTCTCAGGTTTTTCTATCGTTGTTTCAGTCTTTAACGGTGCATAGAAACGTACCAATTCTTTTTTTTAATTCTTAATTTTATTAAATAAGATTAATTATCAAAATTACAATAAAATTGTAAATATGCAATCATTTATGTTATTCTTTAATGTAAAATTACATAAATGTGATCAAGACATATTAATATTGCCTTGTCAATTATCATCTTACTTGATTATTGACGAAGGTGTCTAATTTTCGACAAACTTAATTTTAGTAATGTAAGTATCTATATAAGAAAACAAAAATTTTGAATATAAGTTAAAGATTGGCGTTTTTCTTAATTGATAATTTTATTTTTTCTATGTATTGTTTACTATTCTAAATTTTATTTTAAATAAATAACACATAGACTATCGGCTTTCTTAGAATAGAAATTATTAATAACTTAAGCGAAGTTGTAAAGTAAATAACTGGTTTTTGGTCGTAATCACAAGAATATGTCTTATGATTCATACTTTACTTAAAAGAAAATTATCTCTTCTATTGTCACAGAGTGCTCTGTGGCATTGTAAGTGATACTCATGGTCTTGCAGGTTTGTTGTAGCCGATATAGGATTATTTTACCTGGAAAACATGCCCGATTCCTGTTGTACTAATTTATTTTTATGTAAAATATAAACCACTACGACATGGTAAAGTATAATAATAAATAGAGGTTTAGAAATAAACACTGTTTAATCCGATTATACTATATCATATGATTTATTTTACTTAAACAGAAAGTATAAAGTAATAGCGAAGGCTTCCACGGCCGGAATCTATACTAACATTAGAATGTCTTCCGGGTTTGGACCGTGTCAAGTTTTGCGATTTATCTCACGCCCTGATGAAGCCCCTCACGAAAGTGGGCGAAACGTTGGCAGCTTCGGTTGCAACTATGACACGGTCCAAACCCGGAAGACATTCTAATGTTAGAGAGTATAAAACTTTCACTTGTTCTTTTCTAAGCAATTCCATAAATGATTAAAAAATCCCCATGGAAATAAAAACATATTTTTTTATATTTGAACAAAGTTACTAATAATTTTCTATTGATGGATTGATTAGAATATTTAGAATCTAATGAAATGATATTTTGAGTGTGCATGATTATGTTATTGATTGAGTTGGTTAAAAAAGTGTTTGCAGTAGCGAAGATCAAATTTGGACCCCGCAAACAAATAGAATTATGTGAGTTTTTTTGAATATTTGTGTAGATTAATATGATAAAAGTGCAACAGAAATTTAAATGTTACCGAATATTATTTTTGGATCATTAACTGTTTACACAAATATTCGTTACTTCTTGACGACACTTAATTCTTACAATTTAAATGTATTTAAAATTGTAATAAATAAGTTCAACAAACATTTAAAATCTAGCTAACGAATCATTAACACTAGTTCGGAATGTGGTAAAAAACATTAAATATTGGAAAACTATAAATTAGTACGGAGGGTAGAAAAGTTGTCATTGGATTTAATGACAGCGAAAGTCAATGATCTATTGACAAGTGACACTGTCAAAATCCCAACTATAAAAAAGGTTAGGAACAATGTTAGTATAATTGTGAAAAACAACATCAGAACTAGCGAACAGCTGTTTCGTTCTTTAGGAACTCGTCAGCGCTAGGATACACCGATGTGTTTCCACAACTATACTGACAGACAACCGTACTCTTTTATGTCGTGTAGACATTACCAACATATTTATGATGTTTTTGGATCTAAGCCTGCCCACATAGCGATTATATTGTATTGGCAGGGGTGATAAATTTAGGGTAGTAGTAATAAATTCATCATACAAAAGTTATACAATCCTTAAATATTATTTTTGTTGTGGGTTAATTTGGTTGGGGCAGCTTTCAGGACGTCTACAAACCGCGTATCAATTTCATTATCGCGTGTAAGTAATTTAGCTACTGATATTAATTTTGAAACCTACTTAAATGACAATTTGTAAAAAGAATAAGAATGGTATTACAGTAGCTGCTAAAAAAACTATTGATGCTTGCAATTCTAGTTGAAAAATCAAAGAACGTTATTACTTGATTAAAACAATAAAAATGACAAAAAAATTAGCTATTAAATGTAAATAAGTCAAGCAACAGAAAATGTAAGTATTTGTTAGTTATGCAAAAATTTAAAAACAGTATAATAAAATAGAAACAACTTAAAATGTAGCAATATTTGCAACGTGCATTGTTAATTAAAGAAACTGAATAAACAAACGGTACCAGTGCAGACTTGCAATAACATGTTATGTTAACTGTAAATCATATTGAATTGTACAACAGCAACTTTTATATAATACAATGTTTAAGTAATCCAATCATAGAAAATACGTTGCAGAGCTAAAATGCTTTGAAACTGTCTGTAAACAAAATTCAATATAGTACAAAATGTCTAGCAAAAGCATGTATGTACATAATACCAACAGTATTATTTTTTTATAAATAAAATGGCACGAATGGTACAATTAATAATACAAAAAAATAATAGACCTAAGCTTACAATTACAATTGCATTACACTGGTTGTTAGTATATTTAAATATTATATTCAATATATAAAAATACACATTGTTGACAGCTGTCATAATAAACTGGTTTAAAAGTAAACGTCTTACATACGATACAAATTATTTTTCTATGGGCGGAATATAGAACGACATATGGTACAAAAGTGTACTGGAGCACGCAGAGGAATCATAAAAAATAACGAATCTCTATAATAGAAAAAGCAGTAATGCTCAGTGTAATGAGTAAATTACTAAACATGCATAAAACTGAATGAACGTAACGAGACAGAAGTGCGTAATTGAATAAATTGCATGATTACATGCACAATTTTAATATTCAGCTTAATATAGTTCATTGCGATGTTTTGATATTTATTTACTGTTTTTAGTACATGTATACCTACAAATCAAAATTTTATTATTTTAAAATTTTAAATAGGTTAAACTTGCCTAGTTAAAAAA
The DNA here is from genome assembly GCA_035610365.1 of Aquatica leii. Lineage (NCBI taxonomy): Eukaryota > Metazoa > Arthropoda > Insecta > Coleoptera > Lampyridae > Aquatica > Aquatica leii. Next base: position 66,124,680 of record CM069432.1, read on the forward strand.
AACTGTAAATTAGGAATACTGTTGACATGTTTACTTTCAATTTAATTTATATATTTCTACATAGTAGTTAAAAAAAGTAAACACCAACATTTTGATAACAAATTTATTATTGGATTCTCTCAACACGAACTTATAAGCTTTAAATCAACAAAATAAAAAATACAATAGAGAATGTTATCTACAATACACGGTAAAACAAAAAACATTTTTATGTATATTGCAAATAAAAGCCGAATACATATTCAACTAAGTTTATTTATTTTATGTTACAAAAATAAGTACAAATGTAATAATCACTTTTAAAATATTTATAACAAAGTTTTTACTTCAACAAAGTATGATTTTACGTAGAAAGCAAAACTTTATATGACGCTTGAGAAAATGTTTAGAAATACATTTTCAACTTGATCTTAGGTTAATTGGGATTAGATGTTAAACTTTCTCAAATTAATTTATTTTAGTAAGGTGTTACATTTTCTGAAAATTTTAAGACGTTATTGAAATTTTGATTTAGAACTGCAATGTATTCAAAGGCATTTACATTTTCCAAATTTGTTTAGGAGTAGTAAATTCTAAATAAATTCTAAAACAATGTAAAATAATTATTTTATTATAATATAAAATTAGAATTATTTGTTGTCTCGGATAATTTAAATTTGTATTACAAAATGTTTAATACAATTTTGGACATTATAATACTATTATAGAATTATTATAGCCTTTCTTTAAGTACTAGATTTTACAAAAGACTAAATACCGCTTTTAAACGTTTATTCTATAAACAATATAACAAATTAGGTGAATTAGTAAAATTAGCGTTTGTTGATAGAAACCCGTCGACGTAAACCAAGTCTGCGTGAGCATATAAGTTGATTAACGTGTTTTTATATACCCAATTTCTACAAATTATTATCATCGACTTTAATAACAACTGCAAATACGTTTTTAGTGCGCATTTGACTTTATTGTTTCATCAGAAACTTGTTTGGTCTATTTTCTCATTGATTAATTAGGTTTTGAACAGTCTTCCTATTTTTTATAGCAGTTGATACAAAATCAAATATTTAAAACAACTAAAAACATTAACTATTAACAACTATTAGTGGTGCCTTATATATACATGTGCTTGTTTGCTTACACGTTTAGTTGATTACGTAAAATTCTTTAATAAAAGCAACAAAAACAGTAAAAGTTGTTTATTATGGTATATTTTATATAGGTATAAAAAGCGTTATTTTTTATTTAAAATTACAATATTTATCGTTATATTTAACCCTTCGTGAACTTTAAAACGTTCTTACATTGTGTTTTTATAACCTTAAGTTTGCAATCATTTTTTGGTATTAAATTTTTGAAATAGGCGTTCAATAAACAGATTTTTCAAATTTAAGTTTCTTTCCTAATTCCAACTGTTAAATTATAGATAGGGTCAATTTGACCACAAGTGGCGCTTTTAGGTATTTACATTCAGTGGCTGTTCTAGTATTAACCAAATCAATAAATGTAAATGTACGAATTAACAACATTATTTATAATCTAATAAATTTTATATAAAGTGACACAATTTTACACTAGTATTTTCTTAAAAAAAGGTTTCTTAGATTATCTAAAAATCATTGTTAAATTTTTTACATATTATTAATTTTTTTTCTGCATTTTTTGGTTAGAACGTAGCATTTTTAGCATAACTGACTGGCATGATTGAGTCACTTTTGTTGTTAGCGGCAAAGCTTTAGATGCAATTGTACGTTTATCATTTATCTATAAACGTGTTGCTGTTCGTAATGTAACAGTGTTTTCCATTTTTTTCTTGCTTTTTCCTTGTGTTTCTGATGTTGTACGTAGTTTTTTGCATAATTCTTTTCAGTTAATAGACACGGTGAAAAGCATTAATTACTCTATCTTATACTATTATTTTTTGGAATATTTTATATGTCGTTCGAATTTTTTTTTCTGATTTATACTATTGAAATAGTAGAAGTTTTATACAGAATTTCATATAGTTACGTTTTTTAAAATTAAATTTATTTTACATCTATTTGTTTACACAATAACACTAGATCACACACCGAGGCGGAAAATATTCCATTCCTGTCGAGAGAACTATAGTTTACCGAGAGGCGTAGCCTCAAGGTGAACTAGTTCCCGAGATAAATGGAGAAATTTTGCCAAGGTTTGTATACTATTTTTTCCACTACTAATTGTATAGGCTTTCATTATTACGTGTAATAGTAGGTTGTGAAATTGTACATTTTTTAGCGCAGTGGTTAATTACAATTAAAAAATTTGTAAAAAAGTTGTAATGCGTTAGCATTATAATTAAAAAAATATATGTTTAGGGTGTATTTAATTACCTATGTCAGTATTTCCTAAATATAATTTCCGAGTTTGAGTTTATTTTGCTTTTTAATGTAATTCTAAACTCAATTTGACCGGTATCGTATTTATAGGTATATACATTATGTTGTATTTCTAGTGTTAATTCATATTTTACAAAAATAACATAAATGCTTTTAGGTGATACTTTTCTATAATAATGCGCAATACCTTCTATTCCGTACCTGTGCGTTATTGAATGGTTAAACTGTATTTCTTTTGTTTTTGTTTGTATTTCACGATTTCGTTTATTGTTACTAGTAATAATTCTGAAAATAATTTTTGTTGAGTATTAAAGAAATGTTATAATTGATTATTTTTTTTATTATTTGCATGGTATTACTTACATATTTGAATAACATACAGCAATTTAATTTCCAAACCTAAGTAAAATACGATGGCAGAATCATCTCATTGTATAAATTTACTATGCACGAATAATAGTAAGTAAATGGCTACAGACATGGAATCGTTAAAAACTGATATTATATCTGTGTAATTCAAATAAATTTTGAATAAACGTCCAGTTTAACAACGTATAAACATTGTAAGGTAACAATGTTAATGCAAATCCGAAAATGCTAAAAAATTGATCCACTAAACGGTCGTTTTGCCATTTTGGGGATCTTTTTTTGTTTTGGATTTTGTTATTTAAATGGTTTTAGTTATTCATCTTATTTCTAGGTAAAATAAGTTTGATAAATTTAAAGTGCATCAAATAAATATTCATAATTAAAGTTTTTTTGTAATATATAATTTAATAATAATTAATTGTATAATAAAATTATGTTATATTTTTGAATGTGTAATATTTTTAGCAAATATACACAGTGTAATTATAAATTTTATTTTATTCAATGTAAACAAATATTTTAAATTTAATTATTGTTTAAAATGTTGATTTGCATTTTTTTATACGTAAAGATGTTTTGTGGACAAATACAGCAGTAATAAACTGCTCAACATAGTTTTTTTAATAACGATTGATTTGAACGTGTATTAAAGAAAAATAATAAAACAAAATTTATATTTATATAACTAAAAGGTCAATTATATATAACAAGATTGACTAATGTGTTATAGAACGTGTTATATGTTTTTTCTTAATTCTATTTTGACCTTTGGTATAAACTTATTAGCCACAAAACTTATACAATAAACTTAGATTTATTAAATTTGCATTTACAAAAAATAATATTATAGATAACATTTATATTATTTAAGCTAAGTAAATAATAGGCAACGGTATATCTAAAACAATAAGGTATTACATAATTGAAGATGATTATTACACGAAGACATTATATTATTAGCATGATCGTATGAAGCATTATCACAATTACAATTTGCTTGATTAACAATTCCTAACTTGAATAAGTAAGCAGAAAAGTTGCCGTCGTTTATTCTTAGTGTGGAACTGCAGCTACATGCAAATTTCGAAGCATGAATAATATGAATATGAAATATTGTTTTCAATAATGTAAGATTTAGGAGAGTATAATTATTTTTATATTTGCCTAGAGTCTTTTCCAACTTGTTCTCATCTGCTTTTTGAAAGTGTTAAGGTGTCTTAATAAGGTGAAAAATTAACATTATCCTTATTTGCTATTATATGGTATTGAGGAATTCGTTTTGTATTGTGTTCTTTTAACTGGTACTAAGATAAGTACGTCTTCCGGGTTTGGACCAGGTTGCTAACGGAAGTTGGCAACGTTTCGCCTCCCGTTATATATAACTAAAAGGCAAACTGTAGTTATATTGGTGTTGTTTGAATATTTAAAAAATATAACTGATGATTTGGTGGTATACGCTAAAAATTCATCAAAAATAATTAAAGTTGATTTGTTGTCATACTTGAATAGCATAAAGTATTGGAATAAGCTTCTACTATTGGCGGATTATTTTTCTTTTGTAAATATTTATTAGTTAAACATTCAGTCATAGGAAAAGATACTTTTTTAGTATTGCATTAGTTAACATTTTATATTTAATTACGAGATTTGTGGCTAACTATTCCTATTCCTATTCTGATAGGATGACTTCAGCTAAAGATGTCGTCTTAACTCCTTTTTTGCATTTATCTGTAATTTTCTGAATATGTTTGGTTCACAATAGTTTGGTATCTAGTGTAATACTTAAATAATTATATGAAGTTACACATTTTTTTGAAAAATTACCTATGCCCATAGAATAAACGTCAATGGAGATGTCTTTTCTAGTGATAATGAGAAACTGTGTACAACTTATTATTATCACGGGAAATATTTAAGATAGTCAGTATTTGTTTGGCGTTTATAGAGTTAAGTTGCGTTTGATTTCCGACACCGCGAAAACCTTGCTTGCAACCTTCCCCACACTGTCCTCCAATGGGAAGCAACAACGAGCTTTGGCTGGCCAGCCAAGGAAGATCTGCAAGACTTTTACGTAAATTACTTTATATTTATCTTATTTGAAAGGGTGGTCCTTACAATCAGTACCTAATAAACTTTTACTATGATTTATTCTTAGTCTTGTAATTATTGATGTTGCAAATTTTGAAATAATTACATTATTATTATATATTTTCTTTTTAGGTAAAATAGGATTTAAAAGAGTGTATTGGTTTGAGTTCTTACTACAATAACTTCTCCAGATGTTTTCCAAGATGATCTACAGTTTTCCCTAAATATTTTTAGTAGGTCTGTGTGCCATAACCAAGTCTCGCTCTGATGTAGTTTTAAGGATTCTTTAGCCTGTAAGTCTGCCATTTCGTTTTCTTTGATGCCCGAGTGTGCTTTAGTCTATAGGTAAACCACTCAATAACCTTTGAGGTGTAACTTATATTGACTATATAAGATTAGCACAATATTGGGTTTTGCCACTGGAATTTTATTTTGTTCAATTTTTGCTTGACAAATTAGATTCCAAAACTCGCACTGATTTTGAATTAAAATTCAGTAATGTTGATTTATATTCTTACACTCAACTATGCAAATTTTTGGAAAGTTATTGTAGGGCTTTGAAATCAGTTTAGATGCTATCTCCAACTGATAAACCAAAACTTAATGCGCAACAATCTTTCGTCAGATTTTCGAGTCTTAAAAAAACTTATTTCTGCGACATTTCTAGCTAATACGTCTCTCACGAATCATACACAAAATAATTCAAAGTGCATTTTGTGTATTGTTTTGCACAGTTTGTATCAATGTCCAATCTTCACAGCAAAAACAGTTAACGATCGTTTTAAAATTGTTAAAACGAACAAGTTGTGCATAAATTGCCTTTCCTCTTCACACTTCTTCTCAAATTGCAACTCGAAATCATCATGTCGCATTTGTAAGGGTACACATCATACGTTATTGCACATGGAATCGTCACCTAATTCAGATGCATCGAACATCGCAAAATCTACTACTCCAATAGCAACTGATCCAATTATAAATGGCCACGTTAGTACAATTAGCGAGCATCCTTACACAGTTTTACTCTCGATAGCAATAGTTGATATTAGGGACGCAAATGGAAGCTTCCAACAAGCTCGTATGCTTTATTTTGCTAAATTGCGTGAAACGATTTGGATTGGTTCATAGCAGCATGTCAATACCTATTAAAGGTTCGAATGGTATGTCCTCGGCTGGAACCCGTGAGAGTACTAGGTGCTTTATAAAACCTTCTTTACAATTATTACCTACTTTCGAATTTGAAACTATCATTATACCTGTTCAAATCAACCAAAAGTTGGTATTGATCCTTCGCAATGGTTTCATACGAGAGGCATAAAATTTGCTGATCCAAATTGTCTAACACCAGGACCTATTGACCTTCTATTAGGTGCAGAACTGCTGTCTTACATTTTTGAAAGAGATTGCATACAAGGCTCTAAAGATAAACCGTGGGCATATAAAACAGTATTTGGTTAGGTTCTCCAAGGGAAAGTTACATATTCTGCTTTCTCAAAGCACACGTTGTGTAGTATTTCTGCAGTTGAACCGTTGCTTGGAGAAATATTGCAAAAGTTTTGGGAGATAGGGTCAGTACCGAATAACTCTGCCTCTTCTCCAGAGGATCAGAAATGTGAGGAAATATTTTGTTTAGCCGTTCAACGAGAATCTTCCGGAAGGTTTCTCGTACTTTTGCCATTTCGATATCCTAATAGCGATTTAGGAGAAACTTATTCGCAAGCTATACGACGCTTTATATCACTAGAAGCTCGGCTAAGTAAATGTAGTGACACTTGGTCTGCTTATTGTAACTTTATGCGTGATTATTTAGAATCACATCACATGTCGTCTGTTCCAATAAAAGATTTTTATTCGACTTCAGCTTATTATATACCCCATCATTGTGTTATAAAGCCAGGAAGCACCACTACTCGCCTTCGAGTTGTCTTTGATGCATCTGCAAAGGGATCTAACGGACTCTGATTAAATGACATTTTGCTCACAGGAAGAAAACTTCAAAATGACATTTTTTCGATTTTGGTAAACTTTCGCACATTTGCTGTTGCCTTCACAAGTGATATTTGTCAAATGTAGTGTCAAATTTTGATAGTTCCAGAGCATCGCACTTTTAACGCATTTTATGGCGTTTTTCCTCAGATCAACCTGTACAAGAATTCAATTTGAACACGGTCACTTATGGAGTAAGTAGCTCTCCTTATTTGGCGTTGCGTACGCTTTTAGAATTAGCTAACCTAGAATCTAAACGATTTCCTTTAGCTGCAAAAGTATTGAAAAAAAAACGTTTATGTTGATGATGTGGTTACTGGTGCAAACTCCTTAGAAGAAGTTTCTAAATTACAAATGGAATTAATCAGTTTTTTGGTTTCGGCAGGCTTTGAATTAAGAAAATGGGCTAGCAATTCTTATCATATTTTAAATAACGTTTCTTCATATTTACAATCGCCTGTAGCTTTGATAACGAAGGTCCTAGTTTTATTAAAGTTCTTGGATTACAGTGGGATCCTACACTAAATATATTTTTGTACAAATATACTCAAATCAACAAGAAATGCACCAAAAGAGCAATTTTGTCAGAAATAGCTCGAATTTATAATCCACTTAGGTTTTTAACACCGGTGTTACTTTATGCAAAGCATCTTATCCAAAGGTTATGGACTTCAAAATCAGCCTGGAATGAGACTGCGCCAGAAGAAATTTGTATCGCTTTATCTTTTCAAAAGATCAACATAAAATGGAACTACATGGATTTTCAGATGCTTCTCAAATTGGCTATGGTGCCACCGTGTACGTTCGCATTACTAAAAATTTCCAACATACTCCTATAAAAACTATTTCATTCCATCGTTTAGAGCTATTAAACGCAGCGTTGCTTTCCAATCTCATCGCAAAGCTTTAAGAAAACCAAGCATTTCATTTTGCAAATGTTTATACATGGACAGACTCCAAAATAGTCTTAACTTGGCTTTCTTCATACCCAAATCGTTGGAAAACCTTTGTCGCTAACTGTACTTCGTATATCCACGAATTGTTTTCATCAGCATTATGGCGGTTCGTTCCTTCTAGGTATAACCCCGCTGATCATGCATCTCGTGGTTTATTACCATCTAGTTTGTTGAATTGTGACGTTTGGTGAGAAGGACCTCCTCATTGGTTATAGAGTCGCATCCTCTGTTATCTTTAATAAACAAATTTTCGTCACTTAGAAAACTTCAGCGCATTCTTGCCTATGTTCTTCGTTTTGCTGACAAAGGAAAATTGTTTAACTCTCATATCACTGCAGAAGACCTACTCCTAGTTTTTTTAAATATGTGCTACACTCAGAATTTAGAAATTTATATGATGGTCTAAAGAAGGATAATTCCTTGCCTAAGCCTTTTTCTTGACGAGCTAGATCTCATTAGGGTGACGCCAAACATCCATTACTGTTTCTAAGTAATCATATTTTTACTAGTTGCTTGATTGAACAAGTACACAGCGAAAACTTGCATCCAGGTTTCAAAACATTAAATTACCTTTTGCTGCAACAGTTTTGGATTTTATCTCCAAGAAAAGCTTTATGTAAATGCAAATCAAAATCGTTACTTTCGTGCAAATCCTAAATTACTCACACCTCGTATGGCCGACTTACCTTCCCATCGTATCAACCAGGTTAAAGCCTTTTCGAATGTTTGCTTTCCTTATTAGTTTTTCTAGAATTATAGGCGTTAGGACTATGAAAGCTTACGTTTGTGTTTTTGTGTATTGTGGTACTAAAGCAACTCGTTTGAAATTAGCATCGGATCTTTTTTCAAAAGCATTCTTGGCTGCTTTTCGTAGATTTAACGCTCGTCGTGGAACTTTCTTCACTATATACAGTGACTAAGAAACTAATTTTGTAGGGGCTAATCGTCAACTCCAAGATTTAGCTCGTCAAACTGCTACAAATCTTTCCATCAAATGGAATTTTAATCCTTCTGCGGCACCCCATTTTAATGGGCTCGCTGAAGCTGGGGTGAAATCTTTTAAGACTGATCTCTACAGAGTTATTGGTAGTCAAATATTGACTTATGAAGAGCTGTATACTCTGCTTACTCGCATTGAGGCATTACTCAATTCCAGGCCACTATGCCTTTTAAGTTCGGATTCTAATGATCTCCAATCTTTGACGCCAGGTCACTTTCTTACTGTCAAACCTCTATCTAACATCATACCTGGCCCTGATTTGTCACAAATAAATCTGAATCGACTAAGTCGTTGGCAATTGTGGCAACGCATGCATTCCGAATTTTGGTTGCGTTGGCATAAAGAGTATTTGCATACCCTTCAGCAGCGTTCTAAATGGGATAAAAATCTTTCTAATATTGTAAAGGAATCATTAGTTTTAGTGAAAGATGAAAATAAACAACCGATTTTGTGGAATATAGCTCGCGTTATTGCGGTTCATTCCGGTTCAAACGGTGTTGTTTGCGTTGCTACAATTCGCACTTCATCGGGTACCTTCCAACGTCCAATCGTAAAACTTTGCCCGTTACCTAAGGGATAGTTTATTAGATATTTTCTATTTTTTTTGTGTAATTTTAGTTTATTGGTTAAGTTTAATTTTTTATCGTGTTTCCGCGATTTTTATTTAGATTGGTATATTATAGTAATCAAGCTATTAGCTAGCTTTTCCTTTGTTTTTGGATCCAATTTACCTAACATCCTACATTTCGTTGGTCCATGTCTTGTTTGTTTTTGCAAGTCATCGAGACGGACCCCTCGGTGTGAAACGTGTGTAATTTATATATAACTGTCACTCGATATTTACAAACACTGTCAGATAATTGAGCTGAATAAACAAAAGCCCTAAAGAAGCGTGGCTGGTGTCACTCTAATTCCAAAGGTACACTCAATGATTATTAAAATAAATTTTAATTACACCTTTACTTTTCTAAGAGATGAGGTATGGGATTACAAAATATTACATATTTCTAAATGTAATTCTGAAAATTATTCATTAACATCGAAAAACACAATCATAAAAAAATAAAGCACTTCAATCACTGTCACTTTTGTCTTTTCCACTACAACTTTTCTTGCTAAAAGTGATTTACATGTTTACAATGTTTGTCCCAGTCCGATGCAGTTACCTCAGAAAATGCGTTTCTCACTAAGGTTTCTATCTTATGTTTCACTAAACTCCACGTCAACTCAATCGGATTTAGTTCGCAGTAGTACGGTGGCAAATATAACACTATATGCCCGTGTTTTTTAAAAAATTTGTCTACGTAATATGTCTTTGTATAACTAAATTGTTTCACTAACATTATTAGTTCTGCTTTACGCATTTCATTTGTTGTTGTTACTGCATTATTTTTGAGACATTGTCGAATGCTTTCCTTACGTTCTGCTTGTGTTGGAGGTTTATTAATTTGTACATATACAATACATATACAATAATTTGTTTTTCCATCCACTGCTTAAAGTTGGTATGGTTTATCTCATTGTGATAATCACCAGACCGTAAATAACGAAAACGCCAAGCAATAATATCGTCACGTTCCATCAGCTAGTTCCGTTGTCTTGTCTAAAAGGAAAGTCCATACGCTCGCAGTTTTTTTTATCAAAAAACTCCACAACATTTTTAATAATTTTTCTGGTTTTGGAATGAATGGAATTAAATACAGATCTTAAACAAATAATGACGTTTAAAAGAATCTTGATAAAGACTAGTTGAATAACAACGACATTTTAAGTAAAAGAGCAGGTAAAGATGTAAACAAACACGAGGCAATCAAGAAATTTTGATTATAATTTAATTTTTCAAGTGGACGGTACTTTCTAATTGTGATTGGTTGAAACCTTTACCGCTATAAACAAAGTTCGTTGATATATTTTCCGGAGATTTTGCTTAGTTCGGCGTTCTGTACTTTTGTTTATTTTATTAACACGTTATTTAACGCATGCGCGTTAAGCAATTTTTCTATTTAGACTAACATCGTATCCTCCTTCTGACTAAATTTGATTAGAAAACTCATTTTCTTTTGAATACTTTTTGTATTCTTACGTTATCTGCTTCAAAAACATTTCAGTAATTACCTCTAACTGTCTTAAATGCTCTCAAAGCTTCTATGCTTATCAATGTGTACATTTAATCATTTGGTCTAAAATTTTTGTAATTTATGAAATTAACGAAATAGGTCTATAGGAAGAAGATGGATTTTTAGATGGTTTTAGTAAAAGCGTTATCACTATTTCTTTCTCATAAGTATATTTGTTAAATCCACCAGTTGAGGTAATTGTGTTCTTCTTAAAATTACTAGAAACATAGGGCGCAGCAAATCTATCAAGCAGGCTATTAAAAAGTAGTTTTAATAAGATTCAGAATTTTTTTGTTTTTATGCTTAGGAGATACGTATTTAACTAGCTTCCATATTTGTAAAAATGATGTATTTTGATTTAATGTGTTTAAACGCGCAGTTTTTAAATTTTTATAGTTGAGATAATGATTTAAATTAGATAACTTGTATTTTCTTAAAGTTTTTTTTTGTTTATAAGTTCAGTGCATCCTTGATCCCACCACTACACATTGTGCGAGATTTATGCATGAATGGTTTATTTTTAGTAAACGATACTTCACAAGCATTGTTAATTACATTTAGCAACTTGTTACAATTGTTTATTTGGGAGCTGGTTGATTCGTCGGTTTGTGACAAAGCATTTGTTACACAGTTTTTAAACAAATTTCATCGATTCTTAAAGTTCCACTTACAGTAAGGTGTTATTATGGTATTCACTATATTTATTTGAAGGTTAATTAATATCGAATAATAATCGAAGCCTAAAGCATCATCCAAAACAGACCATGAAAGTTTATTTACTAGATTTACTGAAGATATGTTAATATTCAAAACTGAATTTGTACGACGTAATCGTCGTCGTAGAGCGACCGTCATTAAGGATAATATACAGCTTGTTTGTTCTATTGCTTTGTCCAACTGTCTACTTTGTTCGTTATTAAAGGAAGATCAATAAGACCAACAAATTGTGGTAATAAATAACACGAATCTTGTTAAGTTGCAGTGATATTGGCCGGCATGTATACAGAAACTATTGTAATTCTACTAAACACTATTGCCATAGTTGTTAAATTTTATACTGCTTTAAATAAATAAATCAGGATTTGTCAGTAGATGAGTGGTTATTAGATTTAAAGTGTACACAAAATAATTCTTGTGAACAATTTCCTTCGTCATGAAAATATCCACAAATTCTACATCTAACTGAACCTCTGCAAGTATTAGAGATATGACCAAACTGTAAGCATTTTCTGTACTCAATTACAGGTTGGATATAAGTATAGTCTTCAATAAAGTTAACGCTGTTTATTCGTATACTTGGCGGAAGAGTATTTCCGAGAAAGGTAACTATAATATTCTGCCTTTTAATGTATTTATTGACCATTCGCGTTGGTTATACATATAGTTATTTTCTACAACTTTTTATGCGGATTCAATAGTATTTCTTAAATAGCTTTTGTCAAAAAATGTATTAAAATCTTTGATTAACCCTTTACGTTGTGTGAAACATGTGGCTATATAAGCAATCAGATCGTGTTTATTATATCGTGATTAATTAGTTTATTAGCACCCTTATAAAAATTAAATAATACATTAACTTTGTTAATTCCAAAGAATTTTATGCCAATAATACTATTTTTAAAAGTGGTGCATACATGAAGATAATATTCACTTCGAATATATAATAAACGACCAATATTCTTATTTTTGTGTTTAATAAACACCATAATATAATCAAAAATTGGAATAATCGTATTCATTATGCATATTTATGCATGGTTTCTCATTTACCAATGTTTTATAGCTCGCCGCATTTACTGATATTGTCGTATCGATGCTAGTATCTTCGGACGACCTGTGGCTGCCCGTATCTGCCGCTATGAAAATTAGTCAATTGCACTACACTGATATATATTCATTCTGTTCAAAATAACAGTGATTAAACTTTGTAATAAATAACTAAAGGGAAAATATGAAGCGATGTTCACACGACTTGAGATATATTTTAAAATATGTGTTTTATATATAACACAAAAACTTTATTGTTATTGCAACTATTAACATTCATTTAAATATCTATTGCGTAAGTATGTGCATAAACAAATACAAAACAAACAAAACTGTCAGCCGCAAATTGTGAATTTAATGTAGTATGTAGGCTGGTAAAAAGTATGACAAGAATTGGTTAGAAAAGATTACGTCGCAATTTTAAATTTTGAAGTAAAGTTTTTTATATACATATTTGTATTTAATTTTCTCTACATCAAACCTTAACATTAAAAATATTGTTTAATTTAACACCTAAGGCGGGTTGCACAAAGCAAATCAAAAATGTAGCAAGTGATTATTTCTGAAATCAATTGTTACATCACCAATAAACGTGGTTTCATTGGCTATGTAGCACTTGTTTTGAGAAATAATCAGTTGTTACATTTTTGATTTGCTTTGTGCAACCCGCCTTTAGTCTTTTTCATAATTTTTTGTAATACTTTATGTTATTCTGTAATATTTGCGACATGTTTTTAAAAGAAATTTTAAATATTCTATAAAACTTACAATTAAAATACTAACATGTAATAGTTTAAAATGGAAAGGTTGAACATATTCTGAAAAAGTATACACAAAATTATTTTGTTCAACAGGGAAAACACAGAACAATGAAACTTTTCTTAACTAAAAAGAACATTAAAGCTAATACAGAAACAAAAAATATTATTAACTGCATATAGGAATTATTATTTTAAAATACCAATCAAAAAGTTAATGTTAAATGTTGCATGTTTAAAAAAAACTAAAAATATTGGTAGAAGAATTAATTTCATAAACAAGTTTTTAAAACAAACTTTTTTAAACATACAAACGTTTTGTTAATAAAAATTTAAAATCCCTGTTATAAATGTTTAATTGTTCTGTTTAAAAATATTGCGTAAATTGATACCTAAAAAAAACGTACGTTGTACATGTATTGCACACAATATACGTAGGACTTTTCATATAATTTAGTTTTCTTGATGTTTAATTTAGTTAAAACATTTGATAATACGCTTAAAGCAATTTTATAACATTAAAACAACACCGTTGACAATTAAAAATAAATTTTAATTAATTATTTTAGCGATAGACAGATAAGCTGTAAACAAAATGTCAATTTGTACACACGTACATATGTAAATGGGAAACCAACACAAACTCCACTCATTTACAAAATTAAATTTTAAATGTATTTTTTATCAGTAAACGTACATAACAGGTTACTTCAATTTAATGATTGCGGATACAATTATCTTGATTGACATCTCAAAATATTGCAAAAATTTAAACGGTTTTATGCCAAACGTTTGTCAGTTTCATTTATTACAAAGGAACTCATCTTGGAGTTTTTTAGCAAAATATACAACACCCTGCTATTTTAATTAGAATGGTTTATTTTATTACATATAAATAATTAGTTTAAATAATCACTTAAAGTAGTAGTATAATGTATTAAAAAAAACTAATTCTAATTTAAACGTTTTTAACTTTTGGTGCAAGCTTTTTTTATAAATAAGTTTTTAGAATAATGGTAGAATTCAATTTTTTTGCTTTTTAGGTTTTAACTACTTATACGCCATAATAAAAATATATTATTTAATGATTTTTTGTTTTTTTAAACAGGAGATCAAAGGAATTGTGTTAATTGTCACATAAGAAAAGATGTTTAGGTATAGAGAGGTTTATAATGATTATTTCCGATAACATTATATGACGTTTTTATAGTGTCGAGTAGTACTAGACAACTAAAAATATTTCTTTTAAGAACAATTGTCGCAATTTATACTATTGTCTAAATATATTATAGCCAATCAATGAGATAGGGACAAAGTGGGATCGGCCGATAAGATGGCACTACCCGTTTCAAGTTCAAAATTTTAGCAAAATTAAATATCGATATATGCAGTTTTTAAATAACGCTATGCAACATTAGATGTCACTAAACCTAATTTACAGGATTGTACTTAAAGATATTATACTGTCAGTTTGCTATCAGTAACAGTAAAATGCATTCATAAACAAGACGTGACAAAATGCAAATACAGTTGCTACACTTATATTATCTTTGATTTCAATCGCCGGTTATTATTTAGCACAGAAAGTATTAGATGCCAAATTTTTAGTTTAACGCATATTGATTGGTGATTTTTAGTAGCCAATTATATGTTTGAATTTCATATTTTTCTGTAAATATTTTTATACTTTAATCAACTTTTTTTCGAGTACTTAGATTTTAATAAGCAATTTGCAAGTTTCAATTACATAATTTTTAGAGCATCGCGGATCTTGGAATATAATGGAGGCAATTGCTCCTGGCTGAATCACTTTATTTTGAACGATTAAAAAAAATTTAAGTGTGTTTTTGAAGTATAAGTAAAATCAATCAAAAATCGGCCACCCTTTAAGAATATAAGTAAACAAAATTGACCCCCATCTAAACAATATAGCTAAAATTACCCAAAAATTGGTCTTCCTTAAACAAAATCTTGTATCCGCACCTAAACCAAATAGAAGCATAAATAGTTAGTAATATTTGTATTATTTCTAAACAGTTTTAAGATACTGCCGTAAAGGCCTAAAATAATTATAAAATAAATTGAAATTAAAATTTGTTTTGGGATTCTTAAAAAAACTGTATGAGCATTTTAGACAGAAAAGGTAAAAAGAGTAACATAATTTGTTTCTGTTCTTACTTTGTAAAAAAAGATTGACTAATTCTGAAAAAAACTTATTTATTAAAGTCGGTCATCAATACAGATTTAAATGACGTTACAAATAAGCAACATATTTTCAGTATTAACTGCAGCTAACTACAAACTACAACTGCAAACAGATAACGTAAAAAAAATTAAAAAAACTTTAGATGTGATTTATTATTTTAGGTAAAATTAATAAAATAATTTAATAATCTACTGTTTATTTTACTGGTTCAGTTCTCTTTTTAATTCTTTTCGTAACAATTATAATAGTACTTCGCCAAAAATCGTAAAAAAACCAACCGCTTATATTGACTAGGTAAATGTTGATTCTACTTTCCTATTAACATTAACATGTTTACAATAGATGCAACATTTTTAAGATAAACAAACACCATTTTAATTTAAAGCTTAATCACTGTTTGGGAAAACTAGTTAGGAGATTAAAAATAAATATGTGTACAAATACAAAATACTTGCCAAAACATAAATTTTAATATAGTATGATAAATTAAAATGCTGCGATTGATTTTCAGCATTACGATTAAAATATGCTCATAGAGGTCTCGAGTTAAGAAGTTGCATGTGATAGAATTCTAACTTGACGCTCGAAACTAATAACTTTTGTGCAGCTGTATCGCTTATTTACTGGGTTATTTTTAATTTTCTTAACATGCTAATTAGTGATATAAATACAGTTTATAAATAAAAAAATAAATAAACAAAGTTTAGTAACATTTAATAAAAAAACGAGCAACACAGTTATAATTTCACGAAAATGTAGTATTCATCCGATGGTTCTGTCAGAATCAGTTCATTTTGATTATTTAATTTGTGGCACACACTTGTTTAAAAAACTTAACAAGCAGTTACAGTGCATGCCGTTTATTGAAAACGCATGCATGTTATCAGTCGGGTAATGTTATCACTTTATTAAAGAACGGGCCGGACGTATGCTACCACAAAACAGCGTTTCTAGTAACCATAATTTTGGTTTATGTTATAAATTTTCTTTTCAGGTTTGTTTCTATACATGAATGTCTATTTTGCATGAACTTTCACACTACGCTGAATTACAGAAAAACATTTTATTATTTTACCCTAAAAACAGTTATTTTGCATATTTAGCTTTATTTTTGCAGTGCATTTATTTATTGAAGAATTTCGAGTGAGCTATGTAACATTACATCATTTAAACGTCTGTAAATACATTATCTTCGAAAATTAAACAATTGGAGAGCATGTGCGTTCTTAAAATAACGGTTTCATTTAACTACGTCTTATGAGATAACGTTATTTTGCGTTTATTTTTATTTTTAAAGTCTGCAAATTACTGAGAAGTAACGTGTAGTGTTTAGATCAGTAGGTTAAACATCATAACGTTATTTTGGTTTTTTTTTTAAATAACGGTGTCAACAAACTATTTAATGCTACAGATTCGTAGTTTTCGATTTATTTAACTCAACATTTTAATTTTTTTCAACGTTTTCTAAAAATTTTTATTTTGACATTTTTTGCTTGTATTGATGCTATGTTCTTCTAAATTAATAACCTGTTAATCAAATACACGCTGTATGTATTTCCTGCTTTCTTACAAATAAACATTTATTTGTTTATTTTCTGAGTTTTGGATACTGTTATCTTTCGTTTATTCGATTTCGTTGTTGACAAAGTCTTTTACAGAACAGTTGATTTTGTATTTGATGACCAATCACAACACTTAACAACATGATCACGTAGTTAAATACATCGTCAAAGTTAACCGGATCATATGTTTTTGCATACACGCTCCTATATTGTAATAGCTATTTAGATTTGAGTGCGAGTATTTTAGAACGGGACAAATTTGTTTGAAAACCGAGCTCAGCGGGTAATTTTCATTTAAATGGAGTGTAATACCTAATTACATCAAATTTTATAATCGACAATGGTTTAAATAAATAAATTAATATAAACAACTATACACAATTACGTTTATTTTTTTAAGTTGGCATTGTAGGTACCTACTCACATAATACAATCACTGCAATTTGGTAATATTAAAATAATTTTTCTAATTATTATTATATTTTTTTGTATAACTACTATACTTACACGAAAGAAGTATTAAAAACAAATTACATGCATAAATGTTGCATTTTTAATGTACAGTCGAAGATTGTCGGTAATTCAATAGCGACCTATAATCGTTACTGACGTAATTGTCAAGAGATGGCGCAATTTCAATAATTAAAATCTAATATAGTTTAATATTGAAACGTTTCAAAGCTTTAAAATCATTTAAGACCATTTAAAGCAATTACCAAAAGGGACAGAATGTTGTAGTTTCAGATAAGATGAGAATATAAAAGGTAATCGCCTCAGTCTGAAGTGGTAAGAAGACTTTGTCGGTTGAAATAGACCAGTAACAAAGTGTAGATAAATGAAAGTGTATTTTTAGTGATAGTTATAAATAAATTACTTGTAAGTTCTTTTCCTTAAATATTTTTAGCTATACATTTTATTACTGTTGGTTGTATTAGAAATTAGTTACATTTATAATAATCATATCTATAATAATTCTGTGAATAGTTACTTTAAATAAATTACGTTTTCAAACTTGTTACAGTATTACCTATTTAACTTTATTTTTAGATGTTTCTTAAAGCCTGGAACTTAGTGCTCATTTTACCACATTGTACCGGATTTTACAAGTTTCTCATATAAAAATAAATTTACATTTGATCTATAAAGAATTATAAAACAGTATTTACACTTAAGGAGACCACAATAGTTCTAAGAAAATGCAAAATACTTTTTAACTATAATTTAAACGTAATTATTGTTTGCACTAACGCATCTTTTGTTTATACACAAAAATAACAATTGGAATATAGAAATTTTAATATAAACAGTAGATGAGAAAAATGCATGTTTTAGACTAATCCAAATTAAATTTAAATTTAGTTTAATTTATGTTTATTTTAGCTTACATTTTTTGTAATTTAAATTTATTAAAATTCCATTTTAGGTTAAACAAATGTAAACTTATTCATTAATTGCACTGAAGCATCTTTCAGATAAACGTTTTTTCATAATTTGTAATGCAAGCAGACAATTTTATCAAATCAATCAAATCAAACATTCTTACTAGAACATATATTTTGTGTAAATATATTTTCAATTTGTACACATAAATTTTAATCAAATTTGTATAACATAGAAGTTATTACTACATTTAAGTCATTAAGTACATGTACTTAGGTAAGTTTAAAATAAAGTTTTAAACGTTCTTAACTAATTTGCCTTAAATAATTAAGTGACATTATAATAAGCTTAGTGACGCAATAATACTCTAAAGTGTAGGTAATTTAAGAACTTCGAAATTGTTTCTATAATAGTTTACGTTCTACAAAGCTATTGTATAGTGTGTAATAACTAAAGATACTGCACTAAAATTG
Source organism: Aquatica leii (assembly GCA_035610365.1). Classification (NCBI taxonomy): domain Eukaryota; kingdom Metazoa; phylum Arthropoda; class Insecta; order Coleoptera; family Lampyridae; genus Aquatica; species Aquatica leii. Next base: position 66,143,702 of record CM069432.1, read on the forward strand.
AAATAATGACAACATAGAAACTTTGTACTTCGTATTTTAATAATAAACTAAGTAAAATGTTATATAATAAAAAGTATTACAAACTCCAAAATATTATTATTAACAATCAAATTATTAAAGAAAGTAAAAAACTAGTTGATAGTAAATAATATTAATCGTAGATGGTATTCACTAAAAGTTCTAAATTGTTAATTATTAGTATTATTGTAAATATCAAAATTAACTTTTTAACCATTAAATGTTTTTATATTTATTTCATACCTAAGTTTATGTAAAGTTTTGTTTAAAATTTGGTTCTTAGATAAATCATTAATATACTTCACATAGCATTACTGAGGCACAAATACTAATATAAGTAGATGTTGTTTCAGCTTCACAAATCATAATTTTTCTTGATAATTTATAGAATCTTAAGTTTGCTTAGTTCATTATAAGCAACGTTTGGCTTAGACCGCGTCGTAGTAGAACACCCAGACTTTTTAGGTTTGGTCGTAGCCTCTCTGTGAGAACCAATACCAGAAGCAGAACTTACCATTTGCTGTATTGTCTTTAATCAACATTTTATTCGAAATAAGTGGATTGTATATATTTTTTCTTTTTGATAATAATATAAATGTATTTTAAAAATAATGTATTTTTACAAAATGTTATAAAATGAGCTGTATAAAACGTGAATGCAGAACAGCAAATGCCCTTCAATCGCTTTCTTACTCTCGCTAACTGTCCGCGAGTACGTTGACACTAATCCCTTTTGCAGAAAGGCACAATGAGCAATAGACATAACTATGTTTAAAATTAAAGTTTATTTTTTCCATTAATTCTTTTGAAAAACTCAAAATGGGTTTGTATTACGTTATTTTATTTTTATTTTTTAATAAGTCTCAAAACCTTTTTATTAAATTGATTTTTTATTTTAATAAACGCTACATGTTTCGACTTATGGTCATCATCAGGTGTATACTATTAAATTAATTTTATAAAATCGAATCTTATTTTAAACATACAAATTGAAAAATCCAACTTCAAATATTAAATATTAAACTTTAAAAAACTAAAAATAAATAAAATCTAAAAATTAATAAAATAAACTTACCAACATTTATTAATCAAATTAAATATTTGAAGTTTGAAAATTTCAAATTTAAAAATACAAAATTAGCTTAATAATAGAAATGTCTTAGGTTATAACAAAATAATATTATAGTAGAATCAATCAAACAAAAACTAATTTAGAAAAAGTATTTAAAACGTTTTTAGAATGCCATCTTGTGGTAAAAATACCACATAGGATAATATAGAAAACTATAAATTAGTACGGAGGGTAGAAAAGTTGTCATTGGATTTAATGACAGCGAAAGTCAATGATCTATTGACAAGTGACGCTGTCAAAATCCCAACTATAAAATAGGTTAGGAACAATGTCAGTACAATTGTGAAAAACAACATCAGAACTAGCGGACAGCTGTTTCGTTCTTTAGGAACTCGTCAGCGCTAGGATACACCGATGTGTTTCCACAACTATACCGACAGACAACCGTACTCTTTTATGTCGTGTAGACATTACTGACATATTTAAAACGTTTTTAGAATGCCATTTTGTGGTAAAAATACCACATAGGATAATATAGAAAACTATAAATTAGTACGGAGGGTAGAAAAGTTGTCATTGGATTTAATGACAGCGAAAGTCAATGATCTATTGACAAGTGACGCTGTCAAAATCCCAACTATACAATAGGTTAGGAACAATGTCAGTACAATTGTGAAAAACAACATCAGAACTAGCGGACAGCTGTTTCGTTCTTTAGGAACTCGTCAGCGCTAGGATACACCGATGTGTTTCCACAACCATACCGACAGACAACCGTACTCTTTTATGTCGTGTAGACATTACTAACATATTTAAAACGTTTTTAGAATGCCATCTTGTGGTAAAAATACCACATAGGATAATATAGAAAACTATAAATTAGTACGGAGGGTAGAAAAGTTGTCATTGGATTTAATGACAGCGAAAGTCAATGATTTATTGACAAGTGACGGTGTATCCTAGCGCTGACGAGTTCCTAAAGAACGAAACAGCTGTCCGCTAGTTCTGATGTTGTTTTTCACAATTGTACTGACATTGTTCCTAACCTATTTTATAGTTGGGATTTTGACAGCGTCACTTGTCAATAGATCATTGACTTTCGCTGTCATTAAATCCAATGACAACTTTTCTACCCTCCGCACTAATTTATAGTTTTCTATATTATCCTATGTGGTATTAGAAAAATTACATTATTTTTAAGTTAACTTTATTAAGAGGTAAATCACGATTTAAATTAAAATGTTCAATTATTTCTTTTATTTCTAAAAATTTAATTTCAAATCTTTATCACAAATATCTAAAACTTCAAAATCTTTTTTAGAATTAAACAAATAATGAGAATTTAATATACAGTGTGGTGATAAAGTAAGGAACAAAATTTATAATTACCTTATTTAATGTTTTCAAGCAAAACGCTCGGACACGTCAATTTTACTTTTTAATTAGCCACTTTAAAACATAAAAATTTTACTTATGACATCATGTATTTTTGCACAATGACGTCATCATTGTTTTTTTTAATGACAAATCTAATTTTTTTACTGTTTTTTTATTAGATAGTTCTACAACTTAAACTATGATATAAAAAGTTGGTACCTTAGATAACTATTTTCTTGAGAAAATAACACAAATTACCGTAAGAAATAAAAATGTAATTTTAATAAAAGGAAATCATAATTAAACCTCAAAAACAAACAAATTTTAGCACAAATGTTCAAATTGCGCTCTATTAACCATTTGGCACTGACATTTGGTTGGGATCTCCATTGCAGCGTAACATTTAGTTCTTCGCAATACTGCAAGCGGTGGTCTGGATCATCCTCGTTTCATTCGTGAATCAATTGAGTTTTTTAAGGATGATATTTCTCTTTCTTGATCAACTTCACGACAAAAAAGTGGTTAACGTCGTTTTTTAAGGATAGCTGCCTTGTAGAATGACGAGGATTTTCTTCAGCTTCAAGTAACACATCTAATGAGGATTTTTCGTTTACTCGAGGTCGACCTTGCCTAGGCAAATCATGGACGGATCCCGTTTCAGTAAATTTGCCAACCGATTTACTCTCTGTGGATTTTGCAATAGGTGTGTCCTCATGTGTTCTTAGCTTATCACTATATTCAACCATTATTTAAGATTTTGTTTTTTCCCGTTTAGTTAAACGTGCCATTTTGTGTTAAAATTTGCTTTTAAAAAACTTGCTAAATGCTTTTTCTACATTCCCACGAAATCAAGTGATGTCGAATTTACGAGTAGTTTTTGTTTCATTCGTCAAAAATGATACACATGTGATAACTATAATTTCCAAGAACGCGCATTACTCCTGAAGTCTTTGAGTGTACAAAGTGTTTGCACTCGCATCGGTCAGTGCCAAATGGTTAAAGGAACGCAATTTGAACATTTGCACTAAATTTCGTTTGTTTTTGAGATTTAATTATGATTTTCTTTCATTACAGTTACATTTTTATTTCTTACGGTACATGTGTTATTTTTTCAAAAATATAATTATTTATGATACCAATTTTTTACACCATAATTTAAGTAGTTGAGACTATCTAAAAAAAGCAGCAAAAAAAATTGGGGTTATCATTGAATAAAAAAACCAATGATGACGTCATTGTGCAAAATACATGACGTCATAAGTAAAATTTTATGACATAAGGTGGCTAATTAAAAAATAGAATTGACTTGTCCGAGCGTTTTGCTTGAAAACATGAAATAAAGCAATTGTAAATTTTGTTCCTTACTTTACCACCACACTGTATAATTACCAAATGAGGATTTAAATGATATGTTATTGTTACACAGATGTTCAACAAATCTAATAGAAAACTTTCAACCTGTTTGTCTTATATAGAATGCGTTGCAATAACCACATTTTAATTTATAAACACCGGATTTATCTAAAATATTAATTTTATCTTTAGTATTAACTAATAAAGATTTACTATTACTTTTTGGCAAAAAAGAAATGTTAATCTTAAAATGTTTTAATAGATTTTAAAATTGAAATGAAGAATTATATAAGAAAGAGAAAAATATATTTTTTTTTGTAAATTTTTAATAATATGTAAAGGATAACCATTAATATTAGCTAGATAATAAATAATATTTATTTCTTTGTTAAAACTATCATGATCAAAGGAAAAAGTAAATAAACGGTCGAAGAAAATTTAAAAGCTACTATTTTGTGTGAGTGTAGATGGAATGAGTCACGTGATAAGTTGTGGTAGGTTTACGATAAATACCAATTGTTAGGTTATTATTAACACGTTTAATAGATAAATCAAGAAAATTTAGAACATTGTTTTATTTTTATTAAAATAAAAAAATCAAGTTAATTTATTATTATTATTAGAATATAAAAATAAAATATGTTTACATATTATGTAAATAAGGATATGTTTAAATAACAATAAATGTGTATAATGCATGTAAAGAAAAAAGTAACCTTTTGACTACATTGACAAGAAAATTAAAAACTTGGATTTGCTCTTCCACTACCAATTTGTTTGTATAAAAACGTATTGCCATCCTATAAGGCAGACATCTTGATGCCGTATTTGGCTAGTTTGCTTGGAATATATAAAATAAAAGAACAGTGGCCATGAAAGGAATATAACATTTAATATATTGTAACATATTTGCTCATATTGTAGCAACTGGTGAAAAGAATCTAATATTGAGAAAAAATGGCAGTTACTTAATCTAACTTCCTTTTTTCATTTTGTATTTACATATCATTAAAACGACAACACCGCAGTAAAAATAAAAATCATTTACATATAAGTTATTGCTGCTCTCATAACTTGTAGACCGGTTCCATTAGTTGTCCACAGTGTTAACACGTTAGTATCGTTCCATTTTAAGGTCCTATGAAAAACTAAAAACTGCGGTAATTTTACTTCTACAAGTCAGTTTTGTATCTTGATCTGTTGAATAGCTTTTTTTTACAATGGTTTTGTATATAAATATTTGTATAATTTACAATACTGTCTATTATGCTAATATCCATAATTTTCAAAAACGTTTTAATTTCATTTGTTTACTATTACATACATACTTTGTGGGACCAGGAATTAATTTTATTATAATTTAGTAAATTGTTAACGTGTTGTACTTTTTACAACCGAGCGCTCGGCGAAAGATTTCGAGACATTGTTAAACAGAAAAACTAGGTATGTTTTAAGTATACGATTATCGTAATTTATTCACATGTTAACAATTATTTTTTTTAATTTTTAGAGACCGTAGGTTTTTATGTGCCGAAAAGAGATATGTATTGGTATATTATATATTTGCTAACTAAGTATCAGTGTTTTTGTTACACGTTTAATAATGCATTTTAATTATGTGTACATGGATGTATTTGTTAGTACACTTTTACGCCTGAATATGCTAGGCTCATTTAATACATTATTGCATGAATACTGATGTATTCCTGCTTTCTATTGTTGATAACATGTACTTGACATGTAAACATAAACATTAATGAGGTCGAAAGAGAATGTTGTTACGTTAGCTTTCAAATCATGGTCCTAGATTAAATTGAAAAAAAGTTTTTTAAATTGTGATTTAAATTCAATTATTATTGAAATGTGATTAGTTTAATTTATAATTTGTTTTATTGCAAACATAACAGTTTACAAACAAGTAAAAAAACTTTTCGTTATGTACATTTTTAATAAAATTAATTATTCATTCAAAAAAATTGTTTTATTTTAATCTTTATTTATGTTAATAAGTTCTAGCGCGTTATCGATTATTACTTTTTGTCATATGTAATGAGTCTCTACTCCATCAACACGAGCACAAATACTTTGAGATTCTGTTATCCCGATTTTATTGAATTTATCTTCCGCCGGTTTTTATAGATTGAAATTGAATTTGTTGCGTACAGATACATAATTTTTTATCAACGCCCATATTTTCTCAATTGGGTAAAGTACTGAAAGGTACGGTGGTAATCTTAGTACAGGAGGAGCGTGATCTGCTAAGAGTTTGTTGACATATATTTAATTGTTTTTTTTATTATTTGAAATTTTCGCGTACAGCTTTACTTTATTTTATACATTTTAGATAAAATGACACATTTTGACAACTAAGTTTGCTAGTTTCAACTAGTAACATTGTGTCGAAATCTGGTAAAATGCAATGTTCAACATTAAAACAGAATTCTTTATAACATTGTAAACACTTTTTTTGACCCTTTTACAAAATTCGTGATAGCTTTTTTTTAACTCTAGACTTAAATAATAATGCACAAACTGTAGATTTACGATTACAAAAAAAAAGATATTTCGTAAAAACAACTACTCTAACATCATCAACGTAATACTACCTAACACTAACATAATAAATTAACACTACACTGCTACCATCAAACACTTGTAATTCAACCTTAACTTTTGCTTCAATCATTAACGTAGCTGTTTAACAAAAAAAAACTTATTCTAATTTTATAAAATACCAAACATACGTATAACCACATATGTACAACAAAACTTACATCTACAACATGCTGTACACCAAGATCAAAGATAAAACAAGCATATTTTACCAACATAATGTTATTTACAAAATATACAGTAAATGTTATGTAGGCCAAACTAAACAAAAAACAAGTAATGGTATAAAAAATATAAATACGATTGCGCCAATAAAAATTCTGAATTATCATCAGCTCTAGATCATCCGGGACAACCCACCGTATAAGTCTTATCTGTAAGTGTCAATTGATGCAACTTAAGAATTAGAAAGTTAATTACTTTATTGTCTGAGCCATTTAAATAACTACTGTTTAATATATAGAGACCTGAAGAATTGCGTGCACATATGCTTAAAGTGTTGTTGATGCCCCTCAACATCGAAGAGCTCTAAAATCAATTTAAATATTTTAATTAGTTTGTTTTTATTTGCTTTAGTTATAGATTAATGAATAATTTTCAAATACTAAATTTGGATGATAAACTAGCAATATTTAACTAAAATTTTGCCAAAATTTTTTTGTTGACAAACTGCTAGTAACTTGTGCTTCAAAACACATTATTTTCAAGTTTACTCTTTAATTACTAATCTTTATTTGTAATTTTGTTTTTTATATCTCGATTGATTGCGTATGAGAACTCACTTTTGTAAGCAGCTTCATTAGGACATAAAAAAATAAGAAGCACTTCTATGAATTTTACAATATGGCGTGATTCACAAGTTGACTACCTAACTCTGCAGTGGTTCTTTGTTAGATTGTCGATTGCTTACTTAAGATTTTGTTCGGTTGCTTGTTCTTCGATTTTTTGGCGCCCTGATGAAGATAGTAACAAAAGTAGGTAAAACGTTGTCAACTTTCAAGTACTGTAGTTACGTCCTCCTTTAATATTGAATTAATGACTATATTGTAGAAAGTTCTTCACTAGGAGGGGCAACTAAACCACTCAAGATTTTATTATGGCGACGTTTCGTGCACAGGGCGTGCACTCACAATATATTTCAGAGGCCTGAAGAAGTGCACGCCTTGTGCACGAAACGTCGCCATAGTAAAATCTTGAGTGGTTTAATTGCCCCTCCTAGTGAAGAACTTTCTACAATCTAGTCATTAGTTGTCAACTTTGTTTATAACATTAACACGGTTTGAAAGAAGTTGTTATTTTGCAATAATCTTTGTTTATAATCAATTTTGAGGTAGCATTTAGTTTTACAGAAAAACAATTTTTTTGTTTATTTTCTGATAATACAAAATTATACTTGACTTGTGAATATCATAAATCAAGAAACTGTATGATTTCTGAAAAATAAAAACACTTATGTAAACTATTGGAATACATATAAACTGGTCAAAATGCTAATTTAGTTATTTTCTCATAGTTTAATCGGAACTACGTTACTTAACGGTCATTTTTATTTTTTTATTTGTAGTATGGTTGTGACTAGTGTGTAATTATACACCATTTAAAACTATGAAGAACGATTTAAATTTATCGCTTACGAAGGCTGCCTTTTTATTGGCAAGATTACAACGTATCGTGTTTTAGAATAATAAAAAACTACAGTAACTATGTTCTCAACTTGAGGTAGTGTTGAAATAGTTGATGCAAAAGTTAAAAATTAATTCGAATTTTTAATTTCGAGAAAATTAATAATGTCTTAAAAAAAGAATATGTTTATTCGTATACATTCTTCTAAAGTAACTGAGTATAAAGCTAATTTAACAAAAAAAAACATCGTTTTGAAAAAATTTGTGCAACTTTTACGGGCAATTGAAGAAAAACTTCTTTGTCGTTTGTGTCAGGTATTACTGAAAAAATTAAACTCAATTCAAATTGTTGTTTTTCGTTTTATTGTTATTTATTAGCGAAAGAATAATATGTTCTTGGGGCTCTGTCATTTTAAATTGAAAAATGTAAGGTAATCCAAACGACTAATACGCAAACGTTGGTTTTAGTTTAAACAAATGTTTTCGTATAACGTATGCACAATCTTGATTACTGTATCTCTATCTTGTTTTAATTTAATCACTAATAATAACTATGATAACCACAACTAGTAGGGCTTTTTACCAAATCTTGTATTGAGAAATTTACAAGCAGAAAAGTAAAAACATACATCCTTTTGATACAAAAGGCACCACATTGTATTTATCTCTTACTTATTAAATGACATACAATATAAGCGAAGTCAATAAATTTTATTGTAATGAAATCGAAGTTTTAAAAAACTTTAGAATTTTCTAGTTGCAGCAGCAGAAAGTTTAGAATTGTTTTTAATTAGATATATCCATTGACAAACTACTTGTTTTTTATTGAACTAAAATAAATGATATTACGAATAATGTTATGTACTTTATAATATTTTTTTTTTTAATTTTGTTTTCTATGGATTAAAACTGTAATACAAAAACTTTAATTAATAAATATTACTGCTTTTTTACTGTAAATACAATAAATAAATTATTTTGTTTTATAAATTAAATAGAAACAATTTTAGCCTCAAATACTTACCAAATTATGTAAAGGTAAATTAAAATAGTTTACAAACAGGACAAAAATTCAATTTTTTAAAAATTAGTTTACATAACTTTTAGGGTTTTTGTAAATTTGGTAGCACAGTAGTTACTGTTTTTAAATAACAGAAACCACGTAAGCTGTGGCGTGAGCGTTACGCAGAAAAAATCTAGTTACTCTCAAATCGCGCCTAAAGAAATTTTACTTCAATAAATTATTTTTTATATCGGCAAAGAAATCGTAAATGTGAAATAAATAATAAACGTATATTATTACCTAAAATTGATTACTATCAAAAATAAATTTAATGGTTTTTTAAATTAACAAAATTACCCGACGAACTACCAGTTCGGAATCTAACATCGAGTAGTCTGCATTATGTTTCTGTTTACATTTGATTGTATTTAAAATTAAACGAATTTTTAATTTAAACTGAGTTATTAGTTTCTTGATTCCATTGTACCTTATTATTTACGTTAATAAACATGTGATAAATTTTATTACTAAAGTTACTGGAAGCCTACTCCTTCTTTTAAATTTCCCGCTTCAAACTGATTGGGTACTTTTTCTAATAACTTTTAACTGTGTAAAACAATATTTTATAATTGCTTCTCTTAGATTTTTAAATGAGGTATATAACAGTTTATACTTTTTCTTATTTGTACAGTGAGGATCATAGAAATTTATAAATCGCATTTATAAATGGTTTATGTAAATTAAGTAAATAATTAACAATAAATAAATGTTAGGTAACCCGTCGAAGAAGTATTTGAGTTACATTTGTTTGCATATTTTGATACTTCTTAATTTGGAAATATGTGTAACATATGGTTTCATGAGTTATTACGTTTAGGATATACCTCGGGGTATACCACCACCCACTGATAAAGTAAACAGTTACACATGCAACAAAATAACAATCATCAAACAGAAATTAATATAGGAAATTTAGATTTATGTTAACTGGTCAATTGACCAGTTGTTATCACTGAACTGAACATGTCACTCTATTGGTAATGTAAATTTTTTGTGTATCGTAATTACTTATATATATTTAAAATGTGTTAGTTGTACAGCTATTAAACACTTCTGCTTAACATTTACACGTACAGAAAAGTATGTAAGTTACCTAAAACTATTGTGTTAATTACGTTACAGTTACTATTCTAAAACATAAAATTTAACAATTAAGTATTTACAATAAAAACTTTTATATTAGTAATATGTGTGGGTAGACTGAACTAATTTCTAATTGCATTTAAATTACATTAGAATTTATAATCTAGCTAACTATTAAAACTTTTAAATTGCTTTTCAATGCTTAAAGTAAAGTACATAACTTCTACACACAAGAGTGTGTAAATTAAATTGCATAGATACTTTTTTTAATCACTTTACAGTTTTAAATTTGTTCTTATTTTTCTCGGTTTTAAAAATCTATAAATAACTACTACATAAGTATAAGTGAATAATAAATATATTATGATTATAATATATTTTGATCTATGTTACAATAGTGTTAAAATTTGTTTCTCTTGAAGTAAAATTTAATCAATGCAAAATGGTAAAAACAGTTTTATATAATTTAAAATTATAAGCAAGCATAAATAATGTGTAGTTAAAAAAAATTTATTTTAAACTGATTTCATAACGTATTAATAACTACGTAAAATGAATAAAATTGTATAAAATGGTGCTGTTAGATCGATTTCGTTGTAATGTAAGTATCTTACTAGTAGTAGAGGTACAAAATTTTCTTGTGGTAATAAAGTATTTACAATCAAAAATGTAGATTGTATGTAATTTTTTAAGCAATTTGTATTATTTAAACAAACATATACATTAGATTAATCAAAACTCCAAAAGTAGTTTACATTTTTATTTAAAAAAACCAAATTTAACAAGTAAAAATGTTTTTACAACAAATATAAACAGCGAGTTTTATTACACTGAAGTCAGATTATCATACGCTAAACACTTTTTTAATAGTCATCAACGTACCAAGTTGAATAAAACTATTTTAGCCTGAAAAAACTTAACGTATACTATAATCAATATTACATGCAACTTAAACGCAGTGATGTAATTTCACAAATACCGTTGTCTGCAGATGGCGCGGATAATCGTCTTTTAAGGGTTGTATATAAGCTTAACAAGCTTGACTTGCTATGTGTCATTTTAACGCGTCTTTGTCTGAAGCTTCTTTAAGCGTTTTATTAATTTTTCTGAAACGTTCACGCCAATTAGTTTAAACACTTACAGATGTTACTATAAATTATTGCTAATAAAAAAAACATTTAATGCACATTGTAGTAACTAAAAATTTAATCTTTAATTTGTTAGATTAAAACTAAGAAAACGTGAACTTATGATACACTTTTGTTGAAATTCTTTTAAGATCTAAACAGTATTGTTGGCAAATAATTGTACATCTGAATAAAAGCAGTTCGAGAATAAAAATTATGTAATACTGATATTTTTTTTTCATCAAAATTCAAACATTTGTAAAATACATAACATGGTTTCAATAGAGTAGCACGGTGCAAAGCAGTTACCGGATAAAGCAAATATCACGTTCCTAATTTTGAACCGTTGACGGTGTAAGTATCTACTTACTAATTATTAAGTTAAACTTAATTGATTGACTACTTTTAACGTACAAGTTTTTTAAAGTTAGCGATTGTAATAATGCAGCAAAAAATTTATTAGTACATAAACAGTTAAAGATATTGAACCATTTCTTAATTTGTCAGCTCCAAATACGTCTTAAAATTTTTAAAATTTACAATCAATTTGTATAAGAAAATTATAAAACTTAACTTATTGGTTATAATTTTTTCGTTAATAATTATTTAGAAAAGTATAAGTGTTTTAATACGGTATTACTTTTTTACATAAACTGTAAGATACGCGTTTTATACATTACTGTGTAAAATAAATATTTAATGAAATATTTTAACGTTTATGCTTTATACATACAAATTGTATGCTTTATGTATAATACGTATTTAAATTTGTCACGAATTTCTAAAACGCACACATCTAAAACGGTAATGTTCTTCTAAACTACATCATTTGATAGCTTTATTTTATATGCTATTTGTTCACATAAAAAAATATATTAGTTGCTGTGTCTAAAAAATTTAACTTTTTATATAATCAAAAAAATTGTTTATTTTTATGTGTTGATAATAAATAAAAGCTTGTTTTCTTATGTGTAGAATTTTAAAATACGTTTGACATGGCGCAAAGTTACATAATCAATACTTATTGATTGAGTTGCGCAACTATAATAGGCAAAATACATGATTTATGGTTTATTTAATTAAAAAAATACCAAATAAAAAAAATACTTTAATTATAAAATAATTTCAATAAGTAAAATGCAGTTTGTGCTGAATGTAATTAAATTAAAAATAAAGTCATAAAACCACAAAGAATTGTGACATGCAATTTAATTAAATATGTTGTCAAAAACAGGTTCTAATTAAAGCAATTTAAAATACAATTACTTAACGTATTAGAAATGGATTGTTTTGTAGTTTGTTGTTAATTAATACGTTTTTTGAAAAGTTAACCTTTATTTATATTTACTTTAATTTGAGTTTTTTTATAAACTAACCAGACAATCGTTTTAGAATTATCATTTTATTAAAAATATAAATATAATATTAGCGTAAAAGAATATCAGCTTGAAAAACTTTTTGTTTGTTACACTTGTTTTACCATGGTATTCAATTTGTTTAATTATTGTCTGTTTAAGCAGCAAAATTTTTTTCTTCATTTTTGCTCTAGTTTGTAACTGTTTTTTCATAGTTTTTATTTGATTGGTACGAAGTTATTTTATATTTATATCATTTTTCTGATATTATAATTTATTGAACATCTTTATCCGTTTTAGAAATTAATACAGTTTTGTGTTTGTGAAGCAGTTACCGGTGTATCTGAAAAATTAGAAGTGTTATAAATTTGTAATTAATATACTGACCCCTACACAGCCTCATGTAGGTAACTATTTGGTCTACTGATACATAAAATCGTTGTAGTAGAAACAATCAAAATACGGTTGTACAATGACTGCTACTTTATTGAAGTTATATATGAGTATTTATATTTATAAAAATGCTTATTATTACCTTTAACTATTGCATTCTTAACCTACATTTCTTGTTACGCATTGTAAACATTGCAAAAAATGTGCTTATATTACAATGACATTATTAGTTTTGCTGTTTAAATACAATTTATGTTTGTAGTTTAAACAAACTCGAACAATAGTTATTTGTATCACTAGTCCCAAAAGTACTATTTTGCGAGAATGAAGATATTTGTAGACCGAGGTGAAGCCGAGGCTTACAAAATGTTAATAATCGCAAAATACTTTTAGGACGTGTGATGAACAAAATTTTTTGTGTTAGCCTTTTAAGTATAAATTTATTAAAAGCAGTTATTTAAGCGTTTTATTGAAATTTATTATCATATGTTGATAATGACGAAATTCAATTGTTTTTGCAATTAATTTAACAATTACATCATATTATTACAGTTTAACTTAAATGAAAATAAAATTTATTGTTGTTTTTAGCAATTGTAAGAAATAAGCAAATTTGTTATATATGTTTAAAAAATTTGTTAGTGTTATTCTAAACAATAACATAAATAATGGTGTATGTTAATAAATCTGAGAGATTGACAGATGACGTTTAATTAATTAAAGATTATTAGTGCCAACTTCTAGTTATAAAATTCTACTACACTTTACCGGCCTAGGCCAGAAACGTAAAATTAATGCAATACAACACAATAAAAAATTAAAACCAACTAAATTTAATAAAAACAATAGTAAGTAAGTAAGATAATCTGCAATTATTCATTAAAAGCGGGATTGTAATACATACTTAAAATTAAACAAAAAATGTAATATAATAGTTTACTATTACAATTTATGTACGACCTTTTTATCAATTTCAAAGGAAATTATATTTGTAAGTTAATTAAATAAAAATGCAACTGTATTTAAAAAAGTTAATACTACATTTAGACTAGGTTGCTTCCTAGCACGGTGAAGTTTGAAGTTGTTTAGAGTTAAACAATATTATGTTTACGTAATTGTTTTTTTCTGCTGTAAACTTTATATTATAATGACAATTTTGTAAAGTGTTTATGGTGTTCTGTGTATCTGTATTTGCATATAAACGGTTTTTTAAATGACGCATTGTTTCATTCCTGAGTGCCAAACATCTGACAAAACACTAAAAAAACTCATTGTGTTTCAATTCGTAGTAGATTATAATACATATATAAATAAAATTATAATAAAATACACAAATCAAGACACACAACATTTAAAAAGAATTATTAAAGATACTACAGGAAACCAAATAAGAAACAATGTAAATTAGTATTATTTAAATATGACTAATTGAATTTATATTACATTTGTGCTAATAAACTTTATTTACCATTGATTATAGATACAATATCTGCAATCAATGTTGTCAACATTTAGTATACATTCCTTATAGGTTATATTTTTAAAATTCCCACTTTTAGAGCACAGTATGGCGGCCTCTATTGTAGCGACATCTTTAAACTTATTAGCAGTACATTTTTTTAAGAAGTCAGTGGTTACTACACAAAAAATGCTACTTTGCGGTATTAAGGAATTTTATTCAATGAGTTTAAGTACTATGTAAGTTATCGGAGTGTAACAAATTGCATAGCTTACTTTTACATTTAAATTGTTACAATGCAAAGAAGACTAGTAATAAGCGTGACTTTAGTTTAAAAAAAATAATCGGTTTAGTGACAAATCAATAGCAACAACAAGTATATCAAACAACACCAGTTTTAGTAAATAATAGTTTATAAAAAGTGTTTAAGAATATTCTAAACAAAATAGTTTTGAGCAATTTAATGTAAAAAAAGCCTTTAAGCTACCTAAAACTAAAACTAAATATATTAATGATCTTCTAATTTTTAAAATTTAAGAAGTAACTAAGAATCATTTGACGTAAAAACGACCGAAAAAGGTTAAACGACGATGAGTTGAATACGCTGATTCCATTTTTAGCATGTAAGTGTCTTTTGATTATAATCTAGACAGCCCGTTTAATTTATAAACGTCCGTAGCTCTAAAAAAATGTCTTAACTATATCTATGCGCCTTAAAAACGTCTGACGTTTAAAAACATTTGTATTAAGACTCTCTTAAGCTCTATATAAATGTATCAAAAACTATATCTCGGCTTTAGTCTGTGAATTTTATTATCTTAACGTTTGAAAAAATTAATTTTAAGATACTCGACAGAAATTTTTAAAATTTAGTATTGGCATTACCGGCTGGCAGCATTGCGTTTAGCGTATTACACCTATAACAGCACAATTCTAACTTTACTTTATATAACGTTGTGTTGTTTATTACAATACCCAAAATTGCGACGTATTTTGTGCCGAAAAAATATGGTCGTCGCTAGAAAATTAACATCGATCCTTCTGTTGGTCAGCATATTTACTAACCACTTTGCTAATTGTTGCAGATTACTGCCGAATCTTGATTTTCCGTTATAGATATGTTGCCATGCAGCACTTGAAGTTTACGGTTTTGTTTATCGAGTGTTTATAAGAACTTAATCAATCTTTTATTGTGAATCAATTTTTTGAAAAAACATAAACTGCATCGAAACGTATTAAGAATTTTTTTATTGATTTATTTAGTATACATAGTAAAATGAAAATAATAAGATTGTCGTAACTGAAAAGTAATTAAGAAATAATATTTGCATAAATTAGTAATATTTGAGATTTGTTGACATCTAAAACCTTGACGAACCATTTTAATGTGTGGTAGTTTAAGTGGTGATAGGTGACGTTTTCTTCTCCGATAACCTAAACCGTCAACTGATGGATTTATAATAACGACAATGGAAATGGTCTTACATAATAAATATCATTACAAATTCGTTTGTTTTCGACAAATTAAAATAAGAATAGAACAGTGGGATCTAATTAACTTTTTAAATATTTTGACGTAGTAGTTTGTGCTTATATGTCCCATTGCGTGATCAAGGTTTGTAGTTAAATTAGGCTTAAAATTAATTTATCAGCAATTTACATATTTACTTCGTCAGCATATCAAACATAAAGATTAGAAGCATAATTAAAAATAATTATAATTATAATATACTTATATATAATTCATCTTTTTTCGAAAATCATTAAAAAGGCTATTTTGTTAGTGGTATGTAAATATGACAAAAGCTCATCATCAAAAATTTCTGTTTATAATGATAGAAGTAAATATCATCTGTAACGGCCATAGAGGTGCACAAATCTGAAAACGTTTGTACTGCTAAAGATAAGACAACAAGTTTATTATTATTTTATTTAAAAAGGTAATAAAAACAAGGAAATAAAAAAAGTTACATTTGAAATAAATTGGTCACTTGCAAAAAATAGGTGAACAGTAACACGATTAGATTAGAAATTGAAACAAATTTTAATTAGACCCGATATATCATGGCAACCTTGCTTGTAAAATAAGCCAGTAAATAATAAAATATTTGTAAGATATTGTGCTGACCGTCTGTGGCAACACTAACTCGTGCAAATAATTTATAGAAAAGGGCGCGAGATGAAAAAAGTCATGTTTCACGCTTATTAGCGTATTTGTCAAAATGCTTTGTTTGAAAATAATAAAATAATAAGTAATTAGCATACTTGTTTAATTTTGTTCAGTTTATTATGCAAAACATCTTACTGATTTTATGCTAATTAGACCTTCCAATTATAGGTTAAGCGTATTAAGATGAATTTTGCTATTATTACTTTTCCGATAAAATTTAGAGATCCAATTAAAGCTGGACCGCCAAAAAACATAAAACTTAATTGCAGCAAGGCTGATATAAACATCACAAATATACAAAAAAATTAAATTAAAAAATGGTACCAGAAAATGAAGCAAGAACAAAACGTAGTAAATTATTAAAACAAATTTTAGATAGTGATTCTAAAAATTTGGTACAAATTTGCAACAAATAACTACTCGTAATTTTAAAGATGATAGCGTAGCTGTCTAAACACATAATATTTTAACAAATGAAGTATTTTTAGTAATATCTAGTTGTTCTAACATTGTAAACAATTCTATAAAATTTAGAAAACAGAGCACACTCAAACGAAGTGTTTTAGAATTCAAACTAATTAGTTTTGTATTATGTAAAAATTGCAATGTCAATAATTTTACAGTAACTAGTAATTCAACAAACGGTTGTGTTATTTAAAAGTTAATTTATATTCAAACTGAAATATAATTGATTAACCGTAAAAAAATAATCAAAAACAAAAAATTATTAAATATCTTAATTATTATTATTATTACCTATTTTAAGTTTTGATAATAGTTTATTTTTAAAATTATTATTTTAAGATGAAAAAGCATGTTTTTCTTCTTCGCCCTTAGTTTTAGGTGCTACGTTAAGTTTATAAAGTTTAGTAGTTTTAACGCGGTAATAAATTCTAACTGCTAGCTTTTCAGCATATGATCTATTGTTTGCGTAATTAATAAAGAAAAGCATTCAATAATTTAATTTAGTAAGACAAGTAAACAAGAAAAACTTCAGATTGATAAATTTTATTTTTTCTATATATTTATGGAAACAATTTTGTGTTACATTAAGTCAATACAATACAATTGTTAATTAACTTTACTAATTTAAAAATTAATTTGTTCATTTTTACATTAAATGTTGCATATTTTACATGTATTAATTACTTTTTTGTATTTATAATATACGTAGCGTTTCCTGTTTTTATTATATTTTGTGTAAATATTTACTAGGATCTTTAGATGATACTGAATTTTGTTAGGCTAAACAATTACAAATATTAAATTATTAATTTGTTAAATAAAAAGAATACACTGCTTTATTTACTGTTATTTGAACTCTATTAAACAATCAATTTGTATCAACTCAATAATTAATTTATTATTCAATAAATTAAACAAACCATTTTGTAGTTTTTACTTATTTAAACTTGTTATTAGATTTACTTAACCGCTTTTCACTTCCACCAATTCATACTTATCTAAAAAAACATCTAACTCCATATGTAACTCGTCCTGCATTTTTTTTTAAATTTTAAGTTTGCGGTAATGCAGATATAGCAACTAAAAAATAAAAAGAAACAAGTTATTTAAATTTTATAATTTTATTAACAACAAAAATTTTAAAAGATACGAGAGTGTTAATGAGTACAACTTAAAACGATTATCAAATTTTCTTTAAAAAAAACGAGTTCATCTGAATACGTGTAGAAGTAAGAATAGACTCTCAAATTTTATGAAACAAAAGTGTTGACTAAAACTTTTTTCTACGTTTCTTAGCTAACCTGCAAAGCTATTGAAATAGAAAATCAGCCATCCAATATAAACCAAGAAGACGGTCTAAAATTGAGTAAATTCTGGTTATCAGTGACACAAACACTTTCTCGATTTAATGATGAAGTCAGCAATGCAATAACAAAAACAAAAATGAAAAAAGCATCATCACACCATCAGTGACAATTAACACTCTGAAGACGGTCGTGCGCTTAAAGCTCGATTCTTATGTTGACGGAACCGGAGTTCAAACTCCGGTAACGCCTAGAATTTTTAATAATTTGGTAAACTCTAACTTTGCAGATCTGGCATACATGCAAGTTGTACTTGTGCCAAAACACTTCTTTCACGTTTTATCCTTCGTATTCGGCATTAAACTTTAGGTTATGTGCATTTGTAGAAACGCAGATGCATGCGAGAGATAATCGGAAAACTGCGACAGCGTTGTATAAACCAAAAAAAAATATATATAAGATGCAAACTGCATTTTTAAAAAAATTCAAGTTTGAGTTTATAACCAGTAAAAACCAAGGTCAAGTTTTTGCTTTAGCTCACAAGTCTGAGTTTTTTATTACAATGCCGGTATCACTTGCCAAACAACACCTAAATATCTGATAAATATTTAAGACCTCTTTTAGATATCTTATACCGTCTATAGACATCTTCGAGACGTCTAATGTTACTTAACTTTACTTTTTCTTAAAGTATCATTACTGAGGCATTTCTAGAATGTCTTAGAAGAAGTTTAAGATAAACATTATTTTAGATAATAATGCACATGAAATAAAATAATAGTTATAAAACATTATTTTATTATACATCACTAATTTTAATTTTGATTAAATAAAAATCTTTAATTGGAGCCATTTCTTATCAAACTTGGTTTAGTTTTTTCTTTAACCTAGTTTCAATTAGAAAGTCGAAAATTCAGTGCTTAACTTGGAATGACACTTTTCGTTCTAACTCTATATTTCTAGATGACACCAACACAAACATAAAATTAATGGTTGAAACCCTCTACATTCAAAAGCCGTAAACTATCAACAGTCTTTAAAAAATTTAAACTTAAAAACTCAAAACAAGTTCTTTATATTTTCTAATTTCTAATTTTTGTAAGACAACAGAAAAAACCAACAAATAAAAAAAATAAATTAAAACAAAGCGTACAAACGACGTTGAGACAGCTGCATAATTGCAACAATAGCAAAAAGTAACTCTAAATGGTGTTTGTATAAAAAAACAAATATGATATAAAATTTTTGGTATGTCAGAAACTAAATAAGTATTGATAGTCGGAACTATAAATTATAATGTAGTTTGAATTTTATTATTACAAAGGAAATACAAAATTAGCACAAACGCAGCATACAGATATTGAAGCACGGTAAAACCATAAACCAATTGAAGACAAACTTACTTAAAAATTTGAACTAACAAAGATGATTTGAAATACGTCAATCGAATTAACAGTATTTAAAACTTGACTAAACGCAAACGTCAAATTGACACGATCGCAGATAGAAAGGCTTGTCTCAAATTGCAAAAATTCAAACGTAGGTTACATATTTCTCTAGACTCGATTTTTTCTCTCTCTAGAGGTAAGTCCTGATTTGCTGAAACGGGCAAAACCTTTGTCCTCAAGTCGTGACTCGAGTGCTTGTCTAAAGTTTAAACCGAGTTTCAAAATTAAAACTCGGTTTGGTTTTACCGGCTTGGATACTAATCGGGTGACAATGATCCTGTCGTGCTTTTAGTCTTTGCTCAACTCCGAAACTCCGAATTAAGTGGAGTAATTGTTGCTATAAGGGTAAACAGCTCTCACCCGTTTTGATCGTACACAATTAAGTCTACAATCCGCGGTCGTTGTAGCGCCGTAGAAGGGAGTCTATCATAAGAGTAGCGTCAACACGACTACTACCACGTTGGGATACGGTACGACTAGCTATCTGAAAGTTTATCATGCGTACTCAAGTATGAAGAAATCTTTAACCTGGTTCTATAAGCATTATACTATGTCTGTACTAGAAACATAGAAGCTATTTAAAATGCACTACAAGAAGACGACTAACATTACACCCTGTGTACCGGTAGTCTTAATATGAGCTACTAATTTTAAGAAAACTTTTGAAAGAATTTTATTTTGATCTTACATAAAGAATTAGTTATGACACCTCGCATTATTTGTTTACGGTAACTAACACTGCGCATCCAAAAGCGAGTTATTTGTTACACATTTCCTTTTTACTTCATAAATCGTTCCGTGAACAGAAGCAACTATGACAGTTTATTTGCAACAAGAACTAGTTTCTAATCTAATCTTAGACTTTCGTCCACCACTAAACCTTGTTTTAGATGCAGCAACATTTAAAGTACTTACAGTTAGAATATTCTGTTGATTACTTGAATCCTTCAGATTAAATGTTAAGTTATCTCAATTGTCATAACTATCTGTTGTGATTTATATTCTGCCATAGTGTTAGAACCTTTGTTAATTTTACTTAATTCATCATAAAAAAAGACTGCGTTGTAAAGAATACAATGTGAAATTCTAAAAAAAAAAAATTTATTCGGTTAGTTTTTCAAATATTTAAATTGTTTGTAGTTCTGAGGATACTAGTTTGTTAAAACCAAACGCAGCAAACTTGACGTAAGCAATTAGAAAATAAACATCTGTTAAGTACTATTTACCAGCGAAAGGTGACACATTGAGCAACACTTGAGACAATCGGGAAGGTGGGTTGTTACTTTGTGTACCGGTCGTCCTAGTATGAGAAAACTTTATTTCGATTTTACATAATAATTATGACAACTCGTATTATTTGTTTACGGAAACTATTTATTTGCTACAGTCTAGAATATATAGAAAACTGTATACAGCTGTCCCTCGATAATCCGACACTTTTTAATCCGACGTACTCGGTAGTCCGACGCGCTACAGGCAGCAACATGCATCTCCCTCCCACCGCTCCGGCAGGAAGCAAAACAAACCTGCAGTGACATGAATCCTCCTCCCTCCGCTCTGTGGGGACAGATCAGTCAAGTGAGTTAGTTCAGCAGTTGTGTTGTATAGTTTCGGACGGAAAGTATGTATATTTACTATTGCTTTGTGTTACGTTTTGACAGTGTGATTGCGTGTAGTGACAGTGTAAAAATGGCAAGCACAAGTGTGAAACGTAAACATAAAACATTAAGTTTATCTGAAAAATGGGAAATTATTAAACGAATAGACCGTGGTAAAACTCCGAGTGCAATATCTAAAGAGTATGACATTGGACGACCTACTGTCTACGATATTGTGAAAAATAGGGAAAAAATTGAAAAAATCATAAAGTCTGTTGATGATGAGCCCAGGAACAGAAAAACTCTTAAGACTAGCGAGTTGCCCGAGGTCGAAGACGCTCTTTTCATTTGGTTCAAACAGCAGCGAAACCGGAATGCACCTATTTCAGGAGACATTTTGAAACAAAAAGCCCAGTTTTTTTACCAAGAAATAACAAAGAAAACTGACTTCCGCGCTAGTCACGGGTGGTTTGAAAACTTCAAAAAACGCCATGGTATACGATTTATGCAGATGAGTGGCGAAAAAGTGTCTGCTAACGAGTCTGAAATCCAGGAATTCATTGGAAAATTGGACGCAAAAATCAATGAACTTGGCCTAGTTCCTGAACAAATTTATAACGCCGATGAAACCGGCTTGAATTGGCGTCAGCTACAAACAAAGTCATTTGTAACCGAAGATGAAAAGAAAGTTTCTGGAAGAAAATTACAAAAAGAAAGAATCACTCTGATGGTATGTGCGAATGCTTCAGGAACTCACAAGTTAAAACTGTTAGTTGTTGGTAAATCAAAACCCACGTGCGTTAAAAACGTAAAGGTCGAATCCTTACCAGTAACCTACATGTGTCAAAGCCGTGCATGGGTCACAAAAGAGGTTTTTCATGATTGGTACTTTAAAAGCTTTGTCCCTCAAGTTAAGCAAGAACTAAAAAAGGAGAAGTTACCAGTGAAAGCCCTTCTATTGCTTGACAACGCACCCGGACACCCTAATAAGGATGAATTAAAAGTTAAAACTGCCGATGGTTACATTGAGGTAATGTACTTGCCCAAAAACACGACCGCTTTGATCCAGCCAATGGACCAAAACGTCATAAAGACTCTCAAGGCACATTACAAAAAACGCCTTTTAATGGATATTGTCAGTCAACCTAATGATGACATTGCAGCCATTTTGAAATCCTTTAACATTAAGGATGCGATTTTGAATGCAGCATTTGCTTGGCAGCAACTAAAAAGCACAACCTTGATAAAATCTTGGAAGAATATTTGGCCTAACAACCCACATCTTACAACATGCTACTCTTCTTCCAACGATTCTGAATCTATTTTGGAGGCTGCACTTGAAATTTGTAACGAAGTGAAGCTTCCGCCAGCATCAAGTGAGGAATTCAGAACATGGATTATTGAGGACAACCTTGCTTACAATGTATCAGAAGCAGAAATAATCCAGGAAGTCATGACAGTAGATGACGAAGTGAACGAGGAGGCAGTGCCAGAGAAAAACTTCACCGTCAGCTGCGATGAAGCGTTATCGGCAACGAAAACTTTGCTTCGTTGGTGTGAGGAGAGAGAATTTGACTTTTCAAATATTTTGATGTTAAAAGGTATTCAAGAACAAGCAATGACGGACTGCCTGCGTGCGAAGAAACAAAAGAAAATCACAGACTTCTTTAATGTGTAAATACATATGTATGTATGTACATACATATTGTAGATTTTACTTAAATTTCTTTCCGTATTTCTTTTAAAAACTTACATGTACTGTCATTTTGTATCCTGGTATTAATAAATTACATGTACCTTTACTGTTTCTTCCTTTTTTTTTAACTTCATTGTGTTCAAACGCATTAAGAATAAAACATCTTTGATAATATGACATTTTTGGTAATCCGACATTTTCGGTAATCCGACACTCTCTCGGTCCCTTAACTGTCGGATTATCGAGGGACAGCTGTATTATGTAGTTCTGTTGTTTACAGTTTCTTTAATTAACAATAAAGACTATTTCTTGTTTGATTTTTTTACGATTTTTGGCATGCTATTCTTTTCTAATATAAGATCGTATCTTGAATATAACCGGGTAGTTGATTATTGTTTAAATAACGTCGATTTATTGACGATTTTATGCTCTACTAAATTGGTGTATTCTATATTTTTCTTTCTTTCTTATAAGAAAAGCATAGCGATCGCAATTTTTTTGAAAGAAATTCTTTTGCAGAATTTTAGGTTTCAAGGTCTCTTAAATCAGAAAAATGTATTTTTGACAAAAAAATTTAGGTTGTCTGTGCGTGCGTGCGTGCGTGCGCCTGTGTGTGTGTGTAACGATGTACCCATGATAACTCTTGAACCAAACGTTGCAGTAACTTAAAAACTGGTGCTGGTTTATCATATTCTTTCGTTACTGTCAAAAGATTGGGTCTGATAAAGAAACCAGAACTGGTTGTATCCACCATTTTTAACAGTTTTTCTTATAAAAAGCATACGTTCAAAATAACAATTTTTTTCTATATTATTTTGACGTTTTTCTTCAATTTGAAAATAAAAAATTTCTAGAAATTCCTTATAGGAAAGTCGTGTGACTACACCAATTTTTTAAATATTTTTTTAAAGCAGTATGTATAATTGATTGAAACAGATAATAAAATTTCAAACACTTACATTAATAAGTACTTTAAAAAGCAAAAACACTTTTAGTATTTGCAACGCGTTGTTGTTTATTAGTATCTAACCAAAACATTAAGTTCTGTAAAACATCTCAACTACTGTCACACAAATTATATGCGTTATTCTAGAATCTAATAAGCTTAAATAATTACATAATTACATATTGTTTTTTTTAATATTGTAATATTGTAAATTTTGAAATGAAAATTTTGTAGTTGTATAAAACGCAATAATTATGATGGTTAGTAATTTAAAACTCAAAATTTTATGTTCTACAATTCATAATTACACAAAATCTCTCTAAAGTAATTTTGATAAAAACTTATAGGTTAAAGCTGTTCTTGCGTGTTTACTGCTAATGCAAGCGTGTATATTTTATCACCTGGTATGTATATTCGTTTGCAGAACATACATAAACATGTAACAAATTACCAAATCCAAATCTATTATTTTATCTTAACTCGAACTATTTTAAAGAAGTGTTTAAACAACAATTTTATACGTTAAATTGCTTTAATTGTTTTTAAGTTTGGTTTAGTATTAATGACAAAATTATGTTCGCTCATGCATATTTAATTGGAAACTAACAAAACAATTTAAATTAGACAACCCAAAGTTTCATTTTAGGTGATATGGTAATTTATCATCACTTTAGGTGTAGCAGATTGCATATATAATGGTATCTGCAAACAAGATATATAATGACAATTCAATGTAGTATTAGAGGTAAACATATATACCTCGTTTATTATTGGAAATACATTAATTTCGTCGTCAATGTGTGTATGCGTGCTTCTCTCACATGTACATATATTTATTATCTACCTATATATTTATTATTTGTTCATTAAAAACGAAATGTAATAACTTCATGTTGATAAAATTAGTTATTAATTTATCTTTAATTATTTACGTACAACATGAATGATACAATCAGATTATTTATAGTTTTTAGGTTTAAATAATATTAAAAGTATCATTCGAAATAATTATTGATAATTAGTTAATTAGTTATCAATAATTCTATAATTACCATTAAAATTTTGTTTAAAAAAATTGTTTACTTTACTAATGAATAAACTTTAACTTTAAAGAAAGTTTCTAAGTTTAAAACTTTTCAGACTTTATTATAAATACAAGATTTACTACGTTAAGCAATGCGTTAAAAGAAAGGAAACATGCATTTTATTAAATTAATTTGTATTTGAAATTTATACATGTATATGTGTTTAAGATTTTTATAAGTGATGATTTTCATCGTACGCAAAAAATCTTAGTTCAGAAAGCAATAGCTTTTTATTATATAGGCCAAGATATAGCAAATATACACGCTTTAATTTAGGTTAAAAGCTTTTGATATTAAAAGTGTCCCAGTGAAATAGAATTCTAATGTAATTACTGTCTTAACAAAAGTCCAATTTCTTACCCGAAGTTATTTAAACATCAAGCGTTATGTATTATTTAAATGCGCAGTAAGACTATTGTCAAGTATTTTATTATAATACGTATTCACAGTATTTGAACATTTAATGCTCATTAATTTTAATTAATAATAAATTAATTTTTTTTAAATTGTGTCATCTTAAGTTTTCCAATTAACGCGTATATTAAAATTCATAATTATTAAATTCTCAAAGTATTTTTAATTAGAGTTGTTTGAGTTTTGTTTTCCTACTAATTAATTAGTATTATACAAACACATAATCACAAAAAATATACAACAAAATTAAAATAATAACACTATCTTAAAAATAAGAAAATAGACGTTACAATAAAATTTTTTTAGAAAACAATCACACAAAAAGTAACTGATATTTGACAATATTTACTACTTTTATTATATTTTTTTTTATTGTTTTATTTGCATTTGTAAAAATAACGATGTTTCTAATAATCTTTAAGTATCAATGGATACAAAAATCTGAATAGTACTTAGCTTTGATTTTTATTGGAAATTTATTTTTTACTTTTTTTAAAATAGTCTATTGTTTAGTTTGTATTTGTATTGTATAAGTTGTTATCTACGAGTCAGTTCTTTTATTTATTTTTTAAGTTGATCTTGTTTTTCATCAACATGATTGTTATAAAAATTTAATACCTAAACTTAACGGTAATGCGAAATGACTAAATTTACAGTATAATTATTTCACTCAGTAAAACATTTACGAAATATTAAAAGCATCTAATATAAAACAAGTTTAAATATTAACTATTTAGAAAACAAAAAATATAAAACATAATAAACCGCAATCTAATCACCAAGAAATAGAATTGCAAATGTATCATAACACTACTATAAATTTATTCAAGATGTTTACTGTTCACTTTTTTTTAGAATATTAAAGGTTTTCAGACATATTAATAATATAATTTGTATCAGTCATCTACAGTACAGTTAATTAACTAAATTTTTTGAACTACATGAGTTATTGTTACATTTTCATATTTTTCAAATCTCATCGGCTAATACTTCAATAAATGGCTGTAAAATTAAACAATTACAAATAGCATTATTGTTGTTTAAACAATGGCAAAATTGGATTTAGATAAATGATTTAATATTTTACGAGAAAGTATATGAGTAAAAACATTTTATATTAATTAATAGTTGTGTATCATTTCCGTTTGCGAAGATTATTTTCTAAAAGATTTCTTTAGGCTGTAATTAATTTTGATTGAGTCTAGTCTTTGTTTATCTACTACAGATGGATTTTTAGTAGATTTATTCTTACAAAATACATTGCTTTATGGTTAATCGTTAATAATAAAATCTCAACAATTTACAAACACGTTATAAGGTTTAATTGCATCTGGAGTAAATACGTTCAAGTGGTAAATTTAAGATTGAAAATTGTAAATCCACGAATTATTTATTTTCTGAAGCACTTCAACATCACGCTATCAAACTTATAACATTTTTATATAAATAAATTCTTTTGATTAAACTTGATAAAACTGTCTTGGATATATCTATATAAATTTTGTTTTAATTTTTTGTTTTTTTACATATTTTTATAACATTATGGTAAGAAATAAATAAATAAAATAAACTGTAAAAAACACTACACATATCCTTACAAACGCTATTTTATACGTGCACAAAAACACATTACTGTAAAGTCACGTTCTAATTTTTTTATAAATAGTTGCAATCGTTTTGATTGAAAAAATGTATATTTAACTAACTTTAAAAAAAAGTAATAAGAGTAAATTAATGCTATATGTTATTTTAATAAACAGTAAATAAAGTAACTCTAATAAAGACAATTTAAAAATGTATTAACAAATTTTCTTTTAGTTATAGCTAATTGCATTGATATAAAAAACATTCTAATTTTAATTTGGAAACCGTTTTGTACGTGATACAAACATTCCTAAGCACTTTTTTGCATATGTGACAAATACGTAATATGTAACCGTAGCTAGAGTATTACGTGGTGAAATACCGAACTTTGAAACTTTGAAAATGAAAATGCTCGAAGAAGTCACCGTAATGTAAAGAACGAGGTATTGTTGACAAAAACTCAATTTTCAAAGCACCTGCAACATATTGATTCGAAAAATAAACAAAATGTAAGAAAATTCAGTAGTAAGTACTATAATTGTAATAAATACGGACGTTTGAGTCGCAATTGCAAACAAAAAGCAAAGATCAAGAATAACGTGAACAAGCCCAAGAAGTTTTTTTAGAAGTTCTCCACGTAGGTTAACCACGTTGATTACACGTTTTCTGTATTCGTATACTTATTAAAATATACGTTGATGGTTTTTTTGGGAATTGACTTTTTGCTGAGATAATTGGTAATTATTTATTATTCAATATTCTGCTTATAAAATATAAGCTTCATCAGGAACTACAAATTCAGATAACAATTACAATTAATTAAAATTAAACATTTGTAAGCGAAATATTAAATAATAAATAATTACCAATTATCTCAGCACGTCAATTCCCAAAAAAACTATCAACGTATATATCATTAAAGACCAAAAAAATACTCGCAATAGATCTTATTAAAACATATTAACATCTTGCGTTTTAATAACTTAACCATTTAATTCTTGTCAGCATAATGTTTTTAAAACGGATTTTATGAGTAGTTTGGTGTGTTTTAGATTAGTAGCTAATTTGTTTTTAGCTACTCTTGTTTGTTATGACAACAACCCACAACTTCAATGATTCTCTTTGGGATTTTCATTTAGGTAATATGGAATTTTCTGAGTTAAAACTTTTTTGCAAAAAAAACGGTTAGAGGTTGTGCTTGACATTTTCTCCCATAAGGAAGATTCTGAACGTTCAGATGACAAAGACGAAGGTAAAAATTAAAAAAAATATACCCAACCTTTACTTACATATTTTGAAACAAATAGAAATTGACGACGTTAAGAGTTATGAAGTTCCGGGTATTATTCTTTTATTATATTATTTTTTAAAGTCAAATATTTCATATTCTAGCCTATACAGTTTTGCATTTTCTTGGAACGATCTAAAAAATTAGAACAAATTTTGTAATTGCATGGCGTATTTACTCAATTTTTTTATTGATGAATGTGGGTCTTAAACTGTACAGCACGCAGAAAACAATAAATAAACTACTTACAACAAACCCAAAAAAAATCAAACCATTTTTAGGAATATTGCTTTGGATATCCCTCATCAGACAATATTCAACACACAGATACTTGGCTGCTATTACAAAAACGTTTCAAACCGTTGATGTCATGATTTTAAACAGTTTTAAACATTTAGAATCTACAAATATTACGCAAATACAATACAAGTGCTTTTTGTTCAAATTTTGAATCTTCTAGAAGTAAAGCTGACAGAATGCCAAGAGATCCTTATGTTAGCGCAGTAAGCAATATAATTTTTTGGTTATATTTGTTATAAAGTGTACTATGATGATTATCTAGCTTACATTTACTAGCTTATTTAGATAGTTTAAATAGTTGGGAATAATGAGTGTAGTTATAGTAAGATCAAATTATTCTAAGAGACTCGAAACTCTATTACAAAAGGACCCGGTTTGCATACTAAAAAAAAAACCAATTATATGCATTATGTAAGCGTTCATGGAGTTTAATGGTATAATTATCGCATAATTTTCGTAATATCTACATTTTCCAAAACAGAGCTAGTTAGCACAGTACAACAATTTTTTAAATCTGAGAATTTTAGAAAAGAAACTGTAGGACCATATGTAGTGTCGATATATATAATATGTACATAGATGGAGTCGATTTACAAGATTTCTTTTTGAGGTTGCATCTTATCAAACTAAAAAGCAGAATTGTTAATGCTTGGTTACTCTCCAAGCGAATTAATAGGTAAATGAATAAGAACGAACACACCTGTCTCTTAGAATTCAAAACTAGATTAGCACAAGATCTGTGTTGCGCCAGAAATATGGGAAAAAAGGGACGTCTCAGTACTAGTACCTCCTTAAATTTTTATTACCCTAAAAAGACGATTTTTGGATCTTTGACCAACAGATCAAATAAAATTAAACCATTTTTGTTATTGGCTCTTCCACACAAAAAACTATAGAGAGATGGAAGTAAAGTCTTGCATATAGTGTGACAATGTGAAAGGGCATCTCAGTCTTAACAAATTAAATAACTAATTTACAAACTTGTATTCTGCTTACGCTAATAAATAATAATTTTTCAAAAATACTTAGGTTTTATTTTTCATTTTTAGTACTGGGTGTTTATAATGTGCCCATTTGAAAACACTTTTTTTAAAATAAATAAATACTTGATAGAAAAAATATGATTTTTTTTTATATTGTTTACTATTTCACATCAAAAGGATCAATTAAGCACCAGAATTGTTTTATTTTAACAATTTACATGAAAACCACATTTGACTTAAACTTGTTCCAATTGCCAAAATTAATGTTAAGAATTAAACATAATTCTACATCGATGTCATATATTACACATATAAAAATGTTTTTTATGTATAGTTACACAAATGTTTTAAAACTTTGGATAATTCGTTTCTATGTGCCACTGGAAAAAAGGGTTTCTAAAAATGTGTCATCAATTATAATTTTATTCAATATTATGATAATTTAATTTAAATTTTCCTTTTATATACCTCTTGTGCGTTTTAACAGCAAAATCTCATTGAAAACTCTAATCCTCTTTCCGATTTTCTCAAAAACTAACAAACTTAGAGGAGTTAAAAACACAGTTTATCAAGAAGTTTAATTTCATTATACATAAAATTAAAGTAATTGCAATTTTTATTTCTGTAATTACGCTATTATATGATATTGTTACAACGGTCCAATTTTTTTGTATTTGTTTTGCCTATATATGATGTATTACAGGATTGTGTTTTTTATTCATTTTTTGTATTATTTTACTATATCTGGCATCTATTTTTGTTAAAATAAGTAAAGTTTAAAGCAGTTATAATATTATTACTGGATTTAATTATTATTAAATGTATTAATTAGTTTAAGTTAGTAATCAAACAAGCAGTGTTTTATAAAATATTTTATGTCTTTTATAGTTCGCAGATTTTTATTATATAGAAAAAGTTTACTTTTTCTATTTGTATTGTATTTTCGCTAATCTTTAGGTAATGTTGTATCCAAAAGTCAAAAAAGTTATTATTTAAATCAAAGCAATATTTGTCTATTTTTGTTTTTTGAATTAGTTGCAGTTCTGCATTACTTCTAGATAAGAATGGGTCTGCAATATCAACAAATAATCTGTCACAATACTATGGTA
The DNA here is from genome assembly GCA_035610365.1 of Aquatica leii. Taxonomy (NCBI): domain Eukaryota; kingdom Metazoa; phylum Arthropoda; class Insecta; order Coleoptera; family Lampyridae; genus Aquatica; species Aquatica leii. Next base: position 66,174,627 of record CM069432.1, read on the forward strand.
TACAATTTGTCAATCAACATTAGCATTTCTCAGAATTGTAAAATTTAGGAACGCATATTTGTGTTGTTATAAAGAACTAACTGGAAAAGATAGATTAAGGTATGGTGAAATCATCGTTTAAAACCTTCTTAGAAACTTTTTAAGGTTAAAGGTTCCTTTAACAAATTTAGCAAACTTTAGTCCCTGTAAGATCAGCTCCACTACTTGACAATCGTACTAATAAATGTATAGTGAAAGTTTGCACTTTTTTTTATTGAACTATTTGCCCAATACCAACAGTATCGGGTAATGCGCCGTAAAAGCAAATTGCGACGCATTAACACAATTTATTATTAGTGTATTTTATGACAATTGCTACATTTTATTTCTCTTTGTGTTTAACCGTTTAATATTATTCTTATTTATATATTTATTTCATTGTTTTGTTACTTTCTAGAAAAACAAACTACAATGTACATAATTGTATGATACCTTATTTTGGTTTTGTTTGTTTTTACATCAAGAGTTTTGTAAAAGAGATGAAAGCTTATATTAAAATCCTTGATATTTTAACTACAAAAATTTACTAACGCTTCTTTTTCAATATAATGGCAAACTAACGAACCGCATTTGACTAATTAAAACCATTTTTATTCATAAATTATTCCATAAAAATTCAAAAAATTATTAAAATTTTTGTTTTTATGCATCATTTATTTCTAGATTTTAAAATTTTTGAAATTATCTGCTTGGTATGCATCTGATAAATTTGTTTTAGGTACATACATACATCAGATAAACACGTAAATCACACCATTTTGTTCAAAGCTTTCAAATAAATTATTTAAAAATTTTTTTTATATAACACTAAAACAATAAATATTTAAATGTATAAAAAATTCTATTCACGGTTTTCATAAATTATATATTTAAATTAATCCTTTCTTTGTATGCTCTTCTGATAACATTCTATTTGTGTATTCACACAAAACAAATTAATTTATATATTTAATTTATTCAATGAACGTTTTACTGCACATAAAATGTATAAACGTAATTAACAATATTTTTTTGTAATTAGTAGTAAAATGTATGTTTTTTTTATTAGAATTAATAAGCATTAGTTAGAAAATAACAATTATACATTCTATTGTTAAAAGTTATATATTTAAATCACCATTTCTTTTTCAATTAAATTAGGAATTTAAATTTTTATTTAATAAACGAGAAATCACTAAGGAATATTTTACCAAGTTTTCTTTAATTAATACTTCTTTAAATTTGTCTTTTTATTTTGTAATATTACTTAATAAGTATGTAATGTATAAAATACTATTTAAGACTAAATAGCTTATGAAAATATTAGAAATAACAGAAACACAATAATGTGAGTTCATATTTAAACTTTGTGATTAATTTTTACCTGGCATTGATCAGAGCACTACCATTGTGTAAAGTTAAAATTATGTTGATTCAAAATTTGCACTGAGCTGTACAGAATGTTACAAAATTCTTTTCACAAAACATGTGTAAACTACAAAAAACCGGGATTGAGATAATTTGAATAAACATCGATGACCTGATTAAAAGTTTTTTAAACAGTAATTAATATGGAGTAGGCTATGGAAAATCAACATAATGTATAAAGCTTATAACGGGCGATCGAGATTATTCACAAGCCACGTAACCGATTTGTTTAATTTTTAATGGATATTTACTGCGTTACCTATACTACAGGGTCACGTGGTTTAAACATAATCTCGATCTCACTGTATTATAAATATTAGGTTTCAAGTTTTTTACGCCATTAAGTCTAGTGAAACAAAATTACAAAAACCGGCCTAGAAATGCAGTCTATAAAAAAGAATTCCCTAATGCTAATTTGCACTGTCTGAGTACATTGATTGCCTTTAAAAATGTATTTACTCGGCGTGTTGTATTATGTTTGTCTACCTGCCGAGTAGATGTCTGTTGTTCTTGCTAAGAAGTTATTTATGTATACCGTTTGAGATCAGACAATACACTCATTTATTATAAGACACACGCGCAGAAATACCAAATATGTACTTATTTATTTATGTAACAACGGCGAATTATTCTTTAATGCTAAGTATATCGCATTTTATTTTTATAGTTTTGTCTTATATTTGAATAGAATATTCTGTTGGTTTTTTAAATCAATTCGGTGTTCTAGAATGTTAAAGTTGATTTTGTGCATCTATTTTTTTATTTGATAAGAATATTATTTCTTGATTTAGTTTGGATTAGGCAGAATGTAACCCTCTATGGCATAATACTTTTTATACCAAAAAATGTTTTTTTTTTCTCAGTTTTGATGTTAAATGGTAAAAGGTGTAAAAAAAAATATATATTTATTTCAAAAAGTAAGAAACATTTATCACACTGCATGCAAGATTTTGTTTTACACTTCGGTTGCTTACATCACTCTATTCAGAGTATAGATAGTAGAATGGTCAACATTGTTAAATTTCATTAGGTTTATTAAACGGGGCTCTAAGCATCTTTTTTTGAGGTAATAGGAGTAAAGGAGTTCAAAGAGATGCTAGAATTGAGACGTTTTTTTTTTGGTTGCTTTTCATGTTCAAAACAGATCTTGTGCTAGTGTATTTTTCACGTCAAAGAGAGAGGTGCATTTGTTCTTATTTAGTTGCTTATTAATTTCCTTATCTGGTAACTAGGTATCAATAACTACCACATATACAATGCGATAAAAATGTTCATAAACCACTTTCTCCATTTTTTTATTTGATAAGGTAAAACCTTAAAAAACACTTAGGCACATGAGTTATTCAAACTAATTTGAGTGAATATAATTTGATACAAGAACGAAGAATAATAATTTAATTAATGCAAATCTAGTGGTTATGCAAATAGAAGCAAAGCGCACCGGTGATAATTTTAACAAGTATTTACACAAACAAATCTTCATACATTTATCGCGACTACATAATATATCTAGGTCGTTTGTATTTACGTATGACACCAACACACATTAACAGATAATAAAGAGTAGTTAATTACGTTTTTCCAGACATGCAATTAGCTAATGGCATGTCCAACCAATTCCATAAATTGTAGAAAGTGTAATAACAATATATATTTAATTATATCACAAGTAAACTGCAAGTAAATGATAACATACACAGAGTGCGTCAAGTTGCATCCGAACCGTTCCATATTTGTAAAATGACATTTACGCATCGAGACAAAATTTATACAAAAACATTTTTAACATAACTATATACTTTGACATACAATCTTTATGGAAACAAGTATACATAGCAGAACAAATACATTGCTTGCTGCCTCAAGATAAGATTTTCCATGCATTCTGTCTACGTCAGTTTTACTACTGCAAAGCTCAAAATTTAAACTAAACCCACTTACCCCAGACAGAACAAGTCTTAAAAGGAATGATTTGTTTGTCACAAGAGACGTTTTCTTCAAAAGGTATTTTTTGAATTTTATTTATTCTAGTACTGGCATTCAATTGGTAGGTACCCTGTTATCCAATAAATGAAGAAACTGCGCAATTTAACGCGTTCTTGTATTAGCAGCCTAATATCTACGTGTTGAATGTTGTCTAATAAAAGACATCTAAACCAATATTTTTAAAAATTGTATGATATCTTTTAGGCCGATTGTAAGTAGTTTATTTATTTTTTCTGTACGCTGTACAAACATGTCTACTGTACAATTTAAGAAATAAACTTATTAGTTTAAAAAAAATTGAATAGACTATATGCGCCATGCAACTGTAAAATTTATTCTGAAAGATAACTTTGTCCTAAAAATATATTTTGTTGAGGATCTCTAACAGTTTTTGAATTGTTCCATGTTATATTCTCTTTCTGGAAAAAATACAATTTTACGTTAGCTGGAAAATGAACTAATTAACTTAGAGAAATATTATCTGTTATTATATTTCATCGTATTTCATTATCCACAATTTCATTAAAATGTCATAAATCTAATAACCAAATTTTTGTATCTATGTACAATTGCAATATCTTTTTTAATTAACGTTTTACTGATTTAACTGTATTATTTAGTTTATCATGATGATGATGATGATGATGAGTTGATTTGCATAGTCAAAATTTTGCATCTTTCTAAAGTTTATACTAAAAATAATATTTTTAACGCAAAATTGCTGTATTTATTGGTTAATTTTTATTTCACTTTGATTATATATTAAATAATTAGGTAAAAATAAAACAAATACACTGAAACACTTTTTTAGTTGATTAACAGACACATTTTTTTCTTATACTAATTATTTACATTTTTGAATATTTAATGCTTAGTAGTTTAGTTTTGATAAAATTTTGAGCATGCAAACTACAAATAGCATTATCAAACATAAATTTACATTTTGTTTATTTTATTGATAAAACTAGTACTTTACAATCCGCACATACTTATTAAAAAAACAAGTTAGTATAAAACTAACTGATAGGATATTATATTCTCTATTTCAACATGAGAATTAGTAATTTTTACACTAAAATCCGTGTAAGAATATGCAAATTATTACACAAATTTTAGTAATGTTAGTTTTTTCAAAGTTGGTATTTCTGCATCGTAAGTTGACGTTACATGAAAAAGAAATCAAAATTATTGGAACTTAACAATTGAAATTCAAATTTTGATGCCAAGATTAAATAAAAACGTTCTATTAATTCAAAGTTGTTTACTTATAAAGGTATAAAGAGATAATTTTGTATGAGAGGTTAACACATAAATTTCAATCTGTCAAAGTGTAAGTGTTGCCAATTCAATAAAATAAGTTTCCCAATATTGTTTTAAAATGAAAATTATGCGAAAAATATTAAATATTGTATCGAAATAGAGAAAATAGTATAAAGCACACGTCATAGAATACGTTTCAATCACTCGACCGCTTCATAAACTCGCCGTTGCGCGGCTCGTGTATGAAATCCGGTCCCGTAAATGAAGCGCGTTCATTCTGTAACTTGTGTTTTAATATACTATTCTCCATTTCGACATAAAAATTAGCAATTCTTACAATAAAATCTGTGTAAGAATTAGCAAATTATACGGAAAATATAAAACACACGTCACAGAATACGATTCAATCACTCAACCGTTTCGTAAATTCGCCGTTGCGCGTCTCGAGTATAAAACCTGCTCTCTTGATAGAAGAGAGTTCATTTTGTAATTTGTTGTTTAATATGCTATTCTATAATAAGGGTGAAATGAAAATTCGATAGGAGTGAAAAGTTCCGGACGCAAGCGTCTACGAGCGTGAGGAACCACGAGTATCCAATTTTCATTTCAACTGAGAAACACACCATATTTTCTCCACAAGTTGAAGATATGTGGTGAATGCAATACGATAACATTTAGACAAACTTGAGTTATTTAATAATATATTGATACTTGAACAGAAATGTTTTTATTATATTGTATTACCAGTTATAGTATTATACTGTTTGTACAACTATTGAAATTAAAAAGTGATGTATTAATTTTTTTTTGTAAATTTTTTTGATTATAAGATTTTCATAAGTTAGATACGTCAAAATTAGGATGTTGAATTTATGTTTAACAGTTTTGATATCTATAGGTATCTAATTTTGTATGACCAGTGTTAAAATATTTATTCTCTTATTATAGAATGAAAATATATGTAAAGCACATAAATACATACATAAAATTTTAGAATAAATATTCTAACACAAGAGCAATAATGTTTACGTTCTATTATTAAAAATAATATTAGAATTACATTCAGTAATGAAACAAAAACAAATACCAAAAATTATGTTGTGTACCACAACTATAAAACAAAAAGTTATAAAAAAAGGTTGAAGTTTGAAAACTGCTGGACAAATATCTAGCAAATATGTCAACAGCAACATAACGTATTTACAAAACCAAATCACTTGAAAGAAACAATTTCTTAATACAATCTTAATTTTTATAAATAAATATTTTTATTTTACTGTCATTAGTAATGTCGATGCCACGTTATTGTTCTCCGGCCATTATAACTAGTTATTAAAGAAAAGCACAGTAATAAATATTTATTACTTATATTTTAAAATATGTATTTTTGTAATTATTCGTTATTGATAAAAAATTTCAGTTATGAAAATCATGCTTTGTGTTAAAATATAATTTATGTTTTATGTACAAAAGCGATTAAGGTTAATTTTAACACAATACAGCGTAAACTGTAAAATTTTATAAAAGCAGTTTATTATATGGTTACCTTTCAAACAGTAAATCCAAGAGAAAAATAAATGGCATATTACATAAAAGCTTCTTTTGTCTTTTATTTAACAAAAGCAGTTTTAGAACGGTTGCTATGTTTTTTTAATTGTAAAATTGTTTATATAATTTGAATGGGTTGTTTTGAAAATAATTAAATCAAATTAAAAGAAAACATTTATATATTGTATTTAAATGAGCGGATCAACATTAATATAAATAATTTATAAAATACGATATAAGTACTAGACAAAATTAAAGAAAATTATATTATACTCTGATTTTATAGGCTTATATAAAATTTAAATGTGTTCTGAATAATATTGTAACGAATTTTATTATTAAAACTAATTTATTCAAACTACTAAAAATATATACACTTTTAAATTAACCGAACTAATTAAATCTAATAATATTTAATAAAAACACTTACAGTATAATTTATATATAGCGCTATCACTGACACGAAGATAAGATAAAGTCACACACTTGTTTAACACTTGTTTACGTTAAAGTCACGTACCAGATTATTCACCGTAGGTTTGTCTCACACGCGTTAATGACTTATTTATTTAGACTTGAATAATCTTCTTAACACTGTTGTTTGTTCCATATCTTTCGGTATACGTTCTAGAAGATGGATAACAACTTCGAGAAGACTCTTGAATTTCAGAACGTTTCAATATTAACATTATGTGTTTAATATGACTATTTTTTAATTCTCAATTTTACATTATTGAAACCTTTTTATTATTAATATTTTATATAGTATCAATTATGATTATGTACATATATATCGTATGTAAGCGTGTTTTGTGAAAAGTCTTAGTCAACATAATTTCATAACTACTTATTATTCTTTAGCAGTGGCAGGTTAGTAGTACCATTGTGTTATATTTTAATAATAAACTTTGTGTATAAATTTTTTTTATTACGGTCAACTGCGACAGCGCGTTTAATAAATTACGTATTTGTCTACTCAACGTTGTCTAAACACTAACATTTACAAGATGTAGGGGAGTTTGTACAAATTCAACGAAAGCATTAGTAGGTTATTTACTGTAATTATGTAACTTTACATAATCTGTAAGATAAAACCATATTTTATCGCAAGAAAAAGTTTAATATTTTATTATTCTTTAAACTGTTGTTAAACCATTTACAGTATAGTTTTTGCAATTGCGTGTAAGCATTTGTTGCATTAAGGCGTTATTGTATGAATGTATTCTGTTTTTTAGTTTAATCAGTTCTAATAATGCTTAGCTAAAATTATTATCATTAATCTTCATAATATTTTAGAAATATAATTACAAAAGAAATTAATATTTTTAAAACGTGGCATTTTGAATTATAAACATTACAATTAGTTTAATGACGATGCGGTTTACTAATGTTGCTTAAAATTGTTAATGAAGCGTTATTTTTTTTGAATTATTAAAGAGAAACGGTATTGTGTGCATTTTGTGCAAAATAAAATTTTTAATAACAAACGTTTGGTTTCTTAATTATTTATTGAAGAAAATGCAAAATAAAATACGAAGGTTGTCCAGTTCTTAAGACACGTTTACTGGAGATATCGGCACATTGCTCCGATCAGATTGAAACTTGCACGCTTTTAAAATGTACATAAATATGTACCGCATAAGTAGCAGAAACAAAATGTCAGTTTGTTGTTAAATAATTAATAATTATTACTTGAAAAAGTAAGTAAGTAATTACTTTCATTTTAATTGAAATAGTAATTAATCATAATTTGTAAATCATTAATAATTCTATTACTTGTTTGGTTTCAATTATAGTTTCATTTTTACAATAACATTTTACAAAAGCAGTTTTAATAGTTTTAATTTGTTTAAATTTTTAAATCCGATTACAAATCTGTATGCAGGTAACTCAAAATAACCGGTTCTGGGTACGTGCTTAAAGCCGACCACTATACGAAAAAAAAGTCGTTTTTTGAGGAAAAGGGAAATGATGTTTTTAATTTAAAATTAAACTGGAAGAAGAAACTTTTTAAATTTTTTAATTTATACATTTACTCCTTCAAAAGCTTTTTTCTGATCGGCTTCATGAACTTAATTTACTTTTGAAAGAGGACAGTTTGACGTCACTTTTTATCGTTGCACGTATGTGAGAGCTTAATGTCGGCTGTACACTAACCGAGGTCACTAAAACGTAAGAGTTATTAGTTAATGTTATACATATAAAAATAACTAGGATAGTTAGTTAAAATGAAATCGTTACTTCATTTAGATGTAAGTTTTTAAGTTTCGCTTTGTGTAATAAAAATTATAAATATTTATTGTCAGAACAACGAGTAGAGATCGTTTTAAAACTCAAGAATGCTTGCGCATACACTAATTTAGTTCCAACTGTCAATACCTTATCCAACTAAAAAACATATGCACTTTTTATACTGCGTTTGAGGTATGCACTCTATTAAATTTAAGATTAAGCATTACATCAAGTTTACACATTGTTTACGGCTAATGCTTTTAGTTACAATTTGTTTCGCATGATCGTCAATTTACAAATTTCGAATTTATTTGACGCACATTTCAGCATTTTTTAGTTTTGTAACGAACTCTACAAGTAGCATATTATTGTTATAAACTTTTTCTATATGATTATAAGCGACTTGTGGCTTAGACCGCGTCGTAGTTAAACACCCAGACTTAGGCTTGGTCCTAGTCTCTTCTTGAGAGCCAAAACAAGAAGTAGAACTTGGCCTTTGCCGTATTGTCGTTCGTGAACCCAAACAAACTGACGTTTTGCAAGACATTGCAGCTTGCAACTTTAGAGTGGCCACTGTCACTGAAAGAAAAAGTGTAAATGACGATATTTATACCAACAGCGATTAGCGTGATTAACGGACCTTATCGGTTCGTTACCGCTTGACTGACTTTGTTATTACTCGGAGTAAGTGTTTCTGTCCTTTCCAAGAAGGTTGATCCTTGTCTTAGAGGATATAATACTGGTAGCCAAGATTTCTGAGTCTTAAATCTTCTTCTCGGTTCATATTACATGAAAGTTTTTTTTATTTCCATAGCTTCGCGGATTAGTCTGGGAAAGTAAAAAGGAGTTCTACCCAACACTTTAGTTTGGTCAAAATTCAGCGTGTGTCCTTGGTTTCACACGTGTTTTGCCACTGCTGATTTAGTAATTCTGCGGTGTTTGAAGTCAGCCATATGTTCTTTTACTCTAACTTCAATAGAGCATCCCGTCTGTCTAATATAACTTGATCCACAGAAACGAGGAAAACAAAATTACTTGTAACTTTTTCAAAGAAGCTATAAGAAGTCTGTGTTTTGCTGGGATAAGTGCCTTGACATTAACGGCGATTATTTTGAATTATAGCTAACAGTTTGTGCTTTTAGAGTACGTTTACCATGAAGTAGTTTGTCTGTAACTCACAAATATTTCTGAAAAACCAAAGATTTTTCGTAATACTTTATAAATGTAAACAGATTTCTTGCTGGCACATTTTACTACAGAACCTATCATTTTTGAAAAAGAAAATTTATAATATTAAAAACTAAAAATCATGACTTGCTTTAATGGAGTTATTAATATTACTACAAAACGAAATAAAAAGTTATATGTTTTGCAAAAACTGCAATCTACAAAATCTCAGAACATCTTAAAACAATTGCATTGCATTTTTTTGCATGTAAACATGAACATCTGCGTTTTTCCATCTTATGTTTACCAAAACCATTATTTTTTGATTTGTAAGCTTTAATTGATATCACGCGGAACATATCCTTAACTTGAACTTTATTTTAGATTTTTGTGTCTTTTTATATAAACTCAAAACGTAGTACAAATAGATATGTTTAGCAACAAAGTTAAAATGGTTAAAACGCATTTTTCTTTTTATCGCTTTTTTGTATAATTTTAATAGTGTTTGTTTGGGTGTAGTACAATGTAATTTCTGGATTTTTAGTGTTGTCATCAACGCCAGCTGAGTGACGCATGCTTAAAATTATGACAACTGCACGGTTTCTTAACTCACAAACGATCGTTTAGATGGTACTTTCTTTGATAATTTTTTTTTGAGTTAATTTTTTGCGCTGGAGTCAAATTTTTATAACTAAAGTGGATATAATATGTCTCATAGATAAAAATATCCAAAAATATTTTTATTCTATTTGCAACCATACATACACTTTTAGTTAAATGCTAATTGATTTTGAAATGATAGTTAATTATAGAAAAGGTAGGATAATTGTTCGTCAAACAGTCTAATACTCAAAAATTCGGCTGGTGGTTTAAGGTTAACAAATTTTGCAAAAATCATATATGAAAGATCTAGACATTAAGTTATTTTATAACGTGTTTTATCAAAACTACAGAGTTTCTGTGTGGTTTCGTTTGATTACTGATTTAAATAGCAGTTTTTAAATTTTTCTTTAATTGTTTAAGTCGTTTTTGTTACAATAACAATTTTAGCAAAGAACTTAATATTATTCATTATGTAACTTATAATAACTTTTACATCTCATTAGAAATTTACCAAACAAATTAAAAAAAAATAAAATTGATCTTAAAATTCATTTTTAGTGTGTTTATATAAGGATCTCTTAATTTCGATTAAAAAATTTATTCAACCGTTCTAATATATACACATTTCAAAAAATGTTTTTAAAGCTTTACTTAATTTAATTTGAACGACCACATTGATATTAGTTAAATCTGGTGCTTATAAGTTAAAACGTGTAGATTGTAAAATTTACTATATAAGACGAACAGCGTGTAAATTTTGTATTGGATTAGTGTTTGCATAAAAATGAATAACATTTTATTTATCATTCAATAAAAAATTAGAAAATTACTTACATTTAAAGTAATGAATAAAATCTGAACGCTATAAAAACGCATTAATTTTTAAAAATTGTGTAAATAAAATAGAAACAATAAAAATATTCTCCGAAAATATAAAGAAAACTTTATAAGAAGATAAAGTTAAAAATACATTGTACAATTAACAATTTGTAGCCTTACATCTGATGTTTATACATTGTTATTATATAATTAGATAAAAAGACAAATACGTTTTCCAGGCTTGTGCCGTGTCATTGTTGTAATCGAAGTTGTCAACGTTTTGCTTGATTTCGTAAAGAGTTTTATCAGAGCGTGAAAAAAATCAAAGAATTTAAGCGAGCAAACGAAATTTAACTAAGAACTTATGGTAAACAATTTTGTTTGTTTAAAATACTAATGAAAAAAATGATTACTATTTTTAGCTGCTTGGTGTAATTACCATAAAACATAAATAATAAGAATAAACTAAATAAGAAAATATTCTTTTCGGGTAAGAAAATAAGTGGATATACTATGATAAGAATGTCTTCCGGGTTTGGAACCGAAGTTGCCAATCTCCTACCTACAAGCTAGCCAAATTCTTGTCCAACATTCTTTGCGAGTTTACAGGTAAAACCTCTTCTCACATCTTCAACTCTCAGCATTTTATTCAACGTCTAGAAACTATAAAGCTTGAACCCCAAGTTCTTCTCGTGAGCTTTGATGTTATTTCACTTTTTACTAAAGTCCCTATTAAGGATTCGCTTATTATCATCAAACAGATTCTGTCTCAACATGGAAAGGACTTGAGTTTGGTTCCTCTTATTGATAAGTGCATATCCTTTACTTACTTTTAATTTAATAACAAGTTTTACGAACAGGTTTCTGGTGCTGCTATGGGTTCTCCTCTATCACCTGTTGTAGCTAACATTTTTATAGAATCCTTTGAAACGGTTGCTTTGAAATTATCAATATTAAAACTTAAAGTGTGGTTTAGGTATGTTGACGACACGTTTATTGTTTGGTCTCATGGTCATCTTGAATTGTCTAAGTTTCTTGATCATCTTAACAATCAACACTTAGATATCAAATTTACTATGGAAATTGAAAGTAATGGTTTTTGTGACTCGTAAGTCCAACGGACTTCTGGGCCATTCTGTTTATCGCAAACCCACACATACGGACAGATACCTTCATGCTTCGTCTCATCATCATCTTGCACAGAAACCTTCTGTTATTGAATCCTTGATTCATCGTGCCTTTTCTATCTGCCAACCTGAGAATCTAGACTCGGAACTCCGTCATCTTACTAGAACCTTAGTAAACAATCGTTATGTAAAGCGAGATATTCATAGAGTTATTAATCGTCGTCTACATTCACGTACTCGATTACCTAAAGACATTTCTACTCCCGAATCCAACCCGAAATTGGCCTTCTTACCCTACATTCACAAGATTACAGACCAAATAGGGAAACTTCTTCGTAAATATGGTATTAAACCCATATTCAACTCAACAATCAAAATCTCTCAGATTTTTCCTTCTCCCAAAAACAAATTTCCTACACTTTCATCTCAAGGTGTATACCAAATTCCTTGTTCTTGTGGTTTAGTCTGCATTGGTGAAACCGGTCGTTCCGTCATTACTCGCATTTCAGAACATGATCGTTGTATAAGAAAAAAGTATACTTCCAAGTCTACGGTTGCCGAACATCATTTTACTACAGGTCACAAGATAGATTTTGATAATGTTTCGTTGATTGCCAATTCTCCATTCTTTTTCAACAGGAAATTCCAAGAAATCATCAAACACCCTAATAACTTTAATTGCGATCAGGGTTTCGAGCTATCCCCTCTTTGGTTCCCGGTCATTAGCCATTTATCGAAAACACGCCCCTTATCAACCGGAACCCAATCACAGTCAAGCTTAACCATCCGTGACGATCATTTTCATTTATACACGGAGACTATTTCTTCTTAAGTCATTTCTACGTAGTTTAGAATCTGGCTTGGTTCACAAGTTGATTACCTAACTCGGTAGTGGTTCTTTGTTAGATTTTCGTTTGCTTTTTCAAGTTATCGTTTTCCTTCTTACCTTTTCGGAGTTTAGATTATGGCTTATTTCACAAGTGGATAACCTAACTTTTGAGAAGTTCTTAGTTAGATTTCGGTTGTTTATTTGAGTTTGGGATTTATCTCACGCCCTGATGAAGCTCCTTACAAAAGTGGGCAAAACGTTGGCAACTTTGGTTACAACAACAACGACACGGTCTAAACTCGGAAGACATTCTTATCTTAGTATAGATTTCGGCCGTGAAAGCCTTCGTTATTAATTAAGTGGACAGTTTAAAAATTTGTTGAATCGACAGAATTTTTTTAAATGCAATAATTGACATGATAAAATCATTTGAATTATTTTGAAAATGCAGTCAATTATATTTAGGTAACAGTTAAAATAATCGATTTGTTGTCTAAAAAAGTGCATTCTATTAAAAAAATTGAATTCAAGGCTACAACACTATTTTCAAAATGGTTGATCACTCATTTTCTGGACTAAAATATCAAAAGTGCCGCTAGTAAGTGTCTCTTATGGTTGTTATTATGTGATAGAAGTTACGGTAAAAGGAGTGTGTATTCAATAAATGAGTAATCATCAAACGCCCAAATAATGTCAATTCTGATCACGGTTTCTTTGACTTCCAGTTCTTAGTTAGATTTCACTTGCTTGTTTGAGATCTTTGATTTTTTTACGCTATGATAAATCCCTTTACGAAAGGCGACAAAACGTTTACTACTTTGGTTACAACAATGGCACATTCCAAAACCGGAAAACGTTATAATCTTAGTATAGGGTACGGTAGTGAAAACCTTAATATAGATTATTTTTTGATAGTAACTTCGCAACAGTCAAAGCATGTGTTAGAGCTGATAATAGTTTTTGGATCTATTGGTTTTTTTTATTTATACAATTTAGTGTAGACATTTTAAAAAATTAGTAACTAAACTATATATAATGGTTTGTAAAGATTTCGACAAAGAAATTAGTTATTACTATAAAGTATGAGTCTAATAATTACCCAATAATTACACATTTAAATTAATACATTTAATAGAAATAAAATTATGTACACAAATAAATACTAATAATATAGTCATTTTATATCTGTATTTCAGAAAATACCAAATTATAAAATTTAGTTTATTTGTAATCCTTTGGGTTTGTCCAAACATAACTATTGTATTAAATAAACCGCTAATTACACATTATGTTATATAAATCATCACAGAAAGTAATTGAGTTTAAAATAGTAATGAGGTACTATTGCGCTATTACGTGAATCGTATTTAACGACATTTTACAAGAGGTTTTATTAGTAGTGTTTTACATGCTAAGTCTTACCAAAAACGGATTAAACGTTTTTTGTTATAAAAAAACTGCACATTTGACATAATTATTAATAAAATATGATTTTTCTGTAGTTATAACTTTTTATTTTTGCATTCAATATTTTTAGCATATAATTAAACATGAAAGGCATTATATTGCTTTTGCACGTTTTATTAAAGTAATAATTGAACTTGCTCAAAAAGGCTATGATGTTATTTTTTGTGTTTCAGAAGTGATGGAGAAAGCTTTATAACGGAGGGGCTGCGAACTGCCCTGGCCCGACTGCGACAAAAATCAACTCCCTCTGGCAGCCAGTCGTCCCCCTTCCAACAACCTATTAGTCCTTCATCTCATGTAAGTTTAATTATTATGTCAAAAGGTTAATTGATTTCTTAGCATACTGTATAGCATTAATGGAGAAGTTGCCGTATATGAAAATACTTTACAATGTAACAATTTTATAGATGTTATTGTCATTATTAACTTCTCTCTAAATTAGTAATTTTATTTAAATTGAAAACATTTGATGTACTTACAATACGTTTTGTTAACCATATTTTTTAATTTTTAAACTTTTTCTTTGATACTTAAATTTAATTGATTTAACTATACTGTTTAACTTACTGAAATTTTGTTTGGTTTATTATCTTAAAAATTTTATATAGTTGCTGTAATTAGAATTGAATAGAATGAAAAAAACTAATATAAAAAAGTATCAATTTTACGATGCAATGGTACTTATGGAATAAAGTTTTATTACTGCATTTTATTACAAGACGTTATAATCTATAAAGCAATTTACAGTTTAAACCTAAAAAAATCTTTAATTTGGTGAAAATGACATAATCTCAAAATAATTTTAACGTTTTTGGTTATAAAATGTATCATTTTTAGTATTATTTTAATATAAGCTACGCACTAATTGCTACTAAATTCTACACAGAAAGTTCAGAGGCTGAATTTCTAATTATGTTTTTAATTTTATTCGACAGATTATTTTATAAACGGGCTAATACATCGGCGAATTTCAAAAGCAAAATCGATGTTTAAATAAAATATAACTGCAAAGTTTTATCATATAATACCCATTAAAGCTTTTTATGGGTGCTTTTTTAAACTTTTACATCTAACTTTAGTAAATAACTAACAAACTTTCTTCTCAAAATTGTTAATTCTTAAATAGCAAACTCCAATTAAAAATTCAAGAAATTTTGTAATTATTAAATTAATTTTTTTTTATATTTATTTTTTATGTCATGCAATATGTTATTGTGTCAAAGATTTTATAAACTTACGTACGTAAATTTTCATTGGTTCTAAGATATTAGATATTTATTCAAACAAAACTTTTTTAAATAAAACGCACACAAAATGTTTTTAAAATTTATTGCTTACTCTAAAATTTTACCTTGCAAATGTTTTAGTGTCCCACTAGTAAAATATCTAGAAACTTCAAGGGACTGCTTATAAATGTACTATTTTGCCTTTAAATGCAGCATTTACCTACTTTAGAAAAACCTCTATAAACCTTGAATTGAAAAATCTTAATCACAAATTAGCCTATTAGTCGTCACTAAAATATAAATAAAGTGTTAGTCTATGAATAAAAATTTAAATTTGAAGTTATTTTATAAAAATGTTTATTTATTTTGTGTATTATATTTGAACATTTTTACAAATTTTTGCTTTAGTTTCTTGTTTTATATTGCATTATGTAATTTCCCAGTTTATTTTTTTTGTTTATTGGAAATTAGAATTAAAAGTAAAATTTCTATTTATTCACCTGAAAATTAATCAAAATTTTTAATATTCAATTATACAAAACATTAGATTCAAGTCAACAAATTCAACTGTCAAAAAAATTATATTGTTTCTTTTTCTGTAAAATAAAGCTAAAGTAATAATTTATTTGACGTAAAACATTTATTATTTTTAAATCTAGTAGCAATACAAAAAGTAACATTAACGTAAAATTCAGATACTTTTCTAATATTCTACTCACTCTCTACTGATTAGTCACTAATTTTTGTTTCTTCTTATTCTTAATTTTGGTATTCAGGTACCATCAGTAATAAGTGACAAATTTAAGTTATATTTGGGTACTGAATTTGTCAAAAAGGTTTGTGGGGTAACAAAATGTACGGATAATGTAAGATGTAAGAAATTTAAGTGGCATTACTAGAAATAATTGTCTCTTCCACTTCATTGCAAACTGTTGTAACCTTTCTCGTGTTTTTTTGTTTTTCTTTGCGAGCGTGGAATTTCTTGTGCACTTTTTGTATTATTAACATAAGTGGTAGTAAGAGATCCTTTATGACTAGAAACAAAAAAACATTAAAAAAAAAATGTAACTTAATACATTGTATTAAAAAATCGTAAGCAAAACAACAAATTTAATTTTACAGATCATAATATAATAATGCACCAGGCTAGCTCATATAATTTATTTATATAAAAAAAACAAAATCAAAAAGAATAAACGGTGTGGCTAAATGTCCGCCGGCGGTAGGTTACATATAAACTGGGAATTCTGCCGTACGGCGGACACATTACCGTATGATAACTAATCCGCCGTGAAAATTATACTATCGAGTAACGGCGGCGGAACGCCGTGGTTGAGAATCCATTTTCCGCCTTTCGGCGGATTTTAGTGCATAGAAGCTAAAATCCGCCGAATATAGGTTGGAAATTTTGGCAAACTTTCTAATTTGTACAGGAGTTGTATTCGTACTTAAGTAGGTTTACAAAATGCTTAAGTAATCAATAAGCAATATGTTTATTTAATACAACATGTAAGTAAATGTATTACAAAATATTTTAGGATATCATTCTACTTTTTCAGTATGTACTGTACCTACTTCAGATGTAGATGAACTTTTATTTTTGTTGGTATTGAGTGCGGCAGTTTTCCGGGTGTCCTTCTTGACTTTTTTTGACAAACCAATAACAGTATTGTTACGACCTTTAGGTCTACTTCTCTTTCTTATTGCAACAAACAAAATGACATTAGCTGCAGTAAGTACATAATTGGTTTTTAGAATAGTGTTACTTAAGTCGTTGCTGTGACTATTGCCTAATGTAGGTATCGAGCTGTCAACCATTACTACATCCATGATTTCAGTCTCACAGTTTACAACAATTTCTAGATTATTAATGTTTGTAATGGGTATAGTGTCCAAAGTTAAATCAGTTCTTATCAATTTGTTTTGGTTGACGGAACTTTCATAGTCGGCTATTTCAGGGGTGTCAGTTAATGTATTTTCGTCCATTGCATCTATACCATTAATATTTGTTTGAGCTTCTACTCCATTAGTGCTGTTGGCAGTTGCCTGGTCCTGTTCCACTATTATTACATTCTTGTTATTTTGCATGCTATTTTTAACTAAATTAACTGTCTAAGTTTAGCATGATACCTGGCGTTACCTTTTTCCAAAATTAGACTAGCTAGCGATTTTAATAACATCTATGCTTTACTAAACTTTCGATGTTGGTTTAACAAAATAGGTGTTTTTACAACAATATGACTATTACCTCGAAACTGTAACAGATCACAATCTTGATCATTTAGTGAATTATCTGTTATAAACATTCGCTGATTAGAGTACTATTGTTTTCTTGTCCAACGTTCGTTGCATAAACTTTCATCATATGTATCTACACCAAGCTCTTTCTTGATAAAATCGAAAGCGTAAGTGGTTAATAATTTGAAATATTTGTGAAGTGTACTATCATTTGCGTAGAAGTTTGCAGAAACTTTGTACATGAAATTAGCAGCTTTATGGTCCCGTTCATCTTTCATAATAAAGCTGTATCGTTCTACTAGTGACTTTATTTTTCCATTAAGAAATTTGAGTCTGTTATTTGTGGCGTTTAAAAAGTTGGTTTGTTGAAATTTTAGACCATCTAAAATGCCATGCCAAATTCTGTTAAAATATTCAAAAACCGTTAATGGACAATTCTTTAACAAATCTTCATATAAAACGTTATATGTGGCTGGATCACGAGAATATACCATTTTTTGTAAAATACGTAATCCAGTTTGACGTTGGGATACCGTTATACCTAATTTATTTGTAGATATTTCTCTGTTGAAAGTTCTCATTACATGAAAAATGCATATTAGAACGTTTGCATTTGGAAAATTTTCCTTCAGTAATCGCCTTTCATTTAGATCTTTGTGGGTCATTAACAACTTTACTTGTCTTCATCTTGGATTATTATCTTTAAATGTAGTCAATAACCACTACATGGTGTCAGTGTTTTCCTCTACTAGTATACCTACGGCCACGATTTCGGAAAGTCCATTACCATCTTCGCTTATAACTAACAACACTGGCATTCTAATATCTAATAACTGGAATGTAGTATCAATGCAGATAAATTCAGGGTAAACTGATATATAGTGTTTCATTATTTTAGTCTAAAACAACAGCGCTTTGAACTTATTCTCTTCGTCGCTTAAAAGATGACAGTCCGTCCCTAAAATTATATCAATATCAACACGAGTGAATAAGTATAGAGCTTCTATAAATGATAGTTGTAGGATCGTAGATAGTAGCATTATTAATATATAAATATATTAACAAAGAACGCTACAGTAAGTTACGAAAACTCTATACAAGTATCTTACTTACTGTACTTAGTTTTCAGTTTTTCAATACTGTTACTTAGTGTCATTTCGGTTGCTTCCGATTTTTTAAACTTCTTGGCATGGTTGTAAATGTCTTTTAAGAGAACAATTTTATTACATTTTTCTTCTATATAACACTATTTGTTTCTGTTTAGTTTTCAATTTTGTTAAATCAATTACTTCTGTCAGTATATCATCTGGAAGATGGCGTTAATGTGGCAAATGATCATACAATTGCTAAAATTTAACCCGGTAAATAATAGAAGCACAGAAAATTTGCGATGAAAGTACCTTGCTAATTTGATGATTGTGGTTCGTTTTAGTACTAATTATTTGCAATTTATTACCACACTGAGATGCTCTTAATTTAATATGTGCATTGCAGCCAGCTTTGTATGTGCTGAAAATACGTTACGTAAATAATATTAAGTATGGTTGTAGAAACAAAAAGTTTACACATTCAACAGTCGCTTATTTTTGCTTCTCAATTGACTATTTTAGGTCGAGTTTTATAGGCTCTAGTTAACTACTAAAGTTTACTTGTGGTTATTACTATGACCACTACCACCAATAGAAAATTAGAATTTTTGATAAAACCGCCACATAAATTACAAGTAATTTTAAAGTATCACTTACAACTATAATTGATTGCAATAGTTTACATACTTACCTAGTATTTTGCTTTCCGCTTCCGGACGAGTAAAACTTTTTACCGCCTTTAATGCAAGCATATTTCAATTGGTAATATTTTAGTGCAGAGTTTATATATCGTTCGGTTTTCTTCTTCGCTCCCGAAATAGTTCTAGCTTCTCGTTTATAAAAGGAAACGTATTCTTTATTGCAGTATCTATTCAGTACTTCAACAAATTCTTCATAGGACGCGAAAACTTCTCCAACTTTTATACCTTTTTCCATTATTTAGGTAAAAAACACAAATCGCCGGATAGCGGAAGTCTTTCGAAAGTAACACTTTTCCGCCGCGCCTCGGAAAGATATTATGGTTTTCGGCAGACAACTTATTGAAATGGTAAATAATTCGCCGGCCGGCGGAATTATTGGTTTCTGTATTACATACCGCCGGGGGACATTTAGCCAGAACAATGAGACATAATTGCAAATTTATAAATAGGATCGTAGGAATTTTATCATACTCTTAAATATTATTTTAATTTAAAAATAATTTAAATTGGAATTTAGACGCCACAATATTTTTATACTATAATATTGAGAAATATTGAAACCGAAAAAGTACAAAAAATATAAACATTATAATAAAATCTAATTAAAAACTTATCTAACTAAGAATCGTATTTACAAGATTAAAAGTACCGAAGGTAAACTATATAAAACATTGAAGTTACGTAGATACTTGGATACAATGTCGTAATGTTTTCATAATGCGTATTTGAACTTTAAATTTGATCTCGTATTTGCATAGATCCATAATCAGAATATAGTAAAACGTAACGTACGATATTCTTCAAATTCGCTACGTACTAAATCATAGTACTTCGGAACTGATGCATTAAATAATTAACGAATTCTAAACCATTCTGTGTAAACAACGAATCCTTTAACATTACTCATCTAGATGGCAACAACTGTTACACGTCGACAAATGTTGAATTTGTTTGTTTTTGTGCAAGTAGCCACTTTAAATTCTTACAATGTTGCCGTTAGTACTATTACTATTTTTATACAATGCTGGTATTTTTTAAATCTTAATAATAGATGTTAAAATACTAAATAAAACAAAAAACAAACATAAAAATGCAGACGTTTAACAATTGTCAAAAAAGTGATATACGTATGTCCAGTTGTTATGACTACTTAATATCACTTTTTAGAGGCATTTCATTATGTCGTGAACTGTGACCTTGAGTTGAAAATTGAAAATTTGACAAGTCTAAGTGAAACTCAAAACCTTTAGTTTATTTAAAATACAAACACAAAACAACAAAAAAATTTAATAATTTAGAAATAATCAAATATATTAATATATTAAATAAAAATAAGTAGTAACAAAGACTTGTTAATTACAAATACAACGACAAAAGGAATAATATGTTAGAAGAAATGTTACACCGAATGTTTGTAAGACGATGTTACAAGCTTTTGGTATTTTACGAACTTGCACGGCCAACTCACAATAGTCGGTGAGAGGGGGGGTTCACAGATACATTAAATATATTTAAGGGCGCCAGAGCTTATCCCAAAGTAACTTCTGTCCCGCTCAAAACAGAACGGTTCACACTTGTAACAAGATGTTAGGTTCGTAATGCTGAAAGAAGCGAAAGAAAGAGAAAAAAACTAAATCGTTTATAACAATTGTACTTTAATTACTCTAACCAGATAAATATATTAAAAGTTAAATAGCCAAATCTAAGCAGGTACTAGCGAGAATATACAAAATAGAATATCAACAGGATCGGCAACTTACACTACACGTCAAACAAAAGTGTAACCACCATAACATATATAAAACTTTATTAGTAAGTAACATTAATAATGATAATTGACTGTGGATGTAAGCAACAAGCGATAAGTCATTTACTTAAACTATATGAGTAACAATAACAAGCAACAAATCAATTCGAACGTACAATTAGTAAATATAGTAAGTCGTGAGTATTCACCGTAGCGACCCCGAATAAATAAATAAAAGTTGACTTACCAAATTCCAGGGTTACCTTCAGAAAAACGTTTTTCCTAATGGCTTCCTGCAATTAAACTTCCTGAAAATAATCGTGTCTACCTGGCGACTCACAAACTATAAGTAAAAGACACATTTAAAGGGAAGTAATCGAACCGACACTTATCGTATGCTGTTACATCAAATTTCGTCGACGGTGGTATTAAGTTATTGCCTCCGAAGAGAATTCAATCTTATCGTATTAGGATCTTCCGAACAGGTGACATTCAATAAGGTAATAATTGCCTCCGAATCGAAATTCTGCACTGGTATCGCAGCGTTTGTAGCTCTTCAGTTTCCGATTATAATTTTCCCTTGAAGATTTCAGATGACGATAAGAATACCCCTAGTTAGGAGGTAGCACATGGCGCTAACAAAAAGACATAAAAATTACCTTTAAACAAAGAAAGAACAAAAACCACTTACTCTGCGTGAATAAATTAGTTAGTTAAGAAGACTTCTATTTTCCATCGTGTCCCAACACGTGGATGATTTGAGAAAACGATTTTTAACTCACGCAGAGAAAGGTTAACACATGCACGATGTTAAAGTCAAAATGCCGGTACCTCACCGGATATCGCCTACTCAATACGAAGTGACCAACGAACCCGATAGATGGCGTCGAGAAATATAAAAGTAATTTTTAATTAAACCAATATACAGGGTAATGCATTATTTAAATTTATGCACGTAACAACGAATGATAGCAACATTTTGATTACAGCGCAACAGTTCATGTGATCTTGAAAGACTTAGACAATGTGTATTATTTATTTACTAATCATACCTACTGTTCAATATTCTGTTGTCATAAGCAGAACCTGGCCAAGAAGTTACAACATCTAAAATCTTACAACGAGGTACTTTGCGGTACGATACATTTCAACATTTAGTTCTCTTGGGCTTTTAATTTAAATACGGGTTTCGTCGGCACAACCAAGAAATTGTGCAATTTCAAAAAACATTGTTTTAAAATTTTGGTATTTAACATAATGGTTCGCAAGATGTATTTTTTACTGACTTCGTGCCCATATTCTAAACTTTTTAACATGCCTGATAACTTCCAGTTGTAAAAAAATGCAGTTACTAATAAAAAGATATACAAGAGTCTAAACAAAAATACGCTTAAAAAACTAAACCAAAAACACAAGGAACATAAGCAAATGTGTTACATTATTTTAAGTTAGTGAATGTTTAGAGTAGTCCAAACCTGACTAAGATTATACTCACTTCCTACTTACTATTTAAAAACATTTTAGTCACTTATCACTTTTTGTGAATACCATCTTTAAGGTTAGAATAAGATTAGTAAAATATAATTGTGAGTGAAAATTTAGGAATGTCGCTAAATTGCTCCTCTAAGGATGTAATGTAAGTTTTGTTTAAATCGTACATTACAATTGCCATTTTAATTTAAGAAATGTAGTAAACGGAATTGTAAATAGCTATAAAGGCGTCTTTATAGCTACTTACAGTTATTTTTTATACGTAGTAAATTTTTCTATGGGATAGTTGTGTCATAAAAGTTTCCTAGTGATAAAGGAAATTAATTAAATAGTAAAGTAATTTCTCCTCCTGTTTCTGAAGTTGTAATTATTACTAGATCTTGTCTTCCTTAGGAGGGGCAATAAAAACTACTCTAAACTGTTTTTATGGCTACGTTTCGTGCCTCTAGTGTGCACTTCTTCAGGCCACTGAAAATTCATTTACTGTAAGTGAACAACATTACACACGTATATAACAATTAACTGAATTTGTCAATCATTATCAGTTACTTCTAAAGAAAGACTTTCTTATTGTTACATGCCAAAGTTAAAACAAAGTCACTGCTTGAAATGAGGTAACATAAACGATGTTGTGCCGCTGCTCAGTGGAGACGGTGTGGGTTCTATCTTAAAATTTCGATATAATTTGGAAACGAGATTGATAATAAAATCAAAATAAAAGGGCGCCAATCAAGGACACGATGAATATAGCTTCTGGACCCCTGATAACCCAGAAGCTCATCTGGTTGGTTACAACTCCTGGACTTACCTCGAGTTGTAACTAGCTAAACTCTGAAATGTACTTAAAATTTTACGTACGCGGCAGCTGAATGAATAAAAGCTCTTTACAGTTTAACAATTTAACATTTATTGACTGAATAATATTAAAATAAAAATGAATATCAAACAAACTTGAATAAAAATAATAAAAGAAATAATAATAAACAAGACAAAAATTCACAAACTGAATATAAAAATTAATATATATAAAAAAAATAATAAAAGCGTTAACTTGTTTTTCAATAAAACGCAATAAAAATAAAATTCAAGGCCTAGTCCGCATATTTAATCCGTAAATTTAACAACAAAACAAAAGAAAATTCAAGTCATAAAATATACGTCCGAAACTTTGCTTCGAACTAAACGTTCAAACAAATTATATGTTACATTTCGTTACATTATCTTTCATGCCTGAATAAGACTTACTTTTAGATACACAAAACAAAATGAATTAATTAAAGCGAACTTCACGCAAACACCTTCAAGTGTTTCTTGAAATATTTAAAATTAGCCGTAATTCAGTCGGCTCAATGCAAAGCTTTTAAATCATATCGATTGCGGTTCATTTCACGATAATAACAAATTCAATAAATACCTTTACTCAATGGTATACTCCAGGTAAACTCTGGGCACAGCGGTTCCAGAAGCTCTCGAGTTTAGATCGACCCCGGGACGGTCTAGGTGTACAGTAGTCGAATACAAGCTCGGTGGGACCCCCAAACAATAGAATGACGGCGGAAGATTTATTTTACTACTTAATTAAAATCCGCACAAAAGCGAAGACTGGATTTTTTGTTCATTAAACCGTAAAATTACGAATTTGGAAAACCAATATTTCCCATCACACCACTCAATTTTCACGGCACCATTTGTTTAACTTCCGCGGTATTGCATAACGGTAGGGTAAAACACCCCGAACACTTGACTACATTCCGGTACCCGGTATTTCTTAATTGCGACCAAAAGATCCCTCAAAATCAAAATTTTACTCCTTATAACACCTCGTAATCCCACTTAATTCAACAAACTTGCGCCGTAAAATCTTTGTAAAAGATGGAACACTAAACAAAGTAAATTAACAAAGATGAAAACTATAATTGCCACGTGCGTCATGTCACGTAGGTACTCGAAAGAAAGAAAATCTTCTCACAGAAAACGCTTACTCCGTTAAATTATCAGGTGGTCCAAATCGCGCTCGTAAAAGAACTCAACATAAACAAAAGTATAGATACCAAGAAAAATTGATCAAATTACATTCCAAAAAGGAAATCGTAAATTAGATAGAGTTGTTATTCTACTGAGATAACCAAAAGTAAAAACACTAAATCAAAATCAAAACCACGGAACTTTATGCGTTTAAAAAAAAACAAATAATTATGGTGAAATAACTATTAAATACAAATAAACTTAAATCAAGCGTAATAAAATAACGAGTAAAACGTTTTCGATGCTAACGTCGAACTAATCAATCGTTAAAACAAGAAAAACAGAAAATTCAGCCATATGAATCTGAATACGGGGTCTTACATAAAAGATTCACGACTAAGTTTCAACGCCGGTTACATTATGATGAATTTGCTTCTATATTATTAAACAACTTTCAGAGAACAAACACGTCTCAAAATTATTCTCCTTCTTTAACAAATCAATCGCAGCAGAGTACAGGCGAACTTAATGTTAAATGGCCAATTCAACGCCCACTATTCCAAATGGAATAGTTTTTAAGTAAGATTTATTGTTTTGGTTGATAATAATAATCATTTATCAAATGTTGAATTTTTTTTTAATTTACAACAATCATTAAAGGGTACAAGTCACCTATAACTTCAAGTAATTATCAAATTGCATTACAAAAGTTAAAAGACAGGTACAGTTACAAAAAATTCATTACTTTTTCTCATTAGAAGGTATATTTGAAACTAATAAATTGCATAAAGAATCCGCTTACAAATTAACAAAATTATATGTGAACTTAACGCGTCATTTGCGAGCACTTGATAACATTTCCGTGTGTGATAAGAAATTAAAAATTGCAGTGATATCGTTTATATTAAAATCAAAATTGTATTCTTATACGGCTACTGAATTTAATAAATTTAAAGTAAAACAGATACCTGCTCCAGATGAAATATTTTATTTTTTAACCTATAAATGCCGAGCATTTGAAGATCTTATTGTTACGTATTTATTTATTAACAACTAATTATTTAAACGATTAAAAATTATGTTTACTTAATCTAGAAATATGTACACTTTTAAATTAACCGAACTAATGAAATTAATAATATTTAATAAAAACACTTACACTATAATTTATGTATAACCGTTGTATAATACTATCACTAACACGAGATAAGATAACGTCCTCGGATAGCCTCACACTTGTTTGTTTACACTATTTATCACGTTCACGATTATTCTCGATTTATTTATGTAGACACACGCGCGTGCTAATCACTTATTTATCTTCACTTGATTAATCTTCTTAATACTGCATGCATTCACATTCCAGCAATAACTGACCTACGATTTCCATGTTCGGCATTTATAGACATCGGCGAATCCTTCTCGAATCCTTCACGAACGTTCCCTACTTTTCGCTATATCTTCTAGACAGCTTCTAGAAGGCTCTTGCATTTGCAAGATATTTCTTGAATGTTTCACTGCCCCCTTCTTAGGACTGTTCTGTCCCAGAACAGGAGACTGGATGTGACACCGGTAAAAGGGATCGTGGCGATAGCGGCAGCTTCCTCCATTTCGGCAACTTCCTTGACCATAAAAGTAACAGTCAATGGACTTTTCCTGACCCAATATTCTCCTTGGTTGGTAACTACAGACCAACACTTGAATGCCTGTTCCTCGGAAGACGACCTCCAACATGTTTCGAACTGTCCTCCAATTCAGTTGATCTAAGCCACAACCAAGCTTGGGTACTGCCAATTTCTTAACATGATGGATCTCCATTTCTCTCTTGAGAGTCCATAATGTTCGCCACAGATCTTTGTATAACGACTTGACACGTGAGTATTTCTTGGTGACCAAATAGAAAACGGAGCGTCCGTCACCACGTAATCCTAAAACTTTTCCGACTGCCGGTTGCTGTCTTCGTAATTCATCTAGCTTCCCAAACTTCTTTTTGAACACGACTGCAACCCCTCTGGACATGTCAAGGTCCTCGCTCACGCAATGTGCGATGGCGTAATCTTTTTGTGTCTGGAACAAGTCTTGTTGTTCCTCGGTGGTAACTCCGAACCTAGCTTTTCCAGAACCTCCGTATAAGTTCATAAACTTTTCGAACTCCATTTCTTCGATTGGATTCCTGGTTCTGCTACTTATTACTCTGGTTCGGACCTGAACTTGCGGATTGTGGTTATCGCCAGCAAACGGGGCTAGACGATCGACGTGGACCACTTTTGGCTTGCCTCTGGGCGGTTTTCGGATGCGGTATATAACGTCGTTAATACCCTGCAAGACTTCATAGGGGCCCTCCTATTGCCTTTGCAGCTTCGGCGACAAACCACGTCTCCTTTGAGGGTTATACAACCAGACCATATCGTCAGGTTGAAACCCACCATTTTGCGCCTTGACGTCATATCTTGTTTTCATCCTGTCGCTGGCAATTTGTGTATTTTTACGAACCTCTTCATGTACTTCGTCTAACCTCTTGGCCAGCTTGCTGACGTAATCTTCTCCAGCAACTTCTTCTTCCGGTCTTCGCCCAAATTGAAGATCGCATGGTAATCTTATCTCACGACCGAGCATTACACAGGATGGTGTTTGGCCTGTGCTTTCGTGAACGGATGATCGGTATGCCATTAAGAAAAGGTGCAAGTACTGATCCCAGTCCCTTTGGTGTTCGGACACTACCTTGGCTAAGTACTTGCCTATTGTTCGATTCATCCGTTCAACCATGCCATCAGACTGAGGATGGAGAAGCGTTGTCCTAGTCTTTCTAATTCCTAACAGTCGGCAAACTTCTTGAAACTGCCCAGACTCAAAATTGCGGCCTTGATCGGAGTGTAACTCCAACGGAACTCCAAACCGACAGAAAAACTCCTTTACTAATACGTCTGCGACTGTAGCTGCTTCCTGATTGGGTATGGCGTAAGCCTCCGTACATTTCGTGAAATAATCCATCGCCACCAGGATGTATATATTTCCCGAATCGGATTCTGGGAACGGCCCTGCGATGTCAATCGCTACTCTTTCCAAAGGGCTTCCTACGTTGTATTGTTTCATGGGTGCTTTGCGCTTTCTCGCTGGATCATTTCCTGATGCGCAGACTATGCATTTACGGCACCATTTCATGACGTCCTCTTTGCAGTTTATCCAGTAGAATCGTTCTCGCACTTTACCCAACGTCTTCTTAATGCCAAAGTGTCCTCCTGATGTCCCATCGTGGAGATGCTTCAACACTTCTGTCACCCTGCTCTTTGGCACTACCAGCTGTAGCCGGTTTCCCGTGCCCACGGCACTTTCTAGGGATCGCTTAAGAAGACCGTCTTTTACTATCAAGGAGTCCCACTGCGACCAGTACGCTTTAATATTCTTGCCCAAAGCACTCACTTCTTCCCAGGTTGGTTGTCGGCCGCTTTCTTTCCAGTCCAGGAGTAGTCTTATTTCAGGATCGTCTTCTTGTTTGCGACGTAACTGCTCAGGTTCCCACTCATCATCAACCATAGCAGTTCTCCGGAGGCATTCGACTTTTTCTTCCAGTCGCGAACAATGGCTGCAGTCCGCCGGACATGGTCTTCTGGACAAGGCATCAGCGTTCAGATGACTGCTTCCGGCACGGTGTTCTGTGTCGTAGTCATACTCTTGCAGTCTTTCGATCCATCTTGCTACTTGCCCTTCTGGGTTACGGAACTGCAGTAGCCATTTTAAAGCGGCGTGGTCTGTTCTCAGTAAGAATTTTCATCCATACAAATACTTGTAGAAATGTTCGATGGACTTAACGACTGCTAACAGCTCCCTCCTAGTCACGCAATAATTCCTTTCTGGCCTAGACAAAACCTTACTAAAGTACGCGATACCTTTTCTTGTCCATCTTGAACCTGCGAAAGGACCGCGCCTATGGCCATATTGCTTGCGTCGGTATCCAAAACAAACTTTCCATCTTCTCGTGGATAACTCAAAATCGGCGAAGTGACTAGGGCCTGTTTTAGTTGATTAAAAGAATTTTCGCAGTCTTCATTCCATCTAAATTTTGCTTTTTCTTCGGTTAGTTTTGTCAATGGTTTGGCAATATTGGCTAATCCGGGGACAAATCTTCTATAATAAGTGCACAACCCAAGGAAACTTCGGACCTGATGTTTGTCGATCGGTCTTGGCCATGCTTGCACTGCTCGGATTTTGTCTGGGTCAGCCCTTACTCCATCTCTAGATATGATGTGGCCAAGGTATTGGACTTCCTTCTTAAATACGTGGCACTTCTTTGGGCTCAGTTTGAGGTTAGCCCCACGTAATCTCTGGAACACTTCCTTCAAGTTGTTCAAGTGCTCTTCAAACGACCTTTCAACCACGATCACGTCGTCCAGGTAAACCAAGCACGTCTTCCAAGACAATCCGCGCAAGATGGTCTCCATCAAACGCTCGAACGTTGCAGGAGCGTTACAGAGACCGAAGGGCATTACAGTGAACTGCCACAAACCAGTTCCGATCGTAAAAGCAGTTTTTTCACGATCCTTGGGTTCTAATTCTACCTGCCAGTATCCACTCTTTAAATCTAACGTAGAAAACCACTGGGATCCTGACAGGGTGTCTAGCGTATCGTCAATTCTGGGTAACGGGTAGCTGTCCTTTTTGGTCACGTCGTTTAGCTATCTGTAGTCTACGCAAAACCTCGTTGATCCATCCTTCTTCTTCACGAGTACCACTGGGGATGCCCATGGACTACTTGAAGGTTCAATCACGCCTTCTCTCTCCATATCCGTAATTATTTGTTCGGCTTCTTCTCTTTTTGCCAAAGGAAGTCTGCGTGGATGTTGTCGTATCGGCCGAGCGTCTCCGGTATTAATTTTATGTTTCACCACGTTAGTTCTTCCTTTGGAGCCACTCTCCAGCGCGAACACATCTTGGTACTCTTGGATCAACACTTTAACTTTAGCCAGCTGGTCTTGGCTGAGGTTTTCGCATTTGGTGGTAAGAATGTCCAATAGATGTTGTGGACACTTCTTCGGCGACGTATCTTCGTTCGACTTCACGCATCTCACAATTTGTGATACTGGCGTGCATTGGCTTACCACGGTCTTCTTTTTCAACGTTACAGGATCTGAGTTGATGTTTAAGATCCTTACTGGCATCGTGTTCTTTACTCGTACTAAAGTTCTGCCAACGAGTAGTCCCTTTTCAACTAAGCCGCCCTCCATTGGTTCAATCGCGCGTATGTAGCCTTCCCGGAGACTTCCATCCAGGCGTGCCATCACCACACTTTCAGTCCTTGCAGGCAGAATCACGTCTTCACTCAATAAGACTCGCACGGCTGCCTTCTCTGACGAATGAAAAGGAATTTCTTCATTGTCGATCTTCAGGACATCGTTCTTCATATCCAAATGGAACCCATACTTCTTTATCACGTCCATTCCCAGAATAACTTCTTCCGTGATGTCGGCTACCAGTACTTGATGGTCGAGTACTCCATTTCCCAAACCAATGGTTACTTTGACCTGACCGTGAGTAGGTATTTCGTCGCCCGTCGCCGTTCGAAGTCGTACTGATACTGGTGATGTCTTCTCGTTTTCTAATAAGATGTCAGGACGAATGATGGTCTTCGTCGCTCCCGTGTCAACCAGTAACTGAACGCTTCTCCCATTGATCTTGCCATCGAGATAAATGCTATGCAATTGCTCTCTAGACGATGCCATTTGGATTGTAATATCCGGAGTCTGAATAGATGAGATTACTTTTTGTCTCTTTTGCTCACCTCGTTCCAAATTATCGAGCGCTCTTCTTGTCCTTTTTTTAGGTTTAGTACGATGCCGTCGTACATGGCCTATTTCATCGTAGTCCAAAGCTGTCACTCCTCTTTCCCGAAGTATTCGTCGCGCTATCTCCTCGATGCTTTCCAGTGTCTGCGCGGGTACTTCTGCAGCACAGCAGAGTCTATGACCATCTCGTTGCGACGCTTGTTTTGCTGCTTCAAACTCCAAAGCATGCACCAAAGCGTCATCCAATGTCTTCGGTCGAGCTAACCGGAGAGTCTGCTGCGTTTCGCTGTCTCGGAGGCCGTCTACGAAGGTTTGAATAGCCAACTGCTCCAAGAAGGTATCTGGTGCTGTAGGATACGCAAGCCGTGTTAATCTGGCGATGTCAGCCTCAAACTCTTGAAGACTTTCGGCAGCTTTTTGAACACGACTTTTAATTTGAGCTTGATAGACTTGTTGAAGATGAGCATCTCCATATCTCATTTCTAATCGTGAAATTAAAAGTTCGTAATTTTCTTGTAGGTGGTCAGGAACAATTTGTAAAATTCCAAGCGTTTCTCCACGTAAGGACACTATTAAAGACGTCGCTTTCGGCTTGTTGCTCCACCCATTAGCAGTAGCTGCGGCTTCAAACTGCTTGTAGTAGGTTGACCATGGAACTTTACCATCAAAATTCGGTGGTACAACTTTGAACTTGTGAGTGCTTTCATCCCGGCGGTCCATTATTAAATCTTCACTCGTGACGCTTTCTTCACCGTGGCAATTCATTTGCTTCATTCTTTCTTCAATCAGTTTTATTCTGTCTTCTAATTTGTCCTCTATTACTTCTATTTTCTCATTCACAGATTCGCAAATTTCTTCTTTCAAATTTAGCATATCTGCTTGGGTTTCTTCTTGAATTTTTTCTATGCTCGTTCGTATTTCTTTTTTTAAACTTCTAGAATTTTCTTCCATTTTCTGAGAATGTTCGGAAAGTTTTTCTTTCATTTTTCTAGAATTCTCTTCCATCTTCTGAGAATTTTCTTCCATTTTCTGCGAATTTTCGTGAAACTTTTCTTCCATTTTTCTATTCATCGATTCTTGACCATTTTTTATCGATTCAAGAAATTCAAATAGTTTTGCATCCATTTTAATTGCTTGCAAACGCGTCACCGGCATAAATTTAAATGTAACACGAATATAAAGTTTAAATACACTACTTTTTAAAATGCAGTTTTCGTATAACACAAAATTTTAATAACGATCCACTTATTAACATTAAACCACTAGTGTACGGAAACGAATTTAATTAATATCGCGAACACGCACTTGTTAACAGAAAAAGTTTAATAAACACTATTTTATACTTTATAAATAAACACGCGTATCGTAAACTTAAAAGTTATTTACGTAATCAATGTTTTTATTACGGGAGCAATTTTTCTTAATGATATTTACACTAAAATTCGCGAATGATATCCCACACTGACGTCACTGTTACGTATTTATTTATTAACAACTAATTATTTAAACGATTAAAAATTATGTTTACTTAATCTAGAAATATGTACACTTTTAAATTAACCGAACTAATGAAATCTAATAATATTTAATAAAAACACTTACACTATAATTTATGTATAACCGTTGTATAATACTATCACTAACACGAGATAAGATAACGTCCTCGGATAGCCTCACACTTGTTTGTTTACATTATTTATCACGTTCACGATTATTCTCGATTTATTTATGTAGACACACGCGCGTGCTAATCACTTATTTACCTTCACTTGATTAATCTTCTTAATACTGCATGCATTCACATTCCAGCAATAACTGACCTACGATTTCCATGTTCGGCATTTATAGACATCGGCGAATCCTTCTCGAATCCTTCTCGAACGTTCCCTACTTTTCGCTATATCTTCTAGACAGCTTCTAGGAGGCTCTTGCATTTGCAAGATATTTCTTGAATGTTTCATTATAATAAATTAAAAAGGTCTTTCAATTAAATAGCTATTGCAAGAATGCAGACATTGTTACAAACCATATCACAGTTTTTTGTTTTGAAAATGAAGCGCGACACGTAAATTCGTAAATGAAAAGTCTAATGCCGTATGTGAAAAATTGTCATCTCCGCCTGCTCAAAATGATAATTCTTTGATGCTTTCGTCCCAAACGTCTTTGTCTTGCACCAATTTTGATTGTCAACAAGTGTTGTTATTTACAGCAGTTGTTAATATAACATTAAATAACAAATTTGTTAAGGCACGATGGTATTTACATTGATGTTGCTGACTTATCCGTTTGTTGTATAAATTCTAGTATTTCTAAAGCAAGAGGTCTCACAAAAATTAAAATTAATTCTTTGCATGGCAATTATGAGACAGAGTTAACGTGTTTTGTACTTTCTCAAATTACTCAAAATCTTTCAATAATTAGTTTTAATAAAAATGTTTTAAACATTTTGGAACATATTAATTTGGAGGATACCGACTTTAACAATAGTTTTTTTTTCCGTAGATATTTTCATCAAAGCTTTTTTATTTTATCAATTACTACGTTTAGGAAAAATATCTTGGGGAAAAATAAACCGGTATTACAGAAAACGATACTGGGTTGAAATTTAAAGATTCGTATTGATGGCTATCGTACTAATACAGCAAATCCTGTTTGTTCTATAATGCTAACTAATCATGATTTGAACATTTCTTTAATTAAATTTTGGGAATCGAAAATCTATCCGCGGCAAAACAATTATCTTCTTCAAAGATTTTGTAAAGAGCACTTTTTAAATACAGTAGCTCAAGATAAAACAGGTAGATTTATCGTATATATCCCGTTTGATTCCAGATTAAGTTTATTAAACGAACTAAAAGATCAAAAAACACATCGATTCAGGTCATATGATTAAAATAAATTATTCTTCCAAAAAATTTTACATTCAACCTTAATCTATGCGCTTTAGATACAAAATTTGCTATTTACAAGGTACCATCCGTTTACCTGCTATCATCCAATTTATATTAACAAATGAAGTTAACATGATAAGTGAAATACCATGGCAGAGCTATCTCTATAGCCATTTACTTTCTAACATTCATTTTATAGTATGAGGTGGCTCTGTCATCCTATTTTACTCATCATGGTCACTTAATTTGTTAATTTAAAGCCATAGAAATAGCAATGCATTTGTGTAAGTAAAGTAGAGTGTTCTCCTACTGCTGAAGAGCCCCAAAAGAGCAAAACGGCCGTCTAGTGGTTTACTCTGGTGGCATTTTCACATTTGCATTGACATTTTTACCTTACAATGTTTATACGTTGTGATTTTAGTCCGCGATTTATT
Source organism: Aquatica leii (assembly GCA_035610365.1). Taxonomy (NCBI): domain Eukaryota; kingdom Metazoa; phylum Arthropoda; class Insecta; order Coleoptera; family Lampyridae; genus Aquatica; species Aquatica leii. The sequence goes on from CM069432.1 coordinate 66,208,672, forward strand.
CAAAACTTATTTGAATTACGCGGGTATAAAATCAGCTTTCAACGTTTCCATCTCTATAGCCATTTACTTACCAATATTCTAGCATGGTAAGTTTATACTATGAGATGGCGCTGCTATCGTGTTTCACTCATTATTAAAAGGTTCATTAAACTATTTAATTAAACTATGCGAAACCTAAGTTTTTCACGTGAAGTACAGTCTTTTAATTTAAATAAAAGCATGTCATTTAAATCTAATCTGTCTTTAATTCCCTTTATATATGCAAATAAAATCCCAAAAGCTGCCGGTCGTAATAAAAATGCATCTTTTAGTTTTGAAAAAAAATATTTTATAATATTACCTAATCATCACCAGTTTATGAATTTAATAATGACTCATTGTTATATCTTATTAATGCATGGTGGCGCTCAATAATTATTATCTGCGGATAAAGAAATATACTAGCTTTTGTGTGGTAGATGCGTAGCAACAAAGATAATTAGATGTTGCATTACGTGTTTTAAAGTTACTTTTAGCCTTTAATGTGAGATTTACCTTTAAAAGGTTTGAAATACAATTATCCAGTATTTTATAATACCGGTGTTGATTGCGATGATTCTATAATGATTATAGAATGCAAAACAAGAAATTCAAATCTACTAAGAGCTTACATTTCTTTGTGTATTTGCTTAGTCGGTCTTCTCTGATAGTTTTTATCCGTATTTAAGAGATTTCTATTATATACTAAGTGACAATGAAAATCTATAAATTCTTTAAAACAGTTGACACACAAAATAACATTACTGGGTTTTCATTAAGGAGGAACTTCAAAGTTTGACAACTTATACCCGGTGCTACTTCAAACAGAATATGTTTTAAATTCAAGACCACTATCTTCTCTATCCTCAAACCTCTCCAAATTGAGCTTGCTAACGCCTGTCTATTTTATAGTGGATAGGCTCTTCTGCGTCTTACCCGAAAAAAATCTATTAAAAAAAAGAAGATAATTTACCACCGTTGCGTATTCTTTAGGTCGAGTGAAATTGCATTATGCTATTGATGGTGTTATCCGTAACGTAGAGTAGAAAGTTTTACGTTATTACTCGTTCTGTACATAAACTATGCATTTTGCCTATGTAATTATTTTTTTTTTATTCAAGTATTGTTACTTATCTGGAAATCCATCGAAATCTAAGCTGGGCAGTGTATTAAATTTTTATTTTAAAATCAAGTTATTGTGTACTTGCGCTATGCTTTTGGCGCGTCAAGGTAGCTTAAATAGTGTTTGAGCAACACCTGCCAAATTTCACATGTTTTTAGAGATACTACCATAAATTCAGTACATCTTAATACTTCGTCCTGAAATGCTGCTTTTAGTTTTATAGAATTTTTATTTGATTTGTTTGATTAACAACGATGTTTTCTACAAATGTTTGTGCTATTTTTAGTAATAGAAAGGTTTATAGCAGTTTAATTTACTGATGTTCGTATATATATGTATACTTTTATATAAAAAATTGTATTTTTATGATTATGTAAAACGAATTTGGTATTGTTTTAGATCAAAACTGAAAATTAATAAAACAGTTTAATTAAGTGTTATAAACATGATTTGAGTATATTGTGTTTACAGTAGATAAAAGATAATACTTAACGGCGCTAACGCATTTATCATAAAATATCTTATTTGGTTATTTTTATGTGAAATTTATTCAGTTTTTTTTTGGAATAAATTAAAGACGGAATTTAGATCATTTTCTACAAGTGGCAAACAACGCACAGTGGGTGCTGTAAAATATTCATAACATCTACACGCATTGAACTGTTTAAAATTTTAAATGTTTATAAACACAAATAAAAACTAAAACACGCAATTTCAGTTTCTTACATACAAATAGAAAAATAATTTTTATCTTGCATCAGAATTTTTAGTACCGTAAACTATTTTTATAAGGACAAATATAAAAATATCAGGTACGCAATGTAGATTTTGAATTTTTCTTCTTATCAGAAACTTGAACTATGCTTATAAAAACTTTAATTGCACGTAAACAATTTGTTATTTATTTTTGTCATTAAATCGATATATCTCATACAATTGCACAGATTGTTTTAGAAGTTTCAAATTAAACAATTTTCTTTTTTTTTTAGATTACAATCGATTAGCTTTCAAAAAGAATATGAGAAGCTATTTGTAGAAGACAATCTAACAACGCTAATACTTTTCTAATTGTTACAATATTGTTTTCAACATAATTTTAATCATCAGTTTGGTATATAAAATTTATTGAGTAAATAATTTATTTACCTTTCAAATTGTCAACCATGATTGTTAAAACAAATAATTATTTGTCTCAAAAGGTAATAGTATAGATATTTATTGTAATAAAAAATTGTTTTGAATGTTTATATCTTGATTTACAATTTGAAGTCGCACTCGTTAATCAGTATGCTTTCTAAATATTTGCTGTTTTCTAAAACAATTACAGATTAAACACATTTAAAAACTATAAATCCAAATAAAACAATAAATATTAAACGCGTAAAATTTATTCATTAAACAATGACATATTATGTTTAGGTTTCAGAAAAAACATCCTTTGTAACAATGGCAAACATTAACTAAATTAAAATAACATTGTTTCATTTTAAGGAATGCGTTTTGAACACTTAAACTATGTATTTGACGTGTGCTTTGTTCAGTCATTTGCTGTAGATAGCTGCCGCGCCAAGTGTTTTTTTATTCGTGTAATGAACTTTAGAAAGAAAAAATAGTAAAACCAAGTTTGGGAAACTCATCGCTTACACGACAGTGGTTTCTAAACTGTAGGTTACTACTCCTCTCTTATGTAATATATATGTATAATTATAGCGCCTTCTCTCTAATGTAATAAAATATTGTAAACACATTTTTGGATGTTATTAATACGAATAAAAAATAAAAAAATGATTTTATTGCAGCTAATGCGTAAAATTAAGTTTTACACAAATATAAAACTTTTGTGGCTTTACTTGGCAAAGTATTATATTCTACATTTATTTTCAATCAAAATTTAACTAAAAATTTAGTCTGAAATTCTTGTTTTATTAAAGTGTCACATCAATTTTTCCTTTTCAATAGTTGTCAATTTAAATACATTATTTTGTCTCTCGATAAATGGATTCTGTGCCCACGCAGACTTTGCAAAATCAAGATTTTGAAAAAAACTTTTCAGTTTGCGTACTTACACGGACCGAAAAGTTTACTATAATGAAGCATAAATTGATATATTTTATGCAAATAAGTTGTCGGTTTTAAGAAAGGCCGATGTATGTTTAAATGAAAATTTCTTTTATTAAAATAAACATTATAAAAAAGAATTTTGTAAGCTAAGATTAGAACGTCTTCCGGATTCGTACCGTGTTCATGTTGTAACCAAAGTTATTAACGTTTTGCCTACTTTCCTAAGAGGCTTTATCAAGGCGTAAATAAAATCGAAAACTTAAAAAAGTGAACGTTAATCGAACAAAGAAGCACTACAGAATTAGGTAATTAACTTCTTAACCAAGCCAGGTTCTAAGTTTGATATAAGTGACTTAAAAAGAAATTGTCTCCGTATTTATAGTATTGTTCCGGTAGGAAAGACTTGACTCTAATTCGGTTACGTTCGAAAGGAGCGTGTCTTCGATAAACCAGTAACAACCGGGAACCAAAGACGAGCTAGTTCAAAACCGTTGTTACGATTAAAGTTATTAAAATGTTTGTAGATTTTTATGCTTGCTTGGAGTTTCCTATTGAAGACGAATGCAGACTTTCCAATAATTAAGGTGTTATCGAAACCTGTACTGTAACCTGTGGTAATACAATGTTTAGCAACGACAGATTTAGAAATATGTATTTTCTTTATACAACGCCAACGGTTATATTTTAAGATACATGCAGTGACAGAACGAACAGTTTCACCAATGTAAGCCAAACCACATGAACAAAAAATTTGGTATAGACTTTGAGACGAAAGTGTAGAAAATTTGTCTTTGGGAGAAGGAAGAATTTAAATTATTTTTAGAACAGCAATCGGTGCTATCCAAGGGTTTGAATTTTGCGGTTGCTCCTAAATGTATTCCTAAGAAAGACATATAATGTGCAGTTCACTCTACTATAAAACATCTTCGTCACCACATGTCAGATCTCAATGGTATTTATACTTGCAAAATTTTTAAATCGATAATTTCTAAGTCGAAAAAGTCTTCGTATCAAATGGATTATTTTAAGAAAATACATTAAATTCTTTCAGAGGATACGTCCGCTCTTTTAACTCGTAATCCCACTTTGAAGATTAAACGCGAGGTTTGCAAAATCATTAGATATTCTAATCTACTTTCTGAAACTAAAGGTCAACTTACCTCTCACTTTCTAAACTACCTCGTCTATACGGATTTCTTAAAATCCACAAACAAAGTATACCTTTTAGACCTATTGTCAGTATTACCCAATTTCTTACTTATAAACTAGCCAAGTTTTTGTCTTACATTCTTTCAAAATTTTCAGGTAAAACTTATTCTCGCATTCTCAACTCTCATCATTTTATTCCTTTTAAATCTATAAATCTTAAATCCCAGGATCTTCTTGTTAGTTTAAACCAACGTTCCTATTAAAGATTCGCTTATTATCATCAAGCAAATTCTGTTTTACTATGACAAAGAATTGTGTTTGGTTCCTCTTATTGGTAAGTGTTTATCATCCACTTACTTCGAATTTGCTAATACGTTTTACGAACAATTTTTGAGCGCCGCTATGCGTTCTCCGTTATGCTCTGTTTTAGCTAACTTTTTTATGCAATGGCTTGATACGGTTGTTTTAGAATTATCAATATGAACCTTTAAGTAGTTGCGCGGCGCACTTTTTGCACAATTAACTATTTTCTACAAGACAGAACGAGAAACGCTAACATTTGAGTTTTTGTTGTCGACTTTGTACTTCTTTTCCTGCTGTAATGTTTATTTTGTACATATTCTATGCACATATTTGTACATAATACAATTTCATCTACCGTTAATACATTTTTTGAATGCGGACAACTCATTTGTAATACCACCTACATCTTTAACTTTTTTATATATAAAGGTGCCTTCAATTTAACTTTTTTTAGACGATTTGCATCTCTAATCCGAATAGGAGGCCTAGAAATAATTTTAATTAACTGTTAACAATTCAAATATTTAAGATTGCAATAGTAATGCTTTACATAAAGTACGAAACATTTAACACACAATATTAAAACAGTAACAAATATACTCACATAACTATTCGCGTGGCGCGCTTTGTGCACATACTGCAAAAATTACAATTAAATATAAAATATAATTATATTCAGCTCAACTAATATAATACAACTTGCACTACCGGTAGAAAACACTCAAGTGAAAGGTTAGCAAAACGTTCATGGTTAGAATTTTACCAAGAGTTCACTTTTCTCAAATGTTACGTCTAAATCTTTTTCTGTTGGCTACACAAGGGATTTAGTGTCATTTTCTCTTTCTAAAAGAAATGCAAACGTATGATAATTTTAGTTCATTATAAACAAAAGCGGTAAAAAACTTTTAACAGGGTGGCTGATTGATAGCGAAACGACAAAGTTGTCACACTGTTATATTTGCATATTGTTTAGAACTATAAAAACACGTATAAGCAGTTGGAAAAATATTTTTGTTGTCTTATCCAAGCAAAAATCGGTGGAACATCTCGTCAGTGCGTGTATATGTTGTCGCAGTAGGAGTGTAGGTCGCATCAATACATCGTTGATTCAAACACAAAAATACGACAAAATTATTAAAAACAAATTTTAAAACGAGTTGTAGCTACAGTTAAATTCTTGACTTCCAATGCCTTAGCATTTCGAAAAAAAAACCAAACACGGCAGTTACATCAGTGTTCAGGATCTTTTGGCGGAGTTTGACCCATTTGAAAAGGAATGATATAATTAAACATGCTAACAAAGACAACCTGCGTTAACTTTCTTCAAGGGTTTGTAATGAATTCATAAAGCTAATGAATGGCAGAATCCAGAAAGAGATTGTAAATGTAGTAAGTAGTCAGCATAATTGTAAAAAACTGCACTAAGAAAACGTGATAACTAGTGTGTTTTCACACCTATTACTAAAAACTACTGCTATATCTGTTATACTTTGTAAGAATCAGAGTAACATATGTGAATGACAAATGGTAGACCATTTGTTAATTTATTGTTTATTTTATTCTGGTATTAAGAGTACTTTTATAATTTTAGCATAAGTTACTATAAAAGGTAACAAGAAGCATTGTCAAGTAATAATACTTTTCTCCGTGTGAGCATGTTTATGAACGATTTTCTAAATTATTTAAATCTTAATTTAGATGTTAATAACTTAAGAATATAGATCTAAATGTTATTTATAACTTAATTGTAATTATGAACAGTAAATTAAGAAAAAGGAGATGACTTACAAAATAAAAAACATTTTATAATTATAACGTACTTACTTAATTTTTATTAATTATAAGTTACAGAAAGACTTTAATAAAAGTATTGTTAAACATAATTATGTTCTAATATTTGTATTTAATTTTTTATATTATAATTACGCAATTTTTGATTTTTGCTAGGCATCAAAAGTTAATAACTCGAACTATACTATTAAATCAATATTTTTATTGTTCTAATATCATATATCTTACACACCTATATTATAGCAGGATGCGTTTTTCTATAATTATGATTAAACGAAGCTGCTTTTAGCAATATTAAACGAAACGTACATTTCTATTGTTAAAATGTAACGTATTTTCTTCTTTTATAACTTTTATACTTATTTTCGAAACATTATTTTATTATTTTAATCAATAACACTTTTAAATGAATAAGCAATAAAAAAATAATTACTTACTGAATAAGAAAACAGATCGGTTGTATGTTAAATAACTACAAATAAAATTTCTTAACCAAAAGTAAATTTTTATAAAGATACAATGACTTCTAAATAAAAATGCCTAGTCGACAGTGACATTTTTATTAATTTGGTAGTGAGAACAAAAGTGCATGCATTTTTATCAACAGCAAAACAAGGGGTTTTCTATATTTTTGTTCAAAACTAAAAGTCAACTGATTTTATTAAACGTTAGTTATAATAAAGATATACCAATTATCTGCTTGACAGAACACTGGTTAAAAACAGACGAAGTCGAGTTTTTAAAAATTTGCAATTATGTCGTGGCATCGTCATTTTCACGTAGTATCTCAAAGGGAGGAGGTTCTTTAATTTTAATTAAACCACTTTTAAATTTCAGATGTTTAAAACATGTTGTAAATTTGTCTAATGAAAGAGATTGTGAGTTATTTGGCATTTATGTAATATCATTAAATGTAGTAGTTTTATCTGTTTATAGATCACCATCTGGCAATTTTTCTTGTTTTTTAGCTAAAATTGAACAAGTTTTAAATTCCTTAAAAACAAAAAATGTCATAATGGCTGGTGACTTTAATATTTTATTTGGAAGTAAGAGTAGAGAATGCGTTCAGTTTTGTGATTTACTCGCTACATACGATATGAAAAAAATGGTAAACACCGCAACTAGAGGAAAAAACTGTATAGACAACGTATTCTTAAACTTTAATACAAAGGTAAGTTTTTCACTGTCAGTGGAAACAAATCTATCCGATCATCATGGACAAATTTTATATTTTTTACCTCCCACAACAGATAAAAATAAACAAAAATTAGTTAGTAAAGTTTGTCGTCCAGTAACTTTAGCTGGTGTAAATACATTTTTTAAGGAAATTTCTACACTTTCTTGGGACTTTATTGAGTACAATAATATATCAGCGGTTCAAAAATTTGACAGTTTTGTAAACATTTTACACAATAATTTCTTAAATGCGTTTCCTAATAAAACTTATAAAGCTAAACCAAATTTTACATATAATTATAATTGGTTCAATAATGATATTAAGAATATGAGAGATCAGTTACTTTTTTTACATGAAACAAGTAAGTTGTACCCAAGAAATAATTTTCTAAAATCCCAAAAAACAGAATTTCGTAGAAAATATCAACTAGCAATAAAAACCGCTAAAATTGAATATAATGATTCGCTAATTAAAAATTCGAATTCATCAATAAAAACAATGTGGGAAATTATTAACGACAAGAGAAAAAACAAAACTGAATTAATGAATCACAAATTTACTTCAGACGATTTTAACAACTTTTTTATAAATGTAGCAGAGAACCTTGTTAAAAACGTTGATAGCTTTGATAGTTTTAACAGTGCAATAAACAACACAACAAGGATTGACGCTAAATTGAGCTTTCAATTTGAACCAACAACATTTAACATTGTTAGGGATATAATAACTTCATTAAAAGACTCAAACAGTCGGGATGTCTTTGGATTAACAGTAAATCTAATTAAAGTTATAAAAAATGTTATTGTCATTCCTTTAACTAAACTCATTAACAACTGTATTGCACTTAATATATTTCCCGATACACTTAAGGAAGCATTGGTAGTTCCAGTCTTTAAAAAAGGAGAAATAAATGATATAAATAACTACAGACCTATAATATCAAAGGTTGTTGAAAAGGTTCTAGCTGCACAAATCAAAAATTATTTTGAAAATAATAATTTGTTTTATAAAAATCAGTTTGGTTTTAGAAAAAACAAAAATACATCTTTGGCTTTAATAACTTTAATTGAGAAAATTATTGAAAGTTTTGATAAACAAGAGCATCTAATTGCAGAATTTTGCGATTTGTCAAAAGCGTTTGATTGTGTACAACATGATGTGCTGTTGGATAAACTTAAATCATATAATTTCACAAATAATGCCACACTCATGATCGCATCATATTTAAAAAATCGAACACAACAAGTAAAACTAAATGGGAAGTTATCTGAAAGAGGAAGGATCAGTTATGGGATTCCTCAAGGATCTGTCTTAGGCCCACTTTTATTTTTAATTTATATCAACGATTTACCACAAATAAATCCTCTTGCTGATTACATACTCTTTGCTGATGACACTACTATCACGATTAATGGAAAGAATCAGGCAGATTTAGCAGCATCGTCATCTAGTGCACAAGTAAAAGTGCAAAAATGGTTTTCTAAACACAAGCTAACGTTAAACCAAACAAAAACAGTTCATGTACTTTTTTCTCTCAGTAACTGCAACATTGATAATACAACGTTTGATGATCACACTCGATTCTTGGGCGTTATTATTGACAAAACTTTAAAATGGGATATTCATATTGACAGCATTGCCAAAAAACTAATAAAAAACATATATCTTTTTAGAAATTTATCTAATTATGTATCATTGCCAGTTCTTAAAACGGCTTATTTTGCTCTGTCATTCTTTGCTCTCTTACTCAATTTTAGTCTGGGGTCAAGGTGCAGACTGGCAACGATTGTTTGCACTGCAACGCAAAGCTGTACGGATAATAAGTAATTTACAGTGTAGAGAAAACTGTAAGTCAAAGTTTTCAGAATTACAAATATTAACCTTGCCGTGTATTTATATTTATGAAATTTTAGTATATACAAAAATAAATCTAATGAAGTATACCTAATTACAACAAATCTAAACATTCTTATAATACTAGAAATAAAAACGATTTACAGTTGCCAGCTTGTAGACTGACTAAATCACAAAAATCAACGAACTTTTTAGCACCTAAATATTTTAATAAACTGCCAGATGATATAAAATCTTTAGATAATAAACTATTTAAAAATAACATAAAACAATTTCTACTAAAAAAAGCTTTTTTTTCGTATGATGAATTTTTAAGCTGTGATATAAAATCTGAAATTTAACTGTGGTTTAATGTGTGTTATATTGCAGTAATAATAAACGTTGACTGCGTATGTTTTATATAGTTAAATGTTATATAATTAATTATACATCATTTTAGATTTTAATAATTTTCTCTTTGTCTTTTGACAACTGTAAATACGTTATTGTATCTTAACATGAATAAATATTATTATTATTATATTATTATTATTATAACAACAAAATACTGCTATAAGTGTTATTAAATATTGTTTAATTTTTGCCTTTAAGTTATTCACTTTTATTTAAGAAACAATGAGTATATTTTATTAGTTTTAAATACACGCAATGTTAGTTACCTTTATACTATTTACTGCCTCGAGTTTTTTTTATATATTATTTTCAAGTAAAACTCTATATGAATGAGCTGAATCAGTTTGTAATATATTAATTATTTACAAGATTTTGCTTTTGCAATCAGTAATTAAAAAAACCTACTCATGCCAACGAAATTCATCATCATTAACAAATTTCTCAAGTTCTTTAGAAAAATACGATGTTGGTATATGAGTTTTCTTTAAAAGTTGCAATATGTGGATGTGACATAAAATAAGTAAGGTAAATTTAAGACGTTTAAAAATAATTTGTAGATAATGGGTTTTATGATTAGGAATAGTTTTACAAACTAAAAAAATAACATGAAAATTTTACTTGAAGGTGTGATGGTTTCAATGCCTTTTTTGCACTTAAAACTGTTTTAATTTTTTATAATAAACATTTGCGTTTAAAACACGCAATATAAAATTAATTAACCTCAAGAAATCTAATATGCTACAAAAATCTTTACCAAAAATTTACTTTAAGAAATAATTTCGAATATTTTTAATTAATGTAAATAAAATTTTATAAAATACAAAATTACGTAAGTAGTATTATAATAATAGTATTGAATTCAAAAACATGTCTATTTCTCAACTGTCAGCAACTACGCTAATCGTAATATGACTTAGGACAAATGAGAACGGATTTAATTTAAGTAGCTTAACTGCAGGAAATATGTCATTATTGAATAATCGTTAATTACAGAAAATTAAATAAAAACTTTCATAATGATTCTGGAATATGTAAGACCAAAGCATGTCAGTACGAATAAAAATGATAATAAAATAAAAAATGAAATAACTACTTTATATGTTGTTACATGCCAAAATTAACACAAAGTCACTGCCTGCAATGTAGTAACATAAACGGGGGTGTGCCACTAGCTCAATGGAGAAGGGGGTGGGTTTTATTTAAAAGTTTCGTGATCGAATTGGATAAACTTACATTCCAAAAAGGAAGTCGTAAATTATATTGAATTGTTATTTTACGAAGATAACTAAGTAAAGTACTAAATCAAAAACAAAACTACGGATCTTTATGCATTTAAAAGTAAATACCAATAAACTTAAACCACACAAATAACGAGCAAAACGTTCTTGAAGCTAATACCGTATCAAACGACGAAAACAAAACCCAACAACAAAAAAAAACGCCAATTCAGCCAGCTGAATCTATTTATGGGGCCTGTCATAAAAAGAAAACTGCTGAATAACAAACGCAGGTCACACCTCCCCTACTTAAAGAGGGATTTCTTAAATCACTCTAAAAATAGACAAAACAAAAAAAAACAAACGAAAACCCATAACCCAACCCTCACATGGTCACAAAACGACGAAAAAAAAAAGACCCAACCGTTGTGGTTTGACCAAATGACCCCAACCCACCACAACGGAACCACACTGTAGCAGTGGACGCTAAAACTGATTGGTGAAGCCAACCAGGGCAATTAACGAAGCACGACTGAACAAGGCAGTACCCCTGGGCGGGAGGAGAGCGACTACACGGGTGCCGTACCGGCGGTGCCCACAAAAGAGTACTACCCCGTGCCACGGGCCATCAACGTAAAAATATCAAAACAAAAATCCAATAAACGGAAAACGTTTAAAAGAGCGTAAATACGCGTCAGGTACCAGGGGGTGGGTTTTGCAAGGGACACATGCCCAATGCTACCCCCAGGTCCTAAAAGAAAAACGTCAAAACCAAACCGCCAAAGCCCACCACGGTCGAGCGACCGAGGTACGCGAGAGGTCCTGACTAGGCTTGGGTGTTCGGCCAATAAACCCCAACTTAAGGTTACCTAGACAGTCCCTAACGCGATTTGTCCGAGTACATAGCGAAAGAGTCGTCAACAAGAGGCATAAAGGGCGTGGGGCTTCCACGCAGAAGGGAGTCGCTGGTCATAAGGAAGAACGAAAGAAGAATGGAAAAGAAAGGATAGAAAGCAGAAGAAGAGAAGAGTCGTCAAATCCGGTAAATAAAAACAAAATAAACGTCAAAATCGGTAAAAATGCATCAACGACAGACCTTGGGAAGTGTCTGGCTCGACACGATGTATCCGACATTGACAAAGGAAGAAGGCACGCCATGCGTCACGGGATCGGCATGTTGTGAGATCCTACAACCCCCAACGTCGAACCCAAAGCACCTTACCCCTTGACCACTCCCAATAGTCGACTGCGGCAAGTGTCATCACAAAGATAATGTAACTACTAACTAGAGATAGTGTTTACTTACAACTATCTACCAAAACACAATGATGTCATCCCAAAACATGAAAGGTATGACTTTTTCGTGGTTTACCAACTAACTACAAAAAAATCCGACCTTTCGATCAGAAACACTCCCACCGAAGAAAGAAAAGAAACTAAACCTAAAGGAAGGGTAGTTTGTTTGGGTTCGGCACAGATCACCCGATGCGGTACAGACGAAGAGGGCGCGCTGCGCTTCACGCGATCCGCGCATTGCGTTTTTCCCACAACGAAAGTCCACACCGAGCGATGGCACCTAGCCGCAAACACTACAGAAATAAAAGATAAGGACAGACAAGATAGCAGAAGAAAGAAAAATGGAAATAAAAGAACCGTTGTTTAGTCGCCTCTTACGACAAGTGGTGTCCCCACTGTAGAGAAATATTCTTAGTCCGTCTCTACACGGAGCCCAAAAACGAAACGAACTAACCTAAATAAACGATAGAACAAAAACAAAAGGAAAAAAATTCAAACGATAAAACCTAAAACTATTTATCCCCAGTCGGGTTTAACTTTAAGTCCTTGGCGTTCCATATGCCTTTAGATGCTCCCGTGTCATCAGACAACTCATAGGTCTGATACGAAACTTTCCGTTTCACGTAGAACGGACCGATAAACTTAGGTGCCAGTTTGGCCGAGAAATATCGAGATGCATCTGAAAGGACATAATTCTTTCGCCACACTGTGTCTCCCACCTCAAAAGGTGCTGGACGACGACGTAAATCGTAATAATGTTTAGCGCGGACATAAGCGGCATTCAAGCGATTCTTAATGTCGACGTAAACTTCTCTAAAAGCTGGGCCTCTTTCGGCCAAAAAGGTACGATCTGCAAAAGCTAGATCGTCGATAGTGTCGGAATCGGTAGTTTTCCCATGACGTGATCCGTCGAGACAGATTTCACGTCCAAAATTAGCGAAAAACGGCGTTAAGCCGGTGACTTCATGTACAGCGGTACGAATAGCACATGCTACTTTAGCAAGATATTTATCCCAATGTCGATGGTTGTCTTCGATATATGACGATAACATTGTCTTCATGACTCGGTTGACTCTTTCTGTGGGATTCGCTTGTGGATGATAATTAGCGTTAAAAATAATTTTGGACTTATATGACGAAACCATTTTCATGAACTCTGCACTACGAAACTGTGTGCCGTTATCGCACAAAAGATACTGAGGGACTCCAAACATTAAAAATACATCTTCTTCAAGACGTTTAGTAACTGCAGCTGCAGTAGCGGAACGTAACGGGAAAAATAAAACAAATTTCGAAAAATAATCTGCAACCACAAGGATGTACGAATAACCACTCTTAGATCGCGGTAGCGGTCCAACAAGATCGGTAGAGATCAACTGCCAAGGTTTGTCCACAACAGGATGACGGGTCATAAGACCAGCAGGACGTTTCTGTTCTGGCTTATGCGTGATACAAACTTTACAACCATTGATGTAACGAATAACGTCAGCCTTCATCTTAGGCCAGTAATATAGCGGAACAATTCGTTCGAGAGTCTTAAAAATACCAAGGTGTCCAGCGGTAGGCTCATCGTGAAACTTTGACAATATTTCGAGTCGTTTAGACTTAGGCACAACTTCTCTCCAATTGTCATTCTCAGAACGAAGATCGGGATAGTCTACGGTAACATGCTTAAATAGCTTTCCGTTACTAATTTTCCACTGTGGAAAAGCGTTAGGTTTTGAACGTACACGTTCCATAAGTTTCGATAACCATTTGTCCTAAGACTTAGGTTCGGTAATGTCACAATCGGTAGTAATGTTGTCGATAGCTGGTACTGAACGAGATAATGCGTCAGGTACGACATGATCCTTTCCTTTACGATGAATGACCGTAAAATCAAATTGCTGCAGTCTAACAGCCCATCGTGCTAGACGACCGGTAGGTTCCTTTAAATTATGTAACCAGACTAATGATGCGTGATCGGTAACTACAGTGAAAGTTGTTCCTTCAAGATAAGGGCGTAATTTTTCGATAGACCAAAGGACAGCCAAACATTCCTTTTCGGTAGTGGAATACTTGCGTTCACACTTTGTGAGCGACCTACTATTATAACAAATAACACGTTCTTCACCGTCGATAAACTGTGTAAGAACTGAACCAAGACCAAAATCAGAAGCGTCAGTTTGAACTGTAAAAGGAACATTAAAATCAGGGCAAGACAAAATAGGTGCGGAAACTAAACAATTCTTAATAATCTGAAAGGCTTCATCACAATCACTAGTCCAATTAAAGCTGGAATTCTTCTTTAACAGAGACGTCAATGGAGCGATAATTGTCGAAAAATTCGGTACAAATCGGCGATACCACGAGGCTATGCCTATAATTCTTCTAACTTCAGCGACACCAGTGGGAACTGGAATACGCAAAATTGCATCAACCTTTTCCGGGTCAACCGACAAACCAGTAGAATTTACGATAAAACCAAGATACTTAAGTTCAGGTTTACAAAAATGACATTTGTCTTTACTTAACATCAAATTAGCCTCTCTAAGGCGACGAAGAACTTCAGTTAACACTTCCATATGTTTCTCGAAGGAAGGAGCGCAAATAATGACGTCATCTAAATAAACAAAAACGTAAGGCTCTAATTCGGGACCTAAAACTCGATCAATCAACCTCTGCCAAGAAGCTGGTGCGTTAGCTAAACCAAACGGTAAGCGCGTGAATTGGAATAACCCACGGTTCGGAACTGTAAAAACGGTATACTGCTTAGACTCTTCGCTTAAAGGAATCTGCCAATAAACGGACTTAATGTCGAGAGATGAAATAAACTTAGCGTCACGAAGACGATCCAAAATAGACGAAACGTAAGGTAAAGGATAAGCGTCCTTTTCGGTAACTTTGTTGACTTTTCTAAAGTCCACGCAAAAACGATAAGAGTTGTCCTTCTTCTTCACCAATAAGATCGGGCTCGACCAAGCGCTGTTTGATTTTTCTACAACGCCTAACTTTAACATTTTCTCTAACTCCAGATCAATTTGTTTCTGGATAAACGGCGAAACTCGGTAATACCGTTGCTTAATTGGTTCGGAAGTAGTTTTGATCTGATGTTCGATCAAGTTGGTGCATCCAAAATTTTCATTCGAAGAAGAAAAATGATTACTAACTAAACTGTCTAACTGATTGAGCTGTTCTGAGGAAAGATCGAGACGAGACTTAATAACTGAATCTTTATCTTCCAATTGTGAAATGGTGTCCATAGTTTCAAAACGCCATTCACCTTTTCTAAGATCGGGAACGATACCTGCTTGTTTCCAAAAATCAACACCTAAAATTAAATTATGCGGAACGTCAGGAACAACTAAAACTTCTAAAACAACAATTTTTCCTTTAAGTTCGATTGGGACGAGAAGTGAACCTAAACTTTGTACTGATTTACCATTAGCGACAATACAATTAACTTTAACTGACTTATTTAATTTCAAACCTAACTGACTAAAAATTTCCCAACCCTTAGAACCAACAATAGTGCGAGAAGCGCCACTATCTAATAAACTCAAAATTTCGTGACCAAAAACTTTAACGTAGACAAAAGGTCTTTCGTCAGACTCAGCAGACTCGAAAACATAATCTAACACGACTTTATTCTTAACAAAACTCTTTTTCTTCGAAGAATGTAAACTATTAAAATAGACAGCCGATTTAACTTTGACCTCTGACGTCACTAAACGGCTTCTTAGTACGTCTTTTACTCGTTTCCCGAACACTTAGAACAAGTGCGGACCGTAACGTTAGATTTTCCACAACGATAACAAAATAAACCTTTCTTAGGTTCTTTGCAAGAAGCAGCTCGATGGTTAGGCTTCCTACAATTCCAACATAATTGCGGACTACTTCGATTAGAAGAAGCAGGCGCATTAACGATAGCTAACCTTCGTGAAGAAGGTGCGATATTCGAAGACGGTAATCGTAAATTTTGTCTAACAGGTGGTGTAGATTTTTCACCACTACTAACGAGAAACTGCAATGTCCTTAACTTCAGATGTTACATAAGCGAGATCAGGCTCCATGTCCTGCTTTCTACGAGATGGAGGCGTGTAAGCTTCAATAGCTTGCATGCGGTCCTCGATAATACGACCAAATTTAATTAACTCCTCAATTGAAGTAACCGACGACAAACCAAGCTGAGTTTGATAAACGGGAGAAATATTTCTTAATAAAATCTTTAACTGCTTTTCTTCAGAAAAAGGCTCATCATTAGCTTGAGTACGACGCTTAATTTCTTCAATAAGACGTTCGTCATAATCGGTAGGCTGGAATTGTTCACGTAAAAACTTAACTAAATCTTCCCAAGAATTTACTGAATTACGAATGGACCTAACAAAAATCAATGCATGACCTGTAAAAAGATCAGTACACTCCAAAAATAACTGATGACTTGAAACGTTACGCGATAATTGAAGTTCGGCAACTCGTTCTAAAAATGCATTCAATGAAATTGATTTTGCATCACCAGAAAACTTTAAATTCCATTTCGAAACTGAAACACTTTTAACATGACTAACAAAATTTTGACTAACAGCAGAAGACGTCGGTAAAGCGTTATCAACTACAGAAGGTTGAACGATAGGTTCGATGACTTCATCGGCGGAAGTAGACGGATTAGAAACAACAATTTGTTTATCCAAAAGTTCGTACTGCGAAATTAAAACAACTAAATCTTTTAAAAACTCATCTTTAACTTGAGAATCGTCATTTTGAACAGGAATTGAATTGCCAATACGGTTTAACAAATATTTAATTTTGGTTTCAATTGTAGAAGAAATTTTTGTAGTTGGAGTAATTTTCAATGAATCTATTAATTTTCTAAGCTCATCGATACCTTCTCTAATCGCTAATTTATCTGCATTAAAATCGAACGGATACACGGGACGAGATATCTTTCCGGCGGCTTCTTCAATAAGAAAATTCTTGAGTAAACCTCGTAATACGACAACACCTAAAGATGCATCACCACCTCTAATCAAAATTTCATAACGTAATTCGTTATGCGATAAACGATCAACAATCAATTTGTAACCCATTTTAAAATGTAATTACAAAACGGTAAAGTCTTCCAAAATCACGAAACTTAACAGACAAACTAAAATTCGAAAAAGGCCACACGCTGGAGACGCCAAATTATTTATGTTACATGCCAAAATTAACACAAAGTCACTGCCTGCAATGTAGTAACATAAACGGGGGTGTGCCACTAGCTCAATGGAGAAGCGGGTGGGTTTTATTTAAAAGTTTCGTGATCGAATTGGATAAACTTACATTCCAAAAAGGAAGTCGTAAATTATATTGAATTGTTATTTTACGAAGATAACTAAGTAAAGTACTAAATCAAAAACAAAACTACGGATCTTTATGCATTTAAAAGTAAATACCAATAAACTTAAACCACACAAATAACGAGCAAAACGTTCTTGAAGCTAATACCGTATCAAACGACGAAAACAAAACCCAACAACAAAAAAAAACGCCAATTCAGCCAGCTGAATCTATTTATGGGGCCTGTCATAAAAAGAAAACTGCTGAATAACAAACGCAGGTCACAATGTAGTAGTTCATTTATTCTTAAAATATATTCAAATATATATTTTTATTATTATATTATACATATAGTGCTGTCAACAAATCATAAAACATAATTAGTTCTTGCTTTTATTTTGAACACTAATAACAAATAGGAGTAACTTATGGCATTAGTGCACTCTGGTAGATTTAAAGATGACTTTGCGAATTTGTCGACTATTTAGTTTTTTATGATTTTTTGGTGCGCTTTGACCCATACTAATGTGACTGTTACATTCAATAGATGAAACTTAAAAAGTTGTGTATTATGTTTTTAAGTATATCGTTTTCAAAGTATTTATTTGAAAATTGAAGTAATGCTGTTAGTACGGATTTAGAATCAGAAAGGATAATAACATTTGACTTATTATTTTGTTTAATCCAATCTAAGCTTTGATTAATAGTGTATAGTTTTGCAGTAAAATTTTAGCAATTATTGTAAAGTCTGAATAAGAATGACTATTATGAACCTTTGATCCATCCATAGATATTACTGTTGGGTTATTAGATTTTGCAATTATAGACTTTACTAAAGAGTTATTGTCTTGGCAATTATTATCAAAAACAAAAAATTTTTGGTTTGAAAAAATTAATATGGTACGGTACAAGAAACATTGGGTAGGTGGTATTTTTTTTAGTTTGACAGTTGACAAAGGTTAATATTAGCATATATGTATAGATACTAAAGGGAAGTCATTTTTGAGCCTCCAATAAGTATTTACAGACAATGAATATGTAAAGAGTGCAACTTATTTGTTAACTTATTATTAAATAATCGAAT
The DNA here is from genome assembly GCA_035610365.1 of Aquatica leii. Classification (NCBI taxonomy): domain Eukaryota; kingdom Metazoa; phylum Arthropoda; class Insecta; order Coleoptera; family Lampyridae; genus Aquatica; species Aquatica leii. The sequence goes on from CM069432.1 coordinate 66,227,436, forward strand.
TTTTAGAGTTATAAGTTACGCACAATTTTTGTATTAGCTACTTGTAGTCGTAGAAGTTTTTTTTACATCTACTATAAAAAGGTGAAATTTTTGGAATAATATATATAAGCTCGGTTTTTCAATTTAGATTTATACTCTTAGTTAACTAATTTTACAGTTTATTTATTTATTTATTTATTATTTATTAAATTGTCATATTATTGGTTAGCGCAAAACTAATAACCAATGATAAACATTGTGTTGCATAACTACAAACGTTATAAATAAAAAGCGAAAGTTGGTATTTGTAAGTTTTAGTGTTATTGCAATTTTTCAGCAATTTTCAGCAATAATGGAAATTATATTGCCATTTAGTGAAAAAGCATTACTAGTAAATGTCGAGTAAATCCCACATTTACACGTATTTTGACTTTACGTTTTTTCCGATTTTTTAATTATAGGTGTAATGGATAGTATATTCACTTTATCTCGCAATTTTGTTATGTTTGTGATCCGTGTAATCATATCACAAATATACGTCAGTAATGTGCTGGCATTGTAATTTTTCCAAAGTTTTTATTAAACAATTCTGATAAATTACCATTTAAATTAGTTGTTAGTCCTGCGTATATATTAATACACAACATAATTGATGTTGGAAAACAACGTTGAGGATGGTGGCGTCATGAACTATATAAAGAAACAATGGTTCCTTTCCTAATGGTAGATTTACGCTCTCGAACAATAATTGGACATTACACAAATTTTACGAAAAACAGATTAATATAATAAATAAGAAAATTTTTAAATCAGTTAAGTAAAATCAAACTTAGAATATTCGCTGACACTTACTAGTAGACGGGGTGAAATATTGTGCAGCATAAGAATAGTGTTGGTTTGAGAGGAAGTTTACTTGAATTTTTGGTGACGGAAAACTAACATAAACTGGAGACTGACATTTGGAAAACTGGTTTTGTTACTTCTTTTCACAAAAATAAGAGTAAAATCAATATTTCTAACTATAGGCCAGTAACAAAATCGTCTGAAATTCCTAAGTTGTTTGAAAAAATTCTTGTTTCAAGTATGTTTCTTTTACTTAAACATATTATTGCAGAAGGACAACATGGTTTCTATCCAAATCGTTCTACTACTACCAATCTCATGTTATTTCAAAATTCAATCTATAAGGCTTACGATCATAATGCGCAACTGGATGTCATTTATACCGATTTTGCAAAAGCTTTTGATTGTGTTAATCACAAGATTTTAATTAATAAACTGGACAATATAGGCATTCATGGGTCACTACTTGCATGGATAGAAAGTTATCTTTCTAATCGTTCTTAAATAGTCCAATACAAAGGTTTCACTTCCTTTCTTATAACAGTTCACTCTGGTGTTCCACAAGGTGCTCATTTAGCACCGTTATTATTTCTGATTTTTATTAATGATATTAGAGAAGTCTTTAAGCATTCAAATATACTATTGTTTGCCGACGATTTAAAAATTTACAAAATTATAAATTTTTTTGGATGACTGCCTTCTATTGCAGCAGGACTTAAATAATTTCTACATTTGGTGCTCATCAAATTTTTTGGAATTAAAATTAAATAAATGTTTTACAATATCATTTCATCGCATCAACAATCCCATCAAATGTTCCTATAAAATTAATGACATATTCTTACAGAGCTTAAATTCTATCACCGACTTAGGAGTAACGTTTACTTATGACTTAAAATTTAACAAACATATAAATAACATACGAAACAAAGCGACTAGAGCTTTATGCTTTATTGTTAGATCTTCATCGAATTTTAACAATCCTGATACTATTAAATTATTGTATACATGTCTAGTTCGATCACATTTGGAATACTGCAGTATAATTTGGTTACCATATCACTCAACTCTCATCACTAATATTGAAAAAGTGCAGCAACGATTTTTAAGATATTACTGTTTTAAAGCCAGAATTCCGGTATCTAGTTACTTACAAACCCTGTCTCAACTTAATATTAATACATTAAATTCTCGAAGGATATTTCTAGATCAAATATTTTTCTATAAACTGCTAAATGGAATTATAAACTGTTCATCTCTTTTGCAACTGGTTAGTTTAAATGTTCCAGCCAAAAACCATCGTTTTGTTAATATGTTCTATTTAAAAGTTAGCAAAACTAATTACCTCCAACATTCTCCACTTCAAAGACTGATGAATACAGCTAATATATATTCAAGCATTAACATTTTCGACAGTAGTTTGAAGTTTAGAAATCACTTGAAAAAAGAATTAGTTAAACTATATATACAGTATTATAGTAACTAATGTTACAAATTTAATTGTCAGTTAATATCATTAATTATTATATTTTTAAAGCATACTTTAATTTATGTTTGCAAACTAATATTTTTGTTATTGTTTTTCTTTTAGTGTACAATTTATTAATATGTATTTAGTCTATAAGTTATATATTATTTTTATTACTCTATCTTATTTGTATCTCTTTGGGATTTACCCGTATTTAAAATAAAATAAATAAATAAATAAATGATAAAATGGAAACTCGAACAACTGGTGGTGCTGGTGGCGGTGGTGTGGAAACCTTTACTGCATCGAAGTATGCCGACTGACAAAATTTTTAAATTGTGAATTTTAAAGCAAACAGTGATTTCTTGGAAACGGTTTTTAATATGCTGATTTTTAGCGTCTCAAGCTTGATATCCATTTTTGCTTTTTTAGGTGACGGCGGTGTTTTGCTTGCTAATGCATCCGTGTCATCTGCGTTACATTTTGTAACGCCTCGGTTGTCATTATCTTCCTAAAACAAATTTGCTTGTTATTTTTTTATGCATCTTACTTACATTTAACTTAAAATAAAACGAAAACGTAATTTTACATAAAGTTGATACAAAAAAGAATTGTTCTCAAGAAAAACACCATTAATCTACAGAAATTCTATTATGAACAATTTTTAGTTCTAGTTTAGCTATTATTAATTTTTTTTCCAGATGTTTAAAACCTATAATGAATAGTTATTAGTCAGCAGTAACTTTATGGAACTATGGAATTTTTCACATGGAATCGGCGCAATGGAAAAACATATCTGCATACAGTGCATAGTCAATACTGAAACTAAATTTTATAATTATAAATTGCAGTTGACTATTATTTGGTGTAGTAGACAGTATGTGAAACTTTATACATGCTGACGTTGGTACTCAATGAGGAACTTCGGATTATAGTGTGTCTCAAGGAAGCGCTTTTAAAACTATTATAGAAAGAAAAAATTTGCAATTACCGAAAACTAAAGCCTCGTCTGTCAGACGAACCAAAGGATTCTTTATATTTTTCTTGCTGATAGAATATTTGTATTAAGTAAAGGTATAATAAAGCCATATTAAAGAATACATCCAAAAGGATTCAAAAAAAAGTTTTTAATGTTGCGGATCAAAGGCTTGTGAAGTAGTTGAGAATGGTTTTAGGATTCTGTATTTAATGTACTTAGAAAGCCTATGTCGCTACAACTGGAACAAGGCCATGATCCATTTACACAACTTTTTAAAGCGTAGCGTTTCATCATTGTCAATGTATGCTCTACCTAGAGTTACTGATACTGAAAACAAAATCGCGGGAGAGAAAGCTTTTGGAAGTTAAAAAAATGATGAACCTATGACATCGTGTTTACTACTGCTAGTAATACCGCTCTAAAGAGTAAAATAATGTTCAAATATCCGCGATGATCTGGCGAACTATTTTATCAACGAGGTCAGTTACCATGGCAAATGTACATCACCTAATTTATAATAAAAGAATATAAACAAAAACAAAGACACATTTACTTCCCGTAGTTAAAATTATTTTCGAGATTTGTTACCATCTTTTAGAAAGGCTTATGCTTTAAAAGAAAACTTTTTACTTTTGTATGCCTCATCTCTGTCTGTAAACAAACATTACTTTTCATTAATAGTAAAGACATTTCTTTGTATTTTTAGTATATATATTTACATATTATATATTATTTACTAATCCTTGTGTTAGTAGTACTAAAAATAACTACATCCTCAAAATAATAAAAAAAAATAATTTAATTATTATTACCGGTTCCGGTTGACCTGATTTTCTTTACCATTGATTTTTTCCTGTCTGAACAACGCTAATAAAGCCACCTTTTTGTGTCCAAAGCCGATTTCTTCCAAGTGTCTTCTTCTAAATGTTTGTTATAATTATTATCTTGTGAGTACAATAAACGGATATTCTACACATAATTATAGTCTGTTTGACAAAAGCGTATACGGCGAAGCTGTTTTTTGGAAAACGCTATAAGGGTGGTTCAAACTTGAGTAGGTGGCAAAACCCGTTCTCTTAAATACTTTGTGTAAAAAGCCTTAATTCTCGTTTGATTTTTTGTCACAGAAAAACGTATTTTGTTATGAGAGCCGCATACGTATCACGTTACTAGAGTAACGAAAGCAATTTTGCGTAGAAAGAGTGTAAGTGTGATACTATAAAAAACGTTTACTAACTCATAAAGTAAAATTTCGTAGCACAATAAAGAAACCGTGTTTGGGAAACACATTAAAAGAGACTCATTTGGGCAAAAAAAAATTAACCGCAATTGGGACAACGTAATTTTTTTAGACAAAGTTTTATAGGGCACGTTTTTCTATCACCTATATCTGGAGTACCGGTTCAGTGGAGCGTTAAGTAACCGATAAAGTAGCACGTTTGAGACTGTTTTTTAAAACAAAAATTTAAGAATTTCTACATATTTACAGACAATTTAAACACTGTTAAATTAACTAAAATATAGCTTGGTGTGTTTCTATACAACGATAGATCTTTCGATGTGGAGGATAGGCACCACTCAGAAATAAAACTCTGTCCTAATTGTGGCTACGTTTTGTTGGCTATTGTGCCAACTTCATCAGGCCAATCATCACAATAGAAAGTTTAATTTCTGCCAAATATACATGAAATTAAAACCATGGACAAAGGAGGAAAGTACGAAAAACATATAACCTTATACGACACAAACATAACCCACACATAAGGTGAATCTTAATGATCATTAAGATTCACCTTATGAAATGTTTTTTTAGGTATGCAGGTAATTGTTTAAAGAAAATCGTAAAATTTTGTTTAAGTAAGATATTGTTATTAAACCTTTTGATCTCAGCTTTTTTTTGTAAGAATTTACAACTATACTACCATTGTATATAACAATGCTACTACTGATTTTGTAATAAAAAAATATTGGCATTTAAGTTTTAAGTTACATATTTTTTTAGTTGTATTACAGAAGTTTAGCAACACATGCATTATCTTCCAATAGAATTTGAAAAATACAAATACTGTAATGTTTTTAAATTAAATTTCGTTGTAATTATAAATTTAATGCTTGTTTATTGACATATGTACTGCGAATATCTATAGTAATTTCTTCTTGAAAATATTTTTTCTAAAAATACATTATAAGGATTTACAAAATACGATAACAGAGAATGATCAATTTTTGCGCTATAGTCGATTACTGTGATTTCTGATCATTCACAATAGAATGATCGTTTGCTGTCATCGATCGTGGAAAATAATCGCAATCTAAATCATCGATCATGGAAAATAATCGCGATCATAGATCAATTAATATAATCGTACTTGTATTTGCTTGTTTATAACTACATGTGTACTATTTAATCTAGTTTCAATGTGTTTTGTCAAATATAGAATCAGACATTACATATGAAATTGTCTAATTGCAAAGCCGGTTAATTTTAAATTTTGATCAAAATTTTGAGAAAATCTTAAAGAAAAAATCCACACCTAATTAATTTTTATAACGTTCCGTTTCCGCCTGATCGAGGTAAAACCTTTTAAAAACGTAATTTTTCTGCTATACTTTCTTTAGTTATAATTTTTTTCCTATTAGAGATAACCGTACATCCAAAAGGGAGTTTTAAAAGAATAAGATGATAGTTTTTATGATGAGTGAAATACGATGGAAGAGTCATCTCATAGTATAAATTTACTATGCATGAATAATAGTAAGTACGTGGCTATAGAGATGGAAACGTTAAAAGCTGTTTTTATACCCGCGTAATTCAAATAAGTTTTGAATAAACCGCGGGATAAAATGACAACGTATACACATTGTAAAGTAACAATGTTTTCTATCTTATTTCACTCATCAAAACTTGTTTGAATTAAGCGGGTATAAATTCAGTTTTTAAGGTTTCCATTTTTATAGCCATTTATTTACTTTGACAGTTTTTGGGCGCATAACAAAACTTCACTTAGTCAATACCGTAAAATAATGACATGCTGCTAAAATTACGTTTTTTTAAACTCATTTTTGTGAATTTTAACTGACTCCAGTGTCTCGGTTATTTAATGTTACCACCTAATGTTACTCAAAAATAAAGTAAACCTTAGCAGAAATAAACTGAACAAACTAACCTAAATAGCTTAATCTTTGTGCATAAAATATTTGCTTGAAATTTTTAAATTCAAAAAAATTTTCAGGGCTCAATATGAACGTGTCTACTGCGATATAAAAATATAAGACTCACGAGATCTTTAGTTCTTACCTTTAATTTCAAATGTCTGCATTGATCATCTTGTTATTTTCATTCTTAGTATGTGTACAAGATGTTTCTTTAAAGTAAAAATTTACGTAAGAAAATTTAAAAGATAGTACAGAGTGTGTATAACATAAGTTGATTCTTCAGAAAATTATTTATTCATGGTACAAGATGAAGTACAAATGTTTTAATTGGATAGATAATAAAGATTTTTTTCTAATTTATTTTAAAGAAAACGGATCACTTGAAACAAAAACTTGCATGATTAATGATTGTCTAACACAGACTATACAGTATCGTTTTTTGAATTTCAAAAAATTTTCTTTAATTACATTAAACGAACTTATTCAAACTATTAGTATTTTTCAAAATTAATTATGTCAAACATTGGCAGATCATTAGTATTGATCCTAAAAATTATATTAACAACGTTACTAATTTTAGTTAAAATTACTAGAAAGTTTCTGAAAAGGTTTAAGAAAAAATTAATCTGCATTTATATTTAGAGCATACGTTTTGTGTTTAATTTAAAGTTGTTTATATTTTTGCCAATTGTCATTATGTCTGTAATTGATAGCATGAAATCTAGCAAATACAAAATTTGTGTCAATAAATGAAAACATTTTAAAAATCAATAGAATATAGAAAAACTTGATAATTTATCAATTAAATTAAATAGGTAATTTATTGCAACTAATCCATGTTTTCCAGTGTCTTTTTTCTGTTGTATTTTTAAATTTTTTTAATTATGTAAAAAGGATTGTTGCATTTTTTACCACTTCTAATTCAAGCTCTTACGATTTCAGAGACAACTTTGTGTGGAAGTGTTTTACTTGTTCTTATCAATACTACGGTTTAAACAAAACGTGTTAAATTACTAGCGATTTACTCAAATTTTTCAAAGTATGCATTCATTTTGTATAACATAAAATAAACCAAAGAAAATTTAATTATCGTGTTTTATAGTTTTGATAATCAGCATATATCATATTACCAAAGAGTATATTTTACTAGATTGATTGTATTTGTCAAGTGTTAGTAACCTGAGGTAATGCAATCTACCAAACACTAGCACAAAGGTAAGTAATAAAAGTAGCAAAAAGTTATCCGCTTGTTTATAGCCATGTAGTGTTTAGATTTTTGTTAGCGTATTAAAAATTATATTAAAGCGATAGCAGCGCCGCTGTATATTTATAACAGAAACACAGTATATAAACGGCCATCTAAACCTTCCGATTACCATTGGGGTCTTTTTTGACCCCAGACGTGTTGTATTTGTTGTCTTTTCTTAAGTTTTTTTTACAACTGTCCCAATATTTTTTTAGCTGAGTTTCTTTCAACAATGTTTAATAATACATAACAAAAAAAATACAACAATATGTAATAGTTGTTGCCTTCATTAATTTATATTTACTTTTTATTTTTATATTTTTATTAGTTTATATAAAATCTAATGTTAATTTAAAATATTAATAAAGGTTGCCTTTACAAATTAATCGGTTTTTCTTTACAAAATAAGAAAAAAAACTTGGGGTCAAATCTGACCCTATTTGGTAATCGGCGCCTCAAAAATTGCTTGGTAATCCAAAGATTAACAGACCGGGATTTAAACTCCAGTTAGTATGTCAAAAATGCAGAAAAATTCTTCTTTTGTAAATCTGTCATCACAGAAAATTGGGTCTGCTATTGATTTGTTTGCATATACTTTTGTAATCGCGGTTTTTTTATTATTTTTTTATAATTAACTATAACTCAAAATATATACTTACGCTGTCTTTGTTTAAAAGTTTTCGTTGTCTGATTACGACTAACGAATTACAGCTTTAATTTAATTATTTTAGCAATTGCTATGACTATGCCACTTAATACCGCAGCAAATAATCAATTGATACCTGTAGCGATCAGATGTACAGCAAACCCAAGTAGCATCAAAGTGCGGATAACTTATACTGCCACTTCAGTTTAGTGATTATTACGGATTTAACACTTTATATGCAACTTCTTAGTAATTATACTTTATTCTATTGATTTACAGTGGAAATTACGTGCATACATCCTTTCTTAACCACTCTGTGGTTCTGCAGCTTTATGGTGAAAAGTGAAGTTTTTTCAACGTTATTTTCACTAAGTAAAATTCCTTTGAAGTTTTTTTAACTTTATAGTGGCAAGTTAAAGTGGCGGCCACTAAATCGAATCACTAAAATCTTACTTTAAAGTAAAAACCACTTTGAAGTGGCTATTCAAGTTTTGATCACGTTTTAAAAACTTAAAATATACCTAATATATAGCTGCACTCTAGAGTGGTATGTTGTCGTTGTTGTAACGTTTTAGCCACTTCCATAAGTGATTTATTTTAACGCGACATTTTAGATTAAAGCCACTATATAGTGATATTCACCTTTGAAATTCACTTTTAAGTTACAGTAACTAAACAGTGGCACATTCTCTACATGTCCCACAATGCATCTCGCCATAGCTTTTAACAAAGAAAACGTCGCGTTGTGTGTAGTGATTTTGTGTTTATATAAATGCAACATGAGTAACAATCAAAAAAAACGTAAAAAAACTTTTTGACATTCCAGTACCTTTTACAGAAAATTAAGACTTTAGTTAAAAGACAATAGTATTAAACAAAATCATAATAGTGTTGTAAGTAAAAAAAAATCGATAGCAAAAAGCGTCCAAGCGTTACACCCATCTTCAGAACATAAATACGACGTTAGTAGAGAGCCTATCTATCATAACGGACGACTTAAGATTGGTTCCTAGTATTTATGAAGAAACTTCTGACGACAAAGACAATAATGATTCTAACTTTCATAATGAGGAGAACAGTGACGATATGTACATTCCTGCCGAAGATTATTCAGACATAGTCTTTGAAGAACATATAGTTTCTCAAATTTCAATGACACAACAGCTTTTGACGTGGTATCATGCTCATAACATGACCCACAGTTTACTTGACTACTTACTGCACATTTTGAGATTGAATGGGGTTTTAAACTTATTACTTGATAGTCGCACTTTATTAAAAACTCCAACATCAGTAAAAATTATAAAAATGGGAAATGGACATTTTTGGTAGAATGGTATTGCAAATTCTTTGCTTCTAACCTTTGAAAAAATTGCTAAACCATCGTCAGTGTCACTAGTTTTTAATGTAGATGGATTACCACCTTTTAAATCTTCACCAGTGGTATTTTGGCCCATTTTGTATAGAATTGAGAACATGTCACATATTCTACCTAAGGTAGTAGCAATTTATTGTGGAGAAACTAAACCACCACTACAAGAATTTTTGTTGGAGTTTGTCGCTGAACTAAACGGTATTTTGACAAAGGGAGTTATTATCAACAATCATAGAATAGAAGTGAAAGTTAAATATTTTGTGTGTGACACGCCCGCGAGAAATTTCATAAAAGGTAATATTATTTTAAAAGTAGATAACATTATATCAGTCAATTAATACATTTTTATAGGTACAGTTGGATTTAATGCAGCTCATGGATGTATCAAATGCATAACCATTGGGGAATATGATAAAGGCGGAAGACATATGAGCTTTCCAAGGCTTGATTGTCCTTTACGGACTGATGAAAGTTTTCGAAAGAAAACAGATGATGGTCATCACAAAGAAGATTCGCTTTTGTTAAAACTTCCCATTAATATGGTAGATGACATTATAGTTGCAGATTCCTTACATTTGTTTGATTTAGGTAAGTACCTAGTATAACGTCCATTAAAGTTGACAATATTTGGTCACAAAGTAATAATATATTTGATACACGTTGTTATTTAACAATCATTATGTTGCAGGTATAATGCGAAAGTGTTTGTATGGGTGGATTCATGGAAGTTACAATTTTCGAACAAAATTATCAGCTCTACAAATTGACCAAGTATCGGATATGTTAGAAGACTGCAACAAAAGAAGACCTGCTGAGATTCATCGCGTCATTAGAAGACTTAAATGTTCAAAGTTCTGGAAAGGTACTGAATATCGAACTTTTTTACTTCACGTTGGTTCAGTAGTACTCAAGGATTTTTTGTCTGAAGAGGCTTACTACAGTTTTTTGACACTTTGTTGTAGAGTTACAATTATTTCATGCAATACTTATTTAAAATACATTACTATAGCTGAATATTTACTAACAGACTTTATTAAACAGTATATAGACATTTATGGTGTGGATTCAGTTAGTAGCAATGTTCATAATGTATGTCATGTAGTAAACGATGTTAAAAAGTTTGGTCCACTTTCGGAAATCAGTTCATATTCCTTTGAAAACTTTCTTGGTCATTTAAAATCTTTACTCCATACTGGAAATCGACCTCTACCACAGTTAGCCAAACGAGTTATTGAATTGTCTAATTTTCAATCTCTAATCAATAAAAGTTCAGTTTCAATAACTCCTTTTGTTGAAAACGAAGATAGGTTTAAAAAACATCAGTCAAAATGCTGTAATAGAGTTTTTAATAAGGTTTGCATTTGAGATAACTTTTTATTGTCTAATGATGTTAAAGATAAGTGGTTTATGACAAAAACTAACGACATAATATCCATGATAAATGCTACTTATTATCAAGGAAAAATTGTTATATATGGTTCGGCGATTGAAGTAAAACTGGACTTTTTTGAAAAACCTATAAGGTCATCACATCTAAATATATACAAATCAGATGGTAGACAAGTTGTACCAAGACTGTATTCATTAAACGAAATAAAATGTAAACTGATATCTTTAAAATATAAAAATTATTTTGTATTTATGCCGTTGCTTCATACTTTAGATATAGTAATAGTTTAGTTTTTTTTATATTTATTTTATATTTATGCAATGTGGTACAAATAGATACAAAAAACATTATACATTATTTATGTCCTGCTCTGTGTTCCGCTCTTCTGTAATACTCAACATACTAGTAGGTTCCACTTCTATCGTTGCTTCTATTTCATCTGTTTCATTTGTGTCATTAGAATTATTGGTTGTGCAACTGCAAAAAAAAATGTAAAATATTATTACTTTATGTTAAGTATCTTACATTTTTCGTAAACTACGTTTTAAAGCGTATTTTAAAACGCCATCTTTAAATATGTTTTTGTTTTTTTGAATCGTAGGCGACTATCGGCCAAGCTCACGACCTCAAAAAAAACATTTAAGATCCCTTCCAAGCCCTGAAATGCCATTTTCTTTGACATTTTATCTCTAGATATTCCAGTCCATGTGTAATTTATTAATACGGTTGGAGTAAATACTCGGTCAACAATTTTATAGGCCATTTTTGTGCCGTCCGCTTCGCGGCTGGTGCCCCCAATTTTTGACAAATATGAAATCTGTAACATAACTTGTGAAAAGCAGTAGATATTCTAATATAGGGACTATACCAATTAAACCTTAAACCGTTCGTTGTTTCTAATTTCCTTGTCCATTACTTCGATTTCTTCGGACGACGCCAATGGAAAACTTATTAGCGACAGTAAATCTGTTTCCAGCGGTTTGGCGATTACGACGCTAGCAGCCGATCTTAGCTCTCCTAATCGATCAAAAATTTGATCCAAACAGATATTAAATTTAGCCGAGTCTCTTATCATACTTGATTTTATGTTTTTTGTTTCATTTATAATAGTTGTCATCTCCTCCCTGATTTCCAATAGCGTTTCCTCAATACCAATACCCACTTGATTTGGAACTGAATACACAATCAATTGTTTAATAATATAACAATAAGTTGTTATACAGAAAGTGATTTATAAAGCATACTAAAAACTTTGAAGTGTTTGAAAGCTGCGAGTAAATAAATTGGAAATAACGTTTGAAAGTCCTACTTTTACTAAATAACATTATTATTACTTTATATTTCATACTCACCGGTATCAGTGCTACTGTTGGTACAACTTATAGTCTGCAAAGAGCCATCAGTATTTACAAAAATGTTTTGTAGACACTAGTACCCACAACATCATCATTATTGCTTATGGGTTCTATGACTTCTTGGGAGATTATTTTTATTTTGTTATCCTGCAAAAGCGTAATTTTAATAATTTATTTAACCACAAAAATTACAGTTACTTTTTTATGTTTGTCAAATAAGTCATTTCTATCTATCAGATTAGAAATATTTCCTAAGGTGTGACGTTTTTTCTTCTGGGCCATTTCAATGAACAGTCTACATACAAAACAAAGGCCCAGTTAGATAAAAGTTACAATAACAAGTGTATATAAGATTGGTGATTCAAATGTAACAAGTTCTCAGATTTTATTTCAATACACAAAACAAATCAAAGCTGATTAGTAATCAAGTGCATAACTTCTTATGGTAAATTCAGTTTGGACAACTGTTGCATGTAAACAATGCAAGCAGATACGATGCCTATTTAAACAAACGAACAATAGATTCAAAATGCATTGATATTAATAATATCTAATAACACTACTAATTTTGCTGTCAGTATAGTTATGTATCGCAGAATAGAGTGTCATTTGTGTTGTTTACATTATCACGAGAAGATGATTTTTGTTATATATATAATTAATAGATATGTAATTTATGTTTTGTAAGAAATTTGGATGTTAAGGTGAATGCGACTATGTGAACGGGAAGTAGTGGAATGCAACCACCAAGTTTAAGTGTAATGCGCTTTTTATGGTTGTCATGTGATTTTTTTCGGCATCAGTGTCTATACACTTACTCAGTTCTTTCTCCGTTCTTAATGCGCTTTAAATTCTGTTAAACCGGTGCATTTCACAATACATGGGTATTCCACCCAACAATCCTCCGGTGCACTGGCAACATTGCAACGTAAACTTTCTCGGGTTGAATGGTTCAAATGACCTGGCCATTTCAATACTTGTGCTGCTTCCCATTTATGAGGTACTACGCATACGTTCACCCCATTTTTTTTAATAGTTGAAACAACTTTAAAAAAATCCATTTGACTGAACTGACTAAAAAAGAAAAACATGTTAGTTTTTCATACAACTTTGTTATTTAATAACAATAACTTATTTTAAGATAAACAAATATTTGTATATGAAAATTTAACTCACCTTTTCGTTAATTTCAATAACTGAATAAGAATAAACACTGTACATCAGCTGTTTCATCCGTAAAAGCAGATGCACCAACATAATTCTTTTAGTCACAATAATTTAAATTCCACTAAAAAATTGCGACTATTTACTCGATACGCACCCGGCCGATTTAAACAGTTTTGTTTGAAGTGGTCGTTCAATGGAATTAACGTGGTCGTCACCAATGCCGCCACTTATTAAAATCACTTTTTAGTGCTCTGAAATCTGATTGGATGTATGTTTGTTTCATTAACCACTTATGAGGTGGAAATAACTCCAAAGTGGGTATCCTTAGTTCCTGCCACTTTACGGTGACACTATTTTAGTAGCCATATTTATTAAAGATTTCTATGCCGCCATTAAAAAAAATTGGCCTACTAAATAAAATAAATGAAATTTATAATCAGAAATGCATTAATTGTAGTAAATTAATAGATTGTCATTAAGTTTTGAATGTCAAAATTTATAAAATGTATGTTGAATTATGTAGTTCTTAATTTTTATTTAAAAATTATTACGTTTTAATTTCGTTTCTCTAAAAAAAATTAAAATTTTGATAGCGCATAGTTATATCTCGAGCTATAAACCCTATATTTAACAGTAAACTTGCATTTGTTCCAATTTTGCTTTTAGCTAAAAGTACAAATTCGATTTAAATTAATATTACATTATTAAAACTTTTTTATCGAACTAAAAAAGTTAGCTGAGTTGTCCATTTGTAAAGTAAAGAGGGGATATTGTAAGAAAACTAAACATTTAAAAATAAGAAAGAGACGAAAATACGAAAATAGCATATGCTAGAAGACTGCAGTTTTTAGTGTCCACGGCCACTAATGGCCACCACGCTGCCACTTGACAGCCCCGTGGATTTTACGTGGCTGTACAGTTATTGTAGAGGATATAAAATGGTTGTAATCACGTAACGGCCACCCAATATTTGTTCCCCATTTTGGTGGTAACCACGGTTTAGAACCGTTTTTTTACCGTGGTAGTAACTAGTGAAAGCCACTTTATAGTTCCTACGACTGTTGCTGCCACGTGGGAATCACTAAAAATGCTAGTTGGGAACAAACGTATTATCCTTTATGCCTATGCCTATGCCCACTGGTAAACTTGAAGAATTTCTGATATTAACTCTTGCGTATCTACCACACTCTGTTTTAGACATTACTAACAAAATATTTTAACAAAAACTACGTAGTTTTAATATTAATCATGTATATATTTTTATGATGTATGTACGTGTGTAACAATAAATTTTAAGTATGTAATACTGACGTTGTTTTTGCAAATTATTAGTTTAAATAACATTAATGTAGTACTTTAAAAAGTTTGTATATAAGTACGTCAACAAAGTCACTTGTAACTTCTATATAACTCCATCTATTTATTAACTAAAACAAAACTGTAATTCATTTTAGAATCTATAAGCTTATTATGTGCAAAAATGTTTTTTTTTGTGAAGAGTATAAAAATTAAATAAGCAAACACCCTAAACTTCAGAAACAATGTTTCACGTATACTTTTTAGTAAATTATAGTTTATGCAAACTATAAATCAGTAGTAAACATGTTAATTGCAATTGATTGAACTGTTATAAATTAAAAAAATAGAAGATATAACACTAAATGTTTAATACTGTTGTTAAATATTGCACAGGTTTAATTACGAAGAATTAAACTGTTTTACAAATTGTAGATACAAAATTCAATCTGTTTTTAAAATAAATATTGTAAAATATTGCAAAACATATACTACTAAAAAACTAGTTTTAAAATAACAATTTTTTAATGAAATAAACTTACTACCGTTTGTGTTGTGTTCAAAGAACTATATACGAGTATAAAGAACTAATTGACCATTAGTTTGTTATTCTTTTAATAAATTACATTAAACAATGAACAAATAATATAATTAGCTTTTCTGTTTTAGACATAGATAAATATGCTTTATTTAACAGTTTTAAGTGCTCGCACAGCTAAAATGTGTTGTACACAGACTTTTAAAGCAATAAGTCATTGCGTAATATACGCAAAATAATTAAATACTATTATTATTAAAACATATTTTTGGTAATATAATACACAAAACTTTAATAAATTTAAAATTTACACAATATCTAAGCACTGAAACTGAAAACTTAATTTGGTCATACACGTGTTTAATTATTAACTATAAATTTATATAATGGTAACAAGCGTAGTATTGAATACGTAAACATTAATATTAATTGTAACCACAACTTTAATTTATTTACACAATGCTTATGTTTATACCTTTATTTCTTAATAGCAAAATTACTATATCAATATTAATTTACAATAACTGTTACACCTATATTATGAAACTTGTACATATTATACGTTCTGGGCGGTTACACACAGCTTTGTTAAGTATTTAATCAATAATTAGCTATTAATCGATAGATAAAAGTCAATTTAACCGTTGGTTAAAGTATTCAATCTGTTGATTAAATATTTAACATATGGAGCTCTGATTAAGCAAGGTTAGGCATTGGTTAAGTAAAAAAAAAGTTTAAAAGATAATTGTTGATCAAACCCATTTAGTGGAGTGCGGCAAGTATGAATCTTATTGTGTTTCATGCAGTACGTGTAAAACTATGCAATATATTACAATTTTTTAAGTGCAACTGGTAAAACAGTAATACTGTATTTAAACTATCGTTTTTGTTACAATAAAATTAACAAATGTATGTTATACTAAAAAGACGCAAAAGCAAGTTTTCTTTTGAAGTATTTCTGTTTACTATAAATGCAAAAACTCTCTGTACAGGAAACGCTTACTGCAAAGTTAACAAACGTTTTCCTTGTACGTATACTATCGTGATTTACTATTCACGACGCCGTCCAATTAATTTCATATCACGTAATTGCACCGGCTGTTCAAAATATCTTTTATATTTTACACGACTGTTTCTGCAATTTAATTTTAAACGCTTCTTTTTTGTTGGTGTGTTTTAAGTACGAACAATTAAATATCAGTTACAATATTATTTTATAAATTTTTTTTTAAATAAATAGAAATTTGTATTTGCGCACGCTATTTTTGTTGTAGTTTTCTACACTAAATAACTAATTATTATAACACAATTTGTTCAAAAAAACTTTTTTTGTATAAATATATTTTTTTTAACTAATGCGTTAAAGAAATTGTTGCAGACTGATAAAAGTAATCACATGCAAGATATTCTATCAAAAGCGGTTAAATAGTTATATTAAAGTTTTATTTGCATTTATTATTTATAACTGCTATTATAAGTAAATCAAAATGTTTTAGTTCCATAAGAATAAATGATAAATTTATAACTATATGCATGATATACAAATATAGTATTCTAAAAGTGTACATAACGCTATAAATTAACTGGTTTTCAGGTGAATACTAAAGTTGTGTAATAATCTATTTCTATTTCTGTCCGAATCGTTTTCTATGAATTGGAAATTAGATTATTGCGTAGCTAATAAATGAAACAAAAACGCGCATAATAACTACCAGAATCGATTATTGTATTATATTATATTGCTTACTTTACTATTAATTTGTATAAAATATTATGTACTTTATTTTAAATTTTTTTTGGTTAAATGTTGATGTGCATATATGGTTGAGATAATAAGGATTTAAAAATGAAAATAAATAAAACATTAATAAACGACTATTATTAAAAATAAATTTTATATCGTTTTACTATTTATATTATTTGACTAAAGATTACCTGTTTACTTTATTTTATAACTATTAAAAACTATGCACCATTCAACGACTGAATTTTGTTATAATTTTACAACTAAAATAACTTTATAATTTAATCTACAAAGTACAGAAGAATTGTATTTTTGCAAAAACGCTAATTTTAAAGTAGATATCAGTTGCTACAGTTAATTATTGCAAAATTTTAAAGAAATAAATAAAAATTAATTACTTAACAATTAGAACCAAATCAAAATATAACTTTAAAACTGAAATAACATTTTTATTGATTTTTATCATAAAACAATTTACTGAGATTTCTAAACGATTTTAAATAAAATCTAACAATACATTTGAATGTATTAAACTTCAGGTTATATTTTCTTTTATATGTATATCAGTCTTACGTGCTACTAAAGATGCCAATAACGTTTACACTATCTAAGCACAGAATTTTCTAACAACTCACTTTTGTAAAACTTACATTTAAAACCTACTTTTATCAAACTCGATTATTCAGCAATACCAGTGTTCTTGAGTAGTTTGCATTAAAAAAAGATTCCATTGTGCTATTAAATTTTGGTAGTTCTTATTAAATGAAGATTTTGTCAAAACAGTTTTAAGATTTATACTAGTGTGTCGTAAACATTTTATTGCACATTTAAATGTGACAGTTCTTATAAATCAAACATAAGATTTATCGTTAACGAGTTGACGTACTTCAACTTTACCAGATGATATATGTCTGATCAGGTCAAGATTTACACTATATTACTTTAACGCAAATGTCTAAAGAATATAATGTTAAACGTTAACACAATTTTGACAACTATGTTTATGTAACAACCAAGTAACAAATTTAACAGAATATTGTAAACTGATATATTGCACAATCAATAATATAAAATAAAACAAATATCAGTTTAAATTTGATTTATTTAATACAATAATTTTATTTCATTTCAATAGTTTACTACATAAAATAAAATTTTAATGATGTCACGTGTGACAATAGCATTGAGTATATCATTCATAAATTCATAAAATAAAAAAAATAAGTTATTTTATTATTTTACTGGCACAATTATTCTGTACACTATTTTAATATTTAAATTTTTAATAAAAGTCTATCGTGTATTTAGGTTTAAAGGTACTAAATAAAGTTTAGGCAAAACCTTTTCTCATGAAATCTATTAATAACAGTTTTGGATCACTGATGTAGTATTTATTGGTTTATAAACTAAAATTGCATGTAGATTTATAAAACAACAAATATGGGATTATTTGCCTAAAACTGTAAATGTAAATAACTTGCACATAAACATAGCGTATAGAAAAACCGGTTTGCAAGAAAATATAAAACTTATTTAAAATTATTAAAATTTTAACAGGTTTTCTGTATGCTTTGTCTGAACTGTTTTAGTTTTTAATACTTTTATGTCACAAATACATTAACCTAGAACTATTCTATTTATATTATAACTCTATGCGCTTCGATATTTATGGTCGATCATATAGGTTTAAAAGTTCGTTATTGGCTAACAATAGTTTTTTGTGTTATAATTTCTAGGCTTTCATATGTATCAAGTTTGTTTCTATTTCTCTCTTCTTATAAAAAGTAGATAAGTCTAGTCTGTATGCTCGAAAAAGAACATTAAGTAAGCGACATATTTCTAATTAAACAATTTAGAGATAAAAACAGACTTGATACACATAAAAGCTTAGAAACTAAAATAAGTATTGTTAAACAATGACGATCGAGGGTCGTTAGGTTTTTCCAAACTTTTAAACCTATATAACCGACCAAGCGTATTGAAGCGCACAAAGATATAGCATAAATAGAATAGTTCTAACTTAATGTATTAATATACCGCTGATAACAATAGCATAGCTGTTGTATTTTTTACTATAAAATATAGTTATGGCAACACCGCAATTAGTTTTCGATTAAGAACAGGTAGCTACATTCATGACAATGTATGTATTATTGTAGTACGCATTTTTTGTACAAGTTAAATTGAATAAAATTATTTGACAACGAGATAAATTACTTACAATTTTGTTTTTAAGTGAAACAAGTATATTTTGTTTATTACGCGGAAAATAGTAACCAACCAAAATATTACTACTACTGCTTATTGTCAAGCCATAACAGAAAATGTAACAAAATTAACTCTTTACATAACTGGATGCTGTACCAAAAAAGGCTGGATCAATACTTACATTAAGTGATGGTAAAAGACAGGTGGAAATTTTTTTAACAGTCGTCTTGCATAATTTATTTAGTATTGAGAATGATTTAGACACTTTACCAATTAAAATTAATCTTAATGTTAATAATGTGCTGATACAATTTGAAATTAATATAGGTTGTTTCCAAGAGCTTGTACGCTAAATATTTTTCTCATTTCTATAAAGATTGAAAAAAAAATATTTTTTAAGCCATATAACGTCGTTAATGCTTTTAAGCAAAAAGTTAATAATGAGTTAGAACAATTAGAAGAAAAGAAAGAAAAAAAGTTATTACTGAAGTACAATAATCAATGGGGTACACCATTAGTACCTGTCTAAAAAAAGACGGTACAATTACATTTTTGTGCTAATTATAAAGCTACGATCAACAAATTTATTGAAAATTTTAATTATCCTATACCGTTAGTTAACAAAATATTCAATGCATTAAGGGGAGAAACGTCATTTTCTAAATTAGATTTATCCAAAGCATATAATCGATTACCTGTTGATAAAAACTTAAAACAAAATTTTAGCAGGCAGCACTCCTAAAGAGATATATTAATTGAAAAACGATCATTTGGAATTAAAACTGCATGTCGTATTTTTCAACAACAAATAGATAAGTTATTACAAGGTTCATATAGAATCTGTAGTTTTATTGAATTTAGATGCAGTTTTAAAAAATCTATAATGCCGGTATCACATTTAATCCAAATAAATGTATATTTTGTAGAACCAAATTAATTGCTTGGGTCATATAATTGATAAAAATGAGTTGCGTAAAAAGTTAAAACTATTTGGGAAATAACTAGACGTGTGCATATCACTCAAGTAAAAGCATTAAACCGCCAGTAATAAAATTCAAACTGATTATGGCATGCATAAACAGTCTCGAAATATTAGCAACTCGCTTACCAGTGCAGCTCATCTGGATACCAAAAAACTAAAATGTAAAGGGAAACCTAACAGCGGACGCACTGGATAAAAAAGGCACAACAGGTACATATATAGGACCTAAACCCGATTTTGGAATTGTCTACGAGACCGGAAAACAATCATTTTTAGCAAACTAGCAGCGGAGCATAAGCAACTATAGAAAAACTCTTCAGGAATGAGGCACACAAAAGTCTTCCTTACAGAACGACAATCAAACAATCAAACTGAACTATCAAGCATGAGTTGACAAAGTACTTTTCAACCGACTACTATACAAAACTATAAAAATATTTCAAATAATTGACATACCTACAAAATTACAAATACATATAAGAAAAGCTGTTAAAAAGGCGGATACACCCAATTCTTTATGAGATCCATAGAATCGAGAGAATACCAAATTTTAAGTTACTAACACTTTTGGTTCGAGAGTTATCGTGCGTACATCTAAAGATAATGTATACTGCAATATTTAAACCAAACAGATTTTAGTCGTGATAATAATGCCAAGTCTGTATAACGTTTCAGATAAATAATTTTACATCTGCATTTCGCATAAAAATTAACCGATAGTTTCCAAATGTATCCTATCTTAGTAACAGTTTTTCAGAGTGGGGATTGAGAACCTTATGGTGTATATAAAATATAACATTCAAAATGTATGTAGATTTTTACCGTTTTAAAGATTGTGGCTCTACTAATTTAAGTGTGTTTTTGGCAAAGTAGGTATATCGCTAAAACGTGCAGCTCAATTTTTTTCGATATCTGTTTGAGTTATTTTGCAATGATCTATCTATATGAACATAAGGTTTTTTCGTGCATTTTCCTACATTAAGTAACTTTTTAAAAAACAAAAAAATGCAAAAAAAGTTAAGTTCTACGTTCTAAAAATACGCCTTCTCTATTATAAAATAACTTAGTAAAATGTAAAACGGTTAATGTCTAAAATGTTTACACTTTGAGATAGATAAATGCTTGCCTTAAATAAAATAATTGAACTATATAATCTACCGCTGCCGCTGACTACTATGTTATAATTCTTATAGGAGCAACCCATATTAAGTAACGTTAAAAATATAAATACAGTTTAATATGTATTTTTTAATTGGTAAGTGTCCAATACAGTCCAAATAGCATATATATTCTTTTGTTTTTAATGATTTGTGAAAAAATAGATTACTGTTCTTGTTACCAATCTTTAAAATAATCAAATACAAATTTAAGATAAAGATGAGTAGACGTTTTTACTATAAATTTTAAAACATCAACTTATTAGCAAATACATTTACAAATACATGTAGCATTTGCGTTTGTTAAAATTTTTTATACTAAGTGCATAAAAGTAAGAATTTGCTCATGCATTAGAATAAATGCTTTAAATTTAGGCTTATATTTTAGTAACTTTAATTTTTTAATGCAGAGACAAATTCATTTGCAGACAAAATTTTTATAGTGAACGTAAAACCTACTTATACTTGTAATCGCGGTTAGAATTGGTTTACGAAGAACTAAATTTTATCACATAATAACAACCATAAGCGACACTTATTCTCGGCACCTTTGATATTGCAGTCCGAAAAATGAGTCATTTTGAAAATAGTATTGTAGCGCCAAATTTATTTTCTTTTAGTAGAATGAATTTTTTAGTTTAACAATTAGATCATTTTAACTGTTCCTTAAATATAATTGAAATCTAATTTAGTTATCTGTTTAAACTGAATACATTTTCAAAATAATTCAAACAATGTTATGTTAATTATTGTTTATTATGCATTTAAAGAAATTCTGACAAATTTTTAAGCTACAATATTCTTATCAGAAAGAAAGTGCTTTGTTATTTAATTTGGTCTGATTTGTTTATGTTGTTGAGGCATTACGCCATGCAACTAACAATACGAGTATTAACAAAAATATAAATTTAGTAATGACAATATTTTTTCACTAGAATTTTAAACAAACGCAATTGTTTATAATAAGCATAATTGTTTGTATTGCACTCAAGTACTGAATTCGTAAATCCTTGACGTTTATTTATAATAAAAAGTAAATACAAAATAATTGCAAATATAACCTAATTTGTCAGAAATAATAGATTATTGACCGTTATATTCTTATGTGTGCAAACTAGCGTATGCGCTCTCAATTTTTGCGTGGAAAATTGTTGAGTCTCTCTTAGGTTGTTATTATGTGATTTTATGTATTTCCAAACCATTACCAATTGTGTTACAATATGATTACAGAATTTTTTAAACGTCTATTTAAAATTGTTTTAATAAACTACACACCAATAAAATATGTAATAATAAAAAAACAATTTCGTATCTAATTTAACAGATAAATAAATTTATACTCACAAAATAGCAATTTCAGTGATACAATAGCTGCATCCATTTTACGCGTAAGTGAATCTAAGTCGGAAGTGAGCTGAATTTTTAGACTCACAATTTGATGTCATTGCTCAGATAGTAAAGCAACGCTAAAAAAATATATAAAATTAATATGACAGTTGACAGTCTTCTCACAGTTACTCCGGAATGGTGTCGTTTTCTATTCTGCTTTTTGTATTTTGCTTTGGTTTTAACTAAAAATTGCTTTTCTGACCGTTTCAATAGTTATTATTGACGTAATTTGTTAAAACTTTGTCTTTTATAGTGTTATTAGCAATCAGAATTTTTAGTTGATAATTTTATAATTTTTGTTAAGAAGGGGCATAAATACTACTCATGTTTTTTATGGCGACGTTTCGTGTACCATGAGTACACTTCTTTAAGCCACTTCAATTTATCAAACGTAAATATTCCACAAACGATCAAAACACAATATAAAAGTTATAATAATTACAGATATAAAACGAGGTATTGCTAAAAACAAGCCAATAAATTGAGATTATAAAGTAAATGACAAATACAAATTAACACTATGACAAACAGAATGACTTGTTATCAATCAATAGAATTGCAAAATGAAAAAACAATTGCTAACAATCAAACCTATATAAGGTTACCTTGCAACTTCAAAAATTAAATTATAAATGTTACTTAACTGTTGGTATCACAACTAAAATTAATATTATTTTTGGAAATATTGATAAATATCATTTCAGAAATCAGTGTGTGCATACTGTTAGTGTTAGGGTTAGTAGTAGTTACGTGAAGTAAGTGAAGTCATATTAGTATTGGTGTTAGCATGTGTAAGTATTTTGTTTATTGTCGTTAAGATAGTTGTTCTTCTTTAGTATGTTTATAACTGATAGTTCTATTCTAACTCTACTCTAACATCTAAGAATGGCAATGAACCACGGTGTTCTATTTCATAAGTAAATTTTAGATATGGATCATAATCACAAAATTTTTTAGGGTGTTTATAACTTCAACTTTAGGTACAAATGTAATAATATCAACATAACAAAATAAAAATAAAGGTGTTAAACGTTAATCTGTTTTTTTAAATATTTAAGTAAATCATGCATTACAAGGTTAGCTAAAATAGGCGAAGCTTTATGGCAGTGGCAAATTATTGAATATACATTCTGTTATTACATGTAAAATAGCTCAAGTCAAAGTTTATCTTGACTGAGATGGACAACATTATTTAGATCTAAAGTAGTATGATTTTTCAAGTCATTTCAATACTTTTTTATAAGTTTAAATATAATTTTTTTTTAAATATTAGTAATTAAAGATGTGATATGCGATAAAATTTTATAATTAAGCGGTATTACTATATTTTTAGGTTTTTCTATCAATTCATAGGAGTTTTTGATGTTATGATCAAACATATAAGAGATAATCTGTCAATGTCAATGTGTCCATTATCATACAATTGTTTGCTCAATTTATTGTTCTTAATTTAGTCGTAAGATAAACGTAATTTATTTTATAGTTGTTATTGCCGTTAGTAAAATAAAGTTAACAGTTTTTTATTATATATTAAGCATCTTTGTTTAGACTGCCTGTAGAATATCAAGATATAAATAGGAATAAAAAATATTTTTTCAAATATTCTTAACGATTTCAAGAATAATGGAAACTTAGAAAAGCACAAGGTCCAAACCGTGTACACATTCTATACTAGAACTTAGTTAAATAATTGTTTCAAATTGTAAAACGAACGTGCATTGAAAATTTTCTTGTGTAAATAGAAAACGTTTATTAACTACTGTATTTTTATCATAAAAGTACCTTGACTAAAACTGATTTACAAAATCCAATAAAATTTACTTAATTACATAAACATAATAACCGAAATAACAAAAAACGTAACATTAAAAATAAACATCTTAGTATTCAAAAGTTTGAAATCACAAATTATAAAAACTATATTTATAAAAGTATTTGGAAATAAAAATTAAAAATAAAAAGTTTTTAAAATTAAGTAACTGCATTAAATCAATAATTTCTAAGTTATAAATAAGCAAATAAAAAATTGGGGTACAAACACGTAGAAAACAATGTAGACAAATTGTTACAAAGTACGTCATATAAAGAATCTAATACATACGAATTTAATTTAAAAAACATTAATTTAAAAATTTGTTATTATTTTTGTTTACAATGATAGCAGTAATTTGTAAAACAAGTTTGTAATAATTATTTGCAGGTAATCTTTATGATTAATATATTATTTACTAGATAAAGTTTACTCATAGTTTATATAACAAATAGTTTTTAGCTAAATAATTATATAAATGTTATTTGAACAAATTTTAGGCTTATATTTTTAATGGATGTACCAACTTAATTTTTTTTCGTCAAACAGAATATAAACAAATAAGTATAAATCTATAAGTAAAATTAACTGCTAGTGTTTAACGGTGTTTAAAAATGTGTAACGCTGAAATGTTTTTTCAGTGAACAAAAGATAAAAATGTTTTTTATTTTGTAATTATAATTTGAAACGAATTAATTAAATATAAACGTTATTTATATTTTTGTGTAATTTAGTAATACGTGATATATTCCATATAATTATTAAATAATTAATTGTAATGATAAATACTACCCTAAAAATAAATTAACTTCATATACAAAACTTACTAGTTATTAATAAAGACTTATGTATAAAAAATGTATTTATAAAATAGAAACAAAATGAATAGTATTTTTTTAATGATTTTCTATATTATTAAGAATTTTTGAAAGCTTATTTATATACCAAAAGTTAAACTAGATTGATAAAGATAAAAGTTTACACTAAAACATTTCAGAAGTTTTTCTTTATTTATTTATAAAAACTTTTTGGTATCGTTTCATCTTTTTCTTTACTATACCAATAAATCGTTAAAGAATTTGACAATAGTAAAAGTTTAAGCGTTAGGTTCTTATATCACACGTTGGTAGTTTAAAACACAAATTTTAGGTTGTTGTAAGTTTATGTTTATACATTGTATATAATTTGTATTTATTATTTAATTGCAGGTCCTAAAATAACTGTGGCAATATTTGTTGTTTTAGTAGTAATGTAATTTGTGTTCATATTAGATTAGTCTAGAATTTTAATGTTTAAGGTTTCGTATACCTGAACACATTTTTGTAGTTACTGATTAACAAAAAAATGTGTTGTGATTTATTAGCTATAGTTTGACAAATAGTTTTTCAAAATTTTGTTCTTTTTTTGTGTTTGAAGATTTAAATAACGTTTTATTTTATCATGGTTTTTGTTGTTAGTTTTTAATATGGTGACTTATGTATGCGTATTCATTTTATTTACATTTAACTGCCATTTATTGTTAATTTTTATTAGTTCTTATAAAAAATTAAATACACGTTTAAAATTTTTTATTTTTCTTTGCATAGTAATGTTGCAAACTTACACTTTCAAAGGTTCTATAAAAATATTTTTTATAAAGTATGTCTTAACTTATAAAATCCCTTTGGTTTCATTTGTAATTGCAACTTATTAATTACAGTCGGTATAATTCAGCAAATACATATACTTTTTGTTTACTTTTAGAACTAAATAACGAAACTACGTATTTGGAAACAAAAGCAATTGTTTCTTTTTGTTTATTATGAAATATGTATTTAGGTCAATTTGACGTTTAATAAAATTAGTTTATGTCACTTAGACTAGAACGCCGTTTTATGTTTTGTCTACATTGTTTGAATCACATGCTCAACACAAGAACACTAGTTCAACTTCTACGTTATAGTAACATAAATTACTATTATATTTTATATAAAACACATTGACTTTTAAATTTCTCTATTAAAAAAAGTATATATATAATAATAAAAATTTTTGATTTAAAATTTACTTTTATTATTAACGTTATTGTTAAGTGTAGTTTAATTATGTATAGTTTAATTAAAAATTTAAAGAAAATTTTGAAAGATTTTGAAAACCTACACATTGTTATCAATTAATTTATTACTAAAAACGTATATGTTGTTTTGACGTAATAAATATAAAACAAATGTATTTTTGACCTAGTTCTTTTTCCAAAAATTGAAATTATTTGTGCCTATAAAAAAAATGATTGTCACCCGCGTTTTTTGATAATTAGGTTTGTTTTAGTTTGACTTAATTTAACATAATTCATCAAATAATGCATCGAGCTAGTTTATTTAAACTTGTTAAATACAAGAAAAATACAACAATATAAGATATAGAGCAATACGACAATTTTACAAATTATGATAGGGTCAGAGTATTTTATCGTACACTTAAATTTAAAACTTTATATTAAAAACTTGCAAAATTATGATTTAGACGTTACAATATTTTTTATTACTTTACTATGGAGGGTCAAATATTGAAACCAAAAAAATACATCTTAAACCTACTACTTAATTACAAGTTACTTAAATACGTGTCATTACTTTAGATCGATGATCCATAACCATAACTTCGTAAATCGTAAAGTACGTATCATAAAATTTTCTAAAATCATAATGCACAGAATAGTTTAGCCTAATATTCGTAATTAATAACGCACAAGGTAAACTGTCGTAATTGTACGTATTAAATAAACCAAATCAAACGTATCGAACCAATTGTGCTCGTAAAAAAATATGTCGTACCGAAAAAAAAAAGTAAAACGCAAATTTCATGCGTAAAGAACAAAGAAAATACTTACCCTTATCTAATTACGGGGTTTTTCTATAATAACTACGAACGCGTAGTTACAAATGACGACGAAAAGCGGATTGTCACAACATAACGACCAAAGCAGAATCCACAGTTCAAATTCAACATGTAGACATTTTTTACAGTTGTATGCAGGATCGTCCGCTTCTTTTGGAAGTGTAAGAAAAGATGTCTTAAAACAATGGCTATCAATCACGCATGAGTAATGTGTATCAACAATTGCGCACAAATTGAGTTCAAAAATGCTAAATTAGATCAGAAATATTGAATCTTAAAATGTAAACGTTACAAGGCAAATAGTAAATCTAGTGTGGTGTGACTGTTCAAACAAATTAATTTTTTTAATCTTGTTATAGTACAAACTATAATATGCTATAACTAGAGAAACCACATAAATATTTAATTTAATCGTTTCACTATCATTTTTATTTATTGACAATAAATTTTATTGAATTTGAAAATAGCATGTTACCATAAAACTAAATTGCTCGTTTATTTGCAGCATAACCTTATGCTGCAAATAAATATAATCTTTTTACAAAAATTTCTAAAAAGTTATTTCTATTTTATAAAACTAAAATTTTATAACTAGTTTATTTTAATTATCAACCAGTATTTAATTTGTTAAAACAATTTAATCAAAAAATTATTTTGTAACAATCACAATGATATTAACAATTTAAATAGGCTAATCTAATTTAGTTATTTAGTTTCCAAAATTTACTTTCGTGTTTATTTTTTATTGTTTGTTGTGGTTGGCTGGTTTAAAAATTTCAGTTAATAGTATGTACGATAAGATATGCAATCAAAAAGTTGTCCAGGTTTGCATGATTCATCAAGTAGAGACCCATTACCATAAAAATATCATATATTTATTTAGTTTTACAATTAATTCAATTATGTATTTTTGTAGGTATGAACAATGAAATAATTTTATCGCACCCGTTTCAGTCTGTGTACGTAAAAAAATGAACGCTTCAGAGAAAAGTTTGTTTTCTGATATAGAATTGATTGCTCAAGCT
Organism: Aquatica leii; assembly: GCA_035610365.1. Lineage (NCBI taxonomy): Eukaryota > Metazoa > Arthropoda > Insecta > Coleoptera > Lampyridae > Aquatica > Aquatica leii. The sequence continues at coordinate 66,256,066 of CM069432.1, forward strand.
CAATCCATGCTAAATCTAGAAAGCGTTACGAAGTAAGGTAAAAGTACTTTGAAGAATGAATAGAAGTTAAGAAAATTTGTGAAATCTTTAAACGGGTAGTTTAGTAGCAGGCAAGTAAAAACCATTTTCTTTATGGTGCCGATATTTTATGTTTTGAACGTTACTATTAATTAAAAAAATATCCATATTAGCCAACAAGTTGTGGTTTTTTTCAAAAGAAAATTATGAAAATATGAATCTAAAAAATCGTGTATTTTTGTAAAAATATACATCAATTGTTTAAGGAAATGAATGATAAGAATTTCTTTTATGAAGATTGGAATTCATATAATTAAAAATAATCTTCAAATTATTATGCTTTTTCATCGTTTCGATAGTTGGCGGAAACCGATAGCAAACTCGGTGATACGTTTTGGACGATGGAAAATGTATCGAGATTATGCCGTATTCAAAAATTAAACTTACTCGTAAATTTGTTATAACAGAAGAAAATATTTAGGAAATTAATTTTTTCAATTTATTTAAGTAAATATAAGTTGCAACGAGCATAATGGATTTTGTTTTGCTACAGAAAAGCTAAATGCACCCAGTAAATAAAATTGGAAAAGTTTTTAAAAATCTGTCTAATTGTAGAAACTATATTTATAAATAGTTCTAAATATTTTTTACAAAAATTCATTCTTTTAAAAACTGTGGACATTAAAAAAACTTTTAAATTGAAATGTCCCACACAGCCAAAAGTACCCAAAAGTCGTACTAAACGTAACCGCTTTGGATTGGCAAATGTGTACATAGAGTACCCAAAAGTACACCCAATGGTGAACTATGTCCCACTTAATCCCTCCATAGGATACCCTTATACTGACCTTGCGTGTATTCAACGGTCAACCTTTTAGGATAACCCGAAACGGACAACTTATTGTTTACTTTTAAAGCTACTCAAAAGATACTTCTTTTAAGTTATTCATTGGTCAACTTGTTGGGTTAACCTAAAGTTAATCGAAATGCCCGGTGCATAGTTGAATTTTAAAACTATTAAAAAGATACCATTTTTTGTTTGCTCAACGTTCAACCTGTTAGGGTAATCTAAAGTTAATCGAAAGTGATTGTTAATGGTTGGTATTTAAAACTGCCTAAAAGATACTAATTTTTGTTTGCTTAACGTTCAACCTGTTAGCATAACTTAAAGTTAATCTAAATGGTTATTTTACTATTTAATTTTAAAGCTGTTTCAAATATAAAATTTTTGAACTTGTTCAAGAATCAACCTGAAGTTAACTGTAAAAGCTGTATAATTGTTGGATTTTAAAACTGCTTAAAAAATACTATTTTTTTAGTTGCTCAACGATTAATGGCTGCTTAACAGATATCTTATAGTTACCATTAGAAAATAAAACACATTAAAGTAAAGGTGCAAGTCTTAAAAAACAGATTTTATAGGATATAATACATATATATTTATTACTTAAAATAAATGTCATCGCCTTTAACCCTTTTTCACACTTTTTCTAGATTTTCTAATCCACACCTTTGTCGCCACTAAAACGTCCATTTCTGTGGCTGTGGAAACTATTCATTTTACGGAAGCTGAAATTAGATAAAATACTTAACTAAACCACCAATATTTATATTTGATTTGATTTTTTACGTGGTTCCCAGCGATCTAGAAAAATGTAAAAAATCTGGGTATTCTAAAATCAGGGCAAACATGTAAAATTTAGAGAAAGCTAAAATCTTAAGCTTTCGCGGTTGTTATGTTTAAAATTATAAGCGACTTTCGGCTTAGACCGCGTCGTAGTAAAACACCCACTGACATTTACCCACTCTGAAGATGCAAGCTGCAATGTCTTGCGAAACGTCAGTTTGTTTGGGTTCACGAACGACAATACGGCAAAGGCCAAGTTCTACTTCTTGTTTTGGCTCTCAAGAAGAGACTATGACCAAGCCTAAGCCTGGGTGTTTTACTACGACGCGGTCTAAGCCGAAAGTCGCTTATAATTTTAGAGAAAGCTTGTTTCTATGTCTTTTTGTATACTGACCGTTCATCTGCAATTATGAATTATGTGTTCCTTTGCGTCTGTTAAAAATATGTATAAAGATGTTTTACCTTTATAACTGGAATTTTTAGTATAACACAATTACACAAAGTTAACACTCGACTTGTACAACACGCACATCAACAAAACTTGAACGATTGTCTAGCAGGTAAAAAAACGACGTTCAATTTTAAACTAGTCTTAAAACAACTCGGTGGTTATTTAAATTACTATATCCATTTTCTCCCACTTCAACAACATAATTTTAAATTCTTACAAACGGTGGGCGTTTGTTTAATGTTAATTCAATAATTCTTGAAATCTATTTTTGTTAAGTTTAAATTAACCGCGTAACGTGCATGCTCGAGTTAATTCTATGACGCTAAATGGGCCAAAATAGGCACGCTCGAATTAATTCTAGCGGTATCGCTATATAAAACATAAGAAAAAAATGGCCTTTTTGATTTTTTTTATTTACATCTGTCTTGTAAGCTATAAAATGTTAGAGTAATATTACTTTTCGTCCAGTTGTAAAACAAAGAAACGTTTTTTTTTGTAAATTACAAATAGGTACAAGTGTTTATTCGTTTTTATAATTATTATTGATTTAGTAGTAAAAAACTTTTTTTGTGATGTAATATGTAAAAATTATAAAACTGCAAAGATAAGTGTTTAGAGACAGTTATTTTGTGTTTAGTTATTACTTTTGGCCAAAATGAAGTTCAAAAATGTATTTTCTTAAACTAAAAAAAATGATTTTTTCGTCGTTTTTTAAAAAAAAAGTGCTTTAAGAGGTTAAATAAGAAATTGAGAATAATCAGTACAAATGTCATATCCTCATTGTTAACTGCGACATGAAAACTTAAGTGACAATTTTTTTTACGAAATTTAATTTTTTTTCAATGATGGCTACATAATAAAAAAACTGTTAAATTAATTCCAGAAAGTTCATTTGATTCACTAGATCAATTATTGTATTGTCACTTTCGACATTAATAATACTTTTTTACCATTTATCGGTAATAATCTATCCTTTAATCAGAAACACTAAAATTTGCTTATATTACGTTTTGAAAATTGGATATTGATGCGCATTTATGAGTCACAATATTAAAGAAGCTTAAATACAAAACTTGTTCGGTATGTCTGTTTGGAAAAATAAATTTTTCTTATTTGCTATCAAGAGGCCAAGTTTATATTGTAATTGTTTAACGGATTTGTTAAAGCAGAAATAAATATTAAACTCTGCTCAAAGTAATAACGATTTGTTTTAAAAAAAATTTGTCAGCTTCGACAGAATGAGATTCTTTGAATGAAATTTCCGTTAAAACTCCAATATCTAAGAAAAAGACCTTGAATGGTCGAAGAAACCGACACCTTGAAAGGATTAAAATATCCACAAAAGCTATTGTTTGGTGCCCAGTTGACACACAGCCGCAATGCAAAATAAGTTCTTAAATTAATCATTTACCGTAACGGATAAAACAAAAACAACAAAAAAAGTTTTTACAATCAACATTAAGATGCCATCGCGTTTATTAATACTTTCTCTTTAACCTGCTAAACGCCTTTGAAGAAGAACTTGATATTTTTTATCAATTTAAGGGCGATAATTTGAACTATTATCAATACGATTTTGTATCGATCCACATTACAAATTATAAAAAAGCATGTTTGAAAAAAATAATTTTTAGGTTGAAATTAAATTAAAAAAATTATTAGGCTACAAACAAAAAAGAACAATGTTTATGACGATAATCGGATTAAAAAGGTACGTTCCAGAAAACTGTTGTGCGAGGGTAATGGTGGAACTAAAATAAAGTTTACTTCTAAAGATTTCATTGTTAGCCAATTAGATTTTTATTATACATGTATGCAGTAACTAAACTTATAAACACTAATTAATAATAATCAATTACACTTACAACTCCACTAAAATGTTTCTTTTCAAATACAAGTTTTTTTAAGATAATTAGTTTCAGCGTATACAACTACGGATCCTATATACTTATAAAAATTACAACAAATAATTAGCGGAACAATGACTGCAGGTTCCATCTGCAGTGCTTTTAAATATTTTTAAAATAAGAGTTTGTCTATTTAAAAAAACATACCCTTGAATTTGTTGTAATTGGAGCTCACGGAGCGACTAACTAACTTCTGACGATTTTGATCAATTCTTTAAAAATTCATAATTTGAAAACTAAGCGGTAATGCACAAAAAACCAAAATAAAGGTAATTTATTTGCCATGAGAATCACCAAAAATCAGAAACGCAATTGGTAAAATCATTTCTTAGTTTCTCCTTGTAAGTCGTAATAATAGTAAGAGGTTAGAAGATAGATAAGTAATTTTGGTTCAGGGTGATTTTTCTTCCGAGGACGTTTTTCCGAGATACAGTCTTATTCTACACAAAAACATCCTACTAAAAAGTTAATTTTTAGGATTAACATTAAATTAACTTTTTAGAATGTCTCTTTCGCAACTTTTATAGAAATTGATTATAAAACTCACCGAAAATAACATTTATGTGGTTACTACAAAGACATGTAGTCTCATTCTGTACTATAAGGCTACTAAAAACTTAATTTTTAGGGTTAACATTAAATTAATTTTGTAGGATGTCAGTTGTGTAACTTTTTTAAGGCATTAATTAGAAATCTCTGAAATGATATCGAAAAGTTAACTTATAGGGTTAGTAAAAAAACAAGTAGTCTTATTTTATACTTGAAAGCTCTTAATAGGTTAATTTTTATGGTTACCATCAAGTTAACTTTTTAAAACGGCTTTTGAGTAACAATTAAAGTTGTCTATTGAAAAGTTATCCAAAAGTCAACCTCTGTAGGTAAGAAACGAGATACGTCGCCATATTTTATACTTTAAGCTTATACAAAAAGTAACCTTTACGTTTACAATTTGGCTGACTATTAGGAATAACTATTTGTTGTGAATAAGGTAAACATTAAGGACACGTAGTAGAACTAACTTTTATGAATGACTAAAAGGCACGATAAAGATACCACATGCTTGTCAACTTTTCAGGTTAAAGTATGATCACTTTTTAGACAATTAAGGTTAACTTTGGTTATGTGGGGTAAGTAGATAAATACGTCTATTAGAATTAATCTGTGACTTTGTTTATAAAATTTAGAAGTTATATTAATATTTTATAAGTAAAATATTTACAATTTTTTTTAGTATATTGTAAATTTTAGATTTTGTTCATTATAACCCTGACGATGATTGAATCTTAGTTAAAACCCTTAGGATAATAAAACTATTAAAAAAAAAAACAAAGTTATTAATAAATTACTTAAACAAATATTTTAAATACTCGTTTTAATCAATGTGTAAAATATTAAGTATAATTTAGTTTATATTTCTAAAATATGGCAATAACCTCATATTCCAGTTATGGATATGACAAAAAAGTTTAATTAAACTAGAGAAATTTATAACACTTTTGGGATTTGTAGCAAAATTTAATTTTAAAATACTTGTAAAATATTTGTTGTGTTTAACTGCAATAAAATTTTAATTATATGTAAAAATATTAGATGTAATAATTTTAGACAATATATGTAGAATTTATTATGTTTTTAGTTGTTTAGTTTTTATATTTTTAGAAATAATAATAACTAAATTGCTATCATTTTCTAATTTAGTTGTATAATTATATTACAGTACACGTTCGTTTTCTTTAAATAAAAAAAAAATGTTTTTATAACTATATAATATAGTACTTGCAATTACAAAAAAACACTTTTAGTTAGAAATTTATGATTTTTATATAAACGTGTGGAGTTATTTCTTTTTTACGGTACATTACGTATTATTTCACAGCATGCAATAACATTTATCCTTCGTCATATTCTTGTTAAGCACAAGTCGCAGTAAAGTTGCTTGCTCATTGTCTATTATTTGTAAAGTCTCACATACTAGCGCTTACAACTTCTGGTTTATCATTACCTTTCTCGCAAATATTCTGTCATTAACCCACTCAGAAATTGCTATCTCAACAAAGGTATGGTTGAAATATTTTACTTGGAATTGTTGTAGTTAAGTTGGTTCTAAATAAATGACGATATGTAGTGTAAATGAACATTTTTTATGATTATTGTAATAGATTAAACAAAAATAATTCCTAATTAGAATAAATAAACATATGTAATGATTGTGGTGATAACGTTTATGTTAAAACAAATTTATACGTAATTGTGTAAAACATAATAACAATTTAAAATATTCGTTAAAACATAAACACCTTTAATTAAAGTTCTTAAGGTTTGGATTTGTATTTTTAATAAAAAAACAGTTAATTAAATACATTTTAAATGCAATTTTTTTAGCTTAAAATACAATAAAAGCTTTGCCGTACTAGTAACATATTGTTTTAAACATCGTGCGAGTATGACAAAGTCGTAGAACGTATAATAAAATTGAGTTTTCTTTCAAAGTATTAGTACAAATTAAGCAAATTTGTACAGAATATTCTTAGCGGTAATAACGCACGGATTTTAACTTAAATAAATGGCAGAAACAATTTAGGTTTAGGTTTTTTGAATCATCGATGTGCAGCGACGGCACAAATATTTAAAAAACGATTCCGTTTTTTGATGACGTTTTGTTGGCTATAGGCACAACTTTATCCACCATTTATTAAATAATAATACAATTACATAATTAATCAATTTATTGTAATGAATAGAAAAAGTAAAACCTAGTAATTTCGTCTACAAGGTAAAAGTCATTCAAATAAAAATTGTCTTGCTATTCATATTAGATTAGTTTTGGTGAAATTAATACTAAAGTTTACACCGCTAATTTAACGATTTTATAAACATTACAAACAATTGATAATTAAAACAGAACTAAAACAATAAATAACACGTAAGAAATTACGGTTAAATAAGATGAGCATGAAAAAAAACAATTTAATAGAAAATTATTTATTTGAAGGTTCATGTAAAAGCTACGCTGCAATGATTAAACCATTATACATGACTAATTAATGATTTTTGTTTATTTTATAAGTAACGTTATTGTAAAATAAACGTAGATTTTGTCAGTTTTAAAATTGACACTGTTATACAAATAGATGACCGTCTCTGATACATTTTTTTTAAAAGTTGTATTCCATGTATATTATAATAGTATTATCAAAATGAAAATTATGGTCTTCGAAGTGATGGGATGCAATTCTTCCATAATAGTATTTATGGTTTTTGTTTTGTTTTTTTTTTGGTTTATACAATATTTTTTTGCAATCATTACAACTGATCTTGTATACTACATAAGATTTTTAGAGTATTAGTTTTAGTTTTAAGATTTAAATTAGGAATGTTTTCTATTTTGTATGTTTGGTTGTAGTTGGTTAGTTATGATAGAGTTTAAGTTTACAAGTGGTGGTTGTTTTAGTATTAATATTTTTTTAATTAGAGTATAAAAATTATCTAATTCTTTTTTATGATACAAGGTACTATTAATTTTTTTTATTTTTATAGCTTATTCTATTCAATAGCATTTGTTTCGTGTACCAATCGGTTTTGATAGTGTTATTCACTGTAACTCTACTTTTTTTCTAAATGTTATTCATATTAGAATGCCTATTTTTAAGTGCTATTGATTAACTATTATTTTATTTTAGCAGAGTTAATTTATGTAAAAATTATTGTTTTACTTATTTAATTATTATTATTTGTCGTTTTTTGTAACACTTAACTTTCTAAAAACGTGTATTTAAATATATAGTTATTTTAAACCGTAAATAATAATTAAGAACATACTTAATACAAGTTAATTACAGTAAATGTTTTATTTTTAAATGCAATGTAAACGAAGTTGATGTATTGATAATTTGAAGTGAATAATTGTTTTAATGCTTCAATAAAAAAATTAATGGTTTGTAAACATTTACTGTAATAGTAGTACAATATTGAACGCTAAACCACAAGATATTTTTATAATATTGTTCATTTTACATTATCGAATCTGTTTTTACCCTATAAAGGAAACAGTCAAAGAATGATCAAAGTCTATGCGGCAGAACAGAATATTTTAACGATTTTAGTTTCTGTGTGTTACAAAGATTTTGGCACAAGCAAATGATGATAAAATAAATAATGAAGTTTGGGAATCTTTTAATTAAATTCATAATAAAAAAATTAATTTAAATCAAAACAAACAAAATAAAGTATTTATTAATGGTATTACATACATAACTTAGAGTTAGGGCACAACCAAAATCACGATTACACGGATGTGTCACGGGCCGTTAATTTTAAATTTTCCGTGTAATTAATGTAAATTGTAAAAAAAACGTGTAATTCATATTCCGTATAAAAATTGTAAACGCTAAAGTTTATTTATGAAAAGTTAATTTATAATATAGATAAACATTTCGTGAAAGCGGGTTTTATGATTGCAGATAATGCTTGTGTGCATACTACTAAGGCACCTTGTATCCTTGATATTGATTATCAAACTAACAGTTTATGTTAAATACGTTACACCCACAAATTTGCTGTCTAACAGCTAGGGATGCTAAAAGTAAATGCATCAGCTTGTTCCAATCAGTTGCGTCAATGTAACTGATGCTTTGAAATTAAACTTAGAAAAAGAAACCCGTGTTTTGCACACATAATTTTTTTTTAAATATTACTTTAAAACATAAACCTAAACATAAAACCAATTGCAATTTAAATAAACAGTTTTATATTAACATGCCAGCAAACAAATACATATCCACATATCACAAAATATTCCAGAGACGTCTCAGAAAATTTACACAGGAATTAATGGACATCCCAAAGGGTTTCTAAAATATAAACGTGATGTACGTGGGAACATCAGGCGGGACACTTTTGTCTGTCTCTCGCATTGTCCTGCAACTTGCTTTTTTATGCAGTTAAGATCACACTGGGATCTTGTCAGGAAAATAAAAACATTGGGTTGATTGAGAAAGATATTGATTGATAAACCATATTAATAAACTTTAAAACTATAAAAAAAATAAAATAACATTTTTTATGAACTTTCGGTAAAAACAAAACATACTTAGGTAATTATGAGCAGCTTCTTTCTTGTCTATTTTTTGCAGATGAGCCTGGCATGTTTAAACTAGCTTTTAACGGCTTGTTCAATTTGTTTTTCAGACGATTTTTTTGTAGATAAGTTTACTTCTATTCCAACTAGAAAAATCTTATTAAGCAAAAAAAAACATTGTTTCTAAAACTTACTCATTAAACATTTCTGCATAACCATTCCAACAAACGCGTGTTTTTTTTAGATTCATTCCAACACAGTTTAGGAACTATTTTATCATTTAGAACTTTTGGTTTCTTTTTTCTTTTAGCACTATCAGAATCAGAATTAGTATCTGATGTTTCTTCAGGTAGACGTGAAACATTACAAGCTTTTAAGTAGTCACTTTAAAGTAAAGATATCAATAATTGTAATAATAAAACTCTATTATTTATTTAATATGCATACGAACGTTACATTTTTCCATTTCTTAAAACTTGTACTCCAAATATTTGCCAACTTCCTTCGGGACTTTTACATTCATAACTATTTTTTTGACGTCTTGAACGGGTAGCCAAAAACAAATTTTGTTATTTTGCATTACCGAACACTGTGGCATTACAGCCACAGTATTTTATTTTTCGAATAAAACTAATGTCCACATTTTGAAAATAATCGTAGTGTTCTTAAATTTTAATGTCTGCTATTCAACTGAACAAATATGAGAAAGTTAATATTATAAGTATAGATATGTACTAAATAAAAAGTGAAAAGTAAATTAAAAGTTAAAAGACTTAAATATTCTTACTATACATTTAAAGCGTTTGTTTTAAAAACTATGTAAAAATGGAACGACTACAAAAATATTGGCCTTTAGTTCAAGTTTAATAAATTTTAATTTTATTTCTGTAATTGGCAAGCAGTGAATTCGTTTTTTTAACGATCGCACTTAAAATATATCGATCAAAGATGACAGACAAGGTTCTGTATAAAAATCCTTTATATTTACAAATTTTCTTCCTATAATAACATTTTTATTTTCATTATTTGTAGCAAAATTATCTATCTATATATCATAACAATTTCACCATTTTTGTTCCGCAACAGTTATTTGGTTTATTAATTGTAAAAAAAATCTGTAAATGTGTAATAATAATTTTGTGGCGAAAAACAACCGTTCATCAATATTCCGGAAGAATGTTGTTTTCGTAGTAACGGTTTTGTTTTTTTAGCTTCAAGATGACAATTTTATATCTCAGAAATTTCTCTAACTATCTGCGGAATTAGATTGTGCGCTTTTCTAACAAATTTCTTGATATATTGCATATAATTTTCAAAGGAAAATGCTCTAAATTGATTAAGGTTACCAAACTGTTAGTAGTAAGTTCTTATGTTTACTGTTTTTCTGTTTACATCTGTAATTTAGTTACTACTAATTTATTTGATTAGATAGTTGTTGTACTTACGTTAATAAATTGCAGTGGCCTGATAAAGTGCACATTTTGTGCACAAAACGTCGCCACAAAGAAAAACTGAGCAGTTTTGTATGCCCCTCCTTGAACGAAGAATCCAATAGTGTTAATTATTTTATCTCTTTTGAAAATTATACCATTGTTTGTTAATTCTCTTGCTTCCTTAATAAAATCTTTCAATAATACATTAATATAAGCAAAAGATTTTTAATGATATATGATTTATATTATTAGAAATGGCCCAAACTTTTAGCTCATATGCTAAACCAAATGTCTCTTGTTAATTATAAGTAGAAAATTGGTATGAACGTTAAAATTTCTGATTCTGCTTCACAAAATTCTGATTCTGTATGCTGTTACTATCATCACTACCACCAAATCTAGATTTACAGAATGAATAATCAATCTCTAAATCATTCAAATCTTGCACATAATTTGATGGTTCTGTTGTATTAGTAGTGCTAGCATTTTTAATATTATTGTCTCGTGTAAGCAAAAATGAAGAATATTTTTTAACGTTTCTATATTATGTCGATTTTTTGGGCGCGCTTTAGGCATTGTATAATTTTAAAAGTAGGGTTATAGTTTTTACAACTTAGCACACCTTTGTTAAATATTTTAAAACATACGGTACCTTATAGTAATAAAACAAGTAATTATTGTTAATTATTAATTATTATGTCTATATTCTTGGGAAAAACCACTATTAAAAAACCAATAATTAAATTTACTTTTTCAAAGTTTAAAATCTGATAGTTTATAAATAAGGCTTACGAAAAACGACGACTAAATAACGAGTACACATCGGTAGTTCGTAAATCACCAATACCAATTGATACAAAAACCGCTGTAAATTAAGTTATCGAAAAAAAATATTTTAAATGTTTTGTTAGTTACAAACGTATTATGATTAATTCAGCTCCAAGAAAACTTTAAAATCTCTTTTTAATATAAACTTTAAGTATTTATTATAAAGCTGTAAGACTTCGTAAGACACCTAGGGGAGAACCATCAGGTGACTCCCATAGATTATCATATGGTCTTACAATAGGACACCTAATCAAATCCCTTAATGATTCTAATGAGAAAACCTCAATGGGAGCAAATTGGGTTATCCCGAGGAAAAACTGTGTTATATGGATAGTGCAGACTTAAAACATCTCAAGATAATTTTTCCATATTATTAAATAAAATAAAAGTATATTTTTATTTATGTTTGGATTACGTTTTTATGGTTTGTTTTATACATACGAAAAAACACTGTTGCAGCAGTTTTTTTAAAGTAATAGATTAGCACATTCTTATCGACACCAATTTAGTGAACTGTTAAGTATTTGATTACGTGTAATTACCAAGTGTTAATGGCTGATGTATAAAAATAAAGTTGAACAAAGGTATATTCACATATTTTTTGCATTGTTTTACCAACGCATCAATTATTGAAATGGCTTCAAAAAATCGTTGAATATTTTATGTACGGGTCGTGTAAAACAATATCCTAAGGGCACTTTACATGCGATAGAAGCAAACTTTTTTGCACAACATACAACGCAACAATTGATCACACGCGCAAAGGAACTATAAATCGTCATTTAAAAACTCAATTGCATTGTGATAAAAGAAAAGCTACTGATATTGCCTGTGAAAGTGTTTCCAAAAAGCAGAGGACGGTTCTTAGATTATTCAGTCGTCAAACACGTGCCCGGGATGCCCGCAATGTAGCTTGTTATTTATTGGTAAAAGCGTGTACACTTGCAAACATACCTTTGAACAAACTAGATCGCCCCAAACTGCGTGATTATTTGAAAGCAAACGTAAAAAATCTTAGTTCCCTACTAATGCCTCAACATATGCGTTCTGATTATCCGCCAAAAGTATATGAATTACTGCTTTAACAATCGCAATTGTAACTGATGAAGCCAGTGATGCACAGGATCAATTTGTACTTCACATTCTATTTATTTATTTTACAATATCTAATCAATTTGAATTAGAAATGTTTTTTGTTGATGCGCTTTATTTAAACCATGTGAATAGCACAACTGTAGGCTGCTATTCAGTGTTTGAATAAGTACCATATTGATTTTAACGAGTGTTTATTCACAACAGATAATGCAACCTATATGACAAAAGCATTCAAAAATTTCAAAGGACTTTGCCCAACTGTGTACACATAACATGTAATGCCCATATTTTGTCGGAGAACCTTAGTCCAAACATTTTTCCAAAGTTGATCGGTCAGTTTTCTGTTTTAGGTCAATTTTTAATTACTGTGCAGCAAAAAAAAATATGTATAAATAATATTTGAAAGAGATAATTAAAGTCAACAATGTAACTTTACCGCCAGTGTCTATAATTATTTAATGGAAAAGTTGGTTTTCTACAACACAACATCGTGCAAAGTATGTGCAATATTATGCTGGTTTCATCGTAAATGAGATGGAAAACTCGTTTTCAACAAATTCGCTACAAGAGTTAAAAGCTTTGTTAAAAGACGTTGATGTCACTATTAGCATAAAATTGATTGCATGTAATACCGTGAGTATTATGGAGCTCCTAAAATGGTTCGAAGGGAAGGACATAAACATTTATAAAGCATACAATTGCGTTATGGATCTACTAGCTTAGGCATCAGAAAAATCTGGTAACTTAACGTTTTCAGACAAACACCGTAATGCATTCGCAAATACAGCATTGAAACTTCAACAATATTAGATCTCAGATGTCAAGTCAGTGACACGCTGCTCAAAATTCTGTCAGCTAGGCCTCCAGTTTATGAAAACTGTAAAACTTTTTGATCCGCAACAAGCAAAAAATCTTAAATTTGACCATTTTGCTAAATCTATTCCTGGTTTAATTAATCAGATTGCAAAAAAAGAAATTCCTGCTTATAAAAGTTTTGCGCCTGAAGGAGGTGATTGGGTTTCTCCTGTGATGTTTTGGATGTTTAACGCTGAACGTTTTCCCGAGCTCAGTAAACAAGCATTACGCTATCTGTCTGTACCTGGAAATTCCGTAGATGCCAAACAGTGTCAGTATACACGTGTTAATGCACCCCAACGTCTGAAGAAAATCTAGCATTGCAGATTATGTTGGCATTTAAAGTCCAACAATAAATTTTCTTAATTATACCAATTATATAATGAGTTCTTTGTTTTTTCTAATTTTTATAGCAAATATTGATTACTAATGTATTATTGTATGCATAATAAGCATGATTATTACAATGTATGCAATGTTTTTATTAATACGTATTTTTTTTAACTTTGGATCACCAACCGTTGCTTTTTTATCATTTTTCTTATAGTAAATCGTGTTTATTGTAAAAAAATTACCGTGTTTTTGGTTGTGCCCTACTTAGAGTGTTACCAAACGTTTTAAATTTACTGAAACTAAACTAAATATAAAGGTAAAATTAAAATGCTTTAATCCGCACAGTTAAACTTTATTATTCTAAAATACTCTTCATGACTGCTATCTATTTCTGTTAAAACTTATTTTTTTTAAATAATTTTTTTTATAGGTTATTTATCAACATTTTATTTAAATTAAGTCAATAAACTGATAAATGCTTATTTTAAACACGGATTAGGATATTACATACTACTACGACAAGTCATCATTACTTTTTAATTTATTCTAATTGCTAATCCAATTAGGGTTAAATCCCTAAGCGAAGGTCTCTATGGTCTTTTCACAACAAATCGGGGCACCTGCAGCTTCCGCTCCAAGTTATACTACCAACATCTATGTTGACGCCAGAGCATCCACAGATGCGCAACACATAGTTTTAACAAATATCTAGAAAATTTTTGTCTTCAATCACATACATTTTATTTCCAACAACCACACCTGAATCAAAACTTAGCTTTTCTACTATTGCATTCTAATAGTAGCTGGAATGCAAACCAAACATTTAAAAGAAAACGAATACTGGCTCGATTCACTCTTAAACTCCAACCGCTATTTACATTTTGAAACGGACAAAACGAACAAACAAAATCAAAACTTAAATCAGAAAACACCAAAACTTCTTTTTTGTAATTGGTGTAAAAACGTCACACCACTCATACAACTTCTAGATCAAGTAAGTAAACAGTAATATAATATAAAAACCCTTATTGATGACTAAGTTAGAATTCAACCAGAAACGGCAACATATTACGGAATAAGTATAAAAGCCTTGGTTGATAAACAAATGGAATTCTATATCTACAAATTAAAAAAAGGGAAATGTTATAAGGTAGCATTTAAAAATATGCATAATTTGATCAGCAGCAAAAAAATAAAATTAAAATTAAAATTAAGAAACTAGGTTGCCAAGTCATAAATATATGGAATATTAAAGAATTCCGAACCCACTTACCTATCCTAATGTATTTCGTTGAGTTAAAAGCTGCTCTTAACAATAAGAAAATATTTAATGTAGAATGTTTGCTATGTAAAACCAAATTGTGTAAAATGCACAGAAAACCACTCTACAGCTGAGTGCCAAAGTAATGAAAAATCACTCGACGTCAGATGTGGGGGAAACTACTCTGTTAAATATAAAGAGTGTACTATATATAAAGAACTAAAGAACAAAAAAAATCCCCTTTATTCCTAATCTAGTCTTTATACAATGCTGCTTAAACACCAATCTCGCACTAAAATCAACAACCAACTAATGATATGCACCATCTAAAGAACAGGAAAAAAGGGCATAGATATTTTATTAATTTCTGAAACACACACGAAAAAAAAATATATATAAGAATTTACAATTATTTAGTTTATTCTAGCAACTGTCTAAGGGGCAATGTGCGAGTTAGAACATCTATTATAACAATAAATACAATTAAGCACTATTACATGACCAAATACAGTAAAGACCTTTTACAGGCAGCTAGCGTGTCGATAGAAGAGACAACGGGTCCTTCAACGATATCAGCTGTTTGCTTTCCATCTAGAAACGAAATGAAACAAGAGTACTGTGTAAACTTTTTTAACACTCCCGGACGCCGGTTCCTGTCGCATAGCGACTATAAAACCATACACATAATATAAGAATTTAGATTTATTAGAAATAAAAATTGCCAATGATACAGTTCCATAAAAACATAAATTCGAAATTTTTGTTGGCTGGATAACCTACCTACTGGCCAACATATCGAAAGAAACAACCTGATCTGTTGTCTTTTGTGTTACAAAAGAAGTTTTTTAGTGCTTTCTTACAGCTCAATCGTGACTCAAATTGTCAACTGGCTATTGTCCAGTTTTAATCACACTAGATGCATCGATGCCAAATAAAATAAAAAACCAAGTCTAGCAAACATACGAATTGGGCAGAATTTAGGAATTTTATAAATAAAAACTTTACTCTTGATGCTTCGCTTAAAACTGAACATTAGGTAAAATGCAGACTTAGAAGGCAATGACAAAGACGTAGAACGCCATAAAAAACAAACGCACAGTCAATCCCGCTGCACAAAAGCTAGCAGAACTGCTTACAGAGAACAAAACTGCATTTAAACCTTTTCTAATAACATTACCCCCACCGGAGATACAGACTACTCCTACTTCAGAGCAACAAAAAAGGTTAAACAATGTAAAAACAACCCTCAGATAACAAACCAGAAGACAAAAACAAACTCTTAACCTTCGATGCACTTTATCAACTTGAACCAATCAAACGTTTTAATCCTAAAGAAATCCAAGAAGAGACAAATTCACTGGATCTCAAAAAAGCTTAATACACAACTCAGTATCAGGATACAAAATATTCGCTGGTACAATAAAAAATAACACAAATTTTTCAAATCTTAAAACCAGGGAAACCCTGTGCAGAATTAAAACTTATCTTGTTTGAAGTACTAACAACTACCTTTGCGGACGACAATGCAATTTTGGCTTTTGAAAATCATTCCGTCGTTGCGTCACGGAAACTGCAGAACAACCTAAATTTTATAGAAAACTATTTTTAAAAAATGGCTTATAAAAGCCAACGAAACCAAACCTGTGCATATAACTTTTACCACTTGTACAAAAACTTGTCACCAGGTCTACTTAAACAATACCTTTATACCACAACAAGAAAAACTAAAGTACCTTGAGATCTATTTATTTGCTGTAAACACATTTTTGCTAAACGAATACACTTTCAAAGATATACTGGTTGCTCGGATTAAAATCAAAATTTAGTCTAGATAGTCTAGATGCTGTATAAAACAATTCTGAACCCAATCTGGATTTATGGGACCTAGCGCTGCTTCTAAATCAAACATTGTAATGCTACAGCGTTTTCAATTAAAGCTGCTGAAAATGATATCCAATGCGTTTTGCTATATACCTAACACTGTTATCAGGCAGTATCTTCAAACGCAAACTGTCAAACAATAAATTTTCCGATTTACTTTACAATATAGCGCTCAATCCAGTGCTAATTTTAACAAACTAGTAGTAAACCTGACAAATCAACTTAACAAAACTATACGGTTCAACAGATATGTGCTACATGACATAATAACAAGATTTTGAATGTAAATATTGTAGCTGTTAAGTTTTAGTTAAGGTTATTCCTAAGACACAACTAGCATTAAAGCTTAACGTTACCGAAGATTGCCACAGAGCTTTCTTCTACACGCCATATATTATCACAAAATTTGATAAATGTAGTAGTGCAAATAGCAAATAAGTTGGAAAAATCTACTAAAAAAATTACTTAATAACAAAACAAAACTATGAAGGTAATGATATTGTTCTATACAATGTGACCAGTAAATGTGTTAAAACAGAAATTTGACAATTAATACACGTTACATACTTGTTTTGTTCATTTATTATTTAATTAAATTTTGCCAATAAAATTTTGATGGATTCTTTCGATTATTATTATTAAAAGTAAAATTCAGAAATAATTTGATGTATGTACATACCTTCTTGACATAGGAGTTTGTTGATTTATACTACGGATGTTCTATCCTAAACAAAATTTAAAAACATTTTTTATTTAGAATATATTTTTTATTTTGCATGAATTTTGTTTATAAAAAGATTAATAACTTTTTTGACGATTTATAAATCGATTAAAAATTTAACCTGATATTTCAATATATTATAGTATCTGTTTCTAATAACAAAACATTCTAAGGTGCTATTGCAACAATTTTTTGAAAATTGAATAAATTTAAAAAGATTGTTTACATTGGAATTTTTATTGGTAAGTAGGTACGAATAGTGTGAATGCTACAATAAAAGACAATTTTTATAATAATAATAAGGAACGTAATGGTAAAACGATTATTATTTAACTGGGTCAACCTTTTCACATATTGATTATACATATCTCAATAAAACAGTTACAGTAAATGATTATTTAATTACTCACAAAAATTTTTTTTTTAGTAAAAACAAAAATTTTGTGTAATGCAAACATTTTTAGGAAAATTTTTGTTTTTTTCTAAATTCTACTGTAGAAAAAAAGTTTGGTAATTGTTTACAAATTTTTAAAAATCAAATAACCTTACATTTTTTATTAAATTATTATTACTTCAACAATTATACTGTTCTTATTTTTTAAGTTTTTGTTACGTTATCACAGCGCTAATTTATATATTGATTTTTTTAGTAAATTTCAGTGATATTGTAAAAGAATTGAAGCTAAGAAAATGTACATTAATGGTACAATTAAATGTAAATTAAATAAATAATACAAAGTCTTGACAAAATGAATAATTATACAAACATTTACTGATTAGATTACTATTCTCTATTTTTATCATCATGTAAAACAATAAACATTTATTTTATGATTAAAAATAGTTTGTTTTGCTATAAAATTAGATGTGATTTTTTTATCAAATAATAAATTAAATTTTGTATTAAATTAAAACATTTGTGTAGATATTATTAAACTTTAAATTATTCTGCAACTAATATATAGACATATTAAAAAAAACTAATTAAAATTTCGGTATTTTAAGTAAACAAATGTATGTTAAATGTAGAATTAATGTAATTAAAAGTTAAAACTAAACTGATACACGAGTAAATGTTTTGTATTTATTCTGGTTTTAAAACTGTTAACGTGAACATAGATAAGTTGACGAACCGCAGTGGGAATATGTTTATATTTGGTCCAATGGTAAAATATCTTAGTAAACTCAAACAAATGTTTGACCCAAGTAAACAACATGATATAAAGGACTTAAATCTACAAAATATATTTACGTTGGTAACAAACGATATTAATTGTTAAAAACATTACAGAAATAATACAACACTAAACATTACAGGAAACCTATGACACTAAACAGCTTTTAGTTAAAAAAAACTTATTAATACCTTATCTAAAAGTTTTTTGTTGTTGCAACTTAATACATGTTAATAAAAAACTAATTTAATTTATACTCATTTTGTAATTTGCGTTTAACCGGTTTAATTGGATTTAATCAACAAAACTATTTTGAATTAAAAAATTTTTTAGGCATAGTGTCGGTTCTACTGTCAACACTAAATTCTGGACCAACTAAGGAATTTCACACTAATTTGCATTTATTTAAACTGTACATTCGTATTTCCATTTCTTTAAATAAAATTATCTATAGTTTAAAATCGTAATAAACATTTTACTGAAATAAAATATTAAATTAAATTTAAACATAGCTTTTTGTTTATATTTTCATTAATCTATGCACATGCTTTTTAGTAACTGACAACTTTATCTTAAATCTTTTAATATATACTGATAATTTGACTTAATATTTTTAGAATGTTCTATATACAACTATTTTTTAACATAACAGTTTTTATGTTTTCAAATGTAGATTAAGCTAATTTCTTCTTTACTTCTAGTATAGAGTTTAGTTATGTTATGCAATGTATTTTAAAACTGACAGTTAATTGAATACAAAAATTAATATAAATTATCCAACTTTTTTAATGGAAATTTATTAAAAACCCATTTTAGCTATAGGAAATGCTCTGTAAAAATGAAACAACATAAAATGTATATTCGGTTTTTATAATAAAATAAATGCCGATTTATTTAAGAAATGGCTTGTTGAACATTTATTCTGTAATTTAAAAAAGCGATCGTTAATAATTTTGAACAATGCTCCATATCATTCTACATTAATTGAAAAATCAGCCTGGAAGAAGAGTGGTATTGCTGTTTGGCTTACAAGTCATAATGTAAAATATGATTCAACATTATTTAAAACAGAATTACTTGCTTTAACAAAAAACATACAGAAAGAGAAGCCATATAAAGTAGCGGAACTATTTCGAAGAAATGGTCATAAGAGATTGACGTTACCACCATATCATTGTGAATTTAACGCAATAGAATTAATATAAGCACATGCTAAAACCTGCTATAATAAACACATAGGAAAAGATAGGTATAAAGATCAAAATGTGTTGGCAATGTGGGCAGAAGCTTTAAGACACTGTTCCGATGAACTTTGGACAAATTGTATTTGTAATACAGAAACTGTTATTACAAATTGGTATGAACGAAAAAAAAAATTGGATATTATAGTGAATGAACTGATTATACAAATTAATTGTAATTCCAATTCAGATACTAACAGTGAAAGTGTTTAAATTTTGTGAAATAAGTTTTGGGGAAAAAATTGTTTGATCGTTAAAACTACAACAAAATTTTGTTAGTCCCAGGTTCAAAATTATCAAACTTTTCCAAAAGCACTTTGATAGGTAGACTGTGACTTCATTATAATGTTATTGCACTGTATGAATTTTATTGTTTTTATTGCAACACTTGGTTTGACTGTTTTACATAATAAACCATACACACGATTGTTATGACGCAGAGCTCTTCTTTGATGATTACGAGAGAATAACATATTCGCTTAGTTTTTTTATTAAAAAAATACGTTTTATTGCATAAAAAATTGTTAATACTTTTACTTGTGTACGTAGGTAATTAATTTATGTTTACTTTTGCTTACTAAGATGTTAATGATTTCAATAGTGAAAATAATGATTACCATTGTAAAAAAAAGTATGTATATTAAATAATAAAAAAATATTAAATTAAAATAAATTTGTAAGCCAAATGGCAATGAATAAAGTTAAACTTATATAATAAAAAAATATATATTTTTAATTTATGACTTTAACATTGAAATACTTTAGCAATAAATAACAAAAATTAAGATGAAACAGTTAAAATTTTTACAAAAAGCTATAAACTACTTTACTATAAACAAAGTGAAACGTGTAAGTAATAAATTAAGTAGCAGTAACATAACATACGTATTTTAATAGCTTGTATCAAGATTCAAACGGCTTCAATTTAAATTAATTATAATATAAGTAACTTATGTTTTGTAAAATTTATTTTATATTTCTAAAAAAATTGTATTTGTATTTATAATCTTTGTTCTTTGTTTTTATTTTAAAAAGAATAAAAACGCAAAATAGATTAATACATGCATGCCGTGAGGTTTTATTTTCTGTCTAGAGAAATTTATTCATGCCTGAACTTACTGCATACTTTTATTGAATGTAATATTTTACTACTCGCTTCTTTCAAGCTTTGTAATATAATGAATTATTAAAGTTGAATAAAATTTAATTCTCTTAAAAAAGTTTATGAAATATTACTAAAAATGTATTATATTAAACTTGTACAAAATTTCTTAATCGCACCAATTAAGTATAGTTATGTATATAACTTGTTATATACTCTTATAACCGTTTTTTAGTAATGTAAACGTAGAAATTAAAAAATGTATTTTTTATACGATTGCATAAGAATATTTTATAATTTTACTACTGTAAATGTTACCACTAAACTAAACTAAAAAATTACTAGATTATTAACAGCTGTTATGTAAATAAAGCCGTAACGCATAGTAGGTAGTTGTTGTAGTTGTCTAAGAGTGAGTCGTAGAGTGGTCTTTGGTGTGCTGCTTATAATAGAATTAAAAAAGCACCAAAACGGTAGAAATATCTACTACATCTGTCGAACACTGAAGGTAAACAAATCGCAAAACACTATTATTATAACAAATATATTTATCTCAGCAATAGATAAAGATGTTAAAAATGTGTAGAATTAAGCAAATAGTTAATAATTAAGAGTTTGTTAACAAACTATTATGTTAAAAATTCTCTAGTATAAAATTTATCTTCGGTACGCCGTTGTTGGAGTAGGGCTAGTATGTCAAATTGTCAAACAGGTACATGCTAGGTTGTAATCACAATTAATGTTAAAATCTTTGTGTTCTCACGTATTATAATACGGTGCGCTTTGATTCTCTAAATTTTTGTATTTTGTATATTTGTACTTCAATTTAAATTAACACTGATTAGGTCACTTTGCTGTATGTCGTGTTGTGGTTGTCTAACGAAAACTGCTATTTCTGGTAAAATAAATATTGTGTTACTTCTGTCTTATTCTTTGTTTGATTTTAGCTGTAGGCAGGTTTAAACGGTATCTACTACACCTAATCTTCCATTATTTCCGCGCTTTTTTAGATTTCGAAGCCTACGACTCTCCGAAACAACTGAATAATAAAACATCACAGTTAGTTAGATTTTAAAATAAGTGTGCTAAACTTCTCGAAGTTAGTGAAAATGTTTTAGCAGGTGCGCTCCCGCTTGCTGTTGCAGAATTACAGAAATCGATAGTTTCAAGATTCCCATCTAAAATAAAATGTCAAAATATGCACCCAGGACAGTTTTCAATAATCCGTGCGTGCCTTATTACTTTTTTATAAAAATTTTCCATGGTAAGAGAACATGTGTAGGTATCCAAAATTGCTACAAACACATAAAAATCAAATCGCGCTGTAAAATAAAAATGCATTTTTACCCCAACAAATTTCTCACATTCAAAACCGCAACTTATTTATTTAAAATAAACGAGGATGATTTAAGATAATTAAGATGTAAAAACTTTTAGGCACGACATCACAAACGTGTAATTTTCTTAACGCATAAAACCAAAATACTTTAACCTAACACAGCTGTTTTACATGGTAATTTTTGTTAGTGTGTGTGTATGTTTAGTTGTCTTTTATTAGTTTTATGTAAAATTGTATTTAGTTTTTAAATTTGTAATTAATAATAAATAGATTGGTATAGTTTTTGATTGTTGTTGCGCTTAAAAACTCGTGTTTCATTTATTCATAATTTTTTGTAAAATTGCATAACGTATCAATTTTGAATTAATGATTTACACTTATTTATAAACTACTTATTAATTTAATTTTAATAAAATTGTCAGTTTTTATATAGTGTCAAATAATAAAACAAAATTCGTATATTATATTTTAGCAATAAACGACAATAGAGCTATGATACTATTTCAGTAGAATTAAATGCAAAAAGAGCAAAAGAAAAGAAAAAGAAAGATAAAGGAATAATTACAATTTGCTTAATTTATAATTAATATTGGCACTATAAGTAGTTCACAATGATGATAAATTAAAGCTGTGCCATTTCAAATGCTGGTCATTGACAACGTTTTGATGAGTTTAAAAATTGCGCAATCACTTCATATTTAAATGAAGTTTTACATAATAATCTGTTTACATTTATAAAAATTTATATATAAAATATCAAAATTGTTTGAAATTATATATTAAAACATTACTAGATAATTCGTTTAACTTAACATTTTAATAATAATTTTACAGAAGCCTAAATAATTTAAAAAAAATTTTTTTAGGTAACAATAAATATATAACTATTAACAATAATAATATATAATATATTGCTATTAACAATATAAAATAATAAATGATGTTTACATAAACAACTAATTTATTGCGACGACAATAGAATTGTTAAAAAAAAATCTATTTTCTAGTGCAATCAACCAGTCTTTTGCATTTTTTAGTTCTTAATTTTAAATTTTAAAAAAGCAGATATTGTTTTGTCTGAACTTAATTTACAGTTCGCTTATTTTAACAGACTTTTTAAGCAAAATTTTTAACTGTGTGTGCAAATTTCGATTTTAGTTTGTGCAGAGTATGGATGTATAAATTTTAGGCTAAAGTAACTTAAAAGTTTTGATCAAATCAAAAGTTTTGTAAAGTTGATAAATATATCATCTACATATAAATTAAGTTATTAACTTTGAGTATAAATGAGTTATGCATGTTTTTTGCATAAAATTATATATGAACAATTAACTAATTATACTATATTATTAAACCTATTTAGTTATTAATACACAATTGCTTTTAATTAAAGTTTTTATTACTGTATATTTTAAAAAAATATATTTTAATAATTATTGACTATTAATTTACTGTTATGTTATTTAAATTATTTTAAAAAACTTACACTATACTAAAAGATTAAACTAAGAAAAATATTAACAAAATCTTAAACACATTTTTATTATTATTTTTATTAGCATAATTATATAATACTATAATTCAAGATATATGTAAATACAAATGTTGGAGTTTAAGAGAGCTTTTATTTAATAAATAATTCTAACCTACCGTCTGGAGTTTTATGTTTTTCAAGTCTATTCATTTCTCAATTATTTTCTGGAGCTTTATAGTGAGTGCGTTTAGATGCACTAATAATGTGTCTGTGTATTTTGCTCTACTTTTTTTCTTCGGTTTGCTGTTTCCTAAAATTGCTTCTTGCTACCGAATTATAAATATATTTTTTTAATTTAAATTTTTTTCATATATTTCAATGTTTAAGATTAAAATAGTCTTATAGCTTTATGCCAGACCAAAGAGAATTAAACGATACTCAACTAATTTGTTGTTGGTTTTCAGTAGGCAATAATATTTTTTTTTCCTATTTATACTGTTTTTTTATTAACTATATGAGTTTTTTAGTTATCACAGACGTATAATCATAGTACAGATCCCGACTCGATTAGAGAAAGAAAATTGGTAAGCAATTTTAAAATTGCGCTTGTAGTTTTACTAACTTACATCTAAAGTCTTGATTATACGTGCACAAAATATGAGATAAATATTGCTTTTTTTAAATAGTAATTTGTAAGGTAACCACTGTTCTAGTTTGTTCAACGCAAAAATTAATAATTTTTTAAACAATATGAATTTAATGTTTTTTACACTAAATTTGACTGCATTGGTGAATTTATTTAATTCGTTAGTGTGATATAAATAAAGTTTTGAAATATTAATGTATGTATTATATGTATATGTGAGATATGAAAATATATTTTGAATTTTCACTTGTTTTACCTGCATCCAAACAATGGCAGTAATCTAAGTGTCGTTAGTACAAATGTTAAAACAATAATAATTTATGTCAGTATTGTCGAATGTAAAGCATAGCATTACGAACGTTAACACAGCGCGAGGTTGCAGGTCGAGAGCTATACGAGAGTGTGTTATACAATAAGACTTTTGCCGAGAGCTGCTATACATTTTTCATATTCATTTTTTTTGAGTAATAAATTTAGTGTAGATACTACATTTATTACTGACAAAATCCGTGCAACTTTAAAAATCTAATTTAAACAGTTACTAAACCTATAGTTGTTGCAGGATCTTATGAGTCCTGATCTTGAGTGAAAAAGTAGAAGTAACGAATGGTAAATATAAACTATGATTAAGTGCCAAATTAAAAACTTAATAAGTGATTATACACAAATACGACCTTTGTATATTTTAATACAGTTTGAATTTATACATCATGGGCATATTTGTAAAACAACAAGTTGCAATAAGAAATAATTATAATACTAGATGTCAACATGTTTTAAATTACTTAGAAAATGTTTTTACAAAACGTTTTTTTTCTTTTTGCTTTACAGTATATAACCCAAAAAACCAAATAGGTTCCATAATAATGCTTTTAGAAGCATAGAAGCAGTATTGATATTACTAAAAGCCTTCCTGTAGCAGTAGAATGGTTTATGTTTAGAGATAGATTTTGACACTCCAGTAGAATGGTGTACAATTAGTGCTTATAGAGTCCTATTAGACGTTGTACAAAAGCAGGCCAAAGGTAGAAGTTTCCACGTTCTATTAGAATGCTTCAAAATAGTGCCAATGTAGTGCTTTCCTATGTTGTAGAATAGCATGACAAAGTTAGCGACTAAAAGGTAATTGATTTGCATGCTTTTACAAGGTTTTAATAGCATACCATAAGAAACTCAAAAAGCATAAAATGATTAGTTTTAAGTCATTTTTTATTAACAAATTTGTACAGTATCTTTGTCTAAACTATAATAATTTTTAATCAATAGTTTGTGGATTTGTAGTTTCCTGCATCATTCTAATTATTTCATTTTTTAATCTCGCTTTGCCATGACGTAGCCATTGGAACACCTTATTATTAATAACATCTATAGGAACTCCTCTGAATCAACTTTGGGTTAACTGTATAACAAAATTATGCGGTTAATTATTTTTTATTATCTATTATCAGTCGCATGCATTTTCACTAGATTTATATCAAAAATATGTTTCTTTTTATGAATAAAACAATTTTTTTATTACAATGCTTTTAAAGTTTAAGTCCGCAGGTTGGCCACCCCTGCTCTAAAAAAATAACTGAATGTCAAGTAAAAAATAAACAGTAACAATAAAGCGCTAAAACGTGGATAAGCTGATCGTACAAAAATAGATATATGTTTTCAATTGTTTCTTTTTGTACTTACTTTTACTTAAATCAGCAGAACATCTAATAGCTTTTTCTTCTTTAACTCAGCACAAAAAAGAAAACATTTACAAATATAGACTAAGCCCAAAGTCGTCTTCCTTTCGTAAACGTAAAGCTGCATATACCCGTAACCGTATAAGTACTTACTTAGAAGCGTTTCTGGTGAATCAAAGTAGGTAGTCGGTACATATCTCGTCACAATTCTCAGAAATCAAAGTACTTTATTTACATTTATAGTATCAAACACAAATGCATAGGTTTTTTTATTGCATACATATCTTTATCAACAATATTTAGATGTGGGTGTTTAATCTCTACAGGAAGTTATTTTTGTTTAGGTACTAGGTAATACAATTTAGTAACTTGTACAAACGGTTTTTTCTAATGAAAAATTATATTTCTTTATCTCAAATAAAGAACGAATAATAAAATAAAGATGTTAGTCGTAATATTTGAATTTTAATACATTGTCAAGGTTCCTATAAACACTTTATTTTTTATATCAATATAGAAGGCCTATAGGAGTGATTTTAAAGGAATTTTTAGGGTACTTTATTCTCCTTCTATATGCATTGTTGTAGAATCAATATGGGAACGCCATTAGGATGCTACATTTCTAATACTTTAGTGATTCCATTTAACTGCCAACTGTAAGGCTGCTATAAGCACTTTTTTTAAAATTAAATATAGTTGTCACCGTCCCGGTGGTTTTTGGGGGCTGAGAATTTTTATCCATTTATTTTTTTTTTATTATTATGTTGTAATTACGGGTGTGTTTAGCATTTCCATCGTTCATTAAACTTCTTTGTATTTTCGAATTGCGTATTTCTTGGTAACATTCTAAAAGTTTCCATTGTGTTTACTTACATTCATTTAAAATTATTTATTATCTGGTAATTGAATATCTTTTGGCGACGGATGTCTGTGTACGTGCCTTAAACCCATTAAATTTTGAAACTTGAGATTTGGTTCATGTTAAAAATTATTTTACTTAGAATTATTCTTTGTTCAGATGTCTCTTTGTATATTTTAAGTTTAGATTAGAGTAAGATTTATGTTTCTGAACGCGTTTATTACTCTGTTCCCATGGATTTGCTGAGCTATCATTCTTGTTATATTTCATAATCAGAAGCAAGTGCTAATTTAGCTGTTGCGTGGGAAGATTCGGATAAGAATTGTCACGTACCTAAATTATGTTAAGTTCTTTGTCTTAAAGTAAGATGTAATTAGTGTAAGGTTTTTGATTGGAGATTTTGTTTTTGAGAAGGGGCTATTTAAGCTTCATTCTTTCCAGAGGAAAGTTAAGTTCCTTTTTGGCCCTCGAAAAGAAAGGTCCATTAATATAATTTTCTACTCCAATTAGAAATTTTATATAATTAAAATTAGTAAAATAGAGTTGATTTAAGTTCGGTTGAAGAAGTCAAGTGTTTTATGCGGGTAATTAACACCGAGTTTTCGGCGACGCATTATAAATACAGGTGATGAACATTACGTTACTTAAACATTCTAATTCAAGTGGCAAATTAGAACCGCACGTTGTGTGTTTAATTAAATAAAGGTGAACTACGAAAATTGGTTAAAATCAAAGATTGAAGCGAGAATAAGACCTTGAGGTGAAAAGTTTGGTAAACGAAGAATGTTAAAGTGTGGGTAGTTGAGCAGCCTGAACATCTAAAGAATCGAAGATCGTAATAATTAGTTCCGGGAAAGTTGCCGGTTGTTCTCCCATTTGAGAAAATAGTCGCTACTGCGGACTTTACAAAGTTTTCCCGGCTAATGGTACTGTATCGACGCGTTTTACCGATGCTGAACGCGTGTAACGTCTTTGACGGAGTTAAGTGAATCGATTCTGACAATAAAGTGTTGAGTTTTTGTTTTAAACTAAGGATTAGTAGCTGTCGAACCGCAGGCATACCTGTAAGTACCTTTAACAACTTATCACCTCTTCAACTGAAGAACTCGCCTCCAATTCGATCGTTAGAAGAACATCACGTACACCAGTTATTTTCGACGCGTACTTTTATTTGATTTTGTTTTTGGTTGATTTAAATTGTTGATTAAAGTCAAGACGGGCGAATCGATCAGAATAGAGTCTTAGAATTCAATTATGTCTTGATTATCAAACTTTAGACCCCTCTGACTCGGTTCGCAGTCTTGATTTATTATTTCGTTTGATGTTTTGTTGTATGCATGCTTTAGTTGTGAATTAAGTTAAGGTAGTTCTCGAGTAGCGGCATTTATCGTTTGCGGCGAGTCGTACGTATGACCAAGCGCTCTGCGGCTGATTCCCTGTGCGACTTTTAAATTTAAGATTGATTTGAATGATTTTATTAACCATTTTACTTGCTTTAAATTTTAATATACGAATTATTATCTCATATTTGACTTTCTCTGAATCGCCTGTTTTCATATACGGAGTGTTCGAATTTCCGGTTTTGACGAACATTTCACAGTGACTAAAAATTCGGTGGCGCCCTTAACAACTCTTCCTGATTTAAGTAAACTCGGCAAAAGGTAAGTGAGAGACAAATAATTCGACCCGCCCCTTCTCGACTAAGTTAGCTGGCAAACCACCATCCCATTGTTATCTTCTCTAAACCACCGTTTTAGAGTGTAACATAGTATTCCTATAGGAGTGTTTTTTAAAGAATCTTTTAGAGTACTTTATTCTTCTTATATGGGCATTCTTATAGAATACGTTTTAAATTAGATGTCTTATTAGAAGTCCATACACAAACTACTAATGGAATGCTTTAGAAATGAATATTTGGGAATGCTAATCGAACCTACATGGAACTTATGGTTTTGTGGGATATAAGGAATATCAAATAGTTTGCCAATAAATGTATTAAGTTTGTTGTGGTTTTTATTAAATACCTGATGAAGTAGACACATAGTTCACAAAACGTTCCCTAAAAAAACACGCTGGTGTTTTTCCATCGCTTTCTTCCACTTAAAGAATTTGACACGGTTTTTGTCACACATATTAGGTGGTTTATTATTTTTCATCAATCATTTATCAATAAATTTAATTAAATTGCCGACTTAATAAAACAATAGGGTGCTGCAATTTGAACAATTTTTTGTTTTATTTCTTAACTATTAACAGTTAATAATTATATTGAAGAATGAAAACCTTATTAATACATACAAAAATAGACATAAGAACTCGTAATACAGTTTGTCTCACTACATTTTTCTACATTTAAGCAACCTTGTGTTAATAAACAGTGAAATAAAATGAGTGATAATTAAGGTTAATTACAATAACTGAATTGAGGTATACTTAATCGTCTGAAAAATAACAATATCTGTCTTTAACGTCATCTGCTTTAGATTTTTCAATGTTTGAGGGCACTTTCACTCACAACCTCTTTGTCACGGTACTCCACTTGTTTACACACACTTTGTTATTCAGTTACACCAATTTCTTGCTGATGGAAAAGGGGTAATTTTAAAACAATATTTTGTGGTTTGTTTATTAAAATTTACGCATTTCAATTTTTTTGTTTCGTACAATTCAAAGAAAATGCCTTTTTCCAATTATCATTTTTGCATTAAATATTTTTTTTGTACAAAGGTAAGATTTAGCTGCACAATAACATTATGATGATTGTTCAACAATTTGATTCTATGTTATGTAAAAAAAATTGTTTTTACATAACTAATTTTGTACAATTAGAATGAATTATGTCATCGTGATAATATTGTTTTTCTAGTCCAAATTTACGTATTAATAAATTTTTTTCTGGGTTTTCTTGTGTTTAAGTTTTTCAGAAGTTTTCTTCAAAACTCGCTTCAGTACTTAATCGTTATATAATAAGACCATATAATTTTTTTATATATATAATTTCACGTTCTTAACTATGAATATAATCAATATAACTATAATCAAAATGTTAATTATAGTAGAATTCAGGTTTCCACGCAACAAACTATCCTCTGCGACGTGTGACAAAAGCTCAGCTTGTGGGAAAACGACAACACAATAATTATCCAGAACGGAAAAAAGTATTAAATCTCAATTACCAATCAGTGTAAAGTTACACTTCTTTTACTATATTTTAATAATAACGATCCAACGTAAAATATTTTCATTATTTACAATAAAGTGTTACACTAACTAAATAAACATAAATTTTTATCTTTTTTCTTATTATAAAATTATAATTTTTTGTATTTTTTCTTCAATATTTGCTAATCAACAGTTTTCTTTTACGTTGGTTTGCTCATTTTTATATTTTGCTAGGTTATTTATTACCTGCCATGATGTTTCTTCGTTTATCAATAGTTTGTTTACAACGTTGTCTTATATTTCTTGAGGTTTTTTGCGATTAATTTTTTATGCTACTTTTGTTTTCCGCACTTGTTTTACTGGTATGTAATTTTCTATACGCTGTAAGTGTCCCCACCAACTTAGCTGTTTATTTTTTCTATAAAATAGTGTATTGTTTAAATGTTTAGTTTTCTAGCACTGCATCATTTCTTATTTGATGTTAATGTAATTCTTTTCGTCTTTATTAAGTATTTTATTTCTGTTGCCTGCACTTTACTTTTCATTTGATAATACTATCAAAATTTACAGCCATAAGGTAATATTGGACGATATACTGTTTTATAGACACAAAGTTTGGTTTGTTTAGTTACTTTTTTTTTGTTAATAAATTTATCTTTTATGGCATAAAATATTGTGTTAGTTTCTTCTATTTGTTTGACCCGGTCTAATTCTTGTGTTCTTGATTGTTCCATCCTCACTACTAAATATTCAACATGATTGTTCAGACTTGTAGGTCCCAGCTTCAATTTTTTTCACTTTCTTATTTTACTATTTTATAATACTTTTAGATATATATTCTAACAAGCACACTCCTACTTAAATTATAATTTACTTTGAAAACATAGTTCTTTGTAGATTTTGATTTTCTAATTTACGGATTTTGTGTTTTTTGTCAATATTGGTGTCACAAAAAAAGTTTGTTCAAATTTTAAACTTGAATATTATTGTAATTTCTGTTTTGTAAATACTAATAATTTGTTTTGCAATTACAGAATTTGTTATTTCTGTTGTGTAAGTTATTTTTTTTAATTAGTAAAATATTTACGTCTAAGGAAAAAATTAGTTTATTTTAATTTTAGATGCTATAATTTAGTGTTATATCTAAATGTAGCTAGTATTAAGTGACTTCTGCTTTATAAACAACAATACAAATTATTTTTGGTAAAACTACCTTTAATTCAAACATTTTTATACAATGTACAAAATTTATCTATGTAAATTACTAAAACATTGTTTTATTTAGTGTTTGGTAAATTGAATTATAAAAATGAAAAAGCTAGTAATGATATAAACAACATTTTTAATATATTACAAAAAAAGTTTGACATGTTGCTTAAGAATTACACAAACAAGTTCTACTGAACACAAATTAGATATATTAAACAAACTTTATTAAACTGTCAAATGCATGTATAGCATTCATCAACTAAGTTAATTAGATTTATGTTTTCTTGTTTCAAAAGTTGACTATTGTTATTATATTTTATGTACTGATTAATGCAATCTTTAGTTTGTTCTTTATTTTGAATTTAATTTAATTTAAATTTTAATGTTAGTAACTTAAATATACAAAATTATGTTTGAACTGTTTGTTTTGTATCTTAATTTTTTTGCACAATGTGCTAAATCTGTGTTTACAATAAAATTTAAAACAAACTAACAACTTGTTACTAAAATATTCAAGAATGAAAATAATTATATAAACTTAAAAAAAAACAATACATATTTTTAAATACTAAAAAAATTTTGTTTTATCATGATCAAAATATTTAATAAGATTTATTGTAGTGATTGATAAAATTTTATTATTAAAAATATAAGCAAAAATTGCTAAGAAATTATTTCTATAACAGATTAATGCGATTTTTACTAAGCTAGGCACGTATATAGAATTGTGCGTGATTGCGTGAGCGTTATTAAAGTTTTGTTTGCCAAATTTCTATAAACGGCATTTAATCCAAGCAAAAATTGTGAAACACTATTTTTATGACAATAAAATAACTAAATGTACTTTTATAATTAATATTTTGTAACAATTTTTTATACATGCATTATATGTATAATATAACATTAAACTGCATTTAAAAACAGTAAGCAATTAAGATTTAAAAAGCTAATTGTAATTAAATTTATTTATTTAAACTGCAAGACATTTAATTTTAACGTATCTATTTAATGTATTATTTTGACAAATAGTAATAATATTGATTTAGCTTTATTTAGGAGATAGGTTTACTGTACTGTTATTATCCAAATAAACATTGACAAGCTAAATCCGTATCTTTGCTTTAAATGGTTTATGTCAGATTTATTAAATTTACCATAACATAATTGAAAATTACCAAAGCTAAAAAAAAGAACTTATTTGCTAAATACAAACTATTTGCACAAAAACTAATAACTTGTTAGTAGATTTTCATTTAGATTTTTGTTTATATTTATAAAATCTAAATTTTATTAAGTTATTTAATATGGTATTTTAAAACTGTTACTTTTAGGTTTAACAATATATTTTTTAAAGTATTTGACAAACTTAACAAAGCGTCTTTAAATTTGCATGTAAACGAGACTTTAAGAGTCGACTGTATTAAATCATCTGTCAGCGACAGTACGTCCAATTTCTAGTCGATTTATTTATAAAACAGTTTTCTAGAACGAAAATTATTAATCTTAAAATAGACACCTTATTTATTTATTAAAAGTACCTAACTGTTGAATTGTATTTATATACGTGCACAACTGTATAAACGAGTTTAACAAAAGAAAGTATGGAAAGTTTATAATATATACAGTACTTTTTTTTTAATGGCTATAGCATTTTACATGTTCATTCTTGAATTTTTTGTAAGATACTCTTTCAATTAAAGTTTTAAACAAACATCTTCACTAATATCATGAGACAGTATTTAGTGTGATTTAAAATGAGTTAGTTGTTAATTAACCATAGAAAAATCTATAAAAATGCAATATTTTTGTAGTTCAATTTTAATAATGTATTGTATTGATGCTCGAAACAGTAGTCTGAAAAACAGTTTTGTTGTGTTTTTTAAACTTATAATTTATTTACGCGTTCATGAAATAATTATAAGATAAAAACGATAATTCTATAAATTTAATTTCCTTATTATTTACTTTTATAAAACCCAATTTTTTAACTGTGATAACTTAAAAAAATACCTAACAAACAATATTCCAGAAATTATTATATTAATTTGAACATAATAAAAACATTCTAGAAAATAATAAAACTCAATAAATTATAAAGAATATTAAATGCGATCAAATAAAAATAAGAATTATTAAACAAAAATTAAGCTAAATGTTTAAAATATCTTCCGTATGCGGCTGAACAATGAGAACATTTTCCACAAAAAAAATTTTAAACAGCTTCGTCAACAGCCAAGCAAATAATGAAGTAAATTTCGTCTGTCAGTACATGGGGATTTCTTCTCCGTTTCATATGAGTATTGTTAGTACCAACCCGTTGTGCCAAATATTTTGTATAACTTATGTACGGTATTTTGACATGGTACATGCGTTGCTGCAAATGTTGCTAGAACTTCACGGGCAGAGTTCGTCTTCACATAAATAAGAACTAGTTAAATACGGTTATTACGCGTATACACAGGCTTATTTAAATACAAGCAATTAGTTTTGTAAATCGGAAAAAACTTATTCACTATTTAACTAACACAATAAAATTGTTTTTATTTGTTGAAATTAACATGTAAAACCTTATGGACAATTTAAAAAAAAAGCACTGTATATTATATTGCTATTAATTTATTTTATTTTTTTTTTATAAACTATATTTAACAAAACTTATAAGATTCGTTTTTGTTTTTGTGAAATTGGTATTAAATAAGTTAGTTAATTGTAAATAAAAATTTTATACAAATATAAACTATATTTAAATTTTTGTAATTTTCAAAATATAATTAAGAGACTAGTACAGATGATGGGGCATTAAACATTTAACTTGAGACAATTAAAAATCTAGATACAATTTATAATTGTTAATTTACTTTAGCACTAATTTTAAAATAATTGGTTTAAAGGTAAAATTAAATAAACTGTTAATAATGAGATACTTACAAAAACGAAACACAAAACTCTTTATGTCAATAATAGAAGAAAATTGTTATAGTTTACATAATAAATAATTATATAATATAATACCTAAACAACAACTTGAGTTACGTAATACATAAAAAAGTAAAATGCGTTACACGTACAGCTAAAAGTAATAGGTTTTATTTGTATATTAGTTGAGAATTTTAACAAAATTTTTGTAATTTTATTTTTTTACGTTTTACTTAAAGTGGCTACGATAAAACTCTTTATCTTTTACTTGTTCCTGGAATAGCATTTTTCTGATAGCTGTTGCCTGTATTTACCCGTAAATAACATTCTGTGACCCACCGTTTTGTACCTGACTAACTCTTATCTTATCAATTATTTGGTAAAACATGAATTGATATAACTACTAGTTCCTAAATTATGTTTTAAATCTCAAATATAGTTAAGTTGACAGATTAGTTGATTGC
The DNA here is from genome assembly GCA_035610365.1 of Aquatica leii. Lineage (NCBI taxonomy): Eukaryota > Metazoa > Arthropoda > Insecta > Coleoptera > Lampyridae > Aquatica > Aquatica leii. Next base: position 66,290,816 of record CM069432.1, read on the forward strand.
TTAAATCAGGATGGCTTAAGATTGGTCATGACGTTCGGCGCCGCTACGAATTGATTTTGTTTCTAAATTTTTTGTAATTAATAATTCAGTTACATGATTCACTTTTAAATTACTTACTTTAATTTAACCTAGTAAAACCTTAACTTTGTAATTAGAACTAGTTTTACAACACCCCGTATAGTGCCGCCACTGAAATTAGATTCCACGGTAATTTTTTTCTAAAAATTATCATTGTAAATAAAAACCAATGGTCAACACACGCCGTAAATTTTTGTTTAAAATTTAACTAATATGATACCAACTTTAATTACTTGTAAACAATTCTTTGACCTTTGCAATTGCAACAAAACTTAACGGAGTCATTTAAATCTCCATCGTGATTAGTAATTTTTCTGCTCGTTTTCTGTGTACGTTTAATTAACGCAATGTTAAACACCAGCATTATCCTGAAATTATTGCACGTCATTTTACCGTTGCTGCTTTGTATGTACAGCAAAAATCCGTTCAGTGTTAAAGCATTCAAACGTCCGAACGTCAGAGCCGTATTAAATTAAAATAACTAGAATTATTAGGTTTATTAAAATAGATAATTTTAGTTGGTGTAATGAATGTATGTTAATTGTGCTTAATTATTATATCCAATGTCTGGCCGAATTGAGTGACTGTAGGGGTGTTACAACTGTTTATGTTTTGTGATCATGGAAGTAAGTCTAAATTTATTTAATTGTTACTCATACTCAAAAAAACATTTGATTTTTGACACCTACCCAAATAATACAAAATCGGCTTAGCTTAGAAACATATTCTATAAGTTAAAATTCAAAATAAAAATCATTTGATAGTTTGAAACTGTATTGTAAATAAGAAATGTTTGTTTTGAAACTGCGTAGATTTTGTTTGGAAACTAAAAATTTAGAAAAATAATTACTTAAGTACAAAAATTATATCTATATATATAAAAATGTTATGTTGGTTTGTGTACGCTTCAAAAACTCAAAAAGTTCTGCACCGATTGAGTTGAAATTTTAACATGATATAAAATCCGCATCAAGGATTGTTTTTATCTATTTTTTGCATCAATCACATATCTGCGACCGCGATAAAACAGTTTTTTTAACGATCAGCTGTGTACCAGTGACCGCGCCATCTGCCATAACACTCGCTGACAACCGCAATAATAATGACGCAGTCACATGAGAAACAATTTCGTTCCCAATTACATTGTTTATTTACAAAAAAAATTGCATTTGATTCTGATTATTATACAATCTGAATTAAATATTCACTTAAATCAAGAATTTTTGGTGTGATAGTGTTGTGATCGAACTGCGCCTTTCACCAAATCGTAAGTAGAGGTTATATTTTATATCAAAGATGGACAGTAAAAATATTATTAACTGACAGGCAAAATAAAAGGACTTATTATAATTTAAGTGGATTTCTAACAGAAGTGAGTGGTTATATCTTTTTTATTACATCTAACACGTGGACGTAATTATATTATTTATTTTGGATTAACCTCACTTTTAATGTATATAAATATAATTACATTAAAACTAGCAATTATTAATTAATACGAATGTCAACCATTCAATCACAATGTGCCACTGCGAAGCGTGGCAGGGTACAGCTAGTTTAAAAATAAATTCTATTGATTCAAAAATTTGTAGTTCCTTTGTATGGTTTGTATATTTTAAACAGTTCTGCTTGGATCTAAATCAAAACCACGTGACAATAATTTGTAATTGTATATTTTGAAGATTCGAATTTGTCTGTCACACGCATGTAAAAACAATAGGTCGCTGAACTAAGCTAGTAGAAGGTAAAACTTTATCAATACTTTTATTAGACTTATCGCAATAGATACGTTAATGTAAAAATGTATTTACGTGGTCATACCGTTGGTGTCTGTCTGTTTGTCTTCTTTATCTTACATCATCTACTACACACGTCCTTCTTATTTCGTCATCCTTAATTCTGTTTCTGGGTATTTTTCTGACAATCATTTTCAACGTTCTCATTTTTGCTGTCCTTAACATTGATTTTGTTTTGTTTGTGTCTCTTTTTGTCTCGATTTTGTAGGTTAGTACAGGTCTCACGTATCCTTTATATATCTTTACTTTGCTATCCGTTTGCATATATTTGTTATTCCACACAATATCTCTTAAGTATCCAGATATAACGGCGGCTTTGTTTATTTGATGGTTTAATTCTTACACTGGGTTATGGTAGCTCATTGTATCTACTCCAAGGTATTTAAAATCCGTAACACTGCTTCCTTCAATTTCAATTTTGCATCTTACAGGGTCTTTGGAGTAGATCATGGTTTTAGTTTTTTTGTTTGAAATTTTTATGTTATATTTCTGTGCTATTTGAGAGAAACAGAAAACTTGTCTTTGAAAGTCTTCCTCCGTTTCTGACATGATCCTTGCATTATCGGCGTAACAAATCATACTAGAGCGCATTTGTTGCAGCCTATATTTCAGATTTAAAAACTTTACTTTGTTTATTATATTGACCATTATTAAGTTAAATAGAAATGGTTTGAAGCTGCTCCTTTTTGTCTAATTCTGCTTGGTGTTAGTATATCTTTAGTTGTTTAATTACTGGTTTAAAAAACCGTCGTATTATTGGTGTTCAATTGATATAATAACTTTAACGATTTCCCACGGTACAAATCATTCTTTTAAAATATCTATTACATCTCTTACCCGGACGGCAGGTATACATTAATTTGTCCAATTTGATTAATTTTTCTTTTAGTTGTTTTAGTATACAGATAATGTCTGTTGTTGATCTGTCTCTTCTGAAACTTTGTTGTTTATTTCTGTTTTCAATGTATCCTTTTAATTTGAGTTTAATAGTTTCATGTTTGTGCATAAGATACTTAACACTCTTTAATTTTTGGCATTTGTCTTTTGTCCTTTCTTAAAAATAGGCATGGTGATACTTTTATACCAGGGGGCGGCATTGTGCTTGTGCTTAAAATTTTATTGAATAAAATTGTTTGATGTTTGAGCAGTTTCCAATCTCCATATCTAAGAAATTAATTTGAGATATTCTTAATTTTTGGCGCCTTTCTGTTTTTTAACCTTTTTATTCTTAAGATTATATGATCTATTGGAAACTTTATTTGTATTTTTTCTCCCTGCTGTATGACTTTGGCGTTTTTTTCTGAATCATAAAGTTTTTTTTTAAATACTTTTCTTATTGGTATGTTAAGATGTTTTATGATTGCACAAATCTGTTGATTGGCTTTGCCACTATACCTAACTTACGTAAAAGTTTACTAGACTATCCAAATCTGAACACACTGAAAACTAGACACACACGTTTTGAAATTTTGAGACCCTAAAACAAATGTTTCTTAAGATTACATTTTGTGATTTATTAGTATTTAATAGGAGTTTTTCAAATATTTTTATATACAAATGATTTCAGTTTTGTCTAATCCAAATTCTACTTGCTACGGAGATCAAATGATAGAAACTGGGACAGACAGAAAAGGGAACAAGAAAATGAAACAGAAAGTTACACTAGAGTATAATAGACGAAAACAAGGTGTTGACATTTCTGACCAGCTATGAAGTTACTATACGTCACTGCGCAAATCATTGGTATGGTATAAAAAAATTTCTATCAATCTTGTATTCAGCACCACCCTAATCAACTCTCACATTATTTTAAAGTCTGTTACTGGTAAAAATTTTACGCTACTTCAGTATACAGAGTCAGTTATGAAAGATCTCCTAAATCTTAATGACTTTAAACAGAACTACGTAGCGGCTCACAAATTACAAGAAGTGCGAGATGATAAAAGTACACCGTTACGAAAACGGTGTCATGGATGTTGTTTAATGCTCAAGTCCCAAGGTTTCAATGTCAAAGATGCAGCTAAGAAAACCAAAAAACATCAACGTATTGGTCAGAATCTTCCCATGCATACTGCCTATCCTGTTATAATAAGTCTTACTAGTATATAATATTGCATTTTCAAGTTTACATCATGTTTATAAAGTGAATAATAAAAGAGATTTGGAAACAAACATTCTTTTATTGTAAGTATATACCGTATAAAGTAATGTAGTAACTAGTGATTTATTATCCAAATCCATGCCCCGAATACAGGTCAATGGTATATCTTACATACCTACTTTGTTATATTACCAAGTTCACTGTATTAACCTGCCAATTCGTCGACAGTCCCTCTTAAAATTCCATATAAAATTGAACCAAAACGTGAGCCAAATAAGGGACACAGGACTTACAGAGATCATAAGACATGACCCATATATGGTTCATAAGACAGCGAACGTGTTAAGTTATCTTTTATCTTGGTGCGGCGGCCCGTAGCTACATTTAAAATGTGGTGTGTTGTGTTTTTATTATGGTAAAAATATGCAAGTCTTGTTTTAATCAAAGAGAAACCCGTAATTAGATAGGGATCAGCAGTTTCTTTGTTTATTGCGCCTGCTGCGCCCTTGGTATTGGCGTTTTAGTTTTTCATATTTCATATTTTTGTGTTTATCCTTTATATAATCAAATTTTTTTGAGCTAGCCTGTTGTATTTTCTCGATTTGCAATTTGTGGATATAAAAATTTTTGTGTTTCAATAAGAATTAAATTTTTTATTCGTTACACTATATATAGAACGTCAAAAAAAGTCACTGGTGTTTTAGTGTGATAATTTTTTACTGTATCAATTAACCAATAGAAAAAATTTATTTTATTGCATTTTTTAAAATTCAACCAATCATCAACGGATTACAGCGATAACGCCACGGGTGTTGTGTTATCGGGCAAAGCAGACATGATATATTAAAATGTCAAATTAAATGTCAGATAGTAAATCAATTCATAATGATGATACACAGATTTGATGATATTTGTAACTACAAAATTAACAAAATTCTTTTATAAAATACACCATAAAACACAATTAATTTGTATTAATTGATTAAAAACTTGGAAAGTAGTAAAAAATTATCTTACCGAATACCCCTCGAGCATTGATAAATACTCAAAATTTTGTCGTCGAGAATGTTTCAAGCGTGTTTCTTTAAGATAATAGCACGAGGCCGAACACTCTTTCAATAATCGCTATGACAAAATTATCTCGGTATTATTAATGCTCTAGGGGTATTATAGCTGATAATTCCACAGCATAATAATTAATATTTTTGATGTTTAAATAAAACAATAAAGACTTACCTGCTTTAACAGCTGCGTTGCTATCTATTATTTTTAGAATATAGCATATTGTATTTGCTTATTTTATGACAAAGGTACTAGATATTTTATTATTTATTATTATCGCGGTTTAGTATTTTTTTTTATTTTTAAACCTTGTAAAAGACATTCTATTAGTTTATGTTTCCTTATTTGTTTTTTTATAATTACGTAATTGAATTCAGAGCAGAACAGAATAACCGTGTACAACGGGATGCCGCCACTATAGAGCCTGTATAGCGTTGAAATTTAGTAGAATATTTTTTAACCCAACACTAAAACACAACTATTTTAAAAATCTCTTCTTAAGGGTTTTGGTTAAATAATTTTTGTTGAAAGACAACTTTTCTGCATCAACTTTAATAATGTAATTTTAATTCAAAATTGTTTGATAACACAAAAATTTAATGCGTTTGAGCTAGAAAAATAGAGGAAATTGAGCTTAATATGCATTAGAAACTTCTACTAATATTTTACCAAATACTTGATGCATGAATTTCGATTCTTTAATTGATATTTCTTATTGAGAAACTCAATGGTGTGTTAATTTTCTGCTTCAGTTCTTTTTAAATAGACATTTTAAAAGTAATATTGTATACGAATAAAATTATGTTGACTTAAACTATGCTTTCCTATAATACCTTTTATTAAGTAAATGTATAAATTATCTGCATATTAATTATATTAATAAATTAATTTTTTTTAAATTTGTTAACTGCAAGCATCATCATCAATGTAACTTTCTAAGAAACATAATATAGTATGTACTTTTCAGTACTTGCATTGCATTACTAAATCAATACTGTCTAAAACCAATACCAATGTAAAACCAAATAGATTAAATCGCATTTAAGTATTAATTGTTTATAAGTTGAACATACACTTTCAATAAATAATACCTTTTTATACATTTTTTGTTATTGTTATTTTGTATAAGCACCTAATAAAACATAAAATATTTACTATTTTGTATGCGGGATCTTATCTAACAAAAACATTTTAGTTGCAATAAAAATATAAAAATTTATTAGTTTTATACTCATGTAGTTGAAGCAGTTTTAGTTAATACAACTTACTGATCTATGTGTTGCTAAGCAATGTGTAAATACAACGATTTTGCGTAAATTTGTAGTATTATCTTCTTCGTGTATCTATTACTAATAATAAAACATCTGTTCTAGAGTTCTTATTTTATTATAAAGGTAATATTGTTAAAATCTTTTATATTGACAATAATACTTTACTTTTTCTAAAACAAACAAAAAAATCTATTAGAAAAACAGGAAAAATGTAACTGATTAAAATTTTTTTGTAGGATTCTTAAAATTATTTTCGTTAATATAAAGCAAAACAATAAAGTAGACTTTTAAGACTTGCAATATAAAATTATTTAGATTAGATTGCATATCAGTGTTTTAGACTTTTTTTATGAAATCGATTGTAGTAAATATTTTAGGTAATGCTATATCTGCGTTTTTTAAATTGTATTAATTACTAAGTCGTTGATAGTAAAAAATTTAGAACTTGTTTAGTATTACATTTGTTTTCTAAACTAAAAAACTTCGTTTTGACGTAAGTCATTGAATTATAATTAGCAACAATAACACTTAAATAGAAAAAACCAATAAATTACTATTATTAGCCAATTAATGGCCAAACATTGAGAAAACTATTCTTATTTATTTTTTATTATTAAACTTAGCTTACATTGCATGATTTAAGATAATTAAACAGAAGACAATAAAAAAAACTAAAACTATAAAATGTTGCGTATACGTATCAATGGAGTGCAACATCACTAAGTGAAACTTAGCGAAACAGTTTCAAACGCAAACGTACTATTTTGCACAGATAAATTGTTTGTCTCTTGCATTGCTTAGATCTATTTTTACCCTTTGCAAATGCTCTACGATTACAAGACCCACATTATCAGTCACAATTTCTTTAGAGAGATTGGCTTGTGAGTGTTTTCTTTTATTCATTTGTGCATCTTTGGCACGAATGTTTAAATTAGAATTAGTACAATTATCGCATTTTATTACAACTAATGCTAAATTTTACCAAAAATCGAATTGGGTTATATTGTCATCATTAGCTAATTATAATTACAATATTCGTTAGCAATTTACTGTCATGCTATCAACCACATTGGTAAAAAAAAGCCACCATCTCTGACTTTGATTCGGGCTGTAACATTATCATATAGGCCAACACTTTCCATAAATTTATTACATTTGCTTTCGTAATGTTCTCATCTCTTCTCTTTTTTATTGTACCTTTGGCTTACGCTTTCAGTTGTATGTGACAGTTGTTTGTTGTAACTATCAGCACAGAATAATCAATCCAGTGAACGACACACACTTTTCTGTTTGACATAAAGCGATATCCAAATAAACCTTTTTGCGTTTTTTACAGATTTTGTGTTTTTAAGTAGGCATTTTTCTATTCAGTTGTCTGAAAATGTTCCAGTTGTAAATATACAGTATTCATTGAGAATCTAAAATAGCTTGTAGAAAGAAAAGAAATTGTCAAACAACACTAAGATTTTATTTATGCGATACTACAGAAAGCAAATCTATTACATCACCCCCTAATTTTAATTCTGATTTCTCTGTTAGAGCACCACTATAAAGAATAAATTCAAACAAGTACCTACTTTCCTTTTATAAATATTTTGGCTAAATGCGGTTCAAAGTTGGGAACCAATTCCTCATCAATTGATAAATTGTGAGCAAATATTCCAAACTGTAGGTTGTTTTTTAAATTTATGACAAATAAAAGTTTGACGGTTAGAAAATGTATCGTCTTTACGTAACTGAGAGTTATCTACAACATATAGATTTTGTTTTGCAATGCAAAATGTATTTCTATTTATGCAGTCTTTAACTAAATATTCCTTTGTGTTCGTCTTTGCTTCAATACATATTAAGTTGAGGTAAGGTGTGGTAACTCTATTATAGCCGTGCACGTAGTTTACGAAAAAAATAGTGATTAAATTCTAGATTCAATCATAAAAAAAGTAAAAATACTTTCAAAGGAGATTTTTTATTAATATGATTTTTACTTTTTAAAATGAGTTCATTTGTAGTAGATATTGCTGTACTGGTGTAAACCGGGTTGATTTTTTTATTTGGATTCCATATACTTTTTTATTTTTTTTTACTGTGTAAAAGAGCATGTTTTATGTTTTCTTATTTATCTTTTGATTACAATGATCAACTGTGAACTGAAAGTGTGACAAAATGTGCGCGCGTTGTTATGTTTCAATATACAGGGTCTTGCAACAGTGCGTCAAGCTTTCCTAACGCCTTTCCCGTAAATGATAAAAAAATGATCTGTACAAAATGTTATTGGTTTAAAAATGCTTATGTCGTAAAATTATTTTCAAACATACAGGTGATTTTGCGATATAACAAAAAAAAATTTTTTTCCAATGGGACACCGTGTACGTTTTTAATTTTTAAATTTTTTAAGTAATTCTTAATAAAATGTCTATACCATTCTCTTTACCTAAACTTAATTGTTTTCGAGTTATTAATATTTTTGTAAACATTTGGCAGTTGTGCTTTCAGAAATAGCTTACAACTAATTTGTATGCGGTTTAGAATTTTTAAATCTTTAAACATTGTTTTAACGATTCCGTTTTAAGCCTTTCCATATTTCTAACCTATTACTTAATAAAAACTAGCATTAATTTGGCAAATTTCAAACGTTATTACTTTCTTATTTTCATTGAAACACTAGGTAAGTTTTTGCATAATTAAATTTGTTTTTAAGTTACCTTTTGATTGGTATAACTATTTCCTATACTCAAAGTTAATAATTTTAGAAATGTTTAACATATTTACATAATTACAAATTTTTGCACAAAAATAAACATTTCACTGTACTTCCATGCACCGAAGTTGGAATGCTGTAACAAGAAGTGGGAGAGTGTTTTGGCAATGGTAAATGGCGTGCAAGAATTATATGTTAATGATTGCGTTAATTGACGAACACACAAGACAGATAAAAAGATTAATAAATTAGGATGTATATCCAAATTATTAAAGTAAGTCTTTCTTGTGATCACTAAGGTCAATGACTTTATTAAAAGCAATTAGAGTTTACAAGTTATGAAACACGTGTAGTTTTTAATTTATTAATATAAATTTACGGAGGATATTGATTGCTGGTATTTATTTACAATGCTCACGTTTGCAAAGAAATCACAGTGAAATGGTAATTCCGGTAGCCGACAATATACGGAGTGTTACAGAACTAATTCTAATGACAAATTGAGCGTTTATGGAAATGAATTAAACTGAGTGATGCTGGAAATTAGTTACATGATTGAATTTTTATTGACAGAAAAGACGTTCAAAAAGAAATTCAAATGAGCAACCTGATTTAAGCAATTGAAAATTGCGTTTGCTTATTTACGTTTGATTGATTCAAACAACACAAGACATTTTAAAGCTGGCGGTCAACACAATAGGAGGGTTTTTTGATGATACAAAAAATTTTAACGCGACAGATTAAATTGGAATACAATAGAAGAGCCGGACCACAGCGGATAATCGTTAATTAGTTGAAGCGAAAATATATCATGGTTTAATAACGGTAGTTTGCGTTCGAAGATAGTTACAGAGTGGTAGCCGAGTATGTGGCGGTGGTTGTCAGATGTTATTTACGGTTATAGGTAATTTGAAAAGGATCTTGAAAAGGTTCAGTAACAGTTCACTGAAAAAAAAAAAGATTCAACCGGGAACAGGTCTCAGAGCAAAAGTTTTTTTCTAGGACTACACGTCTGCTTAACCTTTACAAATTTTAATTCTCTTCAACGATTACATGAGTTGAAGACAAAAAAAATCGTGCATTAATTGAAAACCGTTTGTTGATTTAATTAGTTTAAAATCATTTATTAATAAGGGACATTACGATCTATGTCTGACATATTTTTATACGTTAAAGTTGCTATAAACGAACAATCGACGGAAAATTGTCTTTATTAGAATCAAAATTCTATTTTTTGATTATTTTGATTTAATTTATAAATTTACTGAAGAAAATATATATGTTTAAATATACATTTAAACAGTATATTGAAAAATATAATAGTTCAAAACTATACTATGAAATGTACAAACTTATTGATTTCATATTATCAAGTGCAAATTTTTGTTTTATATTTAAAGTCTTTAAAACACATTATAAGTCACATAAAAATCTGATTTATATAAATTCAAATATTGTTTATTTTAAATTATTTATTAAATATGTATTTAACGTACACGTATTTAAGTTTTAAGTTGAACAAGCTTACATTTTAGAACCTTTGTACTTAACGCTATATCAGCGAAACTGCTTAATATACATATAAGTTTCAAATTTTATTTAATTAAAAGACAGTAATTATAACTTGGAACGAACACTACAGTACAATTTCTATACGAAACTTTTATGCAATATGCTTATCTAAAAATTATAACTCTTTTAAAATAACGAACTGAAATAGCTACATTTAAACTAATGTGCTTTAGTTAAAAAATATTTTTGGTCGACTCTTACATTAAGTATACTCAAATTTAAAATATCTTTAGCAGTTACTAACTTATTTTGATAAAAGAACTATTACAAAGGACACTAAAATTATTATTATCGTATACTTTCTAACCAAATAATATTACAATAAATTATTTTAAACTATAGAAACTATTAAAATAATGTAAATAAACCATTGATTTTTTCTTGTAATTGATTTATTTATGTGCGTATTAAATAATCTTACTAATTACTAAAAATAATTATTTTTAATAAAATTATTCTAACATTAAAAATAGTATATGCTTTAGTATTTACAAAAAAACAATTATTGTGATAAATTATAGTTCTTGTTAATTGTGACCAGTAACCAATTCATACATAATCGGGTCCTATAAGCTTGCAAAACTATTCGATAAAAAAAAAGTTCTAAACGTTTTAAGACCGTGAGAATACTTACCACATAATAATTTAGATTATATCACAATTTAGGATTATTGACTAACTAAAATTAATGTTTTAACAACGTTAAACTCACTTTTAGTAGTAATTGATAAAGTTTGCCTTTTTCAAATCTTGATTACAGTAAAGTTTCAGTAATTCTTTTTAGTTATTGTTTTATTGACTTTTATTGTACCATTTTATAAAAAATGTAGCAATAAAAATATAAGATAAATCTTTAAAATGTATAATGTTTTTTTTTTACTATTGACACTAGGTTTTACAGAATTAGATACCTACTATTAAATAATTAAACTCAAAATGTAATTGTTTTATTTGTTGTAAATACTTAATAGTATTTTGTAAGAAGTATTTGCGTTTTGCAATTTTAATTTAATTTTTTAGTTAAACAAAAACAAATGTACCAAGGTATACGTTTAATATTTAATATTAAACGTTCATGCAAATGTAACCAAATTACTGTTTATACTGTTGGTATCAAATCATCTTTGCATGAACTATTTTATCAAAACCATTTTCCATTGAAAACACATTTTCGTCAGTTTTGCGATTTTGAGTTAGTGTATAAATAAATGAATGAATAGTCAATGCATGCGGTGAATTGTATGATTTAATCTTCAAAGAAATAATTTGCACTACAATGAATCTTTTGACGTAAATACACAAAAGGATTTAGTTTCAAACTTGTAATGTAATAGAATAATGTCGTTTTAATAGAAAAAAGTATTTAACAATAAATTTGCTCTATTAACTTGATAGTATCATGTTAACGCATTCTTATTTTCATTTGATAGATGTGTATAAAAAAAACTTATGCACTAACTATAACAAACGCAGAAATAAATCAATTTTAGTATTGTATATTTGGTTTAAAGTTGATTTAATTTTATGTATGATTAAATCACCTTACTTTACACAGCTTACTTACGGTTACAGTACCGCAATTTACTACATATTGGCTGCTCTTTCAAGATTTATATCGTTGTTTACGCTTCACAAACTTCTAATAATTTATGTTATTGGTACTTTAGTGTTGTTTTGTACTTTTAGTAACTTAAGTATTTGGCAAATTTTATATATTTTATTTTTTTTTAAAATGTTTTATAGACAATCAATGCCGTTGATTGATTTAGTCTTAAGTTGGAAATCTAAAATACTGTACTACTTTCCACTTACTTCTTACAAAAATGTTTTTTGTTATAAACGCAAATATACTGTTTTGATGTTTATGTAAATTAATTATTGTTACCATGATCCTTACAGATTCAAATTTGTTTTTGCTGCATTTAGGTTAAGCAATCAAATGTTTAATCTTAATAATTAGCAATTTACAAATTAATAAATGAGATATTGCAAGAATACAGGTGTATAATCTTAAAGATATTTTGACTAGGGCGAGTACCAAACTGAAATAACTGAAACAGAGAGCAATGCTTAAAAACAATCGTTGCTATAATTTTAACAATTGTATCTCAGTTTTTAAGCTTTGCTTAAGTTTAAGTCGTGTTGGTGGAACCAGCCTTAAATGTTATATCACTATGAGGTAAGGATATAAAATCTTCCGAAAAACTTGTAATGCAATGTATACAGCTTGACGAAGCTTACAAAAACCATCGGTAGGCGTGCCTGGGGGAGCTCGTGTCGTACAAAGTATTTTCGAATGAAAAAGTCTTTCAACGCCGATATTTAAAATTAGGCAACTACCAACTGCAAATTTATCACTGGTTGCCTAATTTGTAGTTAAAATTTTTTTTTCTTCTAATGTATAAATAATTTTGATCACTGTACAAATATCGTATCTTATGATTATGTTTATGATAACCACAACGACTATTTAATAAATATTTTATTGAAACAATTACAAAGCAAAAAAGTAATCATAATTATTTATGTAAAAAACAATGTATTTATCTATTATTTATAAAATGACATACAGTATAACCAAGGTCAATATTTGATTAACCATCGTTGCTTTTTTCAATTTTGAATTGAATTAATTTTCATGTTAACTTACTCCTCAATGTTAATTTCTGTTGTTTTTCCGGTAATTGAGGTGTGTTTCTTAATCTGTAGCATGTATACTGTTTGTCCCGTTTCAATCATTTACAATAACGTGTAATGGTGGAACTGAAAGTAAAAGTTTCTGTCAGCAGACATGCCATTCTCTGTAGTTTGTCTAGCTTGGAGGCTGTGCTTTTCAGGTTGCTTTTCTCACCCGCGCACCGTATGTGATAATAGGTCTTGTCACTACAGTATATAACCGTTTGATCATTGTGGGTTTCAATCATGTGTGCCCAACCATTCGTTTGTTTGTATTTAGAATTAAGAACCTAGATGAGTGTTGAAAGTCAGTCTGAGAGAGAGTGAGTTTGATTTCTTTTGTCATCGAGAGCGTGACTCCGTACATCGTAAGTAGTTTTATGTCATCCGTTTTCGTTTTGTTTAGTAAACTGAACGATTGCCGTATTAGTTGGGCTCACTTACTATAAACTAAGTTTAGTAATTAAATGTTTAAATTATTGTAACAAGAATAAATATACCATAATAAATTATGTTGAAAAATGTTTTACTACGTTTGTAATTTCTAACGTTCAAAATAAATTTTAAGGTGCTATGAAGATCTTTTTGGGCTGTTGGTTGAGAAATCGGTAATTAAAAAAAACAATCTAATACAATAATTGTTGTTTATATTTATTTTATAAACACATGCATATTTAAAATTAAACTGATTATGAAAGTTTCATCTCTTTTTGGCTCAAATTATTATATCCGTGACGCAAATAGATCTATTGTCGGCACCTTGAGCGGGGGATTTTTGATTTGTTGTTCGTTATTTTGAATTTCATGCATGTTTTAACGCACGGTCACATATTTTTTTATGCCGGTCAATAATATCCTAGTGCTATTCTTTGAAGGTTACGCTCGACTCTATAGTGTCCCGCTGTATGAGCATTGTAATACTTGGTTACTGTTTTCTCTGTTATGACTCAGCGCACGTGATTTTGGGTCTTTTAATTGCTGTACTTTTACATCTGCTGCAGAGCGACATGGCAAAGCAATTAAAATTTGACACGTATTAATTTTTTTGCACGGTAGTCGTGCATAGCCTCTGCAACAACATTTTTCCCCTGGTAAATATTGATTATTTACGTTATAATTTTAGCTGTGACCATCTATCTACTTTATTAGTTGCGGATTTTAACGCAAATAGACATTGTAATGTCTGGTTCTCTATAGTAATTGTCACAAAAACTCCTATATAGCTTCTAAAGTGTCTATAGTACAAACCATTGCTAAAGCTTTGAGGTCAATGCGTCGATGATTTGAACACTGTGTTCAAATCATCGACCACCATTAGGAGTATAATTTCCAACACAAAGCCACAAACAAGTCGAGATTCCTAAAACTGTATTTAATAAGTTCCATGTGAGTGTGGCAAGTCATACGTGGGGCAAACCAAAAGACCACTTGACATCAGACTGAAACAACATCAGACGCACACACAGAGAGGAGAGACTTCTAAGTCCGGCATCGCGCAACATTCGTGGGATAACCAACATCGAATGAAATGGTCGGAAGCAAAAATCATACACAGAGAGGAACATTGGTACAAACGGAAATTTAAAGAAGCGGCATTCATCAACAACAACAAAGAAATTTTCAGCCAGCCAAGTGTCGAGATAAGCAACATATGGAAACCACTAATCGAACCTCTAAAACAACTTAAACTTCACTAAGTAATTTTGTTAATTATTCTGTTACGCTAAATTGATTTTGTACGCTTGAACGCTTCATCGAACATGTCTTTAGTATATAAGCTCCAGTAGTTTCTAAGTTTGTTAGTATTCACCTCATGACGATTGCAGATACCAAAGCAATCGAAACGTTGTGTATATTCATTTCAAAATAATAAACAATGAAAGTTCAGCAGAATATTATTACTTCGCAACATATACGATAAATATAGATTATCAAATCTTAACACCCAATCAATTTCATTCTTTTGGTGAACTCGAAGCTTTCAAACTACGATTTCGTAACCTGTTGTCATATACAAGAGAGTATAAATGCCTTAATTTTTTAATTGGTGAATGAACTGAACGAGTAACGTGCTTCAGTGTTGTAATTATGCCAAGAAGAAGGTTTCAGTCGTAAAAGAATTAGAGAACCCAAATATAGTATGTTGCTAAATACGATGTTGAATTGTGCATCCAAAAAAAAATGTAAACAGTTTTTTGGTGAACTAACCGCTACATTAGCAAAGATTAAATCGAAGTTTTTAAATATTACCAAATTATTTTGTACCAACTATATAGGAGCCCCGAATTTGCACAAAGCTAAAATTCTTAAAGCATAATTAGAAGACGAACAGACAATTAATTTAATTAATAAAAATATTTTCTTTTATAAATGTTACACGTACTGCCTACAGGGTTTTCAAAAAAAAAAACGATCAAAATGCAACAAACAGAGATGCGAAATTATAACAAAACGTAGTAACACATGAGTTTGGGCGACGTTTTTTACGCCACACATGCAGCTGTAAGCAAAGATAACGAAATAGAAACCAAACACTTATTGGTTTTAAAATAAACAAAACTGCTAAAGTATTGAATATTTTGTATCTCAGAACATAAACAAAAAATGACAGTCGGAACTATAAATTATAACGAAAAAACAAAAAAATTACTTATAAATTCAAAATAATATGAACTTGATTTGAAATACGTCAATCAAATAGCAAATTAACTAAATGCACTTAGAACATGACTTAACTGACGTAAATTTAGAAGGAACGTAAATACAAGGGTTGACAAGAAGTTACGCAAGAAAATCCAACGTAAGTTACAATACACTTAATACACACAATTCACAGTGAATAAAAATTCATAGTGTGGTTCTATGTCTTTACAATGAGAAAAAACTGATTTTATGTAGCCAATCACGTCACAATGTAACATTGTATTGAATTGGTTCTATTTACCTTTGTAGACGATGTATCACAGTTTGAGCTGTCTATAACTAATCTTATCAGTTTGTTTTGATTTTCAACGCTTGGACAGCTTTTGACCGAATGCTTTGTATATTTACAAAAGGTACATTTTTTGCAAGCATTACTTAATAAAGTAAAAAATGATTTTATTTTGCTGCAAAAGTATTTCTCCGTGCATACAAGAGAGGTTCCTATCACAACGCCTATTTTTCATAATGCCAACCAACTAATTTGTAGGTGCACAAAAATATTGTTAATGGTACAAATCAGTGCAAAATGCGTACTAAATTATTTAATAGGTCTGATTTGATGTTGTTGTTGGTTTTGCTAGTTTAGGAGAGATATAAAAAAGGAGGTTGTTAATTAGCGTTATGAACGCGGTTAGCGTCATAAACGTTTCAAAATAATCGGTGGGCCTTTTGAAAAATTAGCGTTGTGATTGCGGTTGGCATTAAGATCAAGATTAGTCTGGTAATTCTTGTACGTTAGCTCGTTTATTACACATAAAAATGTCTATAGGTGTTTTTTCTGTTTGTTCCTACTTAAAAACTTAACAGTAAATTGTGTACTAAGGTTTTTTGGTCTGTATATACAACGAAACAAATTTAAGGCATTCGTCCAAAAATGAAATGCTGCTTAACACCTTGTTACTGAGTCGCGGCAAAACCATCAAAGAGTATAGGTAAGTTCTTCAAAATATTGTCGTCAAAAATATGCGCACAGTTTTTGTAAATTTAAATTGCGTCAATAAAAACATTAACACTAAAATTTACGAAGCTTACAATAAAAACATAATAGTATTTGCTATGTTGGTACACACAAATTGTTTTGTTTACTTTTTGTGTTGGGCGTCATTGTGAGTAAGGGTGTATTCTTCTTATTAAATTAAACGAGAATAATTACTTTTAAAATAATGCAGATTTTAATTAAAGCTCAATTATGTTTTTTTCTTCTATCACTAAATTTTATTCTGTTTACGCAGTCACAAATTAAACACATATGTACTTTAAAAACGTTGATTGATCTTAATAAAATGTGTGTTTAATAAAATTGTATTTAGTTTAATTTTTTTTTTCAAACATTACATTTTTAATGCAAAAAGTAAACTTGAGCAATTTATTCCTGCTAAACATATAAAAAGAACAACTTTTTTATGTTTATACTACAACTGTTAAAGTTTATATCGTTCTATCCAATGTCCTATTATAACAGTCCAAGTTTAACAGCTTTACGTTTAATAATATACAAGCATGAAACGGCGTGTAAAAACTGCATCTTACTTTTTGTACAAAGATAATATAACCATTGAGATTAAAATACTTTTTGTTTAATCAAAATTAAAAAAAAAGATAAATAAACAAAAAAAGAAATATATTTAAACAAATATAAACAATTATATATTTTTACAAATTAATTTGTACTTATATATGTATATTAAGTACAACTGCTTAAAAGTATTAAAACGCCAACTAAATTAGAAAATTTACGTGTGATTTAAATGTTGAATAAGTGACTATGGAGTTCTACATGTACACTTAAAAAACTGTTTTCTAAAAAAATATTAGAATTAAATAACAGATTTAAAACGTTAGTAAAAACTATTTCCTGAAACAATTAATAAATTTTAATGCGTTTATACTAATTTAAATAATCACAAATTTGTTTTCAAACATAAGCATGAACTGTATATAAAAAAAAGAATTAGATTAATAAATGTAATACATTCTAAAAGTGTTGTAAGATGTTTGGTTTATTGTGAAAATGTCAAGTTAAAGGAAATTTATGATCAATAAAATTAAAAGCAATTTCATTTATATTTCAAACAAATTAACTAAATTCTAACGAGAACAAAGCGATTAATGTAAGAAAGCAAATGTAACAACTCAGCGTTTTTAAAACAATAAATAACTTAATTCATATTAATTCTAAAATTATTGTATTAAAATGTATAATAATTTTTTTTTGATTAACAAGTTTTTTAACAAATTAATGCTAGTTTTTTCTTACCTACAGATATTAGATTGCAAGGTAAAATTGTTACCTTAATTTAGATATAACATATGGATTAACATACTGTACTGTATTAAATTTTTATAGAGTAATGGTTTAGCGTATATTAGCATATTTAAATAAACATATTTTTATGTTGCATAAGTTTACATAATAGAATTTAACAATCGTTATTAATATATTAAATTATGTTAAAAAAGAAAATAAAATGTAAACACGAAAAATAGAATTTAAAAAAAATAGATTATAGCAAAAAATTTTTAAATCTTTTCTGATATAGTACGTAATTGACGATACCACAAATTACTTTTAGATGACATTGAAACCAGTAGTTAAATTAAGAATAATAATTGTTCTTAATTTCATTTAAATTGTTTAATACACCTATGTATATGTAATATCTTTATCAAAAAGTTCGTAAAAACACATAGAGTACATAAAAGACAAATGATTGAAATCAAACTGATGGATAAAAAGATAAGCACTTACATACGCGAACAGGCAAGGGTCAGTGACATTATAGAAAGAATCGCAGAGGTTAAAAAGCACGAAGAAGAACTAATGTGAACTAAAACAATATACAATGTAAACTACAAAAGAAAAAAAGAAAGATCACACATACGATGTAAAAATAGCATACAAGTTGCGGGAACACAGTCGTGCATTAAGGCTGATTTCTCACTAGGTGGAACTTTTAGACCATTTTTGTATATCAATACAAATGGAACGCACAAGCGCGATTATTTATTTTTTAAAACTGAATATTAACTAAACATTTTTTTATATTTAAAAATTTGTTTAAAAAATTAATATTAAAAAACAACCATAAAAATGATTTGCAAGTTTTACCGGTTTGGTACTTACATAAATAAAATAAATTTAGAGTTTGTTATATAATTACGATTTTTTTGTTATTATTATGTAAAAAACATTTTTCTTCTTGATTAGAATATTAAGATAGAGCCATAGAAGTTGCTCTATTTAAAAATTGAAGTTTTATGCGTACATGGGAGTTTATGAGCAGTACACAATGTTTCTTTTTTAAGCTGAAATCAGCATATCAATTTGTTTTTGTCAAATAAACGGTTGTGATTCCTATTTCATTAACATTGTAGATTTTTCATAGTACAAACTTGTTTTAACTTTAATTTTTTTTCTTAAAATATCAAAATAACTGTTTACATTTGTTCTAAAAAAATTGTTCGCATCGTTGTAACAGTCGTTTGATTTTGTGCATTACGTTATTGAAATTGTTTGATGTATTTTAAATTTATAGTAATTTTCTTTTCAGTTACCTTTTTACGTTGCTTAAACATCCGTACAAGCTCTCTCTCGGAAAACATTAAGATGTGGTAGCCCTTCAAAATTCAAGATAGCAGTTGCGGGTTTTAAATGTGTTAGTAAATTAGTTAAATGGGAAGTTTAATGCTGCAATTTTGTATTGGTTAACGGATTTCATCTTCCATCAAACACAACCATTTTCCCGGTAAAGTTATGGATGAAAAAAGTTACATATTTTTATCAGTTTTTCATCTTTGCTTTGTAGTAGCAGATCGTTTCCAATTATCTCAACAACTCTTGACATGATTTTTGCTCTAGTAGACTGCGCACTACAAATCTGAACACACCCCGTGTAAGCAAGTATTTTTAATATTTATACGTTTTAATTTGCTGTTAATTGCAAAAAGGATTCGAATAAAGTTTATATAACTATCAGTTAAACGTTATTTTACGTACCATCGCTTTAACTTTGTGCATTTTACAACCAAAAATACTTAGCCAACAGTGGAAGTTGGTGGTCAATCATACAAGAGAGTCACTTAAAAATACGCAATTATCGCAAATAGTCTAAATACATAGTAACGCGATTTATATTTAAGATCAATTATATTTAAGATACTCGTCTTTTTTTACAACTACCAAAATAATCAATAACAAACTCATTAAATTTTACAATGTTTTTAGTGTAAGATTGCGTAGAAATATTTAATTTTTTTTAACGTAGAGAAACATCGCTCTCTTTCCACTGTAGTCATAGGTAAAGTCAATGAATTATTTTATTCAATATATGTATCTATTTTTACAAACATTTTTATTGTGGTCTTTAATTGACTCTTGGCCAGCGTTGTCCTATTGCCAATATTAACGCTACCAAGAATAGCATAATTCATACAATTTTTTGTGATTTGCCGTTAACGAGTGCTTTTTACTTTTTTTTTTAAATGCTATAAATCCGTCACAATATTTTTACACCATAATGATTAATGAATCATTTGAAAACAGTAAACTTATAAAACAGTAAAATCTATTATTTATTTCAAATAAGTAAATGCGTAGGATGAGTTGGCTTTAAACTATAAACGTTTTTCAAAATTTAAATTATTATTAAAAAACCGAGTGCAAAGTTTGTCATATGTGATAAGAAATGTGCATTTCAGCATCTTTGCTTACAAACAGGTGCTGCAGATATAATAATAAATAACGTAAGCATTGTACTAAGTACGCGAAATGGAACTCGGTTGACAACCGCAGAAAGCATTTAGGCATTTAGTTGTCTTTTTCTAAATCGCATAAAATTGTATTATGCCTGTTTTACTCTTGACTACAATAACTATCATTTACGATTCTGATACATTATATAATACACACGGACTATAAAACTCAACAGCCTCGGGTAAATTTGTAAGTTTTTGCATCTGTTGCGTTTACAATTAAAATTGAAATTCAAACGCTAATAATTTGATTAAAACGTGAATTTTTGTAATTTTTAAAGTAAATAAAATACATTTCTTATTCATTTTTTGAGAGGGTCATTATCCAAATGACTTAATAGAGAAACCGTCAATGTTAGCCAAGTTTAAAACTATTATTCAATTCTCGACTAAATTAAAAGTTTTATCTCGTTTTACGGACACAAAAACCTTTGAAATTAATGTTACTTTGAATTTGACTTTTTTGCTTGTTTTATTAAACTAAAATTCAAAATTATGTTGCAAAAAAATTTAATTTTTTTTCTTTAGTTTTTAATTAATTTTTGTTTTATTGTAACCAATTATGTTATTATAAATTTTTATTGATATATTTGACGTATGAAATTTAGTTTGTTCGTTGCATATTTTCTTATGGTGCTCTTATGACTTTTGTTTATTTTTATTTTGACATTTATTTTTGTTTTCTTTTGAGTTTTCCAAATAGTCACAGAGTTTTGAGTATAATCCACACCCGTCTTCATGGAGCACCAGCAAATACTTCGTTTATGTAACTTTTATACAGGTAATTTCCGTAATAACTGCTTTTGCATGTAACATCGTGAAACTAATATACAATCAAGAACTAATTGAAAAATTATATCTTTTTTAAAAAATTTTAAACTTTGCTCATAATACTATCATCGTTGTTATTCTCTTATTGCAATTACATGATGTTTTAGGTTGTCGTTTGTGGCAACCTCAGCAGAAAGACGCCCCCAAACTGAATTTGTTGTTAATCGAAATAAAAATTCTACCATATTTATAACGTAATTATTGAATTTTTGCTCTAAATGCAATTGAAATGTAAGTTACCTAAACGTTTTGTGGTTCTAACGGCTCTTTTGTTTTCGCCTTTAAATTTACGCGTAAGAGTGTTTTTTTATCTTAGCCGTATTTTTCTTACTACAAAAACGAATGAGGAGGAACATCTACAAGTACAATTGTGCCATTTCTTAGACTATTAATTTTTGTTTTAAAAATCTACGCTTCAATTTTTAAGACAAATTTTTGATATAGTTGCGTTTTTAGTTGTAAATTTAGCATTTGTAGTTGAGTAAATGCAGGAAGAATTTTTTTCTAAATAAACGTTTAACTTTTTAGCTTTAGTCTAGTTTTGCATAATTATTAATAAATGGAATCAAAAATTAAATTAGTATTTGACCATAAAATATAAAAGCATTTGAGAATTGTTTAATCAATAGTACAACGCAAATCGTAAACTGTTTGAACTGTAGACATCATGATTGTTTAAATTATTTGGTTATTTAGTTATGTTATTGTCAAAAATTGGTTTACTTAAAAAAATTACTTGTTCGATTTTTTGTGACTGAAAGATATGTACGAATACATTATATCGTCATTTTATCTCACAGAAACATCAAAACGTGACATTGTCCAGATGTACTTACATATCAAATCCAAATTTGTTTTTGATTACACCGAAATTTTGCTACCACCATCTGCTTGCAAATTAGAAAAATGTATACATCTTATCATTATGAAGCATAGTAAAGTATGATATGAGACGTACACTATTAATGTACATTGTTGTTCTTTACATATGTTTAGTATAGAACGATTTTGTTTGATTATAAATTATGCAAGAATACAGTACACGCTCATAAGAAATTTTAATTCTCACGGACTGCAAAAACAACCTTAACGAATATTTATTGTCGTTATCAAAGTTTTCTATTTTAAAATCAATTAATAACATGTAGTTATTGTTATCGCAGACATTTTGTAATAATATATATTATTTGTAAAATAAAAATTTATTAATTGTCGTTTGTGAAAGAACGAATCACACATTAATTTTGTAACTGCAAATATTTTTTTTTTGCTTACTTAACTTATATTTAAATCATAATAGTTTCCCAATAAACACGGATTGAAACTGTTACAGTCACAAGATTAAAACAATTGTTTCATTACGTTGTTTCGTGTTAGTTCCATTTTTATATCATTTACATGTAACTGACAGTGAATAAATTGAAAGAGTTCCGATTTTTCACAATCAATTTTAAACCGTTTCAGTACTTGCAATTTTTTTCTTATAATCAGCAACCGTCTAAAAACTGATTTATTAAAACTGAATATTTTTTGAATAACTAGAATTGTTTGTTTTTCAAATTTTTTATACGATTATGAACAACTGAAAATATTCAGTGGTTTTATAATTTTCTTCCGAATGCTAAAGTGATATTTATATTAAGTTTGTGTTTTTTTTGGTTAAAAAAATTTCATTCATTTTGTGTAACTCTATGATTATGTATATAAATGAAATATTTATTTCTATGGTAGAATACAATTAAAACATAATAGACATTTGTAAAAAAAAATATAATGTTAACAATAATCACAATAATGAAAAATCATCAAATCAAAAATGCATAGCATATACTAAACCCTTGGATTAAGCAACACACTGTATTATAATGTAAATTAACAAAATGGAAAAATTAATGAATTTAACGTTGAACTTTAACATATGAATATGAATTATGCTTTAGTCGCAGTACGTTACATACGGTCGACAGCAAAATGTAATAAAAAGCAAATAGACAAGTATATCGCAGTAGTGTAACAAATTGATTAGGTTACAAGCAATTCCTAAATGTCAAATTTTTAAGATTTAAAGTTTAATTTTAAACTTAGTACAGTTACAGCGATTGAATTTTATAAGCAAGGTTCTATTAGCTTCTCTATTAAAAGAATAATCTTGACATATTAGGTATCAAAGTCACCCACAAACTCGACCATTCCTCCAGTTTACGAAAGATATTCACGATGACGATATTCCAAAGGGATAGCACGCATTTGATTTACAAAGGAATTAGCACATGTTGACTACGTGATTTAGTAGCCGTACCTAGTACGGTCATAATTGCTAGGATTGACAAATAAAAATTAAATCTAACCACAAAACGTGAATGTGTATCATACATCGGCGATTCTTCTCACAACCGTCGATAGATTTTACATTCGATTTACGCTATAAAATAATTGAATGTTCCAAGATTTTAAAAAGCATCGCCAAGCATTTAAAGTTATATGCACTTACTATGCGTGTAAAATGTCAAATTCATAACTTACCAAAACAAAAAAAGCTCCAAAGTTACCAACTAAATTTAAAGTGAACGATGCAAAATCTGTACCAAATGAATAAAAAAAAATTATTTTAACAACAAATTATAAAATTATTTTATTTAGTAATAGTTTTCCTGTATTTTATATCTAAAATCATTTATAAAAGTAGTATCTTTAAAAGATAAAATAGGAATGCAACCAGATTCTAAAAAAAGCAATTTGTTTTAAAATGATAGTTTAAGTATAAATATCACCAAAGTATCACAATGCATTTATTCTTATTTTTATTTTATTTGCATTAGTTAAACTAAAATTAGTTTACTAGCTATTTAAAAACGTTTTACAGTTTTGTTATGTCAAATTATTAATTTTGTGATACAAAAAAAAATTAATTATCTTCTAACAACCGATTCGTTAAAAAAAACTCTAATAAATAAAATTTTTATTCAGATGGTTAAACTTGAACGAAATCAACGTTGACCCTATAATCACTGACACGTAAAAATTCAATTAATATTTGAATCATTCTGTTTTTTGCTTTGTACGTTTAAGCATTTTTAACAGACTATAAAAATTGAATTTTTTTAACAAATTACATTAATTTATATATTCTAAATACTACACTTTGAAAAAATAATAATATAAAAACCAAATTTTACAGTACTAAACAACACTTATATTAATGCATTTTTCATGAAATTTATATTGATTTTTATAAGTTATTGATCATTTTATTTTATCATGTCGCTAAGTAAATCAGTAAACATTGCCATAACGGTCAAATACATAGCAGTTTTGTTAAATAAAAGAAAACTCTACTACACTAGATAATATTTATCAAAATTTATAAATATTGCATGATGTCAAACCATTTCCGTGTTCGCAAATTACTATTATTTTTATATATGTTAATTTTTTTTATAAATTACTTATTTATTTTGTTTTTACTCATACCTTATTGCACTATAATTTTAAATTTTTTTTAACAATATTCATAAAGTAAATGGTATAACAATAAATGTAGAATATTAACGCAATATGATAATTTCAAAAGCTTCTTCTATATAATTTATTAAAAATTTTACATTGTATTTAGGTATGAAAACGTCATTTAGTAAATCAATGTTTTGATTGCAAACTCAATATTTGGGTTCAAAACATCAACTTTACCACAACAAAAGTTAAAAAATCTACTACAGTCTACTCATACAGAACAAATTTAAATTTGAGTTAATTAAATAATTGTACAATTTATTTAATATTTTAAAAAGTGTAACAAAATTACAATTAAAATATGAGAATATGAGCATCAAAATAACAAATTTAAATTTTGTTTTACGTATTATAAAATGCTTAATGCATAATTTAATTATTATTTACAAACCGGTTATTCTTAAAATGCTAAAAAAATTAGTTATGTGCTCAATTAATGTTTTCTTATGCTGCTGTCATCCCAAACATTAATATTTGTGTTTAGTTTAACTGATTGCAACATGATAAATTGAAATATACATAAAACTGTGTTTTTTAAGTCAATTAATACATTAAGTGGTCTTTAAAGTTTGGTTAAAATTAGAAAAAACAAAATATGAATTAAAATACTAGAGTGTTATACAAGGTTGAGATAAAGTATTGAAACAAGTAAATATTTTTAAAACAAGAAACATCTTAATCAATCTTTGTAAGTGTACACCAAAAATCCCCGCGTGTTTGCAATTATAAGTTTATGTACCTATTACAATTTTCTGTTGTAACTTATTCTGTAAATCTACGATGAAATGAATAGAAGATATCTAAAAGGCAAGCATTGTATGAAATTGATCAAACTGACTTTTTCATTTACGTTCTACGGAGAAAATTTTAAATATCACAAAATAGGTGATCTTTTAGTATAGGAAGCCACAGGACGTAATGTTAGTATTTTTCTCTTATAACTAAAAAAAACTTTATTAAACGTCAGTAATTAGCAAAACATGTTTTAATCAACTTCCCAAAAAACCAAATAGGTTCCATAATAATGCTTTTAGAAGCATAGAGGCAGTATTGATATTACTGAAAGCCTTCCTGTAGCAGTAGAATGGTTTATGTTTAGAGATAGGTTTTGACACTCCAGTAGAATGCTGTACAGTTAGTGCTTATAGAGTCCTATTAGACGTTGTACAAAAGCACAAAAGTTTTCACGTTCCATTATAATGCTTTAAAATAGTGCCAATGTAGTACTTTCCTGTTGTAGAATAGCATGACAAAGTTAACGACTAAAAGGTAATTGATTTGCATGCTTTTACAGGGTTTTAATAGCATACCATAAAAAACACAAAAAGCATGAAATTATTAGTTTTAAGTCATTTTTTATTAAGAAATTTGTACAGTATCTAAACTATAATAATTTTTAATCAATGGTTTGCGAATTTGTAGTTTGCTGCATCATCCTAATTATTTCATTTTTGAATCTCGCTTTGCCATGACGTAGCCATTGGAACACTTTCTCATTAATAACATCTATAGGAACTCCTTTGAATCAACTTTGAGTTAACTCTATAACAAAATTATGCGATTAATTATTTTTTATTATCTATTATCAGTCGCATGCATTTTCACTAGATTCATATCAAAAATATGTTTCTTTTTATGAATAAAATTAATTTTTTATTACAATGCTTTTTAAGTTTAAGTCCGCAGGTTGGCCACACCTGTTTTAAAAAAATAACTGGATGCCAAGTAAAAAATAAACAATAACAATAAAGCGCTAAAACGTGGATAAGCTGATCTTACAAAAATAGATATGTTGTCAATTGTTTCTTTTTGTACTTACTTTTACTTAAATCAGCAGAACTTCTAATAGCTTTTTCTTCTTTAATTCAGCACAAAAAAAGAACACATTTACAAATATAGACTAAGCCCGAAGTCGTCTTCCTTTCGTAAACGTAAAACTGGATATACCCGTAACCGTATAAGTACTTACTTAGAAGCGTTTCTGGTGAATCAAACTCGGTAGTCGGTACATATCTCATCACAATTCTCAGAAATCAAAGTATCTTATTTACATTTACAGTATCAAAAGCGAATGCATAGGTTTTTTATTGCATACATATCTTAATCAACAAAATTTAGATGTGGGCGTTTAATCTCTACAAGAAGTTATTTTTGTTTAGGTATTACAATTTAGCAACTTGTACAAACGGTTTTTTCTGATATTAAAAATTATATTTCTTTATCTCAAATAAAGAACGATTAAACCGATTTTAGAGGTACTAAAACACTAAAAGAATGTTATCATGTTAGTCGTAATACTTGAATTTTAATACATTGTCAAGGCTGCTATAAACACTTTATTTTTTATATCAATATAGAAGGCCTATAGGAGTGATTTTAAAGGAATCTTTTAGGGTACTTTATTCTCCTTCTATATGCATTGTTATAGAATCAATATGGGAACGCCATTAGAATGCTACATTTCTAATACTTTAGTGATAAGTTATTTTAAATGTATACTATTATTTGCCAAACACAACTACGGACTATTTTATATTATTAAAAACTGTCATTAGAATTTATTAAATAGTTATCAGAAATTGCTGTAAATAAGTGATAGTTGCATGAGCAGTGCTGTTGCTTCATTCTACTGAAAATATTCTTCTCTTAGCTGATTTTCTATTAATTCTTTAAAATATAGCTAGAAAATATAATTATGGTAACCTTCTCTATTTATGGTGCCATCAGAAAACACTGAACCTTAAATACCTCTTTGTGACAATGCACTACGAATTTATTTTTGAACCACTGAAAGTTTGCATAGATTCAAACGTACTTTTTCCTTAAATAAATTACAACAAATTCAATAAGATGGATCTATATGTAACGAGTTTTTATATTTAAACATTTTTGTATTGTGCTTCTTTGCCATAATAATCTTTTAACATATTTTTTCAGACTCAATTTTGTTTAAATACGTTTTTGCTAGAAATTTAATTTATACAAATACCTTTGATAAATTATTATAATCCTAGTTTTGCTAAACATTTATGTATGTGAATTTAATTTTTCATAAAGTTACTGGCCACATGGCATTTAAAATTTGTATGGTATTTCAATAAATATATTTAACTTACTTAAAATGAGTTTTTTTATTCTACGTAACTAAACTTATTTTAAATTTTATGCTTTTAAATAGAATAGGAGAAACGTCCTACAAAACCATAAGTTCCATTTAGCTTCGATTAGCATTCCCAAATGTTCATTTCTAAAGCATTCTAATAGTTTGTGTATGGGCTTCTAATAACACACCTAATTTAAAAGGTATTCTATAAGAATGCCTATATGAGAAGAATAAAGTACTCTAAAAGATTCTTTTAAAAACACTCCTATAGGAATACTATATTTAATTTAAATAAGAAGTGCTTATAGCAGCCTTACAACTGGCAGTTGATTGGAAAGACTAAAGTATTAAAAATGTAGCATCCTAATGGCGTTCCTATATTGATTCTATAACAATGCATATAGAAGGAGAATAAAGTACCCTAAAAGATTCCTTTAAAATCATTCCTATAGGCCTTCTATATTGATATAAAAAATAAAGTGTTTATAGCAGCCTTGACAATGTATTGAAATTCAAGTATTACGACTAACATGATAACATTCTTTTAGTGTTTTAGTACTTCTAAAATCAGTTTAATCGTTCTTTATTCGAGATAAAGAAATATAATTTTTAATATCAGAAAAAATCGTTTGTACAAGTTTCTAAACTGTAATACCTAGTACTTAAACAAAAATAACTTCTTGTAGAGATTAAACGCCCACATCTAAATTTTGTTGATAAAGATATGTACGCAATAAAAAACCTATTCATTCGCGTTTGATACTGTAAATGTAAATAAGATACTTTGATTTCTAAGAATTGTGACGAGATATGTACCGACTACCGAGTTTGATTCACCAGAAACGCTTGTTGTAACTAAGTACTTATACGGTTACGTGTAAACGCCGTTTTACGTTTACGAAAGGAAGACGACTTCGGACTTAGTCTATATTTGTAAATGTGTTCTTTTTTGTGCTGAATTAAAAAAGAAAAAGCTATTAGATGTTCTGCTGATTTAAGTAAAAGTAAGTACAAAAAGAAACAATTGAAAACATATATCTATTTTTGTACGATCAGCTTACCACGTTTTAGCGCTTTATTGTTATTGTTTATTTTTTACTTGGCATCCAGTTATTTTTTTAGAGCAGAGGTGGCCAACCTGCGGACTTAAACTTAAAAAGCATTGTAATAAAAAATTTATTTTATTTATAAAAAGAAACATATTTTTGATATAAATCTAGTGAAAATGCATGCGACTGATAATAGATAATAAAAAATAATTAACCGCATAATTTTGTTATACAGTTAACCCAAAGTTGATTCAAAGGAGTTCCTATAGATGTTATTAATGAGAAAGTGTTCCAATGGCTACGTCATGGCAAAGCAAGATTAAAAAATGAAATAATTAGAATGATGCAGCAAACTACAAATCCACAAACCATTGGTTAAAAATTATTATAGTTTAGACAAAGATACTGTACAAATTTCTTAATAAAAAATGACTTAAAACTAATCATTTCATGCTTTTTGAGTTTCTTATGGTATGCTATTAACACCCTGCAAAAGCATGCAAATCAATTACCTTTTAATCGCTAACTTTGTCACGCTATTCTACAACATAGGAAAGTACTGCATTGGCACTATTTTAAAGCATTCTAATGGAACGTGAAAACTTCTACCTTTGACCTGCTTTTGTACAACGTCTAATAGGACTCTATAAGAATTATTTGTACAGCATTCTACTGGAGTCAAAACCTATCTCTAAACATAAACCATTCTACTGCTACAAGAAGGCTTTCAGTAATATTAATACTGCCTCTATGCTCCTAAAAGCATTATTATGGAACCTATTTGGTTTTTTGAGGTGTTTAATATTTTTTTTTTAATCTAGCCGATTGTTTTTATACGTCATACCCTATTTCATTCATTAAGAACGTTACAAAGAGAAATAAAAATAAAAATTAAGAAAAAAACAAATTAAAATGAAAATACTGTCAGCTATGGTAACCATTAACTTAATACAGTAATTGCAAATTTAAACATTCATTGAAAACTTGAAATAAAATAGATGTAATACAGTAATATAGAATTTTTTTTAGCAATTAATTAAAAATATGTAAATTGCTTAATAAGCTTCAAACTTTTTTTTTGTCTAAATTTTTTTTTTAATAATGCATATTAAAATACAGCTTTTCAAATCGCTTTATTTTTATATGTATAGAATGAGTAATATTAATGTTACCTAGGTAAATATTTTTTTGACCATATTATTCTGCTTGTAACACCTAATTAGATAACAAAGTTTACTTTAAAGGGGTGTCAATTAAATTAAGCGTGTAAGCAAATAGAAGATATCTAAAGACCCAAAATTATGTCAAACTTACTAAACAAGATTTTCATTGATGTTCTGTTTTAATTATATTTAACTAACTTATAGGTTAATTAAAATATTTTTTTTCTAAAATTACTGTGTATAAATTTGTGACGTACATTATTGTTTTAACTTATTAGTCCGTGAAAATAATTACATAAAAAATAAGTGTTTTTTTTGTATAAACGGGGTTTAAATTGGTAGCAAAAAAAAGATAAATTATTAATTTAATAACTTAGATAAATACAAATTTTTAACAGCTACGTTAAATTAAAAGTTTGCATTCACGTTATAAACTCATTTGGTTTTAAAAACGTTTTCTAATTTAATAAAATCATTTTGTAAAATTTAAAAATAACGTAATTATATTGTTTCCACTAACGCGTAACGTATCTACATTTTTAAAACGTGTTTTATTGTGTAGGTATCTATTATAGTTTATACAAGTTTCTTAACTTTTTAACACAAGTCAACTAAAATTCTGAAATCCGTAGTAATAATGATGATTTGTCCAGTAAAATGGTACAGACAATGATGTATATTGCAATTTTAAAAAATTTATTAAATTGATAAGCAATAACTAAATAAAGAAATTGTTCGTTTTTATAATCTACGAAAGTATTTTTAAAGCTTAATGTTTTTAATTATTTTTATAGGTAAAGCCTTAATTGTTAACATTAACAAGTTTCAGAAGTATATTGTTATAACCAAAGCTACATTATTATACCGCCATTCGTCGCGAGGATATAATAATTTTCTCAACCGTGGTCTATATAAAATTTTTTCCACGACAAAAGAATTGTTACTATATCAAGTTTAAGGAATTAATTCCAAATTGAAAATCAAGTAAATGCTTTTTTGTAGTTGTGACAGTTGTTATGCGCTTAATATTACTAATCTTTACGTGGGCATGGGTAATTTAAAATCCAAAAATTGAAACGTAAGTTACTTTTACTAAAATAAGTAAAGTTATTTAAAAACAGTAATGTTTTAACCATTGATTATATTTAAAATATATTTAATTTAATAATATGCACATTCAGTTATGCGCCAACTTGAAATTTTTAAATAAAATTAATTTGTTTAATTGTGGATGTAAATTTTGAATTGAGCGGTTCGCCTTTTGGTTATGAACTTCGAATTGTTACAATCAAATTAATGATTTCTTCTTATAGGAGTAGGAAAAAGAATCAGTTAATTGCGACGTTTCGTGTTCGCGATAAACACTTCATTAGGCTCGCCCCTTTATTGCACAAAACAAATATCTTTTAGATTATTTTGTCATCATAAATAAAAAAAATGTATAATTATACGACAAACAAACATCAAGTTACCGTAAGAAATTTAAAAATTGAACGAACTAATAAACGTTATAGTTATGTGTACAAAAGTTGTGATACTCAATGAATTTTTTTTGTAAAATTTTTAAACTAACAGAAATAAAACCACAAAAGGATAACAATTACTTACCATAAAAAATTAAATAACAAATAGAATATTTGTTAAGGCAGGAAATGCAACAGGCGTCCTATGCTAAAATTTGAAAAACGTACGAAAATTTGCCGTTTTTAGTACTGCTTTATGACAAGGTGAAGGGTGTACATTGCTAAGAAACTTAAAGAGTTTTATTTGGTAACAGTAGATAAGATTAAATTAATCTAATCTACATAAATAACCACACTAATTATAAACAATCTTTTTAACAAATGTTGTATCCGGAGCCACCTCTAGTTTAAGTTAACAATTTTGTACATGTTAGTTAATGGTCTTGTATTTATTTTTTTATTTAGATTATTATATACTGAACTAAGGTTTTGAGTGTCCGTTTTGAAATTGACGTTTTATTATAAATTAATAAAAATCATTTCTGCAAGAAGTTTTTCCTTAAAATTGGTTTAAAAATTTAATATCGTTAAGCTGTTAAAATCAGTTTTTTTACAATCGTACTTGTAGTTTTAAATATAGTTTTTTTAATTTTTGTTTAGTTTGGCCGATATATGATTTATCGCAGATCGGACTTAATACACATAGTCCATTACAGCATGTTAAGAAAAAACGTTTTTAGGATTGCAGTAGGACAAACGTTGCTGTATTTTTTAATGTAATTTATTCAATGGAATTTAGAAATTACGAACATCTTAATTGTATTTGCTTTAGTATGAGGTAAGGTTACGATGATTATTCCTTCTTGATATTGAATATCATCTATCGACATTTTTATTAGTTTGTCACAACGGCCAGCACTATTGTTAACTATTATAAGACTAACCTAAATAGAAATAATGAATTTTATCGTAACAGACCTACTATTGATCCTGTTGAATAAATTGCAATTTTTTTTTCTTTGCACTTATCATTGAACAGTTTATACTGTTTTTCATAAATTGGTCGACTGTTTGTTGGTAGCATTTTATTTCTTGCTGTTATTGCAAGTTCTGTTATTTCAGGAGAAGTACAATTGATTTCTTTTTTTGTTTATGTTAACTGTAACTAATCCCAACTAGCGTTTTTAGTGATTGCGACGTGGCAGCCACAGTAGTAGGAACTGTAGAGTGGCGTGCCACTAGTCACTACCACGTTACAGGAACAGTTCTATACCGTGGCTACTACTAAAATGGGGAACAAATATTGGGTGATCGTTACGTGATTACAACCATTTTATCACTTATAAAATAACATTACAGCCAGGTAAAATCTACGTCACTGCTAAGTGGCGACGTGGTGGCCATTAGTGGCCCTGAGCATTTCAGAAACTGCTTTAATGTGTTTATATCTCTGTCCCATTTTTAAATGTTGTTTACTTTCTCATCTACATCTTTTCTTTATTTACAAATCGACAACTAGGTTTACTGCGATCAAACTGTTTTAAGTTTCTATGAACTACATGTTTATTATTGAGTTTGTAAAACATTTGCTAACAGCAAAATTGGAACAAATGCAAGTTCAGTGTTAAATGTAGAGGTTACAGTTTGAAATATAACTATGCGCCAACAAAATTTTAATTTTTTTAGAAAAACAAAATTAAAAAGTCCTAAATATAAAATAAAAATTTAATAGCTATACAATCCAAAACACATTTTATTAGTATTTACATTACAAATTTAATTATAATTCATTAATTGCTTAAATTCAATGTGTTGTTACTTATAAATTTCATATATTTAGAATAATTGGCAAATTTTTGTTAATGGCGGCATAGAGATTATTCATAAATATGGCTACTTAGAAATAAAGTAACTGTTAAGTGGCAAAAACTAAGGATAGCCACTTTGGAGTTACTTCCACTAAATAAGTGGTCAAGAGAAGTAAGAAACATCCAATCAGATTTCACAACGCCTTAAAGTGATTTTTAAAAGTGGCAGCATTGGTGGCGATCACGTGAATTTTGTTGAACGGCTACTATAAAATTTACATGCTTTTACGTTTATCATCATAATGAAGTTGGATACATAACTTAACTAATTTATATTTTATTATCAACTTCATTTCACAACGTATAATTACAATAAGTTATTTTAAACACTTTTAATAATATTGTTATCCAGCTTATACATTTGTAATTGTTCTAAATCATTTTCACGTTATGGATTATGTGTTATTAAAAGTCAAATTTAACAACTAACTTCACCTTACGGATTAAACTTTTGATGTCTTCCTGGAAAGCAATTTTAGGCTAGACAGATTTAAATACTAGCAGTGTATTTTTATTTATACTGAGCCGATTTGCATTGTAGGAAATAGGCCACTATTTAGTTACTGTTACTTAAAAGTGGATTTTACAAGTAAATGTCACTATGTAGTAGCTTTAATCTAAAATGTCTCGTGAAAATCACTTATGGAAGTGGCTAAAACGTTACAACAACGACAACATACCACTCTAGAGTGCACCTACATTTTAGGTATATTTTAAGTTTCCAAAACGTGACCAAAACTTTAACAGCCACTTTAAAGGGGTTATTACTTTAAAGTAAGATTTTAGTGATTTGATTTAGTGGTCGCCACTTTAATTTGACGCTCTAAAGTTAAAAAAACTTATAAGTGATCTTACTTAGTGCAAATAACGTTGAAAAAACTTTACTTTTTACCACAAAGCTGCAGAACTACAAAGTGGTTAAGAAAGGATGTATACACGTAATTTCCACTATAAATCAAATATATAAAGTTATAATTACTAAGAAGTTGCATATAAAGTGTTAAACTGAACTGAAGTGGCAATATAAGTTATCTTCAGTTTGATGCTACCTGGGATGTTAATCAACTGTAATGTAAATAAGAAAATAACAAAAAACATAATGTTTTATTAATAAAATCAAATTGTTTCATTTGTTTATTAAATAACTATAATATTTTATTACGTACAAATTAGATTTGTTTATCAAGTTATAAACATTGTAACAAAATATTTTTTTATTACATATACATTAAACAATAATTCATAGCTTAATTTTTTTATTATATTTTATTTGATAAAATGTTTATAAAAATATAACATTACACGTCGTCGTTAAGCCACAAAAACCTCGAAAGCGACATGATGCCTGAACTATATCCATGAGTTGGTTTGATCAAAAATGTGTCGTTAAAAAGCAATTAAAATGTGTATGTCTACTATTACACGACAAGAAGTCCTATTGACTAATTCATACAATATTAAAAAAAACACATTTTTTAAAATTAAATTAACGACAAAAAACATTTTTATGCGTCTCTTATAAAATTAGTCTTTTGTCGCTTACGAGGTTTTCATAGCTCAGCCGCGATATACGAGTTGTTTTAAAAATCAGATTCTTATTAAATAGGGAAAAAATACGCTTTTGTGCTGATTTTAATAAAAAAATCCTGTTAATGGATTATTAATTACTTAGAAAAAAACTTCTTCTTTTTTAATAAACACTTGCCAAACGTAGCAATTGCATCCACCGTAACTTTCACTAAGTTAGGTATATTGGTATAAACCTAAAAATAGGTTTTAATAAGCTTTAATAAGCAATCATCGACATCGTTGTTTTATACCGTTTCAAAATGAATCTTAAATAATGCGTTTGTAAGTTTTTTTAATGTTGGCTATTGTATTGTACCTATTGCAGTTATTTACTACAACATCCATTTAATAACAGTATAAGCAAAATACATAATCATTTCAAATTTTTAAAATACAAATCTTTGAGATTGCAACAACTGATCAGTTTGTCTTTGATAAATCGTTGTGAGCATGTTTGCACCTGGTAATTGACTGAAAACAAATTCCTCTATATTACGAATGTTGGTTTAATCAAAGCAAAAATGTTCACAATTATTTAAATAATAACGCAATTATATAAAATGTATACACTGTTTATACAACTAATTTAACAATATACTATTTTGTGTTGTCATGTATCTTGTTTTTAAAATTTGAAATAGTTAGTGTCTACTTTTACTAATAAATTTATTTTTAAAAATGTGTTAACGTTGATTTTAATTTGTCAATAAGAAAAGCAATCTTTTGTTAGTAGAATACTCAATGTGTTTTATATTTTGGAGATGAGAAAGAAAATGCGCACGTTTTAATTGCAAATTTAGATTGCATTTTGGTTTTTGCTATCAACACAAATTATTCTTCTAACTAATCTATATTTGTTTTTATACAGTTATAATAATATTAATGCAATTTGACCTAAGACACTTAAACAAATGTTTCATAATGTACAAGCAAAAAAACTCATCGCATACTTTTTCAAGTCTAATTATACGGTTTGTTTATTAGTAACTTCTAAATTGACAAATCAGACCTTGGCTTAAACAGAGTTATATTTTTGATGATTGAAATAAACGAAATTACATGTCGGTATAAGAACTTAACGACGCAAGCTATTGGTTAAAAATTGAGAAATACTACACAAGAAAATAAAAAATGGATGTTAAGAGGATATTGAAATAAATATTAACACTAATAATAAAATATTATTTTTTTAAACATAATGAATGTCGTTATTTATATAGCAAGATATTATCATACCGATAATATTAATTTAGGTGTGCAGTTCTATTAAGCTTGGAAACTTACGTTAAACAATTAAACTTTACTAAGTTTTCCTCTTACACCAGAAAGTTTACGAACATAGTTCAAATGTTCTCATCCTTCCTGAACAGTTTCAAGTTTATGCAAGAAGACGCGTTCAGGTTTCAAGCTTATATACTTGATAAAAATTTCTATCGTCAGCATAATTAAACTGCTACAGACATTTGAAATTGCTTTTAATAATTTATATATTTTGTTGCATACATTGGAGACAATTTCTTCTTGTTTTAAATTTTGAATCAATATTACAAACAAATAATAAAAACAACTTATTTTGAATACGTTAAATTGAATAAATCTTCTTGTTTTACAGAACCAATGTTAAATTAGATGTAAGTATCTTATATCTAATTTTAAGCACAAATGATATGAAAATACAAAACTAATCTTACAAAGACACATATATTAAAATGCAATAAACGGTGATTCACAATTCCTCTGTCTTATTTAAATTGACTGAAAACCGATAGATATCTCAAAAGGGATTTTCAACATTTTAAGGCTCTAGGTGGATCGCAGTAAAGAACACTAGATGTTGATTTAAATAATGTATGTTTAAATCAAATTCTACTTTAGAGATTATATAACGTTTGATTGCGTTAAACTGACTATGTTTATATTCCCATTTCAATTTAAAACTAAAAAACTCATTTATAAAGCAAAAGTTTTTTAAAACTGAATTGTTACCAATTGTAACATTTGTATTGTAGTGTTACTACTATTGATTGTATAACATGCCTCGAAGTTACACCTAAAATGACCATAAAATAGAAATTTCGTATCTGTTTTTAATAAAGAAGCATGACATCGGATTCGTTAATTTGTTTTTGGCAAAACAAAAACATTTTGTTACTATACTATATAATAACTATTTACTATTTATGTAAATAAATAAGTGCGTTATGAATAAGTACTAAATAAAGTCGAAGCTGGCAATTCATACGACTTGGTAAGTATAATTGCTTACGCTTACACTATAATTTTTCTACGACTATAATCTGTTTAATTATTAATTAAAGTCAAATTAAACTTTTTGGAAGAACAAATAACGCGGAAAGTAATCTAAATTAAATAATATGTGTTGGTAGTAACTAGTAATACCCAAAATGACAATTAAAAATTATGTATATGTCAAAACTTTGTATTTATTTTATGTCAATTTGTCAGTGTTTATTATACAAATTGTAAGTGTAACTATTATTTGACTTTTAGCTATTTAAAAAAATTGTAAGTATAACTTACGTGCTTTAAATACATGCAGCTTTAATTAACTATAATTATTTACTATTTTAATTATTTTGATGCACTGCCTTCAAGCTGGGTCAGTTTAAAAAATATTGCTAAAACAGTTTTTTTAAAATATTAATTAAAATTAGCCAAAACTCTAATGTTTTTAAACAAAATTTGATGATTTGTTTCTAGTAATACAAAGCACGTCGCTTAATAGAGTCACGTTAGCACTTGAGGTTTTTGATAACAATAACCGAATGATAATATCCGGAACTAAAAAAAAAGGTTTTTTGTTAAGAAACAGCATTTTGAGTCAAATAAATCAAAAATTACGAACCTGTAGCAATAAATAGTTTGTTGACGCCGTTAATAGAAAGAAATGAAAAATAACGTTATGATGTTCAATTTGCTGTTGTAAAAATTTTACATTTTTTTCTCAGTAATGTGCTGACACTAAAAATAAATACAAAATAATGTTATCGCGTAAGTCGTAGTTAAATGAAATTATTATCCTAAAAATTCTTTTAAAATGCTCGAATATATCTGGCTCGTTCTTTAATAAAGTGATATTACCCGTCTGATGAAATTATCCGTGATTTCAATAAGCCGCGTGAAGTGTACCACACATTTTTGACGTATTAGAATTACTCGGTCTGTGTATCTGTACCAAGTACATTTATAGAACTACATGCTACTACTCAAGATAGCTACGGTGCAGTAATTTATATAAGAAGTCAAAACAACAAAGTTTGTTTTAATTGCAAACTGTTCTGCGTTAGATCTCGTGTAACTCCTTTAAAAACAATAACCATACCACAATTTGTGTGCGCTACACTATTATTATCGCGGTTGCTACTTACAGTAGAAGAAACCCTACAATTAAATATAGATTTCGTCTTTTTCTACAATTGTTTTGGATTTGTTAGAAACGTTTCAAAGTGCAGTGAAATTTCAAAAGCTTACTTCAAAACTTCAATAAGCAAAGGTGCAACTCCTAATAAATTGTTGCAATCTAATAATCGGTGGTACGGGCCGCCATGGTCATTTAAAAAATCGAGAAATTTTACGAAAATAAATATAAAAATCTAGATTCATTTAAAAAACGTGAAATACCATCAATTTTTTATAAACCAATAGCAAATTTAGAATTATTCAGAATATTTTTTAAAGTTAAAAAAGTTGAAAGAATATTTTTAATAAAAAATACGGTTTTTATGTATGGATGAAACGGTAAACAAAGGCAGTATAATGTATAACTTAAATTTTTTTTTAGTTTGTAAAAGTATAATCCGATTAAGCAGTAGATTAAGAAATGTATCTATTTTCAATTATAAGAAATATTCTATAGTTATACCTGCAAACGATTAAGCATTTAATTCTAAAAATAATAAAAGTTATTTACCCTGCCTGGAATAAGTAAATTGGTTATAGATATTTTCATTACACATCGTGTCACAACACATGGATGTTTTAAAAAAACAGGTTTAAGTTGCGCAAGCATCTGCTTATATAGCGAACGATGTCAAAGTAAAAATGATAGCCTGTCGTCTACCTAGTCGGAAGGGACCAACGATGCTCGATAGATGACGTTGAGAAATGGAAAAGTAATTTTAATTCAAGCAATATACAGGGAATATTGGTGAAGTAATTCATTTCTCTAAGTGGAGTCTCTTTTTAAAATAATATTTTATTACTCTTGAAGAAGAGAAGAAGACTTCAAGAGTAATAAAATATTATTTCAATATACAGGGTATTGCGTTTTTAAATTTACACCAAGGGAACGTGTAGAATTAAAGTGATTTAAATCGATTAAAGTATGGTACTAATTCTGCAGTATCGATTGTGATAAAAAATAATCTTAAGACTATATAACTTTGTTTACTTGTTTAACTACTTAAGCAATTTATTAAAGATTTACATTCATATGCGGTCACGCAAATAATGAATCGTACAATTAAAAAAATTATTAAAGAACTAGGCATTTCAAAAAACTTTAGTTAATGCTCTTCAATCACAAAATATTAAACGGGTATTAGAGTAGCGGACGTTCGACGAAAACAATGTCTTGTATAGAGTGGTTCTGGTAAATGCAAATCATTTCACGACTAAAAAACCGTGAGGTGCGCGTCCGATAAATTCGGAATTTGACGATCATGCGAAATAAATTCTGACTAAAAACATCTGCTGTAAACAATGTGTCAACTTAATGAAATGGTTAATCTTTAAGTTAATAATGTGTACACCTTAAACGCCCAATGAAAAGTGCAAACGTTTTCAAGTTGAATAATGTATTGACATTCGAAACATAATTGGTTTTTGCGCAGCGGTTCTTTAGTTTTGAAATGAACTCTAGCAATTTACAAATTAATAATCTAAGCCGGTTAGCTATTATTTTAGTTACATGAACAATCAGAATTGTTTCCTTGTGCTCTATGTCCCTTACTTTTTAATTTTGAAGCCCCAGCAATGCCAAATACAACAGAAATCTAAAATAATTACTGCATTCATATCAAATTGCTCTAAAAAGTTTGCAGAAATTACCTTCATCATCAAGTAGATTTCATCTGGTACGTTAAGCAAATATTCAAGGACTTCTTCTTGTGAAAAAAAATTTGACTTTTTTGGAGTATGAGTTCTTCTTTTTTGTTTTACAAAAACTGTAAGTTCTTTATATTTGCTAATGTCTATGTTATTTCTTGAAAAGAGTTACTTTCAACATAGAATAATATGATCACATCAAAGAAACACAATATT
Source organism: Aquatica leii (assembly GCA_035610365.1). Classification (NCBI taxonomy): domain Eukaryota; kingdom Metazoa; phylum Arthropoda; class Insecta; order Coleoptera; family Lampyridae; genus Aquatica; species Aquatica leii. The sequence goes on from CM069432.1 coordinate 66,331,364, forward strand.
TTTTAATAGATCGGAAAAATAAGCCAATAAAAGATTTTTACTATATATTTTAATTTCGTGTTTTTCGTACCACTATAAGAAAATGCCATACTAGCGATTATATTTTTCGACTGTTTTATGTGGTAAAATTTCTAATGACGTTTCTAATGACTTCTTCTGAATTTCAGCCGGCGCACATACAGGTATTTGATCGATCTGCGCGGCCAAAATTATTTTTTGATTTATATTAATTCTAATAAATTTTATTAAATAAAGCAAACGTGTAATCTACCTATAGTTATCATTTAAAATAAAGATATACAACTTGACTAACTTTGTCTTAAAAAATTTCCATCTTTGCTTTCTAATGATCAACGATATTCGGCTTTGCAGATATACATAAATCAACTGTTTCTGGCAAAAAAGAGCTTAGTTTTCTTCTTTTTAAGCTTTTCGTACTACTTAGGTGAGGGTCTGTAACGATTAAACATATCTCTGGTACAACCTTCTCTAGAAAATTTTCGGGTGAAATCTTGACAATATGTTCGAAAATGCTTATTACGCGCTTCTGCGGCAGCTGCCCAATAGGCTACAAAGCATTTTTCATTATGAGTGCACCATGCCTAAAAACTTTGTGTATTGTTGGGGTCATTGGTTGCCAAGAATACAAATCGCATATAAACGAGCTGTATCCAATGCGTATGTATCATATTTTTCTGAATTAATTATATGTCTGCTGGAAATTGTTTCTAGTACGACCTTTAACCTGTATATTAGGTCATAATTAATGCCTGTTATTTTTTACGCCAATTTTGAGTCTTTAAAATATCTTCAGCTCGTACTGCCTTCATTTGTATTGCTAAAATTTGCCTTTGGCATATCTACCAGTAAACCAGTTTCTTTACGAAATCTAGCTTGGATTTCAAATTGTTTTTTTAATATTTTTTTCTGTTTCTGTTTTTTTAGCATCTCGATTTCCAGCTTCCCGCAACTTAGTATGTTCTGCACTAACAAGTATTGCTTTATCTGAGATAGATGGAATCTCAGTTTTTATCCTTTTAGGTCTTTCACTTAATTTACAGAATGATTTACGTAGGCGGCCAAGACAAGTTTGCTTCAATACGGGAATCTCAAAAATTCTTTTAAGGAAATACGTTTTCCTTGTTATGAGCCTTAGATCACCTTTGTTTAATTTGGAATTTAAAATGTGAATAGGTGCATTTCAAGTATTCTTTTTGGTGTTCTGTATACCTTTCGTGCAACAAAAGTTGCTCTTTTAAAGAATTCAGTTTTTCTTCCAGATTAGATTTAGATTCTGCATGCACTCGAATAAATATTTACTAGTCACAACTCTTGCCCCCGATGTGCTTTGTGAACCTCAATTGAAAAATATTCTTTAAAACTAATTTTAACTTTAATCATAATTTTTTGAACATTTCATCAAAAAAATTTCAAGGCCAGAAATAGGTCTTATTTGTGATATTCCGCGGCTATTTTTTTCATGATTCACTACTAAAAGCTTTAAAGTTTGGATTGTATTACAAATTATAACAGGATATAACTTGGAAGTATAACAAATTTTTCAGTACATTTGATTAATATCTAAATAAAATAATATATATTACGTCTAACTTTCAGTGCACTAAAACTATCTTTCAAATAACAAAAACAATCAAAATTATATTAAAAGTAATATGTAATTACTTGTTTTATCAGGATTCATCACTTTTTCTTCAGACATAAACATAAAATAATAAAAATATTTGTTTTAATTTGTATGTTTACGCGAACGCTGAAAACATATACATGCACATACACCAAGTGAGATAATCAAATTCAAACTGCTAGTACAGGTGTCTCGTGCGCATAAAGAAAAGAGTGGTAGCTGGTTATTGCACCTACACTAATCTTTTAATACAAGTGATCGTTTTTTCTAAATATTTTTGCATTTTCTTTCATTGACTTTTGGCCGCGTAGATCGTTGAATTATGTGCGGCGTATACTAAATTTCTTCTTCAATTATTTTCTATAAGTAGTTTCAACTTTAACAAATTAGAGCTGTAACAGCGACAAACAATTCTTGTCATACAGTCTTGGCTATATTAATAAATATTTGCGCAGGTAAAGTGCTTGATTTTACAGTAAGATAAAGTGTTTGTTTACTTCTGAAAATTGCTATGGTAATTGACGGTTGGCAATAAAACATTTAATTATCAAATATAGTTTATTTACAAAAGTATACGCATCCATTAAACTTGACATAAACCGTATTGTTATACCTATTTCGGATGAATTTGGTTAGTTTTGTTCTCAAGTAACTCAAAGTGGTTTCTTTGATTTTATTGTTTAACAAACGTAGTTATTTTGTACTGTTTTAATAAAGAACAATAATGTGTTTTTATCTGTAATATTTTCATGTGTTGGCATAATATAGTGTTTCCAAGTCTGCAGAGTTATAGCGGTAATTTCCTTTCTATGTAGTGCAGCGATTCACATGCTACATTGTTATAAGTTTTAAGGTATGTTATAGGAAACCTATGTAATTTAACTTAGCGAGTATGATTAAAGTTATTTGTTACTATTAGAATGACATATGTAAACGTATATTTCTATTTAACGGTTATGTAACTCTAATAAACTTAGAAGTAGACTTAATATCTGCAGCTATTAAACAAGTATTGGTATTTTTAAATTCTCATCTTTACCTTTTTCAAAAATATTTATTTTTTTATAATTTAATAACATATTTTACATGATAAAGTGTTAGGAGTTCATTAAAATCTGTTTCTCACGTGACTTATAATGAGCATAAATATAGTTTTAGGTTAGTAGAGATATCATTTAGTAACATTCCGACGTTTTGCTTACATCTGTAATTTTTAAGTTATCTAATTTTTGTAATTTTATATTAACAATAACAAAATAACGTTTACTTTTGAACAAGGCACCGTTATTGTAATAGCGCATCTCTTAGAAACAATCTTTAATTACGATACCATCCGACAACATAAATAAGTTATAATTAATCGTTTTCTAAACAAGAATTACATTTGAAGTCGATAATATTTCTTTATAGTTGATTTGTACAACAGATGATTTAACCATAAACAACCATTTTGTTATTCTACCTTTTGTTGTCAACATAATTGACAAAATTGGAAAAATACACTAAAAACAGAACATTAAAGTTGCTTATAATATCACCACAAAAATTTCTTTAATCTTGTAAAAGATAAAATTCTTTTTCCACTACTAGTTGTATATGCTTGCATTATTACGTATACTAGTAGGTCGTGAAGTTGTACTTTTTTAAGCGCAGGTAAATAATATTTCATTATTAACTAGTATTTAATAATGAACATATTTGCATTTTCTGATAATACTACAACAGTTTCAAAAAAAAAAGTTTACGAAACTGGGTACCAAGAGCAAGAGATTTTATTTAATGCTAATTTAAGTTTTCAAATCGCTCAATTAAAAAAACTATTTGATTTTAAAAAGTAAGTTATTTGAAGTTCGCGCTTAATTAAATGTGAATATTATTGAATTAAATATGTTTTAGATATAATCAATGCTTAAAATAATAGCGTTTTTAAACAATTGAAACAATTTTAGCAATAAAAACTTACGTTATCTGTTTATTTTTGTGTTTTAAATCACAATTAAGAATTACGTCAAAATTAATTCTATTCAACTAATGGCAACTGTCAGAATCACTGACTTGATTTTTAATTTAAAATTAATATCTTAAATTTTAAATTCAATTTAGTAACAGGTAAGAAAAGTTTTAATAATTCTAGTAGTAGACAAAATGTATATATACCACGGTTGAGAAGTTCATTATAACCTGCGCGATTTATAGCTCTCAACGCTTCGCGTCTCGCGATATAATCTATCGCTTAGGTTATAATGATGCACTTCTCAATCTTGATATATGTATAATATACTATTATCCACTACTAGTTGTATAGGCTTTCATTTTTACGTATAATAGTAAGTTGTGAAATAATATTTCATTATCAACCAGTGGTTAGTAATGAACATATTTATATTTTATGATAATACTTTAACAGTTTTAAAGAAAAAAAGTTTACGAAACTGTCTCACAAGGGCAAGAGATTTTATTTAATGCTAATTTAAGTTTTCAAATCGTTCAAGTAATCGATTAATTTGATTTTAAAACTGTAAGTTATTTGAAGTTCGGGCATAATTAAATGCGAATATTATTAAATTAAAAATATTTTAGATATAATGAATGCTTAAAATAATAATGTTTTTAAACAACTTTAGCAATAAAAACTTACGTTATCTGTTTATTTTAGTTTTAAATCGCAATTAAAAATTACGTCAAAATTAATTCCATTAAATAAATGACAACTGTCAGAATCACTGAGTTGATTTTTAATTTAAAGTTAATATCTTAAATTTTAAATTTGATTTAGTAACAGGTAGAAACGTTTTAATAATTCTAGTATTAGAAAAAATTGTGTATATATCACGGTTGAGAAGTTCAATATAACCTGCGCCATTTATATATAACCTATCGCTTAGGTTATAATCGTACACTTCTCAACCTCGATATATAATATACTATTATAATGCTTGTAAGTTCATGCATCTGTGGCAAGGTATGCATTGGGGAAACTGGTAGAACTATCGATACTAGACTAAAAAAACACAAAAGACATCTTCGTTTATTATACACACTTAGTTTGCACTCTATGTAACAAATACTTTGATAAAACTAAAACACCCAGAAAAGCGATTGAAGTTATTAAATTTTCTAACAGCTGTAACAGAGACAATGTTTACGAGCTATTTGACACCGGGTTAGCTGTTATTTTCTTAGTTTTATTTTTTAACAAACACACTTAAACTACATCTACAGTTTTTATAGTGGTTTTTTAGACCTTTAAGCAAATGCTGTAGCTAAACAATGTTGCGTCATTTTTCAAATTCTCTGACTATTTGTTTTTTTTAGTTATTTAGTTTCATATTTGTCGTTATTATTTATTACCTGACGAAGAACATAGACCACGTTTGAAAACTTGCAAGTTTAACAATCAATTTTTGCTTTTGTTTGTTATGTAGGTGTTCTCAATTACTCTTCTGATTTATATAAGCATACATGTCATTTGCAATTGAAACATGTTTTATTGTTATAATAAATAGATGTAATTCACATGCACGTGCACGTTTATTACTTTTTTGATTAGTTTTAGTCGTAGGTGGTCATACTAGAGTTACCTACTTATGTCCGGTTTTTGAATATTTGTAAGGATGGAAATTGTTTTTTGATACATAATAATTGTTTTCTTTATTTTATATTTACAATTATTTGTAGTTTTTCCAATTTTGTAAATAATTTTTTTTTAATAAATAAATGTGGATTAATAGTTTACCTATTCAAAAAATTGTGTAAATAAAATATTCATACATTGGTTACTGTTTGTGGTGAAACGATAATGTTTTAGTTAAAACTTAAGTTACGTTTACAACGTTCAAGCACGAAAATACTTAGGATTCTAACAGATTTGAAATTATTGATCTAGTACTTTATATCTAATCTACATAAATGTATTTTGTCTTTACTTTAAACCTTACAATTCAACTCAAACTTTATTGATATAGTAACAAGATACTAATTTACTTAATATATTACAAAATTTGTAACTACTTAAGTAATGATAATGTACTGTTGTTTTAACAAATAAATTAATTTTTTATTTATATAAATACAGATACAATTTACTTTATTATTTCTATAATTACGCATAACACTAAAAACATAAAAAAGTTATGATATAGAACGTATCAAGTTTAAAAACGTTTTTATAATCAGACAATAGAAAATGTGACAATAATATCTGTATTAAATATAAAAATAAAAGAAAAAAACAAGTATGCGAGAACCAAGCGCGTTTTAAAAAAAAGCACGGCGTCATAAGATTGTTAACTAATACATACAACGGAAACTCAGTGAACAATAAATATAAAAGGTCGAAGGACTTAAAAGTAATTTTTTATACGTGTACGTAAAAAATGAATAGAAAATGTGTAAATAATGATATGGAGAATTTGCAGACAAACTAGAATAGTTTACTTTATTTATCTATAGACATAATTTATTTAATTGTTCTCTAGATTTTAATTATCTATAAACTTATAAATCAAATAAACAATAAAACTCCCAAAATAGATTTATGTTTTAAGATTTACTAGATATTGTAATTTTATAAGAGCCACGAATCTCAGGTAATAAGCGATGTTAAGATGGTTCTGATTAAATGATACAAAATCCTTTTTTAACATAAAAATAATTTAATTTTTAATTTTCATATTAGACTTAAAAATAAAATTAGTCTAAGTTTACGTTTTTCTTAAACGATATTGAATAAAGTGCAAAAGATGTGTAAACAAAGGTAAATGCGACACGAGAAAATTGATGTAATTATCTTGAATGTTTTATTCTACGAGTTCTGCACGTGTTTAAATATTTATTAAGTGGCATAAGCGACATAAGAAATCGCTTAATCAGTCGCACGGATTTTATCGAAATGTTGCACAAGAACTAATTATGTACTACTGTGTAATAAATATATATTTCTTTGTTCAAATTTATAATTAGTATCAATCTATAAATATCTATAATAAGGTTACAATATACATAACATTTATTTATAAACGTTTTAAGTATTTGCATAATATTTATGTAAATAAATGTTATTGGATTGATATTGTAATAATAGTTTACGTAATAAAATAAACGTTTTTTTTTGTTGCGAGTAAAACATATTTGTTATGAAATAAATAATTTACTAACAAAGTAACATTTCTATCTTAAACTAAAGACTAATATTTAATTTTAATATTTTAGTTACAATTTATTATAAATACGTAGCAAGTAGTAGTAGTTATAAGTTTAGACTATGCGAACATGACATAGATAAGACCTAGATAATCTCAAAGAAATGTTAAATGTAAGTTACTGTTAAATGTATTATAATATAGTAACCACATATTTTAGATAATATAATGCTTTTTTGTAAAAATTAATTATCTTAGGTTGGTATAAAAATACGATTAGTGTTAGCAATGAAGAAACCACCAATACAAAAAAAAATACAAATGAGTAAACTTAAAATAATATATTATGTTAAGCATTTTGTTTTGTTTTCAGCTAAAATAATGCTGTCTACAAAGACAAGTATACATTTAAATAATTTTAATTTACAAATAAAACCCAAATTTATTTTAGTTATACCACCGTAAAAACAAAATTCTGTGTGTAAATTACTTTGTTTTATTTTATTTTTTTTTATTGGTGTATCTGAACTCTAAAGTGAAATACTACAGTTCTGTAAATGTTTTTAAACTTCTTACTTTACACTTAACTTTATTTTACTTTTGTTTTTTGTTTGTTTCTGTAGTGTACGTACTACTACAATTAATGTAAAGTTTGTTTGTTTATTTCAATATTAAAAAATTATTATCAAATAAACTTAAAATAAGTTTTTGATTTGATATTGATTGATTTTTTTAAATTTTAGTAAAAAACGTTTGTTGTTATTTACTACTGCTGAGATTTGATAAAACCGATGAATACATTTTTAGAAACATTCACAAAATATTTGTCTCAAAGTAATTAAAACTTTCGAATTAAAACAACAAAATTTACACTGATATAAGACTACAGTGTTGCTACAAGTGGAGAAAGTCGATAAAATAAAAGTTATTATTTTAACTGCAGATTCCACTAGTTCCTTCAACAAAGCATTATCACATTACGACTCCAAAGAAATACTTATCTTTAGATGCTACATAAAGTTGCTATACATGTTGCATAATACAAAAATTGTTTAGAAATTTAGAGAATGAACATAATTTTATTGATTTGATTTTTGTCTTTGGCCGAAATAATTTTGAACCTGTTGTAACAAAATAAAATATATTAAATAATAGCATAATTGCTACAGAACGTTTAATAATGAATCGTCTAATACTCATAATCTCAATAATTATTTTTTAATTATGTCATAATTTATTTTATACTATGATTCTGATTAAGAAAAATAACTTACCCTTAATTTTTAAACATTTTAATTACATAAATACAAAACAAAATATTTATTTGCTTTTTAGAATATAATCCATATCAAGCTAAAATACAATATATAAAGAGTTATTAAAAAGTGGAACAATAAAAAGCTTATAATATTAAATTTCTTTTTAAAGTCTTTTAAATTTTTTTTTACCAAATCCTTGTCTTTACTTCAAAGAAACCTTAAAAAGATTTTTCAAACGTGATAAAGTTTAAAGTTGAGTTGGTTTTTCAACAGAAGAATGCCGTGTTTTTAAATAAAAAATTTAATAATATAAATGGTTATCTCTATATAAAAAATTGCTATAACTCAAAGAAACTAAATTTTTATGTAATCACTTTTTTTTACGAATATATATAGAATACGTAATTTTTGTGATTATTAATCTATTTTGTTATTTATTTTTTTTTGACATTATTTTAAAAAAAAAACGCATTTTTGTAATTTGTCTATTTAATAAAATAATAAAATAAATTTCAACCAATATACAATTTTAAGTTTGCTGCAAGTGTTTGGATAGAAAATTTAAATATATAATTTAACAAAAAAAAATAATTTTTAGCAAAATTAAAAATTGTAACAAAAACTGCTTACTTAATATAATAAAAATACGTTTTAAAAAAACTTAAACTTTTTTTAGCTTCTTTGAAAACAAAACTTCCAATTAAGGTCGTAAAAAGCTATTTTGTAATAAAGTATAAAATGTATAAAAGGTATTTTTTTATTACAAATTACGACACATTTCATAATTTAAAAAGTATTTGTTTTGTCAAGTTAGTGCGTAATCATTCAAATTTTTTACTAATGTTTTAACTTAACTTAAAAGTGTACTACTTTTTTACTAAATCATTTTCAGTAGTAAAAAATACTAAAATGTAGTGTAAAAAATTAAAAATAAAACCAATACATCGTTTAGTTTTATATTGACAACGATATCTATCAAAATATCAATGTTGCTTAAAAGGGGACTCCAGTTTAGCGATAAGCCAACTTGCGGTAAAAATCTTAACAAGTGTTGCAATGATAGTTTAATGCAGGTTAACGCAAAAAACTCTATTAGTTTCAATTGTAATTTGAATGTATCGTGTTTATTTCTATCGTTGAATTAGGTTTTTTTTAAACAAAATGAATACAAGTACCAGTGCTCCTAAATGTAAAATTTATTGTTCTGTTCCTGACTGTAATTCTATCAGGAATAAGAATTGTAATTTTTTTTTTTATAATTTTCCAAAAGTAGGTTTCGCAAAAGTGCGTATAACTTGCCATTTATGTAACTTGGCTCAATCCAAATTACAACTATAACAGCAAGCGACACTCTTTGAAGTAAACGTCCTGAGAATTGTTCTATTGCAAAACAATTCTAATAAAGCCAGCAACTGATGCAGTTTGTAATGAGGAAACAACTCACACACAGAGTGAAATCAATGCTGTTCAAGAACGAATTGCATTAAGTTACACAAGCAAGCTAAAGTGGCCCTAAACAATTTAAAAGTTTTGAAGTGCAAATAAATACTCCAAAATCTATAAATATTTGTGGTTTAATAACTAGCGTTAGTGCCTTAAATTGTTTAAAAGGACCAAGTAGCTTCAAAATTAATTTGAACTATTACGGTGTGTACTGACCTGTCGTTCTTTAGTAGACAAAAATAAAGTATCGCTGGCTTAATTATGATAAACTTTTTTAGACATGTTTCTGCTAGAAATTGGCCAGAATTCTTCTCTAGAACATGCGAGAAGTTGTTGCGGGCCATAATACAGCATTTTTTAATGAAAGTTTTTAAGAACTAATTTATTAAAGACATGTCTTTTTGGAAGTAAAATAAGAAATTTCTTGCCGTTAGAAAGTGTTGATATATTAAGTCGACCTTCTACCCAAATAATTTCGCGCTTGTCTAAGACTGAATTTAGACATATTATATTTAAAGACTATATTTGTTCTCCCTGTTTCAAAAGTTGCAATTCTTTAAAAAATGCATTTGCTTGATAAAGTTTTGTAATAAAAGTCAGGGATTTTTGCAATTCACTTACAGTGAGGGTACCAGTAAGCAGCATATAATTATTGTGTTTGCGACTATTTTAGATAAATCTTAATATCCACGTGACTATGCGATGCAAAAGAGTCAAGTTTGAAAATTTTGAAAATATTTCACAAATAGATGATGTTGACAAGTAAAACCTTATTTTAAAAAAAAAACCTTTTAATTCATCTGGTACAGTTACCGAGTGGTTTTATTCTTTAGGCCAACACGATTCGGGCTTCGCAAAAAAACAAGATCCATAAAACGAAAGATCATTTCCTAATAACGTTTGAAGCAAACTACCTCTGGAAACCAAATCGGCAGGGTTGTACCCGGACTCGATATAATACCAGACTTTAGAATTTGAGAACTTTTTCAACACTGCTATTCTGTTAGCAACAAAAATTTTATATTTATTAGGTACGGCAACACAATAGTAGTCTTTTTCATAAGCTCAGCTAAAAGAACCTCCGCACATAACTCTAAACGTAGAATTGTTACTCCATGCAGAGGTGCTACTCTAGACTTAGAACAAACTAATTCTTTTAAAATGTATTTGCCGAGCACGTACATCGGAGATAGATGCACGCACCATAAGCAATAGAGCTAACATCTGAAAACCTTATTAGTTCCATTAATATTGAATCGCGAAGAATAATACATTGTGGTATTTTAAAAGAATTTAACAGACAAAGTGAAGAAAGAAATTTTGACCATTCGTCACTTAAATCGATAGGTATCAAATTGTCCCAACATAATTTCAATTGCCATAGATTCTGGATGACGAGTTTACTCTTCACAATTATTGGTTGCAAAAGACCAAGAGGATCATAAATTTGAGCTATCACTAAAAGCAAGTTTCTTTCGGTGTATTTATGTGAACATTCTTGTAGACAATATTTATACTAGAAATCATCGGAAACAGAATTTCAAGCAGCACCTAGACTTTTACAGTTCCCGCGTTCCCAACTAGTACAGTAAAAAATGAATTTGAATTACTAGAGTAAAAAGTAATTCGGAATTGTTTGATAATAGTTTCCTAATCGGAAATCTTGTCTTGCTCAAAATTTAAATAAGCTGAGAGCAAATTTGGATAACTTCCTGCACGGTATCGCCACCTGTTAAAAGATCCCCATGTAAAACGACGCCTTTAGTATATTAAAAGCTCGTGGAAACGGATCGGCATTTAAATTAGGTAAGTGTTGTAAACATTTAGTGGTCAAACAACTAGCACTAGCTGTGCCATAAGTAACTGTATTTAAACAGTATCAATTAAAGCGGAAGGATTGTCGCGCCAAAAAACTAAATAAAATTTTCGTAAAAAAATTCAATGAGAATTTGGCTATATGCTTTTTTCTATATTTCCAATAAGGGTGTTATTTAATGAAACGCCTGCATCGCGTTTGGAGCTTGCATCAAATACCACACTTGGCTTGCTTGTTAGTGAAAACGTTTTTACAACCGCATGGTGAGGTAAACAATACGGAGATATTTGAGATGTACAACCATCAGTGTTTAGTGTGGTAATGCTAGAATTTGCAAAAAACAAAGTAATGTTAAATGAACTGAACAATTTAGACATGTGTTCTAAACGTAGATATTTGTGCATAAAATTAATGTATTCGTGTCTCAAGTAAGGATCTTTTTGTAATCTTCTTTCTAAAGATAAAAATCTATTAAGTGGTTTGTTTAGAGTTTTCCAATTGAAAAAATTTAGAATTAAATGGAACTGAGACAACAAATCTGCCGCTAGCATCGGTTCGGACAGTTTTACTAAAATACATTTCACAAAAGCGTTCTAATGGAAACAATAATAAAAGTTTGTTTTTTGGAGTTACCTCTTCTATTTGTCAAAATTTGTAAATTATTTGTTCGAAAAGTTCACTACATATTAGAGAAGATACACATAACGAATATGAGTGTTCGTTACACTTTGTGTTTGAAAACAGTTAGCAAACGAGAAATTTCCTGAAACAATCCAATCTAAAATAGTTTGGGCGTTTATTTTGAAACTTTTTCTAATGTGCGTGTTGTTATTGGTTGTACAGAAGTGACTATTCAGAAACCAAAGTGCTTATGTTGCAAAATAGGATTCCATTCGCATTATAAAAGCAATACTACAATTAAACTAATGACTGCAGTTTCCCTAGCAGGAACAATCACTTTCCTAAGCAAAGTTTTTAATGGTCGATCTTCCGATAAAATAATTTTTAAACAAAGTGGTTTAATTAGGAAATTAAATTAAGGTGAAGCTATTATGGTAGACAAAGAAATTCTCATCGATGACATATGTGCTACACTTTGAGTAAAAATTATTCACCAACTATTTCTTAAAAATAAATTACAATTATTTGCAGAAGAAACAGTTTTAAATAGAATAATTGCAAAGGCAAGAGTACATGTTGAAAGGTTAAATCAAAGAATTAAGATATTTAAAATACTCATGGGCCCTTTACAGCTTTTAATAGAGAAAACTCAAAAAATTGATAAAATAAATACAATTATGAAGTGGTGTACATATCAAACACTTATTTATTTCAGATTTTTGAGAACAGACCAAAACAGAAAGTAACTAAGTTGGATTTTGAATTTTTATATTAAAGTTTTTCTAGTTTCACTTAGCAATTTGTTAAATCTGAGTTGCAAGATTTATGTTTACACTATTTTCGTGGTACTTTGATTTGTACAATCAATAGTTTTGAACTCAAATAACTTTATAGTGATAAAATAATGACTATGGAATTAAAGACAAAAAGGTAGAATTGAAATAATTATTTTTCACATAGATTGTGATTTATGTTTTTAAAAAAATTAGTTTGAGACACAGTTTCAATTTTGTTTAAATCTTCACCAAAACAAAAATACAAAACAGCAAAAAAAGAAGAATGTTTATAACAAAAATTGCAAGCTTAGATTAACCAATTTTTTTCTCATCCAGTAACTACACCTTAAAGTACACTAAAGTAACACTGCAGATACATGTTTACAGCGCCCTGCTTGCTCAGCTTTGCGTGTGCATACCAAGCTGAATGTTTGCACATGGTTATTATGATCCTAGGCTTCAAGCACACCTTTGACTTCATGTGGGTCTAAATTGACCACCAATAATTATAATCAAAGAGCATACAAACTAATTAAATGTTGGTTGTCTGTTTTGATTTGGTCATATAATATGACATGTCTAGCATGCTGCACTTGAGAGTTTTCATTTCTATCTAGGTACTTTATATACTGAAGCACACTTAATCCAAGATTTGTGAGATCTAAGACAGTTTTTCTACAAGTGAAATTATATACACAAAACTTTGTTCTAATAATATTCACCGAATTATGAATAATTCTCGTGTAAAACAACAAGAACGACTAAATACAATTTCTAACCAATGCACACTTTAATCTAGAATAACAAGTAATATTAATAAACTTTATGTAATACTAAAAAAACTAATTAAGAGATTATAAACTACACAAATTAAGCTTTGGCAATAGAGGTGTTTAAAACTGTTCATCATCATTGCAACGGTAGTTTGCTTGTTACCGCCAGATGCGCTGAAATCTTAAATTAAATCGCCTAATACAATCACGAAAGATCTTAATGTACCGTAAATTTTAACTAAAAATTTTAAAACTATATATGTTCTTATGTTTATGCTGTATTAAGTCTATTTCAATTTTGTCTAGTTATGTGTGTGTGTTCTGTTACTACTAATTGTCTAATTTTTTCCAAATCAAAAAATGTATATTTGACTTTTGTTTTAAACATAAAAGAAACTTAAGTGCAATAAAAAACTATAAGTCCATCGCTGTTTCATTTATTTGAATCAGTATAGTTTCGGTACTTTAAATTCAAATCTGTTGTAAACAAAAATTTTCAATTTGGTTTACGTTTTAAAAGCTTCGTCCTTGAATTGATACTAAATGATCGATAAATATATGATTTTTATATAATAAACTGAAACAATTCTTTTGATGATATAATAATACATTAGCTTTGGTTTTAAAATGAAACAATTAAATCGATAATTGTTCGAATGCACGTTTTAAATTTTATTGTACAATAAACGTTTTTAAACATAATATCACATTGAATTTCAGTAGGATTTGCAAATAACCAGATTATTTATTAATTATTTTTTAAATATTGCAACTCTTGTTGATGTAGTCTTTTTACGGAAGCTTCAAAAACTGCGTCAGTTACTGTTAGGTAGCAACTTTTAATCGCATTTGTAACATAGAAGTAAATAATTCATTCATATACATATTCAATGAGTTACACAAAATTACTTTTTTTTTACCAAAAAAAACACAAATTAAATATAAATATCAGTTTGGTCATCAAAAAGAAATTATAAATACACCGCAATAATTAACCTTAACGCCACCATGTGTGTTAATTTGCACTTTGTCTTATACAAATTAAAACACAATATATAAAGAACAGAAATGATGCTAATATTGACTACATTTATGGATTATAATTAAGTGTTTCGACTTACCGTTTATTGTTCTATTTCGTAATTGTACACACAGCATCACTTATCAAAGGACAATCGAACAAGTGGAAAAAATATCAACTTGCAGCGCAAACGTTGACGACACTAATCAAAAGGATAGCAACTGTTAATGCTGACTAATCACAAAGTATTCGTTTTTACTAAACAGTTTTAAAACGATTGTACTGTTTTAAAAATAATTCAATTTTTTTAAACAATTCGAGTTATTCAAAAAATATTCGGTTTTAACAAAACAGTTTTTAAACGATTGGTGGTTATTGGAAAGAAATTGGAAGTACTGAAACGATTTAAAAATGACTATGAAAAATCAAAACCCTTTCGATTTATTTACTGTCAGTTACATCTAAATGAAATAAAAAATGAAGCTGAGACAAAACAACGTAATGAAACAATTGTTTCAATTTTGTGACTGTAACAGTTTCAATCCGTGTTTACTGGGTTATCTGTTGCCGCACCATTCTTTCTGTTTCTCCGTCGTAACCTTTTCTGCACTGACATGTAGGTGGATGCTTTTAGATTGACATAGAGGTTCCAAACCGTACTTGCATGGAATCACAACGTTAACCTTTGGATTACCAAGCAATTTTTGAGGCGCCGATTACCAAGTGGGGTCAGATTTGACCCCAAGTTTTTTTTCTTATTTTGTAAAGAAAAACCGATTAATTTGTAATGGTAACTTTTATTAATATTTTAAATTAATATTAGATTTCATATAAACTAATAAAAATATCAAAATAAAATGTAAACACAGTCCACAAAGTGGAAGCAACTAAAGAAATCAGATATTTGGGTATATACATTGATCAACATTTAAAATGAAATATACATGTTAATGAAATCAAAAAAAAAATTAAGAACATTACTATTTCTGTTTAAAAAACTAAAAACAATATTAGAAATCAAATACTTAAAAACTTTATATCATTCTTTAGTTGAATCACACTTGTACTACGGCATAGTTGGATGGGGGGGATTTTAAAGCATCACTTATCTGGGTTAGACATCCTACAAAAATACTTTTTAAAAATCATTTTTGGGAAAAGTATTTTATGTCCGAGTGATTTGTTATATAAAGAAAGCAAATTATTTGGTTTATGAAAATTATTTTGCTATAAAATGCTTTGCTTACAATTTAAATCAAAAAACGAATTAAAACAAATAACACATGATTATCACACGAGATACAAATGTCAAGAAGAAACACAAAGCGAGAAAGCTAATAAAACTATTGGCCAACGCTCTCACGGTTACCTTGGTCCGCGCATATATTCGACTCTTCCTCTAGATATAAAAAACAGCAAAAACAATAACATTTTCAAAACAAAACTTAAAATATGGTTGCTCAATATACCAAGATATAAAGTGCATGAACTGGTAGATATTAAAAATATCAAAAATACTTAAGCATTAATAAAGATTAGTATTTATTTTTAATTACTTTATTATTTTTTAATACTATTATTATTATTTTGTTTTTATTTATTTTTATTTTATATTACTATTTATTAATTTTAAATTCGAAATTATACGTTCACTTCAACATTATTTAAATTTTTATTTCAATAACTCACGCACAAGTTTTTTTTTACTTCTGTGAGTTAAGTCCGAGCCATTTATTTCTGAAAGTTCTAGGATAGTTAAGTTGAGTTATTTAAATATATATAATATATACAAATTTTGTTTTTACCTTTCAGAAATAAATTATTATTATAATATTAATAATGAGGGAAACAACTATTACATATCATTGTAGTTTTTTTCTGGCAATGTTGTTTACATACAAAAAGTTTGTACTTTTCACATGTTTCCGAACATTCTTTGTCATTTGCTCTTGGAAATATCTTACAACGACCTCTTTTTGTGTCTGCCAAAACCATCGCTATTGCATTCTGCACATGTTTTGGTAATCTTTGAAGTGTACGTTTTTGATATGTGGGATTACTAATTCAAACCCAAGTTTTGAAAAAATAATTTCTTTCGGGATGTTTTCCCTTTTCCAAAATTTCCAATTTTCGTAGTGTATAGAATAAATGCATTCATCGCAGCAACACCAAGGAAATTAAAAAATAGAACAAAATGCCAGCAATTTGTATATTTTCTGCATGAGTAATCCTTCACTATTTGATCGACGCTGTCCACAGCTCCTTTGCAGCTGTTATAGTCCAAGATAACTTGCGGTTTGTAACTGAGGTCTTCTCCGGACAATTCCAAATCTTGGTGTTGCGTTGAAAGTAGCATAACGCTTCTATATTTTTTAGGTACGTAAGATACTAAAATTGTGTATTCTTCATATAGAATTTCGCTTGAGTATTTTGCTCGATTTCTTTTTGACAAAAATTCTTTTGATATTTCTCTACGTGTTTTATGAATTGTTCCGGTCAAGGTTTTTGATTGCTGCAGTAGTTTCTTCGCCAAAGACATAGACGTAAAAAATTATCTGTGGTAATACCATAACCCTCTCTCAAACTCTCAATCAAATCAAAAAATACCCGCTTCCCTAGAAATGAAATTTTATACTCGTGCATAAAACGATAAAATTGTGTTTTACCTTGTTCCCGTTCTGGAGCGTTGTCTACCATTCCAGTATATATTTGGAAATTCTAGCAATATCTGTTACTAACATCGCATAAAGCCCAGATTTTAATTCCGTATTTATCTAGCTTCGACTTTATATACAATCGAAAGGGACATTTTCCACGGAAAGGAACAAATTGTTCATCAATACATACTTAGCATTAGGGTTATTCGATTTTTTTGCAATTTGCAGCGAGAACATCGTGAATGTTACGAATAGCTGCTAATTTATCTGTTGCCCGTCGTTCTTCTCGGGTGTCCATATCGTCAAATCGAATGTATTTCAAAAGGTCTCTCATTTGATTACGAGACATTGCAGCACAAAAAATTGGTTTATGGAGAGGCATGTATTTCGTACTCCAAAGCTCCAATATTGGTTCTTGGCGTGCTTTCAGACAACCAGCTAGAAGCAGTAATCCAAAAATGCATGTAACTCATCCTCATCTACTGGCTTCCATGTATCGACTACAATTCTTCTAGTTCGAATGTTTGTTTCTCTAAGTATTATGTCCATAATGTCTTCCGAGATAAATAAATGGAAAGCATCTAGGCGTGTTGAAATATGTTCACTGAATTTTGTTAATCCTAGCGGTGTTTTTAGAATATGTCGCTGATTTCGTCTTCTAACATGAGGCTTATCTTTTTTCCATATGGAACCATCTTTACCCACCAGTATATCTTTATCATTGGGCGAATTATCATCACTGTCATCGTCTTCCGAATGTTTTATCGGGTTTACATCAGGTACACTTACTTCTTCAAATTTGGCATAAAATTTCATCTTCAATTTCATTCAGTAAATTAATATTGCTAGCTATTTTTAAAATTTAATCAAATTTTAAAATTATCACCTACCAGGAGGCGAACCGTTCTATTGCTAGCTATTTCTTCCACTTCACGCTGAGACAAATATTTTTTAGCCATAATTCAACAACAACTATTTCCAATCAAATGTAATAACACAGCAGACACACTTTTCAACTGATTCGAACAAACTCACCGAATGTAATGACTAAAAACGGAATGGTAGTTAATCATGATTCAGACGAATAACACGTTGAAACACTTTGAAACAAGCAGATTAGTTGACAAATGCAGACAAAATATTAGAATTACTTTTTAGAACGTCGGTTAACAAGTGGGGTCAAATATGACCCCAACGACAATATTTTTTTACGTCACAAACCAAATAACAATTAAAAAGTTTGTTATATATTATTAAACATTTTTGAAAGAAACTTAGCTAAAAAAATATTAGGACAGTTGTAAAAAAACTTAAAAAAGGACAACAAAAACAACACGTCTGGGGTCAAAAAAGACCCCAATGGTAATCGGAAGGTTAATCTAGTAACAACAAAACAGTAATTAAACCGATAAAAAATTAACATTGGTGATCTATGTTAACTTTTCTAATCGTTTATCTAACTATTATCCAACATTATCTTAATAACGTGGTAAATCAAAACACGTTTGTAGTTTTATTGTAGATCAATGTTAGCATAAACATAATAAATCATTTTATAAATTATTGGAGTTATGCTAAAATGCATAAAAAATATTTAAATATGTTTTCCTTAAATATTTTAACGATCTTTTTTTGTAATTAGGATATCTTAAAACGCTGTTGCTTTAATTTTGTATTTAACTTTTTTGTTGTAAATACATTTTTTGTAACGCTTTAAACCTGTTGTTTAACAACTTTGCCAGCGTCGTAGCGTGAGGACAAGTTTCTCGTGGAGTTAGTCATGCTTTCAGCGAAATACGAAGCATCTCATTTCTAACTTTACGTACGGTACGTGTCATCAGCGATCGGACATAAAGGATTGGTAAAGGTTACAATTTTTGTCATCCATCAACATCTATGTACCATATGGATATGTTTTTTTAGAGACTGCTACATCAGTCGCACGTGATTACGTTTTGCAAATTTGTTTATTTCTTTTAGCTTTTTTTGTTACCCGAAATTTTCATCTAATTACGAGTTTTTTTTGCCATTGAAATAATCATCATCCTAATTGTAGTTACTCAAAAAAAAAATTACGGTGTGATTCTTAAGAAAATAAAGGGATGCTACTACCACAGGATATTTATTTATTCTTTATTTTTAACACAATGGTGACTCGAGCGAAGACACGCGTAGACCTAAGTCAATACGACAGCGGGCTGTAGTGTAGCAGTTATCAAAATTCGCCTTTAACGAAGTAAAGAATTGTTCGGTGAAATAAATACTCCTGGTGCGCGTTACTAATTTAAATACTTCATCTTTCGATGATCGTTAATCTAAATGTAAATCTAAATTGTTCATTATTGTTTTATTTCTTTCTAAGAATTACTAAGTCGGTTACTATCGTACTGCAATAATGTCTGTATGTATTGAAGTAGGAAGCGACGCGGCGTTTATGGGTGCTTAAAGGGTAATTAAAATTCTAAATTATTGCATCTCACTCATACACTTGACGTCAAAGAGTTAGGGAGAGATTTTGATATATAATCATAATGTATCGCGAACATGTCTAGCTTTTACTACTACCGTTTTTTCATTGTTTAATAGGTCAAATTAAGGTAAAAGTTATTTCTTTCAGATCTACGATACCTTTATATTGATACAATAGGATTACCATTTAGGCGCAATTTACTCAATATTTGATTAACAAAACGGTATACCAAGAAGTTATAAGTATATCTCTGTGTAACAATACTGTTTAGTAGCAGTGGCGTTTCTACCAGCTCATGTCGATTTGATGCGATAATTATGTTAGGAATGTACAGAAGACTACATTATTAGTCAAAATTTTTCAGTTGACACTTGTGTCTCTCTTTCTTTTATCTATTATCGATTGTTCAGTATACTAGTCAACAATAAACAAATTTTAGAGTTTGTGATGACTGTGGATTGTTTCATTTCTTTACATACAATTGGGATTGCGGGTTTTGGGGATTTTGTTTCTCTACCTTAAAGAAATTTTTGTTATACACGCAAAGCTAAGTGACTTACTCAAATAAATTGAAGCTATCCAAAGGTGAGTCGACTCTCTACAGAATTATATTCTTTTTTTCACCTCCACAAATTGTGCGTTTATGAATTTTAAATATTTAGAATTTTATTATTTTTGACAATTAATTTCAGCAATAAAATTTAAGATCAAAAACTTTTATATATCGATTTATTTATGAATCCTTATTTTATGATTGTATTTGTGCCAAATTACATGTTATGTATAACTATTGTTATAGTTATACATAACATGTAATTTTTTCTAATCTTTCAATTGCTGTTACGTTAACCAGTATGTTTTTAAGCCAAACAGTTACAAAATTAAACTGCCATACTAGATTTACTTACATTTTACTTCAAAAAATTAAGTTTTTGTTAGTAATCAATTCATCAGCATTTATTACTGAAAGAATATAGCAAAAAGCATTGTGTTAAGTACAGCTGCACATTTAATTTCTAAAAGCAAAATAAAACTCACTACAGGAAAAATGTGCATAAATCACAAAAACACAGACAGCTTATTACTTTAGGCAACAATTAAGAAATAATCAAATATTGCAAATTGATAAAAAGAAAAGTTGATACCAACATGTTAATGTGTGGTTTCTGTAATGTATAACGTTGTACACAAAAATTTTGAATCGTATTTTTTTATTTTATGATTGCAACTGCAATAAACATAATTATAAATAATTACTGATACTAAAATAATAAGTAACTAAATTATTGCATACATTTATTAAAATAAATGGTAATGACGATTTTTTTCAGATTTTTCAAAAAAAAGTGCAGACATAATAAAAAGATCGATAATAACCGCAATTTATATAGGTATTTATGCACACTTTTAGATAATTTCAATACTTTATCAAAAATACTTCAATCTGTTGCAATATTTTTACGACAATTAATTTTTAAACGTATTTGTACTTTTCAAATTTGTCAATGTTTCATTGCCAAAACAATGTGTTAATTAAAACTGAGCGTTTTATATGTATTGTTACAAATTGTGATAAATGATTTTGTACAGATGCAAACATTATTTTGATAAATTTGATTAGAAATTACATAAACATAATTATTCAAGCAATGATTACACATTTTTGAAAAACATATTAAATACATTATTTAAAAAACTATGTGACTTTTTTTTACATAAACACAAAAAAAACATCGTAGATTATCTTTTTTATAGGAAAAAATAACCTATTTATTAAATGATTTTTTTTATATTAAATCATAATCTCTATCTCTTAAATTAGAAAACCCTAAAACTGATTTGCATTAAATTATCGGAATTACAAATGAATTATATGCGATAAAAAATTCTTAAAATTTAAATTTAAGTATTTTTAAGTTATCAAATTTTAATTAAGGATACTAGCACAGAAATGCATGTAAATATTTTTTTAATAAACAAAACAAAAATTAATATTTTTTTCTATTGATTAATGAATTTTATAATTTTTGAATGTAAATATACTTGAAAAATGAAAGTCTAATATTATGCTTTTTACTCCATTATGTACGCTACTTTATTTAATCATTAAAACGTTGCTATAGCTAATAAATGTTAGTAATATTAGTGCTTTCTTCCACATCGAAGAATTTCTATTTCAAACAGGAAACATTTACTAGTTTTAATTAAATAAGTATTAAGGACTTTTGAATAAACATTTACTGAGATTTAATTTTAATGAGAAGGTAATTATAATGATATGTTAATTTGTTTGTTGTGATTAAATCAAACGTGATAATGTGAAATCCTGCCGACTGTAATATGTTGGAAGTTATGAGTTTTAATAAAATAGCATTGTATTAATTGAAAACAAATAAATTAATCATTAATATAGCAGAAACTGCTTCTAAAATAGGTAGTTGTATTTAGTTTGGTACTTATATTAGTAAGATTACAAATATTCCATTATAATTAATAATGTTCGAGTGTTCTAAGAAATTATAAAGGTAAAAAGTTATGTTTATTTTTTTTAATTATTCATTTAACTAATACGTTTTATTTTTGGTTGTTTGACCGCGGTAACTTTGTTTTAAAAGAATTTTGGAAGTAAGATTTCAAAAATCTTGAATAAAAGCATCACTAAAAATTAACATTCAGTAAAACAATAAATTCGGATTTTAAACAGTAAAAAATACTACAAAATAGTTTTTTTATTTTATTTTATTGTATCGCAATTTTTTGCAAAAAAGTCAATACAAACGTGTACATATCATTTCAAAGTGGGTAAAATAAAAAAAATTAAATAAAAATTGTCTAATGTGTAATACTTTTAGTACTTTTACTATTATTTCCTTTTAGCAAATAAAAAGTCTTCTGAATTCTCTATAATCTATTGACTTAGATGTTTTTCTTCAATTTAAAAATAAAAAATATGAAAAAACTCTTTATAGGATCACATCAATTTTTTTATGATAGTTTCGACTACAATAAAGTTGTATTACTGGCTACCACTTTCCTTAGATGTTCTATGACCACGTCTATATTTAAATAAAATATGAAACAGGCACTAGTTGGTGTTGTTAGTTAAAGTTGGTAAAATTTGCTTTTGTTTGTATTGCAGTGCTTAAAAAAAATTGGAATTTAACATATATACGTAAATATTTTTTTGTGATAGTACTTGATAAATTTATTAGAAAAAATATATTTTTTACTTTTTGTACAAAAATATGACAAAATCTGATTAAGAGACAGAACCTGCTGTAGAACCATTGTTGTTAAACTATTAAAACGATTCGAGGGGTGATGACGGGGAATTTAACAAGTAGTCAAATTAAACTTAATACATTGGCTTAGCGTTAATTGTTAAATTTGTTCATTATTTATTTGTGTTTGTAGAACAAATTGTACTGATTGTAATAAATCCATGCTTGAAAAAAGAATGTCTAAATAGATTTGGTTGTTTTATTTTCTAGAGTAAAAGTTCTATTTCAATTTTTAAAAAAAATGGAGTTATGTATAAAACATTGTTCTATGTTTCTTGCAAGGCAAACTGGTCAGGAGTTTGGACCTAATTCAGTAAATACTTTAATTTTATAAATTGTTAGTTAAATACTGGAGTTTTTATTACAAATCATATTTTGTCAACAAATCATTCTAACCTTGTTGTTCTAATATTGTTGAAACTTAAAAATTATTGCTTTTTTTTTAAATAATTTTTGTTTTTTGAAAAACTTTTTTATTCAATTATAAAGCTTTTTCTAAAATCTAAACTATAATTTAGTTATTTATTTTATTTGGGTTTTGAGGTGTGCATGAATGTCAGTTTTTGTTTTAATCTACATTTTCAATGATAAATTTAATTTTAAATTTTTTGATATTTAATTGAACTCATATAGACAAGCTGCTGATTTCTTTAAAAATAATTATTTTATAGTAAATTAATGTTATGTAGAAAATACGTTTAAATTTAATTTATAATAATTTAATAGATTTAGTTAAAACTATATTTTTTGTTTACTTTCTGGCAAATATTTTTTTTTGGTTTTATTTACATTCTCAGTAATTTTTGTTTGCTTGAGTGTACAGGATGTGTTAACAAAACGTTTTTAAAACATAAAAGTAGTTGTCAATTCATGAAGCCCTTTTTGTTCAATGAAGCGAAGCAATTGAAACGTTAATTGTTTGTGTCAATCTTTACACTCGACTACATTTACGTAGGTTCATCAAACATAGTAACGCTCGAATAATCAAAATTAATATGCACATGTAGACTAGTATTTTAAATATATTTTAAGTTTTAACATTTAGAAATGCTTATTTTATAAATAAAATTAAGTTATACTTTTCTAAATATTTTATTTTAATCTGCTTAAAAACATAATCGTTTTTACAAAGTTTCATTAAAATGCAATTAAGCTATTAAAACTAAAAAAATTGTTTTCAAGTGTTATAGAAATACTTATATTAAAATGTTTAGTTATGTACGTAGTAAAATAATCACATTGAAAATTTTTATAGGTATAAAATGGTTTTGTAATAAATATCTTTGATTTAAAAATTTTAATTTTTGAAATGTTTTAGTAACATTATAGTGCTTTTATACTATGTTTTGTTTTATTTAAATATAAAAAAATTACTTTTTACGCTGTGCTAAAATTGTATTTTTATAAGCACGCGTTTAAATACAATTACAAAGTAAACTCGGACAATTAATATACTAATTACATCATTAAAACAAAAACAAAACAAAGCGCAGTTAGTTAGATTTGATAAAAGTAAATTAATACGTAAGTCAATAAAGTGATAACACTGTAGTTCACTATCAGCTAAGTGCTTCCGTTAAACTTCGCCAAATTATTAAATAATTTTATTACTAGTAAGTGCTATCTAGTTTTGATCATTAACTAAGTTGACTGTTCAATACGATAGTGGAGTAAATAAACCACAGCATTAGTATTTGACGAAACCGACAGATATTTAATTTAACTTGAACGAGTTACTGGATTTACAGCACGGTTACAAACTTTACAAAAGTTAATTTTTTTATTAAACTTGACTATACATTTTTTTTAAATTTTGGATATTGAATTAAGTGTTATACAAAAGAATTTAAAAAAAAATCAAACTATGACACGCTAATAATTAAAAAAATGGATTTGTTTCAAAACAACGTTTTTTATATTTTTGTTTATTGAAAATTGAACGGTGATATTATTTGCATTCCATTGCATGCATAAGATTTAAAGCATTTGTTTTTACCTAATTGTAAGATACTATTTTTTTCTTTATTGTTAAGCCTGGACTTTTTATATATTGTTTGATTGTTAGACCACCACTTCCTTAATACAACACTGCAAAACAACACAGTTTGGAAAATTCATTTTGTAACTTAATTAAGATAAATTGATGATCCGGTCAATAAGTCCTGTATATTAAAATCTTGTGAAATAATCTCTAAAGCTAAAGGTGATTGTGATTTACATTTAATGTTAATTAGTTTAAGACAACTTACTGCCAAAAATGACACAAAAACTGCTCCGTATGTTTAGTCCGTAGTTTAAAGTTTTTAAATTATCTTCCAAATTTAATATTTTTTAATAGCATCTCGGATTTTCTTGAATTAAGATTTGGCGATACATCTTAGAAATATCCGCGGTATATAAATAAATCATTTTAAAAATTTGGACTGTTTTTTCTCATTGATGTGCCAAAAACGAATCGATACTTTGTACTTAAACTGCTTGTTCTAATTATAAGATGATGAGGTCTAGAAAAACCCTTTTCATCATCATTATTATTATTTTTAGATTTGACTATATGACCTAACTTAATATGTTTTAACATTAAGCTGTCATATTGGTATATTAAATACAGATTCTTACTTAACCTTGATTTACAAAATCTTACATATCACTGACCTTTGAATTATATAATAATTTTAAATCATCGTTAAATGGAATCGAGACGGTAATTCTACCTAACGTGTCACGTTTGTATTTTTTTGTTATTTACATTTAGATTACTTCTATATTTTATATTACTATCAACTATCCATCCTAATTAGGTATTTTACTTACTTTTGTAAAAACATTGATCTGCTGAAGGAGAATATATTTATTAGGTCTTAATACAAAATTTTGATTATCTACAACTTTCCAAAAAAACCGACGCTCTTAATAAAACATCAATTGGTTGACTTTTGTAAAAACATTGATTTGCTAAAATTATGTTATGTTCTGATATATCAGAATTTACTGTAATTGTTATGTTATGAATTAATTATTATTTTAACCTTATCTCTAACACCTTGCATAGCTTTACCTGTTATGTTAATTGACTAATTAATTTTATTTTCTGTCAATCCTAATTTATTACAAAGACCGTTATATTATGGTTATAAAATTACTCTGTGAACCGTTATCTAATGGTGCTCTACAATTTTACCACGCATTCAATATTTGCCGTTGAAAGAAGTACTTAGGAAACTTAGAAATTGTTTTTCAAAGAATGAGCAATAGTAAGCGGTTTTTCAAAATCACTTAATCTTAATAGTTGCTTTTATTATAGCTATTAATAACACTAATGCTAACACTTTTTTCTAGTACTAACTTTTCACACTCTGAATCCTTAAAAACTAACCCTATTTATAAATTTTTCAAACCTCTCTGCCAGTTTCGAGCATTGCTGAAATAGTTGCTAACATATAGTTTATCTTTATTTGCTCACATATGTGTTGCAAAGTGATCCGTGTCCCATATTTAGAATTTTCCCGTTTTTACATTTACACTCTTTTTACATTTATTTACACTTCTTTCTCTTTTTATTTTTCCTCCTCTTTTCTTAGCTGTTTCTTCTTTCTCCATACTTCTTCTATCCACTCCGTTTCTTTTCCGTTTTCTCTGCTTTTTTAACCTTTTCTCTTAACTCCCTGCAATTATTACTCATCCTTTCTTCCTCTTTTCTTCAGTATTCTTCGTTCCCACATCTGAATCTTGCTATCAGTTTTTTCTTGCTTTTGTTCCTTCTTCCTTTAGATATTTTAGAACCTTTTCTTTTTTAATATTCTTATAATTCACATAATATCTGGCTTCTTTTATCTTTTTATTCTATGTCCTCTTTATTATTTCCACTCTTACCCCTACTACCTTTTCCCTTAATATTTTTACCTCTTTTCTCGCGTACCCGTTTTTTTATAATATTCGTCTCTGTCATCCTGCCCGTACTTCACTTTTCTATCTTCATCTCTTTCCAACATTCATGTACTATTTTGCATTCGGTTCTTTTCCTCAGTTTTTCCTCGTATTTTATAGCCCTTTTTCCTGTCTCTTATCTTATTTTTCTGCTCGCACTTCGTTTTTTATAATATATCCCCGGTGTTCCTCTATCTAGTCTTAATACCCATTTTCTGTATTTTTCTTGTATCCCTTCTACTTTTTTATACTCTTTCCACCCTTATATTTCTGCCTCATATATCACTACACTTTTTATTAGCTTCCCAAACGACTGCCTTTTTTTTCTATGTCAACTTCAAACACCTTTCCCCACATTCTACATTTGTCCTATTAATCTGTTTTGTTTCCTCACTCTTTCCTTTATGTGTTTCCCCTCATTATCCTATTTCATCGTGTAACCCAGGCATGTAAATTTCTTCATCTGCTGCACTTTTTCTTCCCTCCATTTTTACTCCTTTTTTTCCCTTCCTTTTCCAAATACTATCATTTTTGTTTTACGCGTATATACTTCAATTTCGTTTGTTTCATGTATTTTTGCAGCGTTTTTATCATGTCTTTTGTTTCCTTTTCCCTTTTAACCACCAACACTATGTCATCCGCACACGACCACACCTTCACTTTCTCTACTACTATCCTATGTGTTGTTCTGTTATCGTCTGACCCGTACATACTGCAAATAGGCTTGGTTTCAGTGGGCATCCCTGAATTAACTCGCTCCTTGTAACGAATTTATCACTCTCATCTTCATTCACTTTTACCCTGTTCCTCGTTTCTTCGAAGATCACTCTTTTCCCCTTTCTGAATCTCGCTTGTCCGTCTGTTACAAATTTTTTTTCTTTTATTTTCTTCTGTAGTTTTTCTTGTAACACTGTCGCATATAATTTTTTATGCCGTGTTTAGCAACGTCGCCCCTTTGTAATTCTTCACTTCCTTTCTGTCTCCTTTTTTGTGTATAGAGCATATTTATTTCCTTTCTATATCTCTCCGGAAATCTTTCCCCTTTCCATATTTTACTTATTCCGACATTCTTTTTACAACATTTTCTTTCTCATATACACACCATTCGTTTTGTATCCCATCTTATCTTGCAGCTTTCTTTTTTTACCTTCATTATTACCTTTATTACTTTGTTTTCGTTTATTCTATCTCCATTGCGTCCTTCCCGTCTTACTACTATTTCTTTTCTTTGCTTTTCTTCTCTTTTCTGATTTGTTTGCTCCTCCACTCCAGCAGGGTCTTAAAATATATCTCCCATTCTTTTATTTGTATTCTCTTTGTTGTTTTTTTTACCTTTTTTTAGGTATTTTCATACATCTTCTTCCATTCTAATTTTTGATCTGTTTCTTTTGTTTTTTTGTTTTATGTCTTCTTACTCACGCATGTTTGCTTGTAGGTTTTTACTGTTTTTTTAATTTTTTTCTACTTTTTTCCACTGCCTTAATGTTTTTTACCTTTTTACATTTTCTATTCCACCATTTCTTTCATCTTGTTTTATTCCCCTTTTATTTTTTAAATCTGAGTTTCTCTGTTTTTTTCTTTATTATCTCTTTCATTTCTTCCACATTCTTTTAAAACCCTTTCTCTACCCATACCATTTCCTTATTCTCTCTTTGTATCTTTTTATATTATTTTCTGTTCACCTTTTTTCGTTATGTATTCCTCATCTTTTTCTCTCACTTCTCTTTATCTTCCTTTTATTGTCATTTCCAGTGGTTGGTGGTTTGACTCCATTCTTTCTCATACTTTAAATGTCTTTACCTTTTCTCCAGCCTCTTCATTTGCCATTACAAAATCTATTATTGATTTTCCCCTTCTTCCTATGTACGTATACTCCGCCATTCCTTTTTTTTCTGTTTTCATTTATTATTTTCCACCCCTTTTTGTTACACATTTCCAGCAGTTTATCTCTTTCTTTATTTATAACTTTATCCTTTGTTTGTCTCTACCTTGTCCCTTTCTTTTTCCCCCTTTTTCCTTATTCTCTCGTTAAAGTCCCCTTCTAATATTATCAATCTTTTCTCTTTCTCCTTTATCATCTCTTTTATGTTCTTACTTCTCACTTTCATTCTGCTGCTATAACACGTCACAACTTTTATTTTTGTTTTTTCCCACTGTATGTTATTTTCTACAGTTCCTCTACTAAGTTGCACTTTCTTTTTTTTCTGATTCAAACTATTTTTATCTTGTTCCCCTTTGCTTTTCTTTATTTCAGCATGTTGCACCACCTACTCAAATTCTTCCGGCAATTCTTTTTCCTACCACTCGCATTCTTTTTCTTCTATCTATGTCTCCTGCAATTCCACTACATCCCGTTCCCTGATGTATTCCTAAAAATCCTGTTTCTTGTTCGTTATTTTTGCTACGTTTCAAAATAATACTCTCAGCTCACTCAACTCACCCTGTGATTTTTCTTTTCTTTTCCTTATTTTTTTAATATATTTTTTTTATTACTCATTATTCTTTTTCTTTGCCATTTTCTCAGTCATCACCTTGTGCTTTCTCTACTTTCCTCTCGTTTTTGCCACCACCATCTCATTTATCTTCTTTCTTCTACCTTTAATTTTTCTTCCAGCATCAATACTAATTCTTTTTGTGGTTTTTTACTTCTCCGCCCTTTTATTATTAATATTATTCTTCTTTTTCCATATCTACTCATCTTCCGCTTTTTTCTCCAGTTTTTATATTGCCTCTACCAGTTCCTCTTTTTCTTTCTTCCACTCTTTTTTTTCTTGCATGTTTTCTTCCATCTGATTCATCGTCTCTCTCATTAATTCTTTTTAAAATCAGAAGTATAGCTAAAAAAACTAATAACTTTTCAAAAACGGAAAAAAACAGCGTTGTTTTTACATCATACTCAGTTGCAACATAATTTTAATTTTGACAACCCAGCGATATTAGATTTTGAAACTATTTTTAACAAAAGACTTGTTGCAAAAATGATCATTATTAATTTATATAAAAACAACGTCAATTTTAGATCGGACACTCAAAACCTCAGTTCAGTATACAATAATCTAATTAAAAAAATAAAGAAATGAACATAAAAACTATAAACTAATATGTACAAACTATCTTACGTATTTACTAACTGATGTTTTAATCTTAACTAACTTACTTCGTTAACTAACTTAAATATAACTTAAACTAGTGGTTGTTTCGCTTACAGCATCTGTGAAAAATTTATTATTAGAATGGTTATTTTGTAATTGTTTAATTTAATACCGTTACTAAACAAAAATTCTTTTTCTATCAGGAGCTTTTCAACTTGTCATAAATCAGTACCAAAATTGTAATTTGTAATACGTTCGTCAATGTGCAATTTTTTATTAAATTTCATAATTTTATAATCATAACAGCGTTAGTTCGTTCAAAATGTATTCAAGTTTTTAAAGTTTATTGATGTTTGTTAGTTATGTAGTTATACATCTTTATTTTTTGTGTCAATAAATTAAATAAAAATGTTTGTCTCTTACAATAAAGTAGCGAGCCTGATGAAGTGTTCATCTAGTCAACAAAAAGTCGCAAAAAATTATATTCACTTGGTTTTATCAAAAGATGGCGTTTGATAAAAAAACCGGAAGTGAGTGTACGTAAGTATGTAATTTTGTAAGTATGTAAATTATTTGAATTAAGTTTTCTAACACTAATAGTTTATTAGATATTTGATTTAAAATTTAAAGTGAATTTCATATATAATCTAGGGTCGAATCTTATCTGCAACAATTTAAAAAAAATTTTTTTTTGTTTAGGAAGCTTTCCGTTTATTAAAGATTTGTTTATTAGGTTGCATTACCAATTTCTGGTAATGCATCTGTAATAACTTGTTTTGTAATGTGATCCGTTCTTCTTTTTCGCTTAATATTAATTAAAAAAATTTTCAGATCTGATAAATTAACTTTCCTTAATTTTAAATTAAGTTTTGGTTTTATTATTAAAGCCTTTTTAAAGCTTTTTTACAAAATATTCGTAACAATTATTTGATATTTCCTCTAAGTTACTAATTTGTACATCATAAAATATTATACTTTTTTGTTCATTTGTCTGTTGATTAATTAAATGTTTAATAATTTTGTACATATTTTGAGGTTGTTCGCATTTTTGTTGTATTTTATTTACGTAATATGTATTTTTGCTTATCATAATTTTGATACTTTATTGTAGATACCATAATTTTATATATGTTTGCTTAAAATAGATAGACAAGAAACTAAATACCTGATTTTCTTTGGTTTTACCTTAGCAATACGTTATAACACCTTCAAAGCTACGTCATTACGTTAAAGATACACTGTTATCTTACTACTGTTTTTTAAGTTATAAACACATCAAACGTAATCGAACTGTTTTTAATTGATTTACAAAAATTACAGGTACGCTCACGCGGCTAAATTACTTGTATGCAATTTTGGGTTAAGAAGGATACAGTGCTTCCGCTAATCTTGGTTGTGTATTCCGCTGTTGTGTATTACAAACCCTAAATTTAGCTATATACTTACGTAAACAAAACTTCTTTCTATAGAAATTAAATCTTAGCCTAAGGAGCGACGTTGTGGACGGACGTACCAAGTTATATAGTACTCAACTGTGTTTCTTTTTAACTTTTATGTATTTTTTGTGTTATTGTGTAAGAATCCATTCGATGCATAAATTACGTTTTTATTAATCGTGTGTAAATTCTTGTTTCTTCGAACCGAACTCAAACTGAACATTGTTCGAGAATATTTTTACAAACTTCAAATTATAATCGTTTTCTACTGTTTTCTCAAATTAAACCTATTGTTGACAATATTATTATAATTCAAACTATGTATAGTTTACAAAATATTTTAGAGTATACAGATTAAACAATAAATTTAGTTAATAATAAAAGTACGGTAGTACGCCACATCGGAACATTTTTTGGAAAGAAATTTTAGAAACTTTTCTATATAAATAGTATGTTTTTTAATATTTTTCTTAAAATTGAATAGGTTATAATAACATGCTATTAGTAGTAAGAAATTCATAAATAATCTCAAGCTTAGTTTTACAAAGATAGGTTCTCACAATCTAAAGCGGTGAGGTATGTCCTGTGAAAACCAAGAAAAGCCGTATCAGTTTTTTGCGTATCGAATTCTTTTGAGCAAAACATGACTGTCAATTGATTTATTGTATTAAAATGTACTGCTTTATGTGGATATTTTGATATACAGGCACAGTATAATGCTAAATTAAAGCTGGAGTTTAATGGCTATCATAAACTACAGTTACCTGTACAACATGCGTTGTCATATCTTTGTGAATATTTTATAGAAAAATGCTTAACACAGCATACATGCAAAACATTCAAAAACTTTTCAAAGGAAACTGTAGATTTAGATCCTAGTACACTCTACAACTATTTTAAGGCCTATGAAAACAAAAATAAGGATTTTTTTTTAAATTTGATGACGCCACCAACTAATTTTTATGAATTAATATCAAAATTAGAATTTGAACGTTGTCGTTTTCTTCCTACACTTTCAGTTGGACGGAATGTAAGAATTAAATTGAAAGAAGCATTAATATGTATTGAATGTAAACACACCTGTATGGAATTTCTATTTGATTATTTACTAGAACTATTTGTTAGAGTTAGAATATATTGTTTATTAAAATTTGCTAATCGAAAACTAAAAAAACAGGTAACTGTAAAAATAGAACATCAGAACATTTATAGCTTGTAAGACTACTCTAGTTTATAAGATTATATACTTTTCTTTCTGTTGATGAAATAAACATTTGTTTTGAGAAAGAATACCGTTTCTTAAAAATTTCCTATTGCACCACGTCAGATTTTTAAACACTAAAGCATGTAAATTTTATAAACTTCTATTTGATGTTATAATAAATTAAAATGTTTAAATAAATCAGTAAGCATATTAGAAATTATTAACTAATTTTGGTAAGAAAAACAGAAGGTTGGTCTAATAAATTTTTTTAAGTAAATAATTGCAATGCAAAATTAAAACTAACATACAAGTTCTGCTAATTTCTTGAACCTACTAAGTATAAAAGACTTATACACAGCAAATAATATAAATGGTTAATTAAATCTAAAGTGTCAAAACAATACGCAAAATTTGAATTACATGTGTAATAACCTTTGTTTTATGAACGCATAGATAGCGTAAATCTTCAAAGGTACCAACAAAGAGTTTGATTGCTGGTTCTAAAAGCATTATACTGAGATACAGGGTTGCCCACTTGCTTTCTTTTTTTTATAGTAGCTTTAATAATAATTTTATAGAAAGAAGTTAATTTTTTGTGTCTCGTTTTCAAATTTAGAATATTCTGTTCTGCGGGGATCTCAATTTCCTTTGTACTGGACCGTACTCAGTTTTTTTATTTTGTATTTTTGAAATCTGTATTCATTTTTAGGTCAAACTTGTTAAGACTTTTACTTACTTAAGTTTAGAACGAAAAAAGTATTTTTTAAAGATTCTCGCTCAAAATAACATTTAATAAAAAAAACGTAACTATTGAATTTTGAAAATGGCATTTAAAAAAAAATGGCATTAAAAAACATTTTATTTATTTATATGTTGAGGTGGAAACAAATTTATTATTTTGATTTTCTTAACGATTAGCGAAAAAGTAGCAAAAGTCAATGTTTTTAAGTGAGATACTCTGTATTTTTTTTCACGAATAAACTTTCTATTAAATTTACTTTATTTTTGTTAAACAAGTTTTATACCTATAGATAATAGTTTCAGAGATAATTACTTCAATGGTAGGGTTTCTTTATCCTCCTTATTTAACTTCAATTGACAATTATTGAATTCTTCATTCAAGAAGGGGCATAAAAAAAAACTACTCAGTTTTTCTTTATGGCGACGTTTCGTGCACTAAATGTGCACTTTATCTGGCTAGTAGAATATTTATTTACAATTAAACATGGAGAACAAACACTATGATATGTATACATACATATCATATAAATATATAAAGAATATTTGAAGAATAGTGTAAGTTACTTCGTTTATTAAATCTTATTAGTTTTTAAATCAAGACAGTAAGAAATATTTTTAGGTGATATCAGCAAACCGATGCTAAAATATTGATGTTGTGTACTATATCATGTTATTATTATAATAATAATACTAAATTTTGTCTTTTTTACAACAAATAAAAGATTGATAGAATGCTGACTTATATATAACTTTAATTGAAGGTATTTTAGTACATACATTTAAACAAAATCCGTTACTTATGTTACTTATCTAAGTTATGGTATGTTACTTACATCAAATACATTAGTGATGAACCGTATTCATATTTTATATGGTCTTCACAAACAAAATTGTTTTTAAATAAAATGGGAAACGGAAAATTTGTACAAATCTAAATAAAATTTATAGTTTACAAAATTTACATACATTTTTTGACTACATATTGATATTCATATCGAGAATTTTTAGAATTGTGACATTTGAACATCTTGACTAACAGCTTTACAATTTTAAATAGTGTTTCAGTTTCAATAATAATAATTCAAAAAACAATAATTATAAAAAGTTTTTCAAATTAAAAATAAATTAATCATGTAAAAATCAAAAAATTGGAATTCGTTTTAAACAACAAAATTAAAAAATTAAGTAATAAATGTTACGCATTTTGTAAAAGAAAACACAGTCAATTATATAATGAAAAATCTAAATTTACAAACATTGTAAATTTAATTATCAGTACACTAAAAATTAGGATCGAAATAATTACAGATACAAAACTAATGTTTAAAAAACGCAGTGACTAGCAGTAAGACAGAAATATGTAAAAGTTTTTTGATGCAATAAATTAATAATAGCAATTTGCCAGGTTTGATGCCACATATAATAAAAGTAACAAAATTTAAAAATTAATATAAAATTAGAAGAAATATATACATATACGTGACCAACATTGTATCAGTAGTACAGGGATTCTAAATAATTTTATTTAGTATAGTATTTTATTAAATTAAGCACCGTTTAACTTTATATTACAATATATAAAAATTCAACAGTAATAGTTTTTTTTAACAATTATAAATTTATGCACGTCAAACTAATTATAATAAAATTTAATCAAGTCAGCAGTTAATAAAGCCAATAGTAAGAGAGTCGATTACATATTAAGCAGTAGAATTTGCATTTAAACAATGCCATTGCTGACAAGGGTTGTTTATTAAACGTTCTTACATTTTGAAAATGAGGACCAACTTGCTTTTGTAAAACTGTTACTGTTCTATACAAAACTAATGTAAAAAAATCTTTTGTTTTTAAAACACATAAACTATATTATATATAGTATAAATTATATATTATAAGATTAAAGATTTACAGTTTTTATTGTGATACAAAACATTTCTTAATAGTAAAATCAAAATTATTATTTTTTTTCTAATTTTTAACAGTAACTAAGGTAATTTTAGTTATTTATTAATCTTCTATAAAAGCATCTTTAAAAAATTAGATTTATTTTACTAAAGTTATGCAGTACAAAAATTGTCAAAGATGTGTAGATACAAAAGTTTGTTCATTTGTCTTATTAATAAATCAGAACTGTGTTAATTACACTTTAACATTTATATTTAAACCGTGCGTTTATATTCGAAAGAAAAAAATTTATTTTATTTTTAGCAATTATTTT
Source organism: Aquatica leii (assembly GCA_035610365.1). Classification (NCBI taxonomy): domain Eukaryota; kingdom Metazoa; phylum Arthropoda; class Insecta; order Coleoptera; family Lampyridae; genus Aquatica; species Aquatica leii. The sequence goes on from CM069432.1 coordinate 66,366,885, forward strand.
TTATTTTTAAGAACACTAGTAATATTTGTCAAATCTTTAGCACAAAAAAATAAAATAAAAACCCAACAAAAACATTAGAATCTAATTATTGTAAAAACTTTGTATCTTTTATATTTTTGTCAATATTAGCAACTTAAAAGCTGTTACGTTTATAATTGATTGTTATTAAAGAACTTCTTTTTATCTAAAGCAATATTTAGTATTTTAGTGAATAACATAATTTCAAACACTTAAGTTAAATATAATTTGCAATTTAATTGTTACCAATTGTCAAATAAATTAATTGACGTAACGTGACATAGGTAACACTAGAGGTATAGTATAAAATAGAGAATGAAATGCTTAAATTCTAATAGAAGTCAAGAGTTTTAACTTGATTTTTACATTATTTTAAAGATTTAGAAGGAAATTATATAAACTTGTTTATAATGACTTAAAAATATAATTCTAGTTATAAAAATAAAACTAAAAACTATTAGGTATCAATAATATTTATGTTTACTACAATAAAAACTGTATTTTTACAAAATTAATTCATACAAGATTATAAATGTATCAAAAATATTTATTAAAAACAAATGATTTGATTATTTTTTTTAAGAAAATGTGGTAATCAATTTGAACAATTAATAATTTTAATTTAATTTCACACTTGCACGACGTCTTAATAGTTACTATTATAAATTATTAATACTTGAGCAGTTTTTATTTCGGTTTTGTAATAAAGCGTAAAGCTTTTAATACGCCTAAAGCTTACACCTCTTCTAAATTAAATCTTATTAGTAATAAAATAAGTATTTCTTAAAATTAATTAAATTTTATTACAATTTTAGAAACGGCATCAAGTATGTAGACATATTAAAGGTTTTAACTTATCAAACATTCTACGTTTCAACGATCGAAGATGTGAAGAAAGTTAAAGATTGAATTATTACAATAGCGTCCGTTGTGCTGCGTGTTTGATATAACATGGTTTCACGCAACTGTCTGAATTATTTAACTTGTTTAAGATTTTTTAAACCTCAATACACAGAAGTCTAGAAGTATATTGCTTAAAAACGTTTAACGCATGTATGGAAACTAACAATTTCTGTTAAATTTTTGTAATTAGTAGTTAGTGTAAGTTAAACATTTGTTAGTAAAATTAAAACCCAATATTTTGTTTTTTATAAGCAAAAATATGTTTTAATAATCAAGATCTAATATTATTGATAAAGGAATAATAATTATTTTGATAGTTATTTTAATACACTCGACGTTTTTTCACCCTATTTGTGTAAATTCTGGTACGTTTAGTTACACACAAGTGTTAATATTAATTGACACGACGGGAGTACACAGCATGACACAGCAATGGTAGCAAAAAGATATAGTCAACGTCAATCTGCGGGTGTTGTCTTTAACATGTGACGTTTTAAAATTTGAGTATTTACATTAATAATACCAAATATTGTTTTTCACGCAATTTAAATTATTTGCAAATTATTGTAATTAAAAATAACTTTTATTCTTATTTTTAGTTTATATTGTGCGAGAGAGCAATCATCTGTGCAATATGTTTATTGCAATCATGCAATATGTTTAGTGCAATCATGCAATATGTTTAGTGCAATCATGCAATATGTTCAGTGCAATCACGCATTATTTGTATGCAATGAATTCAATATTTTTGCAAAAACGGATCGTGCATGCAATATTTTTAAATAATATGCAATCTGTGCAATATTTTAGTAATGCATACAATATCATATCATTTGTGCGCAATATTATATGTAGTCAATGTTCAATGATGCAATATTTGCTAGAATACAATAGTTGCTTTTTGGTTTTATTTTTGGCAATAATATAACTAGTGTTATGATTATTATCGGTGATAACCAATGAAATTTGACCAAGTGCAAAACACGAGTTCAATTTTTTATAGGTTTTAACGACTAGTATCACCGATTATTAATCATAACACGTGTTATATTTAGTGACAGAATATAATGAACGTTAACAGAAAATCTTTTTTTTAAGTGAAAAATTTTAAACGATCTGTCAGTTTGAAAGTAAATATTAAAGTATCAGAATAATTAATACAACAATTATTTATTTATTAAAATATTTTAAATGTACAGTTTTGATATAAAACTTGCAGATTCGCGCATTTGGTATGGGAAACTGAAACAATATTAGATGATTCAATTCCTCTCATCTAATTTACTATTTTACAATTTTCTGTGGATTGCATGTTTAAATAAGACTTTATGAACTTTGAGTATTTGTGACCAGTTATCTTTTAGTATATCTGTGTTTTCCAGATAAGTTATAGCTGTTAATCTATAAGAATGAATTGTTACTTTTTTTATAGTAGTAATAGTAGTAGTAGTAACGAATCCCACTCTTTGGACATGGTATTATCACATATGGGGAAGTTTTTATACCATGCTGTAGTACTTCCTAATCTCCAATTTTTGTTTGGTGTAAGGAAAAACCTATCGGTTACATTATCAGTTTGTTTGCCCATTAGCTTTAGAAACAATTGAACTAGACAGACGCCAGCATCTACTGTATTAGGTATTAACCATTTGCTCTCACAGCAAGTTTAGTTCTTTTTTTTTTATTCTTTTTGTTAAATACTAGATTGCATTTAATTTGGATAGTGAAGTTACCACACCACCACCACACTAGGCCAAACTTTTAGCGACAATGAGAACTTTTTGTTGGAAGGCCTTTGGGCGGATTCTCGTCCCAGACTTTTGCATTTTTTTACGTTCTTCTGGTGTAAAAACAACAGCATTAACCTGTATTTTTTCTGGTATTTTTTGCAGTTTCTTTCTTTTACAATCGGTTATCTAAAATTTATAAAAAAAACGTAATGATTTTTCGTTATAACTTACTAAATTCAGAATATGTGATAAATTCAAACTTTGATAGATACACGTAAATTCGCGATAAACGCAATTTAGTAAAACGAGTAAAAAAACATCACTTCCTAATAATTTTGTAATAATAGATTAATTCAATTCTAGTACCTACTCTTAAAGTTATTAATTTGTTTGATTTAAAATAAAATGGCTGATAACTATAGTAAAAAGTAAAATAATGTATAATTTTGTGTATACTCAGAACACACTTATAACTTAAAGATGTATTGGGTAATTTGAATAACAACCATTTTAAAAACGAAAAATACAATATCTTTAATTAAAATTTATCCAATTAAGAAAAATATCAAAATAAAGGTATAAGATAATTATGAAACGCAAATTTTAACATTTTCTTATACTTACATTAATCTTCGTTCTGTTACAGCATCTACCTATAAAATTTTAAATAACAATTTTTACTTTTAGAATTATAAGATTACCATTTTAAAAATTCATTAACCGTTTTAAGTTAAAAGCTAATTTATAATTTAACTTTTAATGGCTTAATTAATTTTTTAATAATTATAATGCGTATGAAATTTTTTAATAAAAAATGGGATTTGTGTAGTTTTTTGCTACGTAAATACCTTAAAAACAAGAAAATTCTTGGCATTGTTTATTTAACGTTGTATAAAGAATTTTATGTTTCAAACTATATTTAAATTGAAACTAGTTCTAAAAATAAATTTATTAATAATAAATATACTAAATTACTTATAAATAAAAAGAAGATTTAAATAACATTGTACGATAACAAATAGATGATTCTTAATTTTTGTTGAAATACAACGGCGTTTCATATTTGAACAAATTATTTGTACAACAAATATAATTTTGTTTTTGTATTTAATAAACATAGAAATACGTAGGTACATAAAAAATTTAAATAAAAAAAGAATTCAAATTAAGAAGTTAAGTAAGCCGCAAACAAAATAGTTTAAATAATCAAAATTAAGACTAAGTGTAATAGCGAAGGCTTCCACGGCCGGAGTCTATACTAAGACGGTCCAAACCCGGAAGACGTTCTTATCTTAGTTAAGACTAAGTTTTGACAACAATAATAAATCAATTTTAATTTATCTTTATTATTTTTGAACATTAACTTGATTATTGTTTATCACTAAAAGCGATAATGTATTGAAGGGAACCTCACATAGGTCCGATTCCACTATATCTAATTTACGTAAATGTTTACCAAAGTATCCATGCCCAAATCTTAATCTACTAAAAATTACACACACACACACAAATTATTTCATTTTTGTCTGATCCAAATTTTTGACGTACTTATAGGTTCTTGTAAACAGCAACTGACGCTTGTTGTAATTAAAGTAGTAGCACTAGATCTTGCTAAGCGATCAACTTCTTTATTATATTTAATTCCATAGTAATTTTTAACCCAAATAAAATAAACTTTATATCCGAATTCTAGAAGATTACCTACACATATTCTAATGTTCATCATTTGTGGATTTTCAAATTGTATTAAAGATGGTATTTGTTAATGATTTTTTTTAAACCGATAGAGTATCCAATACTATTACAATACGTTTTTTCATGAAATTTAATAAATTGTAGCACTTTAAAAATGGCGAATGTTTCCGCGGAAAAAATTATTATAAATAAAAATAAAAGTATTTTTGTTTAATTTAATTTTTTGTTGAATGCTTAAGGAAAGGATTATAAATGCACACCCAATGTTATAGTTGTCTTTACAACCATCGGTGTAAATTTGAAGATGTTCTTAAAAACTTTACATATTTATAACACAATTAAATATGTGTTTACATATGTTGTTTATCCATTTAAGATTTTGTATATATGTTTTTAGAATATGCACATGCGATAAATATTTCATTCTTAGTGATACAGGCTGCTTCCATTTCTAGAGCCCGAATGGGTGTGGAACAAAATGCACCGATGGCCATTCTGAGTGTTGTGTTTTGATCAAATTCAATTTTTTAACTCATGTCATAGCCACCGAACTATAAAGAAAAGAACCGTAATCTGTAATAGAACTGATGTATGTTCTAAAGAACGTTAATGCTGTTTCAAAATTAGCTCCCTACTATGTCTTCAAAACCAATTTGAGAAATAACTACCTTTTGAACATTTGTTTATCACTTGTATATGCGCATTCCAATTAAGTTTTTTGTCTAAAATTATTTAACTTTATTGCTGAGTGGAAATGCACATTTGTTAAGAGTAATGGTAGTAGTTTTCGGAAAGTTCTGTCTGTTAAAACTTTTAACAACTGATTTATCAGCAGACAGATCTAAGCCATGAATAAAAAACATTTATAAGCGCAAGACTTTAACTTAAACTCTCATTAATGACTTTGGAAACAGATTTAATTAAATGATTTCGTAATAAATCTAATTCTGATACTATATAGGTATTAAAATTAATTGGTGTTGTAGGACTAAGAATAATTTTGTTGTAAATTGAGGCACTATAAGATGAAACTTTAATATTAGCTAAATATCGAATGAACGTTAGTGTAGTTTGTGTGATTAGATTTGTATACAGTTTGACAATTGCGCATGTTATGGTTTCTTTTTTATTACAATTTTCCAGTCAGGATAGTTTTATAAGTTGAGTTTTTTTTGTTTTGTTTTCTCTGTATGATACGAACACCTTAAATGATTTCATTTTTTTAAGATTCTTAGGTTGACTGACAGACACGAGAAACGGCTATGTGTATTAAAGAATTCATTATTAATGAAAAATATGGTGGGAAACGAATGCACTTAAATATCTATCTTTCTAAGTAAGCTTTTTCTAAATGAATGTACTAATGAATTATCTTTATTTTGAGTCACTAAAACGTTCAAAAATGCCAAAAAGAAGTAATTCTTTAATATTATACAAAAATAATTTTGACGAATAAAATTTCTGCGTTAAACACGAAAAGACTATGTCTGTACCAAGATTTGGGTTTTATATTAAATGTGGATAAATCATTTTTTTTTAAATTTTCAGTATGTATACTAGCAATCATACGTAAAAGCAAAAAGAAATATTACATTTATAAACTTTATATAATTATTAAAAGAAAAACTGTCTGCATTCAAATTGCTTAAGCAAGACTAATCTATAGCCATTAAAAAGTTACTGTTATTATAAATCATATTATGATTCAAACGATTCCTATAAATCAATTAAAAAAAATCCTGCTTCTATTGAAACAGCCTTCTTCGAACTTATTAAAAAAAACTTATAGAGCCCAAAGATTCTAAAATTTTACGGATCACCTAGAATTTATCAATCTAATATTTGTTAACGCTATAAATTTATTTACTTATAAAATTTCTAAGTAGCTTGCAAGTTTATTAAAACTTTTAACAAGAGAAGACAGAATCAGTTATATCCAATTCTAATGTTTATGATTTAAAATTATTAAACTTTTATTTCTTACCTTCTGACAATCTGGTTAGTTATGATACCGAGTTTTTCTTTACTAACGTACTTGTGCCGGATTTAATTAAAACTATTAAATTTGTATTTTATCAAAAAATGTTTGACATCTACATTTTTACTTTTTGAGAGAAATTTTACTCACAAACATCTTGAGCCGCCATGGGTTCTTTGTTTTCTCCTGCTGTTGCTAATATATTTATAGCAGATTTTTTAAAAAAACTTTTTCTATATTTCAATTAAAACACATGATATGTTGATACTTAAACGTCTTTTCGTTTTTAACATTTTTTATGTAATTTATATTATGTTTATCAAAGTATTCAATTTACTAGAAGATTAGAAATAATTTACTTTAATATTTTTAAACAATTTTAACTTGAAATGAAAATGGTTTATTAACACACTAAGTTTATCAAAAACTTACTCATACAGAAAAACATTGAAAAATATTTTCTTGGTATCACTCTTCTCATTCTCTCATTAGTAGTGCACATTTTAAGTCAACTTCAAAATCTTCAAAAAAAAAGTATTTTACGATGTAATACAAATTATAATTCTGTCAATTGTTCTTGTAGTTGCACATATATTGAAAAAAAATATTAATGATATAGTCGTCTTAAGCAGTCAGCAGTAGCGCATCACATTTTAAAAACAAATTATCAAATTTTTTAAAAGCGCAATTAGTTTATTCTAGGCTCTGAAAATGTCTACTGCGACAAAACGGAAAATATTCAAAATGGAAAATTGTATTCTAAATGTTATTATTAAAATAAATCTAATTACTTGGTAGACAAGGTTTATCGGATTTGTTTGACACAACGTCAATGTATTTTACAGTGTTTTAGCTATAATTATTAGCCAAAAAGTTTAGGTAAAAAATGTTTATTTTTATAAGCTATAACATAACATTTAAAGCGTTTGATGCGATTATTTATGGATCAATAAACAAAATGTATTAAAATTGTAATTAAAAATTAAACAATGAATATACATACATAAAATTAAACTTTTTCTAATTTAAAATTCAACACCACTTAAAATATTAGATTTTTTTCAAAATAAAGAAATTATACATTATTTTGTAAAATTCGTGTAATTTATTATATTACACAAAAATTATGATTTATTGCAGAGCGAAAATACCTCAGAGAATTGTTCTCCCAGCAGCAGCCCTAGTCCTCGCCCTAGGATGACAGTCAGCTCGCAGTCGGGCCCCAGATCACCCCGACCATCCGAGGACCTTTTTACTACGGCTACTTCTGCTCTCAGACGTCTTCACTTTAAAAGTGGTCGAACTTCTACCAAAAACGCTACGAAGTCACAGGTATAATTAATGTTGACACTATTTTTTGTTTTACTTTGTTATTTTTGTTGTTATATAATCAATATTTGATAATTTTCTAAAATTTAGATAAAGTCAGTTTTATAGATGCATTACCAAATTTGGTGGTAATGCGATAATTTTTTTTTAAGTTGATTTTGCTTTGCAGAAAAAAAGGTATCTAAATAGTACATTCTTTTTTTTTTTTAATGATCGGTAGATGTTTTTTTCTTTTACTTTATTGTTTAGTTGGCATAACAATTATTTTAAAAAGTTTTAAGAAGAGTTTTTTGAATTATTCTTAGGTATCGGCGTTGGTCATTCAAACCTAAATTCTTAAGATAACTTATTAATGCAATATTCCATTATGATTTAAAGTATACATATATTTTGAACATGGATGTGTCAAATTATTTGGATTGTTAAGTTTATTAATAATTATTAAAAATGCGTTATATTTATTACTTTGTATTATACGCAAATACAATTAGTAAACACAATACAATATTTTTCAATGGTTTAGAAAAAGCACTCAAGTATAACATAAAACTTAATAAAACCGTATTTTAAACATGTTTTTACCAATTAATTCACGATTTATCAATTCGTAGATAAAACGTATAAAATTAAAATAATGAAAGTATAATATTAACAACAAATATAAAAAGATAAATAAGATTTAATGACGGGTATACAAAGCATGTCTATTTAAAAAATAAACCTTACAGATATTTAATTGATTTAGATGAAAATATAGTTCGAAATAGCATTAATATAAGTGATAAACACTTAAGTAAGGAAATTGATTGGCTATTAAAGATATCATAAATTAAAATATAAAAATTTAAAAAAAGTAAGGTACTGACATTGATTTTAAACCGCGATGATATTTTTGAGTGGTTGAAGTAACAAAAATCTTTAGAACCGGATTTTGGTGTCACAGTATTACGTTTGTATTAATGTTGTTTTATACATAATAGGGTGCTGAATTTTTACAATACCCAAGTTATTTATTTAGTAGCAGGCAACTGATAACAAACGAAACATTACAGAGATAATTGTTTTGCATATTTAGTTTTTTTTTTTTCATTTATCAAAGTATATTAACTCACTTACGTAACATTACCTACTTTAAACATTTGTAAATACGTTATTTTCGAGGTACGGTGAGATCGAAATTATCCTCAAACCACGTGATCCTGTAGTATAGGTAACGCAGTAAATTAAATATCAATTAAAAAAGTAAACAAACAGGTCACGTGGTTTGCGAATAATCTTGATCACCCTTATGTAGTATACGTAAAAAGAATGTACAGTTAGAATTGTTTTATGCAAAAACATTAATTTCAATTTATTTTTATTGTTGATGTCAGCAAATTTGTATTTCTTAGAACAGTTTGTTTTTATTCACAGTGTTGACAACTTAAAGAATCTATTGAATGCAATAGGTCTGTAATTTATTATTTGTTTTCCTAAAAATTATGTTTTTTTGACACTTTTTGCTTGTATTTATGTTTTAACTTTATTTTATTTTATTTGATAAGTAGTTAATACGATTAATTCTTTAGTAATGTGTGCATTTTCTATGTTTTTTTAGTAACTAGGTATAAATTTATAATAATTCTTTTCTTTGAAAATATTAGTTTATGTAATTTTATTTGTATGAATTTTTATTAATTATTTAATGTACATATCAAAAACTTGTAATTCATTGTTTTTCATTTATACAAAATTCGTATATATTTTTTATTTTCTAGAGTTGAGTAGCTTTGGTTCATAGCACCCTGAATATTAAATTAGTTCTTGTTTAGTGTTCTAGTTGGCAAAGGTTTGTAATAATATAAACATAAAGTACGTATTTTCAGGCCTCTGGCGTCTTCAGAAAATAGGTTAGTAATGTTGGCTATTTAATAACAATACAATAATGCTTAATATACTCTACAGCTAATATAAATTTTGTAGAAATAAATATAGAAACAAACGTTTTTATCGTTAAGTTTTGCTTATGTAAAATACTATTGTGTTGACTATTTTTAAAACTTGATTTTAGTTTAATACTTTACGTTTATCTTTAGGTTCTAATAAATAACCTAGTAATACAAGGTACGTACATTGCTTTTGAGTATTTGTTTGTTCTTCATCTTCTTTCATATTTTTGTTATTTTTTTTAGATATTCCGTAGTTTGTTTATTAATGCAACAAATTTTATTGTTGTCTATTAATCAGATTTTATTCTGTTTGCTGTAGGTTTTGTGTTTTTTAATTATATTTCATTTAGTATTATTATTTAAGATTACTCAAATCAATTAAAAAAAAGTTTGTCTGATATCAGTCGAAAAATAAATATATCGACGTATACGCTATGGTTAGCAATGTTAGTTGTTTATTCAAAGTTTGTTTGCAACGTGTTGCTATTTTACTATTTTATTATTACATCTAATAAATATCTTTTTTTATTTTGCATATACAGGGTATAGTAAAGTTAACTGTTTACTGTTGCTACCTTTTTTGATATTAAAGCTACAAATTGGGTTAAATTAGCAAAGCGATACTAAAATCAAAAAAAACAACAGAACACTAAAATTTTTAGATATTTTACAAGATCATAAAATTTTGAATAATGAATGTCATGAACAACTTTAAATATAAAAATAGACAATTGACAAGTGTTTAAAAGTTTCATATTCTACAGTAATAAATTTAAACTTGAAATTAAGTACCTACTTCAAGTTGTAACAAAATAAACATTACCTAAAACCGAGGACACAATTTAACTAATTTATCAAATTTTTAAAATGGTTGTCTTGTTGGTAAAAATGTTTCCGTGCTCTAAACATGACATTAGGTGTAGAATAGTTCTTTTTTCTCAAATACGTTGTATAATTTAGCACATTTTGTTTCATAGTTTTAAAATTTTACGTTATTGTTGTACACTCCACTCCACTCTTTTAAAAAACCTTACAATTTTTGGTTGCGTTAGGTTGGGAGATCGTGTAGATTAACGTATTGGTGCGTTTGTGTCTATCCGTTTTCTATCAAAAGCTTAATTTAATAAGTTTATACTTACAGTATAATTATAAGAAAAATCCTCATCTTGTTGAAAATGCAATTTAACATTTAAGAACACGTTAAAGCGTTTTGATGATGTCTAACAGCATTTATTGAATTGTTTCTAAAAATGATCTATGTGTCTAGCAAATTGCATTTTTCTGTACGCGTAAACAACATTTTTAACAGATTCAAAAAATATTTATTAGCAAATTGCGAAACCAACATAAGTAAATTTTCTGTATATTGAAAATGTTTTTATTTTTGGTACTAATTTGAATATTCCGCCCATATTTCTTGTTAGCTCTCATTACAGTAAAACGTATATTTTACATAGTGTATATAATGTTTCTTAAATGTGAGTACAAGACTTATAAAGTACTGAATGTTTTATTTTGTTTATTTTCATTTGTTTAATAGTAATGCTTGATGGCGATTAATGGTTACGTATCAAGGTTACATGTGCGTTTACATTTGAAGTGAAAACTTTTAGTTTTAAAGGTTATAAATTGGGGTGTCAATGATTCGGACAGCAAATATAGAATTCACCTACTCCTTGACATCCGGTGTCAAAGACTTGTAAAATAGCAATTCTTGTAATTGACACCTTGCCAAATTTTGATTTTTATTACTGGTTCCTTTTTCCAGAATGTCTAAATTAAAAATTCAAAAGAAAATAAAGAAAAAAATTTGAAATTATTCACAAAAGGATGTCTTTAAGTCTGGTGCTAAATCTTTTGATGTGCTTAGAATAACGCTAATGTACAAATATAAGGTCAAAACACCTGTTGAATGGAGACAAGGCCCAAGCGGAAATCTAAGTATGGAAGAAGAAAACATACTTGTTACATGGCTGTTTCATGTGGCTGATATAGGTTTCCTGCAACCAAAATACAAGTTATTGATATCGGTAGTGGTATCAGTGCTTTCTTAAACAGCATCCGGAAGTTTCCCGTAGAATCTCTCAGAATTTAACCACTACTAGATCATCAGAGACGGAAAAGAACATAAGAGATTGGTTTGCTGACATGCTTCATTATGTAATAGAAAATAATTATGAGTACATTTTTAAAGATCCTAGAAAAATTTTTAACGCCGATGAAACCACCTTTTGTTAACACTAAAAGGGCAGAAAGTGTTGGTAGAAGCAGGAGAAAAAAATGTTTACAATTTTGTGATAGCTAATTCAGTAGGACAAATTGTACCGCCCATGATCGTGTGGAAATATGAGCGAATTCTATTTACTATTGCCAGCCTGATGCCAGATACATAAGTAGAAGTAGCAACATTCTACGAGTTTGTTACAAACATCATGTATCCATGGATAGAAAACAGCGTCCCTCTTCTAGTCATATTCTTTGTAGAAGGCCATGCCAATCATTTAACGTTAAGTTTGAGTGAGTTTTGCAACGAAAAAAACTATGTTAGTCGCCCTATATCCAAATTCTACTCATATTCTGCAACCTATGGATTTTAAAGTATTTCATTCCTTTAAAAATGAGTACAACCAATGGTGAATTAAAAATGAGGACATTAAGTTGAGACGAGAACGTTTTGCTTCGCTTTTAATAACTGTAATGGACAATCACATTAAGACAGAAACTATTATTAATAGTTTTCGTACTGTGGGCTTTGTCCTTTTAATGTAAATGCCATCGAATATAAGAAATTAAAGAATGCAGTGCTTTTAGGTTTATTAGAAAAAAGACTGCCGCATACTTTATTACGCTTTAGAGAGTCTGGTAAAATCCGAATAGGTACTAAGGAAGATACTTTTTGATTTGATTTGTGGTATACATTAGTAAACGAAGTGAATTCAATTACCAACAAAAGATTGCACATAGTAGCAGAAAATGTGTCGGTAGTTGCAAATGGGAATGAGACGAATGAATTTCAATGTCAAACAAGGAATGCAGATACATTTACACAAAACAAAAAGATTTACTTAATTCGGAATACCATTGTAATACCTGGAATTGATAACAATAATGGTAATATACAAATCATAAATTGTATAGAGTTTAATCAGCAGTCTACACTAATTAAAAACAATTATAATGCTCTTGTTCTAGTGAATACATCTATAGAAACTAAAGCATGAACAAACGCCAGTCACATTGTACAGGAAAGTACTCCACAAAAAGATATTCAATTTTCGCTTGTATCTACTCCATTAAAAAAAAATTATTTTGGCTACAGTCAAGCAAAGAAAATAAACCTAAACATCGCAAAGAGGAAATCCCGTCTGTTGTTACTAGTGATCAATGGAGAGAATACCATTTAAAAAACTAGAAAAGCAAAAGGGATTGAAATACTTATAGTGTTCTTAAGATTGCATGTAATTAATTTAAGTTGCGTTATATTTTGCTAAATTATAATAATGTAATAAAATGTCACTACTATTATCAATAAATTAACGCGTTTGGTTATTTAAATAAATTTTTTTGTGTATTAAAATGTTACTATATAGTATGTTTGCAACTAATATTGCATAAAAATTAATTTTTGTAGTTCGTCCGTATGAGTAAAACAGTAAAAAATATTTGTTTTATTTTAATTTTCTGCAACACAAACATGTCTAAATTAACTGATAGATATTTTTTTCAAAAGTTTTTACATTTTATATCTTTCTTTAAAATCTACTAACGTTGCGATTAAAATAACTATACAGTAGACCTGAATAAACGTCACTGGAGAAGCGTAGCTGGTGTCACTTTAATTCCAAAGGTACACTCAAATTAAAAAGTATTTTGGTGGGAAATTTAAATCATTCATAGATTACACGTGTAGACAATCATTAGACCGTGTAAAAGTTTAAGGTTATTTCAGAAAAAAACACTTTATAACTTTAATATTATTAAAAGGAATTATAATTACACATTCTCGATGCCAACTTAATCGGATTTGAGTCGTAGTGGTAAGATGGTAAACACTGCATGCCTGTGATTTTTAAAGACTTTGTTTACATAATATATTTTCGTATAATTAAATTATTTCATTAACATTTTTTACATTTCATTTGTTATCATTACTCCATTATTTTTGCGCCATTGTGAAAGACTTTTTCTTCGAGGGAGGTCTTAAAATTTCATCACTGCTGGTCATTGTTTCACTCAATCTCTAAATAGAAATTAGTTATTGTTTGTAGAATTAACATTGGAATTAAATACAGACTTTAAAGTAATAAAGGAGGTTATGCTACAAAGGTTTTTTTTTTTTAAATTAAATCTACAAAGCTCATCTTAGACTCCACAATATTGAAAATGTCGAATCAATTCATATTCTTATAACAAGAAAAACCATACTATAAAATATTTGGTTGGTGTCGCTCCTTCAAGATTAATTCTATATATTAGTAAGGGTTATGGTGGGAGAGTGCCCGATTAAACAATTTTGAATGATGAAAACGTAATGTAAAAAGATTTTAATAGAAAATTAATTTAGAGAAAACTTCATAAAATTAATTCGATCACTATTTCTTCGAAAGTGAATGAAACAATATTTAAAAAACATGCTACAGAAACTGCTAGTAGCTAGTACATGTTGAACGAGCTATTCAACGTATCAAAATTTTTAAAATTTGTAAAGGTACTATATTATGAACGTTACTACCGTACATGAACGATATAATGATAGTTATTGGGGTATTAACAATTTGGGGGCCACCAATTTTATCTAGTGATAAGTTTTTACATTAATTACACAGTTTTATTGAACGTAAAAGCAATATGTATGTTTCTGTCACTGTGCTACGTATAGATTACTTTGTATTATTTTGAAATTAAAAAATAAAACAAAAAATGTACTTGAAACTTTTTTATTATTTGCAAATAACAAATGTGTTAACAATCAAACAACTTACAATTTTAAATCTACTAGTTTTAGTAGCAGTAAATTAAAATATACAGAATACAAAGTACACAATCAAATCTTTGATAAAACCATCATCTCTCTCTACTTCAATTACCAACATGTTTTAATCCTTTGAACTAAATAAGAATAAATTGCGCAAGTGCAAATTTAAAATAGCCATCGATAATTGTACTTGACTGTAATACTTATGTTTTTTATTTAATGAATATAGAAATAATTTTGTAAAATCACATTTTATATAAGATAATTTAAGTATAATGTCTGATATAGATTGTGTGAAGCACACTTTATTTCAATAATAAATTTTTCCCAAATTGGAATTTTTATTTTTCTGTAAGTGTAGAGTTCATAAAAAATTGATGCAGTTATTCTACATTGCCGAGCACGTTTCTACAAACTATTATTTTGGCCTATGGTGTTCATGGCTATATTTTTTATGTCATTCAGATTAACCTTGACATTCGTATCAAAATATTGTTTAGTAGTATTTGATATGAATGATAGGCTATTAAACCATTTCCTAATACATCCTCATCTGGATTTCATTGTTGTGTATGAGAGTACACTGATGCAGGTTTTGCGCTTTTGACTATAACGTATAGCTGCTTGAGAGGTTGATGCACCTACTCTATTTTAGATCGATGTAAGTGCACAAAACATATTCAAGATCATTTTTGTGAACAAATAATTGTCAATCATAGATTTACTTTTATTTGGGATTTTATAAAGACATTGTTTACTTCTATTAATACACGTAGTAGTAGTTTTTGTTTTCTTACATGACGGAATTGCAGGATGTTCTTATTATTATCGATTTGGAAGTTTAACTTCCGTTTCCCCTATTCCTGCTGAATATCTGTGCAACTTAAAGGCTTAACATCATTTCTATAATTTTGCGAACAACTTATTATCATTCTTAGTTATACAATTACCTATTTAAAAAAAGTAAGCATGCAATGATGTGCCTACATTTCCCCTCAGCTCCGGCTTTGCATGTACAAGTACAAATCCGCACGTTAAGTGCAGCTAAAAATAAAAGTACGTTTCATAATTTATCGTAAGTATTTACGTACGTATCAGAACTTGGATTTGTTTTGACGGAATGAGGCGGACCTTTTAAAAACGAAGTGTGTAAACACAATCCGACCACTTCTTGTTTGGATTCGTTATTTATGCCACACGTAATAATGTAGCCAGCATTTAATATGGCTTCACCTTCTTTTAAACATCTTCTTCCTTCTCACATGTACTCCAGGATATCACATAATGTTATCATTTTTTAGCATATATACAGAGATAATATAAGGTATCCAAATTTAAACCTGATCATAGCCGCCATGATGACATTTTACAACGCCATCTATATTTGCTTCCCAACTCAAAAAATGTTTATAAACACACTTACTTTGTTCAAATAACAGCGTTTAAAAAAGTCTTAATAAGAACTAATTGAATAACCACGAATTTTTCAGTAAAACAGCAGGTAAAAATGTAAACAAACGCGAAACCATTAAGGAATTTTGATCGTAAATTAATTTTTTAAGCGGACTGTACTTGCTAATTGGGATTGGTTGAAACATTTACCGCTTCAAATTTTTAAAGTTAATTCACATATTTTTCGGGGACTTGGACTACTTCGGCGTTCTGTATTTATTATTTAATGATGATGATTTTGTTAAATAAGTTTAAAAATAATAAAAGATACAAATTACAAGTATTAATTCTTATTAAAAAATTATTTTTTGGTAAAATATCTTTTATTTTGTTTTAAAAAAATGCTAGTAATAATAATAATAACCAGTTTACAACATTTTGATTAACAAGCATATGACTAGAATACTTATCAGGTGCCAGAGACTAACCTACTATTGTAAATGTAAACTATTTTAACAAGATTTTTTTGTTGTCAAACGGTGTTAATTTAAATGTTTTTTAAATTTATTGTTTTTATCGTTTTTATCGTTTTTTTTTGTAACATATTAAGCTTAATAAGACAAACCATAGTTTAATAAATAACACAAATAGCTTGGATTCATTGTTTAATATTTTGTTAAGATTTAATTACCAGAATAACCAAACCATAAAATAACCTACATAGAAAAAATACAATTGTTCTTACCGACATATTTGCGTTTTAAATTTAATCATAACTTTAAACAGCAATGACTAATATGCTAATTTCTACTGATCACTAAAGTAAATTTACGTTTAAATTGTTGTGTATAATTATGCGTCTGTTCATTTACATTTTATATTATCATCAGCATTTAATAAGAGTACTGTAGTTCTACAAAACGTTCTTCCAATTGCTACATCTATTTACTAACTGTAATACGTGTGTTGTTTAATTATGCAAATCGTTAACTAAAAAGAGATTGTTTAATGTACATTGTTATAATTATAAAATAAAATCAAACATAAAAACACCTTAGCAATGTTACTTATTAAAATTTTGTAAATTATAATTGAAATCACGAGAAACGTTTATAGTTCATACTGCGGATATTTGCACAGGCATGTCAACGTACAACGACAAACGTTATTGTATTTAAATTTATTGTTTCGCGTTATAATTAAAGTTGAAGATGAAAAAGAGCAATATACCCGTTTGTCGATTACTAAACTTACATTTATACTACAGGAATGTGATTAGACTAGTATCAGTAGTATAAGCACGTGCAAAATTTAAACCTATATGCGAGTTGTGTTCTGGTGTTATTTTATATTGTTGCTTGTAAAAATTGTTGCTCGTTTTTTTTATTACTTTAGGAAATCTGTTCTTATCAGACCAACGTGTTCAATACTGGTTTTTATTACATTTCCCAAGTTTGCAATTTCTTCACCTATAGTTAAATTAGGTTGTTATTAGATTATACCTGGCAATCCATTGAATCGTCAATCACGAGCAATGGTTCTTAATTTTTTTCATATTTAAAAAAAGTGTAATGTTATAAAAATCTAATAATAGTGTTTACAACTTAATATTAAAACTATAATAATTTTTCTACGTTTCATTATTGACACTTATTTGTGTTTAAAGAGTAGCAGTTACATGCAATTTGTTTAAGCGAACCGTTTCTAACATTAAACAAAAGAAAATTAAAAATTATGGGTAAAAAAAAGACACCGCATTAAAGCTAAAACGACAGATGTACGTAAAACTTTAAGAATGAAAGTTCGTAATTGTTTATACAGTATTTGAAAAAAAATTATTACTTTTTAAAATTATATATTTACAAATAAATCAACCACATAGTATATGTCAGTTACACTTTGTTGAAAATTATATTAAACGATCTGAATTTTAAATTTAAATAGGACGGTAGTTTTTATAAAAAGTTACATAGAGCTTCAATGCGGGAAAAGTTTCTAAAAATGTTCTTTGCGAATACAAAACTAAAAGTACCAAGACAAAATCTGGATTTACTTAAAAAGTAGTAAAATAAAATTTTAGCAGGGTAATACTACTAAAAGCGTTCATAAACGTTTTATTTTACATGCAGGAATAAGTAATGGAATTGTTGGAGTAAGTTTGTTATTTAATTTAAGATGAAATACCCTAAATTGCCATTGTGCAATTAATCACAACATATTTATAACTTGGATGAAACTAAAGCTTAATTTGAAAGAAAACTGTTAATTATAATAAGTAATGCACCGTGTCACAACGTAGGTACTTCTAGAAAAGCAATTTTTTAATTTATAAATTAAAAATTTTAGAATTCGTCAAGACATTACAATATCAACTATAATGAAAATTTGTGTAAAGTTAAATTAGTTGTAATGTCTTGCAAAACGTCAGTTTGTTTAGGGTCACGAACGAGAATACGGCAAAGACTAAGTTCTGGTTTTAGTTTTGGTTTTCAAGGAGCGACTAGGTCCAAACCTAAAAAGTCTGGGTGTTTAACTACGACGCGGTCTAAACCGAAAGTCGTTTATAATCATAAAGAAAAGGTGTTGTTCATGTGTCAGTGAGTAGTAACAGCGGTTAACAACTGAAAGCGTTTAATAACAATGTATGTACCAAATTTAAGAACAAACCTTATTTCCGTCGCTAAAGTTGCGAACTATAGACATAAAGTGATTTTTTTGTAAAGACCACGTGATTGTGTAAGATGTTTTGGAAAATGTTTTAATAATAGCAGAGCGCAAAGGTAATTTATACTTTGTCAAAAACGTGTGCTGGAACTGTAGTTCAACCAATGAGTTTAAACTTAATGTTGTGGCATGAACGATTAGGTCACTTGAATAGCAATGACCGTGTGCAATTGCTTTGTGATCGAGTTATGCCTAAAGTTGGTCTAAATAATGTAACACAGTTATTACGTGGTGAAGTGTGCTTAACGGGTTAAATGATCGCATTATCGTTTCCCAAAGGTCGAATGCCGTGTAACGAAACATTAAAAATTGTGCACTCGAATGTTGTGGGTCCATTTAAAACAGATTCTATGGGACGTGCAAAATAGTTGTAACATTCGTTGATGACAGTACGCGATGGTGCAAAGTGTATTTTTTAAGACGCAATTGAGGTGTGTTCGAAGCTTTTAAAATTTCTCAACAGCTGGTAAAACGACAACCTGGTTTTAAAGTAAAGTACTTGCAATCAGACAACGGTCGAGAATACTGTAATGTCGAGTTTTACAAATACTTATGTGAGCAAGGTATTAAAAGACGGTTGACGGTTCCTCGCACTCCACAGCAAAATGGAGTTGCTAAGCGAATGAACCGTACTTTGTTGTACATGGCTAGATATTTATTATTACAGTCTGGTTTCAGTGCATTGTATTGGTTGGAAGCCATCGTTACCGTTTGCTACATTCGCAATCAAAGTTTAACGAGTAGCTTGGATAGAATGATACCGTACAAAAAATGGACTACCAATAAAATAAACCTGAATTACTGTCGAAAGTTTAGGTCAACAGTGCTTGTGCTAGATAAAGACCCTAACAAAGACAAGCTCGCACCAAGAGCTGCACAAGGTGTTTTTGTCGGATATCCAAGGGAGCGAAAAAGTACGCGACAGTTGATTGAAGCCCGAGATTTAAAATGTTTGAAAGAGTTTAATAACGGTGTGTTTGATACGAATATGCTAGATCAGTTGTTTAGCTCGGCAAGGACAAAAAACAATTAAAACAATCAACAGAAAAGTGTCGAGTTTTTGTATGAAGGAAAAGGATCTGATAAAAGGTCCCGGTAGACCAAAATTGTTACGTACGGAAAGCAGAGGTCGGCCACGCAAAGTAATTTGGTCGACACCTGCGGCAGCACAAGATGACGACGATCAAATTGATAATGTTGACTAAAAAATTAAAGATGACGTGTTTGTCAGTGTAGCAGAAGTTAGTGTGCCAGATGCCTTAGAAAGTAACGCGTGTGACAAATGGGAAGATGCAATTAAAGTCAAACTCACAAACCTTGTGAAGAATACGTGCGATATTAGTCAAAAAGACGATTATACAAATGTTGTTGAGTATCGCCTGGTCTTAACAAATAGGTAAGCTCCTACTAGTGATATCAACAGACGTAAAGCTCGGTTTGTAGGAGAAAGTTGATTATTTCCAGATTTTTGCTTCAGTAGCGATACTGGAAACATCACGACTAGTGTTCGTACTTGCAATGCAATTTAATCTGAAAATTTGTCAGTTTGACGTGGAGACAGCCTATCTGAGTAGAACACTAAAAGAAGATGTGATTATCCCACAAAACCAAATAGGTTCCATAATAATGCTTTTAGAAGCATAGAGGCAGTATTGATATTACTGAAAGCCTTCCTGTAGCAGTAGAATGGTTTATGTTTAGAGATAGGTTTTGACACTCCAGTAGAATGCTGTACAGTTAGTGCTTATAGAGTCCTATTAGACGTTGTACAAAAGCAGGCCAAAGGTAGAAGGTTTCACGTTCCATTAGAATGCTTTAAAATAGTGCCAATGTAGTACTTTCCTATGTTGTAGAATAGCATGACAAAGTTAACGACTAAAAGGTAATTGATTTGCATGCTTTTACAGGGTTTTAATAGCATACCATAAGAAACACAAAAAGCATGAAATGATTAGTTTTAAGTCATTTTTTATTAAGAAATTTGTACAGTATCTTTGTCTAAACTATAATAATTTTTAATCAATGGTTTGCGAATTTGTAGTTTGCAGCATCATCCTAATTATTTCATTTTTTAATCTCGCTTTGCCATGACGTCTCCATTGGAACATCTTTTCATTAATAACATCTATAGGAACTCCTTTGAATCAACTTTGGGTTAACTCTATAACAAAATTATGCGATTAATTATTTTTTATTATCTATTATCAGTCGCATGCATTTTCACTAGATTCATATCAAAAATATGTTTCTTTTTATGAATAAAATAATTTTTTTATTACAATGCTTTTTAAGTTTAAGTCCGCAGGTTGGCCCACCCCTGTTCTAAAAAAATAACTGGATGCCAAGTAAAAAATAAACAATAACAATAAAGCGCTAAAACGTAGATAAGCTGATCGTACAAAAATAGATATGTTGTCAATTGTTTCTTTTTGTACTTACTTTTACTTAAATCAGCAGAACTTCTAATAGCTTTTTTTTCTTTAATTCAGCACAAAAAAGAACACATTTACAAATATAGACTAAGCCCGAAGTCGTCTTCCTTTCGTAAACGTAAAACTGCATATACCCGTAACCGTATAAGTACTTACTTAGAAGCGTTTCTGGTGAATCAAACTCGGTAGTCGGTACATATCTCGTCACAATTCTCAGAAATCAACAATCTTATTTACATTTACAGTATCAAACGCGAATGCATAGGTTTTTTATTGCATACATATCTTTATCAACAAAATTTAGATGTGGGCGTTTAATCTCTACAGGAAGTTATTTTTGTTTAGGTATTACAATTTAGCAACTTGTACAAACGGTTTTTTCTGATATTAAAAATTATATTTCTTTATCTCAAATAAAGAACGATTAAACCGATTTTAGAGGTACTAAAACACTAAAAGAATGTTATCATGTTAATCGTAATACTTGAATTTTAATACATTGTCAAGGCTGCTATAAACACTTTATTTTTTATATCAATATAGAAGGCCTATAGGAGTGATTTTAAAGGAATCTTTTAGGGTACTTTATTCTCCTTCTATATGCATTATTATAGAATCAATATGGGAACGCCATTAGAATGCTACATTTCTGATACTTTAGTGATTCCAATCAACTGCCATTTTAAGGCTGCTATAAGCACTCATTTCTTAAATTAAATATAGTATTCCTATAGAAGTGTTTTTAAAAGAATCTTTTAGAGTACTTTATTCTTCTTATATAAGCATTCTTATAGAATACGTTTTAAATTAAATGTGTTATTAGAAGTCCATACACAAACTACTATTGGAATGCTTTAGAAATGAATATTTGGGAATGCTTATCGAACCTACATGGAACTTATGGTTTTGTGGGATAAAGGTGTCAAAAATGTTGAACGAGATGCTAAAGAGGATAATGTTTAGGCAAACTAAAACTAAGTGCTCCTGCAAATAAAATGCTAATGCAATTAAGTGATGATAGTAACGCAAGCTAAACAAAGCGTTATATGGTGTTTTTTGTTTTATGGCGATCGAGATAACAATGTAATATTAGTAGTACTATATGTGAATGAGAATCTCGTCGCGTCACGTATATACAAAAAATAAAACAAAAACTGTTTGAAGAATTCGAAATGCAAGATTTTGATCCCACAAAATATTCTTTAGGTCTGGGTATTGATCAAAGTAAAGATCAGGTGAAACTTTTTCAAGCAGGTTATATGATAAGTTTACTTAAACAATATGAGATAGGTAAGTGTAACCCGGTTGTGACACCATCAGAAACAAATCTGCATTTTGTTGGAGATTAAAATGACTCACCTGGTAAATATCCATTTCGAGAATGGATCGGAGCGTTTATGTATTTATCTGTGGCAACGCACCTTGATATTGCGAACACAGTGTCAAGGTTTGCACAATTTGTTGAGAAGCCAGGTAAATGTAACTGGCTTGCAGCAAAGAAAGTTTTGAGATACCTATCTGGTAATGTCGATATTGGACTGGTATATACGCGTACTGATAAACTATTGTTTAGTTATTCTGATACTGATTGAGGAAATTGTAATGTTGGTCGTTATTCATATACGGAATACGCATTTATACTAAGTGGTGCAGCAATCACGTGGAAATCCCAAAAGCAAAAAATGGTTGCTTGGCGTGGACGGAGGCGGAGTACGTCAGCCTATCAGAGGCAACCAAAGAAGCTATTTATTTGATTAGTTTGCTGAACAAGCTGGAACTCGATGAATGGACCGATGTTACAATTTATGTAGATAATCGTAGTGCTCAATGCTTAGCAAATGATACTGTGTTTTATGCTTGTACAAAACATATTGATATTAAACACCATTTTGTCATGGAGTCGATTTGACTTGGAGTTTTGGCAGTGGAATAAGTATCAATAACTGATATGATCGCTGATAGTCTGACAAAGCCGTTGACTAGAGTTGGACATGAGAAATGGGTGAACGGTCCTGGTTTTGGCAACGGCTCAATGCGGTTTGAGATGGCGTATGAGAACTGTATCTTATAGCCAGGTATCCCGCATGCATGCTCCAGTTATGGGCCGTGACTGTGCGTAGCAATTAGTTAGTGTCATATACAAACTTACGCTGCGTGTACTTATATTATACTTACCTGCTGCATTTTAATAAATATTCTTATTCTACACATTGTAACAGTAACTTTAATAAATAAAACTGTACTAAGATAAGAATATCTTCCGGGTTTGGACCGTGTGATTGTTGTTGTAACCGAAGTTGCCAACGTAACAACAACAATGACACGGTCCAGACCCGGAAGACATTCTTATCTTAGTATAGATTCCGGCTGTGAAAGCCTTCGCTATTACATTAATAAAACTGTTTTTAATTTATTTTATTTTTATTATTAGCATAACTTTATGATGTGGTACTTTCGTAAAAGGTGTTTCCAAAATCGTTTGTTATCGTAAAAAAGAAATTTTATTAATTAACAATTAAATAACTTGAATAATTTTTTATCGATCTTAGCAGTTTTTACAAATTATTTTTGAATGCTGTTTCAAACATAAAGTGATGCCGCATTTTGTACAACTATAAACGCTGAATGATGTTTTATTGCTGCACGGAAAAAAAGGTTATGCGGAATTGATATGTATCATGCAAAAGGCTGTTGGTTTTGAGTCAAGCCGATGTACGCTTGAATTAAACTTCTATTTTATTAGATTGTCGCTGTAATTGCATTGCAATAAGAGATTTAGTTTAAATTTTAGTACATTTACGTTGAATGTTATTTGAACGTGGATCAATTTTAGAAAAAAAGCAACTGCTTTAAATATGAAATCGTAATGATTAAATTCAGTATAATATTTCTCTCCGTGTGTGTTGTTGGTAACTCGCTTAACAACGTCGTTTTTTTGATTCTTAACGTTTTCAGTTTTGTTTTTTCTTTATCCTTATATTTTTCTAACATTTTTTTTTATTTTGACCGGAAGACTTGCAATTTGGGTTCTCATTGGTAAGTTTAGCCCAGCTAAGTTTATAAAGTAGTAAATTACTGTTGTACACCTTCTTGTC
Source organism: Aquatica leii (assembly GCA_035610365.1). NCBI lineage: Eukaryota > Metazoa > Arthropoda > Insecta > Coleoptera > Lampyridae > Aquatica > Aquatica leii. Next base: position 66,391,084 of record CM069432.1, read on the forward strand.
GATCGGTTAACATAAGTTGCGCAAAGTTTGTCAAGCTGCTCTTTTTCGGAATGTAGGAAACAAGAGTTTCATTTTTTGTATATACAAAAATGCTGCTAAAACAAGCACGAACATTGGCGAAACCTTTTTTGTATTTTTTTGTATTGTACCTACACGAGAAAGCTTATTTTTCTCAGGTTCTCAGCTTCAAACTGGTAAACCAGTTATCCGCGGTAATGTTTCAACCAGATACAAAAATTGGTTTAGAAAGCCGCATTACTATCGAATCCGATAAATAAGATTGACGAAAATGACCTTCCGGCTGTTGTTCACAGTAATTTCCATATTAGCGGTATAGTACAGGCTGGCTTCGGTAAGACGAAATATTTTTACTTCATATTTGTTTGCTTTTGATGGAATATATTGCCTCAATAAACATCAACCTTAAAATCCAGGCAACAGTGCACCAATTGTAACATTTTAGCCGAGATAAAAAACGGTAATAAAGTCTCTTGCTGCTGTCAATTTATCGAGTTTACGTCACGTTTGTCTAGTGTCTTTGTCGTCGAATGCCATTTTATAATAATAGACTAGGGCGAGATACTTTTAAGATGGTAATGTATGTAACTAGTGTTAAGAAAAAAAAATGAATTTCATATATATAGTTTTCTTTAATGAGATAACCACAAGATGCTAATTATTATTAAGTTAAATTAAATTACCTGTTACCTTTTATCATTGATTGTGTGGTATTTTTGATTTCAGGTTTAAAAATTTGACCTAAAAAAAGGGTACTCTTGATACACCGGCTTAGGAAAAAAAATATTATGCAATATTATCTTAAAAACTGCTATTAATAACTAGGAATCGTTGTCTTACGTGTGGTACTTTGTAATATGTATATTGTATAAAAGGACAACCCTAAAACGTATCTAAACGTTTTTAATAAAATAAATAAGTTTTTTACTATAGAATTCCATGCATTGATACATTGATTGTCTACTAAATTTAATATACGTGTAAGATACTACAGGAAAGATGTTATATTACCAATTTCAATTCAAAATAATAGCAAGCATGCTTACACACCGTCTGGATTTTTATAACTGCGACAAATCTCGTCACATTACATATCTTTTGCGTTATTTATAAATCTATTCAAAAAATAATATTAAAACATAATTACAGTTAGTACATTTTATGAAAATGTATATTGTTTATAACGATATTTCTAGTTTATCAGTATGACTGCTATGCAATTAACTACCTTGTTTTAAATAATTTTAGAGCAGTTTTGTTTTTGTTATTATTGAATTTTGCGTTTTAATTTTATTTTACAGGTTGTATTACTAAGCTTTCTATTTCTTTGTTTTATAAATTTTATGAAATGTTTAATCCGCAATGTTTTTAAAGTACCTAATCTTTTGTAATTCTCTTTTAAGTTGATTTTAATAATAAACCTACGCAATAAATCGTTACCATGTTTATAAAACGATTCTCTCAGTATTGCTTGTCGTTCACTTGTATAATGTAAAACTTCGAATACGACAAACGTTAATGAGGAAGAATTTGTAGCATACTTAAGTTGAACGACTGTTTTAGTAAATAATCTGCAATTTGGTCGAGGATTAAGCTTAGAAATATTTGCGCTGTATATCTTTATTACTGTTTTAAGGTAGGTTTTGTCTGTGCTTTGTTTGTACTTGAAGTGGCTTACAAAATTTATTTATTTGTAATAAAACTTAGTTATGAGACTTAATATAAGTTTTAAAATGTAATTATTTAGTATTTTTATACGTTTTAAGAATTAAATTTGAAAAAAAGATTATTGTATAAAATTTATTGGGTTGTAATAATGTGTTTAATTAAATTTGGACGTTTCAACTTATATGAAAGCTGTTTATCAGTACTTTATTTAATTATTTGTAGAAATTAAAAACCTTGTTTATTGTAGTTTTTTGTCAAATCATTATTTTTTCGTCTCAGTTCTATTTAATAGCTAAAAACATTGTTTTTTGTAGATTGTCCTTAAAAATAACATTTAAGAAACAAAAATCTTCTATCGAAATTATATTTTGGTATGAAGTGTAGCACTATTATTCATCAATGTTTCGAAAACTTGCTTGTGTAATGCAAGGTGATCTATATTAAATGTCAAAGATCTATAACTTCAAAGGGCCAAAAATCGATTTTTCTTAATAGAACCACTAAATTTTCTTTTAAAATGGTATAGCATGTAACTATCGCAAAAGCAATCGTTTTAAATATATTTATTGGTAATCTCGTATGCTATGAAAATAATAGCAAATTCTGACAAACAAATAAATTAAATATTTTTCTAAAAATAAATAAATACATATTTAGTACAACAAATAACAAAAAATAATAAATAAAAAAAATTACATGGTACAAAACAATTAATATGGATAAATAATAATTCTAATAAGAGCGAAGAAACTTACCAGCGAAATAAAATAATTCTTAAATTAATAACAATTTTTAAAGTGACCCTCATCAAAATTAACACTTCTGTTTAATTGATCTTTAAGCAAAGCCCTCAGTTGAATAGTTTTAAAAGTTTGTATCATTCTGTTTTTCATATCATCTCTTGTAGTGTTCGATAAACTACATCTTTAACGTAATCTTATAGAAAAAAGGCAACTTTGGACAATTCAGGTGATCGTGAAAGTCTAAACGGCTTCTTCTTATCTATGTACCTTTGTGGAAATGTAGCATTAAGATGATGATGAAGTGAATTTGCAAATACTTTCAATAAATTTGGTCAAAGTGGGTTTCTATTGCATAATCTCCGACCTAATACATTTAAAGGCTACCTAACTTGGCTCTTGGTTTGTATAAAATATTGTTTTTGATCAGAGTAATAGTAGAAGTTATAACGGTTAACATAAACATTTTTGGGAAATGTAACTTTATCAAGTTAAAAAAAGCAGCATCTACGTTTATCATATGTTGAGTCCAATTGCAAAATGTCAATTTTTTTATTTATAATTTTTACTCAATTTTTGCAGTAACTGAATATGATATGGATGCATTTTATTTTTTTTAAGAATTCTCCGCGTACCAGATTTTCGGCTAAAGTGCATTAAATCCGGACATAAAATTCACCATGAAAATCGAAACTAGTGATTCTCTCCCATTTCTCAACGGTCTTGTGACTTGTAAATACGACGGATTTCTGGGCCATCTTGTTTAACGTAAACCAACCAGTACGGACAAATACCTTCATACTTTGTGTTATCATCATCTTACACAGAAACGTTCTGTTATTGAATCTTTGGTTCATCGCGCTTTTTCTATTAGCGAACCTGAGAATCTAGACTCCGAACTTCGTCATGTTACTAGAACCTTTGTGAACATTTTTTTTTATGATGCGATATACTCATGCAGTTAATAATATTGGCCTACATCTACGTGCTCGAGTACCTAAAAACGTTTCTACTTCCGAATCCAATCCCAAATTGGCATTTTTTACCTTACATTCATAAAGTCACCGATCAAATAGCTAAATCTTGTTTGTAAAAATGACATTAAACTCATATTTACTAATTTTTTTTTGTTTTTGGTTATTACTCCTTTATCAAAGACACGTCATTTGTTAACCGTAATAATCTAATTAAAATCGCGTTTAACCAACCCCGTTCTTTATGTACGGAGACTATCTTTTTTTAAGTCATTTTTATTAATTTTAGAATCTGGTTTGGCTTACAAGTTGATTACCTAACTCTGTAGTAGTTTTTTGTTGGATTGTTATTTGGCTCTTTTAAGTTAATTGTTTTTTTTACGTTCTTAGATATTAGAATCTGGCTTGGTTCACAAGTTGATTACCTACGTTTTTCAAAGTTTTTGGTAAGATTTTGGTTGTCTGTTTAGGTTTTTTCATTTCTGGCCTTGATGAAGCCTTTTACCTTACACCAACACCTTATTACAAAGAAAAAAACATTTGCATTACAAATATGCACCAGATATGTATCAAATACAGAATAAGTATGAAACACATCTCTGATTAGATACATGCGTTTTAATGTTTTAGAGACGTATCAAGTACATATTACTATTTTTTGTGTAAAAGAAAATAAAAAATCTAATCTAAGTTTATATAGGTACTATACAGATTTATATAACTATAATACACTTGTGATTTTTAAACTTAATAATAAATATATTATAGCGTTAAACCAATATCAGTTTAACGTAACAATGCTATTTAACCTATAGGTCTATAGTAATTAATACACAAAAACATGAAGTCTGAAGTGTTAAAATAACCTTTTCTAATGCTAATTATATAGAGTTTCATTATTACGTATAATTGTAGATTGTGAAGTAACACTTTCTAAACTGCAGATAAATAATAATTAACTACTAGTTAATAGTGTACATATTTATATGTTTTAATAATTCTATAGCAGCTTAAAAAAAAGTTTACAAAATTGTCAACCAGGAGATATAGATTTTATTTAATGCTATTTTAAGAATTGCAACTGTAAATTGAACTAATTAATTTGGATATAAATTATCTGAAGTTTGCGCTTAAATAATTGTGAATGTTATTGAATAGGTTACTTCCACAAATTTTAAATGTGTTTCTAATTGATTGAGAACTACATGAGTCATTATTACACAGAATATTATTTCTAAAGAATTATTATATCTGTTATCACCGAAATAAATTTAAATAATTATTGGTGCCGTTGAAACAGGTTTAAGCATGCCTCACGCGCGTGACGTCACTTAATAGTTAACATGTTTATTGGGTTCTTGATGCCAATACTCTTTTTATATTTTGTGCGCTTTTTTTGTTAGTATTTATGTTTTTTTAGTTTAGTGTTTCTATTAGTAAGAACAGTCTTTTTCAAGACTGCAGCCAATAGAAACCTAAAAAGGGTAAGTTTTGAATGACGTTATTGTATTTTTATCATTTTATTTCTGTATGGTTTTTAGCAAATCTGGTTAGTCGTACGTATTTAACTCCTGCTGTTTGAATTATCAATATGGAGCAACAGTATTAATATCCTATGTGGTGCATAGTTCCGGGTTGCAAAAACACCGAACAAATTGTTTTTCCGTGTTTTTGTTGAACCAAAAAAAGGTTATGTATAAATGTAATGCGGCGAAATTATTCCAAATTTTTAAGTCTCTTTGTGTAAGAAGACCATTTTTTTGTAAGAAGTATAATAGTTTATAAACACACAATAAACTAAATAATTATCGTATATAGAAGATTTGTAACACTTAATGATTTATTTATTTATTGTCACCCTGATCGAAAAGGAGCAGCCTTATGAAGTTCCAGAAAAACATCAACAAAGCGTTTCCATAATTAAGAAATTAGAAATATTTTAAGTATCACCTTCAAGTACCTCTACCAACACTGCCACTCACAATATGTAGAATGAGTTGTTAAATTCTGTCAAACCAAATATAAGCATTTCATTCCTAAGCACTGCTTCACAATATACACAAACTAAGATTCCGGGAGAAAAATTCAGTTGTAGCAAGAGTACTCAATGCTATCCATCAACAAGTGTAACATGTATGACATTTCCTCTTACTATCGACTGTGCACTTCTACATCAAAACTGGAAGCTTAGATATCTGTTTCAAAAAGGAAAATATTTGCAGACTTGGCTACTGGTAGTGACAAACAGTTTGACAAAGCTAAAGAAATAATTATTTATGACACTAATGACTTTTTTGATGATGATTTTTATTCATATTCTGATACTTTGTCTACTGAAATAAACCAAGAGGAGTCAACTAATAATCCAAATATTAAAGAAACAAGCTTTAGAAACGATCATGCATTTGATTTCATTAAAATGTCGTTTCTACTTAGGTCTTGGCAAATATGTTTATTTTAGTATTAATTTATTAGAAAATTACACACTAGTACCTGTTATTAACATATTTATAACATTTAAGCAAATTAGAACTAATGCTACATTAGCCAGCCTCACTGATGATTTTGGCATATCAGAGAACAGTGTCAATCAAGCACTTTTATATACAATTACACGTTTAAGTTGTAATTTAAGTAAATTTATAAGATGGTATTCAAAACAACAATTAAAACGATTACTACTGATAGAATTTACAGCCTACTACAACCACGTTGAATCTATTATAGACGGTTTAGAAATTGAAATTAAAAAAAAACAGCAATCCAATTCAGCAAACCCTTACATGATCGGAGTATAGAAAGGCAAATAATTTAAAATATTTTATATCATTATACTCTTAATAGTGTTACCAATTTCAATGTGACTGGTTTTAGTGGAATAGCATCTGACAAGATAATACATAAAGAAAGTGGTTCTCTTGAAAAACTATTAGCGGCAGCTACTGTTATGACAGGCCGAACATTCAAACACATCAAACATTTATTAATACCGACGTATTAAGAAAATTTAAAATACTCCGGTCACATTTTTTGTACTAACAATATCATCATATCATGCAATACACATGATCTATTGCATTTGGATTTGTAAATATGCAATCAGTTTTAATAAAATAAAATTTAATAAATATAAATAAATTACAGAATATTTAAATTGTTCTTATTATTTAATAGCAGACTACAATAATACAGGAAATACACTTTTTTCTCAAAATTTCTCAGCAGTCTACATCATTTCTTGTATATAATTTTTGTCATAAAGTATTAAAATATTGATTAACTTTTTATTTTGTTTGAACTCTGAGGCAGCCACTACAAAAATTCAGTTTTTTTTTAAATATGGATCTGTAGCTGCACTTGTGCTTTATACTAAGCAGTTATTTTGCCATCAGTGATTAAGTAGTAACCTATTGATGTCCTTATTGAGGGATACTTGATTTCTACCACATGATCGCTAAAAACTGCATCAAGTAATACGCCAAATATAAGATGCTGCTTGGATAGCATAACGCCAACACAATCAAACTTGCAATTGCTTCTAGACAATTTAACACTTCTTTTTCAAGTTTTCTTCCTTTTTTCATGGCTTCTGTTTCCCTAACTTTTGTAACACTGATCACTTGCTGTACAAAAGTACCATCTTTAATTTGACAATGTGCAGCGGCATATAATTTAGAGACTGTGATTCTATCAAATCGTAGACGGTGTATCTTCAGCTTGGGTTATCGTGCTCGTGGCAGTTTTATAACAATTATCTTCAATCATTTTTTGTAAACAAAATTCTTAAAATTTTTGGTAATACTTTCCATTACCTTCCACAAATTTTAGCAATAATGCATATATGCTTAGGCAACCGTATTGTAATTGTTTATAAAACTTGAATATTTTGCCTTGTGTATTATTTTGTACGTCTAAACTTACAGCTTCTGTGATAAACCTAATCGATGTACCAACTTTTGATAGCTGTGATTTCGTCCCATAGCACTGAACAGAAATAGGTACAGGTTCCTTGGTTCTATGGCGACCGTACATAAAAAATGATATTGCATGTTTACAATCATTTCATTAACTTTAAGGGCATTTGTGTAGCAATTTGTAGTTAAAATAAGTGTTACTCAATAGCAGAAGCAGCACAATCCAAATATTCTACTTTTTTTCAACTTTTTAGATTTCAATTTTCACGTTTAACTGAATCTTTGAGGCAAATTTTGCATTTTACGATGCAATTACTGCCATGTCTTCGAACCTGTATATACCATATTGCACCGTAATTTGTACGAGTAGCTGTAAAAGAAACAACACGAAAGTTAACACATCTTATATAAAACCAATGTGTTTTAATTTTGATTTGTATTTAACATATAGAAAGTTTTAAAGTAAACTTGCCAGTTCTCTTTCACTCAACGATGTTCCCATGCAGAATAGCAGTCATTGTTTGAAAAATATTTCGCAACTATAAAATTGTTGACTTCGGGTAAATTGTCAAATGGTGCTCTAACAAAGCTTTTTTAATTTTTCCAGACATAATGGGCAAAGCGAAAACTACAGCAAAAGCAATTTAAGTACAGTAAATTACATTGGATTAGAATCCCAAATACTAAAACAAAATACACGATGTAATAAATAGAATCTCATTTACAATAAATTACTTCTTTTGAATGGATCTCCTACGGTGTGTAGTATTAAAAAAGACTATTTTAATAAGGAAACGGGTGATTCTAAAAGCACACATAATAAAATTCATAGCGGTTTACAGATAGTTTTAAGTTGTTTAAAAAATTACTGTAATTCACTATTTTTATAGATATGCCGTTCTGCACTTTTAGCGACAAGAACCTAATTAAGTATATTTTACATATAAAAATGCTTAAAGTAATAATTAATTTAAAAATGTAGTAATTTTAGTCCAAAAAACTCATGGGTTCTATTTATTTTGTGTTTTACATTATAATTACGTCGCAACTAATTGTATCAAACTAGTGACCACTGCCACAATTACAAAACAAAAGCGGTTGTAAAATGGTACATAAGTATCTAGCCAGAGGACGAGTGGCTGAACCTGTAGCACTCACAGTTGGGCGAACCGGTACCTCTGGTTTGTGGATTTTAGAAGGCTGTTAAGGTGCGGCATCCTGGTGTCTGTAGGAATTAGATACTTATAAGGAATATAAACAACTTTTGTTAATCAAATTTTGTTATATCTACAATAACAAAGGTAATTTACTAGAACCAAAAATCAAATTTTTGAAAAGATCCAAGGCATACATGATTTTAGAAAACTAAAATTATGCCAGAAATTAGTCTTTAACTAAGCAGAGCTGAACCCCAAACAAAGAATTTTTATATCAAAAATTCTTTCACAAGAGTCGTTTCACCTATCTACGGACACACTATATATATCATTTTTAATAAGCGGGGTGAATTACGAACTTTTAGTTTCTTTTCAGTTATCGTTATTTGCACAAAAAAAAGTTTTTGTAGTAACACAAGTAATTTTAAGTAAAACGAAAAAGCAACAAAATAACGATATAACAAAAAATTCTTTACTTTATTAAAAACTGTTTCAAAAGTGTAATATGTAATAGTAATATAAATATTATCATATAAAAGTTGTTTTAGTAAAATAAAAACCGTTAATTTCTTAAAACCTAGAAAGGATTATGAACTTCTGATATGACGTGTAAACCAGCGTATAACGGTATTGAAATAAATTATTTTAAATTTAGTTTTTAGCTCAACACACTTTTAAGCATTAAAAGCTTATTAGTTTAATGCTTAGCAAAATAATTTTGTCTTAGTTTTATCTATAGTTATTGTATTATGTTAGCTGAAATCAACATTTTCATTACAACAAAACTTGATCTATGTAGATGTCGTAGTTTGCTTCTATTTACGCTTTGCTTACAATCATTAACCAGGCGCCATTTTGTGTAATTTCTACCTTCTGTCATAAAACAATGCAATATAAATTCTGTTAGTAACTGAACAGGTTGTACAGTAATAAAATTCAATTTATGTTTATGTTCAATTATAAATGTAAGACAATTAGAACAAAATAACGTTTGTAATCATGTTTATGTCACGTTTTACTATTTACTTACATTGTAATATGTTGTTTAGTAATCAATTAGTTAATTTTTAACTATTACTTTATAAATTTAAATAAAACAAGTTAAACTGCAATAAGATAAAACACTATTATGCGTAGAATTATTTGTAGTTAAAATGTAACTGTTTCAATCGTCATTGGTTTTTCTGTAGTTATGTTTTCTTCTATATTTTAAAGTTAAATTGTATTAATAAAATTTTATAACAAAATATCTTATCTTAAAAAAATGCTGTGTTTACAATGCACTAATTTGTTACAATAAAATATTATTTAAATTCGAAATAAAATAACTTATATTACCAAACATATTTACTTACTTGATACGTTTATACTAAAAATACTACAATACAATACTACTAACGTATTGACTTACAAAACGACAAGCATTAATTATGTATTGATTTTACATTATTTCAAATAACCAATTTAAAAACATAGTATGATGGTAAATTAGTATACCTATATGTATAAAATACATTAGATACTATAACTATAACCAGCTAAAAAAGAATTGACGCAACAACGTATTTATGTAAAATACCGCCCTTTTAGCCGCGATTAGACTACAGTAGCGCACAATTATGCATTTCAGTTTTTTAACGCCACTTTTTTAATGTGCGATTGTTTATTTTAAAATATTAGTAAATACTCTTGAAAACTAATATATTTGCAGTGAAAGTACATTCTTAGATAATTTGTACACAGATTAGTAACATCTTTTTACCTAAATCACCAAATGTATCTTTTTTAAACATATTTAGTAGATAAAATAAGCACGTGCATTATCTTATCATAATTTTACAGATTTGTTTAAAATAAATGTTTGTTTTGTGTATAAAATATATTTAAATTGTTTATGTAGCCTTTTAGAAACTCTAAGCAAAGTTGTGCTATGCAGTTCTTTTTAACTAAAGCTCTACGATTAGATTCCTTCTTAAACTTAAAACCCATTCCATGTAGTGTACGATTCAAACTGCTATCACTCAACACAATATGAATTTCTCAAGCATTTCAGCAAATTTTAATTCTAACACTTTTTTTCTGTAATACGAAAAATTCCGAATTACCGAAACTTTTCTTAAACACTGACTTACTTTGAGAATACATTTTGAATGTATTTCTTATAATCATTTTTGAAGTATCAGATATATTTTCAGTTTGTTCAATTTCGTGTTTTTTTTACCAAAACTAGATAACACCAAATTAAGTGTACTTTTTGATTTAGTTTGTTTAACAGTAGAAACAAACATTTCTAAAGCATTAGCTACACACTATAAGAAACAAATGTGTAATTACAGCAGTGATGCGCGCGTATTCTACATCATGTTCATATTTATTAAGTATTTACTGTGCTACCACCATTTACCTACGCAAATTTTTTTCACAAATATATTCCAAATCATCAAATATTTATTTATACATTCCGTCGACGTTTTGGTTCTATTTCACGTTGTTACTCGTTATGTTCTTTTTACGTTTAAAAAAAATCTATTTAAATTTCCTTTTATAACATTTGGTAAGTATTTTTCAGGATAGAATTGCCTCTATTTGATTTATAGCACAGAATAAGTTACTTATTACGTTTACAGTAAAAACCGTAGTAATTAATTATAATGGACGATTAATCCTTATTTTGTAGCTGTGATGTATGTTTTTCATTAGCAAAGAAAGAATTTTCAGTGAGTTTTGAAGCACATAACATTCATAACTGTATCGATACCTTTTTGTAAATAAATTGTAGCTGGTCAGTGAATATATCCAGCCAAAAACGCTTTTCAATTTGCTGCTGCTGCAACAGAGAATTTTGTAAATGATTGAAAGAATCTGATGTAGCGGAAGACTCGCGCTCTAAAAAATTGTTGAACTGGTCAACAAAATTGAATGAGATTCTTATCAAAGTAATTTAAGAAGGTTTACACATAAAAAGTATACTGTTGGTCAATCAACTTACATATAATCAAACTATTAGTGGCACAAGTTAAAACAAGATCATCTACATAAAAGAAGATGAAGCTTTTCAAAAGTATAATTTCAAATTTGGGTTGGTACAATAATAAACGCAATCTTTTAATAGAATGGAATAATAAGGCTGAGAAGGTAATGTAATAAACAACCAGTTATATGTTTAGAGTAAACCTACATTTGCCAATTATAAAAAAATTGATAAGTGTTGGTATACTCTGACAAAGAACCTGGTATTTATAAATCTGGCGAAGTTGAGTAACAACGTATTATAGTGTATTTGTAATCATTTGTTAACAATGGCTTTCTCATTTAAATCACAAGCTAAGTGATCATTATGGTGACTTCAACTACACAATTTTTGAACAATGACTAGAATAGCAACTTATTCTAAATCTACACCCAAAAGGTCTTATCGTAATGGCAATACACCTTACTACTCTATTTATATAAATAAAGCTGACTCGAGTAATCGAAAAGAAGATATTCATCATCATGCTATCGACACACTGTTATTCGATTTTGTCGCTATCAGACAATGTCTTACATCCAATTATAATTATATCAAGTCTCATGAAAAGAAACGTTTTAATTAAGTAGTGATTTATTAGTTAAATAATTAATATAAATTGAATGATAATTGTTATAATTACACAGGTTGTGCACATACAAATTTTAATAGCTGCTCTGTCTTAAAATGTTTTTTGTTTACTTTTGAGGTTATTAACTGACTATTATGTCATCGACAAATTTATGATTACTAAAACTGTCTAAAACTAAGTGTCGACTCTGCTCGGTACACATTAATGAAGCTTTTGCTTTAATGGTTTAGTCACTGTTTTCATCGATATTTTTATAGAAACTGTTGAACCTACTTGCATTTAAAATAAAATAAGATTCTTGTTGAATATAAATTTTTTTTTACATTTCCTTGACAATTATTGAACAAATATTATTCAAATTAAAAACTTTAGTACTGTCTTTGTAGGTGTTTTGCTTTGACTTTGGTAAAGACTTAAATATTGCTACTCATCGGCCCACAGTAATACATAAAACTTTTAATTATTACTAGAACACTAGAATCAGATTATAAAAAGAAATAGTAATAGGAATTAGGATAATTTTAATCAGCACATGTTGAATTCTAACTTCAACAGCTGTTGGCAGGTTGGGTTTTTAAAAATGGCGCTTATTCTACATTATTTACGTCATTATCTACATTGTCTACATTTTATACGTATTTTTTACCCATTTTCTACGTATACGTGTAGAAAATCATTTTATACGTGTAAATGCCCATCACTGATATAACAGTCACTATTTAAAACCTAAGCTTTACCTCTTGCACTAAAACAATAATAATAAAAGTCCATTGTTTTCCTTCTCGCCTTATAAAGTAGTTCAATAAATTCAACACAAGTTTCAACAACTGAGAACGTAAAGTTCTACCACTAACAGACGTTTTAACACTTATTTAAACGCACAAAAGTTTTGAAAAGAACTGACAAAAATACAACAGAAATAAAGAATAACCTGATTTCGTTTGTATACTTCAGAGTAATAGACTAAAAAATTAAAATTAATATTGAGGAAACAATTTTATTGACCTGTCCGAGATTTTCTTTCACATAACAATAATACACAAAATATGAATTTTATTTCTTATTTTATTAACACACTATATACACAGTAACTGTACATTTTCTAATACTTGATTTTGTTTATATAAAAACATACTTATTATTTTAATTTTAAATTCAGTTTTAAATAAAATTTTTGTACTAATTTTATACGTATTATTATAAGAAGTGATTTTTGGTTTTATTGTTTATATAGTTCTTTTAAAACATTTTGAAAGAGTGTAAAAGAGCAAATATTGAACTTTATTTGACCAGAGCAATGAAGGATTTTAGATATGATTATTACTTAGAAAAAAACTAAGTGTAAATTTGACAAGAAAAAACTAAGATTTATAGAAAAGACATTTTAATAATTTTTTTAATATGTTTTTATAACTTAATTTTAATATGTATCAAAATTAATTAAGCACAGCGTACATTACTTTAATACTCGTGTATTTTCGAATTATTAGACATATGCCTACTGTAACATATACATATCTTTTGTAATATTTTATGGTAATTATGCAAATTATAACATATATCAATTAGTAACTGTTGTAACAAAAACAATAAATGTATATTGCCTGAGCTACTAAAATGTTCAATTTTATATCTTCTTGTTATAAAATAAGTGACCTAAAATAATTTGCAAGTAAATGAACGTAAAAAAGAATATCATTTTGTTTGTTGTTGACTGCAAAGTTAGCTTTTAATTGGAGTTGAGAAATTTTTTTTTTATGATAACTAAACTAATAAACCCAGTCAACAGTAGAATCCTTTGTAAAGCAAAACTTTAAAGATTTAATTTGCGTTTAGAAAGCACAGTTTGCGTAAGTTTTTGCATCTTTTTACTCCACGCAATTTCTAAAGTAATCAAAAGTTTTAGATAGTACTTTGTTAAAGTACCTAATTTATTCTTGAAATAAAATTTAGAAAATCTGCAAGGTCAACTTTTATACAATAAACTTTTGGTACAGATATAGGATTAATCATATAGTCAATACTAAGAATCTCAAATTGAATTTTAATTGACGTTCTTAAACAATATTGAACAGCATTATTTAAAACTGTCTTTCAAACTTGGCAACGGTCAATGTATTTGAACTAATTTACTTATTCAAATTTTCTGAAAAATGTTACATAAATGCGCATTTATGTAACACTTATTAGCGATTAAGTATAAATAACTGTTAATAACTATTTGTAAAGTTTAATAAACCATTTAAGAACAGAAAACTTTTTTTCAGGTGCAATCAATTTTCAACTTTATGAAGCATTTATACGATTTAAACGTGTGCGTTTTAAATTTAAAAAAAAACATAAATAAGGATCAAAGTCGTAATGTAGTCTTAACATCACAATCTTTGCCACAAAGCAAGAAATAATATAAAAAATACTGAAAACGCTTGAATTCTTAGTGTCCTAATGAAAGATGTTTTTATGTACGTCAGACTTACTTTATAAAAAACTTTGTTTAAATTTACTACGTTAATAAGTAGCTATTAAAAGTACATAAATAAGATTAATAAACGTATATTTTATTTGTGTAGATATGTAAAGTTTTGCAGTGTTAAGTCGCAATTATAAATTAATTGTAGTTACAGTTAAGCAGAAACTCATTATTAAAACATTTTAAAGTATGAGTTTATGTATTTTTAAAAGCAACATGCTTACAAGTAGTAAGTAACTTATAACTAAATAAATGTGAAGTAACTAACTATATGTTGCTTATAACATTTAAAAAAATTTAAAATATTATATAAAATCGAGCAATTACAATAAAATTTATTTTTTAAAATATATTAACTAATTTTCTAACTAAGAAATACATTATTTGATAATATTAAAATTATTAGTTTTTTTTGCAATAATTTTAATAAAATACTAAAGAAATGTATAGTAAAAATTAATATCGTACATTTGAAAACATAAATACTTAGATAAAATATTATTAATAATTAATTTTTACAAAATTACTTTTTAAAATTTAATATTTAATTTTTTTTAAATATTACATTGTAAGCAACTAATCATAGGTACTTAATTTGATAATTAGTTTTTACAGCCTAATTTTATCAATGTCATTAATCTTTATCTTTTTTGTAAGATATTTTTCATGTGTTATAAAAACGTTTCAAAATAATTAATAAAAATTAGATCACATTTTATTAATAAGAGAGAGAGCGGTTATAAAAAGTAAAAGTGCAGTGTAAAAATATGTTTTGGTGATCAGATAGTATTAGGCTTTGCTGTATCAGTCTAAATGTAAATATTACTGTATAAGTAGTTTATCTGGATAAACTGTTTACACACAAAGTTCTTATCACAAGTTGTAGTAAACTAGAGAATAAACAAAAATTTACGACAAAATGTTTAAACTAGACAAAAAACGGTTAATTGTAAATAAGATTTTAGAAGAGTTGTCGTTAACCTACAACTTTTATCGTATACTTAATGCTGTTATATATCATATAAACAAATGCAAAAAATTATTTTTAGTTTGCCAAAACACAAGACGTTTGTTAAAATAAAAAAATCGTTAATTTTAATAGAAAGTTAGAATTAAAATAAACGCTAAAGCATGTGGAACAAAAATTCTACAGTATGTTTTAGATGTTTTTTATTTAATATTTTTTTATTAGTTAGATATATTTTTAATGCAAAATTGCGTTCTGCTATAAAGAATTATTAGTAAATGTTAATTGCAAAAACAATTAATGTAATAAATTCAATATAAATAGTAAATTTTAATAATGACTTTTAATTACAGGGTCCGGTGCCAAAAGTGATAGTAATGGGTTCAAGTACGACTTCTGAAACGACCCTTAATACAAGTACAGATAGCTCAAACACAATAGTAACAACAATGACTGTTACTGATGGAGATAACACTGAAGACAGTTTAGACATTACAGAACCTGTTGATATTTTAAACACTGAAAATAATATGGTAACGAACCAAACTCCAAATGAAATACTGCAACCAACACCGATGACACCTAATACGCCCAGCACAGCTAGAAAAGAAACAAAATTTTCATTTGACGTTGAATCTCCTCCAAAAACTGCTTATTGCAAAGCAGAAAAATTTGTGTTTGATATGCATAGTATTGAAAAAGCAAACAGAGAAATTAAAAACGTTGATACATTGATGCAAGAACAGGTAGAAGCTTTAAGACAGGATGCTCGTCGCCGAAACAGCTATAGAGCTGCTCAAAACACTTTAGACTCAATTGATGTAGCTTATGACAATGTATTGGTACATAGAAGGCATAGCGAATTTGATTATAGTAGAGCTAATCATGACAACATAATTCTTAACAAAGAACGTAGAAGTCACAGGCGAAAAATAGAATCGTCGCACGAAGATCATAACGCCGAAAAGTTAGTGAAAGAAATAAATAACAAATGTGGTAGAAGTTCACCAAAGCTTTCAAAATTAGATCAAACAGTTGACACTTCTACAGAATCTCAAGATGAGATAACTACGAATAAACCAAAGCAAAAACATAAACGTACAACTAAACGCCATAGTTCTCCTAATAAACATAAAGGAGATAAATTTTCTTACGACGAAAAACATATTGCAAAATACCGCGAAAAAAATCGATTAACCCCGCCCGATTTGCGTGTAGATTTTTTTAATGAACAACCGGAAAAATCTCACATGGGAGGTTTGATTCCAGTGGTAACTGAAAAACGTGGAAGTGTATGTTTAAATAAGTGTTTGCGCGAACTTGGAACGCAATTTGAACCAAACTTAACTTCTCCTATAAATGTTACTACCAACCCTATGGAAAACTCTCTTCGCATAGGTGTTCGGAAAACGCCACAAGCAACTATAGTTGTGCAACAGCCGTCACTTAGTTTAGATCAATCAAACATTTCCACCGTATTATTAAGGAATGGAAGTGAATTTGTTTCTAATGTAGAAAGTGCTGGAAATAAATTGTGTATCAAAAAGCAACGAGAAGATCACATGAAGCAACTGTTGGATGTTAGCAACAATTTAACTTTAGAAGAAATTCACGATTTTGAAATGCGGTGAGTATTTTTATACTTTATAACTTACTACATACATACTAATTTAAATCAAATCGCTTTATCTAATAAAAGATTGACTTTAATTTATTAGTACATTTTAACATTACATATCTAGAAAACAAAGTATTTAGTTGTTTACGTGATACTAAAAATTATTTCAACGTTTAATATATTTTGTTGTGGTGATTTTCTGATTGTTTTAAAATCATCGTTGCACAAGAAATATATTTTTTTTTAAATTTAATTTAAGTTATCTTTAACTTAAATTAAATTTTAAAATATAAGACAGTATTTTTTAACGTTGAGTTTATAATTATTTAAAACAAAGGGTTGATATGTATAGTATGCGCATTTTAACGTACACTTTTATTTTGTAATTTATTCACATTTACATTTATTTGTTTCATTATCTGTATATAGACCAAAATACATTGGTTTAAATATAGGAAAATGTACATTGGGTAATTTAATTCGTTCATATGAACTTAAGTAACATTTGCTGAAGTTCTATTTGATCAATGAGTGACTATTACAACAACAGCTACATCTTGCTAATGCTTGATTTATTTCAATGCTGTAAAATTCGTAGTTATTGATATTTTTGTGAACAGTTTAGTTTAGTTTAGTACAAATAAAACGATTGTTGTTGGTGAAGATGTCGATTTGTTAATAACACTGTTACAAAGTTTAAATGTCAAAATTTTTACATGCAATAGATGATTGAAATTACTACTACAGCATTTTTCAAAAGTGCGAAAACAAAAAATATTTATATTATTTGATTAAACATTGTGAATTTTCTTGAAGTATTGACAAAGAAACTAATACGATTTCTTGTTTTTTCTTTGTCTTCTATAAACACACATAGATATTTAAGTACCTAAATGATACACAGAACAAGAAAATTGTACAAAATTGTATCATCAAACTTATTTTATTTTAATAGATTGTAGACTATATTCAAGAATAGTAAATGTAATGGATTGCCCGATTTCTATTCACGAAGTGTAAGCACTCCAGCAAATCTTGATGCGCTAACGTTAACCGTAGACCACGCTTCAATTCGACGCTTAGAAATAGTGCTTAAAACAAACGCCTATATTAGTTTGTTAGTGTAGTTACGTAATGGGCAAAAAATGCTCTAGTGTGGCAAAATGAAAACTAGAAATCCACATAAAGCTAAGTGTTTAAAGTCAATTATTATATTAGAACGAGTATGCTGAAAAAGTCATTGAAAAATTCTTAAAACTCAGTTAGAATTAAATCAAAACAATATTAAACTTAATGTCAAATTTGACAGATTTAGTAATAAATGTAGTACTAACATTATATTTCTGGTGTTTTTCTATTTTTTTTTTTAATATGATTTTACAGAAGACAAAATAATGTACGTTACTCTTGTTCAAAATTTCGTAGCATAACTCACTCACTAGTGTATAATGTACTTTTCGACACTTGTTACGTAAATTACTATTTGTGCTGCCAACTTCGCAAACGTCAATATTCGTTTCTTAGTGTAGTTACGTAATGAGCAAAAAAAGCTCTAGGGTGCAAAATGAAAACTAAAAATCCACATCAAACTGAGTTAATTATTATAGTTGAACGAGTATGCGACAGGTAAAAAAATCATTTAAAAAATCTTGAAATTCACTTAAAATTAAAAAAAAGATGTTAAAGGTAATACATGCAATACCAACGTTATATTTCTGGTGTTTTTTTTAGTTTTCTAAAAAATAATGTAATTTTACAAAAGGCAACACAAAAAATAATGTACGTTAGTAGTAAGAGCAATGGGGATTCTAGGACACTCGTGAAAATTCTATGGGTTTTCTAGGACGCCCGTGAAAAATCAAGGGGGATTCTAGGACGCCGATTCTAGGACGCCCGTGAAAAACCTATGAGGATTTTGAGACACATGGTTTTTGTGTCTGTTTAATTAGCATAATTGGGGTTATTCAAATTTGTGGGATTGTAGGTAATTAATTAGTTGCAATATTTGCATTTAGCGCTTATGACTCATCGTGGCGGGTATTGATCTGTTGGTTCACCCTTGCTTATGACTCATCGTGGCGGGTATTGATCTGTTGGTTCACCCTTGCTTATGACTCATCGTGGCGGGTATTGATCTGTTGGTTCACCCTTATGACTCATTCTCACATGCGGATAGGGTGATTATCTTTTCCCCCTTATGAGTCATACTCGCATGTGGATTATCTTTTCCCGCAGCCCTCCCTGCATTCGAATGAAATTAATTAAATATTTGCATTTAGCGCTTATGACTCATCGGTGCATGGCGGGTATCTGTTGGTTCACCCTTATGACTCATTGTCACATGCGGATAGGGTGATTATCTTTGTCCCCCTTATGAGTCATACTCACATGCGGATTATCTTTTCCAGCAGCCCTCTTTGCATTCGGATGACGGATATCGACATTTTCACCCTTATGAGCCATACTCCGGATGACAGATGCGGGTACGCACACGTTTCACCACCACCACCCCTCCCTCGCTCTCATCACTTTTGCATTTCGAGTAAATAATATTTAAACGTTTTATTTGAAATTACGTGTTCAACTTGAATCGAGTACAGTCGATCGAGCGACAGTAGTCATGTTAAAAGCCTCAGCTATTGTTATCGATGTACAATGCTTTTCGACATCGGGCAACTCGCTGTTTCCGAAAGAACTGGCCGCATATGATGGAAAACAAACTGGTCATTTCGTATTTAAGCCACCGTTTGCATGGTCTTGTTTGGATATCAAACATCAGAAACTAGCATCTTGGCTAAGAATGAACCATCATTGTATTCGTTGGGAAGATGGGTTCGTCGATGCTAATCTCTTTCCTCAAATTCTTAAAGAGTTGACGAAGAATGCGAGCAGCGTGTATGTGAAGGGTCGAGAAAAAGCTGCACTTTTACAACGACACATTGCCATTCCGATCATCGAAATTGACGAGCACGATGAAAAATGCGCTATAAAACCTCGAGCTAGCAGCTGTTTTTTCCACATGCAGCCTACTTGTTGTTGTGCATTATCCAACGTATATCATTTATACAAAAATCACGTTGCATTGTTAGATTGATTAACTATTGTAATGATATTTTGATAATAATAATAATAATAATAATAATAATAATAATAATAATAATAACAGAGTTTGTATATAACTTTATTTCGACTTATGATTAACAAACACTATAATAATAATAATAATAATAATAATAATAATAATAATAATAATAATAATAATAATAATAATAATAATAATAATAATAATAATAATAATAATAATAATACCACTACAATAAAATGTCTTTAACGTTAATCCAAGATTTTTCTTCGATCCCAAGCCACTTCACATATGCTTTACCATTTTTACGTTTTAAAATCCGTTCTACGAGATAAATATCGGGATATTTGGCTTTCTGGAGCTCCTTTTCATAAAATCCTCCAGATACTGGACGATTATGCATATCTTGAAGTAGGTATGTGACGGGGTTAGTAATTTGCACCTTAACTATTTTGAACAGTTCTGTAGACCAATTTGGAGTATATCCCTTGACGAATGTGCTTTTAAACTTGGAAATTCGAACAATATCGTCAACTTTATAACGGGGCTTGTTAAGAAAGGTTTTTAATCGATTATATGCCCAATTCAAATTCGTGTTTTTAGTTACAGAGTTCGGCTTCATCTTGATTGTTCTATGTACCGTATTGTTGTAGCTACGAGTAATTTCAGCAATTACATCGATCCATTTGTAAGAACCTTGCAAACTGAATCTCTTATACAGACGATTTTTTATGGTTCGAATAACTCGTTCCACAATCGAAGCTTTCATGCTGCTATATGTCGAATAATGATTAATCGAAGCATCTTTTACGAGTTTAGAAAATGAACGATTGTAAAACTCTTTACCGGCGTCGGTTTGTAAATTTGTAGGAGTTCGTCCGCTTGTTCTTAAAATATCAGCCATGGCTTTGGTGATTTCTTCGCCCGTCTTTGTCTTTACGCCTCTTGTCCATAGATATTTCGAATAGCAGTCAATCGCTAGTAATATAAATTTGTATCCTTTATTCTCTTTTGCGTACGGTATAAATTCGGCTAAATCAGCCTGCCAGAGATCATCATAACCCTTAATGATGGTCTTACGACGTGGAAAGTTTTTTCTAGCCTGTTTGTGTAACTCATTTACTACCTGCTGCTTCGATATTCCCCGACGTGAGCGACAACACGTAATCGTTCAATATGGTTAATTTAGTTTTTAATTCGTGTACGTCACTCTTCAATGGTTGCGCGAGTGTGCTGTATTTTGCGTTAAATCCTACATCTAATAACGCTCTAACAGTAGCTGCATCCAAGACACTTTCTACAAGATTATCGAGCTTTATTCTCATCGGTTGAATCAAAAATCCGCAACTCAAGGTGTTTGCCGTGCCGAGGGGTTCCCACAGCAGTGGGCGGCTCAGCGTTATGAGTCACGAACGGCTTTTCACCGGCAAAGTTATGATAGTGTAATAACGCGGGGTTGTCGGTGTTTTATTTTACTGTTTTCCCCAGTGGGCTGGCGGTAGCCAAAAAACGCGCAACATATGATCATGGAATTATCTGATTTGTCGAGCGGGTTGGGACCTGGGCAGGGTCCCTCTCGGAGCCCGCATGTTCTGCCCAAGAATGGTGAGAGTAGTGGCGCTCCCCATTCTTTTGTAGCCACACGACAAGGCGCGAAAAATGACACGAACGAGGAAACCACCTCGAAAAAAAAGGAGAAGTCCACTTTGTGGAAAAAACTTTCCGGCAGCGAGAAGGAGGAATATTTTCCCCGGTTCCTGTTGATAGAAAGATTAGAAGGTAACTTCGAAAAGGTTAGCCCATTTCTGATTGCCAAAGCTTTATACGGTATAGCAGGAGACATGAAAAGCGTCAAAAAAGTATCGAGTGGATTGTTGGTTGAATGTGTGTCAAAAAAACAATCGATTGTGTTATTAAACGTCGAAAGAATGGCACAAATGAATATCAAAGTATCTGTACACAAAACGCTAAATCTATGTAAAGGTGTAGTTTATTGTTCAGATTTCTTAAATAGTACGATAGAAGAGATACAGGAAGGCCTTAAACACGAAGGGGTAACTGAAGTGAGAAGAATACAAACTAGACGCGATGGACAAATAATAGATACACCAAACCATGTTTTAACTTTTGAACGGAACATATTACCGAGCACCATCAAAGGCGGATTATATTCTTTAAGAGTTAGACCATATATCCCACAGCCAATGAGATGCTTTAAATGCCAAGCGTTTGGTCATACATCTTTAAGGTGTGATAAACCCCAAATTTGCATATGTGGAAAACCTTTACACGAAGGAAAAGCATGCGAGCAGCCACTAAAATGCGTTAACTGTGGCGGGGAACATTCTGCTCGGTCGAGAGAATGCCCCATATATAAAAGAGAATTTCGAGTTCAAGAAATTAAAACAATTCAGAAAGTCTCTTATGCTGAAGCAAGAAATTTGTTGAAAACATCTCCTGTCAGTGTAACGCAAAGTTTCTCACAAGCGGTTACACAAAACCAAACAAAAACCAATACAGCCGAGATTGTGCAGGAGACTGTAAAACTTATAATTCCTGAAATAACAAAAGTTATACAAAACGAAATAAACGCAAAGTTCTCAAATATAACAACCGAAAAATGGCAAGATAGAACAACTGCAATTATTCATAGCTCTTCACCAATGGAAGTTAAGGAATGTTCCAAAAAAAGAGCATTGCCAGCATCTCCAACAGACTCTATTACGAGCGAGGTGATAGATGCTGACTTTATCAACCCCGCTACGAGAAGACAGAAAAAAGGTTGGCCTAAAGGTAAACCTCGGAAATCGAGTGTTTCACCATCTAGTCAAACATAAGCTGTGATATTTTATTTACCTAGTCATTTTACTTGTTTGTCTTTTATACGTTCTTTTATTGTCTTATACTTATACGTTATTTATTTATTTATTTATTTATTTATCTATCTATCAAAATTATTTATTTATTTATTTATTTATCAAATCGTATTTATTTATTAAAAACTTTATCTTCCGTTATTTATTAAAACACAATTACCGCGATGGAAGAAATAATTCAATGGAATTGTAACGGTTGTAAGCATCACCTACCTGAATTACAACTGCTAATAAATAAATACGACCCTTTTTGTTTATGCCTTCAAGAAACGCATTTTAAACCGAACGAGAACTTTAAAATCCAAAATTATAACATCTACCGCTACGACGTAAATCCAATCAGCCGCGCAAGAGGCGGAGTCGCTATTTTTTTGAAGTCAACTTACGTAAACACAAAAGTAGAAGTGAAATCAAATCTCCAAGTAATTGCTGTCCGAATTAATTTTCCCTTAAAGGCTACAATATGTAATTTATATCTTCCGGATTCAAACTGGACCCCAAACGATATCAAAAGTATATTACAACAATTACCAAAACCTTTTATCGTTACAGGCGATTTCAACGCACACTCAACAGTATGGGGTTCAGAAAAAACCAATCATAAAGGTACAATATTGGAAAATATTTTTGATGAGGAAGATTTAGTTATATTAAACAACGGGGAAAACACACATTTTAATCAAATCTCGGGCAAAGAATCCGCAATAGACTTGACAATAGTAACTCCGCAAATCGCACCAAATCTTCTTTGGACACCTCTAAGCGAACTTTATTACAGTGACCATTATCCGATAATTATCTCTACCGGACAACCAAAAACAACAATTGTTAAAGCCAAAGAAAAATGGAATATTAAAAAAGCTGATTGGAAAAAATACCAAAACAATCTAAAAGATGTGGTTCTACAAAACAACATAGAAATAGATGTCAACACATTTACTAAAACAATAATAGAAGCTGCTCATGCAAGCATACCGGTATCCAAAGGCGCAAAATTTCAAAGAAACGTTCCTTGGTGGAATGCCGACATTAAATCAACACTACAGTCTAAAAAACAAGCATTTAACGTTTTTAAAAAGCATCCAACCATAGATAATCTGATCAAATTTAAAAAAAAACGAGCACTTGCTCGGAAAAAAATCATAGAAAGTAAACGTACTTGCTGGCAAACATATGTGACAACAATGACGAACCAAACTCCATCTACAGAAGTTTGGAATAAAATACGTCGCATAAACAACAAAACATATCAAAGCCAACAAATAACACTACAAATAAATAATGAATTCACTAATGACACACTCAGCGTAGTCGAAGAGTTTGCAAATGAATTTCAAAATGCAAGCGACAACAAAAACTTTCACGAACCATTCAAGTTACGAAAAGAACAAGATGAACTAGAAATAATCGATTTTGCCACCAACGAATACTTCCAATACAATGACAACTTTACAATGTCAGAGCTAACACAAGCACTAAAAAGTTGTAAAGATACATCTCCTGGACCAGACATGATTACATACAGTATGATAAAGAACTTACCCTATAATAAACAAAAACAGCTACTTTCTATATACAACAACATATGGCACAACGGTTACTATCCAAACGAATGGAAAACAGCAGCTATTATACCGGTTTTAAAACCAAGCAAAAACCCGAACGTAGCTTCCAGTTACCGGCCAATATCCTTAACTTCTTGTATAAGTAAAGTACTCGAAAAAATGGTTAATACCCGGTTAACTTGGTACTTAGAAAAACATCATCTATTGTCCAAAACTCAAATGGGGAGCCGTAGACACCATTCAACGATCGACGCCCTAGTATATCTAGAAAATGAAATATTAAACTCTTTTATGCAAAAAGAGCACTTAGTAGCCGTAACTTTCGACATTCAACGTGCCTTTGACATGACATGGAGATATGCGATCCTAAAGAAACTACACAGTTGGGGAATCAAAGGACGATTATCAAAATTTACTTGTGATTTCTTAAAAAATAGAAAGTTCTACACCCAAATAGGCCAAAAAACATCGACTATACGATCATTGGAAAACGGAATCCCTCAAGGATCAATCCTAAGTGCAACTCTATTTATAATCGCAATGCAGAACTTGATAGAAACAATACCACCTAACATAAAATATTATGCGTATGTCGACGACTTAATGATATGCTATAGCCATAAAGACATACTTGTTATTGAAGAAACTCTGCAGCATGGAATCAATAAACTAGCAAGCACTGCAGCTTCCATAGGCTTTAAATTCGCCGAATCCAAAACAAACAGCATTCATTTTTGCAGACTTCGCACAAGACACGATCACCCACACCTAAACATTAACGGCACCAATATCCAAAACCAAAATAGCATAAATATTTTAGGCGTAATTTTTGACAAAAAATTATACTGGAAAGAGCACGTTTCACACATCATAACAGCATGTAAAAAACACCTTAATATGTTAAGATGCATTTCAAACATAAAGTGGGGAGCAGACAGAAACGTATTACTCAACGTATTTAAAGCCCTAATACTAAACAAAATTGACTACGGTAGCATAGTATATGGATCAGCCCGGAAAAGCAGATTAAAAACCTCGACACCATATACAATACGGGACTAAGACTCTGCACAGGAGCATATAGGACGAGTCCAGCACCAGCTATGTCTTGTATAACTGGCCTATTACCACTTAATTACAGAAGGCAACTACAACTACTTAAATACTCAATTA
This sequence comes from Aquatica leii, assembly GCA_035610365.1. Taxonomy (NCBI): domain Eukaryota; kingdom Metazoa; phylum Arthropoda; class Insecta; order Coleoptera; family Lampyridae; genus Aquatica; species Aquatica leii. The sequence goes on from CM069432.1 coordinate 66,416,908, forward strand.
AATTACAAAACAATCATAATCACATTAATAACAAACTGTTTAATATATCTAAAGATCAAGATATATATAGAAATTATCAACAAAGACCAACATATGCAAGACCAAGCTACATTCGTGCACACGAATTTACCAACGACATCAACTTTCCAATAACGCCAATACACACATGTTTATACCAACCAAATCCACCTTGGATAAACTGCAAAATTATAAACCTCAATTTGAAAGATATTCTAAATAACATTAATCACGAAATAAATAATCAGTGGCAACAAAAATGGAACAGCACAGACACTCAATTAAAAACAATCAAACCGAGCATTAAAGCTTGGGACACCCTTTATCCTATGAAAAGAAGAGAAGATGTAGTCTTAACACGCTTACGAATAGGACATACCAACCTAACATCATCTCATATGTTAACAAATAGACAAAGAACCAAGTGCGAAACATGTGATACAAATTTAACAGTACCCCACATATTATTAAACTGCACAAAATACAAGAATATACGGGAAAAATTGAAGTTATCAGAAAAACTAGAGGAAACATTACGAAACAACCCAGAAAATATTAAAAAAACATTGTCCTATTTATACCAATCCGAACTGTTTCTGAAAATATAAGAAAAGAAATAAAACAAAAATTATTATAGCTAATGGCCACAGTAGCCGATGCTTTAATAAATAATAAAAAAAAATAATAATAATAATAATAATAATAATAATAAAATGTCCTTAAACGATATAATTACAAAAATAAATAATCGTATAACATCAGAGTCAACTATAATCGATATATCATTAGAAATACTGAACAAATTTAGAACTAGTCTAAATGAAACTTTAAAATTGCGTAATATAAATAACCGCGTAAAACATGCAAAATCCTTTATTTGTCAAACACGTAAATTTAAACGGTTTTTTGTTAATTTAATTAAAAAGAATATATTTCCGTCAACTGGAATTAATAGTCATTTGGAGACTGTTATAAATAATCTAAAGACTTTTGAAATTCGTTTTAAGAAGCTAATAGTAACAACGGCAACCGATAAAGTTTGTGCGAAAAAACGAAATGTTAAAGTTCGTAATTTATTATCACAACGCGTATGCTGGGTCGATACAGTATCAGCATTCAAAAATCGGCTTAGAAGTGGATTAATTGTTAATATAAAACATAAAACTCTAGAAACGTTTTTAGAAGACTGTTTTAAACTATTTTACAATCGAGTTAGACGCATATCTAATAACGATAAGAAGTCTTTTAAAGTAAATTGTGTTTTAATATGCGAGTTTATAAAAAAATCTATCATCGATGGTGAAAATAGCAACAATAGCAGCAACAACAACAACAACAACAAAGACAGAGATGGAATAATAATCGACAACAAATACTTTAATTCAAAAAACGCTCAAATTCTATCGAGTCAATTTAAGAATAAAGAAAGGTTAAAGGAATGGTTTTCGACTAATCTCATTGCAGATATTTTAAATAAATTAGACAGTTTTCAAGAAGTTTCGTCGGGTTGGGCGTTACACAAAATCATAGCTCTTACGTTAAATATTTACATCGTAAATCGGATGTTTTGTGGTTCATCGTTCATCAAATTACCAAATGAAATAATCGCTAAAAGAGCAGTTGTTAATATACGCAACAACGATTATGGATGTTTTGGATGGAGTATTGTAGCTGCGATAGCACCATCGAATGATGATGCTAAGAAAAAGAAAAATGTTAGCCGAACTACATCGTATCCGCATTATTCAACAATACTTAACTTGAAAGGTATACAATTTCCTATGACGCTTAAACAGATACCTAAGTTTGAGCAAATAAATCCATCAATTTCGGTCAATGTTTATCAGCTATCGTTAAAGAGCGGAAAGAAAAAGAATACGAAACACTACATAACAACTCCTATATATCTAACATCGGCGAAGAAAGAAAAACATGCCAATCTACTTCTAATTCGAGAAAACTATCACGAAACAGACGGTGATGATAGTGACGACAATGATGGCGACAACGACGACGACGACGGTGACGATGACGACGATGATGAAAACACCTCTGAAACTAGCTGTAATGATGATGATGAGTTGAAAGAGGGGCCCGAGAAAATCAATACATACAAGTATACACCGCCTAAGCGACAACGGTTGCAGCAGCAGCAGTATGATAATTCTAATTTCAAATCTACAGGTAGGATAAATGTAAGGTATCATTTTTGTCTCATAAAAAACCTATCAAGATTGGTTAGTATGCAATTATCTAAAAATAAAAATAAAAAATATATTTGCGATCGTTGTTTACAATACTTTTATTCGAAATCATGTTTAAATCAACATTTCATAGATTGTCAAAAATTAAATATGTGTAAAGTAAAATTTCCTAGACCGGGTAGTGTAATTAAGTTTAAGGATTTTATGAATCAAATGCCTGCACCGTTTGTTATATATGGTGATTTTGAATGTCTATTGCTAAATGCAAGTAACAATTCTCTAAATGCATTGAAATATAATGGTAGCGGGTGTGCTAACAGCAACATGAACAAATATCAGTATCATAAAGCTTTCAATTCAGGTTATTTTCTACAATGTCACTTTGATCGTTCCATATCGTTTTATAAAACATACAGAGGTCTTGATTGTGAGGATTGGTTTGTGAATGAATTAATTATGTTATCTGACATGTTATTTCAAAAATATTTTCAACAAACTGTACCTATGAAGTCTATGTCTCGAGAGGAATTATTAAATTTCACATCGGCTTCCAATTGTCATATATGCGAAGAGTCGTTTAAAGACGAGATTGAGAAAGTTCGAGATCATTGTCATTTTAGCGGCCGATATCGCGGTGCTGCACATAGTTTATGTAATTTAAACTTCAAATGTTCTCAGGTAATTCCAGTTGTCTTTCATTCTCTATCCAATTACGATGGACATTTATTTATTAGAAACCTCGTTAAAAAATGTAAAGGGAAGATCGATCTTCTGCCCTTGAATAAAGAACGTTATATTTCGTTTACAATCACTTTTAAAAACGGTTTAAAGTTTAGATTCATAGACTCGTTTTGATTTATGAATAGTTCGCTAGATAAGTTGGCTTCATATATGGATAAAGATCATTTTCACATCGTAAAGTCGCATTTTCGCAATTTAACCGAAACACAGTTTAATTTAATATCGAAGAAAGGCATCTACCCATACGATTATACCGACAGTTATTCTAAACTTGTATCGACGACTAAATTACCCGCTAAAGAACATTTTTTCAATAGTTTAACTAATAAGGACATTTCCGATGAGGATTACAATCATGCTCAAACCGTTTGGAACGAGTTCAATATTAAAAATTTAGGCGAATATAGCGATCTGTATTTAAAATCTGACGTTTTAATATTAGCCGATGTTTTCGAAAACTTTAGAAACAGCTGTATGACTACATACAAGCTGGATCCTGTAAATTTTTTCTCGTTGCCCGGTTTCACATGGTCCGCAATGTTAAAGTACACTAAGGTTGAATTGGAGCTTATATCCGACATCGACGTACTAATGTTTGTAGAGCGTGGAATTTGAGGCGGGTTATCGCAATGCTCGATAAAATATAGTAAAGCCAACAACAAGTACTTGAACGATCGTTATAATCCAAACGAGTCTGAAAATTATCTAATTTACCTAGACATAAATAATTTATATGGTCTCGCCATGTCACAATACCTATCCTACGGTGGGTTTAAATGGTTAAACGTAACAACCGAAATAACAAACTTTATCTTACATGACGTTAAAAGCGATTCGGATCGGGGTTATTTGCTTGAAGTTGACTTGGAATATCCTAGAAATATTCACGATCTGCATAACCATTTACCTCTTTGTGCCGAACATAAATGTCCTCCAGGGAGTAAACAAAAGAAGCTATTAGCGACACTAGAATCAAAATCGCGTTATGTCATTCACTATCGCAATTTGCAGCAATGCGTCAAATTAGGAATGTTATTGCGTAAAGTACATCGTATATTGGAATTTAAACAGAGTGCTTGGTTGAAAAACTACATAGACTTGAATACGCGTCTGAGAACTCAAGCAACTAACGAATTTGAACGAAATCAATATAAGCTAATAAATAATGCTGTTTTCGGTAAAACAATGGAAAATATTCGAAAGCATAGAGTGGTAAAGTTTGTTAAACGGTGGCATGGTCGTTATGGTGCCGAACATTATATTTCACAACCCAATTTCCATAGTAACGTAATATTTAATAATAATACGGTCGCAATTGAAATGAATAAAACGGAAATTTTATTCAATAAACCTATATATGTCGGGATGTGTATATTAGACGTTTCAAAGATTTTTTTATACCGATTCCATTACGATTATATGCTTCAAAAGTTTGGTCATCAAAACTGTCATCTTTTATACACCGATACGGATAGTTTAATTTATAACATACAACATAATGATATTTATGAAACTATAAAACGAGATTCACACATGTTCGACACCAGCGGGTACGCTGAAGATAATATTTTCGGGATATCGCGATTGAATAAAAGGTATTAGGAATGATGAAAGACGAATGCAACGGCGGCATTTTATATGAATTTGTAGGTCTAAAATCCAAACTGTATAGTTTTAAAGTACAAAACCCTAATGATATTAATAATACTAACACAACCAACTCACAATCTGACTCTGCAATTGTTATTAAGAAGGCTAAAGGAGTTTTGGATAGCGTTGTACGTAATACAATTTCGTTTGACGACTATTTAAAATGTATAAGAGAAAATGTTACATTGCTACGAGAACAACGAATGATTAGATCCTCTACACATGACATTTTTACAATTAAACAAAACAGAGTTGCTTTAGCCGCGAATGATGATAAACGGTGCATTCAGTCTGATGGAATTCATACACTAGCATGGGGTCATTACTTGCTATCCGATTGTTAATTAGAATAAGAATGTGGTTTTAGTATAATTATTACTATTATTATTATTATTATTATTATTATTATTATAATTTCAAGTTTTTCTTCTTCGTCTATTTTTAACATATATTTTGTGTGAATTTTAGTGGTAGTAGTAGTTGTAGTAGTAGCGGGCGCACACACTGTAGATATATAATAATAATAATAAATGCAAATAATAAAATTGAGTTTTTTATTTCTTAATACCTATCCCATTAGGTGGTGAGGATGATGATGATGACGATGATGATAAAGTATTTACCTTATCGCTGTTCACTCCGCTCACAGTTGAGTTGTATACAGACGGTTAAGCAATTGCGCAAGCTTTATTGCACCTCTCTACATACACGCACTTCTACATATTAGTCTGAGTCTATCTATGACGGTGTCGTCATCATCATCATCATTATCATCGCTGTCGAGTTAAAAGAACAAGAATGAGTGAAAATAAATTACAACACGATATACACATGTTTCTAGAACGATCGAAGCGTAGAAGTGTACCATTACATTTGAATTCGATGCCGACATTATTTGAAGATTGTGATGACAACAAAAGTGTTGAAATTTCGAGATCTCAATCGTCCGATTCGGGGTGGTCAACGTTAACTACAACGTGCAATCAAATCGAAGAAGAAGAAGAAGAAGTTCGACTTACTCGTCATTATAATGCATCCATCGAACCTCTTGTAAACTCGACCAGCTACAAAATTGATTATGAAGGTAGCAAATATATTGAAATCGGATACATCACCTATCTAGATTTGAAACCGGTAATAAGAGTTTGGAGTAAACTAGACAGGTGTAATAATAATGTTTCTTACGGTGCTGGTAGTGGCGACTGTGGTGGTGGTTATGATAAGGAAAATGTATTATTCACGGTCGAAGAATGGATTACATTTATAAAACTTCGATCGTATATAATGAACGATTTCTATTATCGCAATTCTACAACAACAACAACAACAACGAGGACGACGACTTATAATGAAAGCATCACAAAAACCGACGATATCTCTCGCGATGTGAAAATACATTACAATCGCGTGTTTATTCGTAAAGATGGAATGGATAACATCGACGATGAGGATGATGATAAAAACTTTTCGAAAACAGTTACCATAACACGCGATTTTCAATCATGTACTTTCGACAAGTATGAAATGGACAGCTTCTTCAATTTAAGCGACATTGTCAACTATCGTCTAGAATTAATGTGTTCGTATAAATTAAAAGAGTTTTACGATTGTATTATTCATCATGTGACGGCTACGGCTGCGATTATGCGTAAAAGTGAATCTAACAACGATGGCGGCGACGGCGATTGTGCTTTGCAACCGTATGATTTGTTTGAAAAAATTTTGAATTACAAGAATAATATAAATTCGCATAATGTATTATGTTTAATGGAACTTTTACATCACAGACCTGGTTATGTTATCTGTTGTATTGATAATTCAAGTAGTAGTAGTAGTAATAGTCTTAATGGTAACTTTGTATCGAATATGTAAAATATATACGATTTCTTAAATATTTATTCTTTCTCTTGATCCTAGGTAATAATCCGCATGTGAGTATGACTCATAAGGGGACAAAGATAATCACCCTATCCGCATGTGACAATGAGTCATAAGGGTGAACCAACAGATACCCGCCATGCACCGATGAGTCATAAGCGCTAAATGCAAATATTTAATTAATTTCATTCGAATGCAGGGAGGGCTGCGGGAAAAGATAATCCACATGCGAGTATGACTCATAAGGGGGAAAAGATAATCACCCTATCCGCATGTGAGAATGAGTCATAAGGGTGAACCAACAGATCAATACCCGCCACGATGAGTCATAAGCAAGGGTGAACCAACAGATCAATACCCGCCACGATGAGTCATAAGCAAGGGTGAACCAACAGATCAATACCCGCCACGATGAGTCATAAGCGCTAAATGCAAATATTGCAACTAATTAATTACCTACAATCCCACAAATTTGAATAACCCCAATTATGCTAATTAAACAGACACAAAAACCATGTGTCTCAAAATCCTCATAGGTTTTTCACGGGCGTCCTAGAATCGGCGTCCTAGAATCCCCCTTGATTTTTCACGGGCGTCCTAGAAACCCCATAGAATTTTCACGAGTGTCCTAGAATCCCCATTGCTCTTACTACTTACGTTATTCTAGTAGAAAGTATTGGCCGTGCGGCTTTGCGTTTTATAATATTTTGTGCTGCCAACATCGCAAACGTCAATATTCGTTCGTTAGTGTAGTTACGTAATCAACAAAAGAAGCTCTAGGGTGGCAAAATAAAAACTAGGAATCCACATAAAAATAAGTGTTCAAAGTCAATTAATATATTAGAACGAGTATGCGACAAGTGAAAAAATCATTTTAAAAATCTTGAAATTCGGTTAAAATTGAACAAAAACAATGTTAAAGTTAATGTCAAATTTGACCGATCTAGTAATAAATGCAGTACCAACATTATATTTCTGTTGATTTTTTTTTATTTGTTCAAAAAAGAATGTAATTTCATAAAAGGCAACACAAAAAATAATTTACATTACTCTCGTCGAAAGAAACATAGCATAACTCACTCACATGCACATTAACGTTCGTTATGCTATTTCTTACTTTCGACTCTTGTTACGTAAACTACTACTAAATACAACGGCGTCGCGTTTTTTGAATAACGATCGCCACAAAATGCTTGTAAGAATTTCTAATTATCATAGTTTAATTTAAAAATTAAATTTATTTGCTTTTATTTTATTTTGGTTTGGTTGCCATAACATCCTGATTGCAACCAAAATAAATCTTATAAATTATTTATCACAGGTTTATAAAACGCACCAAATTAGTGTTCTCTACAATTAAAAATGAATGGATAAGGCGTTAGAAAATGCCTGACAAAATGAACTATACCACCAGTGTAATTTGTTCTACTCATTTCACACAAAAGAGTTATGTACAAGATTTTCAAAATGAATTATGTTTTTTAAATAACACTAATTAATATAAATTTAATTAAAAATTATTTTAAGTCTGCCCCAAAAAAAATTTGAAGAAAACGCTGTTTCGACAATTATTTTATGCGTTACCAAATAATTAAGCAAACACAAAATTTTTTATCAAGAACTCTTATAGGACGAATTGGTAATATTTCAAATAAATTATGTGATCAATTAATATTAAAATCGGAAAATCGTTCTTACCATGCACTGACTTTAGATGAGTCAAGTGACATTAACAATACTAGTTAACTTTTAATTTTTATTCGAGGTATAAGCCATAAATTTGAAATAACAGAAGAATTACTTTCTATATATTCAATGAAAGACTGGTAAATATTTTTTTATGACTCTTCAAGAAGTGTTGAACATTACAACCGATTAATGTCCTAGTTTGACAAAGAAAACATTGGGTTAAAAAGAAAAAAAAAATCCATTGTATCATTCATCAGAAAACCTTTTGTACAAAAGTTTTAAATCTTAAACATATAGTATCGGTTGTAACAAAGATGTCCGTTATATTTTTGCAAGACATTGACTGTGAGTCTACGCGATTCTATGAATTGTTGGATGAAATTATCAACTTTTACTTCTCCGGTGATATGTTTTCACATTAGAATCTATTAAACTTGTCATTGCAAAGAAAGAGACAATTTGTTTTTAACAACATATGTATAAGCAATAGCACTAGATATTTTATTTTTAGTATTAAATACATTTTAGCATTGGATCTATCTAGAAATTAATTTATTTAGTATTTATCCTCTTTTATTACTTTTTTTAACCTAATCCGGCCCGCGTCACGATACAAAAAATTTGATTTGGCCCGATGAGGAAAACAGTTGCCCACCCCTGCATTATAGTAGAGTTTTTAACCTAATACATAATAAATGTCTTTGGCTAAATGGTGTATAACTTATTAAAATTCTGAATCTGAAGAACGTTTAAAGACTTTTTTAAATTTGAAATTACTTAAATTTTACACAAAATATTTTTTTTAAGAATACATGCAATTTTATTGAACTTATATAAAAAAAACTTTATAATTTTTTTTTAGTAAAACAGATTTGAAAAAACGGAAAATTTAATTTTAATTTGTAAAATGTATTCATATATTATTGGTACGTAATTAATTAAATGTAACTTAATAAAGTCTTTCAATAATCAAAAGACGTATTCGTATATTCGTATAAACAAAATTGATTAAACAAATCTTCTTACCGGTAAGCTAATTAATAAATAAAATAAATTACGAACATTACATGTCGACAAGTTGTTAAGCTGTGGAAAACCGGAAACTGAAAAAAAACAAAAAATCCAACAATTTATGCACAGTTTCAACAGATGAAAAGTGACGATGGCAGTAAAACTTAAAAAATTTACAAATTACAATTAAAATTAGTTTGACAGAACATATTAGCTCATAAATCACATTAAACTGTGACTTATCAACGTTATCTTTGAGCTTGCAAAAAGTATATTTGAGAGAAACTGGATTTAAAAAGGTTATGTAAAATCCGTTATAGTTGTTTTTGTTAAATTTATTGATAAGGTTATATTAATTTGGAAGGTAAGATACTGAAATGTAAGTTTTGTTCTGTTCAGTAACTCTGGATAAAGAAGTAACTGAACTAATATTATACTTAAAGACAGATACATATATTGTAATTCTTCTAGTTATGATGGGTGGTAAACAGTCAGTTCAAAAGGTATCTGAAGACTGTTATTTTATGTGACAAGGTGGTTATGATTAAATAAAATGACGTTATCAGTGGTTGTAGGTTTCCTGTATATGTCATGTGTGAACGAATTGTTAATTGAAATGTCTAAATCTAAAAACGGTAAAGTGTTTTTAACGGGTTGTATTTAACGGTGTAGATCATTGAAAACATAATAAATGTTTGATGTCTGACTCAGATTCTGCAAACACACAAAGAGCGTCGTCAACGTATCAACTCCAAAATATTATATGTTTTTTGAAGATATTGATACCAATAAACTTATTTTCTAAATTGGTGAGATAAATGTATGGTTAAAACAGTAATTAAGGAGAACCCATGAGTAACCATTCTTTTTGGAAATATATTTAATTATTAGAGTGAAAAACTATTTTGTCAAAGCAATATCTAGTTAGAGATGAATTTTTTTCGGTAACGATATTCCGAAAATCAGTAATATGCAATAAATGCGAAACTAGTTATTAAAAATTTAAGTGTATTTTGAATCAGATATGATTTTATTGCTGTTGATGATCATCATGGGTAGGATAAAATTATAGTTTTTGGAAAAGTCACTTCCTTTTAAAAATTGTAAAGTTTTAGAAATGCAGGTATCTTTATTTTGGATGACAGCACAATTGCTTTTGTTGACTTTAGAGATGTTTAAGTTGTTATCAATGACTTTCTGTCTCATAAATTTAATAATTAATAATTCTGATATCTGTAGAGAAATACTATTAGGTTTTCTAAAAAGAACAATTTATTGAAACAAACTTCCAATGAAACTAAGAAATGGTTGCACTGAACAGTGGTGGTGAGTAAATGTGGAGCAAATTTTAGATCTTTATCAAGCAAACGTTTTTCTTTTTTTGAGAAATATGTATAGGTTATGTTTTTTGATAGAATTTATAAGGTTAATGGTTAGATCTATGTTTAACTGTGTTCGTATTGTACGAAATGCGATTAAATGAAACCAAAGCATATAATTTTTCGATTTCATATTTAATGTAAGTAATGTGCATAAATTGTTGTTTTAGAATGGCTTGGAATCTTAATTTTTATGAACTAGAGTTGTTTTGTGGACCTTAATCGATTATTGAAAAACTAAATATTTAACATAAATTTATTTTTATCAAATTTGTATTTCCTATAAAGTTTAATCCTACAACTATGACTAGAAAATTTTAATTTAAAAATTGATCTTTATATTATTGGTACGTCGTCTATTAAATGTAGATTAATAACGTCTTCTAATAGTCCAAAATCGTAAAAACTAAGTAATGAGACGTTTGTTGTTGCAAGCTCAAAAACAACGTTGATAAGTCGTAGCTTAATGGGATTTATGAGTTAATATGTTTTTTTGAAAAAATATATATGGGTAAAACCAAAAAGCGTTTAAAATTAGACTAAAAGAACATACGAGATTTTTATCCCACCTATCTACATATATAGAAAATCCCACCTCTATTAAGTAAGCCTTTGCTAAGCACAAAATATACAACAAACACAATTTACACAATGGTTACATTATCCATCCTAACCACAACTACGAAAAATTAATAAATATATTAGAAATAATTTACATTAATTCTATTCAGTAAGATTTGTTACTCAACGATCAAACTAATATTAATTGTAATTTCAAATTCGTTAAACTTTAGTGCAATATTGTTTAAGGTCTTGTGTTTCATTTATTTTCAGGTTTTCCACAGCTTAACAATTTGTCGACATGTCATGTTTATAATTTATTTAATTATTAATTATCTTATAGGGTTATGACAGAATTGTTATCGGTAAGAGAATTTGCTTAATCAATTTTGTTTACATTTTATTACTAGCCGAAACATGTAACTAATTAAATATTTGAATATACAAATACGACTTTTAATTATTGGAAGGCTTTATTAACTTTCATTTAACTAAATTTAATTTTTTAAAAGTTTTATAATGTAATAATTCTAATAAAAATTGTAATAATTAATACGGCGACTGAAAACAATTAAAGTAGTTTTCGTCTGTGTACATGTTTTAATTTGATGTAAATATGTCTATTTCTAAAGAGTTTGTCATATTTTGCCGTTTTATCACATCAATTCTATACTACTAGATTTTATTACTCTTGCGTTGCTCTTCAACTATTTAATAGTTAAGAGCACACAGTGTCTACTGCAGATACTACTAAAAGTTTAGTACTTTAATGTAAACCTTTAAATCTATTTCAAAAACTTTGTGGATAGAATAAAAACAATAAATTTTTAAGATATTCTTATTAAGATCAGCACAGTATTTTTAGGCATTACACTACAATTAGAAATGAAAGCGGTAAAATCAGAATTCATATATGTATGCATACATCGGTAATACATAAAACATCAGTTTGCGTTTATGCATTATATAATTTCATTATATTTTATTAAAATAGTTAAGAACTGTTTAAACACGTGTATAATTTAAAGATTTTTTTACAATATAAATGGGTTAAAGTATGTTTTAGAAAAAGATGTAATTAAAAAATTCTATTTAGTTTAATTTTGGCCATAGATTTTTAAATTAGTAACAAAAATCAAACGTTTATATTTAAAAATTATTTATTTTATAATTTTTGTATTAAGACGTCATTATTGGTGATTTTATTTTAAAGATCTACAAGCATATTAACTTTACATTTAGAAACTACCAAGACAGTTATATTACTACATTTAGACAAACAACGAAACGGTTAAAATATGAACTGGGTAGTATTAGGTTTTGTAATAATAAATGCGTTTAAATAAAGTAGACCAAATTTAATTATAAAAAGTTTTTGTCGTCTTAGAGTCCGTGTTCATAAAATTAAAAAAAAAGACTTTTATAACAAGGGTGTAAAAAAGCGCCAGGTGTTACAAGCTTGTTTTTTTTAATAAAAAATTATTACTTGTACTTTTTACTCATTGTTTAACAATGTTTTAAGTTTTTTCAGTAATATAATTTTATAATCTTGGGTTTTTAATAATTTATAGCGTTTATATCATATACCCTATGTGCTACAATCTGTTTTAAATTGTTAAAATGTTTATTTATTTACTTTGTTTGGTACTTTTAAATAATTAGCAATCTTGTGCTGTCAATATTTCTTGTAAATATCAGTAATTACCAAATAAAGTTTAACGTAAGTCAAACAAGTTTACTCGTTTATATTACTATTTATGTACAACAACCACGTCTTTTTTGAACTCGGTTAATAAGTTATTTACTTTTACTTAATTTCTTAAGTATTTCGTTATTGTTAATTTTTTATTCACTTTAAAAATGAGTATCTGATGAAAAATTAGTTATATAACAGGTGAAATTATTTCCGTAATAATAATAGTAGAGTTTTTCTATCTGTAAATTACAGATTATTAATTTATGTTAAAAGTTTATCTAAAAAAGTTAAAAAAAAATTGTGCCGTACTAACGTTAATATTGTTCTTAATAATCACAAGAAATTGTCCAAGCTACACAGTATTTAAAAACAAAAATGTTTTAACATTGTAGTATTAGAGAAGAGAAGTATAGGATTGGCTAGACATGTTCACATTTTAAATACACTGCAAGTTTTAAAAGTTGATTATTAATTGTACCTTTAAAAGTATTATGTATATCTAAAGTAGAATGCAAATACCTTAAACTAAGATATAATTAAAACATTCTACCTCAATCAATTATATAGACCTAAACACAACATATAAAATTCAACAGTATACGTTAATACTTCAGATCTAAACACAGTTCAAGATGACGACTAATAAAAAAGTAGAAATATAACCTCCACCGCTAATAATGTACTATACTTAAAGCCATACAATTATTTTTTCAAGGTATTATTTTTATCCAAAGCCAAAAAGGTGGCTGCCAACAAGGTAGAAATAAAAACCGCAATACTTTTTTTAATACCTTTAGCGATATTACTGTAGCATATTTAGAGGCATATAATTTTATCTTCAAGGTATTATTTTACTATAAAACCATAATTGAGGTTGACGAAAAAGTTGAAAAACAAACTTTTTTACTACTTTTTTAAACACCTTTACCGATATGAATGTACCATATTGAGAGACATATAATTCAAATTCAAATTTAATCTTCAAACCGATTTAACGCGAAAACCAAAAAGTGCTGAGAAAAACATAAAGAACACTTCACACCTCTTCTTATAGTTATTTTAATTTATAAAACTAAAGAATTTTAGCCTTAAACTGCTTTAGTGGTTCTTCTAGTTGATAAACGTCAGAGGCCGGAAAACCTATAATTTTTCTATTACTTTACTGCAAGATAAATATCTGCTTAGCAGATTTTTATGTTATCTACTCAAACATAATAGCCCGCGTTAGGACTAAACTAGCCACGTGCACTATGCAGGGTGGTTTGGTAGGTTCTTAAATAGAAAGAAACGGTTAGGGCCACACTTAAATATTATTTTTGTAAACACAAAACACAGTGTTTGAAATTTACAATTGTAATCAGCCCTAATGCATCTTTTTTAAGCAATATTAGTAGCAAAATAAAATTTGCATCGCAATCTATTTAGTGATAGAAGATCCAGAATATTTAACTTCTTTAATAAAACTATTTATACTAAAGGCTATATTTCCTAAATTGTTCTTCGTTTTAATTATTATACTATAATTCAATGTAGTGTTTTAGTTATTTTTATCTTTTTCCATTTTACCTGATAATAACATCATCAATAATTTCGTTTAAGCAGTGTATACGAATGTCTTCAATGTGATTAGTAACCGTTTCTTCATTTTTCCTCTTAATTATCAGCGCACTAAGAATGAGTCAAGTTTTATGATAGAAAGTGACTGTATTAGTAGATTGCCAATCTTTTAGTTTTTTGATTGATATGAATTATTCATTGCCGCTTCTAAATCTGGTTCAAATTTTGGAAGTCCTCTTGGTAAAATTTTACTATTTGCGTAAGTCTGTATTTCAAGTTCTATATTAAGTATAGACTTATTTGTTATAATTGTCGACGCGTCTATTAACGCTGAAAAATGTTTATTTTTTTGTAACAGCATTCGTTTACAATGAAGCTGTCAACTTGCTTGTTGGTAGTTAAAACTATTTTAATTTTATTTTTATATTATAAACTTGTCACGCTGGTTCCTACTCAATTGTCATACTTAGAGTTAAAAGTTTTCAATTCAAACGGATGTTTTGCATTGAATAATTTGATAATTTTTTGAAACAATTGCGGCTTATGACATTAGATAAGCTTTTTCGCTCACCCAAAGCCACCAAATATTCGAAGTTGGCTATTGTTGTGCGCAAAAGAGCGCTGCTTAAAAAATAATATATATATTACTAAAGTAATTGAATATTGTGACAAACATATAGGGGGTATTCATTTCACCTTGTACTTTTGTCGTAGATTTCGTTTTTTGTAAGTTTTGTAGAATTTTTAATAAAAGCTTAGGTTACTAAATCTACGCAGGTAGAAAGAGTTGTACCTCGGACGTAGATTCGTAGTTTCGTCGGTAACTTAGAAAAACTTTATATTCTAAGGTCGGTAATTGGTACATAACCAAAAAAAATATTTCTTTTACATTTTTAATTGTAAAGATAACAAAGATAATAGATAACGTAAGTAAATAAGAATTAAACATTTGAATAAAAAAGGTAATTAGTTTTTACAGCCTAACAAGAAATATTAACACCGATGGTCAACTATGAAATGTAGGTAACTACTTAAAGCAATTGTTGACAAAATAAAGGATAATTCAGAAAAAAACACTTTATTAATTTAGAAACCAATTGCTAATACATTTTTTAGCAAATTGTTCAAGTTGTATACGCTACCAAACACTGCAAAATTTGGTATTTTGTTGGTTAAAAACAAATTGAGAAATTTGAAAACAAATTTTAGAAAAGCAGAAGAATGGAAGGCTCAAACTAGTGCTGGTTTGCTAGAAGAAGGCAAGGGCCAAAACACAAAAGGTAATTAAAAGCTTAAAATGTTTAAATGTAATAAAATCGTTCATTTAATGAATATATTTTTACATTATATTAATAAAATTTGTCCTCATTATAACTTGTTAGAGGAAATTTTTGGTCAAAAAAAAAATTTAAATTTGCTACCAATATACGACTCCAGTAAAAAAATGGAACTAGAAAGTAATCCCAATAATTGTTTTCTTGTTGATATTCATTCCCATTTCGAATATCATACAGAAAATGTAGAAGACGATACAAACTCACACTCAAGTGTGGAAGTCTTAAGTCCTGCAGGATCTGATTCTGGTGTTAAAAACATTAAGAAACAATTGTTCAAGCGTTGTTTGGAAAAACCAGCAAATTCATCGCTTTAACATTTTACAAGTTTTCAAGCAAACCGAACGGAATTAGTCCAGTTAAAATTGAATCAACAGATAAAAAGTGAGCAACAAAAACCTAAGAAATGAAATAGAATATTGAATGTAAATTTGAAACTAAAACTTTAGATTGAAACAAAAAAGGTAGAGTTAAAAAAATTTAAAGTAGAAAGCAAGCTGGCATTAAATACATTGCAAATCGAAAAAGATTTCGAACTTAAAAAGTTTGAAATGGAACTGAAATATCGGAAATAATTTAATTTCGTTTAACACATAAAATGTATTTTTATACGTCTTATTTCTTGAAAGTTGGACTTTAAAATATATATACCGCCGCCTTAGATTATAAGAAATAAGTGCTTTATCTTCTTAAAAATAATAGTGTGATTATTTATGATTTTCTTACTATCAATGGAATGTTATTATAACCTATTCGAAACCATGCTTAGAAATGGGTTAAATATCTTCAACTATTTCCGTCCCAATCAAAATATCATCTAAATATATCAAAATTACAAACAAAGTATACTTGATTGAATTTTCAGTCATCTTAACATCGTGAAAACATTTTCCTCAATCGACACAAAATTTTAATTTTAAGCTATTACACAAGTTAAAATCTGAAAAACCCTCTTATCAATCTATTTAATTTTAATTTTATTGATTTTTGAAGAAATGTTTTGTAGTTTAATTGAAAACGTGCAAACTACAATATATAAAAAACCTAAAAAAATGTGAATCCATTATATTGTAGTTTCTTTTAAATAATAAACAGTTTAAGAATTAATGTACTTGTTTTATTAATAACTGCATACATTAGGTTAATTTAGTTATTCTCATTCACTAGAATATCAAATTTTTAGCAGTAAGTATATACATATTTGTTAACATTAAATAATTATTGTTGATTTGATAAATTTATATGAAAAATCAATAACTAAAGTTTGTAATACGATATTTAATTAATTGAAAATTTTATATGAAAAATATTTTTATCGCTACATGTTTCGGCCGAAACAAATTACATAGTGGCCATCATCAAGCGATTATACGAAAAATGTTGATTTATGCATGATCAATAAAATCTGAATTATAAATTAGTAAATTTAAACGATATATACATATTATAGTTCTTAAATAAAATTATAAAATTATTTGAATTACTTATTAAACTTTACAGTAAATATTTTAAAGTTGAGGAACATGTGCTCAAAGCGAACATGTGTTTCAGCCTAAAAAAAATTTTCAATTAATTAAATATTGTATCACAAACTTTAATTATTGGTTTTTGAGCTAAATTTATCAAATCAATCTGAACCAATAAAATATGGATCCTTTAATTTAAATAATAATTGATTGTTTTGCTATTAAATTTACTATTTTATTATCTTAAATACGTACATTTTTATCGGTTTTAAAATCGATTTTAAATTTGATAACATAATATGTGTTACACGTTTTATTGTTTGCGTAAAAAATATTCTCAACTTTTAAAAACATTGACGCACTTTGGTTGTGCTTTTAAATTTCCTAATTATAAAAAAAAACGAGAAGAACAAAGCTAAGTAACCCAAATTTATTTCAGTGTTAAGAAAGAACAAGCTTAAAATCTACATTTAATTGTTATATAAATTAAATTTTGCATTGTTAACAGATAAGAAAGCATTCGATTTACGCAGTTTACATTTTAAGTCTAAAAATGTATCAAGTCGTGCGCATTAAAATAACTACGATTTTAATAATAAAATTTTAATTATTATATACTTATTATAAACATTAGAATTTAATTAAATATTATAATTAAAAATAAAATAAAAGCAAGGAATAATATGTAATGGGTTTCGGATTTTAGATGTTTGTTTTCGATATTAAGTTAATCAGTTAATCCTGTACTCATGTTACAAAAAACATCGGATTTATTTTTAGAAATAATGTATTAAACAATTAAAAATTTTAATACAAACAAAAAACGTAAAATCGGGGTTGTTTTAAGAATTAAATCAAACAACAGTTATAATATAAATTTTTAAGTAACGAGTTCTAAGAAAACTAATCGGTTTCTTACTTGGCATACTTAGAATTTTATTTAACTTTTTCTCAGTTTACATAGTAGCAAAATATTAAACATATAATTGTATATTATATATACTTTTATAATTATAAATGTATAATAAATTCTTGTTCTATTTATTAAATACTTGTTCTATACATGTATGTGATTAAAGGCTTTGAATAAGAATGTTTACAAAACTCGGTTATTCTTAATTTAATTAAAAACATTGTAAAAGCGTTTTTGTTTAAAGCTTGGTTTTTCAATGTTAAAATACGCATTATCTTTAATTAAAAAAATATATTGTTTTAAATTTTTTAACAGTACCTAACAGCTTAAGTCTAGTTTACAATATGCAAACTATAAACTTGTTTCAGTCGTATCAATTTCTTTTTTAGTTTGCCAATACCAATTTTGTCTATATTGCAGTTGTTTTCAGAAAATATAAATTTTGCTATCATTTTTTTCAACAGTTCTGGTTAAAATGATAATTTTTGACTATTAACTAAAAATATGATTTCATAACGACATTGCAACTACCCATTACTTGTCATAGATTTTACATTACAAATTTAACTGGACGGCAGCATAAAATATGTATATAAAACTGAAACATTAATTCAAATGTATTTTTAATTATTTATTTTTGTAGTATACAATTATCTTATTTTGAACCTGTTGTAATGTCCGTATTTATTCGCTAAAATTTATACAGCTCTTGCTCTTAGGAAAACAGATTACAGCCAATATGAATACATTAAAGAATGACAGTTATAACTAGATTACTGATAAATAATTAAAAAAATCTAAAAAATTAAAATATTAAAAAAATTATAACAAGAACTAATAATTTTATAGAAAGTGCCAATAACTATTAAATTATACAAAAAACTACAAAAGATATTAATAACAAAAATGAGTAACTATAAATGTAAATGAGTTAAAATCTACAGAAACCCATTATATAATTACAGCGCCAGAGAAAACACCAAAATAGTATTAATATAGATGACTATTCATAAAGAAGTGAAGCAATAGTTTAGTAATACTTGAGAGTAATACTTCAAAGTATACAGTTAAACAAATTTTACCGTAAAACACATAATTACGTTTATTTATTTACTCATTTACAATTTTATTAAGTAAAAAACGTTGATGTACATGTCGACTAATATTAATTATTTATTGTATAAAAATTTAGTTATTACGTAATTGAAAATGGTGAATAAACCCACAATGTAAAATGTTTTTAAATTATTTTTTTATTTTTTCAGTTACTATTATTTTGCGTTTTACATTTAAAACAGCAAATATTTGTTTAGATACTACCTTTTTTCAACCTTTTAAATACAATTGCTATAAAATTAAAGATAATATTTTTATTTATGTTAAATTATTTGTTTTATAAATGACTAGTAGCATTGTATATGAATGTTATAGTAAGACAACATTATAGCATTTTTCAACTCCCAATTACGTGATTACTTTAGACGCCGATAGATATCGCTTATATGAACCTTCTTTAAAATTAATTATAGACACGAACCTAAATATGAATTAATACGCGACATATGTTTCTAATAGTTTGTTTACATGTTGCTGACATAACCTCAATAATTTAAATATTTTGTTATTAAGTACCTACTTTTAGGTGGCAGTTTTACATTAATTTTTTTTATCATATTTTTGTTTTTAGTAAAACACTGAAAGGAGTTAAATTTGGATTATTACGATTTACTACCTATAGTGAGAAAAAGTCTTCATATCTATTAGAATTACTTAATAACAGTTCAAAAGTATTGAAATTCAAAGGTTGAAACAAGTTAAAATTATTACGCATATTCCAGCACTTAACTAAAAGCATTATGACAAATCTTTAACCTAATAAGATAATACACTGGCTTCTTATGGTAAAACTTGGAACAAAACCCAAAACGGGGTGATTAGCACATCAGCATTCAGGGTTAATTTAAACATGATATAATTTGCTTTGATAATTTCATATATTTTAATTATGTTCTGATTTTGGTATAGTTTCTAACGTTAATGTATGTGCGAGCATTGCAGGAGATAAAACCAATCGATTATTTACATTTACAATGGCACTTATGTTATTAATCACATTAAATATAAATGATTGACAAATTTGGTAAAACATTTAATTTAGAATTCTTGGTAATTATTGAAATTGTTGCATATAAAGATAAGTCTCAAGAAAAAATTATGTAATTTCATCAGTTACTTGGACAACCACAATGATTTCATATTTCCTTTATCGAGTATAAAAAACTGTTAGAATATTTAGTTAGAGTTAAATAGCATGTAGAAAAACTATTTATTTACATAGTAATTTTATTATTACCTAATATGTACAAGCATTAACAAATAATTCTTATATCCCCATTAAGTGCTTAAAATATTATTTATAAGTATATATTAAAAAAAAAAAAACTTAAAATGTCGACAAAAAGCACTTTGTACTCTTATTCTTACTGCATTTGGCATCCAATATTATTTTAACATCTGATACGACACTTTTCTTTTGTAATCAACTCCAGTCTGTGGATAACATAATATGTAATAATTGTTACATTTCTAAGGTTGTTTTACGTACCATCTTTTTGTCCCTTGCTGCTGACCCTTGAAAAAATCAAATTCATAGTTTCTTATTAATTTTACTACATGGAAATGTTCTGTACATTTAAATCTTCTGGAAGATTCAACATTCTGGAAAATGATGGAATTTAAAAACACCTGTAGTAAAGCATTCTTCATTTTTCACAGAGATGATGATCTGTAATAAAATATTTTGATACACTATTTAGATACATTTCCTAATTTACGCAAAATCAACGTTTGAAAAATTCAAATAGCAAAATAGCTGTCCTCAAAGACTTTGAATTTAAAACTGAATAATCGTTCTAAATCGCTTTAAGAAGCGGATCCAAAATTCAAATCACTTGCTTAATTTTGGCCAATTAAAATGCATCGTGAACTTGTAATTATGATCTTTACAAATACCTTTCAATTGCACAGTGAGGTTTATTTAGAAATGATCATAGGATTACAAAGAGAAGATATAATATTTGACATTCTATGTAAAACAGTGCTTCTACAATTTGTAACTTTGTAGGATACATATGAAGCTTGGTAAATGGAATAATATAGTATATTTCCAAGTTTTTTCTATTTTCACGTATAAACTAATTTTCTGTTCTTTATGCTTACTTTTGTTGCCTGTATATGTGTTATTGTTAATCTTTGTCATTCTAGACAAAAAATGTTATATTGACCCTTACATTTCTGTCTAGTTAAAACTGATGTTTTAATATAGCAATCTTTGTTTGGCATTTACGTTTACTACTTCTTATATCTTTACTAATTCGTTTGCATCCTGAGAATATCTTTGCATTTAATAATACATCCAATAAAATTTTTAAATGTTCGGCACATAAAAATTTGTAAAATACGTTATACAAAAATGGGTTTACTGTTTCTACAGTTTCAAGTATTCTACTTATGAATTGCTTTTTAATTTCTTTTTAAAAGCATAATTCTGGAAACCAGTTTTGAAATACATTTAATGCTATATTGTGAATCTACTTACAGTTATCTGTAGGAGCAGATAAACTTGAAACAGTTGCGCATGTGTTATTTTCATATGAACGATACACCAAAAAGGTCTACATCACTTGAGAAGTTTTCTCTACTCATTTCATATAAATCTGTTTTTATTTCGTCAAAACATTTAATTCTGTTGTTATTCATATTTATATTTGCGTTCGGATCATTATTTTTGATTCGAGTAATTATAGAGCCGACAAAATTTAAAAAAATGTTATCGTCCGCTTCACAATTAGCATTAGATGAAAGTGGTAACATACTATTAGAAGAAACTTGCTTAAATGTTAATCTGAACATTTTTGCAGAAGGGTTTCTACAATAACCTCCCTTTTGTCGTATAACTGAAAAGAAATTTTCAATTACGTCGTGGTTTAATATCGTAATCGTAATTCTTTCCATTTTGTTTTTCTTGTTCATGAAGTAAAATAACTGCATTAAATAGTTCCAACAAATCCATCAAAGTATGGGGGTCGAGTTAGTTTTCCATCAAAAAATATATTTTATTCATTTTTAAAAACATCTACTTTTTTTAAGACTTTCTTCAGATAAAGCACACAAATATGGATTTTTATGAAATCGTATGCGACTATTTAAACAATTAAACAATTTGCTCATTTCATTTACAAAATTTGCCGTTTCCTTTGCCGTAGGTGTTTTTAAATCTCCAGTTTTAATTGCAGTTTGCATCGCCGCATACACTCTTTTACTAAAAACTTGAGCAGCTAGTTTAACAGATAGCTTTTCAAACGCATTTGGGTTCATATTCGCTTTTGTCATTTTCACTAACGCGCTACCTTTTTCAGATCGGTTATCAATTTCGTAAGTTTGTTGGATATCGGCAAATTTAAAAGTTTTATTGTCCACAATCGAATCTCCGTTCAATAAATTATTTCGAATACTTTTAAGCAAATGTGGAGCATCATAAAAAACAAAATATTTACACTCGTCTATCACAATATACGGATCGTCAAATGTTACTCCTAATCGTGTTAACGCATTGCGGTTATTGGTTCCTTGATCACAAACTATTCCTTTAACATCTAAACCAATACTTTTTGATTCTTTTAAAATCATAATTAGTAGTTGTTGCAGTATATCTCCAAAAGTTGAATTTGTAGATATGAAATAGGCTAAAGGCATTTTCCATTTAGAGTTATAATCCACGAATCATAAATCGAGAGTGCCTCTGTTCCAAATTTGTTCGATCGTCCTAGAAAACCGAGATCTTGAAATCCTATTTCACGTAATGCTTTATAATACTCTAAGCATTTTTTATTAGAAATTTCGTCAAAACTAATAATGATAAGTTGTTTCCATGCATTCAACTTTACGTTTCAACTCGTTAAAAAAATTATTATTTATTCCCAGAGAAAATTTAGAAGATCCGATCCAAGGTTTTATTGTGGACAATGATGGTAAAATTAGATTAAGTTTTTTGAAATATTTATAAGCACTTGGTGCTCAATGATATAGACCCAGGGACAATATTTTTTCATCTTTTTGTTTTTTTTTTGTTTCCTCGGAATAACTGCATATTCGGAAAACTTTTATGTTGACGAGAGTTAAATTTTACTTTTGCAAGAACATTTTTTAAAGTCGTAATATTTTCTTTTCAATTTTAAATAATCATTCTTTGTATATTTAAGTTCCTTTTTAATATGCTCCAATTGTTATTTAAGTTTTACAAAAAGCTTAAGGTTATTTCGTTAACGTTTTTTTTTTGAAAATCCGTCAGCTTCAAAATCTGAAAATAAATGTTATTTGCAATTGATAAGCCAGTTTGACATTTTTCTGGTATCAGAAAGCAAACTTTTACATTCTGCGGTATTTCTGAATTTTTTTCTGGCGTTGTTTGCTCGGAAAATTGTAACTGAGTATGCCTCTTTTATAAAACGATTTTCGGAAACATATTTTTTTAAATAGTTTCTGGAGACAGAAATCTTAGTGAAAGATTACCTAAAATAAAATATTCAGTCACATATTTATTTACTGTTATATTCTTTTAAAATTGTTATTTCAGTCTTAAGTTGATTTTGCATTTCTTAATTAAATAGTATTTCGTTTTTATGTACGTGCGTGAGACGTGTAGTCAAATACGTACAAAAATTTGTACGATACCGAATACAAATGTTTGGCTAAAGCCTTGTTAGACAAAATTTGAAGTACCCACTTCTATGAAACAACGTACTGATTTTTAGGTAAACGTACTTTTTACACTAACTTCGAACGTTGACTTCGAACAAAACGAATTTTAAAACTGCTTAAACTAAGGATGTTTATTCGTAGGAGAAACTAAGATTTTACAAACAATTCGATTTTTATATATTTTTATTTTTGTGTATGAACGGATAGCAGCAACCCTAGCTTTAGTAATGAAAATTTTGTTATAATTATTTTTAAAGAAAACTTACTGAAATCAGTTACAAAAGTACCGATTTACTTTTAGTTTAGCAAAAGTACCTACTGAACTCGGTACGAATTTTGACTTCGGCACAACATTGTTATTCCTACATCTCGGACATATTTTTGTTATTATTATTTAGTAATCGCACGGCGAGATATCAAATTTACAAATATTCGATAACAATTCGTTTAGTCAGGAGCAACCGAAACTTACCGAAACTCAAGGTTGTCATGTGACGTGAGTGAAAGAGAAGAATTGAGTGTGTACATTTTTAAGCCTTAAATAGGGTTACATTTTAAAACTAACGCTTTAATTAATTACGCTATATATGATTATTTATTTTGTAAAAAATGCTTAAATTTCAGTAAAGTTCCATAACTTTAAAGCGTTGTTGTGTTTTGTTCATTTTGATTTTTTACAATAAATAACAGAAATAGATGTCATTTATCTGACGAAAAGAAAAATACAAAAAACTGATTTTTATACCAATAAATAGCTATTTTATAAGTTCAATACACAACTGAAACAATTTTAAAATTGACGAGTTGATAACAAAAACTGAAAAACCTGTTTTGTCGTAATGTCACGTAACTAATAAGATAAAAACATATCTGGCCAAAGAAATTAAAATTAAAAAAATGTGATTTTTAAGTACCTACAACCGTTTTCTGTGGAGTCTTAGAAGCAGTAAGCTAAAGATTCGTTGTATTCGTTTCTTTCGTCCCAATTCCCTCACATTATCCCAAGTTATATCGTTATTTAATATATTCTTAATATCCTTCCCTTGGCAAGTAATGCTCAATACCTACTTGTGGCACTTGCTGTACAAGTAAAATGCATTGAACATCTGCTAATTTATATGAAAGAACTGAGACAGTATTAGTATTTTCAAGTAGACGATACATTTTATTTGGCTAAACTTGAGCACACCCGAATTAAAAATATGTACTTATTGTATTCACAAAACAGACAAGCAATTTAACATACTGTGCTTGAATAAATTATAACTACTAACAGAAACAATTGAACAATTAAAAGAATAATAATCGAAAGATTAATACAATGAAGAGAATCGATTGAACAGAAAGTTCATCGTATAGGTCACGAAACATATTACGATTGTATTAGCAATGTCAATTTAAACTTTTGGGTTAGAACTTAAAACAATTCAATTTCACTTACCTCAACGTTTAATCCATTTTGCTAATCTTGAACTCTCATGTTTGACTGATGGAAACAGATAAAATTTTAATTGCGGCGTTTTCCTTTTTGAATTCTCACAATTTTTGTAAACACGTTTATTTCCCGACGTTTTCTACCTAACCAGCTATTTGATTAGAGAAATATTAAATTATTAATCTTAGAAATATTTCCTTATTAGTTTCCAATTCTAGTTTAAAAATGCAGATAGATTTTACCAATATTTTGCAATCTGTATTCTATTTCGTATTCTACAAAACTTTGGTTATGTTTGGGTTATATTTTAATACATATAAAACAATGAACTAATTAACGATATACGTTATGCAGATTTAACAGGTTGCTTTTTAATTAAATGTTTTTACAGTGGCATCTGGTGTTTGTATCCTAAAACTAGCGTTTTTTTAATTTTGGATGCAACCAATAGATGCGCTACGGTATTCTTGCATCCAAAGGTGGGAGTAAAAAATTTACATTGGATTGGCCTACTATAACATTAATATACAATGCTAGTAGTAACGTACTTTTACAACACAATAAACAAAGCAACAAAAGGATAATATGTGCATTTTGGGAAAAGGGTTTCATTGTTCCACAGACAAAAATCTTTTCTGTGTTGTCAACGTTTACAGCGAAATATTTTGTATGTTTTTTAATTTATGAATACAATAATTAATTACATAGTTTTACTTAGTATTAATTTAAATGAATATAGATTTCAAGTAACAGGTAATAACTATAAATTATTCTTTAAATTGTTTTCACTCTAAAGATCTTATTTATACGTGCTACCATTAGTATAATAAAAACTTAACAGAAGAAAAATTGCCTAGTTTTTCAATTAAAAATTTAATAGCAAGACGGTAGACGAATTTTTCAAAATGCTTTACAGCCACATTTGCTTTAAGTACTAAAAAGTAAACCAAAGCGCTTTTTGTATAAAAGTTTAATGCTTAAAAACGGGTAACGAAATAAATCAAAAAAGCGTTACGGTCGACCTTATAAATAATTCGAGAGAATCAAATCACTTTAAGGAAAAAAAACTATTAGGTCGTAACGTGCAGTGGTTATTTGGCAAATGTGTTCTATTGATTTTGTATTTACATTTAAACTATTTTAACGTATTGATTGCTTTCTGTTAGCAATATTTTTAATCGTGACTTTAGTAAGATGAATAGTGTTACAAAATTTATTGCTAAAAACGTCAACTGCAGATGAGCATAAATTTAACAATATAAAATCAAATGCGTTTTATATTATTTATAATTTTATTACCAGTTGGTTGTTTTAAGTAAATTGCGTAATAAATTTTAGATCATATAATGTTACTCTATTTAAAATGAAACCGTACTAAAAAAATGACAATTCTTCTGCTTAATATTTAATCAAAGCGTAGAAAGTTCTGTTGCTGTGTATGATAAACAGTGTATTAAAGAAACAATCGCCCACTAGAAATTTTCTGTTTTTGTAAATGTAAATAGTATTTTTCAGAGTTAATAACTATGTTTGTATGTTCCTTTACATATGCTATATTCTTTAATTATTTAACTAACAAGTCTGCTAATAAAATATTTTCACGCGTGCACGGTAATGTCGTGGAAATTATTAATCAACGATCGATATATGAGCTAGATACATAGTTGATAGTTTTAATTTTTACATTTTTCTATGACAACAGTTTCATCTAATTGTCTTACAAATTTTCATATCAGTTTGCCATTATATACGCCGTATTATCTTTGGCAAGTTAACGGGTGTCTATTGTTACTTATCAATAATTGCAGCTTATGACTTTCAAAATCAACATTTGTCAATAATAATCCTGATTAAAAGTTTCTTTTGTTTATAAACGAGGTTTCTTTGCTTTCTCAGGCGATTGAGTTTTCTCTCTTTATTATTATAAACTAATCGGTTATAACTAATATACAGGGTTATTAACGCTATACAGCACGGAATATTGTAGCCAAAGTTTTACCTTTAGGATATATGGGGGTCTATTATAGTTACTTTTTATAATTATTTTTATCTTATTCAGAGTGTCGCAAAAAACTTATAAGTAGTAAAGTTTTTTTATTTAAGTAAAACCCCGTTATTACAGGTTATTACATTTTTGTATTCTCCGATTAAGATAAGTTTGTGTTTGGAAAACATATATACCTTAAGGTTTTTTAAATAATTGTTAAAATATCATCTAATTTTTATGTTTGAGATACTTACGAAGTAGCTAAGCAATGGGAGCAAAATTTACAGTTGAATGTAACAATAGATCATATTTTATAATCGAATTATAATAAATTTCACATCTCATACAGGGTTCTCAAAAATTAAAATTTTTTAATTAAGAAATTTAAGTGGCTATAACTTAATTTAAATAGAACGCCATAATTCTTTTAATTGTAAAATCAATTTTTTCTAGTCTACCGGTTTAGTTATTATTTATCGTTAGTATGATGGATTATAAATTATTATTTTTATAACTGTTAATTATCTGATATTTTTAAATACAATAGACAACTAGGTTCATCAGAACCTTTAATTAAAAAACATCAAATGTTGCAAAAAGGGGTTACTTGGCGTATTATGTAAAAACGTAAAGACTTAGCTATAGAACATTTTAATACTTAACATTTGTTAGGTAACTAAAAAGTAAAATTTCTGGTAATTAATCCAGTTATAGTTATGTAAATTTCTTAATTAAAAATTGTTAATCTTGGAACACCCTGTATAAGATGTAAAGTTTATTTTAATTGGAATATAAAATATGATCTATTGCTACACTTTACTAAAAGTTTTGTCTTTATAACTTAGATACTTCGTAAGTATCTTAAACAGGAAAATTAGGTTATTTTGACAAAATTCAAATTATTTAAAAACCCTTAAACTTTAAGTCTTATAAACGTTACATACTTATTTAGATTGGAGAATTCAAAAATGTAATAGTATACAAAGGGTTCTATTAAAATAAAACCTAACTTTGATACTTTTAGAGCTTTTGCAATACTCTGTGTAATATGAAAATAATTTTAAACAGTACCCATAATAGACCTCTATATATCATAAAAATAAAACTTTTTGAAATCATTTATTTTGGGCGCAATATTCTGTGAGTTGGATAGCGTAAATAACAGTGTATTTTATATTATAAACTTAAAATTATTTTATTCTAATTCTACTTATTTTGAACTAAGCACATCCGTTAAATATTAAATTGCAGTGTGGATGCTTACGATTAAAAGTAAAATTAAGCAGTTTATATATTAATGTAATTTTGCGTTCTTTAAAATGCTTTGCAATTAGCTAATATTACCAGGTTTTGTTTAGTAATCCTGTTTCATAATGTAAGTACTGAGAAGATAACATTTAAGTGTAGTGATGCCAATTGTCACATAATTATTAGTCTATTTTTGTGCATGTAAACATAAGCTTAAAATCCAGAAATTGGTAATAGTTATTAACATACCCAGTAGTTTACTACATAGCTATTTAGAGACTTATCAACGCTATTAATAAAATCCAATAAATAATTTGGTTGTTAGCTTGTCGTTAATGGTCAGATAATCTAGATAATACGAATTTCTCTTCAATTTGACTAAAGAACGTCTAAAGTACAAATTTTGTAAATTTGTTAGCAATTTTGTTACTTTATTACAAGCTTCTAGTTGGTAAGGACCTCACCTGTACTAGCCTACTTTGTCAAAAAATAGACGTGACTCCAGTAATACGTTATATTAATAAATGCGGCATATCCAAATATTTGCTAAAAGAACAGTCTCGCTAGATAAATGCGTTGAAGCGATTTCAGTCTCGTAACTCGAAAAGATCTACAACGATACACGAAAGCGAATGGAAGCAAGTTAACCATAGCAAATAAAATACTTTAATAACGACGAATTGTACGCACCCATAATATCATAGTAACGTTTAATGCAGTATCGGCAACACTCTGCACACTAAAATACATGTATAAAAAAAAATTTCTTTACGTTGAAAACAAACAATTTATTATTAAACTTTGTCGATGAAAAATTGTAATATTTTAAGTACGACCCACATTAAATCAAATTGCAAGTACGTTATTGTCTAATAATAAGTACACGCTAAATTAGTTATTTGTGATAACATAAACGCCCAATACAAACGTCGTAAAAAACCGACAATAACGTAATAAAGTAAAGAATAATAGGAGCACTTACAATCGATACTCGTTCTTACTAGAGCTAGGCAAGGTGGTAAATACATATCCCTAAAAGTTGTAATAAAATAAAAACAGATACCACAAATAAACTAATTCAAACACAAACACATACCTGAAATCAAATCAAATGATTGAATTTCCTATTACTTTGCAAAAATTAAACTGATTATTATTGTACGCATAAAGCATTTAGCATAGGAACAGTTAACAGCAAGCTTAATGAAAATCTTCTTATACGTTTTTCTAGTAACGTAACGCTTGTTAAATTAAAGAAGTTTAAAATTATTAGTGTAACAAATTTTAAAACTAATTTATTTATACACTTAAGTAAATTTATGTATTACAATCACTCGAGAAATAATGTCTGCGGATAGCTTCTGTTTTTCTAAAACTGCCACTTGTTTACATTAAAGGCATGTACGTTTATATTTATCTTGAACACACGCGTGAATAATTTATTTGTTTAAACTTCATAATCTTTTTAACACTTTTGACTGCGAATAATTTCTCTATGATTCGTTTGTACCGCTTTTATACATTTCCGCTATCTTTTTAGAATTTTTTATATCCTTTCGTGAACGTTCTAGACGCCGACAACAATATCTCGAACGTTTCATTATTCAATTTAAATAATTGATTTAAAAACATAACCAAAAAGTGCGTTAAGTCAATTATTTAGTTATTTACAAAACATAGGTAAAAGGTAATAAATAAAAACTTAAATTAATAAATGTAAAAGCGTTTTTTGGATCAACAAAGAAATAATAAAGTAAAAACCTTAGTTATTCAAAACAAGAAATAAACACCACACGTATTAGTAAAGTGTGATACACGTGTAGCAGGTGTTAACACATGGTAAAATAAGTAGAACAATTAACGTAGAAAAAAAAAGAATTAAAATAGTCATTTCCATATATACAAACTAAAGAAACCAAAATTGATAATCTTAAAGCCCCTTCACGAACTCTAAGAGATAAGAAAATTATTATAAAATAAAAAACGAATAAAAAAAGTTTTAAGGTAACTCAATTTACAATTACGGTAAACACATATTTAAAACTTTAATTATAACAGCAAACAAGGAAGTTAAAATATAACTTAAATATCTTTAAAAAAACACAGATTACATACTTAGAGCAGGAATTATTATGTATTTCAAAAATAGTTTTATGAATTAATTAGTACAGCAGGCCGTTTATTGTCTGTTTATCGTGCAAGAACTACTCCTGTTAGGGTTGCCTTGTTTTTCTGGAGCTTATGAAGATTGGACTGAGTTAGAAATATGTGTTTTGAATTATTATGTAGCGGTTTGAAATAAAAAAATTTATTGTGACTAGTCTCGGACGAGTCATTTGCCAGCCATCGTTAGCTTACCTAATTTAACTAAAGAAGATTTTTCTAAATTGAGGTTTATGTCGGATAACATAACAAAGAGCATTAAAGGATTAAGTTCGCTGGCTGTAATACTAAAGAATGTTTTCTCATTTTCATAATCGTTAAAAATTAAACAATGTTTTAAATAAAACGTGGTAAAATCTAGTTAAACCAAACAGTTTGCCAACATGTAGTAAGTTTGCTGAATTTTTAAACAAACCATACGCGATGCTAGATGCGTTCAAACCTAGTACGACAACAGAAGATGTAAAGTAAAATACCAATAAACACTTCAATATGGTTGTTGTTTCTAAGGGATGTGCTGTTTGCAGTAACCGTCTTAGAGTTCAAGAATGTTCAACCTGGTCTTTGTTAAAGTTAGAAGCAAAGATAGACTTTTCACCATGCAAAACACGGAACGATCTGTGGTTACCACTGTAATAAAAGCAAAAGATCGGGAAGTATTATTATCAACTGCTTGTATATTTTTTTTAATGAATTTGGTGAATGCATTAAATGTCGAGCTCTTTTAGATAATAGCGCTCACTCAAATTTATTGTGCACGGAAGTTTGCTAAAAATCGAAATTGAGAAAACGCTTATTGAATTTTACTGTATGTGGATGTTGATGTAATGACGATTCAATTTTTGGGAAATGTACTTTAAATATAAATTGTTTGATAAAAATGCTGATGGTATTAATTAAACTTATCTTCTATCGGTATGGTATCTCTGTTCCTAAGCACATACACCTACCTGATCCTAATCTTAATACTTTAAAATATATTGATTTGTTAGGTGTAGATGTTTTTGAAAGATTTTAGCGGAACAAAGAATACAATTCGAAACAATCTGTTTAAGGCAAATATTAGTCTGGATATTATCAGGATCTATGATTCTTAATTTTTTTTTAAAGTAAAATTAAAACATTGGGAAATTCGGCTTTGTAAAATGTTTTGGTAAAGTTTTGGCAAGTTGTGCAAAGCATCGAAAGTGACCCATGATCTAAGGAATCACGACAGTTAGTTAAAATTCTTCTAAAGCCACATCCTGGTGTTTTAGGAGAGTCTTATCATCAAACGGTTAAGTTAAGAAAGAAGCGAAAACTACAAAGTTGCATATATGAAATTTATGACAAGACATCTCAAGTTAGGTTACATAAATCAAGTGAAAAGGATTTCGGACGGCCGCATTTTATGCCTCATCATGGAATTATTAAGGAAAGTAGTAGTTCTACAAAATTACGTACTATGTTCGATTTGAGCGCAAAAACAATTTAGGCTTATTCTTACAATAATGTGCAAATGGTCGAAGCAGTTGCACAAAACAGTTTATTTGCTATTTTTATCAATTTTTGTAGACCAAGGTATACAATCACTTCTGACATTGAAAAGATGTATAGTGAGATATTGGTACATGATCAACATCGTAAATTTCAAAGTATATTGTGGTCAGAATCAGAAGACTTGCAAATGTATGAATTGTATACAGTTACTCATAGAACTGCTTCGGTTTCTTTTTTTGGCAAATAGGTGTATCAAACAAATAGCCCTAGATGTGTCTTAATCCAAATCAACAATAGTATACGCCTTAAATCAATGCATGTTTGAGAACAATTTTCTGAGTGGCAAAATAAATGATGCAAGAGTTGTAGCAAAAACATGGGAGATGATCTACTTCTTGCAAAACTTTGTGCAAAACGGGTTAAGTTTGCAAATGACTATCAGGCATGTGCTATCAGGCAATAACCAGGCAGATTTAGTGTCTGGAGGAGATTCTTCTAATAAACTTCAATACTTGGAATTGTGGTGGCAAGAACCAATGTAGTTGCATAAAGATTAAGGACATTTCTGATGTGAGAATAGCTAGAGTGATTGCAACACTTGTCACAAAAAGATGATTGAAACGTATCTTTGATTATATCAGAAATAGGGAAGATGCTACGAGTAGGAGCAATTGCTTTAAGATGGTTTGAATAAAAATTTTAATTAAGAGTAATACGAACATTTGCACAATCCGAGCTAGAAATGGTGTTAAAACGATTAATATATATAGAACATTTTATCATACTGGAGCGGATTATGGTGGAACTAAACGTCATATATGTGTATTTGTTTCTTTATTGACTAAGACTGTTTATTTGGAACTTATGCCAAATTTAACGACAAAAAGATTCATTGCATGTTTACGCAGATGCGTTGCTTGACTAGGTAAGCCAAAATCGATAGATACTGATAATGCGCAAATTTTGTTGAAAGTAACAATGAAGTGCTAAATATAAGCACTTTTTGGCTGACACAAATTCAAAAATTGACAAAGTTTTGCTTGGAGAAGGAATTTATTGGCGGGAGTGAGGTTAATTAAAACTCATTTCAAGCGGCTGGTCAAACGTTATTGGACACGATGGTCAAAAGAATATTTACACGAACTGGAAACTAATTTATTTTAAATCTTCTCTTTCTAAATGAAAAAGTGCACGTGTTACTAAAGTGTATCCGGGTGTAGATTTTGTTTTTAGGTTAAAACCAGTGCGGGAGAATTTAAACGTGCAGTTAGAAACCTTTGTGTTCTACCGGTTAATCAGATTTAGTAACACATATAGTTTGATTTATTACTAAACTGTAGAACATGTATTTGTTTGTTTTAAAGTATTGTTTTAGATTACATAACTGGTACGAAAGGTTGTTTATTGTATTTCTTTGAACTTAGTTTATTGTTTAATTTGTTGTGCTAGATTTTGTAGTAGTAAGCTATGTGCAAACACGGCTTTTAGATTAAGTTGCTAATGATCTTGTTTTATAATATTTTCAATTATTAGGTGGGAGTATATACCGAAAATTATACGAGGTACGCGATTGGGTACGGGTAGTACTACAACCTCGATTATTTTATTTTAAAAAACAATATTATATTAAAGGATTCCTTAAAGTGAACGGATGCGTTTTTGATGTAATAAACATTTCTTTCTACGACTAACAGATAATACGATACATTGTATATTTAATTGTGATTAGGCAACGTTGTGCATTATGATAGTCTAATTTCATTTCCGCACAGGTCAAAGTCATTTCAGTGCAGGTCAAACTTATTAACGCGTATGATAATAAATAAAAACATAATTTAGAAGATTTTTACAAATATTCTCTGCTTCACAAATTATAAAATTTGAAAACAACATCATTGAGTGTCATGTAGAAGGTATTGCATTAGTTTCAAAAAATTATTCATTTTATAATAACATGCTCAAATTAACTTAAAGAAGTTAGTATTTATTAGAACCTTTATTAGTTTTTTTGACTTCATGACAATTCAGAAATTACCAATTACCTTTTGGCGTTCATCGATAGTTGCAAGATACCAAAATGTTTGTTCCGTACATGTCTGACATCTGCTATTATGCTATATTTAGACTTCCGGTATATCAGCAAAGTTGCTAAGTATATGTTACAGTAGAGTAACCTACATTTAAAGTTGTATACAAAAATTGCCGACTCCATATTTCACAACGTTTGTAAGTATTGTATATAAATAGTAGACAGTTATTAATAAAATTATCATTCAACATTAACTTGTTTGATCAATGACACTTGCCCTAAAATCTGGTATTCTTTAAATATTGATTACCTGGCTAAGTGTCCAACTATTAAGTACAAAACAACAACGTGTTTAACATTTCGTCCTTCGAGCAAAAAAAAAAGAAGTTCCACTGCCACGGCCCATCCACGGTCCGATTCTAGAATTTAACAGACTTACAACCTGTTAGCTTAAGTTCCATTTTCGGTCCATCCAGAGACCAACAATTCAAGAAAAAAAGAGAAGGTCAATCAGAGCCAAGCGGTTCATCCAGGGACCTTTCAATCAAGAAAAAAGAAGCCTATTAAACCAAGTAAGCCATAGAGATGACCACTAACATGTACAAAAACGACGCTGAGCAGTCACTACGCCAAAAGAAACAATCCATTTGAATTCAACAACTGGACCAAACTATCCAATTAATTAACCAAGAAGTACAAGAAGACAAATCAAAAATACGATATGAACTGTTTCTATAGAAGATTAACAAGCAGTGGGAAACCATCCGAGCACTACATGAAGAAATGATGCTGTATGAAATTAATTTCTAAGACAACTACTTCAAAAATGATGAATATTTGTTAGCCGAGCGGTGCTACGAAGTAGCAGTTGAAGGTTTATAACAAAATATTGTTACCACTCAAAAAATCCCAGAAGTATCTAAACCTAACCTACAACTTCCTAAAATGGAAATTCCATTTTTTGACGGAAGCTATGAAAACTTTCATGACATTTTCCTTAAAGTTATTCATGAAAATTCATCTTTAACCAAAATTGAAAAATTGCAATATCTTAAAACCCATATCCGAAGGCAACCAAGCCGAATGGTGCAAGCATTTACAAATTACTGACATCAACTATGAAGTGGCTTGGGAGCTACTTCAGAAACGGTACTAGAATCAAATACTGATCATTTCCAAACTAATT
Source organism: Aquatica leii (assembly GCA_035610365.1). Lineage (NCBI taxonomy): Eukaryota > Metazoa > Arthropoda > Insecta > Coleoptera > Lampyridae > Aquatica > Aquatica leii. The sequence continues at coordinate 66,452,292 of CM069432.1, forward strand.
GACAAAATCATAGACATACCTCCAATCCAGAATGAATCTACAGATAAACTACGACAACTGCATGATGTTATTACCAAATGTTTAAAAGCAATTGACAACTAAGGCGTTAATACTACCTCCTGGGGGCCGATAGTTGCACGCATCATAACTCGAAAGTGAGATCAAGAAACCAATCGTCTATACGAACAATCCCTAAAGGCACCACACGAAATCCAAGACTTACAAGAATTAATGGATTTCCTGAACCGAAGATTCCAGTCATTAGAATCAGTCATGGTGGCCAAGAAGACATGTTATAACAAAATGCATCAAACGTCTAGATTTAACAACTACAATTTAAATCCACATTTTACAATCCACAGTTCCAACTGCTGCGGATACTGCAAGTAACAAGATCAAATATATATGTGCCAAAAGTTTAAAGCGTTGTCCACAGGATTGGCAGGATTCAATTCATAAAAGAACGACGATTCTGCTTCAACTGCTTAAGCCAGTCACATGCGGTGCCTCCATTGCGGTCAACAGCATCATACGATGTTACACAAAGAAAGACAGGCCACTTCAAAATCGTATAATGGAAACACAACCTCCAAATATTTAAACAATATATCAAGCCAAAATTCGCAAGAAAAAGCACATCAACGAGCAGCTCCATCCAGCACCAGAAACGGAAGTGATCGAGCTTCAACCGTTGAGATAAGAACTTTCCGTTGGAGACGCGCCAGAATGTTTAATTAAACATGAAATTAGGTTGTTGAAACATTTATAATTTATAAGTTAATAATTTACAGCTTGAGAAATGGTAAACATACTTAGTGATTACTCCACAGTATAAAACAATCCGTTTGTTAACGTACGCTATTACGCGATATTTAGACTTCCGGTATATCAGCAAAATTGCTAAATATGTGTTACAGTAGAGTAACCTACATTTAAAGTTGTATACCTAAAATTGCCGACTCCATATTTCACATCGTTTGTAAATATTGTATATAAATAGTAGACAGTTATTAATAAAACTGTCATTTAACATTAACTTGTTTAATCACTGACACTTGCCCTAGAATCTGATATTGTTTAAATATTGATTACCTGGGCAAGTGTTCAGCAATTAAGTACAAACACCATCGTGCTTAAACAATAAACATAAATACAATCAGTTGTTACAAGACTAATGCAAACCACTGGTTTAAACATTAAAGAAATTATATATTTAGATGTAATTATAAGCAAAAGCACTAAATCACTGTTTTGTTAACAATGCATTTCTCATATTTAAACTAATTTTGCAGTAAAGATTATTGCAGCAAGTTAGATCCATTAGGACAATTAACTATATTGCATTTTCTAAAAGGATTTTTTTAACTGCGATTTTGTTATTACCTTCTTAGTTCGTAAAGCTTCATTCCTAAGAATAACACCTAATAACTACAAATTATCTTTAAACATTTACAAATTTACTTTATTTGCTTTGTATGTCACATCCACATGTTATTCGGTTGAAGCTTGTAGGAAAAACTATCACATATCAACATTTGTCGGAACTTGACGACATTGTTAACGATTCAGGTTTTGGCATGAATATATTTCTTTTATTTACTGGCTACAGAAGCAAAATTTTGTCATTGAATTATTAGTACTTTTTAAACTAATCCAGCTCATTGATATTAGGTTATGCTTGAAATTAATGTATTAAAAAAAATTCAAATACTAAATCATTTGAAGTTAACTAAAAATGCATGTATTTAGAGAAGTAAGTTTTTGTCATAATTTTTTAATTCTCATTTTAGTTATTACCTACACAAATTTTTAAATTAGTTTATTAATTTTCTGTGTTATTTTTATTCGTAAAATTCTGTTTAAGTTTGATTACTATTTTAATATAGAGTCGTAGAAAAAGTATAGTGTATAATTTGTAAGGAATGTGTATTACCAACCATTCCTTACTCGTGATACAATTTACTACTATAAATTGAGTTTGAATGATAATGAACACTAACGATTAATGAAGGAAACAAAAACTACCGTAAACATAGTAAAGTTAAATAGAAAAAAACTTTTTTTTCTAACAATACAATTGTTATAAAATTTAGTTTAGTGCTAGTTTTTTTCGTAAATTCTCTAATTTACTGTTAAAAAAATAGTATTAAAAATATATATTTTTATTTAGACTTGGAATCTGGTTTTGTTTTACTAATTACAAACATTTATTTATTAGTAACATAAATTTATTGTTTTTTACAGTTAGTTAGTTTTTAAATATTATGTTTTTATTATAAAAATGTAAGAAGCTTTCAATAGACCAAAGATTGACTTTTCGCTCTTTTAAGTTTACTTGCAACGGCATCACAAGGTTAATAGTAAATTAGTATCTTTTACTTTAGCACTTAACTTATATTTGCTTCAACCAAACTATTACCGAGACAAAAATTTAATTTCTACTAATTTAAAACTGGAATATTTTTCTTAAACCTAGCTGTTTTATCTTTTTGTATGAAACATCAGAAAGTTTAGTATAATTAATTACATATATTCATATCTATGTTGGCTATTTCCTTTATTAACGGAACCTGTACTAAAATGTTTTTTAACTGTTGTTTTCGGTACTTAAACATACGTAAACACTTTTGCGTGATTCAAAGACAAAACAGTGTACTAAGAATTACGTCTTCCACGTTTTAAGAAAATAACACATCTTTGGCACGTGAACGATTAACCTATTTATCTTTTTTATCAGTTTATAAGTTCGTAATAATTTTAGTAGTTTCTATGTGTTGTAATTTCATTTATTTTGCTTTTTAATAAGATTTAAAATAAACTTGTGTCGCTAATTTTTATTACGTAGAACTTTACATAAATAATTGACTCCGTCGTGTTATCAAACGTTGATGAACAACGGGTACTTACAGAAAACTTAGAACTTTAAGATACGTACTAATTAGCTTGGTGTTGCCTAATGACAGATATTGTTGAATAATTGTTAGTATGGGTGTTTTTTTAATAAATAAACTGTTACTTAGTTTATTTATTTATTGTGCAACACAAAGCAGTAATTCTATACTCACAACTTTCATACTAACTACAACGTTGGCAGGTTATGCTATGTCTACTTAAGGCTGTTTGCTCACTTGGTGAGAATTAAAAATTCTTGTAGGCGTGTACTGTATTCTTGCATTATTTATAATCAAAGACAAGCGTTCTATATTAAACATATGTAAACTGTAAGTGTACGTGTTATATCACATTTTATAGCTTGATAACCATGTGTCATAACATTTGGGTGTAATCAAAAACTATTTTATTTGTTATGTAAGTTGATCTTCAAAACATTTGTGAGCGTGTACTGTATTCTTGCATAATTTATAAACGATTTGAAAATGATAGAAGTGGGGTTTAGGCAATAGAAACAAATTTTGATTTGTTGTGTTTTTAAACGTAGCGGTAATAATGTAATGAAAGTTTATGATACCAAGGAATGTATATTTTCAAATTTAAACATTTTAGCAGGGTAGCATAATTATTAAAAAAACTAGATACAAAAAATTTTTGTGGTATATTTTACGAAAAAATTTAAAATTTGTAAGACTCAAAGGCCAATTATGGTGTCGAGCGATTAAAACAAAATAAATTTGAGAATGAACGTATTTTTGTTGAAATTTTAATTTTAAATAAATTATAAATTAAGAGAAGAAAATCGTTCAAGAGCAACTAAATGCCTCTAAGAAAGACATTATTAATTTCCCAAAGCATGTTTTTGGAGACCACAACAATTTTGAAGAGTATTTTTGCAGTGGCGCTAAAGAAAACGAAAGAAATGAAATACCAGACATAATCGATTGTCGTTTATTAGACGATATTGTAGCTTGTTGTAGTCGCTTATGATATCATATGCACATAGTTTAATTTTAAACATGAACAGTAATGCCGCGGAGACTTATAACGCAATTGTTGCAAAATTTGTAGGTGGGGAAAGAGTAAACTTTTCGTTGAAAAGTAGTTACCAGGTGAGATGCCACGCAGCGTGCATTTCTTATAACTGAAGTGAGGAATATCAGCAGCACGCTATTAACAAGAAAATGACACATAAGAGTCCAGGAAAATACAGTAAGATGTATATTTAAAAAAATGGAAACAAAACGCCTGTACCGACAGAGTCGTGCAAAACTTTTTCCAAGCCGCAATAAAAAAAAATAAGAAGCGGAGAAGAACCTGATGAAAATTATGGTTTGCTGGAAGAACCAATTCCAACAGAAGAATTAGAGGAATAGAAATAATGTATATTGAATTCATTAATAAAACACGACATGAATTAATCTCTTTAGAACGGAATACTGTTGGGCAAAATACAAGTAACCTTTGGAAAAAAGAAAGAGGTTTGCAGCTCACGGCGTCAACTTTTGGTATTGTTTGTAAGAGACGTCAAAGAACAGATGGGAAGAAAGTTGCAAACAGGTTGGTTACTTTATTCAACTATTTCTGGAAGCGTCGCGACAAATTGGGGTCCGGATCATGAAGAAATAGCAAAACGACAATTTTCACAAGAATTTGGACAGGTAGCTCAAAGCTGTGGATTGTTTGTGTCTGCATAAACTACGTATCTTGATGCTATTCCTGACGGATTAGTGGACGAAGATGGTTTAATTGAGATAAAGTGTCTTTACAAAATGGCAAAATTAAAAATATCGCCGAGAGAAGCAGCTGAACGCAAATTAGTAATGTATTTACCGTTGCAAAAAAATGCTGTAAAGTTAAAAATATTATTTCTATCAAATACAAAGACAATTACAAATAACAGGAAGAAGATTCTGTTATTTCGTAGTTTGAAGCCCATTGGGCTGGATAAAACTAATACTATTCAACGTAAATGTTGGCTTTCTTGATTGAATCGGGTATTTGCAAAAAGACACAAGTTTAGTGCATATTTAGATAATTTTGTTTTGTTAGTTCTTTATATTTCTGTAGACGCATTTTCTGGTACAAAAACAGTGCAAAACAGTATACTAGAAGTGTTTTATGGCAGTCAGTTTAGAATGTTTATTTATAACACTTTTCTTTGTAGTGTAAAATTTAATTTAGTGTAGATGTACCCTTTTCCAAATAACCGATTCAATTATTTTAGACAGAAGTAGAAAATAAAAAATTACAACTAGTTTTATATTCATGTATTTTTTTACATCTACAAAAGTTATAGAAAGTAAAAAAAATACAACAAAATTCATATTTATATATTTGCATTGAATAATAAAAACACGAATGTTGATACGTCTTTTCTGTAACATTATCAGTTTTATGCGTTCCCAGAAGACAGTATCGTGTTTGTGTACATTAACACTTGCGCGGATCTCAACAATCGAAGTTACAATTCGACGTCGTACCACATATCACAATAGATTTCAGTGAATTTTTTTGTTTTATTTTCAATTTCCTGACGTTATTTGCAAAGATAGAATTTTTTTGAAGAACAATTTATTTTTCCCAGCGTGAATTTGTCTGTAGCAAAGTTCTTTTTTTAAATTTCAAATTTTTTCGATTTTATCTAAGGCCCCAAAAAAAATTTTAAAAACGTCTCTGTACCTAGGTGAAGATAATTTTTTTTTTAAAATCCCCCGATGTAATTTTGCCTTGTAAAATTGTAAAAACGATTTCTGCTCCGGGCACACAGCCTTAAGAAACATATGTTAGCGCATGCTTATGATAGGCTTACATTTTATTGTGCATTTAAGTTAATCTTAACAGATGTATTGTCACTAACATCAATGGTTTTTAAACTATCAATATGAATCACAAAGTAGTATAACCAAGTTGTAGTAAAATTATTTAAAATTTAAACTAACTCTGATAATTAGCACCCTAAAGTACTAGCGCTCTCCATAAACTGATCTGGCGACGAATTCATCCAAGCAGGCACTTTTTAAATTAAACACTAAATACAGTTAACTGTTATATTATTTAAGGAAAGTACCTACAAATAAAATGTTACTTTTTAATAATATTTGTTAACTACAATACACCAAATACTATTCACATAAACATTGATATTCTTTTTTCTTTATATTCTTAGAAACAATAATATTTAAAATAAGTACTCTAACAGCACACAAACATTTCAAAGACATCTTAGAGACATCAAGTAAAAATGTTCAAGGCTTCTCTTAGAATCATATTACGTCTATAGACATTTAACAGACATTTTCATTTAATAAACTGTGCATCTTTAGATCGTCATTACTTAGCCATCGTTAGGATGTGTTCCTTAGAACACGTTGAGGTCAAAAATCATTTTGAGTAAAAATGCACATGAAATAAAATTAAAAATAGTTATTAAACATTTTTTATTATACATTACTGATTTTTATTTATAATAAGTAAAGATTTTAAAATGTAATCTCTTTTTAACAAATTCTGAAAATTTTGGTTTCATTTTCAGAGTTACACAGTCCAGCTTGTTGAACCGAACCTAAAAAACTTTGCATAGGATAATTGTTTGATACTGGTTGCACAACTACTTTACATTAGTTTAGTTTAATTCTATATACTTCAAATAAACAAAACATTTCCTGTTCGCAATTGGGTTTGAATTAAGCAAAGCACTCATTAATTAATACATTTAATTATTAATTATAAAACAAAAATGTAATCGTGTTACACTTGCAACATTCGTTTCAACGATGGGGATGCAGAATGATCATCTACCACGTAATACACAAAAAAAAAGAAGGGGTAGTACATAGCTATGATTGTATCGCACAGATGGCAATACTCGTACACAAATATATATATTAGCACATACAAGTGTAAACATACCGCCCTCCTTGAAACATCGTTTCAAAACTGATTAAATTATCACATAAAAAAATATACAAAGACATAATAAAATATTGTAAATCAAAAGGTAAAAACAAAATGAAAAAATAATGCTAAGACTAATTCACAGCACAACTGTTTTTAAAAAACACATTAAATGTATTTGGATGCACTCTACACACATTGACACTTAAAACACCTTAATTGTCCGTGGACAATGGTACAACTTAGAGGCAGCGCGTCGTATGATGCCTTGGGCAGTTTTGATCGATGCAACCCGAGTGATTCCATCAAGGCCAGGATGGATATCAACTACTCGTCCCAAGCGCCATCGTAGAGGAGGCACCCCATCTTCCTTGATAAGGACTAATTGGTCTGTGCATAATGAGCCAATATTGTTGATCCATTTCGTACGTCGTTGCAATTCGCTAATGTATTCACGATGCCACCTGGTCCAAAAGTTCTGAACAATTTGTTGCAGCCTTTGGAATTGATTTAAACGTGATGTGGGTATTGCGGCTACATTTAAGTCGGGAACAGCAACCATTGATCTCCCAATCATGAAGTGAGCTGGAGTCAAGGGTGAGAGGTCGTTTGGATCGGCGGAAAGTGGTGATAGAGGCCGGGATTTACAATAGACTCTATTTGAATCAGTACTGTGAGCATTTCTTCATAAGTGAGAAACGCATTGCCAACTACCCGCATTAAATGATGTTTAACGCTTTTAACGCCTGCTTCGCATAACCTATTCATATGCGGAGCGTATGGTGGGTTAAAATGCCAATTTATGCCATGGTGCGCCGCAGATTGTGCTATTAGTGCGCTATTTGTTTTAAAGAACGCAAAAAGTTCCTTCAACTTAGAGTTAGCGCCTACAAAGTTTGCGCCTGAATAGATTTTGGACGGTTTTCCTTTACGTGATACAAACCGTCTGAGTGCAGATAAAAAAGTATCCGATGACAAGTCAGTAACTAATTCAATATGAACTGCTTTCGTAGTTAAGCATACAAAAAGACAAATATAACATTTGTTAGTTTTTGCACCGCGACCCTTTCTATCTTTAATACTAAATGGACCACCATAGTCAGTACTAACTACTGCAAACGGAAAATTTTGTGTTATCCTTTCTTTTGGCAAGGATCCTAACAAAGGCTGAACTACATTAGGAGAGGCATGAAAGCAACGTAGGCACGAGTGGACAATCTTTCTTGCTAATGACCTTCCACGTGTCGGCCAGTATCTTTCTCGTGTTGAAGAGAATAGCAGCTGAGGACATGCGTGCATTAATTGAATATGTTCGTGCTCCAAAAGTAACTTTGTCATAGTATGTGACCCATCAAGAAGAATAGGGTGCATTTTTTCAAAATCGTAATTGGAGTTTTGTAAACGACTACCTACGCGCAGAATTCCTTGGTGATCAATAAATGGCGTTAGGTTCAAAATTGAACTTTTTGCACTGATCTGTTTTTCATTTTCCAAATTTTTTATTTCGAAATGGAATGATTCTGACTGAGCTATTTTAATTAAACAAGTATGAGCTTTACTGATCTCATCTATACTAAGGAATGAATTACGGCGAAGCATCCCTTTATTAGAAGCATTATGAATGAAACGGAAAGTTTTCTTAAATTAGAAAATCGTTCGAAAGGAAAAGTAAAATTTTCGATGTTTAAAAGAATTCTTGTATTATTTTTTAATTCTGGAAGGCTGTCCTCTGCTGGAGGTGAATTGGGCCAAAAAGATTCAGTTAACAGTAAGAATCTAGGCTCATTCCACCAGAGTGTACAGTTTCCTATTTGTACGGGTGAAATTCCTCTTGACAATAAATCCAACGGATTTTCAGCAGTGGGAACATGCAACCAAGTAGCATCTCTAGTTAGAGTTTGTATTTCCGTTACCCTATGAGCAACGAAGGTCTTTAGCAAGTGAGGGGAGGTTTTTATCCATCCTAGCACAATGGTCGAATCAGTCCATAAAAAACAAGAATTAATTACAAGATTTAGAGAATTCAACACGTTGTTAACCAACCGCGCAAGAAGTAGTGATCCACAAAGTTCTAATCTGGGTATTGTTAAAGACTTTAGTGGCGCAACCTTTGCCTTGGAGCATAAAAGATTACATACAATTTTTCCGTCTCCATTAATAGAACGAAGGTACCCGGAGGCTCCGTATGCTTGAGAACTAGCGTCTGAAAACCCATGTAATTGAACGGACTTGTAATCACGACAGATAGTATGACGGGATATTTTTAGATCGCTCAAATTCTTAATTGATGCTCGAAATTGTAGCTATTTCGGATGTATATCCAATTGAATTGATTCATCCCAGGTCAATTTTTCAAGCCACAGTTGTTGAAAAATTAATTTTGGAATTATTGTGCATGGACTCAGAAGACCTAAAGGATCGAAGATCTGGGCAGTTTCGGATAAAATCGACCTCTTGGTGATCTTAGTGCAGCATAATGAAAGAATCGCAAAAATTAGATTATCAGTGTCAGCCTGCCACGATGAACCGAGGGTTTTTGTAGATTCATATTCTCCAAATGTTATCAAATTTGGATGTACTTCAGATGGATTTACGTGCTTTAGCACGCGTGGGTCGTTTGAGATCCATTTGCAAATACGAAAACACCCTGAGGCAAGCACTTTGAGTAAATTTTTGCAAATTGATTGTGCGCGTTCTAAAGTGTCACATCCAGTTAAGAGGTTGTCGACATAGAAGTCTTTGCAAATGATTTTAGAAATTATAGGATCGGATTTTTTACAATCAAGTCCCAGTTGATATAGAGAACGGATGGCAAGAAAACTAGCTGCAGCTGTTCCGTATGTCACGGTATTTAGATCGTATGATTGGAGTTTCTGATCAGCAGTTTCTCTCCATAATATTCATTGAAGAGATCTCTCAGAAGAGCAAACAAGTACTTGCCGATACATCTTTTCGATGTCGGCCGAAATAACATAAGCAAAGGAGCGAAAACTTAAAAGTATGGAGAATAAATCTCGTTGCACTGTGGGACCGACCATTTGTAAATCGTTGATTGAATAACCACTTGCAGATGGAGAAGAACCGTTAAATACAACACGCAACTTTGTAGTAATGCTATCCTCTTTAAGTACGTAATGATGGGGTAAGTAATAGATTGGACTAGAACATAGAGCAGTCGAAGGGGACATGTGACCTAATTTAATGTATTCGCGCATGAATGAGACGTATTCCGTTCGCATACGCTCGCTGCGTGAGAGACGTTTTTCCAATGCAAAAAATGACCTTTTTGCTGTTTGATACGACTCGCCCAATTTAGATGGCGAATCTTTTAAAGGAAGACGAACTATAAATCGTCCAGAAGAATCTCGTTTCGTATTTACAACAAAGTGGTTTTCGCATTCTGCCTCTTCAATAGACAAAAGTTTTTTATGAGGAATTTCCTCAATTTCCCAAAATTTAGATAACTGATCTTGAATAGCAGCAGAGAAGTGACTACGGACTTCATTCTGTAAAGAGGAAGTACTGCAAATTGGACCACTGACAATCCAACCAAACCTAGTTTTTTGTAACTTTGGTTGACCAGGTCCAAGTGAAATCTGGCCTACACATAGCAAATTGTAAAAGCATGCTGCACCAAGAAGAATGTCAATAGAACCAGGTTTCATAAAATTTGTATCAGCTAATGTGATATTACCTGGAATTTGAAGGTGCTCTGTTTTAACCTTCACGTTAGGCAGAAATTCCGTAATCATTGGTATTATTAGGCATAAAGTTTTTAAATGATATTCTTTATGTTTTGCACGTATTGACACGTCGCATTCGGAATTAACATTTGTAGAAGAGTTCATCAAACCCAGAACCTTTATGTGAGCACGTTTTTTATTAAGTTTTAAGCGATTGAATAAATCTGCAGTTATATAATTACTTTGACTTCCCGAATCAAGCAATGCTCTAACAAGATGAAACTGACCATCATTATCAGCAATTTTAACAACGGCTGTAGACAAGAGAACGTTGTTAGACGCAAACGAAGACAAAGTTAAATTACGTTCGAGTTCATCTGAGATATTTGTTGAAGTTTGAGCGACGGTGGAAGACAATGCAGATATGTCACCGTCTAAATGAAGCAATGAATGGTGTCTGCCTTTACAGTGACGGCAACTAAATCGCGATTTGCAGTTTTTGGATATATGACCCTTATAGAAGCAATTGGAACAAAGGTTGTTCTCTTTGGCATAATTAATTCGATAGTTTACAGGCAATGATTTAAACTTTTCACAGCAGAAAATTAAATGAAGGTCTTTGCAATATTGGCAAGTCTGATTGTTGGAAACGAAAGAGCGAACACCACTGTTGTGCTTTGCAATTTGTTTGCTAAGCACTTGTGATACATCGCGTGAATGCATAGGTTTTCCTGTGTCATTTCCAACTGCTTCAGCTATACTAGCCTTCAATTCAAGAAAATCTAAAAATTCGGAAATTGTAGGAGGGTTGTTGATGTCCTTGGATTCTTCCCAGTCTAATTTAGTGCGTGAATCTAGATTTGCGACTAAATGGTGGATAATAATTACTTCGCCTAACTTATCTTCAGGAACAAGCAATCTTAAAAACTTTACATGCTGCATTGTATTATCGATAATTTTTCTAAATTTAGCTGAGGATTCCTTAATGTTGTTATCGACGGAAAAAAGAGCATTGATGTGATTTCTAATTAAACCCCGTTTGTCGTTGTACCGCTTGCAAAATATTCCAAGCATTATTATAATTTTTCGCAGAGAAAGTTTGCGTTTTAAGCAATTCAGCAGCTTTGCCGACTAAGCTGGTTTTAAGATAATGAAATTTTTGAATATTTTGCAACGCATCGTTTTTATTTATTAAGCTTTCGAAAGTATCCCGAAACTCAATTTACGTTTGATGTGAGCCACTGAATTTTGGAATATCTATCGCTGGCAAACGAAAGTATGATGTTTGTTTATCGCTATTGTTTAATGAATTATTTAAATTCGTAGGATTTTCAGATTTTTCGCGCAACAATATTTCGACTTCGGCGTCAACTGAATAATATCTCGCATCGAATGACTCACGTTCAACGTATTCAGGTTCAGGCTCTTTAGACTCGCATTATATTTGTGTTTGTATCGTGTCGAACGACTTCATTAAATCACCGAAAGTTTGATAACGCTTTCCTAATTCCGTTTTTTGTTTAATTGTAATTTCCGCGACATCGTTTGGTAAGGTTTTGATAAACTTTTCAAACATGGTTAATTTTCGTTTGATGACTGCGCTTTCAGCTTTTAATGATTCAATTGTTGGGCCCATTATACGCCAAATATTTAAATCGTAATAAAGCAAGAAGCAAGTTTAAAAGAAACAATACAAATAATCGGTGATGACGAATAAAGGAACCCAGTGACGTCACTAATACCGTTAAGGGTTGTATTGTGTAAACAACGTTTGAAAATAAAAGTCGCATTTTTTTATATTAATACTTAAATTTGTTGTAACTGTAAGTTGAAGGCATGTACTTCAAATTTATGAAATTTAAAAGCAATGATGGCGCTACAGCATAAAGCAAAAAATATATTTTTTTTATACGATTTAGAAAAGCATTATGTTAATTTTTATAGTAAATGAGAACAACGCACGCATAGAATAGCAAAACGCAACACAGAATAGCACAAAACTAGCATGTAACTGCATAGATCTTGGCGCAATAACGTACTTTTATTATTATTTCTTTTACAGCAGCAATGGTAACCGGCAATGTGTTCAAAGTAAAAGCAATATTTTGAGCATAAAAATAAAAAATACTGATTGAAATAGAATTTAGCAATGTTAAGAAATAAAGTTAGCAAAGGAAACTCGCATGTTCGCAATTGGGTTTGAATTAAGCAAAGCACTCTTTAATTAATACATTTAATTATTAATTATAAAACAAAAATGTAATCTTGTTACACTTGCAACATTCGTTTCAACGATGGGGATGCAGAATGATCATCTACCACGTAATACACAAAAAAAAGAAGGGGTATTACATAGTTATGATTGTATCGCACAGATGGCAATACTCGTACACAAAAAATATATATTAGCACATACAAGTGTAAACATTTCCACTAAATTTTGATACTGAGTTAGTATTGAAAAAATACTAATTTATGACCGACGTATTGAAACATTTTGTGTATTTTGGGAACGTTCCCGTACTTTTTATCCACGTCTAGAACGTTCCCGAAAGAATGTGGAGGCTTCTCGAATGTTTGCAGAGGTGTATAAATGCAGTACAAACAAATCGCAGGACAGTTATTTCCCGTAATTTGAAGACGGCAGGTAAGAAAATCATTCAAGTCTAAATAAATAAGCAGTTAACGCGTGTGAGATAAATCTACGGTGTATAACCTTGTACGTGACTTTAGTGTAAACCAACAATAAGTGTTAAATAGTTATCCGCGGACTTATCTTCGTGTTAGTGATAGTGTTATACATAAATTATAGTGTAAATGTTTTCATTAAATTTTCTTAGATTTAACTAGTTCGGTTAGCTTAAACGTGTACATATTTTTAGGATAAGTAAAAATAATTTAGTTTTATTAATAATCAAATTCGTTATAAGTGGCGTCAGTGCGGGGTATCAAATAGAATAAAGCGTTTGCAATTTTTAGTGTGAATACCATTAAGTGATTTAATATCGCCCCCGTTAAAAACTATTGATTGCATAAATAAATAAAACTTTAGTTCGCGTGTTTGTTTTAAACTTTTTATTCCTGTAATATATAATATATGCCGGTGACGCGTTCGCAAGCAGTTAAGATGGATTCAAAAATATTTGAAATAAAAAAAGTTTTACGAAAATTCTTAGAAAATGGAAGAAAATTCAAGAAAAATAGAAGAAAAGTTTTACGAAAATTTCCAGAAAATGGAGGAAAATTCTAAAAATTTAAAAGAAGAAATACGAACGAGCATTGAAAATCAAATAAAGAATATTGAGGAGCAAATACAAGTATAGAAAACCAAATTAAAATTGTTTAAGAGGAAACCCAAGCAGATATGTTAAATTTAAAAGAAGTTTGCAAATCTCTGAATGACAAACAAATGAATTGCCATGGTGAAGGAAGTGTCACGACTGAAGATTTAGTATTGAACCATCGGAAAGAAGCCATAATTACGGATGTGGAGAGAGAAGGCGTGATTGAATTTTCAAGTAGTTCATGGGCATCCCCAGTAGTACTCGTAAAGAAGAAAGATGGATCATCGAGGTTTTGCGTAGATTACAGACAGTTAAACGACGTGACCAAAAAGGACAGGTACCCTTTACCCAGAATCGACGATACGTTAAACACCCTGTCAGGATCCCAGTGGTTTCCCACGTTAGATTTAAAGAGTGGTTACTGGCAGGTAGAATTGAAACCCAAGGATTGTGAAAAAACAGCTTTTACGATTTGAACTGGTTTGTGGCAGTTCAATGTAATGCCTTTCGGCCTGTGTAACGCTTCTGCAACGTTTGAGCGTTTGACAAAGACCATCTTGCGCGGATTGTCTTGGAAGACGTGCTTGGTTTACCTGGACGACGTGATCGTGTTTGGAAGGGTGTTTGAAGAACACTCAAACAATTTGGAGGAAGTGTTTCAGCGACCACGTGGGGCTAATCTCAAACTAAGCCCAAAGAAATGTCACGTATTTAAGAGGGAAGTGCCCCTTGCCCAGGTCATATCTAAAGATGGATTAAAGACTGACCCAGACAAAATCCGAGCAGTGCAAGCATGGCCAAAACCAATCGATAAATTTCAGGTTTAAAGTTTTTTTGGGTTGTGCACCTATTATAGACGATTTCTGCCCGAATTTGCCAATATTTCCAAACCTGTGACGAAATTGACGGAAGAAAGAGCAGAATTTAGATAGAATGAAGATTGCGAAATTTTTTTCTATTAACTAAAACAGGCCCTAGTCACTTCGCCGATTTTGAGTTATCCAAAAAAAGATGGAAAATTTGTTTTGGATACCGACACAAGCATTCTGGCACGTCCAAGGTGGACAAGAAAAAGGTATCGCGTATTTTAGCAAAGTTTTGTCTAGGCCAGAAAAGAATTATTGCGTGACTAGGAGAGAGCTGTTAGCAGTCGTCAAGTCTATTGAACATTTCTACAAATATTTGTATGGACGAACATTTTTACTGAGAACAGACCACGCCGCTTTAAAATAGCTACTGCAGTTCTGTAACCCGGAAAGACAAGTGGCAAGATGGATCGAGAAACTGCAAAAGTATGACTATGACACAGAACACCGTGCCGGAAGCAGTCATCGGAACGCTGATGCCTTGTCCAGAAGACCATGTCCGGCGGACTGCAGCCATTGTTCGCGACTGGAAGATAAAGTTGAATGCCTCCGGAGAACTGCTATGGTCGATGACGAGTGGGAACCTGAGCAGTTGCGTCGCGAACAAGAAAACGATCCTGAAATAAGACTACGCCTGTGAATTTTATGACCATTTCCGCCTACGAAGTAAAAAAAACTTCATATTTTTGGGTAAATATAATTTTATGCAATCTAAGCCAGCAAAATATGACATCAAAGTCTTGTAGGTCTGCAATTTTAATGCAGACTATCTACTCAAGAGACAGATTTACACCGGTAAACTAGAAATTGCGGAATGAGAAGTTAATCAAAGCGAACGAGTGGTGTTGAATTTGTTCCGGTCGTATAATGTATCGCGCTAACTTTTTCCAATAACTCGATTTGGCCAAACTTTTGATGCAAAACAGATTTGGAATCGTAGGCACTATTCGGGCACAAAATTTAGTTTTTTTTATTTTTTGCTGACAAAAAAGACAATGCCGTATAAAAAAGTTTAACCTTTGTACTAGATATTATTTGCTTTCTTGGATGAAAATGTGTTAATGTTACCTAGGTTGCCAAAGTAGACAAATACGTATTCATATTGTCAACACAACATTACACACAAGCCACAGAAACTTTAAACAAATGGAAGCCAGAAGCCATTTTAAACTACAATAAAAGCAAATCAGGAGTTGACACGATGAACAAGATAATATGTGGCTATCTTTTATATTACTTGCTTGGCTTATTATATTATATAGAACTATTTAAAACCGAGCAAAAAATTAGACCAGCGTAGGATTTTTATATTGAAATTAGCAAAACAATTAACTTTCTAAATATGGAAGGACTTGCTGCAATTTCCAAGCTATATGGCAGGTCAACAATGCAAAAATTTTATGTATTTTATGTAAGTATATCATACACACTACACAAATCTTACATCAATCTTATATATTGCCTTACAAGATCTACCATCAACTTCTATGCTCTTAAGACCAACAGATGCTCCCAAATACCGGCAAATTTCAAAGATTCACCTGCTACCTTTGCAAAGATGTAATGTGCCTAACCTACGGTATAGAAACTAAAAAACACACTTGCAACGCATGTCTAGTCATCGAATAAATAAATATTATTTACATTTTAAATTTTACTATTATTTATCCCTGTAATTATTTAAAAAATGGAAAAACATAGAAAAGAAATTTTATTTAGCATAAAACAATATTTTTAATTATCTTTTATATTTATAGTCTTACACAACAGTGTTTGATTTATACTACATATGAACATGTTTATACACACTATTTACACACTATTTTTTATTTAAAACCGGTTTTCTAGATTTCTTTAAACGTGGCTTGACCAGTTCATTTAACACAAGGAAGGAATACAAAACTTTCAAGCAACGGAAGGTTCAAAAAGGTCTCATCATATAGCATTCTGTTGATTTTAACATTGTGTATAGGCCAGCACGTGTTAAAAGAGTTGCACTTTGTAATTTAAATTGAGAAAAGACAACATATAGAGAACGGTTACAACTGTACGATCAATTTTGTACTAATAGATTTACTTAGTTCTGTGCCAGACATATTTAAATTAAGTATAGAATTCGGTTATATGTTACATGAAGACAATGGAGTAATTTGAATTCTGAATTTAATACTGTCAGCTGCAGTAGTGCCAGTATTAAATTCTAAAAATTCCTGTAAAGTATCTTAAAAACGTTTAAAATAATTTTTTGACATCCATTGAACTAATACAATACACCTACCGCCAAAAGCTACAACAGAGTTTTTTATTCACATCTGCCATTTATAAAAAATCTTTAAAGAATCTTAAAACAATGTTTTTAAACTGTCTTGAATCAGATGTCTTTAAAAGGTAAATATTGTTGAAATATCTTCTTTAGAG
This sequence comes from Aquatica leii, assembly GCA_035610365.1. Classification (NCBI taxonomy): domain Eukaryota; kingdom Metazoa; phylum Arthropoda; class Insecta; order Coleoptera; family Lampyridae; genus Aquatica; species Aquatica leii. Next base: position 66,469,332 of record CM069432.1, read on the forward strand.
CCACAGACTTCAGACATAAAACAGACGTTATGAAACTGTTGTGTGTTGTCTGGTTAGTTTAGATTCCTATAAAAATAAAAATATTAACAATTATTTATTATTTTTTACTATTCAACAAAGTTTATATTAATAGTGTGCTTTTATTATAACTATTACCATAAACATAGTTTACAAAACGGGTAATTATTAGTAAGAAAAGCAATGTACAAAATTTGGCAAACATTCCTTCTTGCATGCTCAACTAATAGTTATTTTTGGGTTTTATTCTGTCAACCCCGATTTTTTATCTTTGTTACATATATTGCGGAACGGCAATGTGATACATATTTAGCAAAAATACACTTTACTACTTTGTGTGACTATTTAAAAAAATCATTTAGAATTTAAATGTATAATGTGATTGGAAAGTGGCTATCTACAATGAAATTAATCAAGATTAAATAAAATCGTTAGCAACGTAATTTAGTTAATATTTTTTTTATTTCAATCGATGGCTTGTTTCGTAAATAACTAAAGAATAAAAAAATGTGTTTTTTTTTTAAACTAAACTAAAACTGACAATAAATGTATCTTTAATTTTTCGAAACATGCAATAAGTATTGATTTACTACAAAAATGAATGTATAAAAAAATCAATACAAATACTTTCACAATTAATCTCTTAAAAATAGAATCACGCTTACGGCTATTAAATATAACGAGATTTTTGTAACGACGCCGTTATTTCAATAATCGGTTGTTTGTTTATTCCAATTTTGTGATAAACTGTGTGACAGTTTAATTTGAAATTTCATATTTTAGGTTCTAAAAAACAAATTTTAGAGTTAATATATGTTTTTTTATTAATGTTAGCAGGTGGTACGTCAATTAAAACATGTCTTTTTGAATTCTTAATTAAGTTTAGACTACAACGTTTTACGTTACGCATTTAAATCGCTGTAGGCATACCATACAATTTTGATTAAACATTTTCAGTTTTAATATATAACCGCAGATATTTTTTTAAACGGCTTATGTACTGCAAGTTCGTATTAAAGAAATTAAGTATTATACCGACACACGTTGAGTTTTTTTTTTCATTTTTTTTACAACTACGTAAATAATATGTATTCTTATATTCCTTTTAGTTTTTTTAAATTACTAATTGTTATAGTTATTTGTATTAATTTATTTAAATCTGTAATGGTAATGGTTTCAACGTTTGTTTGTAGTTAGATTAAGCATTCAAAATTAAATTTTTAAAGTCAAGTTATTATGTTCCAATGAGGGAGGTGGAGAAAAAGAAAAAAATAAATTAATTACCAAGATGTCACGCTTACCTTTCCGCTAGCTTCACCGCAGATGGTCGTCGGGTAAAAGAAAATCGAAGGGAAAAGAATATTCTTTGGTAAGCGAAATGCCCGAGTGCGCCACCTCTTCTCGAAATTTAGTCGAACGTAGTCTAGGCAGGAGAAAAACAGATCCCAGACCCGAGGTCCCCCAAAAGAAAGATAAGATAATACGGTAAGACTTGATGTTATTGCCTGATTCATTCTTCTCCCCGAAAAGAATGAAAAGAGAGACCACCCTACGGTGCCCAACTAACCGCCCGATTGTAAACCTTCAAAAGCAAAAGAGAAAAAAATGAAAAGTGAGAAAGACAAAAGAGGAAGAAAAGAGACAGACGGAGAAAGATAAGCCAAGACGTAAGTGTCTGATTCGTTCTTCTCTCCGTAGAAGAAACGAAAGGGAGTGACCAACCTTTCAATGCCCAACCCACCGCCCATTTGTTTTAAAAGAGGAGAAAAAAAGAGAAAAGATATTGTAGTTAGCTATAAACCGAATGTGTACCAAATGCTATCCCCAAAGTGAAAAGTTTACTCCAACATTTTTATGCCGACGAGCGGAATAGGAAATCCCAGAAAAAAGAATTTTTAATTTAAAAGCGAAACAGAGAATCCTATAAGTGACATACCAATCCAAAAAAATGCTGACTACGCGGGTATAACTATATACATACAGAAGGGTAGTCTGTCCCGAAATAAGATGGTAAAGAAAGAAAATCAAAAGAAAATTGTTAAGCAACTTAATCAAAAGAACAGCAAATCAGTGGCAGCAAATTGGAAGAAAGCAAATGGATAGCATCCGAGTTACCATAACCAAAATATCAACAAGACAGTTAAAAGAGAAATATCAAAATTCCAAACACACGAACCAAGACGATAGCTAAAAGTCAACCAGCCGAAGTCAACAAGCGTTGTTAGGATTTACTACGCTTGCGACGCCGAGGAAAGAAAAGCGAACGATTAAAAGAAAGAAACGTCGATGCATCAGCAGAAAAAACCGAAAAACTCGATGAAAGAGAGAAAGATGCAGCTTTTACATGCTGAATAAGTGTAGTATCTTTATGTAGATGTGTAGAAGACCTATTAGCAACAATATTGTTAGAACGCTTCATAGTACCTGGCAATAAGCGAGAGTGCGATTCCATAGTATTGTTTCGTCGCGAGTTGCAACAGCAAGACCGTATGTACTCAGCAATCTTAGATCTCATATGCGGCCAGTAGAAGTGAGAGCGAAGACCGTCCAACGTACTTTTAACACTACGGTGGTCACACTTAGATGGAAGATGGTGATAATAGATCAGCTGTTTACGTTGATCTGATGGAACAACAAATTTCCATACACAAGAATCAGAAAGAGAGATAGGTACACGTTTACATAACAGATTTTTCACAATACACCAACAAGAGTAACGTCGAGGAACAGCAGAAGCTTTAGCAATTAGACCTAAATACCAAGGGTCGGTAGTAGGCTGAATAATCCTAGCAACCGAAGAAAAATTTGGAGGAAGAGAAACTAACGAACGAACAGGTCGTAACGCTTTCTCAGCTTTAGGACGACAGTGAACACAAGTAGTAGACTCACGAGTAGTTACAAAAGAAGGAAACGACAAAGTTTGAAGAGAACCAGCAACAGCATTAGTCGAAGATGTGGAGGCAACAGTTTTATTCGTATAAACCAAAGATGGTTCTAGAAGTCGATCATTTTTCTCATATGTCGAAAAGTTAAAAGAATTATTTGAGCTAAGATTCGATTCCAAACGTTTGCCTAAGGATGTCAATTGCAAAAAAGATGTAATATCGATTAGTGCGAATTGAGATTGATAAAATGAAGTCAAATTGCGACGTATAATTTTAAGTTATGTCTTCTCCGAGACTGGTTCTAACAACTGCATAAAAATATACCGGATAGTAACAACATGTATCCCCATCGATTCGCTAGGTTTTATCCTACGGTTCTGAATAGTATCTAGTAGACGTTCATTGTAGTCTAACGGTAGAAATTCCGTTTTCAAAAAAGTAGTAACATCCTTCCAAGAACGCAAAGAATGGCGTCTGGCTCTAAACACAAAAAGAGCTTTACCGGACAGTACCTCAGAAGCTGAAAGAAAAAGCTGGTGGTGCGAAACACCACGAGACATACACAATTCGTTCACTCTAGTTAAAAAGTTCATAAGTTTAAAAGGATCTGCACCTGAGAAGTTTACATTCCAGTCGGCCAAGTTTGTTTCCGCCTCAGAATCCGATGAAGTAAGAAATTGAGGTTCTTCTTCTGAAAAATACATAGTTCACACGAGACAACACAGTAAGATTTTAGAACAAAACAATCCTACAAGTAGTCGGTAAGAGTCTAACTAAAAATAACCTTATCACAAGTAGCTTTCTAAAGCAAAACTTATACCTAAACACAAGATCCCAAAACTAAAATTAATTGTCGTAGTCCACATAAACGCAAACCTACGTAATAGTATTTGAAACTTCCGCAAAAGAAAAAAAAAGATTTCACCCACTAGGTAGAAAAATATAAACAAGCAACTAATGAGTAAAACTTCAGAAAAGTATAGCTTGAGCTTCTATACTAATACACACATCATCTAACGAATCAATTACTAGAAAGAAATTAGAACAAGCAAGAAGTAATAATTGTCCACAGTCACGAAACCGTTCAAGAAGAAAATCGTCGAAGGCCCCCCATTGGGCGCCAAATATTTGTTATGTTCCAATGGAGGAGGTCGAGAAAAAGAAAAAACCAATATGTCACGCTTACCTTTCGGCTAGCCTCACCGCAGATGGTCGTCGGGTAAAAGAAAATCGAAGGGAAAAGAATATTCTTTGGTAAGCGAAATGCCCAAGTGCGCCACCGCTTCTCGAAATTTAGTCGGACGTAATAAGTCTATGCAGGAGAAAAGGAGATCCTAGACCCGAGGTCCCCCAAAAGAAAGATACCGAGAATAAAAAATAATAATAATAATTTATTAGGTATATATATATTAACTGAAAATTCCTTGAAGGTAAGAGCCAACTCGACGGTTACGCCACTGGTATAAATCACAAATAAATAAATTACACCACAAATAGAATATAATGTTAAAGCAGGTCTAAAATAGACTCTGGAAGCAAAAAAATTGCGCTAAAGTTTAAATTACGTTTCCGCGGCTAAAATAAACGGTAGCAGATACACCCGTGACCGCGCGTGAAAATTAGAAAAAGTAACACTGCCCGTGGTCCTTGACGTCAAGTTCACAAACAATACGTTTCCAGCTCCCAAATCTCTACTATTTACAATTCCCGCACATTATAGATTGAAATTTTCTTTTACGTTATGTATAGTAGTTAAACACAATTAATTAGATTAAAATAGGCGTACTGTATGCACAAAAGACAATTGTTCAAGAAAGTAATGCATAAAGTTACGAAGTCCGTTCTGATTCCATTCCATTTAATCTGTAGCGTGAGTTGTACCATTCATTACACGTTGTTAGGCGCGAGCAGAAGTCGAGACCCCGAAGCGCGTGGACGAAAGTGGGTCGAGGTTCCGCGGTCTCCCGATTTTCGACGTTACGCTTAGAGATACGTATAAATACCTTTTCGTTCCGAATTCTTTTTATTGAATTACTCATTCACCATGTCACCTCGTTTTTAAACCCTCGGCACACTCCCCAAGCTATAAGAAAGCGCAATCAGTTGACTTGCTTTACACCGCTGCGCTTGTTATTTCATAGATACGGTTAACAACTCCGGCAGTTCGTAAGAAGCCACACAGAACATCAGCTCAGAAAAAAAAGCCCAAAAAGAAAACTCCGAAAGAAAGCTAAAACTGCGAATTTTAGTTGGTACGTCTCTACCATCAACCACGTGCGAATACTAACCTACTTTATGATTTTACTTAGAAATACGTAGATATTTTTTTTTACGAATGTGCCATTCGAGTGGATTTATTAAGAATTTCTAAAATAAAACGTCGCTACATTAGATGATGATCGATGAGGGAAAACCTCATTTTTCTTACCAATCCGTCCCCGCCACATCCATTACAACGCGAACCACCAAATAAAAATGAATTCCATAGATGGCCAACTACTCTCGCGCGCCCTCTACGAGCATAAATTGAAGAATATAACTCGAGGTCAGATATTTCACACGGGGAAAGGCAAGGTTGCCTAACCATCAGGCGAATTTATGCCCATTTACGAATTTACACGTTACAAAATAAAGGTTTCATAAACAAATTTACCAAATCTTACATACAGTTTTTAATTTTTTATATTTATATTTTAGATTAATACAATAATTGATTGTAGTAAGAAACAAGAAACTAGACCTATTTATAAAAATTAGATGTAGAACTCATGTGAACAAAACAATACAATAAAGTTTATGTAAATTAACAACAGCAATTAACTTATGATTCCAAATTGTTTTTAAAGTAAGCTGCATATGTCAAAATGAATTAGATAATTGATTGTTTTTTGTAATAGTTTAATTATTTAATTAATTTAATACAAAGTTTACATCTAATCCTCATGAAGTCAAATAAGAGATTATTTTTGCAATTGTATCTTATCGTAAATAAACTCAATAAGGTCATAATAGATTAGCAAACATCAGTTTATTTGTTTTTGAACAAAAACGGCAAAACAGCATTTCATACAACAATATTGATAAAAAGACTTTAAAAGTGTAATATATTTTGATTTAATAAAAAAGTAATTTTTGAAAAAACAGTAGGATTATTAACATTTCTTTTTGTGTCTAAACAATTATATTGACAATACTGCAAGAAGTTTTACAGTTGTGGATTTAATACACACTAAAGGCAATACATATCTGACGTTCGCGGTTTGAAATCCACTAAGCAACTTCTACCTTTGTGGTTCTTTTTTTAAATTACGTATTTTAAATCTTGTCAATAACGTTTATATTATAATATTACAATAATGTCAATTACAAATACGTTTAAAAAAAATTGCATAACTGTTGGATACAAATGATACTATTCAAATACAGTTGAACTCAATAATAATTTATTATTTATTTATATCTTATTTATTATGTTGTACATGGTTTTAATTATACATGTATATAAAGCAAATTAAGTAATAAAAGTATTGTTTTATTTAAAAAAAGATATTTTATTAAGGTAGTGTTGAAAGTATGTCGGTTGTTTATAAATATAGAAAAGCCAATTGTATTGTATGCTCAATGAGTTTAACAACAATTCTTAGCTTGGTTTTAAATAAATTTGAATTCTATACCTGCTTATTTACACGTATTTTTAATACTTAAATATATTAAATGCGGAAAAAAAATATCAAGCATTTTTGTTAATATAAATAATTGATGCAATGCGTAACAAACGATAATAACAAACAATAACTAAGTAGCTATTATTTGACAGGTAATGATAACAATTGACATTGCTTAGGCTTTTTATTTCAAATTAAAAGTCAAATTGCAAAGTTATAAAAATAAAAGTTCGACATATTAAAATAAATACGAATCGCAACAATGTGATTGTTTTTAAAATTTTTTTAATCAATAAACTAAATATAACTCAAAAGATATCTGTAATATAATATTATTATAATTAAATAACTTTTATTTTAATTACATAAATATATCACCAGACTAATTTTAATTTTAGCCTTAATCAAACTTTGAAAAAAACCTAATGTATTTTATCTAAATGATTTCGTTTAATTGATTTATCAAAACAATTAAAATTTAAAAACAGTATAGTTGTAATAATACTAAAAAATGTTTGATTTTTAAAGCTCACATACAGACATGGTGAGAACCAATCTTTATTTTATTCATTTTCATACATAGTTAAGAGAACTATTTTATTATTATATTTGTAAGAAAATTATAATTTATTATTTTTTTATTATTAATTTTAATGTCAATTATAACATTACTACAGTTTTTGTAAAAATTAAATGCAATTTATATATTAGAATAATTAAAAAAATTACATGATTTAATAACATTTTAAATTTAATACTATACTAAATCTAAATTATAATTGTTAAAATTTTTGTTCTGAGCAATAGCAATAGCAATTTGTGATATGTTATATTTATTAACAGTGACATTTCTAATAAACAAAGACACTCAGTTATTACATCTGCATAATTTAATGCGTGCGTAGAATATTAATCAAACAAAATTTAATAAAACCAACGGTTATTTTATGGAAATGCAAGATATTATATTTCACTAAAAAACAATTTACATAATGTTTTTTTTTGTATATTTGTAATAACGTTTATCTATTAGCATAATTGTTTATGTAATTTGTATCAGTACATTTACAATAGGTTAACCAAGAAATATTTAAAGGGTTAGTGTTTTTAAAAATTAAATATGTGTTTAGTTAATTGTAATTTAATTTTTTGTCAAAAAATTAGAAATAAAAGTGTAGATTAAATAATACCAATTTCTTTAGTACATTTAAAAATGTTTATTTGCTTGTTTTTAAATGCAAAGCTGTTAGTAACAAAAAAGTACAGCTTAAAAATATTGAAAACCTAAATTTAATATTTATGATTAAGAGAAATTGTTTGACATAAAATGCAGTAGAGTATATCAAATGGTTTTTTTGTGTGTTAAACATTGCTTTTATTCTAAATGTCTGTAAAAGTAAAAGAAAATGCGACTGGTTTTAATTGTAGTGCGTGTGTTAGTACAGTTTGATGTCACGCTACCTTTCAGCGTCACACGTCTGAGACCCAATTTAATTTATTTATTCACTTATTTAAAAAATACTTACTATTACTTTATGTATTCTTTAATTAAAAAGTTTCATTTTTGTGTATTAATACTTTCATAATATTTTTATGAAAACAATTTTTTTTTGTATTTTTAGTAAACTCATTCGATTTTAATTAGTACTAATTTTATACTTAGTAATTATGTTATTAATATTTATTTGATTTAACAGATCTCTAATCTATTAATAAATTTTCTGTGAAAGTACACTTAAGAATACTTAAATTTATGCATCTTCAGTGTTTCAAACAAAAGTTTTAATAGTACACTCTTAACAAAAAATGTTAATACGCCCAGAAAAGTGTTTAACCTGTGTCCAGCACAAAGTTAATTGAATTTAGTTTAGAAAAATACAATTTTAAAAAAATTAGTTAGGTAAGCACGAAAATGTTTTACAATTAATTTTTGTTTTATAAAAAATGTTTAATAAATTTTAATTTAAAAATATATATGTTGTTATTGTATACTGTGTGCATAAATTGACGAAAAAGCTATACGCTGCAACATTCTATGTTCAAGTCTGCATCAAAAATCTCAATGGTAAAATGTTGCATCATGCTTCATACATCTTCACGAGGTTCTCAAAGTTTGGACTTTTGGTCTATAAACAAGTGTTAGTTTTAATATTTGTTGGTATTGCGATTAAAAATAATAAAGGAGTTGTGATACTTTTGTTTTGTTAATGATCTCTTTTTTGACTTCAAAGTTATATTCCGTTTCTAAAGTTCAGCTTCTCTAAGACAACAACATATTACAACGATTAAACTTTTGTAATTTTAAACTTGATCTAAAAAAATTAAGTTTTTTTCCGGACTATTTTTTGAAGCGATTAATCTATGTTTACCAGATATGGTGTATTTAATACTCATAATCTTTATCATTAGGCAAATGAAAATCCGTATAAATTTATAGAATATAGTCACCAAAGAAAATTTTCCATTAACGTTGAACATACGCCATAGCATCATTTACAAGCATAATGGAGTCCTTTGCTCGTAATGTAAAAGAGTGGTTAAATAAACAGTTCCCGAATTGTTGGATAGGTCGCGGTGGTCTTATCCAACAACCTGCGAGATCTCCCGATATCAATTGTTTGGGGTTTTATTAATGAGAGAGTATATGCAACACATCTTCAAAACTCTGACCAAATTACAGAAAGAATTCGCGCAGTGGTATTAAAAACTACACTAAAAAAACTCAAACGAGTATTTCAGACGATACTTTGAAGGTTGTAACTATGCATAGAAACAGATAGATTTCAATTGGAACAATTTTAGGGGTTAGTGTCGTTGACTTACCGTTAGTTAAAGTTAAAAAAATCTTGTTGAAAAATACATTCTAAATCAACATTATTAATTGTATGTACCTAGGTATTATTGTGATAATAAATAAATTTAAGAGCAACTCATATCTTGCGTAATGTGTAGAATTTGCTACCAAGGACGCGTTAAATTTTTTTCGAGATTGAAATAAAGAAAATAAAAACAGCTGGTATTACAGTCGTATGCTAGTTTACAGTGTTGCCAAATGTATGTTTTTTTAAGTGATTTTTAAAGAATACGAACCATAATACAAAAATTTAATATTTTTGATTCAGAATTGAACGAAGAACCCTGTATAACTTATGTCAAAGAATGTCGTAAATTGTATTTAATTTTTAATATTAATTTACTTTTTGCTTACACCTAGAAAAGCAATAATGTTTTAATTTTTTTAACAAAGAAAAAAAATTTGACTGAATTAACTGAATTGGTTGGCACATTTTGTTATAAGAACTTCTTTTTATGGTAGTGTAGCTACCTACCTACATTAGTTTTTATATTTAACTGTAAAATTTAAAAAAAAGCATTGCTAGTTTAAATTATTAAAATGAGTTAAACAAATTCTAAGACAGTATGTTACAATTGTCTTCATTTAACAAAAGTTGTGTAACAATGGATTACTGCAATTCAAGTATTCTAATAATCTAATAATTTCATTTTGGTGCTAAAATACATAAGTCGACGTAATAAACTTTCTAATCAAATGATTGAATCTTAATCCTAAGTTTGTACAGTAAATCATTTACTTGACTTAAGATTTACTTAATTTCCTAATTACTTAATGGTCCGTAAACTCTTTTCAATTACCCTTAAGAAAATCAATAAACTCGTACGCACTCTAAGATCGTAGCTGACCGCACTTTATTTGCCCTAGAGCTTCTAGTAATTAGTTGAGTATGACATTTTAGATCATTTCTATATAAGTAATTGCCGGATTTATCGTAAAAATTTATCTAACGTAAACGATGCTTTAATTTATTATTGAAAATTATGTTAATAGTTAAATTTGCAAGCTATAACCTTTTATCATAATAAACTTACTCAAACTTTATTATGAGTTTTATTTGAAGTGTTTAGAATGTAATGAAAACTATTTAGTTGCGCGATGGAAAAAAGTATAACAACGTTAAAAGATTGCATTTTTGGTAGAATAATATAATGCAATATTTGATTCATTTTTTAAATGACTTACAATGCAGATAGATATTAAAAACAAAACTTTTTATAAATATTTTAACTGCACATTTATTATTTAGCACATTTTTTGTGTTTATTAATCAAAACAATAAATATTGTTATATGTTTGTCCATAATTACTAAAATTGCTGCATTTATGTAAATTACTGTTCTTATGTGTAATTATGTATTTCTCTAACTGTCGGGTCGTAAATGTTAACACTCTTTAGTTTTAAAATGTACAGAACACATTTTTTTGCTACTTGTAACAAACAAAAACGTGTAGCACATTGTTATGTCGATTGTATGTATCACGCTGTTTTTCGTTAGTAGTAAAACACCTGAAAAATTATTTTTGCATTATTTTATGTAGAAAACAATATTTTTATTTTTATTGCATTAACGTATTATATCTGCTTAATATTAATAAAATTAAAAATTTTATTTTTGTTATAACAGCAATAGAAGTCTAGGTATCTAAAAGAACACAATTCTACAAATGAAACTGTTAGGTATAATATAAATCGTTGGTAAGAAAAGTAGTAGTGTACCAGCGCAAGCAAATTAATTATTAAACAGGTAATTTTAGACCGTATTAAACCTTATATGCACATATAGATGTTAATTATGGCGAATTACTTGTGTCGCGGATTTGAAAATACTGCAAAGATTTCAACCTAAAACCCTGACAATATTTGGGGACGCACTATGGTGCGTTAAAAATACATTTATTTATCGATACTTGTGAGTTAAAATAGTAAAAAACGAAATTAGGTGCGTGAGACAACAACAATAGTTGTATTTAAAAAAGAAAACGAAAAATACGAATTAAAAATGTTTAAAATTCTGACGGAATAAACTTCAAAGTTTTTCAACGAACTCCAAATGATTTCTTTGGCATAATTTTTGCTATAAATGATTAATGTAAGAGCAAAGAGTTTATTACAAGTTGTAAATATCAAAGAAAAAGAATCGATTATAGTTGTAAAAAAAACCAAGGTAAACTCAACAAACGTTAGTCGTGGTAGATTTTTTTGTTATCGAAACAGTAAATTCACAGTACAACTTGTGAGTATTTATATTCTTTACGATTAAGAGAAATTGTTAAATATTTAAGACTTTAAGAAGCTGGCAAATACTTATATACAGGGTGTCCCACAAAGTACTGTACATAGTGAAATGGTATGTTCCTTAGGTCAATTTAAATAGAAAACGTCCTATAAACATAGGTCGAATTCGTCACAGTTACACAGATACAAGCGTTCAAAGTTTATAACTGATCACACATTTTTTGAAAATTAATTATTCTTAGTCAACTGGGAAACAAAAGCCGAACAATATGTCATTTATTGCTTTCTTCTCTACTAATGTCACAGTCGATTTTATTAAATGAAGTGTAATTTAAATGCAAAATGCCTTCTTATTTTTCTAACGAAGAGTATGCTGATATCATTTACATTTAAGGGTTTTGGGATGGAAATGCGAGATCTGCCGTTAGGGAATATAAACGAAGATTTCCCAACATGAGGGTACCAAATCACCAAACCTTTTCTTTTGTGTTTCAACATGTACGGACTCATGGTTCATTTCCATCAGTTTCAACAAGATCTGACCGTCCTGTGCAGTTAAATGTGAATGAGCAGGAAAACATTCTACATATGGTTGATCGGAGTCCAGGGTTGAGTACTGGAAGAATTTCTTCTCGAACGCGACTCCCTCGTATGTCAGTATGGCAAACATTACATGATGGGCTTTTGTATTCCTATCACATACAACAGGTTCAGCATCTGGAACCTGGAGATTTTGCTGCCCGGTTGAATTTCTGCCACTGGCTACAGGTAAATCCACAAGTAGTTCCATTCATTTTATTTAGCGACAAGGCGCAATTTACTAGAGATGGAGTGAACAATACACGTAATTCTCATTTATAGTCATATCAAATTCCACATGGCACAACAGAAACTAACTTTTAGCGCAGATTTTCTGTTAACGTATGGTGTGGCATGATTGACGATCAACTTATTGGACTTTTTTTCTTTAAAGAACGTCTGACAGGAAAAGCATATGCTAACTTTTTGCGGAATGAATTGCTACCGCTTTTGGAAGAAGTACCTTTACAAACAAGACAACAAATGTTTGTGCAACATGATGGAGCTCTTCCACATTTTAGTCGGCATGTGACCGAATATCTAAATGTTGCTTACCCCAATAGGTAGATTGGGCGTGGAGGCTCGCATGCTTGGCCACCGAAATCGCCCGATCTCACACCTTTGGACTTCTATCTGTGGGGTCATGTGAAAAGTTTAGTATATCGTAAAAGTTAATACCAGAGCTGAACTAATACAGCGTATCCTGGATGTGTGTCAACAAACACGGAACAACCAGCAGGTGCTTAGAGCGGCTACTCGGTCCATTTTAAATCGCAGCCGTCGTTGTATTAATGCCGAAGGAGGTCATTTTGAGCATTTGATGTGATTTTTTTTTATGTTTGTTTTGTAGTTCGATTTTCTGTTTTCAATAATAATATTTTTCAAAAAATGTGTGAGTATTTATAAACTTTGAACGCTTGTATCTGTGTAACTATGGCAAATTGGACCTACGTTTATAGGACGTTTTCTACTTAAATTGACCTAAAGAACATACCATTTCAGTATGTACAGTACCTCGTAGGACACCCTGTATATAAAGCCAAAGAGGACAATACTGTAACCGACGGATTTTGGTAATTAGAATAGCGGTAATCTCAAATGAAATAGCGGGCGAACAACTCCATAGATTGGAATTGCAATTTAACCGTATATGTCACATTCAAGAAACGCGTTACATTGCTGCGTCTTAAAAACCAGTTTATTTATGTACTAGTGCGCAAGACGCAAGACAATGCACGTAAACGATTAAAACGTACAAGGCACACATTAGTTTCTTGTTGGTCATTTCTCTGTTTTACACTTTCGCTTTCACAGGTCCACGTTGACATTATTGAACCAGCACTACCATCATATGATGTTTTTTTTTGCAAAGTATCCTAAAGTAGATTTTCCAGCAGAAATTAATACCAAACGTAGTTAATGCATTTTATGAGTAATAAATATATCTCAATTTAGAGGTGTTGTTTCGCAAAAATATTTTTAGAACTGTTTGAATTTCTATTAAATGAAGTACATTTGACAATTAATTTTTAAGAATTTGTGGCAAAACTATATAAGATAAATACGACATATACTTACCGTACACTACAAAACACATTTAATTTTTGTGTGTGTTACCAACTTTTATTCCAACGGGTGGTGCTGGTAGCAATCACGGCACCACGGCTAGCTGAGATCTCAGTGAGTAGGCGTTATTAAAAATGCAATTGAAAAATTGAAAAAAAACATTAGTCACTTCTAGCGTACTCGTAGAAACCTTGGTTTGGAGAGACCATATGTACTTATATACCAACTATTGAAAAAAATAGGTAGACGAGAAAAGCAAATAACTTGAGAAGGAAAGAACGTTACAAATTGGTTATAAATTTTTGAATAGATAAAATTCAATCAATTAGGACAAAATCAATCAATAAACAAGTTTCAGTCAAGTAAAGACAAAATTGGTTAAGCATTAACAAGTACACATCGTTGCAATAATTACATGCAATTAAAGTCTTGATAACAAGACGTCATCGTTTAAAATATTATATACGTAACGTAACTCTCTCTCAAACTTGCATTCGTCAATTTAAAATAACCATCAAACAGCAATGCTTAATTTCAATGTAAGCTGAAAGCTGAATCTACTCAACTTAAAGCAAAAAATTAACTGAGCCGAAGCGAATGTTGCATATAAAAAAATGTAGATAAGTAAGTAACACAGTTTTAGGATTAATACAGTTAACAAAGATAAAATAACTATACAAGTTATTGACAGATGATTGAAGTCAAAATTTTTCTTTGAACGTAGACCTTGAGGCCAACAACTCAACTTTAATTGCACCGGAGTTTAATTGGTTCAATAAGTTTTAAATATCATTATCTTGGGACAATGATTCCACTTTCCGTACCTATGTGTGAAGAAAAAGATTCAAGCTTTTGTTACTACCAGACCTGCGAGCGACACTGATAACAAACGATCTAAATACTTCCGTAAAGAGAATCTTCATTTGATACTCGTTCCAATCGGTAATACTGTAATAGTAAAATGACGACGTAAAATCGAATAAAAAGAAAGCACTGACAATTAAATGATCAAAGTTCATATCAAATTACCGTGCTTGCAGCGAATATCGGAACCGAAATAAAATGCAACGAGGTATTATCCCGTTGAATGATCTTATGTCGCTTACAGTGCAATACTAAGAATTTTTGATAGAGTACCAAAAAGTAAAAATATATTAATACGGAAACGTAACAATCCTAAATTAACAAAGTGCACCCGCGTTCTTTTGCGAGACGGTACGATTTGACAATCTCTGCAACTAGGTTTTATAAAGTTATTGGAATAAATAATGTCCTCGTAGATTGATAAAAACCAGTTGCGCTGGAAACTTTTGTTAAATGTCTTTATTTTGTATTCATCAAAAAGATTTATTTTAAATTAAACTAACGACGGCACTGCTTAAGGACGTTACTGATTCTCCTTATGAGTAGGGATAAACGGTATATTGCTGTCAAAAATCTATTTTGTACTTTGCTTTTACCGATTTGAAATCTCTGTGGTGTATGGTCATATACCTGGGTGTTATGTTAAGACGTGTAGGTAGTTTCTTTCTGTTAAATTTTTTTGACAATAAGTTTTTTTACGTTTTTAGCGGATGTGCTAACAAAAACGAAAACGTATTCCAGGTCAAATTTGACGGTTTGGGTTAATTACGTGACGTAAAGCAATTCTCAAAAATGGCGTCGTCATGTTGTTTTTTTACTTTTTTTTTTCAGCGATATTCGATGGATTACTACTTAATACAATACTCGGCTTTCGTACCGAAGTAACTTGTGCAGGCCACCTTTTCATTCATGTCAGCTTTATGCGTACTACTTAACTCAATTGAATTAGTCTTATTAGTTAACGGTAAGCCTTAAGCAAAATAGATATTGTATGTAATTTTAACGCAGATCACACTGATTTAATTTTGTTTTCAGTCGCAAACTTTGACTTATCTTTAACTTTATGTACATTGACGTGACATCCGTGCAAGTTCTTCTAATTATTTAAACGCAGTCAATGCCAAATTAAGTATAAAAACGTCGTACATAAGCTTATATACCACGCATATTTTATTTGTAAATCAAATAAAAAGAAAGTAACGAACGTTACTATTGGTGTTATTTTTCTTTTGATAAGAAATAGTAAATTTAAAAAATATAAAAATTTAAAAAAACTCACCCTTAGCTCCAACCACTTGCTGGCTCGTAAAGCGGGATGGAGAAAGACTAAAGGATAAGGTAAATGATTAAGATGGACCACTTTACCTTAGCATTGGCGCTACACAGTATTTTAATTTTAACGAAAAAGGAACGCGTGTCGTTCGCGACGTTTCACGTTCGAATGCCTTTGCAAGACTGCTGCCACGTGGTACATTTTAAAATGTTTATAACATATAGAAACAATTAACACCGGCCACTCTGAACAACTGTTCAGTAGCAACTTTAAACTAAATTAATATAAATTTAGCTTAAAGTTACGCCAAGAAAAAATAAACTTGAATTAGAAAAAATTAAAATAAAATAAAATATAACTATTGTTCTATAGGCAAAAGGTACAATTTAACAACTGGACGAACATATTCGCCGCTTGCTGTTTTAACCCGGGCGGAACGTACTACATTATCCTTTCCCACATGAACCGAAACAATTCGACCAAGCGACCAAACTAAAGGAGGAAGATTCGGTTCTTCAACCGAAACCATGTCGCCTATTTTCAGATTGGGAACTTCTCTTGTCCATTTGGGAGTTGTTTGAAGACTTGGAAGGTATTCATGCTGCCATCTAAGCCAGAATTGTCTAGTTAAAGCTTGCAGCAGTTGAAAATGTCGTAGGCGATTAATTGGTAATTCAGAATAATCCGCATTTGGGAAGTCTGTTATTGGTTTGCCTATAAGAAAATGTGCAGGAGTGAGCACCGAAAGATCGCTCGGATCTGATGACATAGGCGTCAACGGACGAGAATTTAAAATGCCTTCAATGCGGGTGCAAAGCGTAATAAACTCTTCATACGTAGGTGTATAAGTACCCATTACCCTTATCAATTGACGTTTTGCGCTCTGAACTGCACGCTCCCACAAGCCACCGTGATGAGGTGCATTGGGAGGTATAAAATGAAATTCTATTTGTTGAAGAGAAGAAAACTTTAAAATTGAAGTCTGAACGTCTTGCTTTTTGAAAAACGTAGCAAAACTTTTACGGATTTGGTTTGCTGCACCTTTAAAATTAGTACCGCAATCCGAATAAAGATGACCTGGACAACCTCGGCGGCTAGTAAAACGTTGAAGCGCAGCTATAAACGCATTTGTTGTAAGATCAGATACAACTTCAATATAAATAGCTTTGGTCGCAAAACATATAAAAATGCATAAATAATGTTTTAAAACCGGAGCCTTTCTAAGTGTAGAAGATTTAATTGCAAATGGACCCGCATAATCCATTTCTGTATGATAAAAGGGAGGTGAAGGTGAAATCCTGGAGGATGGCAGATTACCCATTAAGGGAGCAATCGATCTAGGTTTTACCCGAAAACACTATATACATTGGTAAACTCTTGAACGCACGAGCTGTTTGACGGATAAGATCCAGAACTTCCTATACAGAAAAGCGACCTACGAATTGGTTCCAGCATGAGAAAACTCTTGATGATAATAGTCTACCAACAAAGTTACCAGACGATGTCTTTTGGGAAGTAAAATAGGATGTTTCTTATCATACGATGAAGTAGAGTATGATAACCTACCGCCAACACGTATAAGACCGAAATTATTTAAACGTTGAATCGGTTTAGAACATATCCGGCCTTGTTTAATATTAGTAATTTCTTTTGCAAAAGATTGTTGTTGTATATAGTAACATATTGATAATTTAGCGCTACGAAAAGATTGCATGTGAGATACAAAAACGCGTTTTGAAAAGGTACGCAATATCTTTGATACTAATGATATTAAGGATGACCAAGAAGAAATATGACAAAAAATATCAGCTGAGTCTGTGCTAGCACTCACACATACCGACAAAGATTTTAATTCTTCTTTGCTTTGAGTTGGTTTCGCTAAAATATAAGTAGTGGGCCATGAGTTTGGCTCACATGATAACCATGTAGGCCCTTGCCACCACAATGTAAAAGTGGACAAGTTTGAGGCATCGGTACCTCTAGATGCAATATCTGCTGGATTTGACTCAGTTGGGACATGTCTCCATTGGGATGGGTGTGACCACTCAAGTATCTGAGAAATCCGATTTGCTACAAAAGTTTTAAGTAAATATGGAGGTGTTTTAATCCATGATAATACGATATTGGAATCTGTCCATAAAAAATTGTACTTATTTGTAAATAAGATTTCAGTATATTTTTGCAATGAAACATTAGCTGGGGCAATAAATGAGCACCAAGAAGCTCTAGTCGAGGTATTGAAAGAGTTTTCAATGGAGCCACACGCGTTTTGGCCAGCAATAACGTAGGAGTTGTACAACAACTACTGTCTTCTTTAATGTAAATTACAGCAGAATAACCTTGCATTGACGCATCTGAAAAACCATGGAGTTGAAAAGATGTGTAACTGGTTGCCTTAATAGGTCTACTAATTTTGATATGTTTTATATCGTTTATGGAGGACAGTAAGTGATTCCACTATCGTGATAACTGATCAGGCAAGAAATCGTCCCAATCGAGTGGAAAAAGCCATAAACGTTGCATAAGGCATTTAAGCGACATGGTAAAAGGAGCTATGTATCCACATATGTCGAAAATTTTCGCAATGATTGATAAGACTTGACGTTTTGTGTAATTACAATTAACGTCATTGGTAGATACTTTTGACAGATCATAGGTAAGTAAATCATTTTTAGGATCCCAGAAGAGACCTAAAATAGATGTGTTTGAGTTAGAAACTTTAGTTGTAATGAGAGGTTTGGAACTCGTCTTTTGACAAGAATTATGAACGTTTTGTAACAAATCTAAACTATTACTTGACCATTTGTCAAGTTGAAAACCACCACGTGCTAACAACGTAATTAATTGCTGTTTAAGAGCGAAGGCTTCCCTCAAGGTGTATGCTCCTACGCAAAAATCGTCAACGAAACTGTTTTCTAAGAGAACTTTAGCTGCTAAAGGATATAAATGACCATCTTCTTTGGCTAGTTGATGTAGAGTACGAATAGCTTGATAAGGGCTGCAAGTTACTCCAAAAGTTACGGTAGTAAGTTGATACGTTTTAATAGGTTGACTTTCATTTTCTTTCCATAAAAGGCAAAGGTACTTCCGATCATCGGAATGGAGTTTAATTTGACGAAACATTTGTTTTATGTCACAAGAAAACACAAAAGGGTACAATCTAAACTTAAGAATTATGTCTTGTATAGTGGACTGTAGTTTTGGACCCGTCATAAGAATATTATTAAGGGATAGGCCAGAAGATGCCCGACTACTACAATCAAATACTATTCTTAATTTGCTAGTATTTTGATCTGATTTATACACTCCTAGATGAGGTACATAGTATACGGGTTGATCTTTTGTAGTTATAAGTTGCATGTGATCTTGATTAATGTAATCATTCATTGCATTAATATATTGAAGTTTAAAATCAGGCTGGTCTCGAAACTTACGTTCGAGGGTTATAAACCTCTTTAGTGCAATTTGATAGGAATCGCCTAAAAGAGGACAATTTTTTTTAAATGGTAAACGAACTTGAAATCGTCCATCCTTGAGTCGTGATGTAGTACATGAATAAAATTCTTCACATTCCTTTTCTTCATCGGATAACAATGACGTGCAAGGAGGTTCCTCGACTTCCCAGAATTTTTTGATTAGGTCAGAAAGATCTACATCGCATGAAGATGTAAGTGATGATAAATTACAGTTAAGCTGCATTGAATAGGTTGACATGGCAATTGATGATGTAGGTGCTTGTCCTAGAAGAACATGACCAAATGTAGTGTTTATAATAATAGGCATATTTGGACCTAAAGAAATGGGTCCTCCTTTAATAACGTGTGATAAAAGGTCTGCTCCTAATAAACAATCAATTGGACCAGAAATGTCAAAACTGGGGTCCGCTAAAAGATAAGATTTAACCTTTTGACGAATATTCGACGATACGGGCTTTCGAGGTAAATCTGAAGTTATGCGACTCAAAATAATAAACGGATGACTGGTAACTATTTCTTGGCCAGTTAGCGCAGTAAGTGCAAGAAGAGAGACACCCCGAGTTTCTACAGGGCTGTTTTTTATTCCAGTAATAGAGATTGGTAATTTGTTACGAGAACATCCCAATCGCTGCGCCGCAGTTTCAGTAATAAACGATACATGAGAAGCTGAGTCTAGTAACGCGCGAATAATAAGATAATTTGTTGAAGATGTTTGTATTCTTACTAAAGACGTAGCTAACAAAACAGTATTGGAATCATTCTGTGTATGAAGAGTTGAATGTGGCTCATCCGGGACAACATTAGAAGTTAAATTTATTTCCATGGGTTCAATTTGACTAATGGTAGGGGTCTGATTAGGGGTCGTTTCGCTTGATCGATTATTTTCATTACGATTGAAATTATTTTGATTAGAATCAAAGTGCAAAAGTGTATGGTGCTTATTGTTGCATTTTTTGCAAAGAGAAGTGCTAGTACAATTAAAAAAGGTATGTTTACGTAAACAGTTAGTGCAGAGACAATGGTTTTTAATAATTTGATACCTATCGACAGGAGTTTTATTTAGAAATTTTGAACACTGGTATATATTGTGATTTTCTTTACACAAAATGCAAGTAGGTAATTTTGCGCGAGAGTTGTGATTATAAGAAACTGCAAGTGAACTATGATGTTTAGAGTTTTTAGTTTTAACTGTGACGTGATCAAAACACTGAGTTGAAAAATTAGAAGATTCTAAATCTTGAGCACAAGTTTCGAGAACATCGATGATGTCTCGTGATGAAAAAGTATCTTGGTTATTTCCTTGTTTACGTTCAATTTCAAGTCTTAAATTATTATCTAGTTTTGAAATTAAATAATGGGAATATATGTTTTCAAATATATTTTGGCTGGCAACTGCGTGTAAAACATTAAAATGTGAATTGAATTTATCACAAAATTGACGTAAAGATTCAGCATTTTTACTTTGTACCATAGGTAGTTTTAATAATTCGCCACAATGTAGTCGAACTGATTGTTTTTTACATTGGAAGCGTTTATCTAAAATTGATAAAGCTGTATTATAATTGGCATCATTGTTTTCTAAGTGGCGTATTAAATTAAGTGCGTCTGATTCTAAGCAATTTTTTTAATATTTTAATTTTTGTGAATTTGCTAAAGATTCATTATTTCCTACAATAGTAATAAAGTCGGCTCTAAAATGAGGATAATTTATTAATTTTCCATCGAAGCGCGGTAATTTTAATTGTGGTAATTCACAAAATGTGGAAGAATTAAGAGAAGATGTATGGTTTACTTTAGTAGATTGTAATTGAGGTGTAAATTGCGTTTCATCAAAGATAACACGTTTGCATTTGGTGGACGCGTTAGAAAATTGTTGTTCAATTTCCGAGATCGTATTAACAAATACATCGTCTTCGAGACCATCTGGAAGATATTCTTGATCAGAAAAGGTATCCGAAAATTGAGAAAATTCTTTATATTTTGTTTCCAATTGTTGTAACAGAATAGTTGCTTCCCTTTTTGCACTAAATTGATCTATTGATTCAAGCTCATTAATTTCAGTATTTTTTTAATTTAAAAATTCCGTACACAGTTTAATACGGCGTGTAAACAATGATTTTGATAATCTAGGCATTGCTGTAAATTTAAATTAATGATTGAATTACGAAATAGCAACGAAACAATGTACCATATGACAATCGCACAATCGTAACAAATGTGTCTGTTCGAAGGTGATATGAAATATTAACGTAAAGGAAAATTTTGAACGCGTTTTCAATTGAATTAATTTGAATAAGTTTACTATTAATTAATGATAAGAGCAATCCGGCTCGAAGGACCATAAAATATGTTATTTTTCTTTTGATAAGAAATAGTAAATTTAAAAAATATAAAAATTTAAAAAAAACTCACCCTTAGCTCCAACCACTTGCTGGCTCGTAAAGCGGGATGGAGAAGGACTAAAGGATAAGGTAAATGATTAAGATGGACCACTTTACCTTAGCATTGGCGCTACACAGTATTTTAATTTTAACGAAAAAGGAACGCGTGTCGTTCGCGACGTTTCACGTTCGAATGCCTTTGCAAGACTGCTGCCACGTGGTACATTTTAAAATGTTTATAACATATAGAAACAATTAACAATTGGTGTCAAAGAATTAGCTCGATTGGGTGAGTTTTTGTTTTGCAACTCAGTATCACAATTGTCGATTATCGACTGGTTTCGCGACTGTCGTGTAGAAGTAATTGTATTTTTGCAAATTATCATTTTACAAATAAGTCGTGTTTAGAAGTGTTTCCGTTTATATTGTTTAAGAAAGGCAAACACAAAAGAATGCGACTATAAACTGTGGAACCAACGCAAGTAGATTCTGTGTCTATAAATTTTACAACTACCCATGAACCTACAGAAGCTTTATGATGAAAAGAAACAACTCAAACAACGTATATCGTAACTAAAAATTGCCAAACAATTAGACGCGGCGGTAATTGCAGAAACCCGATCCGTTATAGCGCATGCTCTAACAGTACGACGTTTTTTCGTTTTATACGCTAAATTTAAAATATGATTAATTTGTCTGCGTACGAATAACCTAAATAATTAAGAAAAAAAATAAAATTGTTCACGAGCTTCACTTTTTTAAACACAAGAATAGTATGTTATTTATATATTGGTAATACCTATAGTATAAAAAGAGGGATTTACACATTAATTTTTTTCATATAAATGGTCATTATTTGGGTCAGATCTAACATGTTAAGTATTCTTTTATAATTTTTTTCTTTACTTATTTAGCTTTTTATTATACCGATTTTTTTTATTAAAAAAAACTTGTTTCTTAATTTTTTGTTTCCTGGTAGTCAGTATCGCCTTTAGAAGTTAATAATGCAGTGCATTTTGAATTCTGCAAAACGTACTGCAAAATTTCACTAGATATTTTTTTCAACGTTTTTAATGATTCTAAAGCAATAGGGACTTTATTTCTGCGACCGTTGCATGAATATTTTGTTTTTTAATTGGACAGCGTATGCTTTTAACAAGTTCAATAAATTCTTTATTATTATTCTTTATATCTTCATCCATAACAGTATTATTATAGTAGTTCATTGTGTCGAAATTTAAAAAAACATAGTAGACGTATTTGCAAATTGTATGTTTTATTACAAAATTAGTGCAGGTGCAATAAAATGTATAAACACAAATATTGCAGAACTTGCAGCACAACAGACAGAATTTTTTTATAGTATTATTTTTAGATACAAAAAATTACTTATTAAAAAAAAAGCTATTGCACTTCTGTATCTAGCATGAATAGTGGTAATGTGATCTGTTGACTTACCTTTTGTTAGTTTAATAATTTTTTCGGTACCTCTAACAAATTTGTGCAACGCATTTAAACTTTTATCTAGTCGTTTGACATTTTTTCATCTACGTAAATATATTTGATTATTCTATGCATACCTTCAATGTGCATAATTGTGTGTATGCTAACTTACTTGTATTAGTACATTCGCTTGAAGATAATCAAACATATTTTTGACCTCATTGCTGTTAAAAATGTTCGCAGGCAGCACACTGGCGTCATGTGACTACATGGACACGTCTTAATGACGTCTCCTACGTAATTTTGACATCAATAAAACGTAATGTGCTGTCTGGGTTTGTTCTTAGACTTCATTTTCAATTGCATTTAAATTTTTAAAAAAATCTCACAGTTTTCTAAACATTAAATAATCCAAAATTTTTTTGATATTTTAATTATGTACATTTCTTGTATATTTATTTAGATTACTTTGATTAGAATATAGTTTATTGCACACAAAACAGTTAACACTCATTTCACACAACAACAACAAAGTATTTCAAAGTATGGAAAACAACGCAAGCGCTTTCCGCTATGATTATGAGGGATCGGGTTCCTGCAATTACCGCCGCGTAACAATTAGCGGCACTAAAAAGGGAACTAAGATTGCTAAATCGAGGCTTAGAGGTGTTTCATCATCAACATTCAGATTCAAAAAACCTATATAATAACTGTAATATTAATTAACAAATCTATCTCGTTATTTAATTTGTTATTGGTCTATCTTTTTCTCTTTTATTTTAACGCATATCTTTTCTTGTTAGAAATAAATATATTGTTGTTAGAAATTGTGTTTTTCCAATTTGTCCCTTTTAGGGTCGGTTGCACAAAACAAGTCAAAAACTGATTATTTCTGAAATCAGTTGCTACATCACCAATAAAATCAAATGTAACAAGTTATTACATTTCTGACAAGAAATTTAAATAATCACTTGTCAGATGCGTTTAATTTTGTTTTTGCGCTGCACAAATCAAATTAAAGTAAAGCTGTCAGAATCGTTGTCACAGTAATTACAGAAAAAAATATTCGTTTGAAGTAATTTTTTTTAAATTCTCATACAAACACAAAAAGTTTAAAAAGTCAAATGTAAGTTCAAGTACTAATTTATTAAAGATTTTATTTTATTTCAAATTATTAGACTATATATGTGTATGTGTACTTACATATTTATATAATGCTTACAAGTATTAAATACAATCTATTCTAATGCTTATAGATGTCTGATTCTTCATTAACATTAAGCAGTAGCGACTCCGAAAAAGAAATTCCAAGAATTCGTTTTATTGGAGACAGAAACGATGTATTCAAAAATTTTGACAAACATGATTTTAAAAATAGATTCCGATTTTCAAAATTAACAATAATGGAATTACTGAACTTTTTTGGAATCCAAATTGAACCAGCTACATTTAGAAATAAATATATCATATAAATCAATCAATTATTTATTACTATTATTATTTATTAGCTACTGGTTTATTTCAACAGATAAATTATTTAAATGATGCTATAAATATAATATTTACTTTGCTGACAATTTCAGGTAAGTAATTGGGGATCATATAAACGTACATAAATCCACAGTTTCTCGAATAGTTTGACGAGTTACAAAATGCATCGCTTCATTAAAACCGTAGTATAATAAAATGCCCGATAACGACACTTTAACATCAACAAAGCAAAGATTTTTTGCTATTCGAGGATTACCAAGAGTTTTAGGTACAATAAATTGCACACACATAAAAATTGTATCTCCAGGAGAGCATAAAATGTGCAGATAGTTTGTGATGCTAGATTAAACATTATAAACATAATAGCACGCTGGCCTGGTTCTACACACGATAGCACTATTTTTAATGATTCTCTAGTGTGCGCTGACTTAGAGAATGGGCAATATGCAAACTCCTTTTTACTAGGAGATAGCGGTTATTCTTGTCGGACAAATCTGCTAACACCGTTTTTGCGTCCATCAATACCTGCAGAAGTGGCATAACTTCGCTTATTGTGCAACACGCAATGTCGTAGAACGATGCTTTGGCATTTTAAAGAGACGTTTTCCATGTCTCTCAATATAATTGTAGCCTGTGTCGTTTTGCACAACATTAGGCTTAATGATGAAATGTTTGAATTTCCTGATGTGGATTATAACGCAGAAGACATACTTGAACAACCTGAAAATAGATTAAGAAATGAAAATACAGTAGTCAGGGATCAAATTGTATTTTAATTTTTAATAATTAACTACCATAAGAAAACCAAAATAAACAAATTTATTTGAATTTAAAGAAATTATTTGTTAAGCTTTGAACTTTGATCACGAATTAGGTTTAAATTTTCTTTTTTAATTTTTACATCTAAAACATGTAAAATTTTTTTTGAGTGTAACTCAAATTTGGATAACTTTAGTTTTTCTAAACAATATTTTTTCTATATAGCGTTTGAATTTTATGTTAAGTTTTTTTTATTCCTATTTCTTAATTGTTTTTGGATCGTGAATTATTCGGGATAGTTGGTGATTGGATTCTAAAAGCGACGACAAATTTAGGATTTGTTTGACTTGTGGAAGGCACAGGAGTAATAATACATGAATCTAGGGATTGCTGCTTTACAGTTGTATCTATATCTCCTAGAAAACATTTATATACACTCAAGAATTATAGTTCTTGTGTTTACATAATAATAAAAATAACTACCAATGTATATAGCCGCATCATCATACTTATTATGAAGTGGTTTCACCTGATCAGCAAACGCTGCTAAGATTTTCTTGTCAACAAAAGTAGTAGCAGGAACATAAACTGCACCGCCTATTTTAAAAGATTTTTTCTAAAGGAGTTTATAATGATGCTAATAAAAAAATGTAATAAAACTATCGTCAACCTTATCACGGTTATTATTAATATGAGCAGCTCCAGTGACATTACTGCTTTCTAAGTAGTTTTTTCTCTACAATTTGAAATTTTAAATCATTATATATGAAATTACAGAAAAATGTAATATTCAATACATTCTCCGATGCAACTTCTTTGCGTGATACCTGCTTCAAGTTGTGGTATAATATCCTCAACTGCTTCTATGTTCTTTTTCTGTTTGGTTCTGACAATTGAAATCATTCTCAACTCTTTGCCATGTTTCAATTTTTTAAATCGAGGAATTCTTATTCGTTTCTTTATTTTCAAGAAAATGGGAGTACCTAAAAAGAAGGATAGGAATATATAGGATGTTATGACATAGGAACATAAGTAAGCAATAGCTACATAATAAATAGGAAAGGATGACAACAATATTACAGTACTGTATTATATTTTGTTACATTATTGATTTAATTAAAATCATTGAGAAACTATTTGTAATTTCGTATAATATACTATGTAATTAAAAAAGCATAAACAACTTATTTTAGCATTTTATAAGTAATCTAGAACATATTGATAACCAGTATTTTTACTTCTTAATTTAATTGTAATCGTAACCTTTTTTAAAATTTTCATAGTAAATCCAATTGTATTAAATTATATGAAAATCAGTCTTATTTGTGTGTAAGCACATAATAAGTTCTTTCGAAATTGGAAAACTAGCCAAGAGCAGGAACTTTTACGATGCAACGTTAACATACCTAAATAAATAAATTGATCAGCAGGGTATATTTATTGGTTAATTACTACTTACGTTTTTGCTTACGTATTTAGTATAGATTGTAATAATGATATAAAGCTCAACAATAGTATACTTATTTAACGTTCAACTAAATATTTATTATCTAGAACTTTAACCCATCTTTAACCTATAAGCGATCGGTAATACAGATTTCTATAATGTATGTTTCTGTGACCATAGTATCTTTCAGTTTGGCACTTAAAATCGAAATTTTAAATTTACCGCTCGTTAGTTCTACCTTTACACTCAAGGTCACGGCTCATAAGATCCTGAAAGACCAATACTTGTTATTTCTACTTTTGTACAACCGGCCCGTAGTAATCGACATATTTAAACACGGTCTGTATTCGGTGATATTTATTTTTTTGGTGACTTTAATTTATTGCAGGATTAGTACACCGATGCTTACGACCTGCTTGCCCATATAACTAGGTTAGTAGCAAACAATAAAGTTAAAAGAATATTTTCGTAGCACTTTATAGAAAAACCTTTCTACCATCAGAGAAACAGATGATAGTTTTCTTTTTTTTTTGCAAATATTATTGCTGATTAAACGTCTGCTATAGTTTTTACAAAAAACATTATCAATATATAATGATTTTCCAATGTATATAGCCGCATCATCATACTTATTATGAAGTGGTTTCACCTGATCAGCAAACGCTGCTAAGATTTTCTTGTCAACAAAAGTAGTAGCAGGAACATAAACTGCACCGCCTATTTTAAAAGATTTTTTCTAAAGGAGTTTATAATGATGCTAATAAAAAAATGTAATAAAACTATCGTCAACCTTATCACGGTTATTATTAATATGAGCAGCTCCAGTGACATTACTGCTTTCTAAGTAGTTTTTTCTCTACAATTTGAAATTTTAAATCATTATATATGAAATTACAGAAAAATGTAATATTCAATACATTCTCCGATGCAACTTCTTTGCGTGATACCTGCTTCAAGTTGTGGTATAATATCCTCAACTGCTTCTATGTTCTTTTTCTGTTTGGTTCTGACAATTGAAATCATTCTCAACTCTTTGCCATGTTTCAATTTTTTAAATCGAGGAATTCTTATTCGTTTCTTTATTTTCAAGAAAATGGGAGTACCTAAAAAGAAGGATAGGAATATATAGGATGTTATGACATAGGAACATAAGTAAGCAATAGCTACATAATAAATAGGAAAGGATGACAACAATATTACAGTACTGTATTATATTTTGTTACATTATTGATTTAATTAAAATCATTGAGAAACTATTTGTAATTTCGTATAATATACTATGTAATTAAAAAAGCATAAACAACTTATTTTAGCATTTTATAAGTAATCTAGAACATATTGATAACCAGTATTTTTACTTCTTAATTTAATTGTAATCGTAACCTTTTTTAAAATTTTCATAGTAAATCCAATTGTATTAAATTATATGAAAATCAGTCTTATTTGTGTGTAAGCACATAATAAGTTCTTTCGAAATTGGAAAACTAGCCAAGAGCAGGAACTTTTACGATGCAACGTTAACATACCTAAATAAATAAATTGATCAGCAGGGTATATTTATTGGTTAATTACTACTTACGTTTTTGCTTACGTATTTAGTATAGATTGTAATAATGATATAAAGCTCAACAATAGTATACTTATTTAACGTTCAACTAAATATTTATTATCTAGAACTTTAACCCATCTTTAACCTATAAGCGATCGGTAATACAGATTTCTATAATGTATGTTTCTGTGACCATAGTATCTTTCAGTTTGGCACTTAAAATCGAAATTTTAAATTTACCGCTCGTTAGTTCTACCTTTACACTCAAGGTCACGGCTCATAAGATCCTGAAAGACCAATACTTGTTATTTCTACTTTTGTACAACCGGCCCTTAGTAATCGACATATTTAAACACGGTCTGTATTCGGTGATATTTATTTTTTTGGTGACTTTAATTTATTGCAGGATTAGTACACCGATGCTTACGACCTGCTTGCCCATATAACTGGGTTAGTAGCAAGCAATAAAGTTAAAAGAATATTTTCGTAGCACTTTATAGAAAAACCTTTCTACCATCAGAGAAACAGATGATAGTTTTCTTTTTTTTTTGCAAATATTATTGCTGATTAAACGTCTGCTATAGTTTTTACAAAAACCATTATCAATATATAATGATTTTCATAATAATACCATTGCCGCGTAAAATATAAATTTGGAGTTGATGCCGTATACAGTTCTAAACAAAGAATATATAAAGTCATGAAGGAGCACATGCAATATTATTGTGTGAGCAGGATGGCCTTTGCATATGGCGGATGATTGTTTCCTGTTTGACAGCAGCGTGCTGTCGCAAAAAGAACTTGAAGAACAATCACACAATATAAATTTTTACATTCATATATTTGTATAATACTTAGTAAGTTTTATATATAATATTTACACCAATAATATTAACCGAAGTTCAAACGCCAATATCTACAAACAATACGCCTACGCAATTATAGCCATCATAACAACAACAAAGTGAGTGAAACATGCTTTTTTTCGGTCTCGCATTTACATATACAGTGTTTGCTATATGCTCTTTCCTCTCACTATTTATTCAATGGTTCTAAACTTAATTTCATGCAGTGTGCGTTATAATTTTTTGATTTTACTATTTAATAATATTGTGTATTATTGATAACATGTTATTAAAATTAGTGTGAATTTGGTATACTTTTACTTGACGTTAGTACATATAAGAAAAAATAATTAAAAATATGAAGCAGCAAAAAACTGTTTACTATTTGTAAGTACACATAATTAGACAAAATTCTAGTTTTACTGTAATCGTGTTTTTTGTAGATTTATACAAAAAAATTTAATTACGGAGATCTATTTTTTTAATTAAAATAGTTAGAAGACTACAATTTGATTTAAATCAACGAACAACAAAAGTAAAATAAGAATTTAATCTTTTGATTAAAATATGTCTAAAAATCTGTTATTTTAAACAATTTTTTGATCTCGTATTTTTCATTTTAAAGAAGAAAGACAAATGTTACTAAATGTTACTGCTATAATGATTAAATCTTTGTTTATTTGTAATGTAGAGGTTTCCTTTTGATAGTCTTGTGATAATATAACGTACAGTCAGATTGCTTTGCAATTGATAGTTAATTTAAATATCTTAGCAATGTATATAGGTAGGTAACATTAAGTTTGTCTTTATACTATCCAAACTTATAACATGAAACTATTTTATTAACATTGTTTTGAACATGTATTATTGTTAAACGTAATAATGTTGCATGTACATCATTTGTTTTAATTTTGATTGTTCATTTATGTTTATTATTATAAGATTTCTAATAGAGTGTAAAACGTGAAAATATATTTGATATCTACTTGAATTTTGTTGTTTGTTATCAGAGTATTGTATGTAACGTTAATCTCTTCTGTACATTGTTTATATAATATAGTATTTGAGACAATAGTTTAGACATGGTCTTTGTTAAATATCTGATAATATATTAAATGTATATAACATGTTTTACGCTGTACGTTCATGACTACAATGCTGTTTATATTTATTATCTGTATACCATCTCTTTTCTTTAACTTAACAATTCTTTCTAACATGATTAGTAATATTGAATACTTTTTTTGAACTGAAACTACATTAAAGCATACGTATCACGTTTTTGTTAGTAAATCCTTTGTAAAAAAAACTTGAATCTTGATTAAAACTTTTTGACTTATGTTTTGCAGTGTATTTTGCAAGTAACATAAATGCCAATATCAATGGTGAATGCTTTGTTTCATAGTTTTCTAGTAAGTTATTTGTTTTTATTTATTTATTCTTATTTTAATTTTATTGTTTCTATACTTTTTTATTAATTTGTGTGTATATTTTACATCATAAAAAAATTAGACTTTCAACATAGATATAAGCAACCAGTTTTAAATTGTTTTTTAAAATATTATTAGTTTAACAAGTAAAACAAGCACAAACTAGTTTTACGTAGATTGTTAGAAGTTTAATTTATATATAATGGTTTGATTTGTCTATTGTTTTGTTTTACAAAAGTTAAGATTGTTTTTGCAAACTAAACTAACCAGAAACAAGAAATTAATTTTTGTTTTGAATAATAGGTTATTTTTCAAAAGTTTGATTAAAGTCGTTTTAGTTTATCCAACTAACGACATACACATCTAAGGCAATAATCAAGTAGTAGCTTTAATATAATCAAAGACGTGGAAGAATAAATATTATACAAATCAAAATTATTTGTTACATTAAAAAATCATATTGTATATAAATATTGTACTATGATTTTCAGTTCTTTGCAATATGAAGAAAAACGTTTTATGTTTTTATTTAATTATAGATATACATATTTTATTCAGTTATTTATTTTATTAGGTTAAATCAACTAAAAATCTTTAATGTAATTAAATTTTGTAGTAAAACATTTATGGCATTGACTAGACTCGTAATCAAAAAAAAATATTTTTGCAGAATATTAATTTTCGTTTTTGTTTTTACAGCATTTCAGAAACCCTTTATCATGAACTTAGCTGCTATTTTTTTAATTGACTTTTCTGTCGCTTCAATAATTGTAGGCAGCTTTCGTTCTCATTTGATTATACAATTTTTTTATTAAAATAATAAGAGAAATTTTCTTTAATACAACAGTATTACTAATGTATTTATATGCCAACTTTATTTTTTTATATTCTTACTTATAATGGTTAAAACTCAGCATTTTATAATTAATAAATAAATAATTCTAATTTGATTGTTTAATTTTAGTTAGGTAATTTGATAAGTAAGCACATAAGTATTTTACTTCCTAAACTATTAGTTTCAGGTAGTGTTTTTTAAATTCCATAATTAATGTAAATAACAGCTTAGGAAATTTGATATAAATATGTATATACTTTTTCTATATTTCTAATTTTTTAAATTATAACTTGCATTATCAAAACTGACTGACTTGAAAGACATAAAATGTAAAATGTAAGATTATATCATCAAAGAAAAAATATATGACATTTTCTGATTAGTTCAAAACTTACTTTTTATAGAACTGGAAAGTTTTAATCCTAAAAAATAAAGTAACTTTATATAAAAAATATATAAATGTAGAAAATATTATTTTTTATGTTTTTTTAAATAAAAATATAGCAAATAATGAATTATATATTTAATTTAACTACTACAATCATCAGGATGGCGTATTACTTTAGTACATTTAGTTATTTTACTGTATTTTATTCTAGGATGTATAATAGTATACATTTTATTATATAAAATTTATGCTTCAACAATTTACGCATGAGTAGACGCGCGTACATAATATTTGTGTAAGAGTAATAAAATAAATTAAAAAAAATAAACATGTAAGCCTCACTCACATAAGCTCACAAAAGAAGTGAAACTTCTTTGATAATTAATTTTTTTATTTTTATTTATTGATGAAAAAGTAAAATGTTAAATGAACGCTTTGTAAATACATGGATAATCACAAACAAATTAAAGGTCATGTCAACATAAATGTCATAAACGTAAATAAAAAGATATAGTTTGCTGCAACTGTGCTGACATTTTTTTCGTTACAGTGCGACTGTGCGGCCTTCGTTTTTGTTACGATCCAAAAATTCAGATAGCATACAAATCAACGCTCTACGAATTTTACAAACCCTGTATTGTAATTAAAAACCCAATTGCACATAACTAACTTCAATCATTCGTAACTGCAAAAATTGGCTCCTTGTGCCGCTTAATTTCTGTCAAAAAATAAAATCATTTTCAGTCTTGCAGTAACACGTTGCTGAAAGGAACTAAAATCTTACAAATTACTCAATTTACTTTATAATAGAAGTGGTCAAATACATAACAAAATTATATTTGAAAACAAAATGTAGTTTTGTTTTATCTACAGACAATTTGCCAGTACTAGTAACTGTCAGCACAACAGTTATTCCTAAAGAACGTTTTGTAAGAATATGTTCTAAATATAAAGATTGGGGCGACTTTAGAACACTACTTGACCAAAAAATAAATTTCGCTGTCGAATTAAAGCTTTGAATGAATTAAAAGAGGAAATTGATGGCTTTACAACTCCAATGCTAAGTTTTGTATAGCAGAGAACACCTAATAAACTGAGGAATATATGCAAAATCAATAACATTCCTTGACATTTATGAAATTTGATTATAAAAAAGCGCAGGTCAAGATAACAAAAGCAGCAAAAAAACAGAAACGACACAGCCATTTATAAGAGTTCTGTCCACCATTTGCATGAAACTTTAAAACTTTAAAAAAAACATTAGTTTGGTCAAAGTTTAGCGTGTGTCTTTGATTCCACAAGTGTCCTGCTACTGCTGATTTTGTAACTCTGTGGTATTTGCAGTCAGTCATGTTTTAAAGCCTCTTGTTTATCTTTAGCAGATGTAAAGCAATTGTTCAGGGTATCCTTAGTTGTAAAAGCAGTTTTAATATTATGTTTCTTAAGCACTCTGCTTATCTTGTCTGTCAAACCCATACAATATGGTAAATAAGCGGTGCTAGTAAAAGGTGATAAGTTTTTTTTTACTTTTGGATTTATTGCTTGTTCTCATGTTTTGGATCTTTTTGAACCCGTATCCATTTTGTTGTAGAAACTCTAACAGTGTTTCTTTTTCCTTTTGTAGATTTTTATTGTCTTTTTAGCTAACGTATGTAAACCAGTAATTTTCTGTATTAGATGGTGGTGGGATTTAGGGTTTAAGTATCAATTAGTGTGCGTTTTTTTTTTCTATAAACGGAATGCCTCAATTTTCCGTTATTTTTTTGTATTACCGGTACATCAAGGATCTTGACTGCTGTTATGTTCTAACTCTATAGTAAATTTAATGCTATTATGTGCAGAGTTTGAATGTTGATAGAAATGATTTAGTTTATCTTAGTCATGAGGCCATACAACAAACGTATCATCAACATATCTAAATCAAATTTTTGGTTTTAACACAACTTTCTTCATAACTTCAGTTTTAAACTAAATATTTACTATAACTGGAGAGAGCGGTGATTGCAAGGTTCGCTCTTTCTACTTGTTTAAATATGTTGTTATAAGTAAAATAAAAGTTTTTAAGGCAGTGTTTTATAAGTAGAACTTCTTCAGTAATTTTCTCTTTGCGCAAAAACAACACGTTGTTGACCGGGACTTTAGTAAAAAGAGATACCACGCCACATTCTGTGTTTTGCTTCTTAACTTTATCATTGTTTCTGCTAGTGGTTGTAACGTATTGAGATTATAACCAGACTAAGCAAAATATTGATGTTCAAACTTCTAAAGGGAGGCGGAAACTTGTTCAGCGGTAATTATTCTTTTGTTGCTTACCTGCTCAAAAACTCAACATAATTAAACAAAATATAAAAAAAGTTAATTTATTAAAAGAAAAAAGTTCACAAAACCGTTAAGGTAAAACAAATTAAAAGAAAAATAGAATAATAATAAAAACAAATGTAAAATCCAAACCAAAACATTTAAAACTAAACACAAATCTTTAACAGTAACTAAACACAATGCAAAAGGGTTAAAAAACAAAAATAAAAAATCATCAGATTGTCTGAGCCAATGTAAAATAACTGTTTGGTTAATAAATAGAAGACTAAAAAAGTGCGCACACAACCACACGAAACGTAGCCGCTTCTTAGACACTTGAAGTGTTTTAATGCCCCTCTTCATCGAAGAGCTCAAAAAGTAGTCCAAGTGTCATATAAATCTTAGGAGGAAAAAAAACAACATGCTTTATTTATTATCTACAAAACCCAAAAATGAAAAGCCAATCTTGTTTACACAGAAAGCAACTGAACGTACAGTACCAATATGTTCTTCAAACGTAGAAGACGCAATAATCATATCGTCAAAGTAAGCAAAAACTTAATCAAACAAAATAGTAACTAAAACACGATCCATAGCACGCTCTAGTGTTTGTGGATTGTTTAACAAACTAAAGAATATAATTACAAATTAAAAGAGGCCTTTTCCTGGAATTCAAATAGCAGTTGTGGTACATGAAAATTTTTCTAACGGATCTTACCAGAAAACTTTACTAAGATCTATACACCATAAATATCTGGCATCACGTAGACGATTTCAGATAGCGTCAGTACAAGACAATAGTTGCGAATCATTTTTTGTAACAACATTAAAACGACGTGCATCATAGCAAACTTTAAATTCGTCATTTTTTTATCAATAGGACTGGAGTTGCATGGCAGAAGACAAAGGATATTGTCAATGTTTAAAAGGTAACGCTTCACCGTTATCAATGTAGTGTTACGCTAAATTAGTGCGACTAAGTTTATTAGAAATTAACTCACAAAACTGAGAAACGGTTTCTTGAACTAAAATTTAATGTTTATAAGACAGAGTTTTTTTATCAGAAATTGTAACTGAAGAAGAAATAGAGACTGAATCAAGCGAATCAAAATTGTTTTGACTATACGATGAGGAACTAAAAACTTTATTTCGTAAACCTAAACAAATATCAAAAAGGGCATCCATACCAACAATGATTGATTGAGTGATAAACGGAACTACAAGAAACTCTAAAACTTTATGTACTTTGTTGAAAGTAATCGTTGACAGAATTTTTATTGACAGATTTGAGACGCACCATCAGCCGTATAAATTTGTAAGTTTAAAGATAAGATATTATATGTAATATCATGTACGTAAAAAGCTGAGGCTTGATTTCTCAATCGAGACGTAATTGCACTTATTGAGTAGTTGTAGAAGAATTTAGTGTCGTACCGGCGGGGATTTAAAATTGCTTCAGCACGGCACCGCGTTGCACGTTTTTTGAATTGCACTTAGGGTAGGAAGAACTGTAGACATTTTTATAGCTACAACAATAATGAAAAACAGTTTTTGAATCAGTACATGCACTATAAAAATGCCCGACATGAGAACAGTTCCAACACTTACTCGAAGGTAAAAGTACAGAAGCATTAACTTTATTAACTACAAAAAGTATATCATTTACTAAAAGAAGCTAAATCAGGCTATTGGAGTGACGAGGAGATTTATATTTCTCTTGAAAAAATTTTAGTTCTTGCAGACGACAATAATTTCTTAATTCTCTTAAGGTCTAAAAATTGTGTAAAGTGGTATGATTCAGAGAGAAAAAATTTAAATTTCTGATGATTTGTTGCATTGTTTAATTATCAGACGGTTGTTGGCTTAATTGTTTAAAAAGTGAGGACCTTGAGTACAATTGTGAATTTCGGTACGTAAGCCGTAATCATAGTCGAAAGGTAAGAAGTGACGCTTAAGAGGTTTCACTAATTCGTCTCAATTAAAATTTCTAATATTACGGTACTACTGTAAGGCGGAGCTAGTGAATAAATGTCTAGCTAAAATAAACAAATCAGCGTAACTAACATGCCTAACACACCACAAATCTTTGCCCTGCTCATGGGACAACATAATACTATCTTTAGAATTCGACCCAACAAAACTAATGTTCCACTTATAAACAGGTACTTGTTTTAAAAGAAAAACTAACGTAGGCAATATAACGGAATGACAATCAAGAGCCATAGAATCAATACACTCCAAAAGAAGTATTTTAAACAACATTAAGTCAGATACAAAACCAGCAATGACTGTTTTATCATTTCATCACAGGAAGGAAAAAAATATTGTGATCAATTAAATGTAACCAACAAAATTTAAAGCAAAGACAATCAATGGGTGTTAGTGATTGGATTAATAACTTATAAAGATCAATAGTCTATTTAATTTCAGCCGTATTGATTTTGAAATTTGAATGTACAACAAAACTAACTGGACCCGAAATTTTTTTTTTGTAAGTGCAACAGGTAATGAGTACGACGAAAATCATAAGTTTTTGAGAACTAATACAACGAATAAGCAACTCAAAACAGAGTTCATGTTGTTTCAATTAATTAGGGTTCATAGTTGATAAATTTTTATTTCATAAAGTAATTAAATTATACAACTTAGTAGTGTACGAGACAAAACTAAGATAAGTCAACAAAACATATCCCTACGTTTTGGGCGCCGAATTGTAACGTATATAAATAATAATCAGACTAAGCAAAAGTTTGATGTATAGACCTCTAAAGAGTGGTGGGAACTTTTTTAGTGGTGATTTATGTTTTGTTGCTTATCTGCTAACAAAACACAATAAAATCAAACAAAACATGAAAGCGCGCCAGATAATTTATTAAATGGAAAAATATCACAAAACCTTTAAGGTAAAACAAATTGAAAAAGAAATAAAATAATAATAAAAATCAATAAATGTAAAAACCAAACTAACACATTTAAAACTAAACACATTTCAAAAAGGTTGAACCAATAGCGTTAAAACTCATATGCAAAGCTGTATTGTTACTACAGGTTAAAAATACACAGTTTATTAAAGTGTGGTGTGAGTGTGAAAAAAAAATTTTCTAATATAATAAATGTGAATAAAAAATTTAGAGATCTTACTTCAGTTACTGAGGTAGATCTAAAGCATTTTTGTGGAACAAGACATCGTTTATTGTAAATAAATTTTTGTGAAGGTCTATAATAAGTTTATTGTTGAGAGAGGGTACGTATGGTGCAATTTAAATCATTATAACTAATTAATTAATTACAAAATAACTCACTAAATTAACTTTTAACCTTTTAAATATCGATTTATATTATCATCACACGCAATATATGTTTAATCTTTAGACAAAGGTCCTTACGTATGCTTTCTGATATTATTTTTGTTTCAAAATTTTACAAATTTTGAATCACATCACATTTCTAATATTTCTATAATATGAGGTTTTGGAATGTCATTCTGTGGCCTAAACCTATCTCAAACTATGATTAGCGTAAGCTGTGCTTCTAGTAGTTTAAAATTAGAAGAAAAAAAATTATGGTCACTGTACTAATTCTAACAACTTGAACTGCATTGTTGTAGTATTATTTTAAATCCGTTATAAGAAACAACAAACAAGCTAAAAATACAGATTAACAGTCTCTTGTTAACAATTTTTTGTTGCAAATGTAAATGTTACCATTATTTTACATATTATGTGTTTATTTTTATGAATGACAACTAAATGCAATTTTTTAATTGTGAGTTTTTTTTAATGTAATTTTACAATACACAACACACAAGATAATGTACGTTACTCTCGTCGAAAGTTGCATGTATAACTGACTCACATTCACGTTCGTTATGTAATGCTTTACTGTGGCCGCTAGTTACATAAACTACTATTAAATGTTATTTTCAATTTGAAAATGGCACCTGTTGTTTTGCGTGATATGATATGAATGCCTTCTAATACGATTGGTATCATAGATAACTCTTAATTGCTTTGTTTTAACGCAATTTTAATTTGTTTTAATTTACTTTTAATTATTTTTATTTGATTTGATAATTGATTTCTATTTCATTTTATTTATTTTGTTTTTATCATATTTTTTATGTTTACTTGTTTTTGTGCTATTTTTTCAAAATTTAATTTAAACTTTATTTACCTCTGGCCGTTTTATAATTGATATAATTTTTTTCACAATTTAACTCCTATTTGTATAATTTTTTTATTCTAAATGCGTTTAATTCAAATGATTTGTACTTTCCGAATTTTACAGATACAAATAATAATGAAATAGTGTAATATATATTGATTGCAATCAATTTTATTTAAAAAACACGTTTCTTTCTATTTTAAGACTTAAATTTAAGTGTTAAATATAATAGTTAAAAAATTTTAAAAAAAACAATACAAACGTTAAAAATTTAAACATTTTAGTAAGTAGCAGAAAGTTAAACACAAGCTTTGTAGTTAAATAATTTGTTAATAACAAAGTTTTAATTAATAACACAGTATCGTTAAAATGCAGACAATTGTTTTAGTGTTTGTATTAATTTTATTTGTTAGTTTCTTAATGACAACTTCAGTGTACTCTAATGTATTCTTGTAAAATTAAACATAAAGTAACTCTTAAAATGCAATTTACATCAATAAATATTAATGTTTCCAATTGTTTCTGTAAAAAATATTTAGTTTAATTTTATCTACAAACACGTACGTGACAAAAAGTTGTAACAAGCTTTATACAAATTTTTGTAAATTTGTTTTATATTAATAAAAATAAACAGAATTAGATTATAAAACCGTTATAATAAAATTTTATTTGACTTTAAGACGTTTTTTATAGATTATTCATGTAAAATTATGTGTTTTTGTTGTTTCTATCTACACTTTTAATTATTATAGAATTTTTTACTAATTTTTATTAACGTGTAGCAAAAAAAATTTTTACTTTACATTTAGTTATTATTATTTAGAATTTATTATATTGTTTAGATATTTTAGACAGTGAATTAGTAAGTGACTGACATTTTAAGACTTTCCCAAAATTTGCAGAAACAATTATTGTAGTTAGTTAACCTATAGTGTGTTTTAGTTTAATTGTGTATGAATAAGTTTGTAGGTGTCAATTATTTGAATTTAGTTTTACAAAATTGTATTATTTTTTTTTACTACTTTAAATTTACATTACAAAAGTAAATATTTAAGAGTCTACTGAAACAACTGTTTTTTGCATTAATATAGCCTCTATGCTTGAGATTATACTACAAGCACATTCATCAGCGTATTCATTTTTTTTTAAACAATAAATTTTTAACTTACGTAACGAGAAAAACTACAAATTTAAACTATAAAATATAATAAATACACAAAATTTTTATTTTTCTGAATTTATTATTATCAAGACTGTACATCTAAAATGTTTGTAATCATTTTTATTCTTTAGCAAAATGATAATTAGAATTAAATCATGGATTAAATCAAAACATGGTTTAATACATTATTTATTTTTATTGCAAATTATAACTATAAAATATACATAATTCATATTGTTAATGGACAAATAAATACTAACGCAAATGTCAAATATAACATAAACGTTAAATTAGTTAAAAGCAATAATAACCCATTTGTAATTAAACGTTCAAATGAAAATTTATTGTTGGTGGTAGTAATATATTGTATTTGTTGATTTTCACTTGCAATTCTGACAGGAGTATGATCGATTGCTTATTGAGGAAAATATTTGTTCAATTGCAAAATTGTAGCGCCACCAATAAAAAAATAAATAACCAAATATAGATTTTATAGCATTGTTTAAATACATAATTATATGCTTAAACAAAAAATGTTTTTAGATTCTAGTTTTAACTACTTTTAATACTTACCATTAGTTGTTTTACTATTGATGTACGTGACAGAAACTTTTTATCATGCATTTTCTAAAACTTCATAATATTAAAATTATACAAAATTTTTGAATATCTACTCTACAGTAGGTTGTGTAAAAAGCATTCTATTAAATTAATCTATTTTTTTGTTGTCGTATGTAATTGTGCTTTTTTTTAATAAATTGTAAAACACCTTTTGAATTATGTAGTATATTTTTTATTAGTTAAATGCCTAATTAGTGTTGATTGCATTAGTATTTTAAATACTTTTAATAACGTATAACAACATTTATAAAATTATTATTAACGTTACAAAAAAACATATTTGTTATAAACGTCAGCGTTGTCTGCTGAGCTTATATATTATTTAATATTTAAATATTTATTATTATAACTAACGTAGATAAACAGTTAAAAAAAAACTAAAAAACAGATGTTAACCTTATTGATTCTGTGGTATGTTATTCTTGTATATGCTAACTTTAATAACAATTGATAAACCTTTTTTCAACGGTAGAAATAACATGGTTTTATCATCATTAAACGCAATAGTTCACTTTTTTTATTAAATAACTAAAAAATAACTTCATTATAAACGAGTAATATTAAACATTTCAGCTAATGTTTCAACAACATAAATTACATGTAAAAAATTATGACATTATTTTCTTCGTTTACTGCAGCAATTTGTTTTAATTCAAATTTTGTGTTGATAAAGATTTATTTTAGTACTGAATTTATTAAAATATTGTACTTTTTGACAATCAAAATCTAAAAAAATTATCGTCTTCTGTAAGTAGTTTGTTTTTATTTGTTCTTCTTTTTTGTTTTGTAATCCTACATTATATTGACTACTTTGTTATACAGTTGAAATCGTTTAGTCGGTTATTAAGTAAAAACGTCTACAAGATAAAAATGTCGACAGTAACCCATTAAATTACTTGTAAATTGTTGGGTTTAAGCAGAAGTAGCTAACTTTTAAAGTAAACAGTATTATTACAATAAAACAGTTATTTAGACCGATTTGTTTTTTACAAATACTTAAGTTGTTCTGCTTGTCTAAAAACTCTATATTGTTATAATAATAAAATTGTTTGCTGTTTTTTAGTTTTACTGAGGGTTAAAAAAAAGAAATGATCAAACTAACCTAACTTTTATCAAAAAGTTATACACTTTTAGCTTTTAACTTTTTTTATATTTTGTTTTATATCTACATATTTTACCCTACGATCACTACTGAATGTAATTATTTTGAAATCATTTTTAATAACAGAAAGTAAACAGATTTATTTTTGTGATAGAATACTTATTCTAAAGCACTCTTGTGTATTTTGTAAATATTTATATTCTATGGCAAGTAATAAAATAAATATTTTAAAATTTCCTTAACATGTATATAAATATATTTTTAATAAATTTCTATAAATGTTAAATAATTATGGGTTGTTGTCATTTGATCTACCAAATGTTGTTAAAAAAATGAAGCATAAGAAAAACAAATTAATTAATTAAATTTAAAAATAACGTTTATTGACGTAATTATAACAAATAGCATAATAGCAATGACGTAACAAATATTAAAACATAAAAACCAAATTTGACCTAAATGTATTTTTGTACTTTTTCTGTATTTAACAAGTTTAAGTTAGTTTACATTTAAAATCATATACGTTATATTAAATGTAATTACACATCAATTACTAGTTTAATGGTATTCGTTCAATATTATTTCTAACATAAAAAATCTATAACAATTAATATTTTACTGCTTTGTTTATTAGGTTTATAAATTTTATACTCAAATATATAGCTCGTATTCTTTTCTTAAGTACCATTTTGACATTTATATTGTGTTATTTTTAGCGCCATAATTAATAGAATATATTTTACTGTTAATACTAAAATTTTATTCTATCATTAACAAACATTGCATTAGAATTTAAACTAATTAATTAAAACAATATTTAATAGTATTGCAAATAAAATTACTAAATATTTGTATGCGGTGTGTATAAACAAATTATTATGAACCATTACGTTAATTCATAAAGCTCATACAAATTTAATTATAAAATCGTACTAA
Source organism: Aquatica leii (assembly GCA_035610365.1). NCBI lineage: Eukaryota > Metazoa > Arthropoda > Insecta > Coleoptera > Lampyridae > Aquatica > Aquatica leii. Next base: position 66,511,602 of record CM069432.1, read on the forward strand.
CATAAGTAAAACAAATTTAATTTAACAAATAATTTATATGATAATACCTTTAAAAACAAATTGATTTATTTTTTACCCAAAAATTGTAATTTACGCATTTAACTGTAGTTTCATAACAATAATGCTTTGAATAGAGCTAATTTAAAATTTTGTAAATTTTATTCTAGAATAATATGTTTTATAACTCTAAAATATAGAATAAAATTAAATTTACAAAATTTTTTTGAATTGTTTTTATTTATTATGCGTGTATAATGAAAGTATAACGACACGGATTTGGTATAGTACTATCTAATATTATAGCACGCTTTACTTTTTAATATTACTTTTTTATTTTGTTAGTGTTAGTATTGGTATCGTTGTATAATTGCTTGCTATAAGCAACATAACCTTGCATTTTTTGTTAAACCACGTTAAACCGTAAATTAATGATTAACACGTAATGCTTCGAATATGTTAAGAAGCAAACTATATGAGTTTCTTGTAGAACTGTACAATTATCTTGGTGGTTATTATTGAATACATCTAAGTCTTGTGTCGTGTAATTTTATTATAAAAAAACAAGCTTTAGGAAGAAGAAATTATTTTTTATGTTTATTTTGGGAACAGTAGTTGTAAACATTTACTGTTATTGAAGAATTATCCTGAGCGTTAATTATAATTCCGCGCATGTCTTGTGTAAAAATGGCTGTTTTTTCTAAATTTTGATTACGCGTTACATGAATTGTTCCGGCATGTTATTATACTATCTAATATCTACTACTTATCAATATAGTCTTCAGCAAATGCCGATGATTTCCATCTTTCATGTAGCATTTTAGTTAATAAATCGTTGCTCTCATTGGCTAAAACTCGCAGCGTCGAAAGTGTGTTTAGTATACTGTTGTGGATTGGGAAGATTAAGGAATTCAGTTATTTGTTTAAGCACTTTACCAATCACATTAATCTCAACTCTACAATTTACACAGTAACCATTCCGGTAGGTTAAAAAAATTGCTTGTTATTAATGTTCTTTGGGCGCTCTTCCCGTCTGCATGCTCCACTGCATTCAATGATCAATATGACTTGAAGAAGAGAAGATTTTAGAAAATAATAAGTTTTGTTTTATATATGTTCAACAGTTAAACTTATTTTCATTCTTAGAAGCACATGATCATCTGCAGTTGTTTTGATACGATTTATATCTTCCAGCTCTAATAGCTTAAACTTCTTCGCTTCACAACCTTCCCATGTTCTTTTTTTCAAGTAAGCTCGGTTTTTCGTATAAAATGAAATATCCAAGTTTTTGTAAATGCTTAAGCATGCTCCTAGTTTAGAGTAGGTTGGCCGTAAAATATTTTTTTTTCAAAATATGCTAATAAAATGTTTTTTGAGATGTTTACGTTGTTTTGAGTACATCAATTTTTAAACTGCTTGCGTTTTGCGGGTCGTTTTTTAAATTTAGTGGCGTACAAAAAAGTCGTTTCTTATGAAACTTGTTTTTTAATATACTATCTTAGAATTGGCTTTTTTAATAGCCAAAAAAACGCAACTTCTAAAAGATAGTAAAAAAAATTGGTTATAAGGCTTTTATAGTACTTTGATTCGTTCCATAAAGCCGATATTATGAAACTTGTTTAATATGCTATTTACTGTTGAATATATTTTAATAATAAAGAAATGTTTTATTAAAATAATTTAATTAATTAATTAATTGCTATAAACTAGTACAGATAGTATAAAAATAACAAAAACTACAACAATAACTTTAAAAAACACCTTACGCGTCGCTATAGCTATGCTATCATCATTAGCGATACATTAATACACACATACACTAATGTATTGTTAATGATAGCATTGCTACCAAAACGCGTACGATGCATTTTAAAGTTAATATTGTGGTTTTTGGTGTTTTTATACTATTTCAGCAATAGTGCTACAAGATTCCTTTCAGATTTATTAAAAATGACATCCAGAATGAAATGTAAATTATCTTTGTTACACTCTGATATTAAATTTCTAAAAGAATGCCACAGGTTTAACGTTTTTCCAAATTTTACTAAATTCGCATCAAATTTTAAATCGTTTACAAATAAAAAAGCGTTAGAATTTGCAAATCAAAAATAACCCTAATTAAAAATTAATTGTTACTATAGTAAGTTGAAAAATTTAGTATTAGAAAGCTACGACCTACATTTAACATGGTCCAACTTAAGTATGGTAGAATAAGACGTTTTGATTGATTTTTTGTAACACGTGGATGACATCAGTCAACATAAAACCTTTAAAAAGGAAAACACGTAACAAGTAATGTAATGATAGTATATAGCTATCAAAACGCGTACGGTGTTTTTTAAAGTTAATTTCATCGTATGGATATAAAATATGTAGCTAATAATTTATAAAAATACGTTATATTTATATTATGAATTAAACAATATGATTAATAATAAACAAACACATTAATAATAATTTTTGGTAAAGATGTTTGAGTATGTTTTGAAAATTACTTGGACATTTTAAATAAATAATGAATTATTAAAATTAGTTAATATGCTGATAGTTTGTATTTTGTGTTATAAAATTTTATTGTTTAGAGTTTAGAAGTTATTTTTATAATTTTTCATTATCAATGCAAAATTAAAATACCATATCAAAATTTCTATTTTGGTTGATATAAAATAATACTGAAAAATTTTAAAAAACTTACGAAAAATAAAACAAACACGCACAGAAAGTTAAAAGTTTTTTGGTGATGAAAACGAAGAGGATTCACCTGAATGTATACCTGCAATTAATCTTTTTTTGAAATTTCCTAGAGCGAGTAAAAGTGCTCAATTCTCAGTTTTTTGTTCTAATTATTCTAAAACGTTTTCTATCATTTCACAAGTTTGACTTTTTTATTAACTCCGATTTTAAGCATATTGCAAATAACTGCAACAACATAAAGCCGCTGTACAAATTCTGAAAATTGTATAATTAATAAACATTGGATTTATTTGAATTAATGTTTTGACAAATGTCATCTTCAGGCACCTAAAATTGTAATAAGTTAACTGCAACTAAAAATATTCACTCTAATAAACATACAAATTAATTTTAATAAAATAAATAAAAGTAAAAAATTATATGACAATAAATTAACATATGATTTACAATTATAAATATGTGATTAAAGATAAATGAATAAGATAACAGTAATAATTTACTTAACAAAAGAAATAATAAAGTGAAAAAAATAATTATTTAAAAAAGAGAGTTAATTTCAATAATGACTATATTTAGTAATTCATTTGGTTTCAAGTTTAGTTTGACCTGCGATCACTACATTTTAAATTGTAAATTCCTGATTTATCAAGATTGTCAATTTTATCTTTTGCATTAACCAATAAAAATGTTAGACTACTTCTAGACAAAAATTAAATATTGATATTACCACTTTTGAACAAATTTAAATTAAGAAATTGCTATGTATATAACAGAAAAGTAAATTTTAGGTTTATTGAAATTGAATTGAAATCATATATAATTTTAAGTTCTTTGTTAAAATGTTGTTTATCAAGAAGGAAATTGTATAAATAATTAAAGAAAAACTTAAAAGACTACTTTATGCAAAAGAAGATAAAATGATAAATAAGAAATTTAAAAAAACATACTAAAATCTTCTGGGTTTGGATCGTGCTATTGTTGTAACCATTTTGCACACTTTTGTGAAGGGTTACATCAGGGCGTGAAAGAAATTAAAGAACTCAAACAAGTAACCGAAATCTAATTAAGATCCTCTCAAAAGTTAAGTACTCAACTTGTGAACAAAGCCAGATTCTAAACTCCATAAAAGTGAAAGAAATAGTAGTTTCCGTATATAAAGAAAAAGTATCGTTACAGCTGGTTAAGCTCGACTCTGTTTGGGTTACGGTCAAAAAGGGCGTGTTTTTAATAAAAGAGCAATAACCGAGAACCAAAGGGGAGTAGCTCAAAACCATGATCACGATTAAAGTTTTTATAGTGTTTGATCATTTCTGTGCTCATTCGGATTTTCTATTAAAGAAGAATGGAAATTGCATTTAGCTTTATATGTTATGTACAACAGTAAATTTTTGTAATACGCATCAATGCTGTCTATTGTCAAATACAGTGCATGTCGTTTATCAAGTAACTCAAGGAACTATAGCCATATTTACTTTTTAACCGACGTTGTGAACTAAACGTATTGTTAAAAACCAAAAAGTTTCCTGTTTAAAAACTACAAGACTCATTTTTAGTTGCTTTTATAGAAAATAGAAAAATATTGAAAAGATTAACTATACACTAAAACTTTTTTTACTCGAATGTCTATCTACAAAATGTATATAAATTCCATATTTTTTTTTCTAAAACGAATTTTAAAAGTATTTTTTACTTAAAAAATTATTTAATAACCAAACTCAAATTACTTACTAAACGGTTAATATTATGCTGGGTTAGAGCAGAACCATTTTATGTTCGTTTTGTCTACAAACAAAATTATTAAGCCTATGTTGCCCTCACAACGTCAAAAATATCATACAGAGCTATTATAACTCAAGGTTAATCCTAAAACAGCATTTTACTACAGGTCACAATATAAACTTTAATCACGTTTCGGTGATTACGATTCATTCTTTTTTAATAGGAAATCCGAGAGAGCATAGAAATCATCAAACATCCCAATAACTTTAATCGTAATCATAGTTTAGAGATATAATATAATAATATTAAGAGTACTTTTTTTAAAGTCGATAAAATTAAGCTTGCGGGTGTTTTTCTTTTAAGTAAATTTAATGTTAGGATGTAATGCGTTAATTATTTAAAAACAATTATTTAATTCATAGTTACTACCTGTAGGTAAACTTGTTTTTTGAATGTAAGCTCTATTACTATTTAAAAAAAAAGTTTAACATTATCTTAAACGATCAAAAATAAAGACATAATTATAATCTAGAAAGTTGCATTCATTAAAAATGTTTTAATTATTTTATAACAATCAAAAAATAGTTATTTGTTTAATGTTTAATTTGGTATTCAATTTTTAAATTTATTATTTTTCTTATATAATTATTATAATAGCAATACTAGTTATGGTTGTAGATGAAATGTTATACATAACACGTAAGATACTCTATTAGAGTGAACGCGTTATTGTTTGATCCTAAGCTGCGCGAGAACGATCAGCTGATTTGCTACAATCCACTCTGAAAAAGTTAGACTACTTTTATACATGGTGCGTGTATGCTATAATTTATACAAGGTAACTAAAATAAATGGAATTAAATTTGTACTTCGTTGTTATTTATATTGAAGTAACACCAACAAAAATTAAGTCTAAATAAATGAAAAATATGAACCGAAGCTCCGAACTTACTTTTTGCATTTACCAAGTGAACTAGCTGCATCATTGTGGACAAATCAATGCTTGAATGAACTTTTAAGTTATAAAAAAATCTATACATATTAGAGAATAAAATAAAACAGTACTTTTTTTAAATGAAACCTAAACTTAGAAACGAACAATTAAAAGCTCGTTAACTTAATAATAAATTTGAAAGTTTTATTATGCAAGACTTTTTTTTATTTTGAAAAAATAAGCAAAAAGCACATACTTCAAGACTTATTCATTTATTCACCATAAAAAAATAATAATGCAGTTAAATAAATTTTAACCAAATTTAAAATTTTTCTAACATATTTATATACTTATAATAATAAAATTAGTAAAACATTTTGAACCGAATACATCACATAATTTTATATTTATTTATTTAAATCGATCTAATAATGGTCCTCGTTTATTTCGGTAATGACTTGTGAAACGCACAGTAAAGATGTGAACAATATTAATCTTGCTGTTCCTCATCCTCATCAGACCAGCCACATAAGTCTTCATCTGATGAGTCGTTGACATTAAAAGTTAACGATTCACAATAAGTGTCTATTATATGTTCTTTTTGTATAAACCCTTCTTCAATTTCTTGGACGTGCCGACATACTTGTGACCATTTCTTTGCAACTACACTAGCAATTTTTTCTTTTACCAAAGATTCCACCTCATTTAACTTAAACGTGATGTTTCTAGTTCCAACCCAATTCTTAATAATACCCCAAATTTTTTCTATAGGGTTTAATTCTGGGTGATAAGGTGGTAACCAACATACAATATGTCCATGGTTAGCAAATAATGAATCAACCGAGTATTGCTTATTGATCGGCTTATTTATCAGTATTAAATTATACAGTTCTGCTTTTGTAGATTTTTCTTCGTACGTAATACCACGTTCATTTAACCACAATTTAATTTCTGATTTTCTATTATTAAATTGGGAGTTTTAACTGCCAAAACATTATGGTAACTGGCATTATCCATAACCGCTACAGAATTTTTTAAAAAATTGGGAATTAATGATGTTCCAACAAACGATTACAATTGTTAAAATTCATTTCGTCGTGGTAGTCTGCACTTTTCTGACCAGATTTAAATATCAATAGTGCATTATTCACAAATCCATCATTACCACCTATACGATAGTTAACCGTTTACCCTTAGTTATGTTAGATATTGGACATTTCAGCTCTTGATTTGATTTATCAGTCCATTGGTAAGAAGTTGTATTGGAAGCGCGAATGTTAGTTTCATCGGTATAAACGATAGGACGTCCTTCTTTACGATACTTAGTTATTGTTCGTATGTATGATACTCGTAAATTTTGCACATCATGACGTTCCATCAACATAGGACGATTATCAGTGGTTTTTTTGCCATCTAAAAGAAATATATATTTAACCTTCAATTTAAGTTCAAGAATTACGATTTTTTTTACAAAACATAATCAAATTATTTATTTCAGTAAAAGTAGAACATCGAGTAAATTAAAGAAATTAATTATTATACCTGAATCTTAGTTTTTTTAAGATTTTTCTTAATAAAGTTTCTTTGCCAGAAAAGCCAATAGTATCGTCATCTTTGATTTTCTCATAAGTAGCCTTCAAAGTAAGCGTTCGTCCAACAATAAGATGGAAATTGTAAACAATTCTTCGTATAGTTTGTTCAGCACAATTGTCTGCGGTTGATTTAGGAGATGCCTTATGAAATTCTTTTCTCGGTGATTTAAATGTATGTAGTTTGTTCGCCAGTTTCAATTAACTTGCCTTCTCGCACAATACGTACTACAGTAGCTCGTGAAACTCCTGTTGCTTAAACAACCGTATTGATAAGATTGCCTTTATAAAATAAAAGTAAATTATTGAATGTACGTAATGCATAACCTAACAATTACCTTTCTTATTTCTTTCTTTAAAATACGAATAAACATTCCATACTATTGTCCTGGATTCTGCAGGATATGTGCCTTTTTTCGTAGCCGAAGATGCAGCAGCACTAATTTCGCGTTCATCAGACATGCTGTAATCAAACTTGAATCGTAACAAAATCGATCACAAGAAATATTTTACTTACTTGTAACTTAATAATACAGTCAGCGGAGTTTTGAAAAAAACTGGTAGTAGTTTTATTAATAGACTTGAGAAACGATAATAAGAACAAATAAGTAAACGAAAAAAAGCAATCAAAACAATGAAAATGGCGATTACTGAACGAAGTTTTTAGTTCGATCTATAAATCGTTTCATCGCATAAAATCTCTATCTATCGCACTTGCAAGGACGAATTTTGAGATCTGCGCAAGGATCATCAAATAACGCTTTTGCTCTATCTAGATTTTCCTTGTTACGTAAATAATCATTATTAAATCAGTAGTCAGTCCAAGAAAGTTTAATAGCCGGTTGCACAAAAGTCTGGTTAATTGGCGATTTACTAATCGTCGATTAAAGGTGATGGTTGACTAACATTCAATTCCGTTGCACAAAACAATTTAATCTATGATTAACGGTCCATTAGTTAATCGACAATTAACTGCTAGTCAACTTGACAACCGCGCGTTTTAATGTCAGTTTATGAAACAAAAATGACTACCAAAAAGGAGGTTATTTACAAATATTTACTTAAATCAAGAAAGAAACGTTAATAAATAATGTAGTAAAGTGAGTATTACAATGGTATTACTATATTTTTCACGTTTTCTTATAAATAGTTATATTATCATTACGGAAAATATTGCTTCTGTATAGATAGTTAAGTTTTATTTTATGTTTACCGATAAAAAATTTCTAATTCTATAAAATTTCTTGCTTAATTCCTTTTATCCTTTACTTTAGATAACAATATAAAAGAGTAACTGGCTAAAGGATTTATAGTTGAAAAGAAATGTTTCGTGTCAACACCAACGAATGTAATGCATCGACTAAAACAGGCCTCCGAACAGCAAAATACCTGAAACTTTGTTTGTATATATGAAACTGAAGATAAAACAGATCTGTGAAACAGAACATGTAAGTAAGGACTTAAAAGTTGTACTATGTATGATGAAAAAAATCTGTTTCTCGTGGAGATTTCAACCTCTTAATAACTGCCGATCAGGAGGTTTTGCTGGCAAACATTGCATACCAAAGGGAGCCACCTAGAAATTGCTTTGAATTGCTTACTATTTTGGTAAACCGTTGCCATATCTTCCGATGCGAAATTCAACCGGAAGAAGAGATTTATTGAAAATAATACTGTTGTGTACTGATCTTGGCCAATAAACAATAAAATGCATTAATATTAAGTCGGCATCGCAAATCGCTTGAACATTACTAAAATATCCTTTTCTGTTGTGATACGATTCAGCATTTAGACCAGAAATGCGAAAGAACCATTGTTTTGTTTCCATTAACTGTTCGGTAACTCTAGGCATCTTTATATATTGATAGGAGAGCCTGACAATTTCATTTGTGATTTGATGGATAGAGCATTAATATTTGTATTCTTGCATCAAAGGATTTGTTTTGATAGATTGTTGGTTCGATTCTATCTTTAATTGCATGTACCAAATTTATAATAGTGGCCTTATTTAATCGAAACCTCTTCTTGAAATCAATGTCGTCTAACAATTTAAAAGGATTTTCTATCTATCTCATATAAACCTTATGCTGCGAAACTGTCTTCAAAGCTACTCGAGGAAGAAGACGACACGTAGAACAACATAATTATTTTTGTTTAATAATTATTTTTTTAAATAATTTAGTATTAAACGAAACTTGAATTAAACGTAGCTATAATTTATTAGTTAGTTTTGACTGTAAATCATGAACTTTTTATTATTGAAAAATTTTAATTATAGGTTAATCAGTCAAATATCGCCAATTAGATAATCTTTTGTTACCAAGAGTTTAATCGGAGATTATAGTTTTGTGCAACGCAAAATATAGTTAATTGACCGTTAATCTCTGATTAACGTCGACTTCAATTAAATATTTAATTGACCGTTAATGACCCGTTAAACGACAATTAAAAGACAATCATACTTTAATCAAAGATTAAACTCCAGTTAACGGTCAATTATCTTTTGTGCAACCCGTTATATGAGAGTAAGGATCGTGGCTGAAAGTTCTTTAAGTTTGACGGTACATTTCAAGTAAAAAGTATTTCGATGGTAAATTTAAATATATTTATTTACGTAAGTTTTATTATATGTTCTTTTCGTCGATCAATTTAGAAGTTTTAAAAGTTATGCAGATTGTGTTACCTGCTTTTTTTAAATAAAAAATAAATTGAGAAATTAATTTCACCATTATTTTAATTGAATAAATTAAATAGGTTGATTACAATAATTTTAGGTGAAGGCCTTACCAGTAAATTCAAAACAAAATAATATAACTTGTACTTACAAAATTGCTAAACAAAACTGACGAATAGTTTTTAATAACAAAAATTGTAGTCTGCATCATCTGACGATTATGAACACTCAAACTGTAATAGGATCGTTTCTTTTGATTAAGATTATTTACACAAAAAACTTATTAAAAAAATATTGTTTTATGTGCGTCAGTCATTAAAATTTAAGATGTTTCAGGTATGAAAACAAAAAATTTTCAAAATAATCTGTTGGTATTAACAGTATTAGAAGTACACCTAAACAAATTACCGAGTTAAATTTAATAAGTACTTTTTGTTTGTATTATATTTCACAAATTTTAGAAAAAAATGTATATTATATATCAAAGTTTAAAAGTGTATGACCTAAGCGATATATTATAATAAACTTCTCAACCGTGGAATATATACAATTTTTCCCACTACTAAAATTATTAAAATCTTTTTACCTGTTACTAAATCAAATTTAAAATTTAAGATATTAATTAGAAATTAAAAATCAAGTTAATGATTGTAACAATTGTCATTAGTTTAATAGAATTAATTTTGATGTTATTCTACATTGTGATTTATAACACAAAAATAAATTGATAACGCAATATTTTTGCCAATGTTCTAAAATTGTTTTTTATAATGTATTTTTCTAAAACTACAATTTTATATTTAAATGTTTTTGTAGTAAAAGCTATTGTAGAAATGTTATATACTTTTTTGATTTGTTAAAAAATTATAAACTAGCATAGTTGTTTAAACATTTTTTATTTATGTGTAACTATCATCACAAACTATTTACTTTATTTACGCTTCACGTAAATTGAAGTAACTGTTCACAATTTTTTGCTTGTTTCTCAAAATTATAGATAGCAGTTAAAATACAAAAGTATGCTGTACTATTGTCAATACTTCTAAAACTTTCGTTTTTTGCAATAGAAATATAAATTTTACTGGAACTTCTGAAATAAAATTAGACATAATTTTAATTTATATCCTAATAGTATAGTTAAAACTATACTTACTCGGTTTTCACACTCAAATCTAAATAGACTGTACAACAATGAAATGTAACTAATTATATTTGCATGTTTAAATTGATTTAAGTTAATTATAAGCTAACCTAATTTTGATATTTTTTAGTAAGTACGTAAAACAAAACATACAAAATGTGTACATGTGCAAAAAATGCCTTATTTTTAAATTAAATTTTAGACAGTCAAGTGAATGATTGTAGTGTGTATTTTAAAAATGACATTTTTTCTACTAATTTACAATTAATGTTTATAATGCAGAATATGTTTTGTCTGTAACTTGAAAAAACAAACAAAAAACTTTGATTTTGGTAAAACTTTTTGTATTATAGTTATCACCAACTAACAGTTCTTGGTTAACTTTATGAATTCATTTTAGCTTTGAGGATACAACTTTTTAAATGATAAAATACATAAACAAAAAATAAAATTGAGCATATTAACTCGGCTCTAAATGATCAGTTTATAATATCGTATAATTATAGAATTTATAATATCCTAATATAATACGTTGGCAATTTCGGTTACAACATTGACACGGTCCAAACCCAGAAGACGTTCTTATCTTAGTATAAACATAATATAGTCAAAACTCGTACATAAACTAATTTACCAATATAAATTATTATTGCAAATGTCTACTATAAAGGTTTAAACATTTACTTAAATAAATTGCATACAATCACCGTAAAGTGAAATTGTCACTGACAGATGTTAGCAACGGAAATACTGACGTAAATCTTTTTAACGTCATTAAACTGCAAATGTATTCCAATATGAATTCATTTTATAAAACTAAAAATATGAATACTAATAAAGTTATTTTATGTTTAATAAATTGCTTTTTTGTATAGTCAATTTACATTTTAAAATATGTTTGTTTCTTAATGTAGAAATTACTAATAGTTAAATTAAAATATTTTTATATTCATTGCTATAATTATTAAACTCTCAATATTGGTTCTCTAAAAATTTTATATTTTTTTAACTTTGTTTTTATTAAATGACTTTAAACAATTGTATTTAATCACAATTAGTACAATTTATTTATTATAAATTCATTAACCTGAAGTTAATTTGTAAAAGGAATATTTTCTTAAAAATATGTTTAGGGCTGAATAAATAAAACTTTTATGTTACTTTCAAGTTGATTGCTTAAAAGGAAAATGGTATAATTATACGTTGTTAACATGTTATTCACCTCAACGGTAAGTTATAATTATTAATGTTTGCTTGCTTTTAAATTTAACAAACAGATTTGTAACAATACAATGTATTGATTAAATAAAGTGTGTAAAAAATTAATTGAAGAATTTTATTAAATAAACGTTTAATTTAAGTTAATTGATATTTAACGTAAACAGTTATTATTTTAAAATTGGTATGAAATATTTAACATAATTTTTTTAAGTTTGATATATATTATTTTAGAGTTTAGTTTAGTTTCTGGTTAACATATCGCTAATAATTTAAATATTTGTACTTAGGAAATCCTCAGTTTTCTAAGATAATTTACATACATAAGGATTTACATGATTTATTATACATTTTTGATTACCCATATAAATAAATGTGTTCTTGTATATATATATATAGGGTGTTGCAACAAGCTTTTTTATTTATGTTGTTTTCTTTTTAATAAATTCAGTGGCCTGAAGAAGTGGACACAACAGTTCTACGAAACGTCGCTCTAGGAAAACATATAAAGTAGTTTTTATAGCCTCTCCTACAAAATAAAGGGTTTACCGAAATTAATTTAATCAAGCATTAGGAGATCTAAAACGATTTTCTTAATAATTATATACATATATATATATATATATATATATATATATATATATGTATATAGTATAATATACTAAATAAGTATCAAATTATATAAACATGTAAAAAAATTAATATAATTTTGTTTAAAATTAAAAAGTTAATTTTTATTTTAGTTATGACAGAAAAGAAAAACTTTTTGTTACAAATTTTTAAAATTTTATTAAGAGCGTTTTTGTTAAAAACTAAGTAAGGACCCGTTATTAGACACTATGTATTATTTATGCGTAATTAAATATGCATTAAAAACTGGATAAGTATTGCGTTGTTTTTCTACATCTTGATTTGTTATCTTTAAATTTGTATTTATATGCAAGTAAAATAATGTTTAAAACTTATTTTTAATTTCATTTGGATCAGCTTAATTTAACTTTTTACATGAACGTTACATAACTAATTAACGTGTTTTTTTTAAATAAAATTAACATTTAGTAATCAAATACTAAAGTTAGTGTGCGTTGGATTACGTTGCATAGTATAGGAATATTTTTGTGTTATTGTTACATAATGAAAAAAGTTTGTATTATTGTAGTTTAAACACATGCTCTTAAAGCAATATTAAAAACAAATTAAATTAAAAAAATTTATATAATTTATATTTCACAATGCTTTAATAAAGCTTATTAAGCAACAAAATCATAAAATGTTATTTTAGGTTTAATTGTAAAACCCTGTTACTGTAAATAAAGATAATGAAACAAATAACATCTAAACGCTATAAACACTTGTTTGTATTTATTATCAAACTTGTAAGTATGTAACAAAAAAATATTGTTCTATTAAAATTTTTATTTGTTGGAGATACAAAAAATTGCATAGTTTAACAAATGTTTATAACAAAATTTGATGAGTATATAATCCGTAATAACATTTTATCTTAATAAAAACTTTTATATAACGATAACAAACTTACATAAACTTAATCATTTTTTTTACATTTCTTTATATATTGTTAAGTTATAACGCGTATAAACATTTAACAAAACCAAATTTAAGCAAATTTTAGAAAACTTTAGAATTTATTTTAAACATTTTAAAATAGATGTAATTTAAATATGATGTATTTTGATATTAACCGAAAACGGTTAAAATACGTTTTTAAAACTTTGTAATTTGCTTAGAAGCTGTATCTAAAAAAAATTGTAAATAAATCGAAGTTTGCTATGTCTGTTTGAGTATATATTCTTAACATTTTAGTTTTAAAAAAAAAATATTATTTGATTTTTGTTTTACTTTGTTCTATTTCTGGAACTTATCTTCAAAAAACAGCTGTTACAACCAATACATTACGTTTGAAGTCATTACTCCACAAATTAAATTTAGGGTTATAACTTACAGAATAATTTCATTTATTATTTAAAAGTTTATTTAAAATTTAAGTTAAACAATTATAATAATATTTTATTATTCTTAAAGTCTTCTCCACAGTATTTTGTATTTTTTTTAAATATTTTATTTTACGAAAATATACATGTTTCGCTAATAACAATTAGCATCGTCAGTATATATAACTAAAAACTGAAATTAAAACATTGAAATATAAATAAAGAATACTAACTGAATAAAATAGTTAACAAATTCAATTAATTAATGGTATTTTTCACAGAGTTCGTATAAAACATTTATTCAAAAATTTGATCAATTTTTTTACTAATAGTGAAATCTTCCATACTTTGGTCACTGTTTTCAATTTCTGCAAAAACTTTTTAAAAAACATAATATCAACATTTCATTTTCGACACATAACACACTTAAATTATTTTTAGTTAATAATAAAGATCAAATACCAATTTTACATAAATCTGGAGTGTATAAACTTACTTGTTCTTTTTGCAATTCTTCATATATTGGTCAAACAGGTAGAAAATTTAAAACGAGACTAAATGAACATTTATATTTAATAAATAGATATTTAAATACAAATATTTATAACACTAACTCTGCTTTTGCCAACCATATTTTATGTTCAGGACATTCATTTTCTTCAGATTTGAATATCAAAATTTTACATGTATGTAATAAAGGATCTCTTCTTAACTCATTAAAGAGTCTTGAAATTAATAGAATTTCTGACAATGATTCTATAAATTGTCTAAATGAAATGTTAAATTTAAATCCCTCAATTCTTCTCAGTTCAAAATTATAGTTTTATTCTTTTCATTTTTCTATTCTTTTGATATTTTTCTATTTTCTTCATTTAAATTAATTTTTAAATATAATTCTGTATTAAATTGTTAAATACGTTTAATTGACATTAATTTATAATTTGTAAACTATTTTATTCGGTTAGTATTTTTAATTTATATTTCAGTGTTTTAATTTTAGTTTTTAGTTATATATACTGACGATGCTAATTGTTATTAGCGAAACAGTGAAAAATTGATTGTTTAAGCCAGGATAGCTTAAGCTTGGTTAAGACGTTTGACATTTTTAAGTGTTGATTCTTTCTGGACGTAATTAATAATTTAGTTAAATAATTTTTTTCTAAATCAGTCACTTTAATTTAACCCAATGAAAGACTTTATCTAGAACCAGTTTTCCAAGATTTCGTATATTGTCGTCGCCGTAATTAAATTAGACCGTAATTTCATTCTAAAATTGTCATTAGAACTAAATACCAGTAGTCAACACACGCCGCAAAACTTTAGTTCATTGAATTTAATTAAACCGATAACAACACACGTGATCTTTGCAATAGCAGTAAAAACTTACCGAAGTGATTTGAATCCTTGTCTTAACTAGTAATTCACCTGCTCGTCCCGTGTGTACATTAATTGACTCAATCTCAAATATCATTCGTAATACAAAGTCTTTGTAGACTATTTTACTATTACCAAAGTTTCTTTAGGGAATTACCCGTTTTGTTTCAGGGTTTGATTGTAGCCTAACTTTGACCCAGGCACGTATTTGGATAAAAGTACAAATATTATTATGTTCATTATAGAATAGAATATTCTTTAACATAGTTTGTGGTTCCTTACGCTCACGCCCGGAATTTTTTACTAATATCAAATTTTCATTACAACAGAGTAACAGACCATACTTTCTCTAGGAACAGAAGGTATGAGTTGAATAGAGTTACATAAAATTTAAGCAAGTTTAAGTTTTTTATATTGACGCTTGAACAAAAACATTATTATTAGATTGTATCAACATATATATTATCATACTGTTATCCGAGAAAGTAAAACTTTGAATTTAGTAGAGGCATACTTTTATAATTCAGTGAGAATTGGTCATTGATAATTTAAGTTCAACTTTTATGGAACTAATTCACTGTCCTAATTGTTGGGGATAAAACTGTGTTTTACTGAAGCCAATACTGTCTTTTAGCTTTTTTTTTGTTTCCTAAATTACATTTCTTTAATGTTGTCTGGATCATTGTCGCATTATAGTATGCACATTGTTCTTCGTTTGAACAAGAAAAATTATTAGTATGACATTGCGCTCTGGAACGTACTCTTATATTTTGGAGTACTAGCAGCCCTACTTACAGCTTCGGAAATCTGAAAATTACGTACTAAATGGGGGAAACCATTCTGAAGCAGCAGCTTCTTTTTATACATTGAGTAAGTTGACGTACCCACGAATTACATCAAGGAGGCTTTGCTTTGATTTGCAACTACCAGTAACAACTGCATTTTGATTAGACTTAGATGTCCTTAACATATTAAAAGTTACGTAAATTTAATAACATTTCTGTAAGCTTGTACAAACTTTTCTTTGGGTGAACTGTTAAAGGGTTGCGTATCAAAAGGTTACCTCAATACGAATGATTAATATTCTGTTTTCTTTATTTTTGTATTTGAAGATTTTGAACTCTTAGCATAATTAAATAAATATTTCATACGATGGCAAACATTTAACATTTTATGTGGTGTCGCTAACGGGAGTACCAAACTGCAGTTGCCAGTTTTATTTAGTTATTTTAGTTTTATTTGCTGTTATTAAGTGCCTTGTAATCTACGTATTGTAAAGTCTTACAGTCGTATAGTGTTTGGGTAGTGTCAGTTCCCTTTTAATTTGAGTAGTACCCGCAGTATTCTTATCCAGATTTAAGTTAGTTTGTTTTGGTTGTTGTTATTTTGTTTGTGTTTTCTTCTAGGGCTATTGTTATTAAATTATCTTTTTGTATTTTTTTTTCTTTTTTATGCGATATAAGGTTTTTTTTGTTGTTTTCTTTTATCGTCGCAGAAGCGTGACATGTATTAATTATTTTTTCTAAATTTTATTAATTATACGTTAATTATAAATCACATAACTCAAAATTAAGATGTTGCATTTACATTTGACATTTTTGATATCCATAAGTATCTAACTTGTTATACAATTAAAATATTCTAACACGAGAGTAAGAATGTTTACGTGCAGTTATTAAAAATGATTTCAGAAGAATTACATTTGGTAATGGTCGTGGAGAAAACAATTTTTAGTTTGCAGTTTAAATAAAACTATTAAATGATTTTTAGTTTGAATAATAAATTTAGTTGAATTATGTTTAATTATTTATCGTTTTAAATCCGACATCAACTGAACTAGTCTACCGGGGGTGTTATGACGCTCTTCACAATGATTGAACAATTTAAAAATTACTGCTATTAAAAGACATGAGATTATTAACAATTAATTCAAATATTGCAGATACTGTTTGCTGTGAG
Source organism: Aquatica leii (assembly GCA_035610365.1). NCBI lineage: Eukaryota > Metazoa > Arthropoda > Insecta > Coleoptera > Lampyridae > Aquatica > Aquatica leii. The sequence goes on from CM069432.1 coordinate 66,528,853, forward strand.
TTATTTGGCGCGAGTAGTATTTTACACACAGACGACAAAATCGATAATTTGCAATAGTCGCATTGCAAGTTTTGATCAAGCATTTAGAAAGTGCATACCAAATCAGATATGTACTTTGCAATTTTTTAAAATGCACTATAGTTTAAAAATTATTATATTTTGTATTGTTTTGAATAAATTATTTGTTAATTTTCAATTACAGAAATAGTTCTAACCTACCTAATTCAATTAACAAGCTTTTGTGTTTGTCCTACACTTTAGCAAATGACTATTAGTTCTTCGAGAGAATTAGTCGTTTGTTAACGCAAAGGATAATTTTGTTAGCAACCATAAGCGTATGGCTTAATTAGTAAATGTAACATTATAACTGATTGAGATAAAATTTAATATATAATAATACAAAAATAACATTTACGATTTAGATAAATAAATAATTTAATACAAAATATGTAACTTATAATGTAAAAAAAAGTAGCGACTTTATCACTCAAACGCTAAATATCTATTTTAATTTTGATTTTATAGGTATGGAAGCCCACACCACAGTCGTTCACAATCTGTTAAAACTCCAGGCAGATCTTCGGGGCGGCCCAATTATCTTTGTCTTCCTCAACAAAGATCACGAGTTGCGTCTATGCCAAATACAGGAGTAGAAGAAGAATATTACAGACTAAGGCATTTTTCGATAACTGGTAAAGGCGTTGTTAACAGAGGCGACAGCTTAAAAAGTAGACGATCTCGTTCAAATAATTCGGTAGCTTCCAGTAATTCTAGGTAAGTGTTTTATAACTACTATTTTCTTGATTTATAAAGTTTTGTAACTATTATTATCTGCAATTAGTTAAAAAAAACAATTTGAATGCAAATTTAAAAGAATAATAAAAAATGTTATTTTAGAAAAACGTGAATAAACAATAGTGCAAATTTATATGAAATTAGTAACCGTACAAGCATTAACAGCTTTGGTTATATTGAGTTTTGTGCAATTTTTGATCAAACTGTCATAACTATCACTATTGTTCGAAAATAATTGATTATATATAAGGTAAAAAATTGGAAACATTTTTGATTTTATATAAAAAATCACGATTCAAATACACTGACGTCCTAATAAATTTTGTTTCCAAAGCCGACTAAACTGAAAACGATTCTTATAAATACGCAATTATGAGTAAAATATATGCAATTATGACTTCATAATTAGATAGTAGTTAAACGTGTTATGCTACCTACCTAAAACTTAGAAGTTTAAAATATATCGTTAGTTAGAGGTATACACTACTAACTAATTGCATTAAATACAGTCGTACGTAAAACATCGAATTTGACAGACAAATTAGGTTTATTACACTCTGATAATAAAACTTCATCTTGTAATGTAATTGGCTAAGTGATGTACATTAGAAAAATAAAATATATAACAAAATTGTACTATCAAGAAGAATTTAATAGTAGGAACTACTACTAGTCAAGTACAGATTTATTATAAGCACTTGTAGATTTTGTTATTAATTAAAACTTTTTGTGAAAAATACGTTAATCCAACAAAATTTGTTGTGTTGTGCAAAAGTCATATTTATTTCAATAACAGCATACAAAATAAATACATTAGTAAAATCCTAGTTAAATGTGTGTATTTATGCAGGGTGTATCTGATTAAGGGGTTTTTATTTTAGCAGATAAAATTAGAGTATAAATCTAGGCAAAAAATGTCAAAATAAAACTTTTATTAAAAATAATTATTGCAAAATAAATCGTAAATTACAGACCTGTAGTCTCCTAAGGTTGTTGATACCACAAGTGAAAATAAACGCTTCTAAGAAATGCAAATTTTGTTTCAGCGATTTGCTGACACCAATAAATAAAAATAAATACAAAATAGTGCAATCGGATAACGCGTAGTTAAATTACTATAGCTAAATGAAGTTGCTATTTTGCACATTATTTTCAAGTACGCTAGATAATATTTTCTCTGAATAAAACACCAACGTTTGAAGGTCGCCAAAAATTGTTCATTACTCGCTTGTGTAATTGCAAATTCTGTCTAAGTGTATTTGCTGCCGCAAGAAATTGATTTTGCAGCTCTTGTCTCTTATTTACGGTGGTTTTGTATATCTCACTTTTCACATAGCTCTAGAAAAAAGTCTAAAGAGTTAATATCTGATTTACGGGTTGACCAGCGTCTAGTGCCGTTTCTTCCAATACAAAAAAAATTATATTTAAGAAATCGTAAACATGACCCTACCGTAGATAAACTACATGGTTTTACAAACTATAAGGGGTAAGTTATCAAATTCTTGCGCAAAAATTGCTTGTGAAAATACAAGCCGCCTTTAGGACTTTTTGGTAAAATAAACGGTAAAACATTAATAAAAAATCGCCATTGAAAGTTACTATCTTGAATTTTATGCGATTTTTTTTTTATTTTAAACATGCGTGTAGTAAAAATTCAGCACTCTATCTCCTGTAAAACAATACTCAAATAACAAAGAATAATTTTAAAAAACACGATGTAGCGTACTATGAGACGCATTCACTGCGCGACTTATTTCTCCAGTGTTACTTTGTGTCCGATCTTCTACAATTTACAATATCTGCACATACATTGAAGAAAAATATTAAAGTTTCAAATTTTTGAAAAAATTTATTTGTCTTTTGTTAGTAATACATGGGGTGATCTTTCTTGACTAGGGCTTTCATTGGTATGAAGAACACTTCTAGTTTTTTTTAAATCTTTGCACAGACGTTAAAATAAAGTTTATTGAAAACAATTGTCTATTAGTATATCGCTCAAATCACAATATACGTGTGGTGTGGAGGTTATAATTACAGTCACCGTACATAGAAACAGTATCACTGTATTCTGCAGTTGTAGATAATAAAAAAAAATTAATTAAATATTATGAAGTACGAGTACGTTTACACAAATTACTAGCATCAACTAAAAAAATTCGTTAAAAAATTTAAACAAAATAAATCAGATTGTTAAACTCAGTTAAGAAAAATTAGATTTTGCATTTAATTATCTGAAGTCTTGTATTGCATACAACCGAAAATAAACGTGATCGTGTACACAAAATATATTTTGTAAGCTAAATCAGTATTAATGCTAAGAAATAAACAATACTATCTGCTTTAATTATTTTATTTACAATTTTGTAGATGACGGAAAATTAAAAAAATAACAATAATTAACATAATACATCAACAAACAATTTTCATTTGTTTAGGTAGTCATGACCGGCATGAAAACTTTAATTGCAAGTATCTTAAAACTGAGTCACTTTAGACCAAATCTTTAAATAACAAGTTTTTATTTAACGCCACAAGTAAACTAGTTCTTGAGTTTGCAGTCGTATTTCAGATACACCCTGCATACACACATTTTTTCTCAAACTTTGCAAATATATTTTATTATTTATAACTGTCATAAAATGTAATTTTTTGTTTTTGTAAACCGTTTTTGAGAGTTTTTGCGCACTATTTTACACAAAAACTTGTTTAGTTATGCATTAAACATTTATTGAATAAAATAGGATTTTTTTGTAATTTTTTTTGTTACACACTAAACTAAACTAAAAAGATTGTCAAAATAATTTGTGATTTGTTCGTAAATTTCTGTATTTGTTAAAAAAAAAGATTTTTATAATAAATCATAAAGTAAAAAGTTTGTTTTCAACCGTAATTTTTATTTAGCATTTTAAATATTGGTAATTTATTTTAAAAAAATTGTAGTATTATTATTGTTGTTTTATTATTAATAATTGCTTGATAAACTTCTGCATTAGATATGAATAAACACACAGTAAAACCTCTATTAACGGACACCTCTGAACAACGGACACCTCTTTCTAACAGACAATTTTTTATTCCCCAAACTTACAACATACAAAACTATATAGCAAACACCTCTCAACAACGAACCCACTGTAGAACGAACGCGGACACTAAAATTTACACATTTTTTCCAGATTTCCTTAAAAAATATCTCTCCAAAACGGAACCGTAAAATATAATTTTAATAAAATTGAAAAAAACCTGGTTTTGAATGATTCAGATAAATACAAATACTTGTTTATAATTTCAATATATAAGCTTATCTTAATAACCTGTCGATTATTAGAATCAAACGGGTTGAGTTTTTCTTAATTGTTTGAGGATTGCCCATTTCAATAGATATTTACTTAAATACGTAAATCATTTTGATTTTATTGTATTTTTTTTCTTTATTAGTTTGTTCTTTATATTCAAGTAAAAAGTATTTTTAAGCTGTAGCTTATATGCGGTATTTAGTGAAGATGTCTCAGAATAAACCAAAGTTTTTAACACAAGAAGCAAAAACATAAATTTAAATTAAATAGCTATAAAGTGCGTGCACGCTACATTTATATAAATAGAAAGAATTCTTAATAACATTAGTAAAAGTGTTTTGTATTGTAGAAATAAGAAGTCCTATAATTCGCTTAACAATAGTTAGTAGTAAGGATCAGGCAGGTAAATAATTCTAAGAAAAAGTACTTTGGTAAAATTTTGTTAGAAAAACATCATAATATAGAACTTGTACATGATACTTAAAAAACATTTTTACTAGAGGTGAAAAAAAGCGTTGTTTAAAAAAATTAAAAGTGTAAACCAAAAAAAATAAATGTTTACACGTTTAACCGTTTTTTTGTTCTCAGAACTCGTCACTGTGAACATTTCGGTTTCGTTCAAAAATTTGCGAGGTTTTTTTGGTTGTCTCATATAAAAATCGTTTACACGTTTACTCATTTTGTAAACGTTTATAAAATATAAACGTTTACACGCAATTTAGCCCAATGATCCAAATCCTAATTAAATCATCACTAAATAGAAAAAAATTATTATATGACGTACTAGTAATATATTACGTCATATATAATTTTTATTCTAAATAATTATACGCAATTAAATTTAACCCTCTCTTTAGCGGACACTTCTCTATAACGGACATTATTTTTTACCCCGTATTTGTCCGTTATTGAGAGTTTTTACTGTATATATAGAACAAGCTTCAGAAACCTGGTACAAAGAATGTTTGGGAATAGGCATACAAATAAAAAACAGTACCATACACTATTTGTTCTTTGCAAACAACAAGGTTCTATTTACGCAAAACCAAGACGAGATGGAATATATGCTCCAAAAGCTAAAAGAAGATTCCGAAAAAGGAGGATTGACAATAAACTTTCAGAAAAAAAATATATGTGTATTGAAAGTGACGCTAATAAAGTATACATCGGTGACCAAAAAATTAAAAACTGTAAAAACATTTATATTTTTATTTAGGTACCAAAATTAGCTCAACAGGCACAAGCAAAAACTATATTTGCTCAGAATTGTAATGGGTAAAATGGGAACAAATTCTTTACATGGAATGAAAATATAAATCAAAAAACAAAATTACATATTTTTAATAGTATATTTAAAAACAGTAGAACTTAGCTTTTTGAGAAAATGCTTAAAAACACCTGACAAGACAAAATAAGAACGGAAGAGATCTGGAGAACAGTGGAAATAAAACGCTCCAAACATTAGAAAACCGAACCGGTTAAAAGAATGCCAAAACAATGCTGACCAAAGAAAGTTACTTTATAGACTTTTTTTGGTAGAAGAAGAAGAGGCAGAAAAATGTTTAAATGATGGAGACTAAAACATGTTATAGTATAAATTAGTATGTATTAAAGATAACTATAAAGGCAGAGAACGTTGATTTTACACCCGCGTAATTTAAAATAGTTTTGAATTAAACTGTGGCCCAAAAGTACCACGTAAAAGACATTAAGTGTAAAGTAATTTCAATGCAGTCGTGCAAATTCCAGAGCACATTGAAAACTAAAAGTTGATTTCACGCCCGCGTAATTTGTATTTGTTTTAGTTTGGTTTTTAACGTAACAGGATATTATTTTGTTATAACGTTTGTAATGTTGTTTTAATCTTTTTTTTTGTTTAGTTGATTGCTAAGGAAAAATAAACAAAAACTAAGTAAGGTTGTATTTATTTATATAGATATTATCAAAACATTGTTAAAAGTTTTATCTAAATCAAGAACGTGTGACGACCAAGTGCAGTCTCACTTAGTAATAGTAACAATGTATCAAATTATAACATTTTACACCTAACAATAAAACAAATTTGTTAAAATCAAAACCTAATAATTACAATCTAATTCTTACAAAAAAAAATAAATCTTATAAAATATATTTTTATCTAATGTTAAATGTTCAAGATCATTCATCCATCCATCAAAATTAAAAGAATTTGTTTGAGTTTGATTTTTAAAATACATTACAGATAGCAAAAATTCACAAGGCAAATCTTAGCTTAGACAGCAATTTATTATTCAATTTGTCGGATTCTGCTAGTGTAGCTCAAATCTGTATTTCATTTGGTAAAGCGATCGAAGGAGCTCTTACATAATAACCCAATCAGTTAGATTCTTTATTTGATAAAATCAGGATTACTCGTCTTCGCTTCTACAAGTGCATTTGTTCGCTGCTTATCGTTTTTATTAACTTTCTTACAATTAAATAATGTAATACAATTTTAAGCAATTTTCTAAATATACGTTGAAAATTTATCAGAGTTTAATTCAATCACTACATCAACTTCTAACAACAGAAACCGGGTTTAATCAAGTTGTCATCGTGTTATATGCATAAAAAACTTTTGATATTTTTTATGTAGAATGTATAAATAATTTTAATACTTAAATGTATTTAAATGTTTTGAGATAAAATTTTACGCAATTTTTAATTAAAAACTAAATTTATTTGTTATTTAGAAGCAAATGAAATTATTATTTTAAGGTACTGTAATTACAATGTTTTTAATTACTTTTATGAAAAATGAATGCTTTGGACATATATGTTGTTTCTTTTATATTTTTAATTTTGTTTATAATATTTAAAAGAAACGTTATTATTTAAGATATAAATACGACATTAATAATTTTATTGAAAACTGTACATAAGACGTAGTTAAAATACAAAATATGCATTTTATTTGAATAAAAATGATATAATATAAAAATGAAACAACTGTTTTTGTCATATTACAAATTGTCGTATCTCTATCTCTTTTAAATTCTGTCAATGCCTTCCACGTGATCAGGGGATGAAATGCTGTTTGTACGTATTTAAATCAGCGTTAATAATTTGCTCAAAAAAGAAAAAAATATATTTATAAAAGGAATTAAATTTAAATATGCATTTATGCTTTTCAGTCACGTAACAAATATAATTTTAAAAGAGTAATAATCTAAACATTAAATTCTGTTAAAACTTGTTAACTTAGTTTTTTTTTAATTAAGTTGACTTACTTTAACTTATCATAACAAAAAACAATATTAATTTACTAATATTTATATATTTTGCATTTTATAAAATTTGTAAATTTGTTATGAAAGTTTATTTACTTAAAACATGGTCCGCTAGTATTGATACGTTGGAGGTATCTATAAAGCAGTTGAAAATATTTAACATTTGGTTTTAGGTTAAAGATTGATTCAACAAAATATGCTAGTTCGTCTAGTGATTTTGATAGCGAAATCGAAATTAAAAATATAACTCAAAAAAACAATAAAAGTGACAAGGAACAGGAGTTAGATGTCGTAAAAAAAATTCGGTTAATATGAAGAGAACTAGAAGCGAATGTGACAAAATCTATTTGTTGGAAAAGTGGTCTACTGTACCAAAAAGTTCTAACGTGCACTAAATTGAAAAATTCAGTAAGAAAAGGGGAAGTAGTAAAAACTATTAGACAAAATCTAAAAACTGCTGTGTTTAAAACTATTTTTGCCTAATGAAATTTTGCAATAAATAGTGATCTACACCAATACTCAAATGAGTCTAATGTAAGAATAGTCACATAAAGAAGTATATGATGTCTGATATAACAACATCAGAATAAAAAGCTTTTATTGGTAAGTTGTACTTGACTATTGCGTTGCAAAACGAATCATTTAAATTTGATTTATAGAGGAGTGATGTATGAGGTATCAACATTTTTAAAACGACCATGACTTTAATAAGGTTTGAATTCATTCCGAATTCTTTCAATTTGATAAGAAGACTACGTACAGTAGGAAGAAAGTTGGCAATTTGACTGCTACTGGTTGTTTATTTGAGAAGTTTGTATAATGTTTTCAGTTAACATATTTGCTATTTGAATATACAACTTTTATTATTTCAGGGTCGTTTCAGTTATTTCATGTAGTTATACTTTAAATTTATGTCCGTTCTCACTCAGCAAAAAACTTTTTTTAACATAGTAGATAAACTTGCAGCTCCAATTTAAAAGAAAAAACAATCGCACTGTAATCTTTGATTATTATTGTTTTACTGGTTATTCATTTCTATTCTACTTGCTAAAGAAACATTGTCTGACAAACGTTCGTCAAAATAAAGCTAAAATTTACGATCACATTGAAGAAGAGGTAAAGGCAAAGCAGCCGATGTACTGGAAAAGTCTACAATACCGAGATTCAACATTAATTGGAATGAAAGAATTGCTCTAAAGGAACTCAAAGCCAACAAAAAAATTACTATACTACCAGCCGATAAAGGAAATATCACTGTAATGATAAACACTAGTGATAACATGAAGAAAATCAACACATTGCTACAAGATCCGACATAGAAATTGTTGAAGATTCAATAAAAACTCTAGAAAAAAAATTTTGGACTTTGTAAAATCCGCAAACACAATTTCAGAACATCAGTAATAAAATTTAAAAAAAACACGTATGTGCAGATATAAACAATTATACAAAAAAAAACTATTTTAGTTACTTGAACTACTTGGTAATCACTATAAACTAATTATTCGAGCACAAATAATAAAAATTATTAAAATAAAAAAAACGGCAAACAAAATACTGCTAACAGCAAACAGCCAACAGATAACGGCTCTACGTTGGGTGCCAAAATTTATGTGACGCACTAGATCGTATAAACAGCGAAGTACCTACTAATAAAGGCTTATTGAGGAGGCCCTTTAAATCAAAGAAGTGAGTGGGAAACTATAAAAAAATGTAATGGGCGCTACCTGTATGGCAATAACCTCCTCTGATACTAATACATAAACAAGAACCGTAACTGTATCAAATTCAGAGCACTAATATTTGTCACAAAATTTTATTGTAAATTACACTTAATAATAGAGTAATAAAGTAAAATAAAACACGTATATGCACATATAAACAACTATATAAAAAAAACACTCTTTGAGTGGCTGGAACTACTTGGTAATTACTAATAACAAAAAAAATTGATTTCATAAACGTTGATATCAATGAACTGATTATTCGTGCGCAAATAATAGCATTAACATAATCTTCTAACATAATTATAAACTAAATTATCATACAATACCTATAAACCAAGTAAACCAAAGCTAACCAATGACTGATCAATCGGCATCGATCCCACGCTAAATACAATGACAAACAAATTAATAATTTTTTTATTAGTTTACAAGACCATAATTTAATTATGTAACACAATTGTTACTCAATTTTTGTAATATACTTCTTACTTTTATTTTGTTTCTTATAATGTCGTCCTGTAAGAGCATATTAATTGAAACGTCGAAGAATTGTTAATCCAGGTGTTAGCAAGTCACGGGTTATCGCACGGAATAATATCGAATATCGCATTATTCACAATAATGGAGTTTTGAAATTTTTTGTTGTTCGACAGTTGAAGCGTAGAAGTAGTTACTAGATGCCTTTTATGAATTTAAGGGCTAATTGCACACAATAAAACAAAACTAAAGTTTATAGTTTCATTTAGACTATATAGCATATTGATTTTTCTATGTAAATGTAATTATACTATTATTATTTATTTTAGCAAAGGAGATACAATCTTCCCGTACCTTTATTTAAATACAAATTTTCAAAAAGCTCCGTAAAATTACGTTATCTTCAAAAGTGGAATCGCAATTTTATCAAAATTTTAGCGTTTCCAAAATACCTAGTGGTTAGTTGCTTATCCCATTGGTGTATAAAATTTAAATTTGCAAATCAGAACTATTACGGTATACAGAAAATTGACATACACCAACAAATACCTCGATGCTGAATTGCACCATCATCTACAAAAACAGATACAGAAAAGTAGACATAGATAAAGGGAATAACAAACACAATTAAAAAAAACTAAGAAGCAAAAACCTTTCTTCTTTACATAAAGAGCTCGATGGACAAAATAACCAGTATACTTAGAGCTAAAAACATAAAAAAATCTTCAATGCGTCAAATAAGAAAACTGACATTTCTTCATAATCAAAGGAAAAAACTGCACTACTTGAGGACCAAGAGTCTACCACAAATAAAATAATGTGGTATTATTCATGTCAACATTACATTTTGATTATAAGATTGACGCTACAAGTTTAGAGAACAAAATCTTGGGATGATAAGTTTCTATAACCAGACTAAGGAAGGTGTTGATGTCGTAGATCAGATGAATGACAATTGTGGCGCTTTATGCAATACTAACAAAAAAAACTAGATACGCTTCATAATATAACTAATGTTTATTTAGTAATAATAAAAGAATTAAATTACATTATTAATTAATTACTGTATTAAAATTGTACTTGTAATCTACTAGGGTTTGTTACATGCATCTTACGATCTCTATTATACTTTTTAAGCGTACACTCGGCGAGCTAAGAATCTTACACAACTTACAAGCTAATAAATACTCGTTTACAATTTGTAAACTTTGTACATTTACAGTTTCTTGCTAAAAATATAACGTTTACTGTAATGTTTCTTGACTCTCCGATCTTCTAATTTAAGTTTTTCTAAGTTTGAAGAAAAAATCTTTTTATCTCTCTCTAATTTTCAATGCACACGTAGAAGATTGTTGTCGTGTAATAAACGACATCATTAACATTAACTTTTGCTCTAGTTGTTTCGGTATATTTTTTAAAGCATGTAACGACTAAGAATCATTTTTTTTTTCGAGTTTTGCGACTAGCGGTTAGACAACCTTGCAGACGTCAGCGCGCAAAGACAAGTTTGCGTGCGTTAATTAAATTTTGAGTTGCGACAAGATAAGAATTTCTATTGTAAAGGAAGTGAACGTAAGCGACGACGTTTTGTTTAATTTTACAGGGTAATTCAAACCTATTATGACATCTCACTTCTTAGCTTGACGTCAAGACTACAGGTAGATTTGGCCATTAGATAAGTTAGTGCAAACGTGTTTATCTTTAATACTACTGTTTGTCTATTGCGGCGTTATACTAAAATAGAGACCAATACTTCCAAGGTCTACAGTAGTTTTGCCTTTTTTTGTGTGATACTGAAATAATATTAATTAATGATAACAGTGGCGTAGCCACGAGCGCATACGGATTCCAGGCAATTACAATTGGACCCGGATTCTCTTTTTCTCTTATTTTTCTTTAGGGCTAGTTGTATAATGTAAATAAAAAAATTAACAAAACTGTTGTTTTGATATGTTAGCTCGATTGTTTTATTACTGGTGTACTTTTAAAGATTGCGGGTCTTTGATATCTTTTTTTCTCTAGCCTAGACGTTTGTTTCTATTACTACCGAAAAGAAAAGGTGGCGCAAAAGCATGGCTTGCCTGAAGACTGCTTTTCACGGACTCACGACTATCTGCGGCAGTGCTAGCCGAACAGTAAGCCAAATATCCAAATAAACTTTTTTTTACCTCTTCAAATTGTACATTATAAGCAGCCTAAACATTAGTAATTTTGAATTTCATCTTTAGTAACTGATTCACCTGTTAAAACAAACTAAACAATTTTTAATTTTTTGTAAATATTGCAATGTTTAGCTTGACTTCATTTAGGTTCTCCAGCCACTTTAGTAAACCAAAACTGTCATCTCCAGAGTGGACTACTCTAACGCCTTGTTACACACATAACTAATGCAAAAGAGTGTAAGCTATTATTCTAATATTAAGATTTAAATGTTGCATTAACCAGCTTACCTTATAACGTTCTTAGTGTAGACTGATAAATGACGTATATATAAATAAAACAATTTGCTTTTCTGTTATAATGGTATTATTAGTTTTTGATATTAATTTTTAATTATGTGTTTCGACGCATATTCAAGTTTTTTTATGTACAGGTATAAGTATAAAATTAATATTTTAAAAAAAAAACTATTAAGTTAGCTTTAACATTAAATATAAGTTTTTTTGAGTAATCAATTTTAAGAAGAACTTGTCCTGAGTTTGTTACGTTGGCATTATAAAATGTGTTATTCATCTAAACGATGTTATTCATTGACAGATGTATTTTATAGTTTTTATACATTCTAAAAGAAGAAGTACTAATGTTCAGATGCAATATATATTATTAAACCAGTGTTTTAAACGTTAACATTATAACAATCAGACGTTAAATGCTTATACTTCAAATATCTTTATCAACAAAGCGTTAAATAAAAACATGCGTTTCTTAAAAATATCATTAAGCATAAATCTACTAAACAATTAAATGTAGTTAAATGTAAAATTAAACAATGCAAAACATATTATTTTGTATATACGTTTTTATTTACGAAATAGCTACATTTGAGAAGCAATTTGTTTAAACTTTATTTTCTAGGTTAATAAGATAAAATTTAAAAACATTAAAATACATATGACCACCAAACTTTTTTTTAATGATTAAAGTTTTTTACATTGAAATACATGAGTTCTGTTCAAAATATCAAAGTATGTTGTATAAAAAAGAAAACAACGTATTTTCTAAAGTTGTTTACATAGTAGAGGTAGTAAACGTTTATTCAACCAAAAATTTATATTGTAAAATAACTTTCTTTTGTTATTTGAAACTTATGCTATCAAATTTTAAACTCTTACAAAGAATACAACAATCAAATTCAATCATGTATTAGAAATAGCATTCGGGTGAGTAATGAGAATTTGCTTTAAAAATATTTATCTTTATAAACTCATACATGAAATATTTATGGTTATCTATTAAATTGTGCTACTTCATAAAGTTAATAAAACACAAAATCGATAGTGTTACTTATTAAATTGTATTTTATAAAAAAATTTAAAACTAAGTTTTATTATATTCATTTATAATTCTCTGTTTTACGTTATTAAAATAAATTATTAACAATAATTATACATATATACAGTTTTTTATGTTAAATTTATGTAAAATTGGTAAACGAATTTTAATACAAAAAGTAGCTTAAGCGCATTTAGAAAATTAAATACATTTATTTATGTAATTACTTAAATGGTATTTTAATTAAGTCATTATTTGTTATTGCCTAATTCTTCATTTTTAAAAAACTGAATTGATTAACGTACAAGGTTTATATTTAATTACAAACTACAAAAGTAGAAACTAGTTAAATATGCACGTATTATTTTTACTACTTAAACAAAATTTTTATTAACGTTTATTTTTACTTTCATGTGTGTAACATAACTAAAATTTTTCTTTTTCATTATACTAAAAAAACATTTTATTTGAAAACATATTACATTTTTACAAAGTTTAATATTTTTTAGTGTTTTTATCCAACAGTAAATACAGTATCAAAATTTATTATAACGTATTATTAGATGATAAAGCATTAAAATATTGTTCTTTAAATAATTTTAAGTAAATCAATTTGTTAAATTTCTTTTAAAAAGCACTTGTTTGTTATAATAAAAGTACAAATTAAAAACAAATATAAACAACAAAAAGATTACTATTAAATGCTATAAAATACATTGGTATATAGTGTTAGTTATTTATAACGAAGCAAAGCTGTACGTGGTCTACTGCCTGTGAAGATATTTAATTTTAGATAACAAATCCTAGCATTAAGAATCACTGTTTGTGAATGAATTGTAAAGATACTAAAATATTTTATTCTGCAATTGAACATTAAAACAAAGTAAAAATAAATGTTTAAGATTTTACAATTAAAATTAGTTTTTTTTATAAAAGCGACAAAATTTGATTTAATTATTATATTATCAATATTACTTTAAAAACACATAACAACAAATTAGTTATTAATATATTAAATTTTTGATAGCTAAATCATTACTTTTAGCGTTAATAATGTGCCCCAACTAAAATTTTTATTTAAAAAAGTATCAAAACTAAACAGCAAAGTTACATAATAACAACGTTATTTATCAAACAACAACAATAATAAACAATATTTAGATAACATTATTCATGTGTTCATCTATCATTATCAGCATTATTATTATCGTCAGCATCAGTAACTTTTTTTAAATTTAAGAAGTAAAAATGTTAATATAACATTTAGGGCACTACAAAAATACTGTTTGAACAACCAATTAAAAAAAAGACACATGTATATATGGCAAATACATCTATATAAATATTATAAGAGTATAATTTTATAAATAATAAAACACGGAGAATCATCATAAAATCATGGAAAAAAGCTGCTTATAAGATTAATTTAATTAAACACATAATTTTAGTTTGGTCTAAAAAGCTTTTTTCTAGGTAAGGTTAAAATTGTCGATTTGGTATGAAAAAAGATTATCTAAATATCTTAATATTTTTCATTGTAATAATATCAACCATCTCATAAATTGTAGAAAGTTGGGTTTCACAATTTCTTAGATATATAATGTAGTTTTTTCTATAAGTAGTTGTTTTTCACACTAGTTCTTTTACAACAAAAGCCAAAGATATATTATTTCCTTCTGCATTCATTTTAAAAGCATCATATTTGTTGTGTTTCAAATATGTTGATTAATCAACCGTATAAAAAATTTTACTTTGAAAGAAACCGTTAAATAAGATAAGATTTGCAAATTGTAATTGTGCTTTTACGGCAATTGTAAGAGGAATATTTAAACGAGATGTTATGTTCTTTGCATACTGTTTGTGAGTTTGATGAAATGCTTCAAATCTGAATGACCAGACTGTTTAACTTATTTATGCTAACATTTGACAAACAACTGTTTTTATTACCTTGCGTTAACATATTTTTTATAGGTCTATTTTAATGTAAAATGTAATTATAGTTATTTTATAAGATACCAGTCAGTTAACGAGATTTTTAACAAAAATTTTTGTTTTTATGTACAATTAGTCTGCTGTTACGGACTATAATTACAGCTTTTGGCAGTACTCAATTAAAAATTTATAATAATAATAATAATAATAATAATGTTACATTAAGCATCCTCTAATATTTTATAAAAACATGATTACAAAATTTTAGGTGTGCAGATAAATAATTTAAATTATAATAATTATTCTAAGCAGGTAAAAAAAATCTATTTGGAAAGAAGGTTCTTCTCTGCATTTGGTAGGGTATTAAAGATGTGTTTTGTTATAAGTTGTTTAAACCAAGCAAAACAGTTACTGCGGACTGCTATTAACGTCAATAAATTTATTTGGGTTAAGAATTAGAACTAAAACGCAGTTATACTGACAAATAAAGGTGTTCAGTGAAAATGACAACGCCAGGCCACATATTGCTTCTAATACAAAGCAAACTATAATGAGTCTTGGCTAGAATGTCTTGCAGCATCCGACGTATTTACTACATTTACATTGCTCTATGACATACGAAAATGGCTCGACGCGTTTAAGTGAATTTGAAAAATAAGATTATTTATTGGTACATTGTTAATAACCTTTTTTTAAGTAGAACAATTACTGAAATCAGTCGACTTGAATATTTTTAATTTTTTAGACATATTTTCGTTTTTAGTCATTGATATCAGTTTATTAGATGTGTCATAAAGTGCACAAGATAGAGACAAACGTTTGCCTGATAATATAGTACCGCTCGTTTAAAATCCTAAAATTAAATACCATAACATAACATGAGTAAAGTCTAATGACAGAGCCATCTGATGGTATAAATTTACTGCAAATGAACAATAGTATGTAGATAGCTGTAGAGATGAAAACGTTGAAAAGCTGATATTTAACTCGGGTAACCAGAGTAGTTCACTCTGATGGCATTTTTACATTTGCATTGACATTATTACCTTACAATTTTATACGTTGTCGTTACGTCGGTATAACATCAGTTTTCAACGTTTCCATCTCTATAGCCATTTACATACGAAAATATGACTTTTTTGAATAATGCTATACAACATTAGATGTGACTAAATCTTAAAAATCATGCTCAAATGTTATACAGTCAGTTTGCTATCAGTAACATAGAATCATAAACAAATCGTGGTGAAAATCAAATACTGCAGCTATACGTAAGTTAGTTGTTTCAATTGCCGCTCTATATTAATTCTACAAAAAGTTGCACAAAAGTCATTGTCAATGAATTGTTTGTTTTTATTTTAAATGTACAAAACCAATCAATACCGATCTCAACTGATCAAAAATCACATGCATCAACTTGCTAACGCAATCTGACAACACTACATTATCATCAATATAAGTTAGTTTACACTTAATACTTTAAGGCCTTTTTTCAGTTCATATTTTTCATATTTATTCAGTTTAGTTTTCATATTTATAAATAAACAATACATTAATGAACCATTTTGCAAAGTATACATTGCAAGAAACAATTATTATTCTAATTATTATAAAAAAGTAAGTAATTAATTAAACACGTATTTTTTGTTTGTAGATTAATTTTTACTAAATTGTGACGATTTACAACTTTCAAAAATTAAAAAACAGTATCTGTAGTTGAGCAATGTATAACAGTCGCCTAATGATTTCTATCGTAAATTGGATTCAGACAACAATAGTCATAACCTGTAAACGATGCAAGTCAGTACGATGAGAGTTTAAACAAACAACCCATACAAAATATATTGATATTAATTGTATCTAATAATTATTTTTCTTTTGGTATAATCCATCATAGAATATAGTGTCGACAGTGTTGTCTACGTTATCAGTAAAAGACAAAATAATGTAAATACTACACAGTAAACACTTATTTTACATTCGTTTGTAAATATTATTCCATATTAAAACGAGTTACTAAACTATTGTAACGATTTGAAAGTTTTGTTGTAAACTTGGATTATTATATCGATAATTACAGCAATTACAGATTTTAATGATGTAACAATAAATTTAACAAATCACCACTTGTTACAATTTTGATTTGTTTTGTGCAACCCGCTCTAAGTTGCCGCATTTTTCACATATAATTGAAGCATATGTTGTTTAAATAAAAGTGTTTACCAGCGATTACAAAACGGCATTCTAATTACATTTTTAAACTTCACAACATATTTTTTTGCAAACGTTTTTATACCGTATTGAAATTTTCTTTAAATGTTTAAATATTGATAATTAAGTTGCAAAGTTAAATTGCATATTGTTTAGAGTTTCTTTATTTCTTTTATAACAAACACTGTTAAGGCAACCTCAATTCTTCAATTGCTTATGAGACGAGTGGTTGACGTATTAACTCGAAGATAAATCGTTTGATCAAACGACTACAGTTATTGTGTATTTTCTTAACAGTTTAATTAAAAATATGAACTTATGTATTATATAAAAATCAATAATATCATAGTCTCAAAAAAATATTACTCAGTCGCTAATTCTGTTTGAATTAAAAGCAGATAATATCGAAACAATGTACTGTACTCAGTAGTCACTGCGCGGATAGAATTTTTAAGTCAGTCTGGTTTTCTATTTTGTAATGTTTGTTAGTTCTGTTTTACTTATTTGTTTATTAAGTAGTATAGGTATACCTACTGTTTTTTTAGATATTTTTATTGGTAAGCATTTAATTTTATAATTGTTTTGGTGGACTTCTCTACTTATTTTTAGTAATTTTTAAGTAATTTTACAATTTAAATTTTTTTGACATTTATCGTCTCTAATATCTCTGTACGTTGAAGTAATAGCAAACACTTACAGATACGAGATTTTATTTTTATCTCAAAATTATATTTATTGTAGATTTCAAACTATACGCAAATTAGCGAACAAGCGTGCATAAAATTACATACTTTTAAAAATAATGTTTCAAAAAGACAGCTGTTTAGTAAATAATAGATTTATTTATCAGTTAGTAACAGCTGATAACAGGTACTTATATATGTATTAAGTTTTCGTAAATAAGCGTTTTTATATGAGAAATTAATAATTGTCTGTCGAAATATTAAAAAAGGTAAAAATATAACACCAAAAAGTTAATCAAATTTTATACAGATGAGCATATATTAAAAAAAGAAAAATGAGCTACTACGATTTATCGTAATCACGATCATTGTAAATTTAGTTTATTTATTTCTAAATCACGTCTGTATATAATATAGCTGTTTTAATTAAAAAGTAGTTACATCATTTTGTCGCATCGCCATCTACATTTAAAAAGTACAACTTAATTTGTGACTATTAAATATGATCTACAATCATAGTAAACAATAGATTTAGCTCCAACACTTTTTTTTTTAATTAGGTTGACTTCTGATAACATACAAACACAATGCTATATAATACATAATTTTATATAGCATAATACTATCATCAGAATCTTGTTCATAATAAACTTTTTATTCTAATAGCAGCAAGTTTTAACTGTGTTAAATATTAGCTGTATACGTACTTTAATTTAAATTAATTTTAAATGACAATAGACGTTATTCAGACAAAACTTCTCTATTATTTATTACTAAGTTATTATTGGGCGTTTTTAGTAATGGTTTTGGGTTAATGGTGTATACGTATTTAAATAATTAATAACTCAAATGTTAATTAACGTTTTTTAGGTGAAATATAATATATCATTTTTTTTAAAGCAAAAGTAACTAAAAAACTTTAATAATAGAAATATTTGATTATATTTAAGAACATACATTTTTGTGATGCATTTCTTTAAACAAAAATTTATCTTTTAGTTGATTTTAAATTTTGATTTATTGACTTAAAGAACATTATTCTACAGTTTTAACCTTTAGTTTTTTGTGAAAGAACGTATATTATTACAATAGTTTCCTTAATGGTGAGCTATTAACATAAATGTTTAAACTAATACGCGTCGAAAAAGTACTGCACTTCTCAATCTTTTTTTATTGCAGTTATATACGACGTTGACATAAAATTTTTATTTAAAACGTTTACATTTTTCAGTATTTGCGGTGTTGTTAAATTTTTATTTTCTTGAAGGTAACAGCAAAATTAAATTTTCAGTTTAATGTAACTTCTGGTTTTCAAAAGTACCAATTTTTTAAAATACTGTAATGTGCAGGGTGCACTCTTAACTATAACAATTTTAATTTTTTTTAAATATGAATCTTTCTGTTTTTGTTAAAAAGATGCAATTTTTTAAATCTACTCTTTGAATATGTTTGATTTTATTATTTAGGTATTATAGTCCTAAGATATAAAGAGATTGTTCTTATACAAATATATTTCTGAAAATTATTTAAAAAAAATAATATTATATAGATTATATTTTTAAGCAAAATGAATATGTATATACTAATAGTTATTTTTAATCTCTATCGTATGCGATACCTGCTAAAACAAACCTGGGCCACCAAGTAAATTTTTCGCTTTAAACGAGTTTCCGCTCTGTACAGTTTTATTATTTTATTTAAAAATACATAACCAAAGTTTATGGTAGGTAGATAGTAAAAAAAAACAATAATTATGACAAAATATTTTGTGTCCGCAAAAACTTATTTCAAGTAAATGTGCTTTTTATGATGTATTATTAAATACTTACCGTTAGAAACCCGACCAGATTGTTTAGAAATTAAGCTTACGTTTACAACGATACAGGTTTCATATTATTTTTATAAATAGTAAAAATCACAATAGTAGTTTTATAATTGTTTTATAAATGCAATAAACGTATTTTATTCAATTGCATTGTATAAATATGTTATTATTCAACGGTTTTAGATTGAATAATATCACATACAGCGACATCTATGAGTTTGATTAGAGTTGAAGATATAGTATGTACGTTTATATGCGTCACTGTCAAGTCAGTTCTTTCGTCATTTAAGTTAGAGTCAGAAACAATAAAAAGGTAATATGCATTGAGCTTTAATAAGTACTGATCAGGGAATAGTAAAACGCAAGTGAACTGACAAAGTACAAACATAATAATAGGTAAAACGGTAAAAATAGCAAATAAACGTTATTTCTGGCAGTTACAGTTGACTGTACAATTATTAACAACTAGTGTTGACGATGGGTATGTTCCATTAATAGTTATGCCAAGTATTCTTCGTGGCACAATATTTTGCTTAAGTTGAAGTAGCTCACAACGTTTGCACCATAAGTATTGTCATTGTCGATATGATTTATATCCGTAATATTTTGTACATCGTAGGTTTGAGGAAAATTAGTCATCATTGGAAGTTGACGTATTTGCTGCTGTGAAGATTTCAGTTTTTCTTTTTTTTACTTTAAGAGGTTTTTATATAACCTTTTGCTACAGCTGAACTTTTCCATCTACCATGCTGTTTTATTGTAATTAAGTCACTTCTTTGGTTAGCCAATTGAGATACATTAGAACGTTCGAGACAGTGTATAGCTCAGAATCTTTAATTTTAAGCTACTATTTTTGGCACTTTACTAATCGTGTTCATACTAATCGGAATGACACACATAGTTTATAACGATATGTTAAGAAAAAACGTTTTGTTGTGACTGCACTAAGACAAGGGTTACTGTATCTACTATAGATCTTGCTGAATAAATTGGAATACACCAACATACCTTGAGAGCAAGATAATATACCTCATCAGCGCTATTAATAAACCGGTTAATCTTAACTAATTTTAATATTTTGGATTTCTTTGCTTGATAACCATAGGAGTTTTGCTTATGTAACCGTTGCCCCTTAACAAATTTGAAAATATCAACAACTCTGTATATACTTAGACATGCCTTAGCATGCTATGTTTTGTCCATAATGTAGCCTATTTTTTCTTTTTTTTTTTGAATATGCTAACATTACTTTCTCTGTAACACAAACAACTTTTTTTGCATCAATCATTGAATAGCTTATAATGATTTTTATAAATTGGTCCACTTTTTGTTGGTAGCAGTTTATCTGTTGCTTCTATCGCAAGTTCTCTTATTTTAAAAAAAGCGCAATTGATTTTTTCGTTGTTTATGTTAATTATAACTGATATTAATTAAGTGTGATGTGAATAAGAAAATAAAAGAAAAGCAGACTGCATTATTTATTAAAACAAATTGTTTCTTTTATTTATTAGATAACTTTGAAATTTTATTACCTACAAATTAGACTTATTTATCAAATCATAAACACTTATTAGAATCACTGTTAGTATGCATCAACATTAAAATAAAATATTTTTTCTATTACATTATATATTAAGCAATATTCTCAGTTTAATTTCTTACCATATTTTATTTGATAAAATGATTGTGAAAATATAACATTACATATCGTCGTGATTAAGACACTGCAGAGGCTATAGAAAAACTACCATGCTCTTGGTCATAACTAATGTATGTGAGAGTATATTAGTAAAAAAAATTAACAAGGGCAACAGAAGCACAGCAAAAAGTAACAAAATTTCTAATTATCATTTTTGGTAAGTATTGATTTGGCTAGTACAGCATCCAGGACGTTCATGTTCAAACACTGAAAAAATTGCTAAAAAAACGCTGATTATGCTGTCAAATTTTCTGAGACTGATGTTGCTGATTTTTATTTCTCGTTATATACTAATATGGCATATCGCTCAACTGCTCTTGCGTGTCCGCCATGATTGTAGTTGGGCGATCGGTGATACCGCGAGTTTTGCTCAACGCTGTCATCTTCCATGTGTTTTTGAACCAGTACTAATTTTTTCTGTTGAATTTCAATGATCAATTTAGAGATATCCCCTAATAATTTTTAGGTAGTAGTATGTGTTTTTGACTAGCACTTTTACTTTATTCTATTGGATGTTGGAGCAGCTTTATGACAGTTTCTGAGCCACATTAACAACTACTACGAATTTACAATGGAAGCAGAAGAGAATGGAAATTTGCCGTTTTTATACGTTATTTATTTTTCACATCGGCATATGATTTTAACTACACTAATATTAACAACATTGTTTAATAAAATTGTAGAGATCACTTAGTGTGTAGCAGGTGTGTACTTTTAACTTTTTTCTAATTTGAATTTTAAATCTATAATAAGATAATTCTTTTAATTGCTGTAGAAGACTATTTTATAGCTTAATGCTATTGTAGATTGGAGAATTTATATAAAAAGAATAAATATGTTTACGTATGAGCATCAGATTACCGTTTCTAGTAGGATAAAAATGAATATCACTGCTAGTTATAAAATAAATAAATATAAAATAAGACGTAATATTTTTTTTGTAGCACAAACACTTGTCGACTATTTGTCGAGTTATCCCAAATAACAATTGCATAACGTAAATATAAATTCACAATGGCATAGTACAAGTTGATCATTGCCGTTGTAGCAAAGTTATTTTTTAATAAGAAAAGCAAATAAATAAGATTTATTTAGACTCGAGCATAATGTATCAATATGATCGTGCCAAAATAAATTTTTATCAATTCTTGATCCTAAATATTTTGAGGATATTGTTAATTCAAATCTATTACCATTTATAGAAACATGCAGACAATCGGGTTTATTGTTCTTATAAAGTTTGATAAAATAAATGTCTATACAATCCAATGCTTTTTGTAGATTAAAAGAAACGCAATAACTATGGCAATTGTTGTCGATACACTATTTTATATTTTGTATACAGTGTATTTGCGCAACTTCAGTGCTTTTGTCTTTTCTGAATCAAAATTGATTATCTAATTGATTGAAAAAATCATATTATATTTTACAAATAATTTTTCTATTATCTTCGAGAAGCAGCGGAGTAATTATATGGGCCGGTAATTATTTAAATCAAATTTGTCTTCTCTTTTAAATATTAGAATCGTATGTGTCGTTTAAAAAAAAGAATAGTTTCAGGTGGATACAGATATATATTTATAAAATTTTTAATGATATGTGCGAAACATGAGCAGCATTGCTTTAACAATGTAGCTGGTACCTCGT
This sequence comes from Aquatica leii, assembly GCA_035610365.1. Lineage (NCBI taxonomy): Eukaryota > Metazoa > Arthropoda > Insecta > Coleoptera > Lampyridae > Aquatica > Aquatica leii. The sequence goes on from CM069432.1 coordinate 66,551,885, forward strand.
CAAATTCAACAAAACTATTTTTTAAATTAACTATTAATTCAATTACTTTATATTCTCCTATGGGACAAAAAACCATTATACTTTTAAAATTACTACTAGAGGTACAGGTTCATAGTTTCAGGTTAAATCTATTTTTTATGTCTTTAGCTGTACTGCAGAATTGTTTAGATATGCAAATAAACGAACAATTAAAAACCAATTAATTTATTCAATCTATTACAGGACACACGCCGATTGAAATTTGCAACAAAATAAACCGCACGTCAAAAACTTGCTTCTAAAGAACGGTTATGCACCAATACGCAAAAACACGTAAATAATAAACCAATTCAATATATAACGAACAACGACATTAGTCATAGAAGAACCTCTAAGAGTCGACAAACGTTAAAAAGCTTAACGATTCTAGCATAACTCGAAAAAAAGTACTTTAATAGCCCTAACATAACATTTAGTCAACAAACTACAAAAAAAAATATATGACTTTTAAGACAACAAGAGAACAATGTTGCAAAACTCACCAATGACGGACAAAATATTTACAAAAGTGGTGTGTTTTTTTGTTCAAAATTTAAATTTATTTAGTTTATAATTTAAACTACTCTAAATTGTTACAATAAGAAAATAACTAAAAAATTTGTATTTCTTATTTGAACCTAAATAAAATCTTAAATATTAATTCTGATTAAAACCAACTTAAACATAATTTTCAAGTTTTGTTGTTGTTTCAATTTTGTTGTCCTACATAAAAGCTTGGAAAAGTTTTAAAAAAATCTGTTTAATTGATATAATGATTGATTTGCGGGTAAACTTGACAAGTAGACGTCAATAAAAAAAATAATTATTTCTTTAGTCTTTAAATGCACTAATGCAATTTTTCAGCAAAACATTTAACAACAATAATTGTTATATTATCGTTAGAAAAATACTTTATGTGAACCTAATACCATCATACCAGACTCGTACGCTTGTCAACATTGCTGACACTGAAAACGTTGATAAGCCTAGCTAATTATATAAAAACCGATGTCAATAAGTAGTGGTATGTGTTGGATTTGAAAACGTATGTATGTACATCTAAATCATTATCTTGCCAATGTTAGTAATAAATTGTTATGCCAAATATTTAATTTATAGAGAAACAACAACAAAAATTAATTACAATCAATTATTTTTTAAATAAAATTATAATTAATTACAAACATATTCTTTATGGCTTTAATAAATTAGGATGTCAACGTACTAACGATTTATTGCCTTAAATAAAAAAAAAACTAAAATTAACTAAAAAAAGTAATTTGTGTAAGAATTTTAAATTTACTTGTAAAACACAATGTCTTTAGATAAATGAATTACTTTTCTATTAAAAAAATAAAAACGTTTTTTATTTTATTTTTAATATTGTTAGCGCTTGAGTTGTTTAACTTGTAATTAATGTTAACCAATTTTATTGAAAAATGCTTAATACGAGTTGAAAGTTCAGTAAAGTTACATATTTTGAAGTACTTATTAAAACTTAAAATTCAACAAGGGAGTAAATTAAACATGTTTTATTAAAGTTTTTCATTTTAGGTTTGTTATTTACTAGAAAGTTTTATATCTATAATAAATCACAGAATTTTAGAAAAAATATTTAACTTTAACAATTTATATATATAAGTCTATCAGAGTTGAGGATTTTGTTTGTTTCTTTGTTATTGTTATTGTCAATTAGTCAATAGATATTTTTATGTACTTGACAAGATTAAAGTGTTTGTTAAGATTCTGCATTAATTAATTCTTTCGTTCATTCTTTCAGATTTGTTTGTCAAATTTTTTAAAGTAATACTGTCAAACTTGATAAAAGTGGTGCAAACGTTTTTTTTTCGTACTTATGTACATATATCTGTAGTTGTTCTCCCCAATAAACCCTAACGCTTTTGGCGTTTTTCTTAGTTACAAGTTATCGTGAAAGGTTCTTATAACCTAAAAAAATCAATTCAATTTAATACTCGATTCATTTTGCTTCTTATTCAAAATTCTTCTGCAAGCTATGAGGATTATTTTTAAGTTAAGGCTTAACTTTTTTGGTTTATTTTGCTCCGCGCTGTCTTTAACAATTGAAGATGAAGATTTTTGTTAATTTGTTATCCTCAATAATATTTTTGTTGTTGACGTAACAACTAATGTCAGCATCATCTATGATGTAATAATTTTATGCACCTAGCTTAAAAATCTTTTAAGAACAAAAATTTTGAATTTCGCAAAAACGTCAATAACGTTTCTAAACTCTTAGAAGATGTCCGCAGAATGTTTAAGAGCTTTGTTGGTGTTTTTAACTTAACAAAGTTTTTGAACTGTGCTAGAATAATTATTTAAACAACTTTGCTTTTAGTTAAATTTTTATTGGCGCTTGAACTAAATGAATAGTTTTGTGCATATAACTATTTTTGATTATTAGCTTATTCTTTTTTATAGTTTTTATCGTAAAACTTGTTCTGCAGCAGATTAAAAAATCTTGGTTTTGTTTACATACATTTTTGTTTTTTTCCGCTTATTAAATCATTTCGTTTATTGATTCCATCATTTAGTCAGTAATTACCTGTTTATTATTGACTTGATTTGATTTTTTTAGTTTATCATCACTTTTAATTTGGTGTTAATTTTTTTCCATGTCTGGTTTAGCATAATAATTTTATTTATCAATATTCTTACAATGAATGTTAGCATCAGTATTTACATGATGCAACAAATTTGCAGTTTTTTACAGTACAATGTTCATTCATCATTAAGTATTTAAGTTTTTTAAACTCTTAATGGAATAACGTCAGCTTTGTCATTATCGTCTAGTGAAACTTCTGATGAAAATAAATTATGCCAACATTTTACAATAAAAAACTTCAAATAGTTTAAATGTATAAATTAAGTAAAACCTACTGATCAAATCAGTTTACTAAATATCTAGTGTTAGCAATGCTAATTGTTTTTAATTCAATTCGTACGGTGATGGCGCGGAGACGAGGTAACGACTATATAACTTATGCCAAATTTAATTAAACAAAAAAATTTTAAATGCATTTAAACACAAAATCTTTTATTCACAGTAGTAGCGCCAAACACCCTATAAAAAAGTCCATTGAAATTTTTTGTGTTTAGTTTGAACTGTTATTTGTGTTTTTAAAATTTATTAGACAAGGACTGTTTTTTTAAATATTTTCATGTAAAATGTTATGCTTGATTAACTCTACGTTTTAAAATATTTATCTTATAAACAATTTATTAAAACATCCGAATTTCAACAACGACACGGCTCAAACTCGGAAGACGTTCTTATCTTAGTATAAACTCCGTCCGTAGAAGCCTTCGCTATTACAAAAACTATTAAACTTTAGTACAGAATTTCAATACTCAGAGTTGGAATAAGTTTGTGTTCACAGAAGCAAACCATTATTGAATTTGTGTTTAAGAAACGTTTTGTAATTGCAATTGAATACATTATCAAGATAACAGTTAAGTTATTACAACAGGTAAAAAAAATATTGACAAATAGCAAACAGAATCAATATTTTGACAAAGTACTTTAAAATTAGAAAACTTAATAATGATTTATTAAACAAATTCATTTATGAGAAAACTAAATAAAAATATATCTGTTTAAGATACTGACAATGTTTTATCTGTTTAATGTTTTTTTGTTTTAATGATTATTGTTTTCAAAATTCTTTATACTTACTAAATCATAAAAAAGTTGATTTTCAACTACCGTTATCAATTATTAATAATTCCATATATAAATAATAAGTTACATAACCAACTTTTGTTATATACTTATTATTAAATCATTGCAAAATGACCTGCAGCTAGAATATTACGAAAATAGCTAAAATAACTATGTTATTTTTACAATAACTAGGAAAACCAAATAACATTAGAAAAAATACCCATTTATCAAAATTTGTACATGTTTCTATATTGATTTAAGCGTCAGTTTCAACTGTGTCGCTAAAGCTACGGTATTATTTTGCATATTTTAGTATACGTATTATTAATTGAGTATGTAAAAGTAATATACGAGTACCTATACTTTTTAAAAAAAATTTTGTTACACAACAATGATAAATATATTATGAGTTTTGTATGCAAAATGTCAAGTTTAAATATATTCTCCTGTTTTATTTGTTTTAATTTTTACAATAAACAGAACAGCAGAAACATACATTCAAACAGGCATAGTAAACATATAGACGTAGTACATAGATACCAAACTAATAATTTTATATGTTTTTCGGAATTTAGTAGACTTTATTTTGTTAATAAATATTTGATAACTTTAATATTTAAGTAATATTATATTGACAATTTATATATCTAATAAGCAGAAAGAATCAAATGTATGATCATAACAAATTTATAAGATAAACACAAAGTTAATTAAATTAAATCGTATTTTTATTATTTTTTTTAAATTCTAATTCTTGCAAATGGTTCTAACTTGTAACTTTTATGTCGAAAATTTTATTTATTACTGTTGCTAACCTAGTTAGTTTGTTATAGCCTTTAGCTATTAAGTACTATACATTACGGTAAAATTTATTGTGTCTAAAACAAAATACAACTACATTGTAATAAGCTTAATAGCGTTTTATTCAAATTTATATAAATAGCAGTTATACTTCATTTTTTTTGTTTTTTATTTAGATTAACGGTTAATAATTTATATAATGTTTTTAAATTTAAATGTTAATAAACATTATAATTGTTATTTAGTAAACAAAGATAAATAAAATTCTGTAAACTACTTAAAATTGTATCACTCTAGATTTTCACAAATTCTAAATACATTGCTTTAAAACTATTTTGTTTCAAATTAAAAGCTGTTAGATTTTCTGTACTTACAATGTTGTTTATCAAATTTATCTTCAATTTTAAACTTGTAATGATTAAACCAAATATTGACGCAATATATTACCCATTACTTTGACCTACGTGAAAATGAACAGCTCAATCTTGACTACACAGAGAAAATGTTACTAATTTAATCAGATTATTCAATCTAACATTCTGTATGTATTTAGAGCAAGTCATCTATAATTGTAAAATACTAATTAACGTAAGACGACGTATTACAAATTTCTTGATGTATCAGCTTTGTGTTTCTAAACCAAATTGTTTTATTTTGTTTTATGAAATTAGTATTATCTAACCAACATAGTTTTACAAAAAGTAAATTTACTATAATTAAACATAATTTTTTTAACATAGACACATATCAAACGTCGAATCTAATTAAAATTGTTACAATGAAAAATTAATTATTATTTGTTAAAATACATGTATATTTTGAAATATATATTGTAATCATCTAAACTTTTAATTAACACTAAATTTGCTTAATTTGATGCGGTCAATTTTTCACAAACTAAATTTCTACGATAATTTAGTTGTTTTACTAGTTAAATAAGTTTGATTCGAAAAATATTCAGACACTTGTTTCTGCTTTTTTAATTAATGTACTTAGGTAAACATTTATTTTATTCAAAATAATATAGCAAGCGTTCATAATAAAGTTAAATAACACTATAAATTAAAATAAACAACTAAAAAAGTTTAATTTTAAAGTTTTTGGTTCAGACCAATACTATATTAATTTGTAAAAATATCAATTATACAATTTTTATAGCAATACCATCCTTTCCGATCTAGTTACAAAGCATTATATTTGGAACATAGAAACCCAACGTATTAAGAATTTTTGTTTACTTCAATTTGATTTGCTCACATATGTGTATTAGCTGTACTATAAAAGCATTTGATAATAAAAATAATAAAGCCATATTTTAGGTCGTAATCAATAACTTCAACTTTAGTTTGTAGTAAAAAATACTGTTTATTTTTATTTATGGCACATTATTGTTAATGGAAATTCGGTTATTCTAGTTATGTTTAGGTGATAATAGCAAATTATCGTTTTTACGAGCATCTTCAATGTTTATCAAAAACGACTGAAAAGTTGCCCTTAAAAATTGTAGTTATAATTTACATATTAGATAGCAGCACATCTGTGGTTTTTTTATTATTTTTTTTAGCCAAATACACAATATTAAATGTGAATGTTTAATAGAATTTTTTTGGCGTTGGTTCTATTTCTAAGAAGAAGCTTTAGTTTTGTAATAAATACTTTATAAAAATAGTTTTTTAAAAATCCACGTTATTTCCGTGGACTAAAAAATAGAAAATAACTTTTCTTCAACTTAAAACGTAAGCGCATTTAAATGTATTTTTTTAAATTATTTTAAGTTATTATAAATGCGCCCACGTTTTAAGTTGAGGAAAGTTCTTTTCTACTTTCTAGTCCACAGGTAAAGCGTGTTTTTTCAAAAAAACATTTTTACATAGCTTACACAACTGTTGTAAATCAAAAATCTATAAGTTATGGCAAGAGTTTTATATTTTTTTATGCTTGAATATTGTATTGTCATCGATAATGCACATGTTCAAAAAATTCTAGCTTGATTAGTGCAGTAGAAGTGGTCGAAAAATCGATTACAAAATTTGAAATTTTGCGGACAAACAATCAAACAAACAAACAAACAAAAAACCAAGATAAGAAAAACGTGGTAAAAAGTAAATACATATATTGTTAGAGATGTTAATGAATTGATGATAAAAAAAGTAAGCATTTAACTATAGATAAATTATAATTTAATGTACAAGCACTGTACTGTACTGGCACAAATCGGTCACTAATTTTTTTCATATATACATACATAAGGGTAATCTTTTACAAAAATTATGATACTTAATTTTATTTATTTATGAAAGTGTTTTATAAATTATCCTTTAGATTAAGATACCAAAGATCAGTGATGTCTAGAAAATCATTATTTGGAGTAGTTGTTTCAAGTGTGTCAACAGCAACAGGTACAGCTCTAGGAAGAAAATAAGGAAGAAACATTTTTTTACCTTTGCGATAAATTGTAGTAAAATTATATGGTTGTAAACATTAAACAAAATAATATTATTAAACCAAATAAGAGACGCCTGATCAGTAATAACGGTAAACGTTGTTTCTTCTAGATAACGACGTAACGTTTCAATTGCCCAGTCTCCGTTGTTTAAAAATGTCTTTCCTATTTTGTTAAAAAACGAGATAAAAAAACAAATAACTTTCTCGCTATTTTTATGGTTTTGGCTAAGATCAGCACTTATTTCATACGCAGATGCATCAGTCTGTTATAGCATCTGTTATTTGCATTGCATTTTTACAATCAGAAGACCAACTAAAAGATACATTTTTCCTGAGTAACTTTGAGATATGAACAATAAGACTAAAAAACTTGCAATAAATCTTTTATACCAACTATACATCTCTAAAAATCAACGGACTTCAGTAATATTTTTTTGAGTTAATACTTTTAAAATAGTTTCAACTTAATCAACGTCTTAAGACCGTTAGAATCTAAAACATTCCCTGAATATTTCATAGAAGATCTGCCTAATTTACATTTTTTTAAACTCACACAAACGATTAAAAACTTTTACTAAGATATCCAAATAATAATGATAACGTCTACGTTAACATAAACCGGTGGTTCTAAATCTACACCAATTATTTTATCAATTAGTCGTTGCCAACACTCTGGCGCGTTTCTTAGTCCAAACGGCATTCGTTTGAATGAATAGAACCCATACACCGGAATAATAAAAGCCGTATATTTTCTACATGATGCTTTAACAGGAATTTGCCAGTAAGTTGATTTTATGTCTACTGGAGATAAATATTGAAGTCCTCGAAGCTTATCTAAAATAGAAGAAACTTATGGTACAAGGTATGCGTTTTTTTAGTTACTTTATTTAATGCTCGATAGTCTACAAATAGTTGGTAGCCTTGATCTTGTGATTTAGGAGCTAAAAGAACAGAAAAAGACCATGCACTTTATAAAAGTTCAATAACATCTATATCTAACATATTCTTTAACTCTATGTCTATGATTTTTTATTTAAAAGGTGAAACTGGGTAATACCGCTGCTTTATTGAAGTCATATTAGATTCAATTAATATCTCATGTTCCAATTCGATAGTATAGTTTTCCATAAAATTAAACTTGTCTTTTATTAAATTTTTCAATTAAAATTTCTGTTCTTTGGTTAAAGATTTTTCTTTTTGTATTCCCATCAATTTATTTTCACATAATTCATTAAAATGCCAGACATTTCTTCAGATCCGATACAACGTCCGTTGCTAACCAAAAATCTGAAACAACTAAAATATTTATAATGCGCACTTTATCAATTCAACACAATGGTGTTTCTACAATTCTTATCAAAATACATTTTTGACCATTGGCTACAACACATTTACTAATTTTAGTCGAATTTAGTTTAAAACCTAAATCAAATGAAACTAATTTTTTGTGTTCGCCTCAGAAAATTCTACTGCTGACTGAAACAACTAAAATTTAGAAACATGTTGAGCTTGCTTTAATTTTTCAATTTTTTTGATAAAACGAGCAACACTTGTACTATAAAAATAAACGTTCCGTTTATAAGGAGCCATCTGACTGTTTACAAAATTGGGTTAAAAATCAAACATTGCACTAGAATGAACTGGATGATATGTTCTAAAGCTGACATTTATTAAGATAAGGTTGCTCAGAAATATGTTTTGGAGTAGACATTGTACTAGGATTAAGCTGATCTACTACTGGATAGGAAAAAAATACTTTACTATTTAATTTATCCGTACCCGACATGTTATTAACCGTTAAATCATTAAGTTGCAACTTACTTGCGAAAGCCGTTCTTGAACGTATAATAAACGAGATTGTATGCGTTGAAAATTATTAAGTTTATTTGAATTGTCAAATTCTTAAATATTTCTAATTCACCGAATTTAGCTGAACAAATATACAATTCCTGCTCGGGATCAAATGTACCGTTAGGTTGTATGACTAAACCTAACCGTTGCTGCTTAAGAAGGATAGAAACGGGCTACAAAAATATAAATTGAGTTCTGATATGATTAAAAAGAAATGAATTATTTTTAAATTCAAAATAATAAGGGTAACAAATTTAGAAGCTATTATTTAATTATTTCTAAATGAGTATAGTTATACTATATTACTATGCTTGCAATAACATTCTGTAATTATATTTTAGTATAAATACATAATAATTATTGGGTTGATTTTTATTAGTGGTAGTTTTAAACAGTGTGTATTTTTGCTTACCATGTTTATAATGGCAAACCGGAAACCTTTATCTCAACCAAGAAGGAGCAAGAAATTGCTTATGAAAAAATTTTCTTAAAAATAAGTATCTATGTCAGCGTTTTTATAAAATACTTTTGCATATCTTTGTATCTATAAACACATAACAATATTTATTTTGTTTTATTAGGAGATGGAAAGCTGTTACAGTATTGCAAACTGGGCAAATAAATGTTGCGACTAAAAAAAAACATTAGGTGAAAATTGAATGTCCATCGAATCCAATATCAGTACTCAAAGGAGTACTATAGAACTAGGTAACATACATAAAAACATTGAAGATCTCTCCTTACGAGATGCATTTGATAGATTTTCGGATTAAAAAAAAATTGATATTGGTGATGAGTACTTTAGTAATGAATTACAAGGTAATAGTCGGTACTCAGATCACAGTAAAACAGATTCAAATGAAAATACAGACTAAAAACTTTTACTGTAAAACCGATAAAGGAAACATATCTTCATTTAGCGTTACTGGTCGACAAATTATAAATATATCTTACTTTTTTGATTTGCACAGTATATTTTTATTTCAATGCGCAGTGTATGATATTGTAAAAACTGTCTACTGCTATGTGTCTGCAAGGTCTATTGATACAGCAAAAGACCACAAATGTTATAAAAATTGGGATGGCAGTTCTATTGCAATAGAAGCAGACATTATAAACGAAGGGTTTGAGAAATCTTTACAAATGCACAATTTGATTTACGGCAAAGTAATTGGCGACGACGATAGTAGTGTTTATAGAAAATTGACGGCAGCAGCACAATAAGAGCCAACGTTCATTATAGAGAAAATTGAATATCGTAATTATTTTTTAAGAAATTATTTGAATAAATTAGTCAAAAGAAACAAAATTTTCTTCATCACCCTGCAAAAAGGTTACTGTGTATTACTTTAAGCAGATTTAGAAACGCTGTGACTAAAGCCATCGAGTCTAGGAGGAAGGAAAATAAACTTTTTCGTCCACAGCAAATTTGTTACAAAAGGACATCCTGAACGGACCAAAACATATTTTTGGTGATCACACTGAGTGTGACATGTACTTTTGCAAAAAAAAGAGTTAATTTTTTTTAGGAAAATTTAGTGCCTGAATAACAAGCATATGGCTTGTTTGAAGTAATTAAAATTATAAATGCACGGTTTGCAAATAACGCCGTGAGTCTTTTACACGACGTGAATTCCAACGCCTCTGAAACTTACAATTCAATAATTACTAAATTTGTGGGGGAAAACGAATTAATTTTTTACTAAATGAGTCATATGCAAACAGGTGTATGACAGTTGCAATTACTTATACTACCCCTAGAAATTTATATATTTATATATATATATATATATATATATATATATATATATATATATATATATATATATATATATTTTATACTAATAATGTTAAACGTGGAGTTACAGAAGTGTTCTCATTTACGCTGGTTTCTCAGCAGGAAATTGAAGAGGTATTATATGGTATCCAGTCTAATGCGGTAGGGCCTGACGAATTGAGTATACAAATGATAGAACTTTGTTATCCTTCCATTCTGCCAGTTTTGACGCATATTATAAATTCATGTTTACTCGAGTCCACTTTTCCTCGTTCTTGGAAAATTACACGTTCTACCAATATCTAAAACAAAAAACTGTAATAAATTAAATGATCTCCGTCCAATAAGCATTATTTCACCTTTATCAAAAATCTTAGAAAAGATAGTTGTAAAGCAAATTAATGCTCATCTCACCAAATTCAATGTTCTTCCATAAGTGCAGTCTGGTTTTAGATCGGGGTATAGTTGTGCGTCAGCGTTAGCTTCTGTCACTGATGATATAATTGCTGTTTTAGATTCTGGTCTTAATACTGCTTTGATATTACTTGATTTCTCGAAAGCGTTTGATACTATCAACCATAGTCTATTATTTTCTATCCTGCAATTCATAGGATTTGGCGCGTCTTCTTTAAATTTCATTAAACAATTTTTAGATAATAGGTCTCAATGTGTCAGAGCTTATGATAAGTTGTCCAAATCTACTCTAGTTTCCTGTGGCGTTCCACAAGGCTCCGTCCTTGGACCCTTGCTATTTTCCATTTATACGTGTCATATTTTCCAATGCCTAAACTCATGTAAGTTCCACTTGTATGCTGATGACTCACAATTATACTTTTCGTTTAAAACATCTGACTATTTAAGAGCACAACAATACATTAACACGGATCTCTCAAACCTTTTACGGGTGACTCACGACCACTGCCTCAGTATAAATCCGGCGAAATCATCGGTTCTTTTGTTCTGTAGCAAGACTGTGAGGAATTTCCTCGAGACTAATATATCTATCAATCTGGGTGATAATGTTCTTGTATTTCAGCATGAAGCGAAAAATCTAGGGTTAATCTTGGATGTTGATCTTAGGTTTAGGAGTCATATATCTTCAACAATTAGAAAAGCATACTCGTCTTTTCGAACAATTTATCCGTATCGTCAATCTCTCTCTCTGTATGTTCGTAAACTTCTCTGTGATACGCTAGTTTTAAGCCATTTTAACTATTGCGATGTTATTTATGGTCCTTGTTTAGATTGGCGTGAGGTTAATAGGATACAAAAGGTTCAAAATTGTTGTGTACGTTTTATTTATGGTATAGGTCGCCGTCAATGTATTTCTTTTGCTCTAAAAACTGCGCAATGGTTGAAAATAGTTCAGAGAAGGCACCTACATTTCTGTATTTTTGTTCATAAAATACTATTGTACAAAAGCCCACCTTACCTATATGATAAAATAACTTTCCGCACAGATATCCATAATTTAAATCTACGGCACCGAGGGTTAATATCTGTTCCACGACACAGTAAGACGTTGTTTAGACGGTCACTTTCATACAACATCGCTTCGATTTATAATAATATAAATTATGACTGGAAGTTGCTAATGCCTGGGTCGTTAAAAGCACATTTGAAACAAATGTTAATGGGTCAACAGCTATAACAGTAAGATTTGTTTGTTTGTTCACTTCGTTGCAATTACTACTTTGTTTAATGTTATAATTAAGAAATTTAAATGGTTGTCCTTTTTGTTGTCATATTTGTTTATCCATAGAAATACTTATTTAATTTTTATGCGATTGAGAAGCGCTGAAATAAAAGGTATAAATTTAGTGTACAAGACCTGGAAGAAGAACAATGCATCTGCTCAGGTGGGTGACTTGACCAAGTACTTTTTGACAGGATATTATATTGATTTTGTGATAATGTCTGTTACGTTTTTTTTTTATCTGTCAATAAAATAAAATAAATAAATAAATTTTATAAAAATAATCTTGTCTGAACTATCCAAAGATGCCCTTGGGTTGCACTTAGAAACATTTTGTGCAAGAAGAAAAAAGCAAAAGAAACTCGTCAGAAAGGTAAATTAATTTTTACAACTTTATATTTGTCCAACCTTGGTTTTATTTTAAGAAAATCCTTAAAAAGGGAAATATTTGCTACTATTGATATGTATTACGGCCAGAAGCATCTGAATTTGTTTCAGACATTAATGAAGAAATCTTAGTAAAAAGCAACGAATTTTTATAGAGCTTAGAACAAGCTGATAAAGACGCGATATTTCAAAATAAAATTTTACAGTCTAATTGCAATGTTTGGCAAAGTGAAAGAAAAAAGAGAATAACGGCATTTCATATTAGAAAGATTTGCAAACTTAGACGAACAACTTTCACCGTCAAAATAATTTCAACGCTTTTATATTTGTTTTTTTCAGGTTCTAAAGCCACTAGCTTTGGAATAGAAAATGAACAAACGACAATTTCTATATTTCAGAAACAATGCGGTAAAAGTGGTTTGCTGATGTTCGCATGTTCTCCAGACGGATTAGTTGACAATGATGCAATTATTGAAATTAAAAGTTCATATAAAAGTGGAAATTTGTCCCCGACCGATGCCGTATTGCAAAAGAAAATTGATTAATGTTAGTGGTAAAATTTTGTAAAAACGCAATCATAATTACTTTTATCAGGTCTAGGGTTTATTACATTGATTACAACAATTAGTCTAACTTTGATTAATAATAACATTTATTTATAAACTATTCTATTTTTACCAAAACTGTTATTTTTGCGATGTCCTTGAATAAAATTTACATATATACGAAATTTGAGAAATAAAACTTTATTGTAATTTTTTTATTAGTAGAACTGACATTTAATCACTGCGTTTAATATTATTTTAAAAATACAAATGTTAAGTAGTTTGTAAATCATATTATCGCAATTACAAAGTTTGTTAATAAATGCATGAATTTCTTGTAGTTAAATGAAACCAGTCATGCAATTGCGTAGTATGTGTTTTGTATACTTATTTTATCTTAATCAAAATTTATTATATATATTTAAATTTTAGTTAACTAACGCACAATCAGTTGTATTTTACGACGATGTCGTTATTGAATCTTCTTAACTTTTTAAAGAAAACGAAATAAAAAGGCGTTTTTGTTTTATATGTGTTTATATTAATGTATATATGTTTTTGTACATAATTTGTAAAATGAAAATTACAATATATTGTTTTTTTGTAATTTGATTATACTGTTCCTTTAACAATTTTTTTATTAATACTAATGTCTAACCAACTCCGGTAAATATTTGCCAACACCGCATTTTTAAATTGGTTTTGGTGTTTGGTCTAATAAATTTTAGGTACATACTTTTTTTTACTTGTTGCTGAAAGTTTATTGTTTCGATGTTATATTTTTAGCAAACTAATTCTAATTTTTAACCATGTACTTATTAGTTTTATACAAACATTAAATTAATAAACTTTATTAAAAGTTTAATTAAACTGAAAGTCTTGATTACTTTATTTAAGAGACATTTAATATTGATTTTTTGTAACCACTGTCGAGTACTTCTTGTTTAAATATTGTGTATTACAGTTATTGTTTGACTTCAAAACTTTAGATTTACTAATTAGCAATTGTTGCGTTAATTTATTTTACTTTAATATTTGAGTTTCTAATTTAATTTATCTGTGTTTTTCCAATTCAATATATACAAACTTGCTATAACTTTTTAAAGTGTTCAAAATAATTAAATTAATTAAAGATAGAACAACGTTTTCGAAACTGAATATTTAATCGTTACATAATGTTTTTAATTTTACTAGTTTCTTATTTGTGAGTTATTATTATGATTATAAAAAAGACTTTTACGCCCAAAATTTATACTTAAATAAAAATCTCTTCGGGGTATGACTGTGTCAATGTTAAAACCAAAGTTACTAACGTTCTGTTTGCTTTTCTAAAATATTTCTTCAAAGCATGACAGAAATCGATAACTTAAAACAACTAACAGTCTAATAAAGCATCTTTAAGGATTTGTAACTACGCGTTTGACGTCACAAAATTATTTTTGAGACAAGTTACATTTAAATTACATTTAAATTTAATTTTTAATTACTTGAGTGCAAATCCTTCATAATGAAAAATTATCAATAAAATCAAATAAAAATTAAACAATAAACAGAAAATATATTCGGTTAGTTGTAAATTTTACGAACAGTATGCAGAAAAACAAAATATTTAGAAAACCAGCTATAAAAATATATAATTGAAAACAAAATAAAATAGTTTAAAAAAATAGCGTTTTTTTTAATTACAAACATAGTTAAACATATTTGTTCTTAAATTAATAATATGTTTTAGATACTTTTAAGAGGAATCGCAACAATGTGGAATACAAACTTAGCTAAAAAGTAATTTAAATTGGTGACGTTGACACAATTATTATTATTATTGATATATAATTACACTAGAAGAAGGACTGGTAAAAACACGTTTACAACAAAATATTTATTTTCTTGTTACCAACACAATTACATGAAACACTTTCGACGCTTTTATTAAATTTATGAGAAATCATATCTTTCTTATTAAATCTTTAAGTTTTTTCTAATGCAACATATTTGTTTTTAAAACAATTGGCAAAACAATAATTTTTATGAATTTGGTACATGTATGCATAAAATTGATTTCTTTTACGTTATCTTAAGTAACTAAAATTATTTAATTATGTATATATTTTACACGGTTTAGTTTAAATTATAAAAAATATGTACGTAGTTTCATTTCTGTCAGCATAGCTCTAATGTTACTGCACATGTACTTGTACAGCTTAACATAACCTTGATTCACAGTTTCTATAATAAATGTAACAAAAGCTGAGGTAGGAAATTACCTACACAGAAAACTTAATTAAAGCATTATAACGTACATAATTAATAATATAGGTATATTAAATTAAAAAGTATACAAAAATTGACTTGTTTAACATAAATGAAATTTTAATCTTAGTTTTGTTTAAGTGACTATATATTATTTTCATTTAATAAAATGATTTTGTTTTAGATATAACTTTGTTTGGCAATAATGACTTTATTTAGTTTTTTTTATAAAATCGTAGTTTGTTAAATTTAGGTATAGATGTATACGTAAAAACAGTTAATAACTTGATTTAGATATCAATTATGCTGTTGTGGTTTATCGCTTAACTATAACAATGTTTCTTATTTGTAGACTATGAAACTCTATGTGACGTTACTGTAGCTGTGGTTATGCGCAAGAGTATTGCAAATATAATGTTAGAAACTTAACACCACGTAAATGAAAAGTGTTTACATGCGTTTTGTATGTAGTTTATTACACGTATATTGTAGAACTCCAATTTTTTAATTGTGATAAACATTTTTTTTTAATAAAATGTATATGAAAAATTGATCATGTTATTATTAATATGTATTTATGAGACAATTTACTTTTGTGTCTCTATAAGCAAACAAACTGCAAAATATGGCAATTTGCAAAAAGTAAGTTTTTTTGTTTTGTTCTTACGCGTTATGTAACCTTAGTATTTGTGTTTTAGTTTTTTTTTATACATACAAAGCATTTATTTGGTATAACTACGTTTTCTGATGTATTCGATTCTTATTGATTTAGTACGTGTGATTTCATTTATGGTTACGAAAAGTTAGTTTGAATTTTTTTAACAGAATTTATAAGTTATAAACTAAAGTTTGCACAATTTATCAGTACTAAACTTCTAAATCTTCAATAAATAGGATTTTTTAAGAATACAAGATCAAATTTGACTTACAACAACCACTATCAGTGATATAACAAATTACTGCTCAGGTGACACCGTACCTAGTGGTGTCTTCATTTAAGTAAATACTATTTTAGAATCGTGTTTGTACAAAAAATTAATAACAGTATATTTTTGTTATTTGTTCTCAAATGGTTTCTTAATATTAAATTTATATTTTGTTTTACTAACACATCTCCAGGTTAATTTATTTTTAAGTTTATGTTTAGTGGTACACTGTTTATCAAGGGAAACAAATTTTCACGCCAATCATCATTATCTATTATATCGCTATTTTTAAAAACAAAATTATTTATTTCAAGAATCAAGTGTCAACTAATTCTGTTTTTAAGATTTTGAATCACATTTTCCAAACTTTTAAATTAATTGGTTTTTATTTAGTTTAGTGATATGCAGTCATTCCACATATAGTTATTAAAATATTTAATCAATCTGTACTTGAAATTTTATCATGACTATTCTAATAATTTGATACACCGATCAAACACTGAGTCATCATACATATTTTTTCTAATTGTACAAATCTTGTTTACTAAAACTGTTAGATTGTTCTTTAACAATTCAGAACAAATATATATTTTTTTATTAAAAACAATATTTATTAAAGATTAATTCAAATAATTAAAACATACTAATTAATTGATTAAATAAATATTTCTAACACTCCTCATTTTATTAATTAAATCCAATCGTCTTTCTAAGATCTTGTAATCGTTGTCCATTCAACGGTTTTGTTAGCATATGCCTAAACATCTGATCTGTGGGACAGAAAGTACATGATATAAGTTGTTGAACTACGTCATGTTTTAAAAACTTAGACTTTGTATCAATGTGTTTACTGCGATTTGACAATCCTTCAGTTTTAATAAACTTTAGACAACTTTGGTTATCTGTATATATTTTTGTAGTTTCATTTACATCATGCTTCATATCGTTCAATAGTCTTCTCAACTATAATGCTTCTTGTGAAGCTTCAGATAATAAATAAACTCTGCTTTTATTGTTGTTAAAGCCAGAGTAGCTAGTTTACGACATCATTAACTTACAGCACCACCATTAATAAAGAAAAATAGCCACTGTTTGGTTTTCTATCTTTGACTCAATTTACGTGAGCACAACCATACAGCATTTGATCAGTACTACTACAATTTCTAACTGCAAAGATTGAAACACTTGCTAATATATATGTATGTAGTATTTGCCACAACGTAAAGTCAGCATCTAGTTAGTTTTGGCACATTTTATTCGACAACAGTAAGTCACTTTTACAACTGATTTTAAATAATCAATGCTTATTGGAACATTTAAAATAATCCCATCTTGAAGACCGAAATCTTTTACCACTTTTATATTTTAACAGACACTAATTGTAAATTCCTTGTAGACCCTTGGTTACTTTAATGCCAAGACAATGTTTTATAGCACCTAAATCTTGTATCGCGAACACTTATTTAATGTCATATTTTAATTTATTCATTATTTCAAGTTTTAGCTGCAATAATCATATCACAACGTAAAAAATAAGAAAACACCATCCATCACTATCCCGTTCAACATATAGCCATCGATCCGCTTCACTTAGCGCACAATTTATCTTAACCAATAAATTATTTAGTTCATTATACCATAACTTCGCCGCTTGTTTCAATCCGTATAAGCCGTTTAACAATAAACAAACCGCTTCTTCTTTTCTGTCTTCTACGAATCCGGTTGGTTGTTTTATGTAAATTTCTTCTTTTACTTTTCCATTTAGAAACACAAAATATTTTTTTATGCAATTGCTAGTAACTTCTATACATAGCTTGTCTTGCAACTGAAGCAAAAACTTGATCGTAATCAGTACCATATTTTTGTAAAAAACCGTGGGTAACCAAATGCGCTTCAAAACAAATACTATTTTCTTTGGCATCTGTTTTGGTTTTATTGATCCACTTACATCCGATTGCTGTTTAATCCTTTGGCAATTAACGTAACTTCCATGTTTCATTTTTTTTAATAGTTGAATTCTGTTCCTTGGCAGAAATCCATTCTGATTTGTTATGACTTGACAGTGCTTTTGACAGTGTCAACGGATTGTTGATTTTATTAGAAGTTTTCATAATATCATACGTTAATCGGTGTGGTGGCACCCCTTTATTTAAACGTTGTGAAACTTTAATTTTTAGCACAAACGTCTTCTCCTAAACGTTATTTATGTCATGTACAAAACACTTTGTATCAAAAATTCTAAAATGATCCGCTTAAGGCTTTTTATTGTTCGATTCTTGATACGGTGTCGTGTGAATCGCTTTCGATGGTAAACGGTTCTGTAGATAACTTGCTGTATTTATAGCTTCGCCTCATAAAACATGTTGTAAGTCTACATCTACCAACATAAATGTTTCTATTTCAACCAATATACGGTTTTTTCTTTCTGCGACGCGGTTTTGTTGTGGTGTGATAATTTTTATTAATTATTGATGTATTCTGTTTCTCTATCAAATCCAATTACCTTTGGTTTCTTAAAAAAAATATTCTTTACCGTTTCAACGTACTCTTTTATTATACCGAAAAAAATCGTCTAAACTTATTAATATGTATCGTTTTTCCCTTGATGTAACAGTATCTATGATTTGTTTAAACATTGTATTAGAAATGACAATCTTGTAGATTTTTCTGTAAGACAAACTTATTAATTTATTATTTAAATAAAATGCATCATATTTCTAACAAAAACTTCTTACGTTTAAAAAATTCATTATTTTTCTTATTGGTATTACGTTACTCCTAAATAAAACCACTGCAAACAAATTTTTTTTTCTAATCCTACTACTGAGTCTTTAACTGTATTGCATTTTATGTGACCTATTTATATCATTTGTAATTAAATTTTTCTTTTTTTTTAAATCTACGAGCAGATTAGAGCTACATTTTAAAAACGTTTTTACCAATTTTTTTCTTAAGAGGTTTTTTATGGTAAGCAATGTAAGAGGTTGCTTAAAAACTAACAGCTGTTATGTTATTTTTTTTGCAACCACTATAGTTTTTAAACACTGGTTTCTAAATAAATTTGTTTCTTTTATTAAATTTTTTTTTTAGCCTAGTGAAGACAGTAATTGTGCTACGGCTTTACAAAAAACTGAAAAAATAGCTATCCGCGACTGGCTTAAAATGGTGTTAGTAAAAAGTCACGTGTACCAATTAAAAATTTTTAAGTGAAAAAGGAATATCAAAAAACGATCTTAGCAAGAGCTTTAAAGACTTTAAACTAACATGACTATAGTTGAAAATGTTGAATACTACTCATACAGTAGTTCTATGGGCAGTAAATATTACAAGCATACGTGCGATACAAATTGAATGTACTCGAGTACTTGAAAATTTGAATTATTTATAAACCGTGTTTATAACAATAACTGTACTAAGGTCAGACTTTGTTCTGTCTAATTTTAAGTATTTTAAAATGTATTTAGTGTTACAAATATTAAAGTTTAGTTATTTATAGATAAAGGGTAATAATGACACTGAGCAAAAGTACTAAACTTTAATTTAATAAACAACCGCAAGAACAAACGCATGTGTGTGTCCAAATGTCAGATATAAATTAAAGCAACTGCAGATTTTTAGTGTATAATCTAGTTACATTTATTATTACATATCTACCTCAAAAGAAATTTAAGAGACTACATAACCATTGATTCCTTCTCAAAAAAGATATTCATGCATTTAGATTTACAGATAATGATTATATTAATTTAAAAGAGTTAACGGTTGTGTTATAGATGTTATTGTCAAAATTAGAAAAAAAATAGTTTGCAATGCGGATTTAATGCTAATTCTATATGCGTGGAATAAAAAAACGTGCTTTTTTAGTAACATTTGTTATAAGCAGTTTATTTTCATATATTATATAAAAAGTTGTAGCATAAAAATAACCCAATATTATGATTACTAATCGCAACATTCACTTCCAAGTCAGGCGTGTGTTATCGTAAGTATTCTTATAAATATTAAAGTTTTTTTAATTACCAAAAGTTTTTGAACTTATATATTTGTTATTTAATACATATTTAACTTAACTAAAAAATAAATGAATTTTAAAAAACAATTAATCATTATTAATAATTTATTGAATTACATCAATAAATTTTTTTATTGAAATAAAATAACTCTGATTAAAAATTTTTGTATTTTTTTATAAAACTGTCTATTTATTAAATCTACCCTATTTTCAAAATTATTTTATTAGTTTTGTAGTACAAAATTGTTACAAATTTTTATTTAAGTGTCATATTATTGCAATACATTTATAAACACTATACTGTAAAGTACCTGTTAATGATTATTAATTTCCTTTGAGTATTAGTAGGATTTTAACTATTTTGTTATTTAATAAATAAATTAAACCTATGTATACTCTTTATTTCAGATTAAATTTTTAGTAGTTTTAGTCTTTAAAATTAAACTACTTGGCATCCCTGACATTTCCGAAGTTAATTTACCAATTTTGGCAATTTTTTTAATTCTATAATTGATTTTCTAATATGTTGTGTTATATGCGCGCTCATTGTCTTTATCTTAAAAGCTCACAAGTCTTGCAGCAATGTTCACAGAACAATACTGCATGCTTGGTAAGAAATAGAATTATTTTAAAAAATTAATTTTATTCATTACAAAATGCGTTGTTTTTATTTAGATAAGTTTAAAGAAAAAAAATATATATCCGTTAAAATAGAACGTTTTTTTTAGTGTTTTACTTCAACTCTACTTAACGTTTCGGTCGCTATTACAGACGCAATTTAAAAACACTGCGTTTACTCGTAGTAAGATAATATACTGTTAACAAAAATGTCATTATTTAACAGTTAACAATAGTAATTTTTTTAGTATTGCTGCCTTACGTTACTTTGTTGCTATTTTGTTGGTTTTTAATTTTAGATTAGTTTAAAACATTACTGTTAACTTTTTTATAAGGTTTTTGTATTTGTATGACTTTTTAAAACATTTCTTAATAAAAAATAATTTATTGCAAAATTTTGTATTGTATTAGATTGTTTTCATAAAAACAAACAAAAAGAGCTTTTGCTCATTTAAATCGTTTTACAAGGAAATGTAAATAAATTTCAACTTTTTGTTGTGTCTATTGTATTAAATAATTAATTAACATTTCCAATGTGTCAGTATACAATATTTGTTTAAAGTCTAAACATTAAATTACTCTTAAAATAATTATTTGTAAAACAAATCATAACATAATAATACACAAATAAAACCACGATAAATGTTCTTTTACTTTTGGTTATTGTAAGAATTCATATTCTTCAAATCGAGGATAGAAATTATTTTAACATTTTATAATTAATCTAAAATAATTTGAAATAAAAAAACATAATATTTATATGAATAAAATGCGTCTATATACATAATTGCAACAGTCTTTATTTGGAATTCTTTTTACACATTTCTTAAAAATTTCAATTGTGATATCTCTTAGTTTTCTCATTAATCCGATTTATAATACAGGATGAGTACTTAATGGCGGCACTCAAATTTATCTCAAAAACTGCTTGGCCTAGCAATACGGGAAAAACATTTTATAGACTAAATCACATACAGGGAGTTTACTGAAAATTTGTTTTTTTTTGAAAACCCTTTAGGAACGGGGCAATCAGAAGGTGGTTACAAAAAATCGTAATTTTGTCAATGATTTTAAATGTAAAGATATTTATTAACCTTCGTAGTTTAAAAATTTGTCTAATTCATCATTAAAATTGTTTATTGCAAAATTTCTAAATCTCCATGCAAAACTGTTGATCAACACAATCTTTACAGACAAAAATGAAGGTATTGTCGATTAGGAATGTTTTATTTTAAATAGTTTGTAACCGTCGTATAGTACGAAAACTTCTAAATTGGAAACACCATACGGCACTTTTCTAGAAATTTTCTCGTTAAATTAGTGACGCGTTTTAGTGAAGACTAGCAGATTTTTCGCAATTTTCTTTAAAACATTAAATGGAAAGACGTAGTGAACTTAGTAAAATTTTAAAGTACATGAGTTAGCAAATTTATCATAAACAATTTAAACTCTCTTTCATTGGAAAAACGATAGATAAAATGTTTACTGATGAAGAATTTCGGTAGTTTGATTTCTTTTTTGGCTTTTTGTATTATGATGTATTATGAACAATAGCCTAACGGCTATAGTAGTATCTGCATTTGTTGTCAAAACATTTAGTTTGTTTTTAAAAAGTTACCTATTGAGATTGTGCATTGTGTTTCTATCTGAACGTTGTTAATTTTTGGGTTTTGTGTGAACCTTCTCTTTGTTGTTGTTCTTGTTTGTTTTCAAAAACTTTGTAAAAGATGATTTTCACAAATTCCGAAACATATTACATCTTACGCATATACTTTGAATGTGAAGAAAATGAGTTAATTTCTTCACGATCTTACAACACTATGTATCCAAATCGAGAACGCCAATGTAGAAGGGTTTTTCGTCGATTAGCATTACGATTACGTACCACAAGAAACCTACAACCAATTTAAGTACGAGAAAGGCATCGTCTAGTAAGAAGCTCAAAAAATATGGTTAATGTTTTAGTCTGCATTGAAATAAATCTGCATAGTAGCACCAAGGAAATTGAAAGATTATTTGGGAATATCTCAAAAAACAATGATAAAAATTTTAAGAACTAATCGTCTTTATCCCTGTTCATTCGTGTTACACCAAGCACTTAGCGATAATGACTTCGTAATAAGACAAAATTATTGTTACTAGTTGCAAGAATGTTGGAAGAAAACTATAATTTTTTAAATACAATTTTATGGGCAGAAATTTAAGAATAACGAAAATATTAATCGGAACAACATGCATTGTTATGCCAAAAAAAACCCTCATTGAATGGGAGTTGTAAATAATCAACATCAATGGTCCGTAAATGTTTGGTGTAGGATACTTGACACACAGATTGTTGGTCTCTACATTTTTGGTGGATTACTAAATAGTGCTGCCTTTTTAAAGTTCATAACAAATACATTGCCAAATTTATTGGATAACTGAATAACTTTGAATATGTGGCTGCAATCAGATGGATGCCCTGCAGATGTAGTTTGGTACCATCTGATAATGAATTTTCCGATCGATGGATTGGAAGGGAAAGTTTATTCTCAACCATGGGAGGTAATTTGAACACCTTTGCAATTGATGGTTCACAAAAGACATTTTTAGATATTTTATGCCATATCTCCCGTTCCTTCAGTGACAGAGATTATAATTTTTTTTTGATAGGTTTGTTAATTCATGTACTTTACAAATATACTAAGTTCACTGTGGTTTTCTATTCAATTTTAAAAAAAAGTTTTTGAGTGTTATAGTTAATACTTATATGCATTTTTCTGAAATATACTTAACAATACAGAAACAATTAAAAATGAAACAGCAACAAATTGAGTACGCACCTTAAGCTATCATTACAACGGTGGTTTTAATATTTTCCGCGAGTTGGCGTATCGCTTAGGTTGAATCCTTTATTGCCAATTTTGTTTGTCTGTTATTTGTAGCTAATGCGTTGTATATCTAAATTCATTTTTTTAATTTTTACTTATCTAATTTTTATTGTTGTTATTGTGCAATTAATAATGTTTTATTGTGTTTTTTTTGCTTCTTAATAAAGAATAAATTTAAAAATAGTAATTCATGTAACAAACCATAAAAAAATAAAGCATAGCATAAGTGTACGTTCACACCCCACTCGGATTTGTGCGAGATTGGTTTCTAGCGAATGGAAGCAATACAAAAAAGCGTTCATATACAAAGCGTTTTTTTAGCTTGTGAGTAATTTTGAAAATGGATGTTACAATTTTTATGTTGGTATTAAAAAGAAGTTTTGGTTAATTTTAACACTATTATCTCTTGTGGTTCTTTTGCTTTGTTGTGATTATATCTGCGATTGATTGAATTGTTGGCTTACATGAAGGAGGTTTTTCATATAAGTAAATTGCAAATTGTCTTAACCGGAACCAATCCACTTTATGCGCTGCATAGACTAGTAGAGGTCAAAATTGTGGTAGACAAGAAGCTAGGAGACGGAGTCAAACAAGTGACATGCAGAACATTTTTTTTGACTTATGTCAATAAAAGATATTAATTTTTGGATATTATCAATTGCCAATTAATGGTTTGGTAATGAAAGTCGTCCTGTGATCCTTCGAGTAGTTTACCGTCAAATCAAAAGTTTTGAATTGCAATCGTATCGGTCACATCTTGTGCTACTACTGATTGTACCGACATCAATGTTTGTTTTGTTTTCACCTGCATTACTTTATTAAGAATTGTTTGTCACAGTTGTATTTTAGATTATTTGTTATAATTATTGAGTTTCTAGTAGCAGCAGCAACTAATTTTGTTAAAAAAACAATTTGTATGCACCAACAGCTTTACTTTAAAAACTTTAAAGCATTTCAAATACTATTCTTTAAATAAAAACGAAGTATTTATTTTGGTTTAATAACTACGTTGATAAATAAACAATTCAAAATTGTTTATCAAAAATAACAAAAAAATGCAGCATTGCTACATGCTCAAAACGGTTACAACGTTTACTACCACCGACAGATTTCTAGAAAAATTGATGCTAGGGACATCTGATGGTTAAAATTATTTATATTTTTATTTTTATAAATAAAAGAACAGTTTAAATTAAAATAGAATTTATTCACACAAAATTATATTCTTATACATAAAAAACATAAAACAATTACACATTATGTATCAGAAAATATGGAATAGTTATTTAATGAGTTCATTCTATTAGCTTAGGCAGCTTGTCGTGCATCATAAATTATTGCAAGTTTTAAACAATTGTTTCTAATCAAACTTACAGTTTAGTGTAATTTTAAAAGCATTTGAATTTAAAAAAAGGATATACTATGCCTTTATAATTTTTTTTAATTTTTGATTAATTTTAAATTTATTTAGTATATTATTTTTGTGTTGTGTAATAATTTGTTTTAATAATTTTTTACAATCATTTATTCTCCTGCCCACTGCTTGCAATTTGGCATCTCAACACCACACAAATAAAAACTTTATTCAAATGATAGTTTAAATCCGTATCATACAGGCTGTTACAAAATGCAACCTACTCGAAGCAATGTTGTGCAGTTGAAACTGGAGAAATGGCTGTTCTGATTTGTCCACATTTTTTCTTTCTTTCTATTAGCAAAAAACAGTTATGTCTATTAAGCAAAATAGTTAATCTTACCACTGAAAATTGAATTCCAATCTATTATTGTACAAGAAGCATCGGAGAATGCAATCGGAGAGAAATAGGCACCACAAATTTACTCTTTTAAGGAGTTCTAATTTTTTTCTTAAAAAATGTTATGTTATTATTATTATTGAAATGCAATTCAAACAATGTAATGGGCAAACTAATACATTACAATTGCTCTAAAACATTATTAAACCATTAATGATTCATAAATTGGTATTATCTAATAAAACTTGGCGTCTTATTGATATTAAACTAATTTAAACAAGAAAACACCAATTAAAACTTATGAAATAACTTTTTCCGTCGATCAATCGTTTGTTAATACTTATATTAACGTTAACAATGTATCAAAAATAGTGCGGTAATAGCCCCTATTACCGCACTACTTTTGAAGCAATGAAATCAACGAATTTCTATTAATGCTGGATTTTTTTCTAACCAATAAAATCATAAAAGAGAATTAAGATTTTTATAAAGTTACGTATATCGTTTTTAAATAAAAAATAAATTAAAAAATCCACTTGTGCATTATTATAATTAAACATTTTAAAAAATGTTGTAAAATTGTAGGCTACTAGCGCGATCACTAATATGAAAACCAAATAATATAATTTGGAGTTACCAAGTTGCTAAACAAAGCTGATAAATAAAGTCCTTATTAGCAATAATTGTGGTCTACATCATCTGACTAATATCAATGCTAATATTAAAGTTGTGATGTTTGTATGTTGTATAAAATGGTATATTCTTTATTTACGAACCATTTTTAAATGTGTAAACACTTACCTTATTTGCTTTATAAATAATTTTGATTTGCTTTTTACAGCAAGTTCTGCTTCTGTGTACAAAGGAAACAATCCTACAATTACCTTTCGGCTTATAAAAGAAAGCTTTTTGATGTTACAAAATGTAATTTTCTTCGATTATCTAGCAATACTGTTACTCATATAAAACTAAAAAAATGTTGAGATTATTGATATTTTCAAAACTATTTATAATCAATCCAATTAAAATGTAATTGATGCGTTAAGGTTATATAGCATTCCCATTACTTAAAAAACCGTTGATACTAAAATAAAACAATTGTTTAGTAGATAAAATTATAATTAAGTAAATGTAAAAATTAATAAGATACGATCTACAGAAAAATTTAAAAACTAACTTGTTTGATAATATGCAGTTAATAATCTCGACGACGTTAACACTCTCGCTCGCTGCGCTCGCTAGCGCGTGAAAATATCTTGATTATTAATTGCCTTTATTACCAACCTTGTTAGTTAAATTTTTAACAGTGATGACAAAACTGATTAATAAACATTATTTATTCGCGCATATAATGCGCGTGAGTGATTTAATTAAATAGTAAAATAGCACAACAACTGACGGTATTTACACGAAATTTGTGTGAAGTAAATAGCCATTGATGTTTATAAAGTTTTAACATAAATGAATTAAATAAAACACATTTAAAACAAATTCCTAAGAACAAGACATAAATAAACAATGCAGTTGACGGTTTTTAAGCTATTTTACGCTCATTTTTTTTAATTTTGCAATTATAGCATTTATTAATTAAAGTGTTATAAGTATTACTACTAAAACTCTTATCTATAAATTATTTATTGCAATAAATCAAAACGTTCAAATCAGACACGCGTACCCAAATTCGTAAAAATTCCTAAAAAATTACATCCTTTATCGCCGGAACACTATTGCGAGGGAATGTTAAAATATTCTAAATAGATAAATTTATTAGCGTTTATATTGATTTATGCAATAGTTTGGCACGGTCTAATAACACTGTTTAGTTTTACTTAATGTTTATCATTCAATAAAATTTTATTTTTTTTAGCATTAACATTTCTAACGTACATAAATTTAAATTGTATTGTTTTTTTTTTAGTTTTGTATAACGTTATCTACAAACATTCATTCTCTAAAAGTAATTGTGAAGAATATAACTGTGAAATGTCGTAAACCAGCAGAAATTATGTAATAAAAAATATTCTAACAAAATTAAGTTATATGTATGTGTATCAAGTCTAATAACTTTTTGCTTTGGCACAAAATCTTTGCCTTCTTAAATTAAACAAAAACCTTAAAATTTATAACATTGCATGTTCTACATTACTATAAATAAAGTCTTGCTGTTCTAATTAAAATTATTTTAATTAGTAGTAGTAGCTAATAAGACTGAATAATTTAATTTGTCTAAACTTGGAAAAAGTTTTATATACCCTTATTTTAAATTCTTATGCGTATGTTCATATAAAAAGAAAAGTATGTAATTATTTTTAATTTATCACTAAAATTAAAAAATGTTAATAATTCTTTTTTGTTTAATAAAAATAAGAGTAATTCAATTACTTTGTCATTTTATTATCTACAGTGCATCATGTTTAAGAAGTAATGGATAGTTTACTCTAATTAATGTTTAAAAGCTACTTAAGAGAACCAAGCGTATTTAACACCGTTTTTATGAACCGTTACTTGTTACTAAAAAGGTAATTTATTCTTATCCTTACAATCAGTTTTTACATCGGTATAAAATTTCAATTCCTAGCGTGTGATGTAGAGTAGGTAAGTTTCACGGTTTTACAATTTAATTACATGCATTGTAAACACTATACGTGCTTATATTAGAAAAGAAAAATTGTGTAACTTTTTGTGAAAATTTCTAGACTGTTTTTATGTTTAGCTAGATTTAATTAAGTAATTAAATTGTAGAATGTATTTTATTTTTACTTGACTATCAAATTCTAAAAAAAATAAACAACTTTAAAAATATTTTAATTAAACAATATAAATAAATAACCCAAACGTCTATTACTCTTACAACTCAACTTTATGGAATCTAAGTACTTTGAAAAACCGATAAAATAAAACATTTGTGTCTCATTAAAGTATTACGTCTACCAACTACGCTAAATAAATTTAAATAAATTACACAAATTTACATATTTATTATCAAACAGTACAAAATATTTCTTACCTTAAAAACATTTTCACAAGGAAAACAAATCAAGTGGAATTGTATTTGCTCGGATGTTATTTCCAGCTATTGTACTTTTACTTAGAAATTTATTAGATATTGTGCATTTAAACACGTTGTAAAGTGAGCGTTTAAGTTTATTTTGTGTTATCGTTTTAATAAAATTAAATTTACAAAATACATTATGTTTAAATTGAATTGTTTTAGAAAAATAATTAACTTTAATGTTTTTATTTTTAGGTTATAGTTCTACTATAAATGTATTAATAAAAATCTAGCTCATTTAGTTTTATTATCTGTAGTTTATTGTTGTATTTATATTAATAAATTTATTTTAGTTTAAAAAATGGTGGTTACTCTTAATTTGTTTTAGTTTTAAATAACATCTTGTAACAAATTTAATTTTTAGAAATAGATTGATAGATATTTTTTTTTTAATTTTAGCGTTAGAACTTATCATTTGTGAATAACATCGAATATTTATTTATTTATTACATAACGAAATAAGGTAACGCATTAAAAAATAACTGAATAGTTTGTACACTCTCTTCACATAGACATGTTTAAAATAAGTACTTAGTTATGCACATCAAATACAGTATTTAATTTTACTATTTGAAACTACCGTTGATTGTAGTATTTACTGAAAGATAACCAACCTTGAGACGTTTTTTGTGCCGAATAAGTATGCTCGCCGCTAGGAAATTAGCATTGATCCATCTGTTGGTTGGCTTATTTACTAACCACTTAGCTAATTGTTGTAGATTACGGCAAAATCTTGATTTTACGTTATAGCGATGTTGCCACGCAGCACTTGAATTACTATAAAGTCCAAGGTTTCGTTTATCGAGTGTTTATAAGAACTTTATCAATTTTTTTATTGTAAATTAATTTTTTGAAAAACAAAAACTGCGTCAAAACTTATTAACAACTTTTGTGATATACTAATTTACTTAATATAAATAGTAACACGTAAGTAATAAAATAGTGGTAACAGAAAAGTAATTAAGGAACAATATTTTTATAAATCGGTACTATTTTTTTAAATTTGGTGAGATCTGAAACCTTGACCAATTACAACTTTAATGTGTGATAGTTTAAGTACTGATAAGTCCCGTCTGCTTCTCCGATAACCTTGAGGCGTCAACTGACTGATTTATAATAATGACAATAAAAATCGTCTTACATAATAAATATCATTAAATATACATACGTTTACTTTCAACAAATAAAAAAAAAAGAAAATAGTGGGAATTGATAAACATTTCAAATATTTTGACGTGGTAATCTGTGCTTATACGTCTCGTTGCGTGATCAAGGTTTCTAGTTAAATTAGTCTTAAAATGAATTTAACATCAATTTACATATTTATTTCGTCAGCATATCAAACATAAAAATTAAAAACATAATTGAAAAATTTAACTACATCAATAATAATCCTAATATTTTTTTCGTGTTTTATTAAATTTTCTATTGAAATCTAGTGGTATGAATCTAATATAATTAAACCGCTTCATCGGCAATTTTAGTTTATAATAATAGAAGTAAAAATAGGTGAACCGTAACACAATTAGATCAAAAATTAGAATAAATTTAAGTCAGACTCGATATGTTATGGCACCCTCACTTGTAAAATTAGCTAGTAAATAATAAAATAGTTGCAAGATATTGTGCCAACGGTCTGTGGCGACAGATAATTTAATTGGCTATCTTCCAATAAATACGAAAATCAACAAAACTACATTACGACACAATTTGATACACAAAAATCTTTACGCTACACTGTTTCCAATCATAAAACTCTTTACTTCTCGGTAAGGTAATTAATTTGTGAAGAAAGAAACAACCTCTAATAATGCAATCACACTAAAAAATTATTAAATTAGTTAATGATTAAATTACATTATCTATTAAAACTTATTTTATTCCATTGCGTTTAAATTAATGCAAGATAAACAAATACATACATTAAACCTTTAGAACACCGTTTATTATTTGTGGTTAAAAAGGCAAATTAAAAAATTCAATTCAGTGATTAGATTAAATAAACGCGAAATAAAATATAAGCAATGTTGTTCACGAAATTTATATGAAATAAATATCTTCTGGTAATTTTACGTAAGAGCAAGTACATCAGTATTTTTTTTAGTTATATTCTATCAGAATGGGAATAGAGAACCCATGATGTTTAAAAACAATAACATAAAAAAAATTTCTAGACGTTTGCCGCTCCAATGAATACTGTTGGTGCTATAGTGGGCTGCATAATTTAAAACTATATTATTTTTTATCTAAAGCACCGATAGCCAAGAAACTCCCACACTAATACACGGCACTATTGTGCGTCAGAAAATGATAAAGAAGGATTTTCTTATGTTGCTTGTTGATGGCGACGTAGTGAATCTGAGCGTTTGCAGATTATTTTTTAACGGCACTTTTAACTTAAATCGATAGATGAATTTTACTGTGCTAAATTGAACACTAGCGTTGCGGCAAGACTGTATGAACAACATGCACGTACTAATAACATACGTAACGGCTTTACAAGTACATAGATAAGATACACGTCTGTTAATGCGTAAATAAAATTGATAGACTTGGTAAATAGCAGCATTATGTACTTGCATGGAGGTTTGCATACCGCTCAGGTGTTAAGAAATGTATGAATAAACTACAAAAACGCTGAACCATGCCCTCCGCCTGGAAAAGAATAAAACTAATACTTTTCCAAAAATGAATAATAAACTAAATTGAAGGGGTATCACAAATATTGGCAACAATATACTAAGTAATCGGTGATTTGGACAGAACCAAAGAACAACGCGTAATGAAATTATTGAGGCGGAAAAGGATAAATATTTCATATTACTCTGTGGTAAACTCCAGTTATAATTTTTACATCTACTACTCGAATTACTCCGTCAGTGCCAGGATACAAACGAACTATGACGCCAATAAGTCACTGCACAGGTGGAATGTTTTCATTTTTGAGGATAACGACAGTACTAGCGGTTTGGATAGCGTAATCCATTTTGTCGTGTTTGTAGAGTGTTAAGATTCAACTTTCTATTGTTTACAAAAATATTGCATTTGGTGATCAATGGCATCTTCTTATTTCAAAAAATTAAAATTTTGATTTGATTAATCTTCCGCAGTAAGAAAGACTATAGAGTTGGCGGGTTAAGAAGAATCTGAACTAAAAGGAAGTGATCGCAAATTTAAAAAAACTTTAATTTGACAGTATTCTTGTCACTTTTTTGTAAATGACGGATTGTGGACAATTTTTGTCAGATGCGTTATTCTGTATTTGATATTGGTTTCCCAAAATGTGGATAATCAAGAGTATTCATTTTCTATTTTATGGAAATGTCTTGTATCTAGTAATAGAATTTATGTTGATATTCAGACCTGTTTATTAACTTGTTTAAAATATCCACATGCGAATTAGCTCTTACAAAATTGGTGCCACAATCAGAATACATTACGTTTACGGGTTCACGTTTAGATAAAAAGCATTTTAATGCGCTGACAAAAACAAACTCGAGACAGCTTCAATGTGTACTGCGTGGGTTAGAAAACAAATAAAAATTTGTGTATATGCCTTTTGATTTCTGATTGCGAACACCTCGTTGCCTACGTAGAATAATGTCTACTAGACCAGCGTAGTCGACACCGGTGTGTAAGAAAGGTACGAAGGAAAATTGACCTTAGAACACAAATAAAGTTGATTTTGTTGTCGTACAATATTACAGGTTCAAAACCTTTGACGTGCTAACGATATCAAGAAGTGTGAAACTGTATGAAGGTATTTATAATAATAATCAATTGTTAAATTTACTATATGATCGCGACGAGGAAACAAAATAAGATTTTGACTGTCGTAGCTAAGATCAGCATAAACTAGTCTGCCTCCTACTTTCAAAATGTCTTCACAAAGAAATACATTTAATTTTAGCATTAGGCGGAGTTAAGTTTTTCCAGTGCGGGCAAATTTAGGTTTTTCTGAAAAATGTACCTACTTGTTGCAAAGACCTAATAACAGCAAACTCAACGGTTCCATAATGATGTATTTCAAATTTCCGATGCAATTTTTTAATAAACCGCAAAACTTATAAGTTTAGTCCAAGAATCTAGAGGCCAGGGTATAAAAATGGCGGGTCAGATTCTTTGCTACCATTGCTGTTTGTAAAAAGTTTGTTTTAACTTTGGGTGATTTAGTAACAAATAAAATTGCTGTATATGTCAACTTGCAGTTGGAAAATCAACAAAAGGTGTGTTTTACATTATATGTTTAGTTAGTTGCGATGGTGTTAAACGACGAGGCAAACAATCTGCTGGATCATGGTTTCTATATTTTAATGGCATCGCTTAACGATATACAACTTAGCGCTAAGTCGTCCATATACAATGCACCCTTTTCTATTACATCTGCGGCCGGCGGAAACTTTTCTTTTTTATCAGAAGCAAGTATAGTACGCATTCCTTCACTTCATACTAAAAGTAAAAGTTAGCTGTAAACAGTCATTTAAATTAAATCTGTAAAGAATGCGTTGAAAACGTCGAAAATCTTCATTTTATTTCTTCAGTTCTCGTATATCAGCGTTTATTGCAATTGGAGATAAGCGAAAATTGAGAATTATGTAGCAGAAATCTGTAAATGTTTTCTTGTATGTCATGGATCATTAAGCAAATACCCAGAACTAGTTTTCATGCTAGCATAAAAAACCATATGAATTTTGATACTAAGTTTGTCTTTGCGTAATGCAGTATCACATATTCCGTTAATGTTGAATTAACTTCATGTATCGGCTAAATATAATCCTTTTCTAAATAATCCATACGTTTTTTTATATTAGATTTTTATTGCATTTACGCATTGGACATGCGTTTTTAGCGTTCTTTTTAAGTCATCAACAATCATGTATGCGGCATTTTTTTGCTACCACGTTTTTTCTTACGATTGCGTTTTTGATTTATGCTTATTCTGTTTATGATTACGAAAATTTGTTTTGGATACGTACATGCAATTACGATTTTTCTTATTTTAATTTTTAGAATGCGAATACTATTACGATTTATTATGGATGTTTATTGTTAGTTACAACATCGCTTTCCCAAAAAATTGGTTTACGATTTTTGTGGTTTAAAATCGATAATGATTCATATGTTACATCTGAAGTAATTGATTTGGATTGTGATAAAATAGAAGATTGATTATCTTTCGTTTGTGTTTGTTACGATTTTCGGAGTATGGATCTATATAAATAATAAGAGTTTATGCCCATTTCGATAAATTACACAATATTGCAACATATGAATCATAGATGAACCGCACTCATAAAAGTGAAATTGTGCGACGATGCAACGATTATCACGTAACAACATTGCTTATGTACTTGACCTTTCATACGTTTGAACTTCTAAATACGTTTTTTCGTTAGTTAAAGTTCTAATTAAATTTTGTTATCAAGTTTGTTTTATGTAATGTTTTTGGGTTTCGATGTTGATTCTAATTTATTTATATTAATATTGTGGCGTTCAAAGTGTAAAGTCATGTTTTCAAATTAAAAAGAAATTTGACAGTTACGACTGAATACTAACAATCCTAATTATAATTCTAAGTTAAAAATTCATGTATTTTTTGCAAATTCTTTACTCAAAGAAGTTTTTATATATGAATTAAACCAAGCTAACTTATAAAACTAATTGTAACATAAAACTTAGTTATTTTTCATAATTTTTTTGTTTAGAAACGCCCTGCGTGTATACGTCATATTTTAATTTTGGCTTTTAAAATTAATAAAAGCAGTCCCAATTTTTTGTTGCAATAACTTATTTTAGAATTTTCTGCAATACTAATGACATTGTCAAGAGAATCACTTTAGGAAGCGTTAGAACGATGCCCGGAAATCAAATGCTCAGAAAATAAAAAGGGTTAACTCAAAGATGTTTAAAGTTTTAGTTCTAAGAAAAATGATCAGTTTATAGTACCAAAAAGAAGGGTTTAAAAAAATACTGTTATAACTTTACCAACCTGGACAGTAAAAAAGTTAGGCCGGTCAACAAAAAATTTCAATTCATAATGTGAGCAAACAAAAAAGCACAAAACAAAGACTTTGCGACAACAAGTTTCTTGCAATCAGTTTACTTATGTTGCTCAAAAGTCATAAAGATAAGAAAGCTGTAGTTGAAATGCTACATAAAATACAAAATACATTTAAAGACGAAATGAGACTTTTGTTAAATATTCTCAAGCAGTGGTTTAGAAATACTAATAACAAGAATGCGACAGGAAGATTTTTTGTAGGTTTCATATAAGTATTGATATCAAGTTTATAAAACAATTCAAAATAATTTTTTTAAGTGTGCTTAAAACTGATTCATCAATTTCAACAATCTACAGAACAAACTGGAAATTGTACGTGGAATTATATGAGTGACAGTCGATGACTCCAAAAATCCATAAACTTTTGAACTCAGGTACTACAATAATCGAATAAACCATACTGCTTATAGACTAATTATTTGAAGAGACCTGCAATAAACATTTTTTTGTACAGAAAAAGTGATTCTAGAAAATTCTACCAAGACAACTGCAATAGGAATATCTTAAAACAAAATTTTATAAATTTCTGATCCTTTACTAAGCAATGCATAACAAAGACCCTACAAAAAAGTAACACTACAAGACTTAATGTCATAGTCAAAACTTGCCCACGAACCACTGAGTGAAGAAACTACATAAATAACCCGTAATTCTGGATGTAAAACTGAAATTTGTTTATGTAACCAGAGGTTATTGTATCCTTGTTTAAACATTGGTTTTAGCTCAGCAAATCATTCAATAAGTTGCTCCGGTAGTAGCATGTATTCATCTGTATTTGTGCTCTGAGTTTGACTACTTGCAAAAGGGTTCAACACGCAGTTGAAAATATTCAAGTTAAGAATGTTTTCAAATCTTTAGTTAAGGTTTGTCGTTAAGTGTTAACAATAAACAAACAAATCTTCATCTCTATTTTGCAATTTTGAAAAATTTGGAAACTCAGAACCTTCTCCACTTTCCAAGTTATGTTTCTACAGCAAAAGTTCTGCAACAAATTAAATTTAATGTGTCATCTTGTAGTTTCAAATTAGTCTCGTTAAATTTGGCAAATAAATCAGTCATATAAACGATGTCATTTTTTGAGATAATTAAATTGTGCCGCAAATCATTGTTTTTATTCTCCAGGAATTTCAACACTAAATCAAAGAACGAATAGAAGTAAATCAAACATGCACTTTTAGATAACTAACGTGTTTCTGTATTAAATAGTAAACGATTCTAGTCATTATCGTCTTCCAAACATAGATGAGCAAATAATCTCTTATTTAAACTATTTCTTTTGATTTTATTAACTGCTCTAATGACATAATGTAGTGTTTTATGCAAACGTTCACTAAGGCTTGTCGCGACCAAATGATGGCGATGAATAACACAATGTACCGATAATACAGTAGGTATAGCATGTTTTAAGAAATCATCGGTGTCGTTTTACCATTAGTACTGCAACGCAACGCAGTATTGCAATTATTAAAGAAATATTATAAGAAGAACGCAGTTTGTCGTCATCTCTCTTAGGTGTCAATGTAAGTTTTTGCAATCTCGGTTTTTTCAAAAATTTTTTTATTGTTAGAAAAACACGTTAAATCTTTATCTTTTTTGTCACTGGATTTTTATTAAATGTTCCTTAAGCTTAGAAAATTTTATTAAATCGTTTGACATCGTTTCATTACATAAAAGACACATAGGTACAGTGTGCAGTACTGTTTTTTGGTGACTGAATAAAACAATGTTTCATAAAATAAAATAAATGGAACAATCTCTCAATCCAATATATAATGTTATATTCGATGTTAATTAATAAAATGTTTTGGTTTATTAGTTACACAGGGACCATCCTCAGACTACAAATATTATTAAAATTATATAAAAAATTAGTCTAATGTATAGAAGTAAACAACAAATTTAACAAACTACATGAAACGAACTAAAAAAATAAAATTTACGTTCACTAATAAAATTTGTTAAGAGTTGGAAATATGAAATTTATAAAAATTAAAGGTTCAAGGTGAAAATGTTTTGGAACATTTATATAGCCAGAACTAGATGGTAAAAGTAGCATCTTTTTACATTAAATTATAAATAATTTAAAATAAACTTCCGTAGATGAACTGATCGTTCAACAGTGACGAAGCACTATTAATATAAATCATCTTAAATAAATCTAAAAAATGATTACAATTATTATAAACAGGATGAATAGTAGTGGTAGACAGAACGGAGTGATTATAATTAAGAACATGTTTGGTAAAGATTGATTTTATAGAAGATGGATTATTTAAATATTTGGATGGTTTATTAATATAACGTAAATCTTCTTTCAATCTGATGGCAAAAGCTCTCTTAGTTTTTCCAATATAAATTTTTTATAGAAGCAAAGAAATTTAAAAATTAGAGCATTTATTTAACTCAGAAATAATATAAGCAAATTGTGGAAAATAAGGAATAGAAAAATAATTAACAATGTCTTTTTTTTTCATATATTCAACACTGTATTGTCTGCATTTTTTCTTCGGGTCACTCATACTGTACAATTTTTATTTACAACAAACTCCTCTTAATTATAATATTTTTTTAATGAAATGCTGCAATGTAACTCTCTTTTAAATTAATTATTTGAGATGTAAGGATAAAATTTTATACAAATGTCACATATTGTGTAGGTACTTATTGTGTTCCAATAAATTTTTCAAGAAAAATAGATAATTCAAAAATTAATTAACAACAGAATATAATAACACTGTAATATACAGTAAATCCAAACATTTGCGGATTTGCTTATTCGCGAAAGTAAACAAAATAAACAAAAATATAAAATAATAAGCTATAGCTTTTAGAATACATAATATTAAATTATAAAACCAAATATGTCTAACTTCTTGCACAGAGTCATTAATAATACATTCTTTAGAAACACGTCTGTGTTATAAAAATTTACAATCACTTCTTAAATTTTTAATAAAATAGAAATCCTTAATTAATGTTAAAGATTACTGTAGTTTTTTAATCAACTTAAACAAGACTATAACTTCACTTAAATAAATTAAAATTAAAAAGAAATATCAATTTTAATCAAATGAAAAATGCTTACGTAACGAAAGTACGCT
The DNA here is from genome assembly GCA_035610365.1 of Aquatica leii. Taxonomy (NCBI): domain Eukaryota; kingdom Metazoa; phylum Arthropoda; class Insecta; order Coleoptera; family Lampyridae; genus Aquatica; species Aquatica leii. Next base: position 66,589,731 of record CM069432.1, read on the forward strand.
ATCTGCGTAGCAATACAAAAAGTTACACTATTTTTTGTCCAAGACTAGGAAAATTTGTTGTATCCACTTTACATCACGCATAACAGAGAACTAAATTGTTAATTAAAGCACGACTTTTTTATAGTTTATATTATAGACGGTTAGTGCAGGTATCGGCTCCATTGCGTTCCTGTGTAAACCTGTAAAGATAGGCCTGAATAACCGCGATGCTTGTTATTATTTGTCTTTTATGCAATTGTCTATATTTATGTTTTACTTCAGACATAAATTTTTAAAATTTTATACTAAACCTTACATTGACACCCTGACGTTGTTTAGAGATTCCCAAATCAATTAATTTTCCACGGATTCCTAGGGATCTGATCCCGGGGACCCTTAGGAGTCCGTAAAAACTATTTTGAGAACCACCGCTTTAATGAAAGCAAATGACGTAGTAATACGTTTTGATTATAATATAGTATAATACGCTTTTAAAGAAATTAATTTCAAAATTATTGTAATTGTTTGCTAATAGTAACGTTCTAGTATCAACCTGATTACATGAATACAAAATTTCTAACATTTTTGTGTGATCAAATGTTTTAAATACAAAATTATGATCTAGAACAATGATTTATTACTTGCCAAATCAATTAAAATGATACAATAATTTTTATCAACTTTCCAAGACAAATAATCGCCGCGGCAAGACTGTATGAACAGCATGCACGTACTTAATAATATCCGTAATGGTCTTACAAGTACATAGGTAAGAAACAGGTCTGTTAATGTAGAAATAACGTTAAAAGACCTGAACAGCAACATTATGTATTTGCATAGAAGTTTGCATACCACTCAGGTGCTTATCTATTTTGAGATGTGTGGCTGCAACATGGAGCTCGATTATGTTCAGTCATGTTATTTTGCAGTAATCGAACATATCGCCTGTTTTGTTTATTTTTCTACGTTGTGCAACTTCTTGAAGAAAAAAAACAATTTAAAAAGGTTAGTACCATGTTTATTTTGCAAGTATTGTAAAATAATTTAGAAACATGTAAAACGGTAACGGCTTAAATGCTATACTTTTAAATAAGTAAATGCTCGTATAGTTGTACTATAGTGCCATTCAAAAATGATTTACAGGTTAACAATTAGAAACATATTTTAAAATTTAAAAAAAAAATTTAGTCGACGTACAAACTAATTTAAATTTAAATGCCTTGCAAATGAAAAGTTGTGCATTTTATGTTTAACAAATTTGTATTTTTATATACGAACGCCTGTTTATTTGTGTAGAAACATGAGTCAGTAAAATTTGTGAATAAGTTCTGAAAAATTTCATTTATGTTTGTTATTGACGTTGTAAGCACATGTTTGTTTTAGGTGTAAATTATACAACAGTGTTAAGATATATATAACACAAGTATATATGTTTGAAACGTGATAAAATATTTTCTAGTAATTTCAGCAATAAACTTGAACATTTTATACTGCACCTGTTATTTATTGTGTTTTTTTATTTTTAACAACAGAAAAGTTTTTTTGCGTGTTGCAAAAGGTTTTCTATTACGAATTTAATATACTTTTAAAGCTTTTCCGTTATCGATAAATTTCTAGTTTGTACATTTAGAATTCGCACATGAGGTATTTTATAAATACTCAATTTTAAACATTGTTTACATAAAGAGTGTATGTGTTTTACAAACATTTTTAGGTAAAGCAATTTATGAATATGTAAAAGCTTGTGTTCGATTTTGTAGTTATAACACGGACCGAATGCACCTTTATCCAAGACTTACTTTGAAATTTACTCTCAAATTGAATTTCTAAACTGTGTAGTTGAAGAGAAAAGCTAAGTCTCTCAAACCTTAATTTATTACGCGTTGTACAAAATTCAATCGATATGTCACACTGTAATATAGTACCCTATCTCCTATATGCCCGACACCTTTTATATCCGCATTGCTGTCAATACGTGAAAATTTACAAACATGCTCGTAAATGTAATGGTCTTGCGTGTTGCTTAATGAACAAAGTTTTATAACAGTTTTATATCAATTAGGCGTGTACAAAACGATTAAGGTTAAAACTAACAATCTTAATTAATAGCAAAATAACTCGGCAAGTGACTGCAACGTAGATACTTAATATTTAGTTAACTAAATTTATATCATAATTTTTTATAATGTTTTTAATTAATATAGAATTTTTTTATGTGTTAATTTTATATATTTATAAACACAATCTGTGTAGAGTTTTTATCTTGTGATCTTTTTATTTGGCAAGTGTGGTTTCTGATTCGATCATATTTATCAGATATTGAATTAGGGAATCAACGTGCTTCTTTTTCGAAACAAGACAATTGTGTTGGATTATGTATATGTATTATTCTCAATATTGCACATTTTGCACTTTTATTGGTAAGTCAATCTTTAACATGTTTTTGTGTAATACTATTGCACCGTAGCGTCAGTATGTAGCTACATTTTATTTCTTTGTCTGTAAATCTTAAGAACGTCTACGCAAAAGAAGCCGTTTTTTAATTCTATGGTAAAAATTTTATCTAATATACCTTCTATCAATAGCAATGAGTTTTACAAGTATCTTTTTGAAGCGACGATAGTCCAACTAACATATCAAACTTAGTGGTTTTGACTTTTTTGTTTGTACGTCATCATACATTTAATTTTTTTAAGTTTATTTTGATGCATTAGGCTCTACGCCTAGTTTCATCAGGCCGTTGTAAACATCAATTTTAATTAAGAATGTTTTTTTTATCCTTGAAATTTTAATTTTATTTTTGGTTATAACCAAGTCAACATGGCTAAGTACGTCGTTACCAAGTATACCATCTACGTTCATCAAGTCATTTGACACAACATAGATTACTGCCAAAATTTGTTGTGAACATGGATTGTTACAAAAAAGGATCTACTCGTTTTGATACTCGATTTTTCGAAACCATTTAACAACAGACAGGATTTATTTAGAAATAGAGATCCAACAGATCAGTGTATCTGCCGGTGTTAACTAGCATTTTTAAATTTACGCCATCAGCAGCGACCCGAAGTTAACGCATATTGAAGCAAGTTTATTACAGTCATTGTCACAAAAAATGATCCTTGCGTCATTACCGTGCAAACTTACAAGACGCTTTTTATTATTCGAATAAAAAGATAATATTGTACAACACGGATAACATTATTTTATGACTGTGATACGAATAAATAGCTCAATTGACTTTATCGTTGATTGACATTTGTCTTAAGCCGCTTATTTACATTTTAAAGTTTCAGTTCTATCGGGTATATAAAATTTACGAACAAACGAACAAACCATGCTGAAGTTCAATTGAAACCATCGTAAGTATAAACAATCTAATACAACCTAATTATTCATTCGATTAATTCCTACTTTTTGTTTCATGACAACAAATATGTTGAAAACAACTGTTCTTTAACAAATGTAATTTTGTAATTTAGTATAGAACTCGCTGCTTAATAGAATCACGGTGGAACCTGGGGTTCTTGATAACAATAACCGAATGATAACAATATCCGAAATTCGCAAAAAAACATATAAATGTGTATTGGTTAGCAAACAATACATACATACAGCGTGTATCTCATTAACATGTGGTTGATTTAGAAGGTAAAATCATAGAAACTACACAAGCAAAAACATTTTCATAAAACGTTTAAAAAAATTTAAAATTCTCAGTCAAATAAATAATTTGTTGGCACAGTTAATTAAAAAAAATTAAAAACAACGCAATATTGTTTAGTTAATTCACTGTCCTAAAAACTATACATTTCTTCTCAGTAATTTTGTAGCAATAAAAATAAAAATAAATACAAAATAACGTTATCACATAAGACGTAGTTAAATGAAGTTGTTACTCTAAGAACCCATATACTTACAAAATGCTTGAATAAATAAATTACACTGCAAAAATAAAGCTAAACATGCAAAACATTTATTTTTAGGGTACACTTCAAACAAACGTAAATTCAGCTAAAAAATGCATTCAAAATAGATTATTGTTTATGTATTTAGATAACTATAAACGCTGTTTTTTCTATGTAGTATCATGTGTCATCATAAAATAAATAAAATTAGAAACGACGCGGCGTTTATATTGTTTTAAAACTTAAATTGCTTAATTTCGCTCGCACGCTTGACGTCATACGGTCCGGGGAAGAATTTTGATAATTAACAATAAGCGTTTAGCTTTTTCTCTTACATTTTATATTTTTTTACACCATTCCGTTACTATAGGGCTTAGTATTTCCAGATTTGCCATAACTTTAAATTGATTTATACGAGAGGACAATTAAATTTATGTGCAATTTACACTACATTCGGTGATATTGAAACCGTATAACCAGTAATTGTAAGGTAATTTTTATGTAACCACTACTGTTTATTAACAGCGTCGTAGCTGCAAGATCATATTATTATATGTAATAATAATTTAGAAGTGCTTTAAAGACTAATTTTTTTGTGAGAACTTTGCGTTGATGTATGTTTGTCTGTCTTCTCTGTTTATTATCTCTTCAAAAATGCTAGTCTATAATAAATCGAAACATTATGACCCAGTTGCATAAAGCGTTGTTAACGTTTACGATGTAGTTAACTACGTGGTCATATCGTTAAATGTTACCATTGGTCGTCAAGTACAAAATCAAATATACTTGACAACCAATGACGTAGTTAACAACAGCATCAGCTAACCAGATAGTGAACTTTGCTTTATGCAACCTGGTTGTTTTGTTTTTCTACGCGTAATTGGGATTGCGGATTCTAGAGTATTTTGTTTCTTTGGCCTAGACTTTCTTTTTGTATTGTTTCTCTGCCTGCAAGGGAAGGTGGCGTAGGGCACCAACTCATCTGAATAAATTAGATATTTACAATCCGACTCGCGACTATCTGCGACGGTAACTAGCTAAATAAGTGAGTTGGCAACCTACTTAATTATTACTTTTACCTTTACAATTCGAATTTTGTGGGTATAGAAATAAAAAGAAAGTTTAATAAGTATACTACAGCGTTATTTTTTATATACAAACGTAATAAGTATTCAACAAAATGTCGTACACATGGCACACATTTTTTGTATCTCGTAACGTCGTTTTATTTCGGCTGCTAGCCCTTGTACTAGCCGCGGAGGTTTTTAAATTTTAAATCTTATTTTCCGCACTAGCAAAAATAGAACATGAAAGCTGTACGTATCGATCTTCTTTTCACATCTAAACATGATATTGACTTTCATTATTACGTATAATAGTAGGTTGTGAAGTAGCATTTTTTTAAGCGCAGGTGAATATTTTATTATTAACTACTAGTTAATAATAAACGTATTTAAATTTTTTGATAATTTTATAACAATTTTAAAGAAAAAAAATTTACAAAACTATTCACTAGAAGCAAGAGATATTATTCAATGCTATATTAAGAATTCAAATGTTTTTAATTTGACTTTGAAGTACGCAATTAAATAAATATGAACATTATTGAATTAAATATATTTTAAATATAATCAATGCTCAAAGTAATAATCTTTTTAAACAATTTTAGTAATTTTAGCTAGAAAAACTTACGTTACCTATTTTTATGTTGTAAATCACAATGACGAATTACGTCAAAATTAATTTTATTAAACTAGTAACAACTATCACAATCACAAAACAATACATTATAAATTTGATTTAGTAACAGTTAAAACTGTTTTAATAATTTTAGTAGCGGAAAAATTGCATTTATGTATATAACAATTGAGAAAATGATTATAACTTACGCAACTTATATCATACATTTTTCAATCTTGGTATATACCATTGTGAATCAAAATAATTTGTTTAAAATGTAAACAATAAGATTTTTGTAATAGTATGCACTTTCACTATTTACAGTTGTTGTAACGTAACTGTAACGGCCTTAGTTTATTAACTAAAAACTATTTTAAACAAGTTTTACTAAATCAACATAAAAACTCATTATTATTGAAATAACTAAAAGTATAGGATATACCTTGAACAAATGCTATAACATAAATTGAGTATAAAGCTACCTGCGCAAGTTTTTACCAACATTAATTTTCTATCTAACTTTCAAAATAGGTTACACGCTGTGTCTTTAGACCTAAATCAAGATAAAACAGAAAGTGTGTAATGTAAATCGTAAGTTTAAAAATGCAAGTTTATGTAACTAAAATATTTTTCAATTTTAAATTGGTTTTTTATTATTTTAAAAATTAAATATACATTTTTTTAACAATGCGTACGAATTTTTTTCCTTATTTATAAACGATTAAGCACAACAAAAATTGTAATTTAACATATATAAGAAATAACTTTGTTATCAATTCAGTTGTAGTTTAGTTTTTATGAATTCTTTTACTCGGGTAATTTTAAGTTTCGCTGTGATTTCTACATTTTTTATTCTTTTTTAGACTCTTTTAAAAATCTCATTTCTACTGTTTCTATTTTGATGTTTGTTCTTTTCAATATTATGAAGCATTTAGATCCGTAACAATATCGGTTTGAACATTATTTTTAACACGCTCAATTTTGTATTTTATGTTAACCTATAAAAAATTGGTTTATTCCTTATAATAGTGTGTTTTTTTAATTTTTATTTTTTTTGTCAAGTAATTTTATTTCTTGTTTGCCCATGTAGCTGTTTTTTTGTTTGCTTTTTGTGTCTATAGTTTATTTTTATCTTAGTACTGTGTCTTTTTTTCCTTACCATATCAAAATTTGGTTTCTTTCCTTGTTTAATTCCATCTGGTTTTCTGTCAGTATTTTATTTCTTTTTCTGTAGAAATTCTTCGCTTTTTGTTATAAGAACAACGTTGTTTGCGACACATTTTAATATGTAGGTATATTATTTGCAATTTACAATAACTTATAAACGTTTCTGTATATTTCAGTTAGCTTTTCTTTGCAATTTTATTTATGAACATTATAAATAACTCCAAATAGCTATAAAGATGGTAAACATTAACCACTATTTTTTGTTTTAATATATGTTAATATTGTTTAAAACACGACGTCAAAACTGTGAAACATTTACTAACTAACAATGATTAAGCATGAGCACAAATTTTATAATAATCTCAAAAGTAGGTGAACCCCACATGAAATATGACGTAAAAATCATACAACACTAAACACTTTAAGATTGTTTTTATTTATGCATGAATTTTAAAAAAGAGGTTGGTATTACAACACGGTACTTATTATTAATTATTTTTTAAGATTAGTTTATTAATATGCCTAGTAGAGAATTAAGAATAAGTGGTTATAAGTTGGTAGTTTTGTCAATTGAATTTTTTGAGCAACAATATAATGCAATTGCACCGTTTTTACTTTTGAATAATGTTCGAGAGGTATGTTTAACTAATTATCATACAATTCAGAAAAAAATAATTTTTAAGTTTTATAACACCGTGTAACAGCTGCTTTAAAAATTAGTGTTTCTTCAGTAAACAAAGCATCCCACAAGGTTAACAATAAAAGTCTTCCGAGTACCTATCAATTGAAACAAAAACTTTCAAGGCCAGTGAAAAAGATTGATAATTTTGCCAAAGTTGCTATTTGAAATACAATTTATAGAATGTATGAAAATAGTAGGTTGAAAATTTTGTTAAAATTTTATTTAATAATCAGTGGTTTTTAAACTGTTTTGGCCCACGAACTTTTTTTCATAGTCAAAACTTGCCCACGGATTCTTGAGTGAAAAAACTACATAAATGCATAATAGGAACATTACAAATTTAACTTCGATGTCTTTACTCTCCAGGAATTCCAACATTGAATCAAAAAGCGAATAGAAGCGATCCAAACATGCACTTTTAGATAACCAACGTACTTCTGTGTTAAGTAGTAAACGATTATAGTCATCAACATTTTCTAAACAAAGTTCAGCAAACAGCCTCTCATTTAAATCATTCTTTTTAAATTTATTAACTGCTCTGATGACATAATATAGTGATTTATGTAAACGTTTACTTAGGTTTTTTGCGACCAATTGATGTCAATAAATAACACAGGATACCAATAATACATTTGGTATAGCTTGTTTTAAGTATGCCAGAAAGCTTTGGTGTCGTCATACCGTTGTCGGAGTACCGTCTTTAGCAACGGAGATGATATTAGTCAAAGGTATAGCTTTTACAACAAAAAATCTTTTTAGTTGAGTAAATAACTTTTTACTTTTTGTATCAGTTTTCAAACATTTAACTAATAACAATTTTTCTTCTTTTACAAATCTCACATAAGCTTAAAGTAAAGCTTTGTTTCAGTGATTCGTCAAACTGTATAGAGAATTCAGATGTTTCTAAGTAGTCACATAAAGAATTTTCTACACACAGCCATTTCGTCGATCCTTTTTCGTGCTGTATTATTACTCAATGAAGTTCTTTTTATAATATCAAAAGCTGATTTGTGCAACACGGTGAGTATTAACTCACTTACAGCTGGTACTTTTTCACCAATAATGTGTGGTTTTTTATGTTGATGTTGACCCTATGGGTTGTTGCAATGTCGATGTTTTCAAATATTTTTCTTAGAAGGTTTTATTAAATCGTTTAACATCGTTTTATTACATAGAAGACACATAAGTAAGTGTGCAGTACTATTTCCTGGTGATCGAATAAAGCCATGTTTTATATATTCAACACTTTATTGTCTGCATTTTTTCTTCGGCTTACTCATACTCATCTGAAAAAAATAGCACTAAAAAGTATATAGGAAAAAATATATATAAACATTTTTATTTGCAACAAACCATTATTAAGTATATTTTTTTTAAATGGAAATCTGCAGTGTAACGCTTTCGTAAATTAATTATTTGAAATGTAAGACATTTTATGTATGTAAATGTCACATATTGTGTAGGTACTCATTATGTACCAAATAATTTTTTAAGAAAAATAAATAATTCAAAAATTAATTAACAATAGAATATAATAATAAAGTAGTATAGAGTAATTCCAAATATTCGCGGATTTGGTTATTTGCGGAAGTAAATAAAATTTATAGAATCATTAATAATATATTTCTTAGAAACACATCTGTGTTAGAAAGACTTACAATCCATTCTTAAGTTTCTAATAAAAAAGGAATCTTTAATGAATGTAAACGGTTTACTGTACTGATGACTGTAATATATACATTTTTAAATGTACTGGTACTGGTAATGACTACATTAAATTTTATCAAAAATTTTTATGTATGATAACAAAACGTAAAATTTTATCAAACTTAAAAAAAATTTTTAGGGGAACTATAATACTAAATGTAAATTATTAAACTATAGGGTCTGGTATCCTGTTTTGGTATGTTTATATTACTTGTATTTAAGTTTTAACGAATGTAAATTACTTTGATCATTTAATAACAGATCGCTGTCAGAAGACGAAACGTAAATAACTTCTAAAATATCTAGTAAATGTCTATTGTTATTAATAGAATGTATCATTAATGATTTTGAAAAAGTGTGTTTATTACTAATAACATGTTCGGCAAAAGTAGATTTTATTAAAAACAAATCGGAATTATACTTGAGTGGGTTATTGAGGTATCTAAGATGTTCTTTTAATCTAGTGCATTCAAATATACTTACGTATCAAAAGTACGCTATCTGCGTAACAACACAAAAAATTATACTTTTTTTTGTCCAAGGCTTTATTTCACATTACGCATGATACAGTCCTAAATTGTTGATTAGATGCACAACTCTTTTATAGTTCAAATCATACTATATTACACCGCAATGATTGTTATTAATTGTATTTCAGGCACTTGTCTATATTTACATTTTACTTAATACGTAAAATTCACTAATAATTTATTCATTGTTTTTTATTTTAACTTTCATATTAATAAAAATGTGTCACAATTTTTAAATTTTTTTATTAAACCTTACGCGAACTTTTTGACGTTGTTCAGAGACTCCCAAATCAATTTTATTTTTTCATAGACCGTCTGAATGATGCTGGAGACCACTGACTTAGATGAATCTGTAGTAGTCCAATTGTTGAGAAGTTTGTTCCTGACGAACTCTCTTAAATAATGTGAAACATTAATAAGCACTGTTCTTAAAACATAGGATTTAACCGACGACGAGGTTTAATACCCAGCATCGTAATCAAAACCATTAGGGTCTTAAAAAATTAATTAAGAATTAAGAAAGCAAAAACTTAGAAATTTGTTTCCTTAGATAAAACTTGAATTCTTTAGAATGGTACAGTGAGTCGTTCTTGGCATGATAATGATCCAAAAACTGTAAAAATTACCAAAGTCGATGGCAAAAGGTTACTTACTACTACTACTCTCAAAATGTTATTGATGCAGACTTACTGTTTAGTTCTTCAACTGAAAACTCACGTTGTCACCGAAAAATTAATCAAGTATTTTTTTTAAATTGGTTTCAAAATAAGTTACTGAGCAATTTAAGTAAACCTTCTGCTATTATAATAGATAATGCGGCGTACCACAGTACTTTAGACGAAAATTCCAAATAGGTTAAAAAACAGAATATTTGGTTTAAAAACAATTATTTAATAGAGGAATTATAATACATTGTTGAAAGGTAGATTATAGTTTTTTGATGTAAGTGAGAATAAACTAAAATCTTGATTTATAGGAATAAACCTCAAAAAATGTATACCGATCAATTGGTTTAAAAATATGGCCCTAAAGTCTTCCTCCCTACCATTGTATATTCAATCCAACTGAACTAATACGGAGAATTATAAAAACTTATTATAATACACATATAGAAAAAAATAGAAATCAGTTGAAAACTGTTTAAATATGTAGAAAGAAGCGTTAAAAGCGGTACTAGAAAATGCATAGGTAAATTTAGATCAGCATTGTGAACAAATAGTAGACTGGTAGAAGAGACAAGTAGTTTTTGACAACGGGGACGTGGCACAGCTCATTATTAATTTGAATGATGATAGTGATTCTGATTGACTCATCAAACATTATATAAATTATTGATGCCATATTTAAAATGCAAATTGTCTACCATTCAAATTTCTTGTTAAAAAATTAAAAAAATTAATTTATTTCTTTGTAGCATCTAGAATAATTGTTAATGTCGATTTCTGTTTTTATTATAACAATGTACTGTATTTTTTCAGTAGCATTGTTCTTATTTCTTAAAAAAAAGGTTTAATAAGCTTGTACGTGGATCTCTAGGTGAAAATTATTGCAAAAGAATATCGTGACTTGAGAAATAGAAGCACGGTGCAAAAATTGTTCTTTAATTTAACAAATTACACGACTAGAACAAATATTACTAGATTAAAATGATTTGTTTTCTAAATTCAAAAATTATACTCCATGCCCATGGAGTGATGTAACAAAAAAAAGATTATATAAAAAACATCGAAGCGTTGGAATAAGTAAAATAAATGTAATATATTTGTCAGACGACTTGTTCATTTGAACGATTTATTGAATTAGTGCTCTAAAATAGCTCATAATTAGTACTGATTAAGTAATTCCATAACTCGATCAAATGTACTACATAACATCAACCAAATTAATATTCGATATTCATTTAATGAAAAGTAAAAACAATTTCACCTTTAATGAAAGTCGACAGCCAGTCGGTTACTTACGATAAACAAACGTAAAATGTAAATATAAGATCTGGCTACATTACTCATTCTGACGTCATAAATTTGGCATTCACGTGGCATTCATCTACTTTTGAAATTACTATATCTTATAATAGTTTGCTATATTAATGGATGCAAAGTTTAACTATGTATGTCAGTTGTGTTTTAAATTTTAAATAAACAAATGTGATTTCATCGGGTGTTTTTGAATTTAAAGTTTGCGTTTATTTAATTTTTTTTAACAAAACTACATATTTTTAATTAGTTTTATTAACCAAAACGTGTTTTTTATTTGTAATTAAAATGTATACAAAATTTTATGAAAATATACGTATAAATATGTTAGTGCTATTATAAAAATAAATTAAAGAAAAATATAAGATAATATTTTTTTGCAAAAAAGGTATTGGAATATAATAGTTATTTGTTGTACCAATGTTTCAGATAGTTTATATACATAAGAAAGTGTAATTTTTTAGTGGATAAAATGCACGTAAAACACATGCAATCAACGATCCATTTACAATAACAACATTTATGAAATTAGAATAAAGAAAATTTAATTTGAAAGTATTTGCATAATGAAACATAACATGTTTTGTCGTACTTATTGGTTATGGTACGTTGTTTAAATCAGAAACTGAGAAATTTTAAAAAACTCAAAGAAGTGATAAGTGTAGATAAAACTATAATTATAAAGTAACTGTGGACAAAAAAGAAATACATATCTTAACACTTCATATGTATAGTAAAGCAATAACTATAATAATTTTAAACAAATAAAGTGTTATATAAGTCACTCGTAAACCAAAAGGTATAATTTGCTAATATGGTACAAAAACAAAAAGTTGGTTTTTGTAACGTAAATAGTTTGTCAAGGTACAATGTCGTAACTGTCATAAAAATAAGTATAATACGTGTGTTTTAACGGCTATAAGACACTCAAAAAGACTTGTTTTTAACCCTTAGTTTATTGTTTTTTTTGCTTGAATTATATGCCTTCTAACACAATTAATATTATTATTTTATCACCATTAAACCAAAGTTTTAATATCTTAAATAATTTTAAGTAATTTTATGATTTTGTTACATTTTATATTATTTTTGAAAACAATCCAAGCGCTTCATATGTTTATTTTTTTGTTAATAAAATAATCTGTTTTTGTTAACTCCATAATTAAATTATGTGATTTCCCTTTCATCATTTATTCTTAATTTAGGCAAACAAACATCGACAATTTTATTTTCTAAACAAAACACTGTATGTACTTTGATTGATTTATATAAAATTAATTTTTTTAAGAATAATATATAAACAGTTACAAAAAAATTACATTTACAACGAACAAAAAACAATTGCTACATGAAAATACAAATTCATAGCGAATTAAGTTTTACATTAACATGGGAAAGAATATACAAAGTGTTCTATTTAAAAAAAAATAAATCTTTTGATAAATTGATACTATTGAGTGATTAACACTTTGTAGATAATTTACACAACAATGCTTACAACATTCATATAATATTAAAAAATAAATCTAAAAAAAATTTAGCTGTAACAGTTGTGCTAACTATTGTATATATAAAAATATCCATTAAGTTTACCGTAATTCTAATTTAAAATACATAAACAGATAAACAATAGTATATTGTTTTATTAGGATTACAAGTGGCATTTTTTTGTCAAGCAAAACTGCGAGACAAAAAAAACACTTTTAATCCGAATGCAACATGCTATTTTTTCTCTAACCGAAATCACTCATTTAACAATTAATTTGTGCTTTGAATTTATTATAATAAAATAATATAATTGGGGCAATAAAACAAAGTAGGTAAGTATCGATGTAGTCATGGACACTTTGTCAAACATTAGTCGCTATATTCGTAATTGAGTTTATTTGTGATTTTTTGTGGTGCAATTTGTTGAAAACTTTGTAAAAATGGAATCTATTGAAAATTTAGGTGTACCTAAGGAGATACAGGACTGTGCAAAATAAATTTCTTAAATTAAATGTACCAAATTTTAGTTTAAATAATTACTTTTAATACTAGGATTAAAAATGACAACTTTAGTTCATAGGATTAAAAGTGAATACTTCTGTTGCTAAGATGCAATTTTTTTTTTCAGTAAGGAAAACGTGAACTTTAGAGACTCCTGACAGTAGAAAAATGTCATACTTTTGTAACGGTTCGAGAAAAATGTAATTTTTAAATTACTTAAGAATTAATTAATTTGATGAACGATTCAGATGTTTTAAATACTGTTATATAATATTTCTTTGTTTTGATCAATTGCTTTTTACATTTATTTATTTTTAAGAAAATTATTTTGTATAAAGAAGATAATGCTACTACAGTAAGTACTAAATTATGTATAGACATTCAATGCTTTAAACAAGTTATTCAACGTGGCGTTTAAAAACCTTTTATTAAGACATTTCTTCGTAAGCAAAACATGATTGACTTTTAACATTTAAACATTAATTATGCTCAGTAAAGCGTTGCCTAGTAACTTTTCTATATTTAGCAGCAATAACAGTAGTAAACGGTTAGTAAAAGTTTATTTTGCTGGCTCTCTATAAATGTTTTTTGTTATTACTTTTACCATTACATGTAACACGTTGTCTTTATTACAAATTACGTAATAAATTAAGTATACTTATCAATTACGTATATTTCAAGTTTAATTGCATTTTGTGTTATTTAATCAATATTTGTACAATTATTGAGTCTGTAGAAAGTTAAATTGAAAAACTTTAAATGTCAATAATACTGTGTGTTCATTAAATTGCATTACAAAAGTTTGGTTTATTTAAGTAAAAAACAATTAATTTTTTAGTTACAGTAAAATTTAAATTTAAAAAACTTGTCAAACTCAATTTTGACCTATCATAAAAAGATTATTTAAAAAACCAAAGTTGGCTCCGCTTCAACTTTTTAACGTCGGTTAATAGAGTATATAATAACATTTTTAAAACGTAACTTTTTTTTAGCTTCAGATATTCTTTTTTTATTGCTTTTGATACATTTACTGTTGTTTTTTCTATCAATAATTAAAGAAGTTAAAAATTGCTTTTTTTAATTAATTGTATTTTAAATAATTAAATGTATATGGTGTTCTAAAACTATAATTTTAAAAATAGTAATTATCACACGCAATATTAGATAACAACAAACAGAGCCAACTGCAAGACAAGTAAGTTCATTTAAAAACTGTTATTAGAAATTTTATTGTATACGCATATTTATGCATTTTGTCATATTTGTTCAAACAATGAGAACATAATTTCAGATGGCGCAAGCAACGGTTTTTTTGACAAGACGCATTGTGATTCGTCATTTTGAAAAACTATTGTGTTAAAAATTTTTATCTAGAATAAATTTATTGAAATATACTATGGAATCTTAAAGATCTGTGTAAAATTCATTCAAACGCTATAAAAACATTTACAAACACGAATAATTTCAATGCTGTACAAACCATTAAAAAAATTTTTTAATCAATCTGCTGTAGTATTTAACTAATCAAAAGTAGTATTTGATTAAAATTTTAAAGTAATTAAACAAAAAATTAAAGCAATCTGTAATTCATGCCGGAGAGCTTCCAGTAGCTGTGGAGGATTGGCTAGTTGTCCCACAATGTTCGATAGGCAAAAGTTCGGGAGATCTGAGTGACCACGGCAAGCTATTGACGTTAGGTACTTTGAAGCTTTTTTTTACCCGCACCCTCCTCCACTCGAGTCGACCGGAGCCACATACTTCTACTACAAAAGAGAGACCTCGTTTTCGGTAGTAGAAAGCGTTTCAATTATAAGCTTCAGAAACCGACGAGCAACGGGAAATAACATTGGAAACCGTTTGAGTATGCACTGTTCAAGTCCGTTCGTGTAAAAGAAACGTTCAGCGAGTAACAAAACTAAATTCAGCTTGAGTACGCACTGCTCAAACTCGTTTAAAAGAGTTATTCAGCGAGAGACAAGATTAGAAATCGGAAGAGTACGCACTACTCAATTAAGACGATCACTGCACATTGATTAAAATCTTGGTGCGTTCAAGTACAATTCTAATAATTATAATAATCTTCATACGAGTGTCGTCAGTGGAAGAATAGATAAATTATGCGTGTATTGGAGTACCTTTAAATTTAATAATAATTTACCAGGAATTTACTGTTTTACAAAATTTATTTAATCAACATAATGAATTATTCGTATGTTAATGAATTAACTCGATTATTCAAAATTGTTCATAAATAATGTCAACTAATAACTGCAAAGTTATAATTTGAGCAGAAAAACCACCTTTGGTATTGTAACGCACGCCGGGTGCATCTAGTGTTAAACACAAAGTTTTATAAGTCGGATTACTGTACCTGGTAAAGAACAATACCCAAACAACACATTGGTATAAAAAACGTGTAAATGTCCGCCGAATAGACGTTTATTAGACATTAAAACGGTTTTAAACGCGTTATTAACGTTTATTAGACGGACATTTAGACGTTTTTTGTACCAATGTGTTGTTTGGGTAGAGTAGAAAACGTACTTAAAATGTGATTGTTTCTTTTACCAAAATTTAGGGCCCGCCTGAAGAAGTATTATCTTGTATTCATTATAGTTTTATTTGGAAATATACTTGTAAAAACGGATAGATGACTAGCCTTTAAATTAAAAACATCGTTTGAATATATGCATTTTTTAAATAAACATTTTTTTAATGTATTGATAAGAGAAGACATGCAGTAAAAATAAGTTACTTTTTCAACGTGACTGTGAGAAGACTTCGATTTTATCTTGCATAAAGCAGTTAGTAACTTATAAAAAAAATAAGTACTGCTGTTGGTTTTGACTAAGATGACATCATAGTAGATATCAAATGCAATCTTTACTTAATTCACATTTGTAGATTTATTTTTAAACATTATATGTTTGATTGCATTTTTGCAAGTTGGTTAATTATTAACTCTGCATGGCTTAAAATGTTTGATTGTTTAGTGTTGTTTCAAACATTTTAATTTCTGCTATTTTTAAACCTTAAATTATACATGGTTTAATTTGAATTAAAGTTGTGATTACAAATAGTTGTGAAAAAAACTTTAATAGGTTTTTTCTTTTTCTTCGTATGGTAAGTCTATAAGCTGTGTTTACTAGTTCTGATTTTTTTGGGAGTGTGATGACCAGTTGTTGCGCTATTTTTTGTAGGGTCTTCTACGTGGTTTGATGCTGCTTGGTTTGCCATCTTTTTCAATGCGAGTTATTCTGAAATTGTTTATTTGGAAAGTATGCTGGTTGCATTATGTCGTGTATTGCGTGCTTTTATGTATTTGTCTCAGATACGGTTACGATTAGTCTTTCTTAAAATAAATCTTAAGATTCTCATTTCTTCTGTTTTGAGACTTCTTTTGGTTTTACTATTGACTCGCATTTTTATTGCATATGTTAAGACAATTCATGTATATTCTACATTTACAGTTTGTAATTGAGTATTGATTGTTTCATATTATTTTTCTGTCAAATCTACGAAACACATAAAAGCAGGAGTTTGCACGGAGAGAAATGTTTTCAGATATCATTCGTAAGACGCACAACTTATGCGTAATTTAAGCATAAAAAACAACTACTACTAGCTATTCATAAATTTATAAACCATCGGTATAATTTGTGAATAGTCATGTTAGCATCGATGATGATTATAATTCATAAGTTATGAAGTAAACGATTTCGTTATATATGCGTAATAATCATATCTTTATGAATAATACTCACAAACAATGATCATATTAAGAATAAAATTTTAACCAGGTAATTGTAATATGTGATTTAAGTCACATCTATTATGATTATAATTCACATCCAGTAACGAAGTATTTTCATTATGTATGCTTAATAATCACATTTGTTTATGATTATATTTTTTATGATTAATATTCATAAACTCTAATTAAATAAAGAATAACTTTTTAAGCAGCCAATCATAATATGTGATAAATAAAGTATTGTTTATTAAATGATATTCATAATAGTGTATTAACAATTATGAATATTAATCATAATTTCGGAGTTAATTTTACTCTTCTTATACGAAATAATCACAAGATATTTCTCATATATATTTTATAAATTAGTAAAACATATATTTCGAGTTTCAAAAAATGTTTATTTTTTTACGACGATTACACAATTTTAATGCAGCTATAAGTACACCACCATACTTTTACAACTAAATAATTTAAATAGAACACATAACACAAGAACAAATACATAACTAATAACACATAATATCATTATATAATAATACAGATTATTATAAAAAATAAAACATTATTCAAATAAATAAAACGTAAATAATATAAACAAAACTGAAACAGAACTTGAGCAACAATTTAAAAAAATAATTTTACAAGTTGCTAACCAGAAACCTTTTCTTCTATTGCAGTCAAGATAATTTAACAAAAACGATTTTTAATATTGAAGTTAAACAACATGAATACAAATAATTCTTGTAATAGGTTGACTTATCATATAGGCAGCAACGTTTATCAATACTAAGATAAGAACGTCTTCCGGGTTTGGACCGTGTCATTGTTGTTGCAACCGAAGTTGCCAACGTTTCGCCCACTTTCGTAAGGGGCTTCATCAGGGTGTGAGAGAAATCGAAGAACTCAAACAAGCAACCGAAATCTAATTAATAAAAGTTAGGTAATCAACTTTTGAACCAAGCTAGATTCTAAACTCAGAAAAGGTAAGAAAAAAAACGATAAACTTGGAAAAGCAAACGAAAATCTAACAAAGAACCACTACAGAGTTAGTCTGGCTTGATTCACAAGTTGATTACCTAACTCTGTAGTGGTTGTTAGATTTTCGTTTACTTTTTCAAGTTTATCGTTTTCTTTCTTACCTTTTCTTAGTTTAGAATCTGGCTTAGTTCACAAGTTGATTACCTAACATTTGAGAAGTGTTCAGTTAGATTTTGGTTGTTTCTTTGAGTTTTTCGATTTCTCTGACGCCCTGATGGAGCCCCTTACAAAAGTGGGCGAAACTTCGGTTACAACATTGACACGGTCCAAACCCGGAAGACGTTCTTATCTTAGTATAGACTCCGGCGTGAAAGCCGCTATTACAACGTTTATCAAATCCATTATTTTAAAGTAGGCATCAAAAGTTTATAGAAAATTATTGTATAAATGGGTAATATTATTCGTTACCAAAGCAAACTAGATTATCGTCATCCTTACTAAACATATCTGCCACTGTTCTCACTTCAGAACTAAAAAACTTCCATGTATCTCCAATGCTAACTTTCCATACCTTACCTTCCTTTCTTACGGCCTTTAGGTTTTACAATTCTTTGCAATACTTTAGTTAAATTATAGCGACGCAAATCTAGAATTAAGAAGTATGTGTATTAGAAAATGTAAATAAACAGAAAGTGATCAAAAGTGTTTCAACTTTCAATTTAATCTAATTCGTAGCTTTAATATCAATCAAAATAGCAATAATAAACAGATAACTTTGAACATCTTGTATATCTAATTCTAATTCAAGTTAAAGTGATGGTGAATTTCGTTACTTTTGAGTAATCGTTACTATTCCTTACTTATATTTTTTGTATTCGTTACTTTAACTCGTTACTTTGATTACTTTAGATACTATGACTACTTTGACAACTGTATGTTTTTGTGGTAATAAATACGGGTACCGGAATATAATTCCTTGAATCGTTTCATGATAGGGATTTGATTACCTTAGACGTATGTGCATAAATGACTAGAACGTGTTGTAAAATTCTAATTTATGTAAACATTTTTGACAGTAGCTGATACCGGAGAAACTTATCATTTCAAATACAAAACAGAACATATGTACCTACTTTGGATTGTTAGTATTTATTAACGTTTTTAATATTAATTTTAAGAAATGGAAATACGCACAATATATAATGTAAAATTGAGATAAACGGCAAATTAATTTGGTACACCTCATACAAATACATACTTTATAATGCAATATATATTCGTTACCTACTAGTTTACGCAAGAATTATAAATTTGTATGTGAATGTGTTATAAGTACTAATATTTGTATCTTATGTATATTCGTAGAAAATAATTAATATACAAACATTAGAACTCAAAAAACAGAAATATATGACAATTTTATTACATTTTGCTTACCTTTTGATCAGTTGATAAAATCACTTTTGTAGCTGATGCAATGCACACACTATCTGCGTGTGAAACGTTCTGCTGGTTTTGCTGATGTATCATAATATAAGAAGGTTAGTGTCATAACTTAAGATAAAATTATAACTATAGTGATAACTAGTAAAATATGAAAACAATTTATAACTTTATTACATTAATAAACCTTAATCATAATACATGAATATACGTAACGCGTACAAATTGCACTGTTAGGAATGTTGTATGCGTATTACGCATAACATCATAATATAATTCATATTTTATAAATTTTATTAAATGTGTAATTTATGAACATACTATTCATAACTAGTGATTGCAGATTTCTTTCCGTGTGGTATTTAATTGATTTTTTTGGATTTGTCGTATAATATAAATGGTATTAAAATTATGTTTTTTATTCAGTGTTTTCTAGAAACTACAAATGTTTTTAAAGCAGAACTAAAAATTTCGGTAGCGTATTTTAAAGCGTATGTCTTATCTTGCAAATTTCATTTATTGCTGACTGCGGTGAGTTTGTTTGCAAATCTCTACAATATCAAATTAGTTTAGTTTTTCCAGTTTAACACGTATAATCTTTATTTTTTGAATCAAAAACCGCTCTGTGCGACATTTACAAACATGTTTCCATAAAGTACACTAGTACAGTATCGCAAACTAAATTTTGGTGTATACTTGAAGGTCTTATAATTGTGTCTGCAAATTAATAGTTTCTTTTTGTATTTAAGCATAAAATGTTTTCAAACAGTGTTATAAAACACACACATAAAGAACAATAAATATTATTGTTGCATTTACAACCATTAGTTAAGATTATCTAAACAAAATAAAGTAAATTTAAAAAAAGCAGTAACAGTAATGTACTTAAAAAGTTGCATATATACCATTTTGCAGTAAAACAAAGACAAAAGAAAAAGTTATATTATTATTTTTATTATTAAAGGATTTACACAAAAACTACATTATTTATATTGCAATTTTATAATTTCCATATTTAAGAAAAAGTATTTTCTTATAAATCTAATTTATACAATTAGCTAAACGATGTTGCTCATTTTGAATATGGTTTGTTTATTTATTTAACCAGTGTTATTATGTGTACATTGTCTAGAACTGTACAACATAATTGTGTTAAAATTTAACTGGTTTACACAACCACATAGGGAATCTACATTGTTTAGCGTAATACACTGTCGCCGATATAAATAATTTGAATCAAAAATACAACTCTATACAAAACTTTAAATTAACGTATAAAGTAAAATTGGTATTTTTAACATACATACATGTACAGAACCGCAAATTTTAGTTTTTGTTTTTAATTTCATTATAAACTAATTTGTGTTAACTTTGTTTACGAAACCATTTTTCTGTATTAACTTTTATTGTACATACTATTAAAACAACTTTATCGTAATTTATATTTAAACATTTTACTTATTTTAATAACTTTTTGAAATACTAAATTACAAAATTACATTATACGTCTTAAAAAAATAATAACTTTATAATATATGTATATGTCTAAATATATGCTCACATTTAAGTTGCTTTGATTATTGGTGCTTAAAATTAAACGTTAATGTAAAAAAGGAAAAACAAACTGATTCTTTCAAGTTTCGGTATTATTACGTTTTCCTGATTAGTTTGATTTTTTAACTTTGAAATACAATAATTATATGTTTTATATCTTTATAAGTTTTACGATATATATAACATATAAAATAAAAAATCATTTTAAAAATTAAGAAAGCATTACTGCAAAAACTGTTTTTATTGTAGTTAAACTTTAGTACTGTAATTCATCATAAATGGTTTACAAGCTATAGATAACATGTAGATTATAAAAATTACTTTAATGATATCAATGATTTTATCTTTAACAAAAAATATGAATATTAGGTAAATAAATCTATTTACCATTATTATTGACAACAAAGATGATAAAAACATGATAGAGATCTACTTATATCTTCTGAATATTGTGTGTCTGTGTTTTGTGTTTATTTCTAATTATCTTTTGATTTTTGCTATATTATAATGACTAATTACAATTTTTAGTGCAATTTTAGCTTATAACAATAACATTGTTAAATAATGTAGTACTTACATTTTCATAACCTAAAAGTAACTTAAGTAAAGTATAACATTTTTACTTTTTATAAAAGCAAGTATTTGTTTCACATAAAGTACTTTCTAAAAAAGTACTGATTTATTGTAATAAAAAATTGGACAGTTACTATAAGTAAACAAGTGACGTAAAGAAACGTGACTGAAAGCGATTTAATTTTGACGGTCCATTTCAAGTAAAAAGTATTTCTGTGGTAAATTTAAATACTTTCGGTTGTGTAAATTGCATTACACGTTCCTTTGTTCAAACAACATTACTCACTTATAACGTAATGATAGAACTGCCCGTAATTGTTTGTAAAATTGACGCGTGAGTTTTGGAATCTTGGATGCAAACAACCTCTGCTACATAAGAAATAAGAGTATAAAAGCTGCCTCTCAAACTAGAAAAATCTCTTTTCCCACGACTTGTTCTTGTAAGAATCTTTTTTTGATACCTGTACTAAACCGTAAATAACATTCTGTGAGCCACCATTCTATACCTAAGATTTCGGTAATTGTTTTTGTTTTCAAACACAAACAATCGCTACTGTTATTTTCCGTTTAAATCTTATAACGACTGTCCGCTCTGTACCGGTTATTCTTACCCAAGGATACTAAATGAATAGGATTGCTCGATCGCTCGATTTATTCTGCCGAGATCATGTGACGCGCTGACGTCACGCGGAGACCTCGCTCTCTATACTTCTATTACAATCTGTATTAAGATGCACCTTAAAAGGCTTCTAAATATTTTATTTGAGTAAATTTGACAACTTTTGATTTAACAAGTAATGGCATTAATGTTCATAATCGAAATATTTTTTTTATTAATTAGTTTTGATGTTTTTTTTTATAATTTTTTAAGGTAAAAAATTACATTTAAACATAATTAAGTTAAAATTAATCTGCTGTTTAAATTATTTTCACTTAAACGGAAAGAAACTTTCACAAAAAATTAATAGCACTTCCTGTTTGATGCATTCACTTTGAACATTTCCACGGTGATTCTTAAAAAAAACCCACAAGTGGTAAAAAAATTAAGTATTAAAATTAAGAAAAAAGAAAACATTTCTCTGGACATTATTATGGCGTTTTGCAAATTAATGACCATTATCAGAATAAACTATAAAAATATAAAGCTTAGTGAAAAAAGACGTGGATGCATTCATTTTTAAATTGAACTATAGAAAAATTGCTATTAACTTTATAATTTATAGACAAAATAAAGTGTACTATTAATGGTTAAATAAATGTATTCAAATTTAAGGTTGACAAAACAAATAAAAATAACATAACACACTACAAGTTTATTTTGAAATTTTATTTAATTTTCTTTGTTTTATTCTTTCTTCATCGGTTTCTTGAGCTGTTGTATTCGCTGTTTTCTTTCCACGTCTTTTTCACTAAGCTTTATATATTCATAGTTCATTCTGATAATGGTCCTTAATTTGCAAAACGCCATAATAATGTCCAGAGAAATGTTTTCTTTTTCTTAATTTTAATACTTAATTTTTACAGCTTGTGGGCTTTTTTTAAAGAATCACCGTGGAAATGTTCAAAGTTAATGCATCAAACAGCAAACGCTATTAATTTTTTGTGAAAGTTTCTTTCCGTTTAAGTGAAAATAAGTTAAACAGCAGATTAATTTTAACTTAATTATGTTTAAATGTAATTTTTTACCTTAAAGTTTACTAAATAAATTCATAACTCCTCCTCTGTAAAATGAGTAGAACAAATTACGCTAGTATTAGGGTTCATGTTATCAGTCCTTTTACAACGCCTAATCCATTCATTTTTAATTGTAATGGACACTAAATCGGTGCCTTTTGGGAACATGTGGTATATAATCTTAAGATTTTTATTTTTGGTTGCAATCCGGTTGTTATCGCAACCAAATACCTCAGTATCTAATATAATGTAAATAAGTTTAAATTTTAAATTAAACCTGATAATAATTCGAAATTCTTATAAGCAACTTGTAGGCACGTATTTGAACGAGTAAAACACTAAGAAATGTAATAATTACTATTAAAAAAATCGCAAAACCGTTGGATTTAAAGTGTATTTAAGCACTATTTATAATCAGCGAGCCGATATGTGGTCTCCGGCTGACGTCACGCGTCAAGATTTACGGGAGTGGGGCGGCTTACATTGCGAGAATACGAATCGAGCAATCCTATACATTTAGTATCCTTGATTCTTACCTACCTCTATTTAACCTGCCTTGTGCAAGATCCTTGTGAAGTCAAAAACTCTCTTATAATGTTGATTACTAGTTTTTAAATAGCTTGATGGTATTCGCACTAATCGAAATTAAGCCAATTAACTAACTAATGAATTGTTTAAGCCAGGATGGCTTAAGATTTGTTAAGACCTTGATTTTATACACTCGCTAGTTTTTAAATTATATTTTGTACCTCAAATGTAGTTTAGTTGGCAAATTGATAAATCTCTCAGTACAAGATGGCTTAAGATTTGTTGAGATCTCTACGAGTTGACTTTGTTTTCGAACGTGTTTTTTGTAATTAATAAGTCAATAACGTAATTCACTTTAAAATCATTACTTTTATTTTAACTAAGTAGAAATATAAATTGAACCAATTTTGCAACACTCCGTATATTGCTGTTAAATTAAAATTTATCGTGGTCAACACACGTCGTAAAATTTTGATTTAATTAAACTGAGAATTGCACAGTCTGTTTCAGCGTCTATTTAGATAAAAAAACAAAAATTATTATATTTGTTATGGAAAAAAAATTACCAAAAATGACTGAAAAGATTGCAGTCATAATTTTTTTTTTTTGAAAACATTAACTCTAAAATAACTACTTCTATTCAAATTGTAAAAATGTTGTAAACTTTTTGACAACACCAAACGTATTGCTAACACAATTTTTGTACTGACGTGTTTATTTAATTATAGTTTATACAAAAATTAAAGTATAGCTGTAGCATCATAACGAAAATATAATTACATTGGATAGATAGAACTACTACCACATAATAAAAAAAATATCTTTTGTAGTTGGTTTGTAATCATGATAGAGAGAGAAATGTTGATATATAAATTTTCCTATATCTTTTTGAGCTTTTTTGTTTCAGCTAACTGTATGCGTGAGCTCAATAAAGAATGCAGAAAATAGAGTGTTTAATATATGAACTATAAAAACATGGAAATCATTATTTACATAAAAGTCAGGAAAATCTCATATTACTGAAGAGGAGCTAAATTGAAATACGAGGCATTTTGTGCCGAGTCAAGTAAGAGATTTTACTGATATGTTTTGTATTAAATTTTTCCGAAAATCGTAAAAAAAGACAAAATTTAGAAATTTTAGAAATTGTTTTTACAAATTCCACAAAAATCAAGTTTGTCAATTTTGTTGGCAACTATAGTTGCAAAGTATTTTGCGTCCTGTAAAGTTTTTACAGTACTAGTCTGGAAAATGCAATTTTCCTGCGCGTTAATAAGCACGAAAATGTTTTCAAGATGACTTCCGGAAATAGTACTTTACCTATGCATTTTCTATATAATAAAACAATGTCAAACGATACAATAAAACCTTCTAAGCTTAAAGAACATTAAAAAAAACTATCGTGACAAAAAGATAAGAATTTCAGATTTTTTCAAACAATCAAATAAAAATATTTTCAAACATTTGTAAAAGAAGAATAATTTTTTCAAGAATTGTGTTGTTATTTTCTGAATTAAAAAAAATTAATCCAAAAGCTATACTCTTGACTAATATCATCTCCGTTGCTACTGACGATGATCCGGTAATGCTAGGACGACGCTGAGGTTTTCTGGTATACTTAAAACAAGCCGTACCGAATGTATTATTGGTATATTGTGACATTCATCGACATCACTTGATGGCAAAATGCATAAATTATTACATAGTTAGTAAAATCAAAATGAATGCCTTAAATAAGAGATCATTTGCTCGACTTGGTTTGGAAAATGATGATAACTATAATCGTTTACTACTTAACAAAGAAGTACGTTGGTTATCTAAAAGTGCATTTTGGTTGGCTTCTATTTGCTCTTTGATTCAGTGCTGAAATTCTTGGAGAGTAAAGAATATGATTTGCGGCACAACTTAATTGTCTGAAAAAATGACATTGATTATATGACTGATTTATTTGCAAGTTTAACAAGACTAATTTGAAAGTACAAGGCGACACATTAAATTTAATCAAAGCTAAAAATATAATATCTGCGTTTGTTGCAAAACTTGGAAAGAAGAGATGTTTTCAGTTTTCAAATCTTTCAAAATTGCAAAATATAGATGAAGATTTGTTTGCTTGTTATCAACGCGTAACGGCGATTCATTCGGACCAAAGATTTGAAGATATTATAATTTCAATAAATACTTTTTCAACAAAATGTTTTATTTATATTTTATTTTTACGTCACCATTTACTAATCAAGACATCAAAGATAAATTTGTAACTTTTCTACTATGCATTTATGTAGTTTTTTCACTCAAGGATCCGTAGGCCAAAAGAGTTTAGGAACTACTGGTGTAAAATACCTAAAATTAATTTGTCTTAAAATGTTATAATTATAAGTGATACAATTCATATTGGGTATTTCAGAGCTTTGTCGTATTCTATTGTTGATTGGTTTTAGCGTAGGTGTTTTATTATTATAATGAAAAGTATACACTTCTTTTTAATTATTATTTTACGTAGTCATCAAAGTCGCTTAATGAGCGTCGTTTAATGCTTTTTTTGGAACTAAAAATTTTTTTATTGTAACACTTAATAACTGGATATATAGTTGACTGACTCAGACGTATAAATATTAATATGAGTTAACACACCAAAAAGTTAATTTGAAAAGCATGTTGTCTGTTGTTTGAAATATTGTTTGTTACAAAGAATTTCTCGTGACTTATTTGCTAGCGACTAACTCAATTTTATTTGGTGATTGGATCATTGGATTTGATGTGTTAATTATAAAACAATTTTTAAAAAGCGCCAAAACGGTTAGAAATTAGAATAGTAGCCACAGTTCTAATCTATTCAACACTGATATAAAATAAATGACAAAACACTGGTTATAACAACAAATCTATATTTATTTCTAACAATGAGAAAAAACGAGGTTAAAAAAATATGCAAGCAAGGCACAATTACATATATAATAGCAAAAAATAATTTCATAAATATCACAGTTATATAGTTGATATAAGTCTTGGAGTATAGGCAACACTCCACACATACAGTTATCGTAGTAGAACATAACAAAATTATGTAATACGTAAAACAAATACACAAAAAGGTACCTACCATTGTCCAAGACATGCAAATAGCTATTTGCATGCTTTAATCATCCCTTAAAATCGCCAAGAAAAATAAATAAAAATTAGATATAGGATCATATCACAAATAAGTTGCTTGTCGACAAACAATGAATTGTCGTAATCAAATGCGTCAAGCATCTGAGTTGTTTTCACTATTCTTGTCGCAGGCGTGCTTCCAAGGTTATTCAAAGATCGCATGAAGAATAACTACGACTTATCTCCAGAATATGTTACGAAAATGGTTTAAATAACTAATAGCCTCCTATAGTACGTGCTTTCAATTATACTCTCCAGCGGAACGTAATGGATTGACATGAATAATTGTAAATTGGCCAACACTTGACGGCATTACAAATCGCTATCACAATGACAAGAAAATCAACGTAAATCACAAAAACATAAGTCAATGCTTACCCCAGGCAGGCTTTTACAAAACCAGGTAAGATACTACACTCATTTATAACACAGATAAGTGTGAAAATTTAGAAGTAAAAACTTTGCTGGGTGTTTACGTTCATATCTATATGAATTATATATGCGTAGCAGACCAGTCAGCGGAAAAATAGTTTTTCTTCCTTGAAAAAATTGTAGCTGTCAAAAGCAAAACACTTTACAGCGCATAACTGTCAATGTAGCAAAATGTGGAAGCTCCGGGAATAAATTTTATACGTTACAAACATGATACCGAAACACTTTTAACATAATGTGTTTTGTAACTGTCGTTTCATTTCTAGGCGTATTTTTTGTGATAGATTTAGCATTTGGATTTGTTTAATTCATTTTTAGTTCTTTTGAGTAATTTTGCATTAATTTATCAAAGTTACTTTAGGTTTTTAAGTTCTTCTTCATATTAATGTTTGTTTTATATGTGCGTGTTTAGTACAGATGTACTTAAATAATTTTGGCCGATTTTATTGTTGTGTGTTAGTGCACCTTATAATTTATTATTTCTGAGAATCATTATTATTTGGTTTTAAAGATTTATTTTATAATTTTATATTCCAGTACACTCGCTTGCTTTAGTAATTTATACTTTGTTATCGCTTAATGATTTTGCGTTTATTTTTTTTTGTTTAATGCTCATGTTTAATTATGTTGATTTTTTGTATCTTTGTTTAACTCATTTGCTTTCTTATTTGTCTTTTTTTAAAGATTTTAAGTCGCCGTTTTTAAATTATGTGGTGGAAACCAAGTTTATTTATGTGGCTAATTTTTGAATCAAGTTGCAAGACTTTGCTAGTGCTTTCCGATTTGATGCAGTTTTTGGTAGGTCCAACCATTAATATTCGGTTTTAGTATCGGTAGAAGTGATGAAGAGGGTTCAGGAAAAATTTAAGTTTAAGGAGATTCTTCTATTTTCGATATTTTACAGTCTCGACGTTTCACTTAATCCCGTGTGTAAGTTTCGTAGCGAGAAATTGTGTGATCGTTAATGTATGTGTGCACACAATTCAATTTTGTTTTGTTGGCGGTTTTATCATCTTCCGACGGACCCAGTGCAGTCCTATAAACCACCCGATTTTTTGGCAATATCATCTTGGAGGTTTATCAACAAATACAAAAACAAACTTTACCTGCCAATACATAAAAATGAGACATCATGTCAGATGTTATATATACAAAATTCATGTCCATATTTCCCTCCTTCTAAAAATTTATTTTCTATTTGGTTTTGAAACCTAATTAATAAATGTTTTAAAAAATGTTTAATTAAACGCTTTAAGTGGGAATAAGTGTGCACCATAAATCTCAATGTGTTTGCCTTTCAATATTTACTTATAATATGAATATATAACATGACTTAAAAACGCGTTCACTTCTATTAATCCAAAACGTCGTCGTAAAATACCACCGAATGGTTTTTATTATTAAATACCTCCTATAATAAAAACAAAATTTAAACTTATTCTATCTATATAAGAAACGAAATGAAACTCAAATAATAATTTTTAGCAAATATTTAACATGTATTCAATTTGTATCTAGAAACGATATATTAATCCCGATGTTTTACTCTTACATTGTATTAACAAAGAAAGGTTTTCAACTGAATAAAAACAGCATAACTTGAGGGTTGGTAACGGTATAATTTAGAACAAATACATCTGTAGTTATCACGAGTCTTTGAGATTAGTCTACGTTTATCTTTCACCTTAGCTTAAAAGTTTACCGTGACGTTAATTTTTTACAATACTCAATTTTATGGTAAAAAGAAATAAATGAACTAACTCATTAAATCCGTTTAATAAATCTTTAAAGTTTTAATTATGAGTCAAGTTTTTATGTAGAAATTTTAATTATAATATATTATCGTATCTTGTTTCAATTGCAAGTAGAAGTAAAACTTACGTAGAACTAAAAATATGGAAATATGAACTTAGACTATTATAAAACAACGTTATCTATAATGTGACTTTATTGTCATAACTTTATTTTCGTTTTTATTTCTAGTACTGAGCAATTGCCCGGACCAACATCTGCTGCAGGATCTGCCCGTACTTCAGCGTCGTGTAGTTTGGCATCGTCGAGAGAATCGTCTACGAGTGCACCTACCCCAGTACCATATAAAGTTCTAATGCTTGGGGATCCGGCAGTCGGAAAATCATCTTTAGTGTCGCAATTTATGACTTCTGAATACCTTCATGCGTACGATACCAGCATAGGTAAAGTCTAATAATAATTTTTATAAATGCTTTTTCACTCTCGACTTAATTTATATATATAATGCTGTTTTCTACTTATCACTGTAATTTTTTTTTAAAACGGTTTTTGTTTATTTAAAATTAGAACCTTTAAAGTTATCTTACACATTATATATTAAAAATAATAAAAACGTAAACGAACGTTTTGTTTTTCAATTGCATAATGTTTAATTTGCAATATTATAATAGTCAAAATTAAAATTATATTTAAAAAAAAAATTTTGAACAAAAAGACAGCGAATTGTAATAAAGAATTACAAAAATGTTTATTTAATTTTAAATCTTGTAGCAACGAAATAATAATTCTAAAAATTATATCTAGATATAAATAAGATATACGTATAGAAACAACAGTTTTACAAACTTTTGTTAATTTTTTCAAATAATTTTAAGTATACTAATTGAAGGGTTTGGTGCAAAAAGGGTACAAGTGATTTTTTTACATTTTTTTTTAAAACGCATATATGTCAAGTTAAACCTACCCTCTGTTAGTACAAAAAAGATGCAAGTGCATTTTGATCTTAGCAATGACATCTTTAGAGAAGTAGCATAACACACTAAGCTAAAACCTCACAATGGTTTATGCAAAAACGATATAAAGGCACTAACTCAATTTGTCAACTTATACACTTATACCCTTTTTGCACCAGACCCTTCAATTGATAGATATTATACTTAATTTTTTTTAAGTTTAAAGAATTACATTTTATAATAAAATTAACGACAATTACTGTAAACATTAACAATGAAAACGTTTTTTCGATACATTTAACATGTATATTTATTTATTTCTAATGGTTAACGTATTAGTCAAAACTATTAACATTCTTTAAATTGGTGAATGTTACAAAAAAAATAAGAACAAATAAAAATTTTGTGGCAAATTAAGCCGTTATTATACAATAAACTTTAATGTTAAAATAAAATAACGTTTCTTCTAATTAAATGCAACGTTTGCTATTCTACTAAATTGGTATTTGCATTTATGGAAAATATATATAATTTACAAACATTAATACTCAGTTTTAACTAACACTATTTATTTGTTTTTACTTCTGATTTTACTTTTTGTTTCATGTAGGTTGTCAATCGGTAACTTTTACAAGTATGGAATGCAAAGTTTATTCAGGTAAAGTAAATACATTTTTTAGTAGTTAATATAAGAAGCTTTTCTTTAAACTCGACGAGTCAAAAATTAACGAAACTGATAAATGGTTTGCGTTTTTAGATCAATATGTATATATTATAAAACAAACCAAAAAAGTTACAAGGTAACAAGTTTTTTAGCACTGAAAGATAAGAGTAAATCTTAATAGAATATTTGGCTAACTCAGTTTTTGTATTAAAGAAATACTACGCACAAAATAAACAAACCAATTCTAAGACTAACAACTGTGAATGTAGTTTTGAGAAGTCGGGGCATTCTAATTTAATTTGAAAACTCGCAAAATGTTAATTTGGACATCACAATATTTTTTATACTGTGAAGAGTTACATATTGAAACCCAAAAAAATAAATCTTAAAACTACTATTTAATTAAAAGTTATTTACATACATGTCATTGAAGGTTAGTTATCACCACGTGACTTAATCGAATAGTGATATGAAATCTTCAAAATTCGTAATTGATTGGTTTCTTACAATGATTTGATTGATCCTCTTTATCTTAGATTGATGATCAATAACCATAACTTTGTACATCGTATAGGGAACATATGTATTATCAAACTTCCAAAATCATTATTTACATATCGTAATATTCGTAATTATTAACGCGTAAAGTATACCATCGTAGTTGTGGGTATTGAAACAAACTAAATCAGGCAAATGCTCGTACAAAAATATGTCGTAACAAAAAAAAAACGTCGTACGTAGAAAAAAAAACGTAGTCAAAGAAAAACTAAAACGCAAATTCCAAAAGTTACATCACCATGCATACAGAACAAAGGAAAAACTTACCTCTATCTAATTACGGGTTTTTTCTATATCACAACAAACGCATAATTGCCAATAACGACAAATAGCGAATTCTTATCGCATAACGACCAAAGCAGACTCCACAGTTCAAATTTAACATTTGGACGTTTTCTGCAGTCGTATGCAAAAACGTCCGCTTCTTTTGGAAATGTAGCAAAAGATGTTTTAAAACAATGGCTACTAATCACGCATGAGTGATGTGCATCAAGGATTGCCCACGCGGTGAATCTAAAAATGTTAAATTACATCAGAAGTATTCAAAAAAAAAAATGTAAACGTTACAATTTTTGGTTGCTTAAATATAATACTCTTAACTTTTTACATTTCTACATAATTAAAATCATGTTTGTATGGAAAATTAAATTCAACAAGTTTTCGTTATTTTAATGTTGATTAAACACACAAAATTGTACACGTTGCAAAATGTTGAAAGCACATAGTACTCAATCTTTTTTAATGCTTTGTGGCAATTCTAAGAATTGAATGCCTATAAGAGAAAAATTAAAGTTTTGACTTTATATCCTGTTGTCGCAGACAATTTTGTTACAGATATATTAGGACTTTGTTTCATACAATTACAAATGTTTTTGACAACAGGTGCAGTGTGTATAGTAAGCCTTCCTGAAAGCTTACACAATTTACAAAGCAGAATGCAACTGAACATTAGTGTAGAGTTTAGAATGTAGAATGTATAAGAATGACTGCGGTTATTAATTTTTGCATTTAACATTAATCTATTTCACAGTAGTTACTAGTATTATTACGTATGTACTGTATTCAGATTAATTAAATTAAGATAATGCTAAGAACTCTTATAAAGTTTTTGACAGTTAAAATTAAGTTCAAACTTGTTATTTTTTTTTCAGCAAATCCCTAATTGGAGCTGTTACTTCTGCAAATTTTGCAATAAACTTTCTTAAATAATTGATCATACCCATAAATATCTAAAGTTCTTTGGTATTTTGAAAAATTTCTAAATTTTTAATAGCATTTACTCTATCTTTATCTGAACTGACACCTTTTTTGCTAAAACAATGTCCTACACATTTAACCTTCTGTACTCGATATTGTAATTTTTCTCTATTAAATTTAATTCTTAACTTTTTTGCTTTTTGAACTACTAAGTTAACAGTTATATTATGTTCGTTCTCTGTTTTTGTAGCTCTTAAAACATCGTCAAAGTAAGTAAACAATAACATTAGGAATATTGGCAAAATTCTATTCATCAATTTTCTAAAAGCATTCTGGCGCATTAGAAATCCCAATTGGAAATCTATTAAATTTATAGCAACCATATACAACACTAAACGTGCATAATTTGCTTGATTCTTTATCAAACTCCACTTGATAAAAATTACCCTTTAAATCTAACTGTAAAATATGCTACCACGGTTAATTTTTCAGTTGTTTCTTCAACGGTTAGAATGGAAAAATAATCTATTTGTATTGACCTATTTAAGTCTTGCGGATCCATACTTAAAGTTTGATCGGAACCCTTCTAAGAAGTTTTGCTACATAAATTGAATTAAGTTTTACATTGATATTGCATTTCTAAAAAAATTTGCACGTTTTTCTAAAGATTTTTTTGTTTTGTGCTATAAAGCTATTTATATCATTGCTCGTCACAGTGTTAACCTCTCTTTATATTATATTTAATTTCATATTTGACTCTAACCCCAAAATTGGTAGAGAATCATACTCCACTACAACAAATTTTAAAATTTGAGTTTCATTTTTAAAAATACATTTAAAATTTAAACTTTTATTGAGTTTGACATTTGTAAAATTCTGTTAAACCGGTAGTACATTTACTTCTGCCCCTGTATAGATCTTAAATTAATAAATTTATTATCTAACGTAATTATTTCATTCCACACGCTCATTCATACATTTATCATTTAAGTATAACACATTGCTAACATTAATAGTATTTATACCTAAGACATCATCTTCTTGTTCTGCTTCCACATTTTGAATTTTAGGAACCTTGCATTCCTTTGTCAAAATGGTTTACTATTTCACATTTATGACATTTTTGGTCAAATGCTTTATACTCTCTCGGACCATGTGACAGTTAGTATCTGTAACATTAAAATTTGTTCACCTCTGGAATTGTTGATTTGTGTTTCTGTTTATTTGTTTTCTTTGCTTTGTACTTTACACTGAAAATTTCCCGACTTTGAACACTTTGTTCCTGTGACTTCGTAATTTCTGCATACCTACATTCTGTGGTAATAAAGTGGAATTTGAGGCTTTAATTGCTAATTACGGGTAGAGTAATAATAAAACGTGTCACTGTTATTACGAACCATTTTTTAATCAGTATCGTTTACTTCTACTTACATAGATGTCACTACTTGCTAATATATCATGAATTTCTAATATTCATAACACCCCTACTTCTTAGAAATTCATGCCCTAACACACTAAGCATTGTTTAAACCTAAATATCTAGTAAACTTAAAGCGGGTTACACAAAGCAAATCAAAATTGTAGCAAGTGATTATTTCTGAAATCAATTGTTACATCATGAATAAACGTGGTTTCATTGGCTATGTTTTGAAAAATAATCAGTTGTTACATTTTTGATTTGCTTTGTGCAACCCGCCTTTAGAGTTTTTAACATTTCCCAACGACTTAGTCAAGATATCCGCTACCATCTCATTTGTTGGCATATATTTAATGCCAAATTTCTTAACTGAGATAGCATCTCTTAAGAAATTGTATCTGATTTCTATATGTTTCGATCTTTTATGGAAAACTGGATTATTCGCCAGTTTTTGGGCACTTTAATTATCATTGTAAATTTCAATACTATCCAAGTTCGCAGTCAGGTCAAACAAAAATTTCGCAGGTATATGGCTTCTTTCGTTGCTTCACTAAGGGCCATATACCCTGCTTCAGTTGTTGATAAAGCTACTACCTTTTGTTTGCAGCTCTTCCATGAAACACTACTACCAGAAAACTTAAATACATAACTTGTATAAGATTTACGATCCAGCTTGTCTGAACCCCAGTCGGAATGCACAAACCCGATTAAATTTGAATTATTGTTCTTGGTAAATTGCATGGAAAAAAGTTTTGTTCCCTTTAAATACCTTAATAATCTTTTTGCACACTGCCAGTGCACCTTAGTATAACAATGGTTATACTGACTAAGCAGACTTACAGCGGAAGCAATGTCAGGATGTGTCATAACTGTACATGAGACTTCCTATTAATATTTTATATGGTAAATTCAAGTCACAAGTTTGTCTGTCTTACAATCTAACATGCCAAAACGTTTCAAAATTTCATTATTATAATCCTCCTGATCAATAGTTATAACATTTTCTTTATAATCTCTAATTATCCTTTTTTCTCAACACTGCTTTGCTTTACCAAGATTTTTAATTTTAAACTTTGAGCTTAAATGTGTTTCAAGAAACTTAATCGCTTTCAAATCATTCGAAAATACAAAGAAACCGTCAACATACAAAGTAATGACTGTTAATAACCCTTTTTCTTTTCTTTTAATATATAGACACGATTCATAATCTGACCTCTTGCATTTAATATTTAATAGAACTTGATCTACCTTTTCATTCCAAGCTCTGCTGGATTGTTTCAAACCATACACAGCTCTGTTTAACTTAAAAACCTTATTTTCAAAATCTTTTAACACAAAACCTTCAGGTTGCCTCATATACACATTTTCTTTCAATACACCATTTAAAAATACAGTATTTACATCTAAATGTACAATTTTTAAATCTAATTGCAATGATAATACTATCAAAACCTTTAAAGTTGAGTGTCTCACTACAAGAGCAAAAGTTTCGTTATAATCAATACCCGCTTTCTGAGTATAACTCTTTGCCACTAATCTAGCTCTATAACTCGTTTTGTTTTCACTATTACACCTCACTTTAAACATCCATTTACACTCCACTATTGTCCCATTTTTTGGATGATCAACCAGTTCCTACGTGTTGTTTTCTTCAGAAGATCTGATCTTATCTAACATAGGTCCTGAAAGCGTTTCTGTAACGGTTCTTGGAGGAACATAAATATCTGATGCATTGCTACCATTTTTTACTACAAAATAAGTAACATAATCTTCAAAAGTTTTGTTTTTGATGGACCTCTCTGATCATCTTGGAAGCTCTGTAGCATCTGATTGCACCTCTTTATCAACTGAATCAGGAACATATTCACTGTCATTATTATCGGCACGTTCAATAGTGCCGAACAATCCGTCAATTCATCGATTTAATAACTATGCTTATTTTCTACCCCTACTGAATCCGCAATTTCTACTGTCTCATCCATTGTTAGCGTCGTAGTCTCCTTGACTTTTTCGATAACTGTCACATCTCGACAAGTAATCACCTTCCTTGTAGCTGGGTTGTAGCACCTATAGCCCTTGGTAGTTTCATCATAACCTACAAGTATGTGTTTGGCTGACTTCTGGTCTCACTTACTCCTAGCAACTTTCGGAACATGAACCATAATGACACTGCTATAAGCACGTAGATGACCAACATTTGGCTTCTTGCCGGTCCACAGCTCAAACGGTGTTTTTGAAACTTTTGCTGAAACAGAACGATTCTTGAGGTAACAAGGAGCATTACATGCTTCTGCCCGTAACGATTTACAAATGTTCTCATCAAACATTAGACATTTTGCTTTTTCAACCAATATTCTATTAAAGCGCTTAGTCACACCATTCTGCTGAGGTGTGTGGCTGTTGGTCTTTTGATGTATGATTCTTTACAGATATATTCACCGTCATTATCTGTTTGTAACACTTTTACCCATTCATTTTGTTGATTTTCTACTAAAC
Organism: Aquatica leii; assembly: GCA_035610365.1. Lineage (NCBI taxonomy): Eukaryota > Metazoa > Arthropoda > Insecta > Coleoptera > Lampyridae > Aquatica > Aquatica leii. The sequence goes on from CM069432.1 coordinate 66,626,475, forward strand.
ACTTAACTTTTCATATGTTTCGTTCTTCGTCTTAAGGAAATATATAAAACACATACGACTGTAATCATCAATAAAGGTTAAAAAATATCGTGCGCCTCTTAACGAAGCCGTCTCCTGGGACATCTAGCTTGTACACATTATTCGTCAACCTAGCTGTTGCCACTGAGATACTTTTAGCATTGTAAATCTTACAGCCCTTTTCATCCAAAGTTACATTGTTGCCATTCTTAATGAGTTGACAAACAGATAATAAATTCGTGGTCAAACCTGAAACAAACTGTACTTTTCTTAATAAAATCCGATGCTTTAGATCCGCTGTCACTGTCTTGATTTCAATGTCACCAGCACAATCTACATTAATTTTAAAATCGATTAGCCACAACAATGTCAGGTAAATCAGGAATACGTGCATTTTTCAACCATCCTTTCTTAGCACTCAAATGCATGCTCGCACCACTATCAGCATACCAGCCTGTGTCACTAAACTGTCCTGTCAAAAAAACCGCACTATAAACACCCTCAGGCTTGTTATTGGAACACTTCGACTTGTAATGTCTGTTCTTTTTGCATTTTAAACAAACAATATGACTCAAGTTTTTCTTTTTGTTTACAAAGCCTAAACCACCTTGACCTTGCCCGTCAGCTGATAATTTTTCACGCAAACTTGTACCACTACCGGCATTTCGCGACGGCTTTTGATGACTTGGTTTACTGTTCGCTACAAAAGCACTATTTCTGCTGCCAGCTTTGCCATCTGTATGCATGTCAAGCAATTTTGTTTTAATGGAATCTGTAGTGCTACTTATTCCTGAATGTTCCACTGCCATTATCATGGGGTAATATTTTTCCGAAAATCCAGCCAGTAACAGTGATCTAACTCATTCCTTGTCGATCTTGAATTCTGTTCGCCTTAATTTCTGCGATGTCTCGACAATCTGATGGACGTAAGAATCCATGGAATCATGATTTTCCAATCTCGCGGATATCAAAGTCCGTAAAAGGCCAATTTTTCTCACAAAACCACTGTCGTCGTAGAAATTTTTTAAACTTGTTCATACATCTTTTGCTGTTTTCGCGTCCTTCACGTGCGGAAACAAAAAGGGATCGATAGTTAAAACTAATTTGGCCTTGGCTTTTGCTATTAAGGTGGTGTCCTGTTTGCTACCGTCGATGCATTTACTTAAACCTTCAAGAGCTAACACATTCTCGACTGCAAACGACCACTCGTCATAATTTTCGCGACTAAGTAATTTAGGCACACTCGTCAAGTAATTGACGGCCATTTTTTTTACCTTTTACGACGTAATAACAACTCAACACAAAACTCGTTTTTTACCAAACCCGAAACACTTACACACTTAAAAGAAAGCAACTCCAATTTATCCACCTCGTATCTGGGCCTGGGTCTATAACCTGTAGTAATAAAGTGGAATTCGAGGCCTTAATTGCTAATTACGGGTAGAGTAATAATAAAACGTGTCACTGTTATTACGTACCATCTTTTAATCAGTATCGTTTACTTTTACTTACATAGATGTCACTACTTGCTAATATGTCATGAATTTATAATATTCATAACACATTCGTCTGCTGTTTTTGTTAAGTCTAGTTTGTCGCACTCTAATAATCTTCCTTGTAATTTTATAATACAATCTCTAATTAAAGAGTCTTCCTGTGTTTTAAATTTACGCGTAGCTGCTATCTTTTTTAATTCGGCAAGAAAATGATAAACATTTTTATTTTCCTCCTGCTTCTACTAAAAAATTTAAATTTTTTATACACAACATTTTTCATTGTGCTAAAATTTTTATACGAGTTTTGTATATTTTTTACGATCACCTTTAGGTAATTTTAAAGTATTTTAACGCTTTCTTCTCCTATACAATTAAAAAACGAAGCAGTCTTATTTTTATCGGATTTATCATTTGTTTTAGTGGCTACTAAATATATTTTAGAATTTTGCAAAAACTTTTTGAAATTTTCGGGTACATTTCCTTTGAAGCTCATTTCCGTAGGCTTTCGCATTTCGATTTAAAAAAATAATAATTTCTTAACCGTTACCACAAGTTCTGACTTTTCTCTAAATTTATTTTAAGAATTACTTCAAATTTTTACAGTTTGTTTACGACTGCGCCATGTTTTATGATGCTTCCAGGTTATTTAATAATTATTGCAATATTTGGTAATCCTATATTTAATTTACTCAAGACAACTTACAAGTATAACTGATTGCATGACCACATTATATCATCATGTTTATAGGTTCTGTGCTACATTCATTGTTGGTAACGCACTGTTGCCAACTCTATATTTTCAACTACTCTATAAAAAATATACTTTCGCTGATATTTTTTTTATATTTTACTTTTACTTGCACTGACTATGATTACTGCTAATTAATAGTTATCATAAAACACATTAGTGTTTGTTAAATAACCTAAAGAAAACAAATTGATTAGTCATGTCGCTGAATTAGCCCAAATCACCTAGAATTTAAAAAATTGGCTTTAACGTTTTATCAAGCATCAATTATGTTATTTGTGGTCGCCGTACACAATGTCAATGTAAATGTAAAATGCCATCAGAGTAAACGACTGGACTGTCGGTTTGCCGTTTTTAGGCTCTTCCGCAGTGGGGTTTAATGTGCTTCTATAAATGCATCGACAGACCTATAGTTCTATATTAATAAATTATGCAAGCAATATAAACAAAATTCGATGGCAAAGCTCTCATCTCATAGTGTAAATTTACTACAATAAATAGTAATTTAAAAATTGTATAGAAATGGAAACTTTGACAAGCTAACTTTTGCATCCAAAACGTTCCGAAAACGATGATAGTATAAAAGTTAATAAGTTTATGCAATGAGTCAAAAAAATTATGTTAACTAGGAACTTCTCTGAAGTACAACTAATTAATTTTGCATTGGATCTTTTTCGAGGCTCAGAATTAATTTGGTATCGGTCTTTGCAACATACTGTTTTTACATTAGGAAGATGAATTACATTAGAAAGATGAATGAATAACAAAAATATATGTCAGAGACGTATCGAATATAAAGTAGGCTTCGTTGGGCGCTTGTGCTAAGTTAGACTGCATCGACATTTTTATTAAAAATGAATAACGCAAGACACTGAACGTTTATACAATTTATTTACACATAATTGAAAAGGTTACAATTACACGTCAATAATCACTATTCAATAATAAAACAAATAAACAAAACTGATTTAACTAATTTTTAAATTTAATTTATAAGCGCAAATAATCGAATATTGGCACAAACAATCCGATAACTTCTCTTTTAACTTATCAAGTTGTCACCACAAATTATCATTTGAATCTGCCCTCTACAAGTTTTATTTTCTAGCTGGTGTTGTTCCGTTCGCATAAAATTGTAATTTTACAAGCGTTCCTATGCCCATATAAGGCCATAATACAAAATATCCAACCTTTATTGGTTAATTCTAAGTTATGGTGTTATAAAAACTAAACATTTTAAACATAATTTATGGCAACACAAACAAACTAGTGCACGTGCACTCATTTTATAGCCGTAGCCAGGATTACATTCGGTGCCGCTGACATATATAATTGAAAACAAGTTTTTGATAAAAAAAACCGCGTCTGCATTCATACTACTCAATTCGCTTTACTCTAATTACTATATTATTAGTGAACCATTTGCAAAGGTTAATTTAAAAAATGCAAAAAGTAACAAACCTCGATTTGTTCAAAATTTCCACATGTGCTAAAATTGCAATTAAAAGGGATATACGTATCATACTTGTTTAGCTGATAGTAATTTGTTTTGTTATATTTGTGAAAATCCGAATATAATTATACAAACTGTTTGTTACGTCAATCTAAGAAAAACGCGAAAGCCGGCGCAGGAGTCTTCTCCGACTTAAAATTATTGGAGACACGTACCAGTAAGTTTTGGCAAAATTACTCACTAAAGTTGACGGATTTTACCAAAGTAAATATTTTGGCAGTTATGTTCCTTTGCAAACTGATAACTGTTTTGTTGAGTTACTTTTAAAAGGTGGTGGTTTTAAACACATTATAACTGTTTGGTTTTGGATACAATATTATACGGATTGACACTCAGTGCCGATTTTTGTATAGCTTTTTATATAAAATCCGAGTTTTTTAATAATTCATTTACTGTCTTTTTTAAAAATAATTTGTTTAGTTAAAATTATCCTTAACGAAAAAACAAAAATTAAATATATAGTAATTAAACAGTCTAATATGATTAATGGATTCTTAAGACGTACTCATTTAGTATCTCATAAAATGAAAATTGCAAACTAACTGTCTATTCGTCAACGTTATTTTCCGTTATCTCTTGCAATCTTAACTTTAGTTAATAAAGAAATAAATTCAATGATTCAGTTATATCTTATTGTGTTATTGAATCTTTTACATTATTTTGAGTCAATCCAATCGTATTGTTTAAAAAAAATTGATGAATATAGACTTTGTTTTAATGGTAGAAACTTGAACGCTCTAATTAAAATAGATTTATAATCTTTACATTTTGTTTCAAACATCTTGGATAGCTTGCATGAAACGCGATATTTAGCAAGCATTCATTTGCATTACAATTTAGAGAAAAATGTAAATACCGTAAAGCTTCATTAACTTATTTGGGCGATTGATGGGTACGGATTTAGGTATGCTAAAAGATGGACAAAAATCCAACAACACACCATGATGTGAAGAAACTAAACTTTTCTTTAAAAATTAAAAACATTACTAACTGCTACTTTCATTTTAGCAACGCCGGATTTTGAACTTTTTTTATACAGATGAGTCAGCCCTTAGCATTGGCGCGGTGCTTGTTCAAAAATGTACTAAGAAAGAAAATGTAATAGTTTACGATAGGTGTACCCTATCCAAGTCATAGAAAAACAACACGGTTACAAAAAAAATAATGTGTTGTGCTTTTTGGCTTTATAAAATTACGACCATATGTCAAAAAAATTAAATTGAATATTATTCTAGGTTATTATTTATTGTTATGGCTTATGAACTTAAGCTACATATGATCATAAAGGTACCATAGTTTTGAAATTTATAGAAAAGAAAAGTTAAATACTCTTCCAGGCGTTTTATTTAAAATTTTATTTGAAGGATCCGCTGTAAGACGTTCATGAATAACATATCCAAAGAACGAAACTTTATAAATTTTAAAACGTTTTTACTTTGCGTATCATTTTTTACTATTAGATTTTTGAAATGAATACAGAAAGGTGATAGACATAGGTCACAACCAGTGCTATCTAATGTCACAATGACATAAACAAAACCGCCATAAGTTATGTCTTAAGTTTAGGTAACCGGCTAACGACCCCAATTTCAAGTTATCTAAAGCACTTTTTACCACGATTTGTTCAAGAACATAGCAGACGAGTAGCTAACAAAGAATCACAAAAAGCATGGGACTTTCACGCAGAAACGAGTGCCAATAAAGAAGTACAAAAAAAGAATGGAAAATAAAAACATAGTAAACGGAAGAGAAGAAGCGTCAAATCCGGTAATTAAATAAAAAATTAAATCCCCTCAGAATCGTTAAAACGCAGCATAGCTAAAGACCTGAGAAAGTGTCAGACTTGATACGATGTACTGAACAACAGTAAGGAAGAAGTCACACAACGTTTTACGAGATCCACACGTTGTTAAATCTTACAACAATGTCAAACACTAAGACGTCTTACCCTAAAACAACCTCCCTGAAGATTGACTGCTGTGCACGTCAAAACTAACACGATAATGTAACAACTAAACTATATAAATGAAACAACAAAACAACAACAACAAAAAACTGAAGCTGCAGATTTCTTACAAAAGTCTGAAACAAAAAAGAAAACAACGATACTAACCTTAACCGTGCATTGCGTTAATTTCACAACTAAAGCTAACAATAAGAAATAGTATTTAGCTGCAAACAACTACAGAATAATAAATAAAAAGAATAAACTAAATTTTTTTGTCCAATAAGGTACGAACTGCAAAAGTTAGATCTTCGTTAGTGTCATATTCGGTAGTTTTGCTATAACGTCATCCGTCTAGACAAATTTTACGTCCAAAATTTTCAAAAAACGACGTTAAGCCGGTGATTTTATATACGGTGGTACGAATAGAACATGTTGCTTTAGTACTGTTACGTATTTATTTATTAAAAACTAATTTATTTATACGATTAAAACTACGTTTACTTATTCTAGAAATATTTACACGTTTTAAATTAACCGAACTAATTAAATCTAATAATATTTAATGAAAACACTTACACTATAATTTATATATGACCGTTGTATAAAACTATCACTTAAGATAAGATAACGTTCTCGGATTTCACACTTGTTTACACCAATAATCACATACACGATTATTCTAGGTAGGTTTATCTCACACGCGTGCTAACGATACGTATTTATTTCAACTTGATAATCTTCTTAACACATTCGCATTCCACCAATAACTGACCTACGATTTCCTTCTTACGTATTTATAGACATCGGCGAAACCTTCTCGAGCGTTCCTTCCTTTTCGCTATATCTTCTAGAAGCTAGATAACAGTTTCTAGAAGGCTCTTGCATTTGCAAGTAATTTCTTGGACGTTTCACTGCCCCCTTCTTAGGACTGTTCTGTCCCAGAACAGGAGACTGGATGCGACACCGGTAAAAGGGATCGTGGCGATAGCGGCAGCTTCCTCCATTTCGGCAACTTCCTTGACCATAAAAGTAACAGTCAATGGACTTTTCCTGACCCAATACTCTCCTCGGTTGGTAACTACAGACCAACACTTGAATGCCTGTTCCCCGGAAGACGACCTCCAACATGTTTCGAACTGTCCTCCAATTCAGTTGGTCTAAGCCACAACCAAGCTTGGGTACTGCCAATTTCTTAACAAGATGGAACTCCATTTGTCTCTTGAGACTCCATAATGTTCGCCACAGATCTTTGTATAACGGCTTGACACGTGAGTATTTCTTGGTGACCAGATAGAAAACGAAGCGTCCGTCACCACGTAGTCCCAAAACCTTTCCGACTGCCGGTTGCTGTCTTCGTAATTCATCTAGCTGTCCAAACTTCTTTTTAAACACGACTGCAACCCCTTTGGACATGTCAAGCTCCTCGCTCACGCAATGTGCGATGGCGTAATCTTTTTGTGTCTGGAACAGGTCTTGTTGTTCCTCGGTGGTAACTCGGAACCTAGCTTTTCCAAAACATCCGGATAAGCTCATAAACTTTTCGAACTCCATTTCTTCGATTGGATTCCTGGTTCTGCTACTTATTACTCTGGTTCGGACCTGAACTTGCGGATTGTGGTTATCGCCAGCAAACGGGGCTAGACGATCGACGTGGACCACTTTTGGCTTGCCTCTGGGCGGTTTTCGGATGCGGTATATAACGTCGTTAATACGCTGCACGACTTCATAGGGGCCCTCCCATTGCCTTTGCAGCTTCGGCGACAAACCACGTCTCCTTTGAGGGTTATACAACCAGACCATATCGCCAGGTTGAAACCCACCATTTTGCGCCTTGACGTCATATCTTGTTTTCATCCTGTCGCTGGCAATTTGTGTGTTTTTACGGACCTCTTCATGTACTTCGTCTAACCTCTTGGCCAGCTTGCTGACGTAATCTTCTCCAGCAACTTCTTCTTCCGGTCTTCGCCCAAATTGAAGATCGCATGGTAATCTTATCTCACGACCGAGCATGACACAGGATGGTGTTTGACCTGTGCTTTCGTGAACGGATGATCGGTATGCCATTAAGAAAAGGTGCAAGTACTGATGCCAGTCCCTTTGGTGTTTGGACACTACCTTGGCTAAGTACTTGCCCATTGTTCGATTCATCCGTTCAACCATGCCATCAGACTGAGGATGAAGAGGCGTTGTCCTAGTCTTTTTAATTCCTAACAGTCGGCAAACTTCTTGAAACAGCCCAGACTCAAAATTGCGGCCTTGATCGGAGTGTAATTCCAACGGAACTCCAAACCGGCAGAAAAACTCCTTTACTAATACGTCTGCGACTGTAGCTGCTTCCTGATTGGGTATGGCGTAAGCCTCCGTCCATTTCGTGAAATAATACATCGCCACCAGAATGTATTTATTTCCCGAATCGGATTCTGGGAACGGCCCTGCGATGTCAATCGCTACTCTTTCCAAAGGGCTTCCTACGTTGTATTGTTTCATGGGTGCTTTGCGCTTTCTTGCTGGACCATTTCCTGAAGCGCAGACTATGCATTTACGGCACCATTTCATGACGTCCTCTTTGCAGTTCATCCAGTAGAATCGTTCTCGCACTTTACCCAACGTCTTCTTAATGCCAAAGTGTCCTCCTGATGTCCCATCGTGGAGATGCTTCAACACTTCGGTCACCCTGCTTTTCGGCACTACCAGCTGTAGTTTGTTTCCCGTGCCCTCGGCACTTTCTAGGATCGCTTAAGAAGACCGTCTTCTACTATCAAGGAGTCCCACTGCGCCCAGTACGCTTTGATATTTTTGCCCAAAGCACTCACTTCTTCCCAGGTTGGTCGTCGGCCGCTTTCTTTCCAGTCGAGGAGTCGTCTTATTTCAGGATCGTCTTCTTGTTCGCGACGTAACTGCTCAGGTTCCCACTCATCATCAACCATAGCAGTTCTCCGGAGGCATTCGACTTTTTCTTCCAGTCGCGAACAATGGCTGCAGTCCGCCGGACATGGTCTTCTGGATAAGGCATCAGTGTTCCGATGACTGCTTCCGGCACGGTGTTCTGTGTCGTAGTCATACTCTTGCAGTCTCTCGATCCATCTTGCTACTTGTCCTTCTGGGTTACGGAACTGCAGTAGCCATTTTAAAGCGGCGTGGTCTGTTCTCAGTAAAAATCTTCGTCCATACAAATACTTGTAGAAATGTTCGATGGACTTAACGACTGCTAACAGCTCCCTTCTAGTCACGCAATAATTCCTTTCTGGCCTAGACAAAACCTTGCTAAAGTACGCGATCACCTTTTCTTGTCCATCTTGAACCTGCGAAAGGACCGCGCCTATGGCCATATTGCTTGCGTCGGTATCCAAAACAAACTTTCCATCTTCTCGTGGATAACTCAAAATCGGCGAAGTGACTAGGGCCTGTTTTAGTTGATTAAAAGAATTTTCGCAGTCTTCATTCCATCTAAATTCTGCTTTTTCTTCGGTTAGTTTTGTCAATGGTTTGGCAATGTTGGCAAATCCGGGGACAAATCTTCTATAATAAGTGCACAACCCAAGGAAACTTCGGACCTGATGTTTGTCGATCGGTCTTGGCCATGCTTGCACTGCTCGGATTTTGTCTGGGTCAGCCCTTACTCCGTCTCTAGATACGACGTGGCCAAGGTATTGGACTTCCTTCTTAAATACGTGGCACTTCTTTGGGCTCAGTTTGAGGTTAGCCCCACGTAATCTCTGGAACACTTCCTTCAAGTTGTTTAAGTGCTCTTCAAACGACCTTCCAACCACGATCACGTCGTCCAGGTAGACCAAGCACGTCTTCCAAGACAATCCGCGCAAGATGGTCTCCATCAAACGCTCGAACGTTGCAGGAGCGTTACACAGGCCGAAGGGCATTACAGTGAACTGCCACAAACCAGTTCCGATCGTAAAAGCTGTTTTTCAGGATCCTTGGGTTCTAATTCTACCTGCCAGTATCCACTCTTTAAATCTAACGTAGAAAACCACTGGGATCCTGACAGGGTGTTTAGCGTATCGTCAATTCTGGGTAAAGGGTAGCTGTCCTTTTTGGTCACGTCGTTTAGCTGCCTGTAGTCTACGCAAAACCTCGTTGATCCATCCTTCTTCTTCACGAGTACCACTGGGGATGCCCATGGACTACTTGAAGGTTCAATCACGCCTTCTCTCTCCATATCCGTAATTATTTGTTCGGCTTCTTCTCTTTTCGCCAAAGGAAGTCTGCGTGGATGTTGTCGTATCGGCCGAGCGTCTCCGGTATTAATTTTATGCTTCACCACGTTAGTTCTTCCTTTGGAGCCACTCTCCAGCGCGAACACATCTTGGTACTCTTGGATCAACACTTTAACTTTAGCCAGCTGGTCTTGGCTGAGGTTTTCGCATTTGGTGGTAAGAATGTCCAATAGATGTTGTGGACACTTCTTCGGCGACGTATCTTCGTTCGACTTCACGCATCTCACAATTTGTGATACTGGCGTGCATTGGCCTACCACGGTCTTCTTTTTCAGCGTTACAGGATCTGAGTTGATGTTTATGATCCTTACTGGCATCGTCTTCTTTACTCGTACTAAAGTTCTGCCAACGAGTAGTCCCTTTTCAACTAAGCCGCCCTCCATTGGTTCAATCGCGCGTATGTAGCCTTCCCGGAGACTTCCATCCAGGCGTGCCATCACCACACTTTCAGTCCTTGCAGGCAGAGTCACGTCTTCACTCAATAAGACTCGCACGGCTGCCTTCTCTGACGAATGAAAAGGAATTTCTTCATTGTCGATCTTCAGGGCATCGTTCTTCATATCCAAATGGAACCCATACTTCTTTATCACGTCCATTCCCAGGATAACTTCTTCCGTGATGTCGGCTACCAGTACTTGATGGTCGAGTACTCCATTTCCCAAACCAATGGTTACTTTGACTTGTCCGTGAGTAGGTATTTCGTCGCCCGTCGCTGTTCGAAGTCGTACTGTTACTGGTGATGTCTTCTCGTTTTCCAATAAGATGTCAGGACGAATGATGGTCTTCGTCGCTCCCGTGTCAACCAGTAACTAGACGCTTCTCCCATTGATCTTGCCATCGAGATAAATGCTATGCAATTGCTCTCTAGGCGATGCCATTTGGATTGTAACCTCCGGAGTTTGACTAGATGAGATTACTTTTTGTTTCTTTCGCTCGCCTCGTTCCAAATTTTCGAGGGCTCTTCTAGTCCTCTTCTTAGGTTTGGTACGATGCCGTCGTACATGGCCTATTTCATCGCAGTTCAAAGCTGTCACTCCTCTTTCCCGAAGTATTCGTCGCGCTATCTCCTCGATGCTTTCCAGTGTCTGCGCGGGTACTTCTGTAGCACAGCAGAGTCTATGACCACCTCGTTGCGATGCTTGTTTTGCTGCTTCAAACTCCAAAGCATGCAGCAAAGCGTCATCCAATGTCTTCGGTCGAGCTAACCGGAGAGTCTGCTGTGTTTCGCTGTCTCGGAGGCCATCTACGAAAGTTTGAATAGCTAACTGCTCCAGGAAGGTATCCGGTGCTGTAGGATACGCAAGCCGTGTTAGTCTGGCGATGTCAGCCTCAAACTCTTGAAGACTTTCGGCAACTTTTTGAACCCGACTTTTAATTTGAGCCTGATATACTTGTTGAAGATGAGCATCCCCATATCTCATTTCTAATCGTGATATTAAGAGTTCGTAATTTTCTTGCAGGTGGTCCGGAATAGTTTGTAAAATTCCAAGCGCTTCTCCACGTAAGGACACTATTAAAGACGTCGCTTTCTGCTTGTTGCTCCAACCATTAGCAGTAGCTGCGGCTTCAAACTGCTTGTAGTAGGTTGACCATGGAACTTTACCGTCAAAATTCGGTGGTACAACTTTGAACTTGTGAGTGTTTTCTTCTCGATGGTTCATTATTAAATCTTCACTCGTGACGCTTCCTTCGCCGTGACAATTCATCTGCTTCATTCTTTCTTCAATCAGTTTTATTCTGTCTTCTAATTTGTCCTCTATTGCTTCTATTTTCTCATTCACAGAATCGCAAATTTCTTCTTTTAAGTTTAACATGTCTGCTTGGGTTTCCTCTTGAACAATTTTAATTTGATTTTCTATGCTCGTTCGTATTTCTTCTTTTAAACTTCTAGAACTTTCCTCCATTTTTTGAGAATGTTCGGAGAGTTTTTCTTCCATTTTTCTTAAATTTTCTTCCATCTTCTGAGAATTTTCTTCCATTTTCCTATTCATCGATTCCTGACCATTTTTGATTGATTCAAGAAATTCAAATAGCTTTGCATCCATTTTAACTGCTTGCGAACGCGTCACCGGCATAAATTTAAATATAACACGAATATAAAGTTTTAAATACACTACTTTTTAAAATGCAGTTTTTATATAACACAAAATTTAATAACGATTCACTTATTAATATTAAACCACGGAAACGACTTTAATTAATATCGCAATCACGCACTTGTTAAAAGAAAAAGTTTAATAAACACTATTTTAACTTTATAAATAAACACGCTTATCGCGAATCTTAACAGATATTTACGCAATGTTTTTATTACGGGTGTGATATCAAATAACTTAATGGTATTCACACTAAAAATCGCGAACGGTTTGATACCTCAACACCTGACGCCACTGTTACGTATTTATTTATTAAAAACTAATTTATTTATACGATTAAAACTACGTTTACTTATTCTAGAAATATTTACACGTTTTAAATTAACCGAACTAATTAAATCTAATAATATTTAATGAAAACACTTACACTATAATTTATATATGACCGTTGTATAAAACTATCACTTAAGATAAGATAACGTTCTCGGATTTCACACTTGTTTACACCAATAATCACATACACGATTATTCTAGGTAGGTTTATCTCACACGCGTGCTAACGATACGTATTTATTTCAACTTGATAATCTTCTTAACACATTCGCATTCCACCAATAACTGACCTACGATTTCTTTCTTACGTATTTATAGACATCGGCGAAACCTTCTCGAGCGTTCCTTCCTTTTCGCTATATCTTCTAGAAGCTAGATAACAGTTTCTAGAAGGCTCTTGCATTTGCAAGTAATTTCTCGGACGTTTCAGTACTTATGCCAATGTCGATTCTTGTCTTCGATATAAGACAATAGCATTGTTGTTTCTTTCTATTGGATTTGCTTATGTATGATAATTAACGTTCAAAACAATTTTGGATTTATATAAGTAAACCATTTTCTTAAATTCTAAACTACAAAGTTTTGTGCCGTTATTGCACATAAGGCACTGAAAAACTTCAAAAATGAAAAAGAAAATTGCCATTCTAAGAACGAAGTTTGGGATAATTTACGGTAACAAGTTTTAACAATTTTTCATCGATAATTTTCTACTGAAGAGAAGCGGTTTTGAACGCACACGTTCCATAAGTTTTAATAACCATTAATTAGAAGACTTAGGCTCGGTATTGTCACAATCAATAATAAGTTCGTCAATAGCTGGTACTGAACGGGATGTGTTAAGTGCGACATGATCCTTTGTTTTAAGATGAATAATTTTGAAGTCAAATTGTAAGTCAGTTCGTTGTGCCAGACGACCGGTAAGTTCTTTTAAGTTGTGTAGCTAGACTAATGAACCATGATTGGTAACTACAGCAAAAGTTACGTATACAGTCACTTCACCGTCAAGAAACTGAGTGAGACTGAACCAGGACCAAAATAGAAAGCATCAGCCTAAACTGTAAATAGAACACTATCAAAACACGACAAAATAAATGCGTAAACTAAACAATTCTTAATAATTTGGATAGCTTTATCACAATTACTAATCTAATTAAATTTTGAATCTGCGATACTTTGAGGCTCCGCTAGCATTAACCTATTTAGGATCAACTAACAAACCATTTGAATTTACCATAAAATGAGTATAGTTAAACTCTGGCTTACAAAAATGACATTTGTTTTTACTTAACATTAAATTAGCCTTGATGAAGCAACGAAGAATTTCAATTAAAACTTTCATGTGTCTTTTAAGAAAGGAGCGCAAATAATGACGTTATTTAAGCAAACCTAAGCATGGTCTCTAATTTGAGACCTAAAACACGAGCAATTATTCTCTGCCAAGAAACTGGTGAATTGGCTTAACCAAACGCTAAACGCGTGAATTAAAATACCATACGGTTTGGAATTTTAAAAACGGTATACTGTTTAGCCTCTTTGCTTAGTGTTATTTGCCAATAAACGGACTTGATACTGAGAAACGAAACAATAGGATCACAAAGACAATCCAAAATGGACAACCAACACCACACACAAAAACAGTATGTATTGTCCTTCTTCGCCAATAAGATCGGACTCGACAAAGCGCTGTTTAATTTTTTGAAAACGCTTAACTTGAACATTTTGTCTAATTTAATATCGTTTTGTTTTTGGATAAACGGCAAAACTTGGTAATGTTTTTGATTAATTGATTTGCAAGTAGTTTTAATTTAATGTTCAATTAAGTTGGTGGATCTAAAAGTTTTATTTGAAGAAGAAAAATTATTATTATGCCTGCCTGTTTCCAAAAATCTACTGTAAGAAAGTACGTATGAAAATCCATGGACGGTAACACCGCTTTAATCTTGAAACCTTTTAGAAGAAATTTGTTAAATCTTTTAATAAAACAAAACTAACATGCATTTTAATATTAAATTATAGATTTTATTAAAAACATTTATCTACAACTGTCGTATACAGGGTCTAACTAATATAACGCATAACCCCTTAATGGAGGGTAGCTGTAATTTTTTTGTAGCATATTTCTATTATAAAGATATGGTATCTTTCTGATAGTTTTTGAAAAAATCCAATGTCAATTTTTAAATACGTCTCGGTTGAACCTGAATACAAGTAGCGTGTGACACAGATTAAGATACTTTAATAGTAAACAGCACGTACCAACCGTATTTGAAAGTGGTAATGGTTGTTTTGCTAACGGTACAGATTTCATTGCACTCACACAAAAACACACGCTATAGAAAAATAATACTTGGTATAGACAATGTAATTTTAATAACGAGTAATGACATTTGCATCATTGCATTTTAAGTTAAATAAAAAACTTTGTTCCAGTAGTCACCATTTTCTAAGCTTGCATTTTTGAAAGCATATTCTATTTTATCAATCATAAAACGAAACACGTCCATACTTAAATATTTATTTGCTTATTATTTTAATGAAAATTTTACGAAAACGTTTTGAAATGTTAGACCACACGTTCATAAAGCAAATGTGTTTGAAATAATCGTAGCTACCCCCTATTAAGAAATTATACGTTATATCAGTTACACCCTTTATGTAATAACGTGATTTGTTACTCTTTAGAATGTGTTAATTACCTTTATTACCCATTATTTGATTTTATTGCCGCACCAGTGTAATAATAATATCTTAAATGAACATGTAAGAAACTATGAAGTTGTTAGATAGTAAATATTACAACCGCGAATTTCAAAAACTTGAAATACATTATACGCGGCATAATATTTCTAGCAGTAGTACAGTATTAACTGGTACGTAGCTCCGTTTTGACAAGATGGATTTAACCTCAGATTTATTAATCTTAAATACAATGAACATTAATGTAGAGGTTTTTAAATTTAAAAAAAGCTAGAAATTTGCCATTTTGCACATGCGACTTGCCGTATTTAATCTATTAAATAAAAATATTTTCCAAATGGCAGCATTTCCAGAAATACCGGAAGTGAGCATCAACATGTTTATTTTAAATACACGCCAGACAATTTTTTTTCACATTCTGATGTGTCATTAAATGTTTAGTATGTTATGCTTAAAATAATCGGCGTATCAAGTTTGATTGTTGAAAATCGAAAGTGGTAAAAGTTACGGAAATGGGATTTTAGGTTCTCAATGTCAAAAAAATGAGACACAATTGTTTGTAATAGATAATAAAAAATTACCCGCGGTTACGTATCTATTTGACGTTATTTCCAGATCTAAGAAAAACTTTAAAAAGTCTCTTTTTTTAAATAGAACGCTTACTTATTTATCAGTCCATTCGATGCAGAAATAAATTTTCTTTAAATTGATATAGCATATTTCTATACCTAAAATCAATGATTACAGAGATATTTACATTTTTTTATTCAAATTTATAATTACATAGATACTTTAGAAATTTTAATTCAATTGTTTCTTATGCTTTCTTATGTTTTTATTTTTATTTGACAGTTGTCAGTTAGCTATCAGTTTGAAAGTTACTTTTACGTTTGTTATTAGTGTGTTATCTATTTAAATTTTTATTTTTGCACTTGACATTTATTTTCAATTGAGCAAGATGGAATACACAAATGCTGATATTCTAAATTTGTTTTACATTCATGGCGAGTCTGCTCGTATTACTCTTCGGACCTGCAGAAACTTTAACGAAAGATATCCGCATTTGCCTGCAATGAGAACAAAAGTTCAAGAAGATTGAAAAAAAATTTCAAAATTTTAGAAAAGTAAATCCGCCAAAGCCAATTGTCTCTAATGAAGTTGCAGAAACCAATGTATTATGATACTTTAATGTTTTCCTTAAAAGTTTTATTCGTTTGGCGGAAAGAGATCTTGGATACTCCAGAACTTTGATAGGTAGAATTTTAAATAACCATAAAATGCACGATTTTAAATTATACCTACTCCTGTTGCTACAAATTCTTATTACGTGTATTTTCTATTATATTATATTTAAACTAATTATTTTTAGTCAAATAATTATTGTAATACGTATTATATCCTCCTTTTTACGTAAATAACTATTATTTAATAACAATGAAGTCAATAATGAGGTTATAAGATCTGACCAGTGCACTAAAGTTTTTATTAGAAACATTTATTATCTAAAATGTAACAATAGAAACATTAAAAATAAAGCGCGAACCGCACTCAAAACTCCCCCTAAATTTTGTTGTTTTGGGTCACAAAATATTGTTATTGTGCAATGTGTTCAACGTTTTTTATGCTTAATCATCGTTAAAGTAAAAGTAAAAGCCCTTACAAACAATAGCAAATTTTTTGTAACTTTTACTTTTTACTAATTGCGTCTAAATTATACCATTTAAGAAACTTATATAACTGTGATTAAAAAGTGTTTTTTACAATGTCAAAAAATGTAAAAGTTTTACCTCTGCTGTTAAGTTTATAAAGGGATTAATAGTTAATTACGTTTTTTGTATTAAATTTTTATAATTTAGGAAAGAATGATTTTCGAAAGTTTTTAACATAACATGGATTGTTAAGAGTATACAAATTTTAGTACACTTTATAGCTGTACAAATACTTATAATACTAAATTTAAACTACATATGTATATAGTTTAATCGATTGAATTGCAATGTTATTTGTAATTTAATTGGTATTATAAAGATAATTATTGAAATTTTATGCATAAACAAACTTTTATATATACAAATAAAAAAATGTTTTGTCGTTTTAATAACATTTTTGATTACATAATTTACCCGCTACTTTTAAAGTCTAAAATTTTGTAGTATAACACAAATGAGACTTTAGTTACTTTATGTTTAATAAAATAATTTAAAATGTATTGCTTTTTCTTTGGTTCTGTTTTAAAAGCAAATTAGTCAAGTCAGTTAACAGTGTGTTGTCTAACAAAACATCACATTAGGTAAACTTAAAGAAATAGTAGCGTAAAAAACGCGTTATATTGATTGTTTTGATATATAACAAGTTTATACACAAAGTATAAAATATCAAATGTAAAGGTGCGTACAGACCAGAAAATTGTTTACGAGAACTAATGCATTTACCGTACATCTAGTTTTATTTATTTTGACATCGTGTTAGCTGCGTTTCTGCTTTTAAAGTTTGATTTGTAGCAAAAACCATTTTAGTAATATTATATAAAAAATAAATGAAGTTATTTTATTGTGTCAACATTAGTATTCTCTGAAGTCTAAATTATTTTGACTACTACATTTCTTATATACTTGTAATGTATACTGTTAGTTATTAAATGTAATTATTTTGTTTTAGATGATGAAAGTGGAGAAAAGTCAGTGTCTGTATTATTAGCAGGGGAGGAATCAGAATTAACTTTTATCGATTTTGCCACAGCAGATTTATCAGTAAGTACATTTATATCAAAATGCAATTTGTATATGTATTGTATTAACAAATTAACAAAAACATATGTGTTTTAAAATTATGATAAAAGCGAAATAAATAGTAATTTCGCAAAGTAATTATGCCTACATAAAATTTCAATTTGAGATAATGAATTTTAACGCATTATTTGTTGTTTAATGAGCTTAAGTTTTAAACATGAACACATAAAAAACAGTTGGTAACATCAATTACATTATATGCTTTATAATTAAAAACTTTTTTAATTACGACAAACAAATTTTAATGGAAAATTTAGCTTTAAATAAGATTGCTTACAAGTTTAATTGTGGTACTGCAAAAATAATTATTTTATGGTTTTAATTAAACCATAATATTTTTTTTTAATTTATAATTTAATTAGTAAAAGCACATCATTATTTGTAAACTTATTATATAATAAAGTTCAAGTTGTTTATTATGCTGTTACATGCTTTACACTATTTAAGACGTACGGTATAATAATAAAAAACAGAAATTGTAGATACCTTGGAATAAATTTATAGTATAGATGCATAAGTACTACAAATTATTTTCAACCAAATGTAATTATTGTACAAAAATTGTTATTTGTTTTTATCGCTTTTATACACTTAAATAAAACACTTTTATTAATTACATAATCTTTCAATAATTAGTAGATATGTACCATGTGGTCAGATAATAATGCGAATCTCGGAAACTATTTGTCGTATGGACTTCCGGTCCGATATAACTAAAATGGTCTAAAGGAATTCCTAGAAATTATTTTCAGGTTTCCACGATGGCCTCCAAATAGCGTGACTGCCATCTAAAGTGATTTTTCACTAAAATACACCTAAAATACCAAAAAAATAAATGCTAATAAAAATTAAAGATAATCTTTATTTGAGTATTTTTTGTTTAGCATTTTTTACGTATCTATTAAATTAAAGTGGTGGCAAGTGATTTAATGTTTTTTGCAAATAAACAGCTGTAACTCCTAAACGACTAAACGGATTTTAACAAATTTGGTTTCGTTGGAAAAAACATTGCTTCATCAAACCCATCTTACTTGTGATATGTCTGATTCTTAGAGAAACCGCTAAAGCGCGTTTTTTTAATATAATAACAGATACCTACAAAATTCTCTGAAAAATTAAATGTAATAATATGACTTTTTTCTATAAAAATTAGTGAAACGATACCTTAATAGGCTAGTGAAAACTGTATCTCGGTATCTTATTCCTACATAAAATAACGAAGAAAGAAAATTCAGTTATCATAAAATTTAAAAAAAAACACTATTACACTTCTATTTATTCATATTTATTTGTTTTTTTTTAAATCAATGATAACAGAAAAACGTAGTGGTATAATAATCAATGCATATAACATGCAAGTGCAAATTAAGCAGAATATGAAGAGTAGGCCATAGAGAAAAAACAAATCCCTAAATAATTATGCCGACGTTTATCATAAGAAGCCAACAATGCAGACGGTATTTCAAAAATTACAGAAAAAAATCAATGTTGACTTTTAAGGAAAAATATCTTCCTCTAGAAAGCTCGTACGAAAAATTGGCTTTCAACAAAAAAACTCAAGATAACCGCATACCATTAAAAAACGTATTTTTGTTTAAAAGTTTTTGTTTAAAACGGTATAAAAAAGAAAATCATTGTATATTGTAATAAAACATATTTGCGCAGCTCACATACAGTTTCGAAGAATCGAAATTGTGGCAGTGAAAAGTGTCACCAGTTGCAAAAGGTCAACGTTTAAAAATTCTCCATGCTAAAGTTCGAAAAGGATTTCTTCTAAATGATTTATTAATATTTAAGTCTAGACTTAAAACAGGAGATTACCAAAATGATATGTATCATTCTAATTTTACAAAATGGTTAAAATATTTTTTTTTCTTTAACATTGACAACAGAATTCAGTGTTAGTGTTAGACAATGCTGCATACCATAATGTTTCTGTACATCTAAATCTTACATTTCCATGAAAGAAAGATTTAATGCAAAAATAGTTACCAGAACGAAGTATTTTGTTTGAATCGCGCGAAACAAAGGTTGAGTTCTATGCAAACATTCAAATAAATAAACCACAGCATAAAAATTAGGTAGTTAATTAATTACTATCAAAACATCGACATGTTGGTTTAAGATTACCCTTTACCATATAAAACTCATCCCGTTTGAAAAAATATGTGCACTAATAAAAAATATTGTAGTCATGGCTTATAACATCCTGAAACACTAATACTAACGTACATGTTATTAAAAATGTTTAATTGTTACAATTAATTATTAATTATAGTAACTACAAAGTTAGTTTGAGGTTGCTTTAATATATTTGGATTATATAATGGCACAATATCGAGAGCAATTTAAAGCTTGATTTGTAGGTTTTAAAAATAACTGCTTAGTTTTTACTAATTAAAAAAATCGATTTGTAACTATATGTTTGTTTTTAAATTGTAATATTAATAATACTATATTTGTTAAGTGTAAAATATCGTAAAAAAATGTAATTACAATAATTAATTTAGTATAATCAGCAAACTGTAGTGACACGTAGTTATACAAACCGTATTAAATATTCATTGTTTCCTCAGATATAATTAATTGGGTATCATTGCAGTTTACGACAAGTTTCTGGCACAAGATTTATTAATGTATAGCTAAAGTTGTAATTAGTATATCCGTTTTAAGTTTATTGCGGCTATAGAAGATCACGTGCGGGTTAAATAAGAGCAAACCTCCAAACTTATTGTTCTGTGGTTTTATTCATTAAATAATTAGAAATAACTTTTATATGTAGATTTTGTTATAATATGTATTTACAAGAAAATACATAATTTAAATTTAAGTTTTGTAGTCACCATAATAATAAATAATTAATGGAATTAAATTCTTAACATATTTTTTTACAGACGTAAACAAACTTTTGCGCAGTTGAGTTATTTTGTTTATTTGCAATATATGTTGCCAAGACAGTACGTTGCGTCTTAACATTTCTTAAATTAACGAAGACTATGTACAGTCGTGTACTACGAAAATAGACATGTTTAGGTAGAAATTAAAGAATGTGCAATAAACATTTTAATCTTTCAGATAAACAAATAAAATATATTACATTCCTTATGTTACATTTTGTATTTATTTTTTACGTACTAAAAACTCAAAACTCCTTCAGTTATATACGTATATTGTTTTTGTAATAAGTATATATTATTTATTACTGTTCTATTTGTGGTTTAAAAAAAACAACGCCACATTGAAATTAGTGAAATTAATTAAAGAACAAAAAAATGACAATAGTAAAACCCTATTTTCGGCTTTGTTTACAGTTAGTTAAATAAATAATTTTTATATTAAATTACAAAAAAAATATCTACGTCAATACGTAGGTATTGTTAGTTAATTTAGATATTTAGTGGTTGCATAAAAAACAATAAATTTATTTACACAACAAAATAGTAAACGAGTAATTTCCGGAAAAGTGCCAATTTTAAATAAATTATTCATTGAACAAATATTTTTCGAATAAAAATATAGTATTTTAATTATTGTTTCGCTTATTTTTAAGATTATTGACTTAATATTATGGTTATAAAAAGTAATTTAAACTAAATGATACAAATATAAATAATTTTATTAATTAATTTTAATTAGTGCACTAATCAAACATAATTCTTTTAAACAATTACTTGGAATGCCATTCTGGTAAACAGTTTAGTGATGGTACTTTCTGCATACATTCTGATTAGGAGCTTTCTTAATTACCAAATTACATTTAAAACAAGCGTTTTAATATCTTACATTGTTTTGGAAGAAGTTATTTGGACCATTCAGATGACTTAGTATATGCTGATGTAAGGGAAAAATTAATCATTCTGGTTAAAATTTTATGACAGTTAAAGTTTAATAAATATCAATTTATTTTAAAAGTTGCCTAGGCGAATAGGTCAAAGTAATTGTTCTGTAGAAATCCGGGGACGTATAGTTGCTTTGTTTGAACCGGTTTGGTCTATCAATATAAGCTTTCAGAGAATCAATCTTTCAGTAAGCAATTTTATTTTTCCGAATTACATTTATAATTAAGTGGTATATTATTACATTTAATTAGATACTAATATATTTAAAACACACGGAATAAACTTGTTTAGTGAGCAATAAATAAATCGCATTCATTTCAAAATTTTTATTATCTTAGGTTTTGTCATGCAAAAAAATATGTTTTTTAATTTAGAGATAAACCGTAAGCTGTTGGATTCGTCGTAACAAAACTGGACGATTAGCTACTAATCGACCAGGTGCAACACGTGGTACTGTGAAGCAGAAGAATAATAATGCACTCCATGACAGAGGAATACATTGCTGTCATCCCGCTAGAAAAAAAATTAATTTCACTGGAACATGTTGCAATAAAGTTGCAATTTTGTAACAAACATTTAAATAGAGATTGGTCAAACGTTATATTTTTAGAAAAATATTAGAAAAAAACTTATTTGTTATTGCAAGACTTACCTGTGCAATTATGGAAACAAAACAGTTTTTGGGGATAGATGTGTAAAAGATGTTCAGGTAAAACTGTGCAAATTAAAACGCCTACCATACAATTTTAAAAAAGGTGATGTTACCTACTGTTTGTGCTCTGTCTCCCGAACAGTAAATGGAAACATTTTTATTGTGCAAGATAATTACACAAGCACTATAGCAAATATAGTGCAAAATTGGTTCGAGGATCATCCGGAAGTGGAAGTTTTACTATAGCCTGCTAAATCACCCGACCTAAATCCTATTAAGAATTTCTGGGACTATGATGTAAAGAAATAGGAAGATTTTAACGCGGGTGGAATAAAAAAAAATGTTATGGAATTAATGCAACACGTGATAGAAACGTAAAACTCTTTAAGAAACACCTAAATTACGAAGAAATGTTAAAGCAGTAGTCTCTTTATTAAGTAAAGAAAGGTGATTTTCTAATTTTATGAATATTTATTTCTTATTCTTAATAATTCCCAGTAATGACTGAAGTTCTTAAAAATTATTTGGTTGCAAAACGTTTACTACAGCACCTACTTTTGATCTAACTTTATGAATACCAAACTTATTAATTCGATAACCACAATATTCTATTTCGTTTTTTAAGAATTTGGATTTATTTAAATTTACTTTAACATTATAATTTAACAATCTTTTAAACATTTTTTTAAGACATTCAAGACGAATTTTATCATTTGGAGCAGTTAGTCTGCATTCGTCATTGAACACAGCAAAGCCAGGTATTACCGACAAAATTTAAACCATACATTAAACGTGTGTGTTTATAAAGACCTTCATGAGTATTTGATATAAGAAATTTTTGATCCTCATCACGTACTCTAATTTGTAAGTATGCTTAAGTTAAGTCAATTTTTATAATTTTTTTTCTCTCATGCTAAATCTTCAAACAATTCATCAGTCGTCGGCAGAGGGTGTTCATCAACTACTAAATTGGGGTTTAAAATTACTTTAAAATCTACACGTAAACGTATCTTATTTTCTGGTTTTATTACCGGTACAATAGGTGATGCATAGTCACTGTAATCTACTTTCTCTAACATTCCTGTCTCAACTAAACTTTCAATTTCGTTTTCAACTAATTGTTTTATTGCAAAGGGAACAGTTCTAGCTCTAAGGAAAGTTTGCATTGGTTTTTAAATTTATAGAGACAGGTTTCCCTTTAATTTCTCCTCTATGAATCTATCTAAATGTAGATATATTACCAGTGGCGTAACAATAGTCATTTACATACCTACATTATTTAATTCAAGATCACTTACCTTAAATTAACTCAGTGGAAGATTAATTTTGTTATTAGAAGTAATTTGCAACACCTCGTATATTGCCACTGTTATTCAATTCTACCGTGATTTCTTGGTAAACAATATGATTGTAAATAAATATTAGTGGTCAACACACGCTGTAATTTTTTAATCAAAATTCAATTAAATTGATAACAGCACTAACCTGTAAACTTTAATTACTTATAAAAAAGTCATCGACTTTTACAATTGCAACACATACTTACCTAAACAAATTCAGTCCCCGTTTTAATTAATATTTTTTTTGTTTATCTCGTGTACACGTTAATTTCTCAATTTCGTTTAAAGAATTACGTTCTGCTACAATATTTGAACGTGTCCCAGAATTATTACACTCATTATAGAGAAGAACTTTTAGTTTGTATAACGAGTTGTAATAAAAGTACTAGAATTCCACCGTATATCATAGCAAATGCCTGCTAGTTTGGATAAAAAATTGGCTTACTTTATCAAAACTATATTTATTTATAAAATTCTAAATGTTATTATTATAAGAATGTACTAAACATGACGCACATATTATTATTATTATCGTGATCGGATTATAGATGAGTATAAAAACAACAGTGTTAGTTTATTATATCTTTTTGAAATACTTTTGTTAAAGATTGTTAATTATTATAACATTTGTTGATTAAGATTTGATTAACATGAATGCTCTACCCAAATAGCAGAAATCTTGTAAAAAGATATCTTTTTAACACCATTTCTCGGGTATCAATTAGACATCATTTTGGTCATTTTTTTCATACTACATTTGTGTCAAAAATTCCGCATGAAATCGGTAAATATAAACTGTCACTATCACTTTTGAGGCATCAAAATGATACCATGTATAAGAAAGCTGAATGTCACTTTGGTGCCAAAATCATATCACATAAAATGATTATTTCATCATTCTGTTATCAAATTTGTATTAATTAAATTATATGCTACCATGTTGATTAATAAAAATATGCACAGTATAAATAATGATTATATTGTTTAACTTTACTATGTTTAGTAAAAATCTAAACTTATAAAAAAACACTAATTACAAATTACCATGCATTACATGAATACAATATTTTAAACTTTTACATGGTAGTAGACATCGGTTTAACAAACATTGAACGTAATTAAAAAACTAAGGGTATACTTCATGTTTAAACTATACAGAATCTGACAAAAACCGACATTCTTCGTTAAGTTTTGGTGCGTAAGAGGATCTTCGTCTTACATTAGATCGTTGTTAGATTTTGTACTTTATAAGGCAAATTGTGCTGATTGGTTTATAACACCGCCAAAATGATTGTCTAAAATAATTTATTTTTTTACAAATTATCTTTTTGTAACGGCAGTTACTATTGTAACTTTTAGGTTTGTTGTAATATTTGGTGAGTCCTTGCTTTAGAAATTCTTTTGTCGGTAGTACTAGTGGACTGACCTTTAGTACTTTTTACTTCCCAGGCTAGCTGAGTATAATAAGGGTTAATTAGAAAATAGTAAAACAACTTTATCGATTCATCAAAGTTAAAATATTTCTAATTCTTACAAGTCATAACTTAATTTGGAAATAATTTTAGCAAATGCAAAATGACTTTTTTTTATTTGAATACTCCAGTCGGTTTGAAAGGTTACTTAACTTTTATTTGACGTCGTTATGAAACGAATTACGTTTTTACTTTTTACAAATCCGTGACAATCAGAAAAATCCATAAAAACAATCTACTTAAATTCGTTTATTACAGTTAATATTTATAAGTTCAAGCAATTTCATTAATTCCTACCTACACATTTAATTCTTACAGGAACAAAAAAACAAACTTTAATGACTATACGTGACATTAATCAAGTTCTATATTAAAATTCAATTTAATTCAAACTCAAATTTTGCACAACACAATACGCAATAATTTTATTTATTTTATTTTTCACCGGTAATTTGAAATAGTTGTATATAAGCTATAACAGTGTACCTGATTTTTTATGCACAAATGCTTCAATGACGTTTTAACCCGCCTACGAACGATGCACCAGGTTTGCGAGTTTGTGCCGACAATATCGCAGCTTCCGGTTCCTTTTAACTCGAATTCACATTGGTTTCCTCCTTAATTATGTATCAAGAAAAACCATACACAGAAGATTCAGTTCCACAACACAAAAAACAAAAAAACAAAGTTATATAACTTGGCGATTTTTATAAAACACGGCGATTTTGATAAAACAACTTTTTTGTGGTGCCTCTTGTTCGATGAAATTATTTAGCATCACTCATTTAAGTTTATTCGCACTTTTACAAATTAAAATACGCATTTAATTGCACAATGTAGTTAAGATATCGCGCTAATATACTTTTAACCACCCTCAACTGGTACCTTTTAGTAACTTCGCCGTCAGCGTGCACTACAATTCACTTTTTATTAAATTTTTGGTTTCAAGTTGCAAAATGTCCTATCGTTTCTCAAGCTCGAGCTCGATTCATCTCCACATTTCCATTTTCGTTCACGGTCAAAAATATAAAAACGCTTATTTTACATTTATGCAGGTGCTCTTTTAAACTGCATCGTGTTTATCAGTTCATGTTACGTTTGCGTTTTCTAACATAACCATAAGATTAAAACCTACGTATTCTAATTCTATACAAAATATGTGAACAATGTTTCCTTTAGTAAAGATCAAAAAGTAAAAAATAATTATTCTTAATTTAAACGGAAAAAACGCCTGTTACATTATGCGTAAAACATACAATCGATTAAATGGATAACTATAATACATATTCGATTCCTATCATAGTAGTAAATAAATTGCCATTTTTGGATTAACAATTTCGGAGAAAAATATTATGCAACGTTTGCAAAATGATCAATATGAAAAAGCATGAATACCGTTTTGGTGAATTTTGTATGAAATAAATTGACGCTTTGAGCGTTTAAATTTTTGCGTTGAATTTATAACAGAATAATGCATTGACAACGACAGCAGCGTATACAAATTAGCAAGCTATCTATCAGCTATGAAAAAAGTACCAATAATTTTGTATCGAAATATTTTTATTAAAGTGACACTCGGATGTCAATAAATTGATAGCAATGTTGATTGGGTAGTCTTAATCATAATCTAGCAAAAAGATGAATGCTTTTGTAATTATACGAAATCAATAAAGAAATAATAAGTTTGAAAGTGTTACCATGCAATTTTTTTCTTAAACTTTGAAATATTGTGGAAAAAGTAAATACTTCAAGACTTCAATCATTAATTGCCTACATAAAATACTAATAATGCAATTAAATATATTTCAACT
Organism: Aquatica leii; assembly: GCA_035610365.1. Classification (NCBI taxonomy): domain Eukaryota; kingdom Metazoa; phylum Arthropoda; class Insecta; order Coleoptera; family Lampyridae; genus Aquatica; species Aquatica leii. Next base: position 66,653,459 of record CM069432.1, read on the forward strand.
AAAATTAAAATTTTATTTAAATATAATAAATTGCAAATAAAATAAATTTTCAAAGATATAAAATTACATATTTCATCTACGACTACAACATTTTTTTATAACAAAAACTGACATATAAACGCACTTATATATAATTATGAAATAAGTTAAACATTTTAAACCGAATATATCCCATAATTTTATAATTATTTATTTTGATCAATCTAATGATGTTTTTGAATAAAAGCTGCACTGACAAATATTAATAAATGAAAACTTTTCATACGGAACTGGAATCTATTGCGTAGACAACTAAACGTTATTAACAATTACTAGTTAAGTTTTAAGCTCATACAGTAACAACAAATGTTTTGAGTTCAAAAATACGATACAATGACAAATGCAATAAGTTCATAGGTACAACAAAATGCAGAGACAAACTGAATTACTGATAATGCGGTTGTTGAAGAATTAGGTAAACTTCCCTGATAATAAACGTAAGATACTCACAGATCAGCCAATAAATAAACTTGATAATAAGACATTAACTGATAAGAACTAAGTGTCAATCAAAAACTTAACGTCATACTACCGTGATAATGGAAATTCTTCATATCTTGGAGTCGCATAAATGCAACTTTTTTACTTAGTCCATAAATAAGTTTCTACTTCCCTAAAATAATCCACAGATATATTCATGAATTTACACTAAAACACCTTACCATTTTAATAAATATGGAAAAAATAACAAACAGAATTGCAACTAAATTACGTGAAGAGACTTCACTTTATATAATTTGAATGTGACGTTTCTGGTTCTATCCCAATTCTTAATAATACCTCAAATTTTTATAATACTAAATAAGTAATCGGCATGCAATATTTAGCAAATAATATATCAACACAATATTACTCATTGCTAGGTTTATCCATTAACATTAAATTATACAGTCCTGCATTTGTAGATTTTTCTTCATACATAATACCACGTTTATTTAGCCGCAGTTTTATGTCTGCTTTTCTACGATTAAAATTGGGAGTTCATCGATCAAGTGAATATCTATAATAAGTATTGCAATAAATAAGATTATTATTACTTGTAATCAGTGGGAATAATTCAGAAGAATTCTTATTTTGAAAGCCAATGACTGCTATAAGTATTTTTAAAATGACTTATTTGTCATTTTTTGTAAACACTGTCAATAATGCAGAACACTAAAATATGATATTAGTTCTGATTGTCATCTATAGTTCAAAAGCACAATAAAAAAATTTGACCAATTGCTTTGATTTACAAAAAACGTCTATAAATGTGGTAACTATATACATTTTATTTTACAGTATTATTAAATTTTGGAATTTTATTAAAACGATATAATATACTTTTAAACAATTTAAATATAAAATTTTATATTTTAATGTAAGTATATCTTATCGATGAATAATTTTGCCTTCTATGCAATTTCAGAAAAAATATAAATAAATTATTTGCTTTTAATGTCATATTTGCGAGATTTGTCAGAAAATAATTTTGTGGTTTAAAATGTATTTCATGAATTATTTATTTTAATTAAAATACCTTAATTCTTAATGGTATTACCAGACGAAAATAATGCTAATCATATGACGTATACAGTCTTTCTTCGTGTTGTATCAGTACTAGTTGTACTATTTTTATTAAAAAGACAACTAAGCCGTTTGCTGCAACGATATAAATAATACTAACTTAATTGCAATAATGTATAATGTCAACAAAAACATGTTGTATGATGTATAATGTATAAATATATTAAAATCTGATCCTACTTTATCTCAAAAAAAAATATGTATTATTAATTAAAAATAAATAAAATATTTTTAGATATAGTTATATACTTTGATTACAGTCTAACATTAAAAAATTAATAATTACAATAGTTTCTTTGCACTAACTAATAGTGCCGTATAAAACTGTTATTAGTATAGCTGATTACAATTATAACATTTATGTTAATACCTATAAAATATCTTTTTAAAAATGTAAAAATATCTACTCTTGTGGCGAATCTGACTTTAATATAGTGTGTCAATTTGAAAACTAAAAATGGGAAAATATTTACAACAAAAGATATGATCTAAAATTACAAAAAGCTGTTTCGACAATACGAAGAGGAAACCAAATTGACATGGTCAGTAGTAGGTAAATACCTGATGACGATTGCAGATACCACAGCAATCGAAACATTGTGTATATTCATTTTAAAATAATAAACAATGAAAGGGCAGGTTCTTTGTTGTCAAAAAGATAATCGTCACAACATGTTTTCAACCTCCTAAACCAATTTTTGTTTGCCGCAGTACTGGTTATGTGTCACCCAATTAAATTTATCTATTCTCTATTATTGCTTAGAATAAGGTATGCAAGTAAAGTAAGTCAGTTTAGTATGTAATTATTCATGCGTAGTAAGCTGCTACTATGAGATCATTTTGCCATCATATTTCACTCATGTTATTAAGCAAGTTTGGTTACTTATGTTGAAGCCATCGTCTGCCAACTGTTTGTGTTTCAGCAAGGGTAAAATTGTACGTTAGTAGGATGCTTTTTTTGCTGGGGAAAACAAAACGTGTAGTAGCTTCTCTGAGCTCTGGGTTGTGCTGAGGTGTAGATTTGCCTTGTTACTTGAGTGAAGTCGTGTTATCATGAACGGTGTACGACTGCTTGTCGATTCATCTCGAACTGTGTTGATGCTATAACTTCCACGCGTGTTGCTTGTCTCAACGTGAAGTAAAGTGTGATGCAATTTTCCACATTTTAGGCATCTTCTATATAAACAGGTTCTCATTATAGGACTTAGTTGCAGTTAAAATACAATCATTTCTTGATTAGAACTTTATATTTTGTTTTAATTGCTATTTTCTTGGTCTACAAAGAAGAACAAAGTTTTTGTGTACTTTATATTTTGTACCTGCGCGTGTTTGACATCGTTTGCTCTTTCGTTTGAAGTGCTTTGCATTTACGATTAGTACTCGCGTCCAATTTTGTAACAATGACATTATGATTTCTTTTGCGAATGAAGAAAATTCAAAAATATCGCTTAAATGCCCGTTTGTTTAACACTTTGCTTGAAAGCTATAGAATAATTTGTATGCGTGCAGATTTTTTACTGTATAGTTTTAACTACACTTTTTTACACATTTTTTTACGCGAGCAAAATTTTGTCTAGTCAGAAACATCGATTTAATTTTATCACAAAGTTAGGCTTATTGATCGTTATGATCTTTTAAAGATTGGTAATTGTAATTTATTTGTTCTTTATTCTTAAAAGTTTTACTTTTATATTGACGTTTTTAGTAACGTTTATTTATAAAAATTAGATTGCAGCAAAGTCGTTAGCTTAAGAGCAAATGTTGGTTGTGCCGACGAGTTTAAAAATACGTAAACGAAATCTTATTGTTTACATTTATACGCGGTGAGTCGTACACCAGCTTACTTGGTTCAGACTTTTATATAACATTATTTCTATTTGATTTGACCAAATTTTTTATGTAGAGCATGTTGTAGATATTGTTTTTTGTTATATATTATCAACTCAATCTTGTAAAGTAAACTAATGCATTTAAATAGTTATGGAGATGGAAACGTTGAAATCTGGCTTTATATACCCGCCTAATTCAAAGAAATTTTGAATAAACCCCGGGCTAAAACTACAACAATAAACTTATAAGGTAAACAACGTCAATGCAAATATGAAATTGTCACCAAAGCAGTGGAAGAACACTGTGACAATACAAATGTATTGACAGTCTAATAGCTTTTTATTACTAAATGATGTGATTATTATGAGTGGAATATGATGACAGAGCCATCTCATAGTATAAATTTACTATGCATGAATGTAAATAGCTATAGAGATAAAAACGTTGAAAGCTGATTTTATACCCACGTAATTCAAATAAGTTTTGAATAAACCGCGGGCTATAACCACAACGATAAGCATGGTAAGGTAAACAATGTCAATACAAATGTGAAAATCCCACCAGAGTGAACCACTGGACGGCCGTGGGACAGCCATCTCATAGTATATATTTACTATGCATTGTATCCAAAAGCGTGTATCGTAAAATATTTTTATTTGTTTTATTAAGCATAATCTTTATGTTTTTACACAAGCAATTTTAATTGTAATTTAAGTAACAAGCGACAAAAATACATTATATCATAACGAACGTTAATGCGACGCGAGGCCGAGCCCAGTTATGCTATGAAACTTTTGACGGGGAGTAACATACATAATTTTTTATGTTGCCTTTTGAAAAAATATATTCTTTTTTGAAAAAAAAATCAAAAAACACTAGAAATATAATGATAGTACTATATTTACTACTTAATCTGTCAAATCCGATATTCGCTTTAACATCGTTTTATTTTCAATTTTAGTCCAATTTTAAGATTTTTTAAATGACTTTTACTTTTTATTGCATACTTGTTCTAATATATTAATTAACTTAAAAAACTTAATTCATTTAAAATTGAAATTGACTGTAATAATAAAAATAGAAAAGACAATTTTCTCTCACATTAAAATTTCTAATGTTTGCATTTTGTCGAAGAGGATTTTATGAGTATTTAATTTTCGTATCAAATTAATTACGTTTTAATTTTGTAACTAGAGTTGAAAATTTGTATTTTAACTTTAGACGACGTCCTTTTACGTATTAGAAATTGAAAGTATTTTTCCACCAACTCTACTACTAAATACATTCTTTCCGCAGGCTAAAAAATCGTCATTTTTTTCTTCTTACACAATGATTCGCATCATATAAGTTCTTCATTTCAAAAATTAAACATTCAAAACTCAACGGTAAACAATCTCGCGCTTACGTAGGTCTAGTTATGTCATTAGCTGTCACAGTTTTTGTGCGTTTCCGCTGTTGCCAAACTGCACACTCACTAAATCGCCGTTTCATAAAACCAGAGTTTACGGAAACATTTGATGCACTGGAGAATACGATAGCTTTAAAACGTGGTTTCATTTCGTAGGTTACGCAAAACGAAGTTTTCAAAAACGCCAGTTTCAGCGCATTTGGTAAATCCCGGCCTTAGTTTTATATAGATTTTTAGTTTTCATTTTGTCACGCTAGAGCTTTTTTTCGCCCATTACATAATTACACGAACACACGAATATTGACGTTTGCGATGTTGACAACACAAAATAGTATATTATATACCAAGTTTGAAAAGTATATGATTATAACCTAAGCGACAGATTAGATCGCGAGACGCGAGGCGTCGAGGGATATAAATCGCGCAGGTTATATTCATCTTTTCAAGCGTGGTCTATATACAATTTTTTCTACTACTAGAATTATTAAAACTTTTTTACCTGTTACTAAATCAAATTTATAATTTAAGATGGTAATTTCAAATAAAAAACAAGTAAGTGACTATGACAGTTGTCATTAGATTAATAGAATTAATTTTGACGTAATTTGTAATTGTGATTTATAACACAGAAATAAACAGATAACGTAAGTTTTTTTTTGGTAAACTTACTAAAATTGTTTAAAAACATTATTACTTTAAGCAAACGCCAATATTTGTTTGTTAGTGTAGTTACTTAATGGGCGAAAAAAGCTCTACTGTGGCAAAATAAAAACTAGAAACCCACATAAAGCTAAGTGTTCAAAATCAATTATTACATTAGAACGAGTATGCGACAGGTGAAAAAGTCATCTAAAAACTCTTGAAATTTAGTTAAAATTGAAAAAAAAACGATATTAAAGTTAATGTCTAATTTGACAGATTTAGTAATAAATATAGCACCAACTGCGTGCGGCCTCGCGTTTGTTATGCTATGATGTACTTTTCGACGCTTGTTAGGTAAATTACTATTAATTTACTTATTACTTTATACCAGAAAACTTACTATTAAAATATTTAAATAATATTATTAAAAAAATTTCTTAATTTATTTAAAAACAATAAATATAAACATTTAAATTGTAAGAATAAACAAATTTTTACATTTTTTATTTGTTTTAGCCTGAAAGCTGTATAAATAAGTACTCAGATCCTCACGCTTACTGCGTTGTTTATTCGAGCGCAGATAGATCAAGTTTAGCGTGTGCCGAGAGAATTCTTCAAAATCTTTGGACTTCAGACAACATTAGCACCAAAGCAGTAATTTTAGTAGCAAATAAAGCCGATTTAGTCAGATCAAGAGTAGTTCCTACTGAAGGTTAGTATATTTCTACATTTGCATTTATAAAAAAAACTGTTACTAAGAAAAAGAAATCATAAATATGTTTTAAAACACGGTTTGTATTCAAGTATTATTTTTAGATTTTTTTGTAAAGTTATACCAATACAAATGAAATCAATAAAATTTTTGTTTGTAGAGTAAATAAAAGTTTTACGACATTATATCGTTTTAAAATTTTTATTTATAACTTTATATTGTTATAGTCACTTATGAAGTAGGATATTTAAATACATTTATTCTTATTATTTACGTTAAAAAATATTTTTTTGTTTTAATTATTTTTTTTACAAAAATTTATAATGATTTTTTACCAACATTTATTGACGTAATTCCAAAACAGTCTAAGACACTCACCTACTAACTACCTTCTCTTACGTATGTATTTATTATGCGAAGTATTGGTTTATACATTAGTGTCTGACAACAATTCAAAATGTTACTAAACACATTTACTTGATATATTTCTATAAAGATAAAATTTTCAATTTTATTAAATTAATATTATTAAAATTTGTATATATATTTTAAGGTCATAACTGTATGTTCAACCAACAGAAAATTAAAAATTTAATTCAATTCTGGTATTTTCTCAATATTAAAATTTGAAATTTAATTTACAGATTAACGCATGTGTTTTATATATAAACTCACTACAATTATTTTTTAGGCATAATTACTATCTTAACATTTTTTTTCTGTTACCTTTTTGCACTATATTATAATAAAAATTATCTAACAAATTGATAATAAATTTATAACTATATTTATTGCGTGCACGTAGATTTTAATTAGTAATTTAAGTTTTGGTATGTTTCTCTTTGATTTCTTTGTCTTTTTTATTCATTTTAAAAAGCCGATAGCTGTCATCCAGTAAAAATGTATATTTACTACTAAATGGTTTATAACAGTAGAACAAATTGTTTATTATTTTTTACTTTTTTTTAATTTTTAAATTTGTTAAGGTAATTTTGATTATTCCAGAGATCATAAAATATACAGGGTGTTTATTTGTCTAAATGACCAAACAGCATATAGTAATGTAATGTCTTATTAACTATGAATTTTTTACACAATTGTAATTACAGTTTTAATTGAAAATGCTTTCTGCAGTCTTACAACACATTCCGGCTTTTCTAATAATTGAAAACATAGCTTTCTGAAAAGTACTTGGGTCGTTCTGTATAAAAGCAACCGCAGCCATTATATTTTGAATTATCTCATCTCTAGTTTGTCGTTTGTTTGAACACACTAAATTTTTCATGTGTTCTAAAAAATAATAATCAAGAGGAGTTAGGTTTAGTGACTTCAAAAATCTTATTTTGCAAATAATTCAGATAATTCTGAAATGTTAAACGTTTTTAAAACACAAATGAGCCAATAAGAAAGTTATTAGGAAGACAACAACAAATATTCACACAAAAGAAATGTTGAAAATACATCTCGTTCCTTTCAAAAGGATTTTCAAGTGCTTATAAATATGAATTTTTGGTATTTATAATTTTATCTCTCGTAAATGTTGTTTTAGCCGTAAATATAACGTGTCCACGACACACGACAAAAATCAACACGCGCTGCATAATATGTTGGCTGTGTTCTACAGATTGGTACATCCCAAAATATGTAATGCTCTCCACACTATCATTCGACAAACAAACACGATCGATCATGTTAACAATAACTTCTTCTTGGGCAGGTTCTTGCTGTACGGGACGTTATGCAGTAGCTTTAGAAAATTACTTATTTTTGTCAAATGACGATGCACGATTTATGAACACGTGCTGATTTTTTTGTCAGTACTACAGTAACCGTAAATAAAGTATTCTTGATTTGAAGATGTAGCCATATCAAATTAATTATAACACGTTTTCTGTCCGGGACATATGATGGGATAATAGTCGTCTCACATTGCGCAATTATCAATATAAACGTCAAAGTATTTTTCAGAGATTTTCAGATTTTGGGGGCCACGAGGTCTTTGTTTGAGCAATAAAATGTTGTATTTAACCCGTTCCTGTCTAAATTGATCGTTTTTTTTTATTAAGAATTATTAAAATTCTTGTTTCACTCGAGTTTAAAAATACACTTTTGTTAAATAGTAGTTTACGTAACAAAGGTCGAAAGTATAAACGAGCAATCAAAAACATGCCGTTGTAAGGCCACACTGTTAGTTATTAAGTGACCGTAGTCAAAAGGAAACTACGTTATCAGCTATACATATACCAGTGTTTAATATATAGAGATATCGTAAAATAAAGCATACAGCATGGGTGTTTACTGTGTAATTGGAGGATTATTTCTTAACTATTAGACACATCGGGACGGAATTTGATACGGTAATACATAATCAACTGACCTAACTTTTAAAAATATTTTCTATACTATTTAGAATCAAAAATGTATAATATTGCATTGCTTTATCATTAACAGTTCTAAAGATATTATCACTTTAATGCTGAAATAAAGTCAACTTTAAAGCCTCAGGGCCAAGGCTTTCAAAAAAAATTTTTAATCTGTTTTGTATCATCGATTATTGATAATAGTCAAGTTTTGAAATAAATATTAATTTTTTTTTTAAATTGTAAAACTACATACAATCATTAATTTACGTAAAATGTAATTTTTCTCAGTTTTTTCAAATGTAACACTGGATATTTTTCCATATTTGGATTTCACGTAGTATGTAAATAATAAATGATAATAAGTTGTATAGTCGTCTGACGAACCATTCTTGTGGAATTGCCGCTTTTATGTGAAATTATTACAATAATAAAATTTAAAATCAAAGAATCAAGGAAGTTGGTCGCTCATAGTATAGATAAACAGCTGATTTACCATTCCAGCTAAGCAATAATATAGGCGTAAATAAAAACACAATTTTCAATTTTATTAAGAAAAACAAGTTCTATCCTTATCACATCGAAAAACATCAAGTTTTAAGTGAAATAGATTTTTAAACTCGCGAATCTTTCAGTCAATGGGTAACTAATAAAATCGATAAAGCGCCCAATTGTGTTGACAAAACTTTATTTTCGGACGTTTGACAATAATGGAAACATAAATAAACATAAGTATCATCATTATTTAGGTAACAATGGTCAGTTAATTAGTGGTATATTTGATTGCAATGAGATTCTTTTTTCTTTGATGAAAGTCTTACTAGAGAAAAATATTTACACTTTCTAGAAAATGATTTTTGAAAAATATTGAGGTAGAAAGAATTTGAGCGATGTAGTTTCAGCACGATGGCACCCTTTCACACTACAGATTTAACGCAATATTTTGATAGAAATTAAACGATGATGTGGATAGGACGAAATGGTGCACAAAACTGTCGAGCTCGATCACCTGATCTTACGCTTCTTATATTCTTTTTTTAGGGCTACGTAAAGAAAAAGTTTACCAACACCCGTCAACCACAAACAAAGACATAAAAAATAGAATAACAATTGCGTTCAAATCAATTTCTCTTTAGATGTTGTTACATCGGATTGAAAAATGTTTAGCAAGGAACGGTCAACATTTTGAACATTCCCAACAAACACTGTTACGTTGTTAAAATGTAGAAAATACGTTTTTCTGTTTCATGTTACGTTTCGAATTGCGTAAATTATAAGCAACAACCACACTTCTGCTACGTTCTATGTCCGCCTGCTCCACTTAAAAAATGTCGTTACTGTTACGTAGTTTTGTTTCAAAACGAATTCATACTTTAAATTCGTAATTGTTATGTAACAGAAATACGTAATATTGTTATGTAACAATCGCACAGTTTTTCAATTGTGTGTTACATACTTTTACAGTTAATGTGTACATAATAGCTATGGTACAGTAACGTTAGCTAGTGACAGTTATATTCTATAATTAAACAGTTTTTAGAAAATTTATAACTATATACTTACTAAAAATATAATTTGAAAAAATAATTAAAGTAAAACTTACAACAGAATAGTTAAAAATCGTTCTCTTATATTTTCACTTTCTTTAGTTTCATTATTTTTTTTTCCTGTTCAGCCGTTGTTGTGCTGAACAAAACCAATCGATTCCAGCAAGGTCCATGACTTGGTCTTTCAGATTTGGAAAAGACTAACGAATAGCGTTTATATAAAAATAAAAACATGTACAATATTAATTATCTACCTATTTCATAAAACTTACCAAACATAATTTTTATAACACGTAAAGTTGTGCTTCCTCCCTTTCCATGAACATACAGTTGCTAAACATTTTGAATAAAGTGGTTCTTTCATTGGAACCTAATGTCCGTTTCCAAACCTGAAGCTGAGGACAACAAAATATTTTTTTTTACCTGCAAAATAATCTAAAAAACCTTACTAAAGCAATGGACTGTGCAGCATCTAAAAGGCTAATTTCAAACATTTCTATGTCCTCTATCGTTTTTAATGGAAGTTCCATTGACAGGGGTGTCACTTCATGATAAACAGGTGCAATATTTAAATGTCGTTCAATTTTAATCAGTCGATCAGTGTGACTTTCTAACAAAATTTCACACTTTACAAGTTTCTCATAAACATTTTGTAGTAGATTGTACTCTGTTAGAAGAAATAATATAAAAACATCAAATTTTGTGTAATGTATACAGGTACTTTTTCCATTTGATATAAGTTCCACTGTTTCTGAAGGTAGCATTTCGGAATTTTGTGTTAACAAGTTCATGGTTGACTTTTCAATAAAAGGCAAAATCACAAGAGGAACGTCTTCTATATTTATATTGTTATCGTTATCCATAGTGTTGCTGCTAGTGGTACCTTTAAAAATTATTAAATTTTGAAAACTGTTCATAAGACACATAATGTATAATATAAAAATGATTTTCACAATTTTGTTTATAAGTAATAGTACTAAAAAAAACTAACTGGCATGTGATGGTGATGGTAATGGCGATAAAGAGTCATCTTCATAACGAAAATCGTAAATTTTTGTTGTTTTGTTTTCGTAAGCTTCCTTTCTTGAATGTTGAACTTTCATTATCTATTTCAGAAGATGATTTATATTGCAGTAGATTATTTTCTTTTTTCTTTGCTTCGTCATAATTATCTAATTTGGATAAAACTTAGTTAATTTTGATTTTGTGCAGTATAAAGCTTTTTACCATAATACCCAACTATTGCAACAGCAGTCACTTTCCAAAGCTTGTCAGGATATCTTTTCATTTTTTAACATTTTTGGTATTCTTTTAGTGTTGGATAACTTAGATATGTAATGTTGTCCTTCTCATGCAACCACTTGCGTAAAACAATGCTATATTGTTCACTATCTACAACCGGTAAGTCATATACAACAACGTAAAAGTTATCCTGAAACAGAGACTTTTTCAAATCTATATAATACATCAAAATTTGTAATTACATAATTTAATGTTACATATGATGTAACAGAGGCATTTCAAGAAAAAAATTTAGATCATTGGAAAATACTTTAATACATTTCCACAGTAAATCTAAATGTTACTTCTTCATTCAATGTCGTGTAATTACATTGCACTAAATTGATTTTTAAAGGAGCAGGGTATATTTAGTTTTCAACATTTATTCTTTTTCCTGTTATTATAGTAGAACTGACAATGTTTGTAATGAATATTAATGCATCAGATTTAATACAAACACAATTATTTCTAATAGACGTATCTAGCTGTGTGTTTTTGTCCGTATAAAGTATTATTTTTCCTCTCTTCGAATTAGTTAAATATAGATAGCTTATGATTGGTTTAATTTTAAAATGTTGTCGTTGCTCAAATATTCTATTCGAATATTCCAATGGTCTTTCAGAAACTTTCATAATATTTTTTAATTCATGCAAATAATTTTCGAATGGAAATGAACTGAAGTTATCAACACGACCAAATTTTTTTACGTCATCTACTAAATGTATAAGATTATGAACATTATATGTTATGTATTTTTGTCCATATAAATACTTATAATTTTCGACAAAATATGTTATCAGTTTTTTTGTATAGTCGTAATCATGATGAGCCATATTAGGCGATGCTAATAATCTCATTGCAATATGCAATGACATGAAATGTTTTAGTTGTGATGATTTCAGGTATGGTTCCAAAACTATTGAAACAACATATAATAAAAAAAGCGTAATTTGGTGGCCTTCCAATAATCTATTTGATCTAATGACCTAGGAAGTCTTGAAAACTCTTGTGGCATATAGTCTCTAATTAAATCGATATGAGTATTTATAGAATTTAAATCATTTTGTTTCAAACGTATGTTTAGAGGGCCATACATATAAAATTTTAGCAATCGTTTTAAAATTTCAATGCAAACAAGATGCATATAATCAAGACCTATTTGTGTAACTAAACCAATATTCAACTCTTGTCATATAGTATGGCCTTTGTGATACTTGTCATCAATCTTGTTTAAAAAATCTTTGTCAGTTCTAAATTTTGCAGTCAAAGATGGATATGTCATTCTATTATTAATATAACTTCCTTCTACGCAACATTTGTTACAGCCGAAATATGCATTATGACTTTTTACGTTTAGGACGAATGATTTTGCTGGTGCGTCACATATAATTACATTGATACTCAATCGAACATTTATACCACCTTTCAAAATTCCTGATACTTGTAACAATTTCATTTCATCTATAAACGGTTTTAAAAATGCATTACAGCAAAATGGTTTTTTTTCCGTAATAAATTCCTACCAGTATTGGTTCATTATATTTGAGGTTCATTATAGATATTAAAATTGGCCAAAATTGTACCAACGAGCTTTTACTTAAAGGCAAACCGTCAATGTTTAAACGTAATTGCAGCTCCGTATCAAGTATGTTTATTGAATTTTTCTTAAATACATGCAAAATACCAGACTTAATACCAAAATGAGCATACTTTCTAGGTAAAACTTCTTCATATTTAAAAAAACCTGATCGCGGTGTATGTATAAGAGATCGGCAATCTTTTGGTAATTCTGGTACAAGGGGTTTTAAAATCTTCAAGAGATTATTTACAATATTTTGTGAAACGTGGCTTTCAACAACCCAAACAACAAGCTTTTGTGATACTGAACTAAAATTGCCCATATTGCTTGTTAAGTCTTGCGATTGAAATTCAGCGTTCTTCATTGTAAAAGAAACTGACGACAATGTAGTTTTCTTAACATCTATTTGACTATTAAGAGCACATGATACAATGGGGGCATTTGGCTTAGTCAAACAAGTTGTCAATTCCATATTATCAGTTTCATTTATATGCAAATTAGTATTAGTTGTGTGAATCTGTTCTACGATACCATTAGCATCTTGAACATGTCCCTTAACAGTATTTTGTATTATTCTTCTCAAGTGTCGTTTTGACATTCTACCAAAAGGTTTTCGTTTATTTATACCCTACAATTTATAAACAATAAAATTAATTTGTGGGAAAAGAATTTTCAAACATTAAGAGCAAGTTTCGTCACTTTATACAATTGAAATGTTTTGAAGAGTGTTTGAATAACAATTTTATTTTAATTTTTTAAGAGTATTACAGAATAAGCAGCTACTATATAAGTTGAGAAGCGACAACAACTTCTCGACGAAATATACATATAAGTACTGCCAAATACCACGTTTTTAAAATACTTTTAACATAACCTAAATTCTGATTGGATGTATAAAATATATAAAAGATTATGATTGTTGTTACTATACTTACCGACATAATGAATAACGCACTTATTTCTACTAATAAATATAGAAATCAGAAGTGATCGATGAAACACCAGATAAATATAAAAATAAGACTGAAATTAACGTGCCATTAATGATTGACATGTAAAATGACAAAGATAAAATGGTAAATTCGTAACACAGTTCGTAACCATCATTGAGACGCAAACGTATTTTTTTCCGTAGTTGTCACGTTTCCGTTTTGTCGTCAAGATGTTGTTCTAAAACATTCACTTACACAACGTATCTGTAACGTATTTTAAGTTGCACATTTGTAATGTGACGGTATTGCATCAAATTGGCGTTTATGTTACATACAATTTCAGAACGATTTTAGTATGTCGAAATTGCTTGTTTTAGAGACGCAACAATTGTGTATCAGCGCAATGTAACAAATGTTTCATGTTTGTGATGAATTGCAATGTAACAGAAAGGTTATGTGTTTGCTGGGTTTACTTTAAGTATTAGACTTTTTCCGTTTGTTCTATTAGTTTTTAAGTTTGGTAAATTATTCATTATTTAGTTATTAATAAATGATTCCCATCAGCTTATTAATGTATTGCTATGAGAAGCATTTTATTTTTGTCGAGTTAGTTGCTTTTTTATTTATTTATTTGTATTTATTATCTTTCACATAAAAGCGTCCATTCCACAAGAATGGTTCGTCGGACGACTATAAAACCTATTATCATTCAGTATTTACATTCTACGTGAAATCCAAATATGAAAAAATATACAGTATCACATTTAAAAAAACTGAGAAAAATTACATTTAACGTAGATTAGTGATTGCATATGCTTTTACAATTTTTTTAAAAAAATTTAATACTTATTTTAAAACTCGACTATTATCAAAAATGTGTGGTACAAAATAGATTAAACAATTTTCGTGACAGCTTTGACACCGAGGCTTCAAAGTTTTTACTTTAACAGTAAAGTGATAATATATTTAGAACGGTTAATGATAGAGCAATACTATGTTATATATTTTTGATTCCAAATGGTACAGAAAATCTAAAAAAAAAATGAAAGTGGTATTTTTATAATGTAGGCCAGTTAGTTAATTATGTGTTACCGTACCAAATTTTGTCGTAATGTGTCTAATAGTTAAGAAGTAATCCTTCGATTACACATTAAACACCTACCCTGTATATTACAACTTATATATTTTTATCAAAACAAATTAAAAACATAAAGCAAATAGAATTTAGTGGTTTAGATAATGGAATTTATGATGTTTAACACTGGTTACCACAAATGCTTGATATAATCTTCATTTTGTTGTAAAATAGCCAACCATTTCTTCAAATTGTATACAGCAATATTTAGCTTTTTGGTTGAATTGCACGAACTTGCTGTCTAATAGTGTTTTATAATACCTTTATCGTTGCTGGCGGTGTACCAACTTTTTTTAAATAACCTCAGTGAGTAATCGACTAGGTTAACATCAAGCGATCTTGGTGGCCATGAATTTACAATTTGGTGAAATGTTTGGTTGTTTCACAACAACAAAACAGAGGTCTATTACCGCATTTGCGATAACCAGTATTTGACATCAAAAATCCCATTATCTAAACAAAAAGATTCCATTTACTTTTCGTTATTAATTTGATTAGTTA
This sequence comes from Aquatica leii, assembly GCA_035610365.1. Classification (NCBI taxonomy): domain Eukaryota; kingdom Metazoa; phylum Arthropoda; class Insecta; order Coleoptera; family Lampyridae; genus Aquatica; species Aquatica leii. The sequence continues at coordinate 66,668,991 of CM069432.1, forward strand.
GAAATATATGATAAGTCAAAGTATATTCTTTACTTTATTATATATTTGTATATTATCTAAGGATGCACTGTTCATTCTTGTCAGTCGACAAAGATGTTTTTATTTTGTTTTCATTAACTAATGAGTTTGTACTTACTCACTTACTCTGTTATAAGGACCTGTAATATATTTACGTAGCTGATTTTTAATTATTATCTTTTTTATTTGTTATCTCTTATATTATTTTTTTAGAGCAATCTATTTTTTAGAATGTGATTAAATTTTCATTAGAATGTTACAAAGATGTTAGTTGTTTACAAGTATGTATATTAATTTTTACGTAACTGCTTTGTGTATGCATAATCGTTGTTAAAAAATAAATTTTGATTACATTTACTACAAAATATTTTTTGTAAAGATAATACTAAATAAAACGTTGTAGAATTTATTAAAGTACTCATAGAAGTATAAATTGAGAGAATTCTTTTATACATAAAATATGTTTATGGTTTTAAAAGCTTCCGTAATTACAACTCAGTATCTGATACTTTTATAAAATAGTTATATATATATTTTCTAAAACTCGTTTTTTATTAATTTTTCTATAGTCATGTTAGTACATCCAATAACCTTCGTTATAGATTTAACCAAATTAGACTTCCTTTCGACCTTATCATTAATCATGTGTAAGTGATTAGCTACCCGAACGACCATTAAAACTTCAAAATTATTTGAGTAGAAAGACAAGAACTTTAAATTTCAGTTAGTAATGTTATAAACTATGACAGTTAAAAACACAAAGAAGAAAACTATTCTAATGTTTTAAACAATTAATTACAATTATCATTACCATGTGTACAGTAAGTTTTAGTGCTAAACTACACGTCAAATTAATCTTCAAAATATCTTAACAATAGATTACAATCTTAGTCTATAGACAAAATTAATTAAACAAAGTTATTCACTCGCGCGTTTAACTGTAGCTAGAGAACTATAGTTAATTACACTACAGTTATAGATTCAACTTATAATTCATTATTTTCTTTAGTTATTCTTTTAAAATTTTATATTATACAAATAATTTCATAGTTTATTTTTTAATATAATTTTAGTGTTAATAACTTTTTTTTGTGCATATATTAAACTAAAAAACAATTTGCACTTAACTGCTCCAAACACGTGTATTAACAATTAATCCATATTTTTTACTTTAAGAAAAAAAACTAAGCAAAGAAATTATTAATATTTCATATATAAAACATATTTAGTGCTTCATTGTTTTTACAAAAACAATTAAATACTTTTTGAAGAATTTAGATATTGCTATGTATTGGAAAACGTTGTAATAATCTCTTTTGTACAAATAAAATTGTTTTACATTTTCATTGTAAATAACCAAAATGTATTAAACTAACTAGAATTTAATTATTCCAGAAGGCAAATTGATGGCTACAGCATACGACTGCAAATACATTGAAACCTCTGTTGGAATCAATCATAATGTTGATGAATTACTAGTTGGAATACTTACACAAATACGATTAAAGTTAGAAAATCCAGAAAAAACAAGAGACATATTTAGAAAGAGAAGCACGTCAAAAAGAAATTTAAATCGTAACAGATCTCCAGTGTCGGGAAACGACACGCCAACAGGTAGTGCTCAAAATTCGCCTAAAAAATGTCGTGGTACAAGAACATCTGCGAGCTTAAAAGTGCGGAATCTTCTAGGTAAGGTATGGGCAAGAGATAGTAAATCCAAATCTTGTGAAAATTTACACGTTCTCTAAATTTATATATGTATCGCTGTATATTGCACGCAGAAAGATTGGTGCACGGTACTCAAGATGTAGATTACAAAAATAAATACGATTTTTGGAAACTACAAAAATTTAAATATATAGTAATTAAAAATGCAATAACGTTAAAAATTTGTTAAACTAGACGTATTTTTAGAAAAAAAGTATTTATTACCAAGGGTCCAGGATTTAGTAAATAGTAATTTTATTTATTGTATTTAGAGATGTATATGTTTTAAACTTAGCGATTATTGTAATTTATTAGAATAAATGAACAATAATTTGTAATCAAAACCACGATTAAAAAAATGATTAATTGTATAGTTTTTTGTATTGCTATCTGAAAAATTTAATTAGTAAATATAAATAAACTAATTAGAATTTCAGATAGCTTTCAATTTTTTTATATGAGATATATGTTGTAAAAATAAAAATCATAATCATATAAAACCACGAGCAGATGAAAATTTGTAATAAGTACGTTGACCAATTTTATTTGTGCCTTGTAATAGGCTTTTTGCAAAAATTAGAAATCAATTGAAAATCAGCCGATTAATAATTTTAAGAATTGTGGAAACACCATATCTATCCTGTGATTGGTTTATACGACCTCTTTGTACAATTTTTAATTTAGAATTACTGCTTTGTAGTTAGTTTTACTTAAACACCAATTATCTCAGTCGTTTAAAATCATTTATATACTGCTCATTAATAATTAATATAGTACTACCATTTTAAGAACAATGTCATGTTTACAAAACGCATAGCTTTATATAAGCATTTATTAATCAAAAAGTTATTCTTTTATTTAAAAAAATTGTCGGAAAATGTAAATATACCTACGTTAAAGACTGAAATTTAGTAATTTTTTTAAATGACACACTTTTGTATGACATTAACTAATAGTTATTTGCTTAAAAGAGCTTCCACATTTAAAAATGGAATTGATTTAATGTTAACACAAACACAATGCAAAAACGTAGATAAGACAAAACAAACATTACTAATATTCTTTTAATTGTATTTGTTTATTTTAACCGCTAAGCTAATGTCGTTTTATATGTGTGTTAATAATTTATAGAACGTAATTTATTATATCTATAAACAAGTAATTTAATGTGTTGTCTAAGATACATCTCTTCCATAAGTGTTTATTTAATATGGTTATCAAAGTATTTTACTTTGTGCCAATTTGCAATATATACTGTGTAATCAAAACGTTCGTAATATTTGTAATAGACGTTTGTTAGAAGAAATTCTAATTAATAATATACATAGCTGCTAATATTATATTGTAATCTTCTGTTAGATTAATTTAAATTTTATTTGCAATTTGCCAGTTTTTACGGTATTTTATTGGGTAGAAATAGCATGTATAGCAAACTGTAAATTAGAAAAAATATTCAGTTCAATAATATAGAACACTAAATATGTATCATTCGGAAATCGGGGTATCGTATTTAGACTTACATTTACAAAAATAATAATTTATTTTTATGGTTTACTTTATGAGTTTAATTGTTTTATAACTACGTACACACAAATTTCAACAATTAATGCACAATTTAGAATTTTAAAGTTTATAAATTTATATGTGTTTACTAAGTATTTGTAAAAATTTATCGTAACAATAAACATTTAAATTAAATTATCGCTTATTAATTGCATGTGTATTTTGAGTTATTATGCAGACTACTAATCAAGTATCTGCTATTTATTTAAATTATCTTTTTAAAATAAACTAAATAATTAAAAAAATGATTTAAGCGAATATATTCTACCTAACTTATGGTGTAACTAATAAATAAATTAATTTTTTTTTAATCGCTATAAGTTACTGAAGACATATTAATTACACAAAACTAGTTATTTATAGTACAATGATGTTATTAGAAAGTAGCATCTCACGTGACTTATGTATACGCCAAACATCAACATTATTGTAGGTTATTAGTTTTACTTTTCAGTGCCAGTTTGTTGTTTATTTGCGTGAAGTATCATTTATATTTTTTCTTTTTCTTTATTCTCTATTTTTGTATTTGAAAAAAAGTTGTCATCACAAGTATTTCGCACTATATGTGTTTCCTGTAAATAAGTACAATAGTTTTAATTTGTAGTTTTGAGATTATCTACTTTTTACTATTTTATATTTCACATTGTTTAGTTTTGAACAATACACCATTATTGTATTGGCTTATTTTTCAAGTGATTATTACCTTCACTACCTACTCAAGTCAGTAGTCACAGTTTGACAGTCTTTTGTAACACTATTACTTCTAAACGGTGTAGTAAATAAAAATGGTTCACTGTGGCAAAAGGATACGTTAATAAGACGTCAAAGAAAAAAATGAGCACAATAAGAAAAATTTAATAAAGTATTCATTATGCTAAAATGTACCTCGTATAGAGTAATTTTATTATTAAATGGTCCTTGCGCACAAACCAAAAATTGTCGTCCAACGCTATAGGTTTTATGCGATGGTATGATTTATAGCAGGGATTTCATTAGCACCGCCCGCTCAGAAATAATAAGTAAAACCACGTTTTAAAAAATAACTACTACCGCTCTTCAAGATTTAATAGTAGCTATATAAATATATACCTATGCGGATGCGACCCCCTATTCACTCCATTAATCTAATGGCGACCCTGGGTCATTTATAAGTTGGAAACCCCTGATTTATAGAATTCATTGTTTACATTCACGTTTTCTATATTTATTCAGTTTTTAGCTTTTTTTTGTCTGTAAAAACGCTACAAAAACTTTATCTTAGTGCTATATTACTGTGGAAATACGTTGTATAGCTAAGTAATGAAAATCTTAAAAAGGCATGTTATAATTATAATTGCCCTTGCCCAGTAAACACACGACGTCTCAGGGACGTTCGTTTTATGTCCAAATTATGTTTTTACATCGCGGGCTTTAAAGCGGACCTCTTTAGGATGTTTTTAATAAGACGTCCTCAAGATATCAATGAAGAACATACGATGTCCTATTTAATCGAATTACAAACAATTGAAACAGACAATTTTTATATCACCTAATGCGAATGTTTGATTTGATTTGAAAATTGTTCGGTACGTCCTTTGTACTTCACCGTTTGTTTATTTTAAGTCTTAGTGTACATTTAAAATTTTAATCTTTTAGATATAAGCAGTTACTGTAAAATCCTTTTTTTTTGTAAAGGCACGTAGTAGTTGTAAATACCTAACGGGAGTCATTCAACGACTCCTAACTTTCTCACACTTTAAAATTTTAAGATATTACTAACAACCAATAGAATTAGTTTTTGTAACCAGAGGTGGTGGAATTTTTCTTAACATTTAATTTTTTATAACCGATTTTATATATATTTTTCGACAGTCACCAATGTA